>JAZHRO010000055.1:47045000-49445000 GCA_037157565.1 Thalassia testudinum
CCTTATAGAATATTTTTCTATGAAGTTTATATGATTTAGGTGAATTTTATCCTGATCAGAACCTTAGTTAATTAATTTGGTCAGAAATTAGGGTTTCAGATGTCCAATAATTCTTAAAATATGGGTAAATTCGTTTCTATCTCCATGAACTCTCTTATTAGACATTTATGACCATTTGACCTTTAATTAACCCCTGGAAAACCCGTGGTTACTCTGCATTTAGGATATGGTGCTAAAACTGAAGATTTATCCTTGATTTAATGCATTCTTCTCAGAAAGGATATGCAATGAATTTCAACTCTCTGGCGGTTATGTAGGAGCACTTATCAATTGATTCTACCTAATTAAAGCTAGTTATAACTGATGATGATGTTATTATCATAACCCCATGCCTAACTTTTTCTGTCACTTAACAAAATCTTATGAAAATAACTAGAGTTCTAGACCATGCTTTGAGGTTCAGAGTCTTGATTCTTGCTACTTTTTTAGAAATTAGGTCAGAATGATAATAATAGGACATGAAAGGGTTAGAATAGGATCAAAGGGTAGGTGAACGGGTTGGGATGACTATTGTGGATGATTTCAAGCTTTGATACGAATACCAGAGGTGGAGTTGGATGTTCTAAAGTTGAACTCAAAGTGTAGCAGGAGTGTAGCTCAAACAGATGATCAAAAGGGTCTCGATTTTTTGGAATGACAGGTTGCCTCCCGTTAAGCGCTAAATTCAATACCTTCAACCGAGCAGAAGGTGATCAAGGAGAGGTGGTGGTATTAGAAGAGTTTTGTAAAACAAGCACCTTGATCAATAGCCTGGTTGGTCCAACCAGGAGCTTGTTCAGATCTACATGATGATGCAACCCAAACCCAGTCAATCTGGTGGGTTGATGGATGTGAATCAATTGATGCGGAGCCCACCAGGTATTTTGTGGCTTAAACAGATATGGCAGTAAGAATCTAGGTTTTGGTTGAGTCCGTTCAACCAAATCAAAGTAGGGATCCTCAAAAGAAAATAGAGCTGTAAAGGATGTGGGAACCTGATGAACACACATAAATTCAAGATAAATTGCTTATTTTTGATAGTTCCTAGGCTTAGCATTGCATATCATGTTATAAATATTGCATAACATCCATTGCATGGAACTTAGGATAGTTGTATATTTTATATATTAATTCCTTCATTTTATATGGGCAGGGGGCAATGTGACATCTATATAGGTTTCGGATGGAAAATCTGACCATACGGATGGATCCGGAGTGACGATCACAGTTTGGCTTCGCAAGAATCATCTTGATCTGAGCACCGTAGCACCCTCTATAAGAAGAAGAAGATGGATGGCCCAGATGGTGACACATGGCACCATCCAGGCCGCCTAACACCGGCTAGTATTATCGCCCAACTTCTTCATCTGTGCCCTTCAATCCTAGCCGTTGGATCAAGATCCAACAGCTGGGAAGCGAACGCACCAAAACACTCCACGCGACACAAGGGGAGGATTGCCGCAACGGTGGAGGCGTGGGTTTGCAAAGGAGGGGCACGGGTTCGATTCCACGCAGTCCCTCCAATTTGCAATTGGGCGGGCGCTTGGAGCGGAGCGGCAACAGTAGCGCCAGCCCAAGGTAGCACGCGCGTGCATGCGTAGGCCAGCACATAGCAAGCGCGCATGCCAGTGCATAGTACACGCGCACAAAGTTGGGCACGCACTGTCAGCGAGCGTGATGAGCGGGGTAGGCGGTGCGGGCTCAAGTGCAGTTGGCGCCAGCTTTCAACGACAGCTAGGCTAACCTACAACGACGCTTACAACCGTCTCTATTTTATTGCAAGCTAGCAGAGCCAACTATGTGCGTGGGTGGTGGTGAGCTGTCTACGGCAACGTTTCCAGCGATGGTCTGGAGGTTGCTAAAGGTCCTTTATCAATTTTTAGCCTCTTCTCCACCACTATAAAAGGACCTTCACCCCCTCCCTTCCAAGCCATCTCTACCTACTCTACTTACACCTACTCCAAAGCCCTAGCAAGCCTACGAACGCTCCATTAGAGCTTGTTCTCAAGCTCTGAAGGTTCCTGCTAGTGTAGTGAACCTCTGCCCCACCAAATACTTCTCCAACTTCCCATCTCCCTTCATAGGTCACCTTGGAGCTGTCTTCCCACCTCCATTCCGGTAGCAAATCACCTCCGTCTTCTCACCTCCATTCTGGAGCCATGCTGAAGCTTTCCTCAACACGACGTCCTCCAGCATCTCTCCTCCATCATCCTGCTCACCTCCTTCATCCAAGCTTTCGCCAGGCACTGTCGTCTCACCGAACAGCTAATTCAGGAGATTTCCTCTCACCTCCCTCTCTCTTTTTGCTTTCATAGTAGATTGTAATAGACATTGGATTGATATATATATACCATTTTTGTTCCATATCTCTATCTTATGAGTCATTTAGTTGTCTTTTATTTCAAAATCACAAAAAAAAATAACAAAACCCCAAAATACCAAGAAGAAACGAATCGAAGCGTTGTTTTCAAGTAAAGTAAACGTCGCCTCCCTATGTTCGACCCGGGACTCCCTTGGAGTTTCGGTATAAATTTTATTTGGTCGACATGTTTTGCAACTACGACGACAGGTTACTTGTAACCTCGATTTCTAACGCGCGAAACATGACTTGAACATTTTGGCGCTGTTGATGAACTTAATAATTCTCTATCGGATTTGCTCCAAAGTGTTAGTTATAGGGACTTGGGTAAGTTTCTTCTTAGGAAATTACTGAGGTTGAGGATGAAATTTGTGTTCGCACTAGTGAAATCTTGGGATGATTCTCAAGATGAACCCCCTTCAAGAGAGCCAATGTCTGAACCCACTCAGGCACCTGTTGGGGGGGATACATTTTCTGAGATCGAGGATGACCAGGTTGGGCTAGAGCAACCATTTGAGGATGAACCGATTGATTCACCCGAGATACCCAAGTTAGGAAATGAAGAAAATTGTGTCTCCTTGGATCAAGAAATGATTTATGATTTTGAGACATATATAAATGAGGATCATCAATTCTTTGACTTTGAGGGTGAAGAATCTTTAGGTGAAGTCTCACTTGAACATAAGGAAAATGATTTTAGTGAGATAAATGAGGATAATCAATTCTTTGACTCTGAGGGTGAAGAATCTTTTGGTGAAGTCTCACTTGCACATAAGGAAAATGATTTTAGTGAGACAAACCGGCATGAGGAATCTGATGAACCATTTGATAGCCCGTTCATTGAAGATTTGGATTCGGTTGGGGTTAACTTGGAGGATCCGAATCTTGATGATTCAATCAGTGACCCCAGTCCTCATCTGCACCCCGAAGAGCTAACTTCTGAAATCTTTGTGCCCAAGTCAATATTGATTTAGCCACGATTTCTAGACTTGGGAGAATCATATGGGGTGAATAATATGCTAGAGGTCCCAAAGCCTAAGCCCTTGATGTTGGAGGATAGAATTGTTGAAATAAAGATTTGGGAGGCTAATTCTGAGGGAAGTTTGATTTTGGATCTAAGGGTACCTATTGACCTAAAACTTCCTACTTTCTACCAGGACCCTTATGATTCTTTCATGTGCGACCCAAGCTTGGAATAACTGATTATTTTTCTGAGCTAGATGTTAAGTGCACAACCGCACCTATTGAACCATCTTTACCCATTCTCCGACACTTTGATCTTGGGTTGCACACCACTAAACCGTAGGGCCAGCCCCGCAAACATAACAACCTTTGGTTCTGGGTGATTTTCATCCAGAACCTGAGAACCACTCGACCCTGGGGCATGGGTCTGCACCATAATCTCGTCCATGTCTGTGGGCATATTCTGTTGGTGAGCTTCAGGATCAATATTTTTATTTTGATTCTGACCCGTACTTGTGAATTCTCAATTTCTTCTTTGTATGTATGTTATGCCTAGCTGAAGGCATTAAACTTAGCACGTGTGTATCCACTCCTCTCTTTGCGGAGCTGACCGAATTTTCACGACACTCAGGTGATGTTCTGTTTACTCTGCCCTTTTCATGTCTTTATTTTTACAATGAGGACATTGCATCATTTAGGCATGGGAGGGTGGATAATCAATTCCTGAAATCATTATGTTAACTCCGTAGAATTTCTCTTAGTTTCTTATAAAATTAAAAAAAAATTGAAAATTTAAAAAAAGTTAAAAAAAGAAAGAAATTAGGAAAAGAGAACTTAGGCATTTGGAAGTTATTAACTTTAGAAAATGATATGAGAGGACTTAAACACCTAGACTCTTTAGGTCTTCGGGCTTAATTAGCCCAGGTGTCCACTCAAATGTGGACTTAGTGTCGAGTCCTCACCAATTAAAGCTTATTTTAATTCGGTAAATAATTTGGGATGATAAGTATGTGACTTATCAACCCACCCTCTGATTTTGGGGGACTTTAAGCCTAAGCATCTACACACATTATTTTGCACTGACTCACTTTCCGATGATTTTTATGGAAATTGGGTAGCTAAGGGACCGACTTGGGTGGTATGGCTGGTAAGTTGTCGCTGGTAACAGCTCATAGGCCGGTTGTCCAGAGCCCAGCCAAAAGGCCTTTTTCGTTGTACTGCCTTTAGGTAAATCTTAGATCAGGGAAGCCACCTACTTAAAAATAAAAATAGAAAAAGGAGAAAATAAAAAAAAAAGTAAAAAAAAAATAAAACCATACTTCACCACACGAGTATGGCTGGCAAGTTGTCGATGGTAATAGCTCATCGGCCGGTTGTCCAGAACCTAGCTCACAAAAAAATGCACAATAATTCCAACAACAGTTAGGGAAGAAGAAGGGAAGTAGAATAAATCAGGAAGATATACATTGGATTCACCCTTGTGTTGACCCAATAAATAAAAGAAGTAGGGAGAAAGCTACTGATCGTAAAGATAAACCTTTAGGCAAGGTCACCTAGGGTTGTAGAAACCTGAAGTCCGTCTTAACGGCCGTTTTGAGAGTATCACTTTTTCACAAAGATGCTTAGTACTTAGAGTCCTTTTCGAGTCTTGGGCGGGTTGGGTAGCCGTAAAAAGTTATCCCGGAACTCTCAAACTCCAAAAGTACAAAAAAACTAGAAAAGAAGAAAAATATATATATATATCTTCCCTTCTCAAATAAGGCGAGAACTTGGGTGGTCAGCATTCTGGTAGACACTCAGGTACTGTTGAGTTTTCGTAGTTTAGGACCTTAGTTGAAATTTTCTATTATTAATAAACGACTTAGGCCTAAGTGATCTAATCCTAATTCTACTTTTATACATAGCATTTAGGTTAATTTTTCTAGGGACTAGCAAAAAGTAAGCATGGGGGTATGATGAACACACATAAATTCAAGATAAATTGCTTATTTTTTATAGTTCCTAGGCTTAGCATTGCATATCATGTTATAAATATTGCATAATATCCATTGCATGGCATTTAGGATAGTTGTATATTTTATATATTAATTCCTTCATTTTATATGGCCAGGGGGCAATGCGACATCCATACTGGTTTCAGATGGAAAATCCGACCGTACGGATGGATTCGAAGCGACGATCGTAGTTCGGCATCGCGAGAATCATCTTGATCTAAGCACCGTAGCACCCTCTACAAGAAGAAGAAGATGGACAACCCAGATGGCACCACGTGGCGCCATCCAGGCCGCCCAACACTGGCCAACAGCATCGCCCAACTCCTTCATCCGCACCCTTCAATCCCAGCCGTTGGATCAAGATCCAAGGGCTGGGAGGTGAACGCACCAAAACACTCCACGCGACATAAGGGGAGGATTGCCACAACGGTGGAGGCACGGGTTTGCAAAGGAGGGGCACCGGCTTGATTCCCCACAGCCCCTCCAATTCGCAATTGGGCGGGCGCTTGGAGCAGAGCGACAGCGGCAGCGCTAGCCCAAGGTAGCGCACACGTGCACGTGTAGGCCAGTGCATAGCAAGCGCGCATGCCAGCGCATAGTAAGCGTGCACGCAGCTGGGTACGTGCAGTCAACGCGCATGATGAGCAGGGCCGGCGGTGCGGGAGCAAGGGCTGTTGGTGTTAGCTTTCAGCAACAGCTGGGCTAACCTACAGCGACGCTTATAGCCATCGCTATTTTATTGCAAGCCAGCAGAGCCATCTATGGGAGTGGGTGGAGGTGAGCTGTCTATAGCAACATTTCCAGAGATGGTCTGAAGGTCACTAAAGGTCCTTTATCCATTTTTAGCCTCTTCTCCAGCACTATAAAAGGACCTTCACCCCTTCCTTCCAAGTCATCTCTACCTACTCTACTCCCACCTACTCCCAAGCCCTTGCAAGCCTACCAACGCTCCATTAGAGCTTGTTCTCAAGCTCCCAAGGTGCCTACCAGTGTAGTGAACCTCTGCCCCACCAAATGCTTCTCCAACTTCCCATCTCCCTTCATAGGTCACCTTGGAGTTGTCCTCCCACCTCCATTCCGGTAGCAGATCACCTCCGTCTTCTTACCTCCATTCCGGAGCCATGCCGAAGCTTTCCTCAACACGACGTCCTCCAGCATCTCACCTCCGTCGTCCCGCTCCTCACCTCCTTCGTCCGAGCTTCTGCCAGGCGCCGTCGTCTCGCTGAACAGTCGATTCGGGAGATTTCCTCTCACCTCCCTCTCTTTTTATGCTTTCATAGTAGATTGTAATAGACATTGGATTGATATATATATACCATTTTCGTTCCACATCTCTATCTTATGAATCATTTACTTGTCTTTTATTTCAAAAACACAAAAAAATAGCAAAACCCCAAAATACCAAAAAGAAACGAATCGAAGCACGATTTTCAAGTAAAGTAAACGTCGCCTCCCTGTGTTCGACCCGAGACTCGCTTGGAGTTTTGGTATAAATTTCATTTGATCGACGTTTTTTGCAACTATGACGACATGTTACTTGCAACCTCGATTTCTAACACGCGAAACACGACTCAACCAAAACCCTATTGGTAGGATCAGTAAAGGATGGGAAGTGTTTAGTAGTTTTATCGATGTCTAAAACCTGATTGAAAGGTGGAGGGGAATCGTATGCAACCGAATTAGAGAGAGGTGAATCATAGTAGAAGTTAATTCTGGTGGTAGATCGGGATTGGGATTGGAATTGTGAAAGCTCTGTATGTGGATCAGCAGATGTGGCTTCCATGAGATCTGTGTGTGTTAAGAGCTCCTCTAGAAAGGATTCAAAGGTAGGTTCATCTAGAGAGTCTTCATGAAGCACATCAAAATCAAAGGTAAATGCTTAGAGAGTGCTTATAGGATCGTGGAAATCTAAGTCAATAAAAGATTCAAATTCTAGTTTGTAGATACTCTCGGTACTTACTATTTTTTATTCCTGAAAATAAAAAAGGAATGATTCTATCTCAATGTAATCTAATTTTGAATCAATGATCTTAGGATCAGGGACCTCAAGGTCAGAGTCGAAGAACGGATCATGGATACTGAGGTTGTAATTTGGTTCATAATCATCAAGAAACAAAGGTTCTTCGAAATCAGAGTAAGATTTGAAATCGTTGGAGAATTTGCGAGAATGAGTTTCTGAATCTGATTCTAGATTAGGAGTTCCAGCATAGTGAGAATCAAGATGCGAAGAATCAACAACCTTACTTGGATCTAACCTAATTTCTTATTTCAAGCTTAAAAAGGTGTCCTTATTAAGCATAGGCTTGAGTTCTTGGCTCCTAGGGTAGACCCAATAGATTCCCAACTCTTTCAACTCAGTTTCTGTAACATAGATCAGCGTGACTTTCAAAAAATCAATTCGTATCTTAGAGGAGTTAGGAAAGGTATGTTCATGAAATACAGGCCCAGAATCATAGCGTAGATTCAAAATCTGATTCTCACCACATTGGGCCTCATAATTATCCCACATAGGCTCGAATCTAGATTCTAGGTTAGATGTAAGGATTAGATCACTAGAATCTAGGCAGGGCTCCATTGGGATGTCAGAGTCACTCTCGAGAGTTACCTTAACAGGATAAGGCTCGAGATTTACACTCTCGAGAGGTTCTATTTTAGGCTTATCATTATAGGTGTTTGGGAATTCAAGGTTTGGTAAACTAGGTTCATGATTTTCTAGGGCTGGTTCACAATTGTGAACACCTGCAATCGGGTCCTCCCAACCCATCTCAAGATCGGGTGTATCATTCAGCACATAATTTAATTTGACTTCCATTTGAGTTGAGGGTCCACAGTAATTCTGATTTTCTAACTCAGGTTCTGTGGAATCATGTTGATCATCAGTGTTGTTCCAAGGTGTCTCATTATCTTCCGAAGGGATGTAGGGGTATTCTTGAATAATGGTTTTATACAACGTATTCAGTAAATTTTCCTGTTCCTCCATGAGATCTTGGTGTTTTTTCAAAAGTGAAGGATTTGACCAACATTGCAGACACTCATTGCTATGTAGTTTCATCAATTCAATGTCTTATGCTAAGAGATCATCCTGGGTTGAACCATGTTTCATTCATGTCCATATTGTTTCGATACAGTTCATAATGTGGTTTGTTGTTTTTGCAAATTTATCCTGAATGTCCCTATATAAGGCTCTATAGTATTCTTCATGGTGTCTATAAGCAGCCTCAATCATCTTATCTTTGATAGACATTTGGGACACAAGTTTCGTAATTGCTTTTCCTAAAATGTCAGGTTGTATTTTCGAATCAGGTGGTGGAATCAAGATGTAGAATCGAATTCAGGTTCAGATTGGAGTAATCAGATCAGATCAGAAATCCCTACAGAAGATCTAATGAGGCCTCTTAGGTTAAAAACCTAATGACCTTCCAAGGTATGTGCTCTATAGAAGGGATGATGGACTAGATATGAATTGGACCCAATCAAGGCACCCAAAGATTTTTGGATGACTAAGGCTTACTTCGAGGCGGATGATACCTCTGAATCAAAAATCTACACACCCAAGAATTACCTGGGCAGCCAGGATGGGAGAGCCCCGCAAAGACCCACTATATAGTAGAGCATCCCCACGAGTTGCAGGGTTTCCCCCACTCGACCTTCCTTGTCACTGTGGTTTCAAGTAGACCAGTATGTACGAATTGAGACCTTAAGTCTACCAATTTTAGCCTAACTTGTCCCTTATATTTCACTTGATTTAGAAATTGATTTGATTTGTGACCTAATTTGGAGGTTGATTGGCCCACAAAGTAGGTCAACTTCACCAGACCTATCCTAAAAGATGAAGAATGAAATCTTGGTCAAGGCCCAGAAATCACCCTAAATTGACTCTCAAGTCATTAGGTCCACAATTTTAGGGTTCAAGTGAGATTTAGAGCTTGACTTTAGGGTTTTTCTTGTTAGATCTTTTCAATCAAGGGCTTGGGTAGCACACAAATGTGGGGGAGTCAATTTTCTTGAATCCGGGCAAGTGTGAACTAACCTTTAAAATCCTAATGTAGAAACCCTAATTGGCTTTATTTCAAGTCCAATTAAATCTCAAGATGTACACCCTAGACATAAACAAGAAGGTGAGTAAGCCAAGATGATCAGAAATTAAGCGTAAATCCCTAGTAGGTATAAGCAATTTGGTTAGGGATCTCTAAACAGAATCGTCCCAACTTCAATCAGATATTGATTTTGAATTGCAAATCAGGAACTTGCCTTTTAAGTGGTGATTGCTATGAAAATAAGGCAAGTGGTCCCTAATTGATTTGTTTCTTTATCTTCCCAAGATTAAGAGATTGATTAGGGATTGAAAGAGATTACTTGTCTTGGGAGTGGCTGATTTGCGTAGAAGATTACCTCATGATGTACCACGCAAAATCACAAGAAAATAAATAGGGCAAGTTAGTGCTCAAGTAGAATCAAGTAAAACAAGAACGACAGGGAATTGCGCATTGTTCCCTAGCAACGGCGCCAAAATATTGATAGACTAGGCAGGAAGTTTTTAAGTCATTTCGTTATAGCAAAGCCTCCTAAATAGCTCAATCAATAGGTAAAATTTATTACTCGAAATCTAAACTGAATTCCGAGGTCGAACACATGGAGCAAATATAGAATTCCCACGTTAATCTTTATTACATATAAATGAACACAAGTAATTGAGCATTCAAATAGATATTCAATAAATAATATCCTATCAGATTAGTTATTCAATGAAATCCAATGTATCTAAAGATAAAAGGAATGGAGAGAATATAAAAAGTGGTGATTTGAATCACCAATTAAATGCTCAAATTAATAAGCATGCATCTCATAATCAATTTAACCATAGTACTTAAATAATGCAATAGTAATTCTCAAACAATGCTCAATCAGACGACAGATTGGTCAATCAAACGACTTAAAGTGCACAGGCTTCTCAAAGCCTTTCTCTCCTTCTGTTACTTCAACTTTTCTTCTTTTTTCCTTCTTCTTCTAAAGTCTTCTCCTTCTTTTTTTCTTCCTTCAGAGCCTTCTTTTCCCTCACAGCACAAGGGATCCAAATCCCTTCAGCGACTAAGTATTAACCGCATACACAGAGAAGCAAACCCCCCCACCACTCTCTCAAAAATTCTTCTCCTCCTCTTCTCTCTCAAATGCAGCGTAACCGGGTCTATATTTTTGTTATCGGATCATGCATAGTGTCCAGGCCTGCATGTGTGGGTCATAGGTGAGGAGTGAAAATAGGTTGAGTAGTCAGGTGAAGTGGTGTGAGGGACTCAACCACTTAGTGACTTAGGCCAACAGCTCTAATCACAAAAACATAATAAGCATGCGTGGGTGTTCATCTTCCACCGATGTGGGACTATCCCACTCTTTCTCTCTTCGCATGCATAATAGAGGTGGTTCTTCATTGAATTGGTAAGTTGCCGGCGCTGAAGTCTTCAATTGGCACTGCAATTAGGTTCATGCTTTACTTCCACATCCCCTGGGAGAAGTGGCAAGGCGTAAGGTAGTAGGAGAGAGGTGGACATTGATGGAGAAGATGGCGGCAATGGCAGAGCAATGGCGAGACCTTGAAATAAGAATACAGGCTTGAAAGCCCTCGTTAAGTAGCTTTTGAGCTTCACAGTAGCACGGCAAAGTGACTAGGTTGTTGGTGTGCCGTGGGAGTGAGTGAAGTGGTCTGTGGAGGTCGGCGGAGGGCATGCGAAGGTGGGTTGGTCGGTGGATGATTTGAGTGGGCAACTGATGGAATTAAAAGAGGGCTTTTGAAGGTGGAGGAACAACGATGCTTTTAGGACTGGTAGTGGGGTTTTCGGTGGTGTGTGGAGGTGTGGAGGCTTCATCGGAGCTTGGCCTATCATGGGGAAGATGGAGAGTGTGAGGTGGCATCGGGGGTCAAATTGAATAATAGAGGACATAGAAAGGAAGTAGAGGAAGAAAGGAACCTATCTAACCAAAATTCTAATGGATGAAAGGGAAGGTAGGCACCTGTTGTGGTATGGTCGACGCCAGAGATGAGAATACCTCCGGTAGGGGAGAACAGCGAGGAAGATGGAGTTAAAGGGCCTCTATTGGCATTGCTAGAAGTAGAAGAACATGGGGAAGATGCTCCCACCGACTATTGTCTACGGCGGCGGGAGAGGAAGGTAGACAGAGAAGCTCGCCGGAGCTTGCGGAGGAGTTGGCCGAAGAGAGGAGAAGAAAGGGTATTCTAGTCTAAACCAAGCTAAGTTGAGAAGGTTGTGCACGCCGACTCTTTATAGAGTTTAAGGAGAGCTATGGATCAAGAAAGAAGGATTTCCAAGGCTTGGGATTGAATAAATAGGACCCATGATTCTTGTACATTCGTATGAGCAATCTATGGGGAATTGAAACTCCAAATTGATCCTAGATGATTCGTCTATGTGTGGACATCAATCCCACCAATTTTGGTGGGATTTGATTGCCATTTGAGTAGGATTTAGGTCAGTCAATGCACTGCCTGGAGGTCGGTTGACTTCAATGGCGACAGGGACCTTTGTGTAAGGAAGATAACCAACCAAGGCAGGTCTCTGCAATAGATTTTGAAAGCTAAGGGCTTATGTGAGGGAGAAAG
Source organism: Thalassia testudinum (assembly GCA_037157565.1). Lineage (NCBI taxonomy): Eukaryota > Viridiplantae > Streptophyta > Magnoliopsida > Alismatales > Hydrocharitaceae > Thalassia > Thalassia testudinum. The sequence continues at coordinate 47,056,969 of JAZHRO010000055.1, forward strand.
AGTCTAACTAGACCAAAATGCAAACTAGGTCAAGATGACCTCGGATTAAGCCTAAATTTTGGTAAAAACCTAATTTAGACCCAAGAAATCTGATGGTGAAGTCAGATTTTGGTTTTGACCAAGTTTGACTAGGTAATTTATGGATAAACCCAAATTAGGGTAACTCCCGTCAGAGACTCTGTTTTAGGTCAAAATGGGTTTTATTGGTCAAATCACGGATTCCAAATCATATAGAATATTTTTCTATAAATTTTAGAAGGTTTAGGTGAATTTTATCCACCAGAACCTCAGTTAATTAGGCAGGTTTAAAATTAGGGTTTCAGATGTCCGATAATTCTTGAAATGCTTGAAAACCCATTTCTGTCTGCATGAACCCTCTTATTAGACATTTATGACCATTTGACCTTTAATTAACCCTTGGGAAAGCGCATGGTTACTCTGTATTTAGGATATGATGTTAAAACTGTAAATTTATCCCTGATTTAATGCATTCTTCTCAGAAAGGATATGCAATGAATTACGACTCTCTAGCCTTTATGTAGGAGCAGTTATCAATTGATGCCGCCTAATTAAAGCTAGTTACGACTGATGATGATGTTATCATTGGTGGTTTTATTTCATTTTTGTAGATTATCATGGATAAGTCTTAGATTAGTTTGAAGAACTCAGATTACTCTCGATACAAGAATGGAGTGAGAGAGTTCCTTGATTAGGCATTTCATGATGATAGGAAGTCATTTAGATGAGGAGACAAGTTCGACAGGATATTTTGCCCATGTAGGAGGTGCTTGAATGGATATTCACATGATACGAGCACACAATTTGCAATGGTTGATGGCAGCATTATACTAACTAGATTGCTCAAGGAGAGGATTAGACAAAGGAAGATGGATGATCTCCGATAGATTTTGATGAGACAACTGCTAGCATTGAAGTTGATGACATCAATGAAATGCTTGATGAGATGAGAGTAGGAGTTGAAGATCCAACTAGTGGGGAAACTTTTAATCAGTTTTATGATGCTATTAGGGTAGCGGACAAACCTATTGCTCCTGGTATCACGCCCATTTCTATGTTGTCATTTCCTTTGAAGTTATTTCGAATAAAGGTTATGAATAGAGCGACCTCTAAATTGATGTTTGAGGTGCTTAAATTCATTGGAGAGCTTTTAAATGATCTGAAAAGTTATCTAAAGACATGGTATGAAGCAAAGAAACAGATTCATGACTTGGTTTAAATTGCGAGAAAATTGACGCTTGTCCAAATAATTGTGTTATACAGAAATGAATATGTAGAGTTGAGTAGTTGTCCACAATGTGGTGTTGAGAGATTTAAAGTGGGAAATCCACTAAATACAAGGGCCAAAACACAACCGGAGAATGTTCTACATTACTTTCCATTGATTCATAGGCTTCAATGCCTTTTTATTTCAAATAGAACTGCAAATTTGATGACATGGCATAAGGATAATATGTCACCCAGCTCCCCTGCACCCAGCCACCCCGCACCTAGACACCCCCATTCGTTCTTGAGTATATCCCTCTAGGTGCTCCCCACGCATACCCACTTATTGTGGTACCTAATCCCACATTTATCCGGCAGCATGAATATGCCAGCCTAGTAATCTTGCCCGACAGTACCAAAATAAGGGCAAGAGAGTGGTTACATTATAGTGCGAGAGTCAGATCCAGAGGTTGCCACCCACTACCCTGAAGACAACGAGGTTGAGGATGAGGGAGACAACGGCGACGAGGATGAGGATGAGGAAGGTGAGGACAATGTTGAGGTACAAAGGCCACCTCAGTAGGATCCTCAGGCTGAGGTAGGGACCAGCTACGCTGGTATGAATTGTCAGTAAAATCTTCATAAAATTTATTGATAATGTTTTAATTTTTAATATTTATATTTTTCTTATCAGGTAATAAAAAAAAAGGGGTCCGACAAGAAATGCACATCTAGATGCACCTCCAGAGGGGACGAGAATCAAAGTGCATAATCAACGAAGCTGGAGAAGATCTAGATTATCCTCCTTTCACCAGCAGACTATCTAGGATGGTAAAGGAGCTCCCCCCTTTGTTCTTTTAACTGGAGGTCAGTCTCTAGGGAGATCAAGAGGCAACTTATTTATAATATAGAGGTAAATAATTAATTATTTATATATATATAAGTTAACTTTAATAATATTTAATTCATTTATACGATTTGTAATATTACAGGCGATCTTTGATTGGGTGACAATATGAAAGTCATCAAGTACATTCTCCATCATGCTACAAGACGACATTGTGATTGGAGGATGACAACGAAGAGAAAGGTGAAATTTGTAATATTTCTCATTTTTTATTATTTACTTAATTAATTTCTTTTGACAATTTATTTCTATAATTTAGTATTATAATTCAATGTCGTCTAATGAGGAGGCATTAAGGAACTGCCTCCTATAATAGCAGCAGATGTGTGGAGAGAATGCTGTGAGCATTGGAATAAGCCTGAGACAGAGGTAATTACAATTACTTTTAATAGCATTTGGAGATAAATTATTCAATTATTTTCCATTACAATATGTTATATATACAGGATTAGGCGAAGAGGAACAAAGCCAATAGGGCCAAAGCTCTACCACAGACCTACTATTTGGGTTGAACCAGTATAGATAAAGTTAAGGCTAAACATGTAAGTAATTCCTTACAATTTATTACTTTTATGCTTTTAATTAAAGTTTTAATTACAACTATTACCTGTAAATCTCTAAAATATATTTACAGGTACATTCACACAATGGTGTCATGCTCGATCAGGTTGGTGTGTATGAGGTTACTCATAGCAAAGTCACCACCGATGGCGGGTGTACATGGATACATGAGACATACCAGATAATACAAGTAAGTAACATTTATTTATTTACTTAAATTTTTGTACTTACTTTAATATGACAACAAATTATTGTAATTTGTAGGAAGAAATGATGAACTTAATCAACCCCATACAGATGCCGCCTCCGACACTCAGCAGTACCCTCCTATGACACCTTAGGAGGATTTTAGGAGCACCATGCCTTTGGAGCATGGAGGCTTCATTCGTAGTGGGGGGAGAAGTCAGACGATCTCTAGTTGGTTTAGGCAGAAGGGGTCAGCAACAGTAGCCGTCATCCAGTAGATTCAGACACAGCTCCATGATGTCACCTCACAACTCCATGATGTCACCTCACAGTTTTACCAGCATACTCAATCTTGGCAAGATGACAACAAATTCATGGAGGAGAAGTGGAAGGAGATGGAGCAGTAGAGAGTACAGATGAGAGAGATGATGGCATTATTACGGGGCAGCGGTCAGGGTCACAATTCATATCAATACTCACCTCGCAGAGACGACGACGACCTCGGAGGTGGTGGAGGAGGACAGGGGGTAGGAGTTGAGGCATAGCTTTATATTATTTATCTTTTGTTTTGTTTGATTTTATATTTTGACAGTATGACATACTTTTATAATTAGGTTTATACATATATTTGTTGAATGTTTTATGTTCTATGTTGTATGTTGAATTATTATATTGTGTGTGTTTTGTATGTTATATATGTTTACAGTATTATAAGATTCTAAGATTACAGAATCTTATAACCCTAAATGTTATATTAAAAAAAAAAAGACATATATACATGACAGTTCTACAAATAACCGTCGTGTTTATATAGACAGTTCTCAGAAAACCGTCGTGTATATAACTATATAACGGTTGAACAACCATCATCTACGGTTTACGTATACCGTAGATGACGGTGATCCAAACCGTCGTTTAGAACTTATTGCGGACAATTTGTACAAGAACTGTCGTCAATAAAAGAGACGACGGTTTCTAAAACCATCGTCTAAAATACGATGATTTCAAATAAAAGCCGTCGTCTATACACTGATCAACATACACTTTCGTGACGGCAGAATACAATGATTTGCATGGAATAGGTGATGATTTTTAGCTGTCGCGAAAACCATTATTCCCTGTAGTGGTACAACGACTCGAGTTTTTCAAAATCTAACTTTTTGCAACGAAATCTAGCTTATCATTGTCCAAGATAAATCATTTTATTTCAAGATAAGAGATAACGTTACTTTGTAATATTACTAGTTTGAGACAAATTTTTTCCAAGATGAAGAGTCATCTTATTTATAGTTGAAAATCAGAATGGAGGATCTTGCATGGTTTACGGGGAAAGAAGTTTCTTTATCTCTCTCTCAAAATGTAAAACGTTAAATTTTATATCAATCGAGCATAGGTTTACATCAGTTATACACATCTAGCATCAATAGACCAAAATTAGAAATTCCATGCATGAAGGTTTCTGCTTGAAATATGCCAATGGAGTTAAATTTGTTTATGTGTGTGTGAGTGAATATGAAGCATTTGTTTTGAACATGGAAAATATAGCAAATATTTAATGAAGTCTATCGAGTTTCGTGAAGTTATGCTTCTTGTTTTGGGAAACGCTTTTTTTGGTTTTTAATTAATGGATAAATTCAGCAGAGAATTATTTTTATGCCCACAGTCATCATGGTATTTCCTTCTGGTATGCAACTGTAAAATTTATGGCAATATTCAGTAAGAAGAAAGATCATGTACTTTCATGACGATGGCCGTCAGAATCAATGTGTCATTTGTTACGATGCTTCATTTGTGTGACATATTACGCAATTGCATTTCCCAATTATTTACTGCACATATGGAAACTTATAAACTACTGCCTTGTTCCTGTAGTCACCCACGCATGCACGATAGGACAAATGCGTATAGAACTCTCGACCTGTTATCTTGATCTTTGTACCTGATATCCATGAAGAAAAGGTATTTAAAATAACTACTTCAAAATCCACTGCCTTGCAAGTAACTGCTACTTTTATGTTTTATTTGTTGACTTACGTAACATATATGTCTCTGACATTAATATTCCACCTGCATGTTAAGAAACTGTTATTTAAAATCATTATTTCGAATTGCACATGGTTGCATGTAAGTGATACTATTCCGTTATATGTTTTGATTTTAGAAATGTAAGTCACATTACAATTAGAAATATATTCCACATCCATGTGAAGCAACTGCTATTTGAAATTACTATTTCTAGAATCACATAGTTGCATGTACCTGCTTCGATTCCGTTGTATCTGTATAATTTAGAAATGTGTCCCATATGTAATTGAATGTTTACCTCTCTTAGATTATGCTTTCATTCGGAAGTACCAGTGAAGTAAAATTTTCTCAAATGGGGGGACGTTTTGATGTTTTCATAATGTAATACGGATATGGGTTTAAGTATTAAGGTAAAGTAGTAATTTAATTTTCTGGTAACATGTCGGTGGTGATGTCAATGTGTGCTTCATGTTATCCGCTTTTGCTGCTATGAACGTACATTTAGTTGAGGGTTCAATAAATTGCATATTCATTTGACATAGTTATAACCTCAATTTGTTGTGGACACTGCCGTGTGGGAATAGTTAGGCAACCTATGTTGTTTCATTGTGCAATTGATTGGTTTTGTAACTTCCCATTATGGGGAATTTGACATATTCTTCAATTTTGCATGTGACTTTGAAATGGTTTTCTTAAAACTTGTAGAATGAGACGAATGACTCATGAAGGATCCCAACCAAACATTCAAGAAAACGATCAGCCTAAGCTTAGTCGGGTGATGGCTAAGAGAGTTAAGAACTCGAGTTTAGAAATGGACTCCAAGCTCATGTCCATTTACAAAGAATACTACATTAACAAAGATCGGGAGGGTGCTCTTTTACCAAACATGGTTGGTAGCAAGTTGTAATTGAGTTCGACCAGGACACACACCTTGGTTATGGCCAGCAAAAGCTTCTCCATAGGTGGAGAGGTTTGAAGAGAAAATTCCGATGTTACCATCGACTCTTAAACATGAGTGGGTGGGGTATGGATTCGATTACCATGTGTCCTGTAGCCCCTTCTCTTGATATTTGGTTGGAGGTATCTCTTTGCACTTCCATTCTTATGTCTTAGTTCATCCCATAGTTTAGGATTTCACCATACATATATCGATTTCGCTATGTTCTTTAGTTGCCTCCAAAGCTACGGAAGTTAAAGGGAAAATCATTTCCCTTCTATGACGACTCCAACACCATTATTGGTAGCGAAATCACTACGAGAGAGCATGCGCTGTCTTCCAATCGGGCATCTAATTCATCTATTGAGGATACACTAGCCACTTATATCCCGTCCGCTCTGCCAGTGGCAATGGAACCCTCACAATCGTTTCATTTCACCCAGCAGGAATATGAGCAAGCTTTTAATGATTATAATTACACATTTGAGGAGCTCCTATCCTCACGGCCACCCCAACCTAGGGAAGAAATTGGTATGGGTGGTTCAACGCCCTCTTGTCAAGGTTAGCATAGTTCTAAAGTCTCTCTGCAGCAATGGAACCCCCACAATCGTTTCATTTCACCCAGCAAGAATATGAGCAAGCTTTTAATGACTATAATTACACATTTAAGGAGCTCCTTGATAGAACGATCTTCATTTTCGATAAAAAATTTAATATAAAATGACGTATCGTTATAGTTTGTTGCGTGGTAGAAAATCGCTTTTCAAAATATTTAATATTCAAAATCTAACCACGAAAATAGTTAAGTCGTCTGCACAGGAAGGAATTATCCTATTAAACTAGTGAATGGTGTCTCGTTTATTCGGGAAACTCAACGTGTGCGCATACTAATTGGTGCACTTGTTTTTAATATAAATTCTTGATTTAAATAATTAATCAAGAATATAGGTGTGCACATGCAAAATCACTACTACAGGAATAGAAGAATCTTGATATTAGTATAGGTAAAAATGTGTTAATATTTATCTCCGCCAAAGCAGAGCCCAATCATATAATTAATAACTCATATTCGATATTCTTTATGAGAAGCATACAACTCAAAGTAATTCAAATAACCAAAAGGGATGTCCATGCAATTCTACCATAATATATGAAATCAGGAAAATAAATGAATAGTGTTTCTGCAATGGCATAAGTTGTAATTTTTAATATGGCATGCACTATAGAGAAACAGGGGAAAAAGGTTTCCCCCGCTCGCATGAGCGGAGGAGGGGTTTGCCGGTTACAAGTCTGGGTGGAGGAGACTTGTGGGAGGAGAGGGTCGCAACGGTGGCAGCGGCATGACCAGAGGTGGTCGGACATGGTCAGATGGTGGAGGAGAGCGCCGGCGACGGTAGGTGGCACTTGCGAGAGTCGTGGTGGGTGGTTGGAGGTGTGGATGGCCTCGTGATGGCACGCGTGGCTGTGGCGTGATAGTGGCTGTGGTGGCGTTGTGCGCGGGAGGTGCTCTACGGTAGGGGAGTATTTTTGTTTGGAGAAGATGAAGGTGGTGACGGTGGATGGAGTGGCTAATGTTGGTGGTGCGTTTGTCAGGGAAGAGCAAGAAAGGGTGTGGTGCATGTTGTCACTACGCACAACTTCGTTGGAGATGAGCGGCGATGTTGGAGCAAGCTAGGGCCACAGTGGGCGCTTGGTTCATAGGGTGCATTTGTTATACGTTGATGGAGGAAGGAGGAGATCCCCGCAAGGGGGAAGGGTTCTTTGTGGATGGCTAGTTGTGCCATTTTTAAAAACTTCTTCGTTTGTTGTTTTCTTCCGCTGTAAGCCTCGCGAGTGGTTGGAACAAAATGATAAATCTGGTGGCGACACATCAGATGTTTGATCTGAGCTTCTGATGCCTTAAAAAAAATGTAAAGCTAGTAAGTTTGTGATAGTGGTTCCAGACGTCCAATCTAAGCTCAAGATGTCTTATATAAGCAAAAATGGATGCCTGACTTTTGCACCTAGCCTTCATTCGTCAAATAAATAATGTTATCATATCATATGTTGTTAAATATAAAATTAGCGCATAAAATTAAATGCAGGCTAAGGTGAATTGCCATTTAACTCCTACACAATTAACAATTAAGGACAACTAATTAAAGAGTATTTAAGCCAAATAATGGTCCACAAAAGTGGACTTATCAAATGCTCCCATGCCTAAGTTTTGCTAATCTCGAGTAAAAGTGAAAAATAATAGAAGTAACCAAAAGATTTCTTCTTTTCTTATTCCAAAAATTTAGAGATCTAGACAAATATAAAGTGATAGTAGCCTAGGTAAGGGATCTAAGTGAAAAGCCAACCTATATTTAAAGTTCGTACTTAACCCTTGGTGAACATTTTATTAGGATTGGCAACTACCTCCCTCGGGGATAAAGTAGAAAATAATCAGTAATTTGACCCCGGCATTTTGGCTTAAGTAGAAGATACTGAGTTAAATGGATTTGTATTTGGTGACACACACTCATTTGGTGCTACATGTAATCTAGCACTACAAACTCTAGATCTCTAGACTATAAAAAAAGTCATCTCAGAGAAAGGCTAAACACTGTGCTCTCTTTATGTTCCCTTGTGCTCACTCACTCTCTCTTTTCTTTTTCTCTTTCTTCCTCCTTTTTTTTCTGAGATCACATATCTTACCAGATTTTTGTAAATGTACTCATTATTTGGTGGCCTCACATGATATTCACATGTTAATAAAAATTCTAATAACCCTACAACTAAGTTAGAAGTCTTTAGCCAGTATTCGAATGATCAGAAATGCTAAAAAGTAGGTATGGGTCTTATTTGATGTATCACAATGAGCATTTTTTTTGTTGCCTCAAAAACATTGACTCAAAAAATGTCATAAAGATAAAACTCCAAACTTGGATTCTTTTTTTCTCTCTTTTTCTTCTTTCTTTTTCTTTTCTCTTTTTTTTTTATATTTTTCTAAATATAAATATTTCTCTATTTTTTTTTCTTTGCCTTTTTTTTTTATATAAATCAACATAACACGACATAGACTTTTATTCATGAGGCATTATCATGGATGATGATGGTCAAGAAGATATTATGTGGCTTATTTGGTGGAAGTGCCTACTCTCGGCACTAGGATGGAATAGATAGAATAAGCGTATTTCTGACCTTTGACACTATTACCCTCCTTCAGCCGAGGACTATATGAAAGACGGTCAGAACCATCCACCATAGTCATAGTTTTATTAGGACTCCATCTCTATGTATCTGCTTTATTTGGTGACTCTCTGGGTTTCACATAATGTATGCACACAGAAACAGAGAATAGAGAACGAAAAACTATGCTTAACTCTGAGGTATCATTATCTAATTATCTAGAATTTAAGAGTTCTTATACTAGATTTAGCACACCAATAGCCTCTCTACTTTCTTCTCACAAATATGAGGTAGATCTAATAGAAGATAGTATGCCTGACTAACTATTAATTGTCTAAGATTTAGTAGACTAAAAATGCTTATTAGTTTTCTTCAAAGATCCATTACCTAATCTACGTGCAAGTGAAGTAAATGTACTGGATTCTAAACTTAAGAAACAATTTAAGAAGAAAATCTTCAATGACACTTCCTTGATAAAGATGTTTTGCTAGGGCTAATGAATTTAGCTCAAGAAAAGGGAGATTTTTTTTTTTAAGCTAATGCACCTAACCTAAATGCATGAATACTGCCTAAAAATGCAAAATGCACCCCTCATGGCTAAATCCTACAATGTTCTCATTGTAAAATTAAAATAGGGGGAGAACGAAAGGAAATCACCTGATGAGGCATTATTTTGGACGTTGGGTTGCCTCCCAACCAGTGCTGCATTTTCTGTCAACAGCTAGACTTATAGGTACCTGTAAGTCTAGTTCCAAAAAGAAAGAGCTAGGCCCGAAAAATATGTATAACAACGCGGGCCTAGAAAATAGGTATCCATGGATGTTAGCGAGCTGATGATGTAGGGTGATTCTAAAGGCTTGCCAGAAGACATGAAAATAGACAACCTCATTAGCTACTTGGGGAGGTCTAGGAAAAAGAAAGAAACATGAGAAGGGACCTCTCGAAATAAAATAAGTGGAGGATAACAAGGATCCTCCAAAGTAGGAAGGGTTTTAAAAGATATAATTTGAAACCCTTGAATGGCGAGACTAAAAGTACAAGCATCAATCTACCCTTGCCATTCTACCTGAGGATGTACTGACTTGATATTCTCCTCAGAAAGAATGTATATGAGAAGAGACCTAAACCGAGGATTAGGTTAGGAATCTACAGGTTGCTTGAGTGATTAGGTGGTAATTATTAAGTCCAAAGAAGGCTTAGTCTGTTGAGGTTCCATTCCCAATAAGAATTCTTCTTCCACATCCTTACCTAACTTCATTGTTTTATGAACCTCCAACTGCTCCTCTACAATAGATGGGTCATGAATAGAATTCAATAACTCATTAGTAGACTCATGATCAACATGCTTTGACGATAGTTAGGTTTCATGGGAAGTAGCGAGCTCATAATTATCATCAAATCCATCCCCGGGTTCTTTCTTGTCACCTACATCCTTTCCGGGGACTTTGTGTGCTACTTCATTATCCTTAATATCTATAGGAGGATTATCATCTTTAATGTTTTGGAGAAAGCCTATATCACTGAAGACTTTGTTCTTCTTGGGGCATAAATCCTCAATTGATGTATATTGTCCCCGAGAGTCTCCCCTAGGCTTTTCACTATTATGTTCGTCCTCCAATAACAACTGGTTTTGTAGAGGATGACTCTCAAAATCAAAAGATGGGAGGAGTCCGGATTTTACCAGATTATTTATATCTTCCGGGGGTAAGTCCTCGAATAACACATAATCCCCTTGTGATTCACTTTAGATTCTAAGGCTGGGTTCCTCCATCTGGTTATCATCCTCCTTTAAAATAGACTCTTTGTACCCCTGGAACCAAAATTGATCCAATTCATCCTCCATTTCCTTAGGGTCACCTTCATTGGGTGCATTTAAATCCTCAGAATGTTGGATGGTAGGTGTTGATTCCGTAAGTGGTGTTTGTATAGTAATGGGGATTCCACAGGTGGAAAATCCCGCTCCTAGGCTCTACTAAAAAGTGAGAGTTATCAGGCCAATACTCCCAGGATAGGAATATGAATGATCCCATGAATTGTCAATGTACTCATCAAAGGATGGATACGCTCGGGGCATGGGATCCTAGTTAAAATGATAGGAGTAAGAATAGTCCATTTCTTTCAATTAAATAGGTTAAATTCTCTTAGGACTTAGACAGATTAAAAACAGAAACTTCCTAAAGAGCTCTATCACGCACACACCAAGCAAATACGATGCAAGAGGTCTTTTATTGATTTAAAGTTCTTTAAGTGCTCTTCCAACTCTTCAACTTGGACAAATATAGTCAAGGCAGTGTTTCCCATTCCCACGTAAGTGGTATAAGAGAAATGAGGCACTTGAAATTCTTGTCAATGACTGTTAAGAGGGTTGAGGTTACTTTTAGTCCTTTTTGGGTGATCAATCAAGTTGTCAAGTAATTAGGCATCCTAAATTGACCTTCGAGTGTCCTAAAGACATACACTTTGTTGCGATGATATTCTCTAATGCTCAAGTAAAAAGGTACTCCAAGGATGGAACCAAGGGATGCAAGTAGGGTGAACCCTTCCTTTAAGGCGTTGCATTAGTGGTGTCTCTTAATTACACTTGAATTCCTTTAAGGGGTGTCCCCCTCTTTAGAGTATCAAGTTACTTGAGCAAAAGTTAATACTACCATCACAAAGTGAGATAGGAGGGTTTGCACCGATAAAGAAATCGATGCCTATAGCCTTAAGGGTCCAAGTTCTAGTGCAGTGCCTATAGTGTGTGCTCAAGGCAGAAAGTGTGCATCACACCGTGAAAAGTGATTTTTTTTTAAAATCACAATCACATTATTTAAACACTTCCTGTATATTTTTCTTTCTTTTCAAGAAGTAATGTGGCCACTTGATTAATATTTTCAAATCAGCTTAAGTGGTCTTTTTTTAATTATGTCCAAATGCAATGCATGTGTAGATAACTGATGCACAAGAAAAGATTTACTGTAGTCTAGCTCTCTTCAATGTAGGATGTTTGCAATGCAAACAGAAAAGTTAGATGTTGCCCATTTAATCCTAGATGGTCGCCCTATAGATATGTAGCTTCTAGTAAGTAGTTTGAATATATATATATTTAATAATAATAAGCAAATAAACCTAATCTAACTAACTAATTAACCAACATGCAATTCAAACAATTCAAATAATCCTATAATCTAAATAAAATGGGAACACACTCTTGAAACTTCACTCTCACATACAAGAGCGATAAGCAATAAATGCAATGGGAACAGGTTCCCAAAAATGCCCAATAAAGGTCCGAAAGATAGAAATTAAAGGTCTAATGCCTATCTAGCCTAAATCAAAACTAAGATCTATTGACTAAATAAGGAAAGCCTCCTCTGTACACCTTCACGTGCTTGGGATCAAGGCCCACAAGCACCTATTGCTGGCCTCCAAATGGTGTCAAGGTCCACCAAAAATATCATCTCCGCCATGTAAGTCCACTGATAAACACCAGTTTATCATCATTTTTATGCATTAAAACAAACTTAACTCTTAGGATTTTGCTCTGCAAATGGGTTTTTGGGCTGCATTTAGGCATCAATTATGTTAGGCATGCATTGCACTTTTTATTATCTTTTTAATGTGCTTTTGTGAGCGTTAGGGATATGCAGATTGTCAGAACTTCAAAACCCTAGCACTCAGGAAGGCAACTGGTGAAGAAGAAGCTCAAACTAACTCGAACTCAGCTTGATCCAGCTCACCAAAGCTGGATTCCAGCTCACTTGAACTATGGTTAGCTCATCCTAGCTCCATTCAGCTCATCTCAGCTGAATGGCAGCTCAAGAGAGCTCATCTTAGCTCACCGTAGCTCAGGTCAGCTCAGATCCAGCTCAACTTAGCTGAGTCTAGCTCATCTCAGCTCCCATTAGTCCATAGGGAGCTCTAACTAGCTCAGTTGAGTTGACTGGAGTTCACCCCAGCTTAGGTCCAGCTACATCCAGCTCTACTCAACTCTGACCAGCTAAAGATGACTTCATTCCAGCTTAGGAAGCTCAAGTCCAGCTCTCGGGGACTCAGCTTAGCTCAACTCAGTTGAGCTAAGCTACCTTAGCTTCCTTACCCAACTTGATCCTCCTCGGGTGCATTAGACCCAGCTCACCTCAGCTCCTTTTAGAAGAAGTGATGAGAGCCTCATCACGAGCCATAATTAGCTCATTTTGACCTAATAAAGACGATAAAAGCTCCTACATAACCTAGAAGAAGGCCTAAATGAAGGAAAAAGTGCTCTGAGAAGAAAACATGAATTAAAGGTTAAAACTGCAATTTTACCATTGCAGTGGATAAATGGGATTTCTCAGAGGCAAAACATAGGTCAAATGGTCTATATGAGATAAAAAGTGGGTTGAGTGAATCGGAAATGGGTTTATGTGCAATATAGGAATTAAATGACATTTGGTAACCCTAAAACAGACCCGCTTAATGCAACAAGGTTTTTCTCAGGATAAAAATCAAGTAAACCCTCCAAGAATCAAGGAAAAATATCCTCTAGGGTTTAGAACACTTAATTTGGCCTTTGGAACCCAGTTTGACCTATAAGAGGGTCCTAGCTCATTAATTGACCTAATTTGGGTTTTTACGCAAAATGTCCAGTCAAACGAGGTCAAACCTAAAATCCAACTTCACCATTGGATTCCTTAGGTCCAAATTAGGTTTATACCAAAATTTGGACCTAAGGGGAGGTCATCTTGACCTACTTTGTAATTTAGTACACCCAAATCACAATTTGGTCCCTATCTTTTGAAATCATCGTAGAGAGCCCCCTAACTTCCTCGCCAACCTTACAATCAGGTCCTTCCACCATTATTGGGGCAGAATCCTGCTCCGGTGAGGATTAGATAGGGAATACTCTCTGATTCCTCAGAGATCCCCTCCTAGAAATGGAAGGGAGATTCTCTGAGGAACTCCCTTCCATCTAAGGCTAATCACGACCCCTGGTGTGAACCCAATCTCTCGTGCGAACGCATGAGGGATTTGGGTATCCACCCTCTTTCCTTCTCTGGCGAGCCGGCGGAGGTATTGGTGTGCCCTCCACGCTCTGAAAGCATGGCCCAGTGCCTATAAAAGAACCTCCAAACCCGGCCGCCCAATTTCAGCTTGACTTGGCCGGACTTCCACCTCAAATTCTTCTCTTTCTTCTCCGGCTAAGGGTCCAGCGAGCTCTGGCGAGCCCCCCTCCCCTCCCTCTTCGCTCTGCCACAAAACCAGTGGCAGAGTCATCTTCCTGATTCTCCTCCACGTCGCGCAATACCCGCGCACGTCGCCTTCCTCCACTGGGTAGCTTCTTCTCTGGCGACAGCAGGTACAGCTCTCTGCCTCTCCGTCCACCTTCATCCCTGTAGTTAGGCTTAATACATTCTCCATCTTCCCCTCTCTCTTTTCCCCCTTTTATTTCATTTAATTGCCCCTCGACCGTCGCTGACCGCCTCCATCTTCCCCACCTCCGACCGACCTCCGGCGAGCCGCCCCCACCATTCCACCCTCCACACGGCTCGCCAACCGTCTCATAAGCTCCGCCTCACCACAAGGAACAACCTCCACCCATCCACCATCCCTCTACGCCTCCACCACAGTGCCCTGAACACACCCACACCCCTGGCCACAGGTTGACTTAGGCACGCAAGCCTACGCCATCCCACGGCCTGCCGCATGGCTCACCACCTTCGCCGTGCCACGGCGAAGGTGCCCAGCTAGTTTGATTAGGCCAATAGGCCGTATTTGTGTTTGACAAGATTCCAGCCCCTTCCGCCATTGACGGTTGGAGCAGCTCCAAGCTTCAGCAGCTCCAGGCGTCAGGTTCTCCAATCTTCAGGTGCAGTGGACTCAGGCAGTCAGTGCGAAGCATCTAAGTCCAGCAAGGAGCACAGCAACATCTGCAGCTGTGGCGATTGCACGAAGGCTCTGCGAGTGCGCGTGGGAGCAGGGCAGAACTAATAGTCCCACATCGGCGAAACGCGAAGCGCAGGTATACTTTAAATTATTTTTGTGATATTGCCTCGTTGCCTCCAAACGCACAGGGGTGAGGTCCCTCACGTTATCCCACGCTCGCCTCATCCGCGGTTTCACCTCGCGGATCTAGTGGGCTCCGACCCGACCCAACCTGAGCACTCCTCGCGCATCACCCACCTGCCGGTGCGCCTGGTCCCGGGTGTGAAATCCGACCCGATTACCCGTGGCTCTGGGAGAGCATCCTTGAGTGTACTTCAGAAAGAGAGCGACGTGCGGGTAGAGGGGCAGGGTAGGTTTTGCTTCCACCTCTCTGTGCAGGCAGGCTAGTTGAAGAAGAGAGACTTCGCCGCAAAGAGAAGAAGTAGAAGAAGAAGCTGAGTGAAGAGAAGAGAAGGAAGAAAAGAGAGATTGCAGAGAGAAAGGACTGCAAGAAAAGGAGCAAAGGCAGGAAGAAGACCTATAGATCTGAAGGAAGAAGTAGAGACTGCTGAGAAGAAGAAGACAGAAGAGAAAAGAATCCTTCGCAGAAAGAGAAGAGAAAGAAGAAGACAGAAGAGAGAAGAAGCAAAGGCAGGGAAGAAGAAGTAGTCTTCACAGAAGAGAGAATGAAGAAGAAAGGAAGAGAGACTGCAGAGAAAGAAGAAGAAAGCAAAAGGAGAAGGGAAAACACTTTTAAGCACTTTTAAGACGTCTAATCACAAGATCAGACGTCCAATTTTACTCTTTTATCATAATTACTTTTTAACCGCATACATTCATATTTGAATTCAAGTTTTGAGTAAATTAGAGTGTTCAATTACATTTGAGATTAGTAGTAAATTCCGATTGCTCCCTGTGTTCGACCTCGGATACTTTGGTTTTCGAGTAATAAAATCTTTATTTGTTTTGAACGCTTTTTCGGCTATACTACAACGTGTTATCTTTTAAAACCCGATCAAGAGCGATAAACATTTTGGCGCCATTGTCGGGGAGCAACGCGCAATTTATCACTAGTCTCTACATTCTTTTTATCATATTGAACACTAACTTGCCCTACTTTGCTTTGTTTTGATCTTGCAGGTATTTCACGAGAAAATCCCTCCCGCAAGTCAACCACTCCAGGGCAGGTAATTTCTTTTCTTCCTTAATCATCCCCTAATTCTAAAAATACAAAAGGACGAAAATCAATTTAGGAATCAACTGCCTTCTTTCCATAGTAATCACCATCTTTAAGGCAAACGGTTCCTAATTTTGCGAAAATTTTTTTCAAATGTTCCTGAAGTTGGAGCGATTTTTTAAATTCTATCCCACAAATTCATGTGCCTAATTGAAATCACGCTTAATCTCGACGGACAATACACTTCTTGCTTTCAAGTCCAAATAGAATTTTTGTGAAAAAGAAAAAAGGATTGGAAATAGAACCAAATTAGGGTTTCTACAGTAGGATCTTGGAGTGTTAGTCACACATGCCTGCATAAAAGGAAATAAACCTCCCGCATCAGTGTGCCGCCCAAGACCTTGATTGAAGAGATCTAAACAAGACAAACCCTAAGAAAAAAAAGAGTTCTAAAATCACTTGAATCTTAAAATTTTTGGACCTAATAACCTGAGAGTCAAATCAGAGTGATCTCTAGGTTCCAAACCTAGAATCATTCTACCATCTATAGGACAGGTCAGGTGAAGTTGACCCCTTGGGTCAACCAACCTCTAAATTAGGTCACAACATGAACACATCTAAAGTTTAAGTGAGAACCCTAAAGCACCTTTGAAATAAAAGTAGTAAACTTAAGAGGTCAAGGTCCCCATTCTGGTCTACCTGGAATCTCAGTGATAAGAGAGGTCAGGTGGGGGAAACCCTGTAACCTGTGGGGACGCTCTACCATGTAGGGGTCTTTGCTGGACTCTCCCTCTCTGGCTGCCCAGGTAATTATCAGGTGGACGACTTTCTGATCCAGGGGTCCATCCACCCCGAACCTCCATAGTCATCCAAACATCTTTGGGTGTCTTGATTGGGTCAAAAACATCTCCAGTCTCTCATCTTTTCTCTTTAGAGCACACACACAAATTTTCAGTGGGACTCGTTATTCAGATCTGATCGCTTCATAACTTGATTCTACATCTTGATTCAAACTCTGATTCTACATCTTGACTCCACCACCTGATCCAAATATGCAGCCAAACCACCTAGGACCACCATTCAAGAAACCTGAATATTAGAGATCCATGAGAGATAAAATGATTGAGGATGCTATGAAATTCTATGGAAATGAAGAAACCTCAACACCAGAGGAAAACATTCAGGTTGATGTCCCAACAACCACGACCTTTATCATAACTTGTGCCCAAGTACTATTAGCAGAAGCCACAAAAGGATCAACCCGTGACTTGCTCATTGATGCATACATTGAGATAGAAAAACTACACAATATTGAATACCTTCAATGTATGACAAATCCTCCACTTTGGAAGCAACACCAAGATAGTCTTGAAAAATGGGAAGAGATAATGAGATTAGTAAAACAAGTTATTGACCAAAAATACCCGTATATACCACAAACAAAGGAGGAACTATCTTGGGACAACATCGAGGATAAATTTGATCTTGGGTTTGAGGCACAAAATGGTTGTGGATTCCCAACCCAGATAGAATACAATGTGCCTGATATTGAAGAAGGTTGGGAAGCTCCAAATGCAGGAAAATACCATGATGAGCCCATTTTAGGATCCCAAAACTCCTGCAAGTATGAGAGTAGAACTGAACCTCTCGAGGGTGTAAATTCCGTCCCTTATTCTGATAAGGTGACCCTAGAAGGTTATGCAGACCTAGATTCTAGTAATTCAACCCACATCCTAAGCCTAGAACCTAGATCTGAAACCTATTTTGAAGATTTCAAGGCCCCATATGAAGAAGATCAATCTTTTAATGAAGAATATGATTTTGGGCCTCGATTTGATGAATATCCCTCGCCAACATCCTCAGAGGAACGAATCAATTTTTCGGAAGTCATGCCAATCTACGACATAGAAATCGAGGAGTTGGATGAGTGGGGTTTCAATTGGGTCTGCCCTACTAGCTTAGAACCTGAGCCTCTACCAAATAGGGACACCCTTTTAAGCTCAAAATAAACATTTAGGCTAGACCCCAGTCAGGCTGCTGAGTATACAACATATGATTTATTCTATGGTGGAAGTCATGATCTTGAATCTCATTCAGACTTTGATTTTCGCAAACTCTCCGACGATTTCGAATCTGACCATAACATCGGAGAAAATCTGCTTCCCGATTATAACAAGCCAATTTTCTTTGAAGCCGCCTGCTCCACATATACAGAACCAATCAAAACCCGTTCTCTACCCTGACCCGCAACCGGACTCAATTTCTATTCCGATTCACCTCTCATTGAGCCATTTGCAGATGCAACTCCATATCTATATTGGGTATCAGGCACTCATCAGACCGAAAGTCAAGAGCCATCATTCTTTGATCACTCCTGTAGGGATTCCACACCTTACATTGATTATTTTTCGGAACCCTACTCTGACTAGGCTGAGTCGACTCAGCCTAAACCCGAGTTTTCACTTCCATATTCATCAAAACTTCACTGCATATGGTGGGTTCCGCATTTTTTGATCTACATCTATCAACCCACCAGACTTATTGGGTTTGGGCTGCATCATCAGCCTACTGATCTTAACAAGCACCTGGTTGGACCAACCAGGCTCTTAATTAAGGTGCTTGTTTTACAAAATTCCACTGATTTGACCACTCCCTCTCCACCCCATTTTCCGTTTGGCTGAAGGCATCAAATTTAGCGCTTAACGGGAGGCAACCCGTCATCTCAAAAATAGAGACCCGTCTGATTATCCGTCCGTACTCCGCATCCATTGCACCTTGAGTTCAGCCTTAGACAGTTGATCCCAGCTCTGGTACACGTACCAGAGCTTGAAATCATTCGCATCAGTCATTCCCGACCCATTCACCCACCCGATGTATCCTGTTCTAAGCCCCTGACCTCAACACTATTTCACACCCTTCATTTACAATGAGGACAATGCAAAACTTAGGCATGGGGGGGTGATAAAATGCATACATATAGAACCAAGAAAAAAATCAGAAGGATTCTCACAAAAATTTGCATATGTCAAAAACACAAAAAATTGAAAAATTATGAAAAAGAACAAAAAATGTGGGAGGGAGGAAATTTTGTGAGCCACATAATCATAAGGAGGAGAAAAAGAGTAAAATGACTAAAAGGAGCACAGAAGAAAAAAGAAAAGAAATAGTCATTAGTAAAAGATTAAGGGGTTAACTGAAGTTCTAGACTAGATCAAGAAAAGAAATAGAAGAAAAGTGCTAAGGAGACATAACAAGAGATTAGCGGGAACGCTGGTCTTAGGCCTCTTGGGCTAGATTCTTTAGCTTAAAAATTCACATATCCGCTAAAATCTGGATAATCCTCAAGAGGTTGAGGAAAATACGAAGCTTAGGTATTAGGTCTAAGGCTTAGGAAGTATTCGGCCTCATTAACTGACCTCCGGTTTGCGGGATTCGGTAACCTAAGCACCCCAAATTCACACAAAGTCTGGTTCAGTGCGCATAAATATCCAAATCACGCAAAAGCGTTTAATGTTCTACAAAAGTCACCTAGATTAGGAGCGGGCAATCAACACAAGTTGATTTGGACGAGTTCCTAGCGCAGAGAGGCGGAAAATTCCCCTCGAAGATGTGTAACAACATATCGTCTCCTCGGTGCTTGTCTCTTAGGATATTTAAATATCCTACTGGGGGCATGTAAGTACTCTGCTGGTTCAGATACCATGGGCGGCATTATCACGAAATGTCGATCGCCAGGGTCTGAATTCGGCCACGGAACGCCATGGGCGGGATTATCTCGAAATCTCGAAAGCCAGGGTTCTGGGGGTTTCCATGGGTGGGATTATCTCGAAATCTCGAAAGCTAGGGACCCTTGAGGATTGATGATGGGGACGAGGAATCCGAAACAGACCATGTTGAGAAGCTAAGCTGAAGCAACAAATCAAAGGAAAATACAGAGAAAACTCTCCAAACAAATAAATCTTCTATCTCTCTCTTACAAAAACGCACTGCAAACTGAACCTAGGCTACAAATGTCTCAAGCACGGGTGCTTTAACCGCAGAGTCCAACAAACCCTAGGTTAGTTTCTGTGGGCCTTAGAAACCTTTGCGGAGGACTGAGGCTAAAGCAGGTCAGGTCCAGATTTTGGTTGGTACTTGAGTACCTCTAGGCCTATTGTCGGCATTCCTACCTAATCACAAAAGAAAAAGAAAAGCACTTACACTCAGGGTCTAGAACAGAAGTTAAAACCTTGAAATTTTGCTAAGGGACTAGCAAAAGCTAGGCATGGGGGTATGATGAGAGCCGCATCATGAGTCATAACTAGCTCATTTTGACCCAATAAAGAAGATAAAAGCTCCTACATAACCTAGAAGAAGGCCTAAATGAAAGAATAAGTGCTCTGAGAAGAAAACATGAATTAAAGGTTAAAACTGCAATTTTACCATTGCAGTGCATAAACGGGATTTCTCAGAGGGAAAACGTAGGTCAAATGGTCTAAATGAGATAAAAAGTGGGTTGAGTGAATCAGAAATGGGTTTATGTGCAATCTAGGAATTAAATGACATTTGGTAACCCTAAAACAGACCCGCTTAATGCAACAAGGTTTCGATCAGGATAAAAATCAAGTAAACCCTCCAAGAATCAATAAAAAATATCCTCTAGGGCTTAGAACACTTAATTTGGCCTTTGGAACCCAGTTTGACCTATAAGAGGGTCCTAGCTCATTAATTGACCTAATTTGGGTTTTTAAGCAAAATGTCTAGTCAAACGAGGTCAAACCTAAAATCCAACTTCACCATTGGATTCCTTAGGTCCAAATTAGGTTTATACCAAAATTTGGACCTAAGGGGAGGTCATCTTGACCTACTTTACAATTTAGTACACCCAAATCACAATTTGGTCCCTATCTTTTGAAATCATCGCAGAGAGCCTCCTAACTTCCTCGCCAACCTTACAATCAGGTCCTTCCACCATTATTGGGGCAGAATCCTGCTCCGGCAAGGATTAGAGAGGGAATACTCTCTGATTCCTCAGAGATCGCCTCCTAGAAATGGAAGGGAGATTCTCTGAGGAACTCCCTTCCATCTAAGGCCAATCATGACCCCTGGTGTGAAGCCAATCTCTCATGCGAACGCACGAGGGATTTGGGTATCCACCCTCTTTCCTTCTCTGGTGAGCTGGCGGAGGTATTGGCGTGCCCTCCATGCTCTGAAAGCACAGCCCAGTGCCTATAAAAGAACCTCCAAACCCGGCCACCCAATTTCAGCTTGACTTAGCCAGACTTCCACCTCAAATTCTTCTCTTTCTTCTCTGGCTAAGGGTCTAACGAGCTCCAGCGAGCCCCCCTCCCCTCCCTCTTCGCTCTGCCACAAAACTAGTGGCAGAGTCATCTTCCTGATTCTCCTCCGCGTCGCGCAATACCTGTGCACACCGCCTCAGCCCCGTCGTCGTCGCCGTCTTCCTCCACTGGGCAGCTTCTTCTCCGGCGACAGCAGGTACAGCTGTCCGCCTCTCCATCCACCTTCATCCGTGTAGTTAGGCTTAATACATTCTCCATCTTCCCCTCTCTCTTTTCCCCCTTTTATTTCATTTAATTGCCCCTTGACCGTCGCTGTCCACCTCCATCTTCCTCGCCTCCGACCGACCTCTGGCGAGCTGCCCCACCATTCCGCCCCTCCACACGGCTCGCCAACCATCTCATAAGCTCTGCCTCGCCACAAGGAACAACCTCCACCCATCCACCATCCCTCTACGCCTCCACCACAGTCCCCCGAACACACCCACACCCCCGGCCACAGGTTGACCTAGGCACACACGCCTAGGCCATCCCACGGCTTGCCGCAGGGCTCACCACCTTCGCCGTGCCATGGCGAAGGTGCCCAGCTGGTTTGATTAGGTCAATAGGCTGTATTTGTGTTTGACAGGATTCCATCCCCTGCCGCCATTGACGGTTGGAGCAGCTCCAAGCTTCAGCAGCTCCAGGCATCAGGTTGTCCAATCTTCAGATGCAATGGACTCGGGCAGTCAGTGCGAAGCATCTAAGTCCAGCAAGGAGCGCAGCAATGTCTGCAGCTGTGGCGATTGCATGAAGGCTCTGCGGGTGCGCGCAGGAGCAGGGCAGAACTAATAGTCCCACATCGACGAAACGCGAAGTGCATGTATACTTTAAATTGTTTTTGTGATATTGCCTCATTGCCTCTGAACGCACAGGGGTGAGGTCCCTCACGTTATCCCACGCTCGCCTCGTCCGCGGTTTCACCTCGCGGATCTGGTGGGCTCCAACCCGACCCAACCTGAGCACTCCTCGCGCATCACCCACCTGCCGGTGCGCCTGGTCCTGGGTGCAAAATTCGACCCGATTACCCGTGGCTCTGGGAGTGCATCCTTGAGTGTACTTCAGAAAGAGAGTGACGTGCGGGTAGAGGGGCAGGGTAGGTTTTGCTTCCACCTCTCTGTGCAGGCAGGTTGGTAGAAGAAGAGAGACTTCGCTGCAAAGAGAAGAAGCAGAAGAAGAAGCTGAGTGAAGAGAAGAGAAGGAGGAAAAGAGAGACTGTAGAGAGAAAGGACTGCAAGAAAAGGAGCAAAGGTAGGAAGAAGACTTGTAGATCTGAAGGAAGAAGTAGAAACTGCTGAGAAGAAGAAGACAGAAGAGAAAAGAATCCTTCGCAGAAAGAGAAGAGAAGGAAGAAAAGAGAGACTGCAGAGAGAAAGGGCAAGAAAAGGAGCAAAGGCAGGAAGAAGACCTGTAGATCTGAAGGAAGAAGTAGAGACTGCTGAGAAGAAGACAGAAGAGAAAAGAAGCCTTCGCAGAAAGAGAAGAGAAAGAAGAAGAAGATAGAAGAGAGAAGAAGCAAAGGCAAGGAAGAAGAAGAAGTCTTCGTAGAAGAGAGAAAGAAGAAGAAAGGAAGAGCGACTGCAGAGAAAGAAGAAGAAAGCAAAAGGAGAAGGGAAAACACTTTTAAGATGTCTGATCACAAGATCAGACGTCCAATTTTACTCTTTTGTCATAATTACTTTTTAACCGCATACATTCATATTTGAATTCAAGTTTTGAGTAAATTAGAGTGTTCAATTACATTTGAGATTAGTAGTAAATTCCGATTGCCCCCTGTGTTCGACCTCGGATACTCCGGTTTTCGAGTAATAAAATCCTTATTTGTTTTGAACGCTTTTTCGGCTATGCTACAATATGTTTTCTTTTAAAACCCGATCGAGCGCGATAAACAAGAAGCTAGCTTGCTTTAGCTTGGCTTAGTAGCTAGCAAAGAACTAGCAAGCCAAGGCAGCTAAGGTAGCTCCTTGCAGCTCTCTTCAGCAACCACCAGCTCTAGTGCAGCTCAAGATGACTACCTCCAGCTCTTCTCCCTGAAAACCCTGGCTCCAAATGCCTCCAACTCTACTCCCTACTAGCTAAGCGAGCTAAGCTGCTTAACTTAGCTAATCCACCTCCATGGCACCAAAACCTACTACCCTACTACCTAAGCTCCAGCAGAAAGACCACCTACTCCTACTTTATTTTGGTGCCAACTATCCCTTCCATCACCACCCTCTATCCACCATCAAAACCCATCTCCACCCTCCATTTTTTCCCTCCAAAATTGCCTTCTAGAAGGCATTTTTGGAGGGAAAACCAAGGCACCTCTTCATTTCCCTGCCATTTTTCCCTCCAAAAATATCCAAGCACCCCTTCATTTCCCTCTAAAAAAAATCATAACCACCCCCTTCCCATCCTATAAATACCCTACCCTACCAGCACATAATTCCCATCCTCCATTAGTGTATTTTGCTACCTATACCACCTATACCTACGGCCAAGAAGAAGGAGTAGAGAAGGTGATTAAAGGGGCACATCACCAGCCCTTTTGATGCCTTCTTCTCCCCTCTCTTCAACTTGGGCAACGCCAAGGAGGAGGACTCTTCCACTTTAAGGAGGACGGCTAGGCAAGGGAGAAGGACTTAGGGTGGACGTCCACCCTTGGAGAGAAGCTTAGGGCACGCCCCCTTAGGGCTTGCCTTGGAGGACATCACCTTGGCAGAGCACAACAAGGAAGGAGTTGGAGGATTCTTTTCAAGATTGGAATCCACCAACCTTGGAGCAAGAAGCCCTCTTCTTCACCATCTATCTAGAGGATTTGTGTTTGCTTTTCTTATTTGCAATTTTCTAGTAGTAGAAGCATTCCTCTACTAGGCCTTTTTGTAAAACACTTTTTCATTTATCTAGTTGCCTTCTTTACAATTTCTTATTTGCATTTCTACTTGCTTTGTTTTTAGCATTCTTCACTCCCTCTCCCTAATTATTCTAGGCCTCCACTTACCTAGAGTGAGCTTAGGGAGAGGTTCTACTTGCCACTTTAGAAGTAGTTTATTAAATTTGAAGTGTAAATCACCTTCCCGCCACCATTTCGCATGTTATCTTAATTTAAAATCAAAAAAATGATATATTGAAAAATACCAAAAAGAAAGTTAAGATTTGTATTCCAAGCAAGAGAATCAATTTTGCAAACATTTGGCCTCCTTGGAGGACCCTAGATACTCCCCTATCTAGGAATATAAATTTAAGAGTTGATCGATTTTGCGCATTACAACGACGTATTTAACAAATCGCGTGAAATCCATATCATTTTTTGGCATGTGCCCACCACGTTCATATTTTGTTTTCTCACAGAGAAAGATCCACAGTCAGTAATTCAGAAAAGATTTCAAAATAGCATAAAAATAATATAAATTTCCTGAAAAAATTAATAAGTGTTTTTCCTCCCTAGCAACCACACCATTTGATAGGGCGATCTACGTTTTCGATAAAAATTTTAACATAAAATGATGTATCGTTATAGTTCATTGCATGGTAGAAAATCACTTGTCAAAACATTTAATATTGAAAATCTAACCATGGAAATAGTTAAGTCATCTCCATAGGGAGGAATTAGCCTTTTAAAATAGTGAATGGTGTCTCATTTATTCAGGAAACTCAGCGCGTGCACATACTAATTGGTGCGCTTGTTTTAAACATAAATTCTCTATTTAAATAATTAATCAAGAATACAGCTGTGCATATGCAAAATCACCACTATAGGAATAGAAGAATCTTGATATTGGTACAGGTAAAAACATGTTAATATTTATCTTTTCCAAGGTAGAGCCCAATGATATAATCAATAACTCATATTCTATATTCTTTATGAGAAGCATGCAACTTAAAGTAATTCAGATAACTAAGAGGGATGTCCATGCAATTCTACGTTAATATATTAAATCAGGAAAATAAATGAATAGTGTATCTGCAATGGCATAAGTTGTAATTTTTAATATGGCGTGCACTGTAGAGAAATAGGGGAAAGGTTTCCCCTGCTCACACGCTCGGAGGAGGGCTTCCCCGGTCGCAAGTCTGGATGAAGGAGATGTGCGGGAGGAGAGGATCGTAACGGTGGTAGCGGCAAGACTGGAGGTGGCCGAATGGTGGAGGAGAACACTAGTGACGGTGACAGCAGGTGGCACTTGCGGGTGTTGTGGAGGGCAGCTAGAGATGTGGACGGCCTCGTGAGGGTAAGGCGAGGTTGATGGCATTGACGGAACGAAGTTTTGTCGTTGAGAGTGGCAAGTGCATGGAACGGGGCTGCGCCGGTGATGGGTTCTTTTTGGGGAAGTTGCAGCAGGTGCTTGGCAAGGAAGAAGAGGAAGAAGAAGAAGGCGAAGAAGAAGTAGGGGAGGGGTGGGTTTGGTCGGTGTGGTGGCATCCGCACAGCGTGCGCACAGCTATGGCATGATGGTGGCTATTGTGGCATTGCACGTAGGAGGTGCTCTGCGGCAGGGGAGTTTTTCTGTTTGGAGAAGATGAAGGTGGTGACAGTGGATGGAGCAGCTGATGTTGGTTGTGCATTTGTCAGGGAAGTGCAGGAAAGGGTGTGGTGCGTGCTATCACTATACACCACTTCGTCGGAGATGAGCGGCAATGTTGGAGCAAGCTGGGGCCACGGTGCACACTTGGTTCATAGGGTGCATTTGTTAGATGGTGATGGAGGATGGAGGAGATCCTTGCCAAGGGGAAAGGTTCTCTACGGATGGCCAGCCATGCCTTTTTTAAAAACTTCTTCGTCTATTGTTTTCTTCAGCTATAAGCCTCGTGAGTGGTTGGAAAAAAAGGATAAATCTGGCGGTGACACATAAAACATCTAATCTGAGCTTCAGACATCTTAAAAAAATGTAAAGCCAATGAGTTTGTGATAGTGGTTCCAGACGTCTAATGTAAGCTCAGGACGTCTTATATAAGCAAAAATGGATGTTTGACTTTTGCACCTAGCTTGCATTCATCAAATAAATATTGTTATCATATCATTTGTTGTTAAATGTAAAATTAGCACATAAAATTAAATGCAAGCTAAGGTGAATTTCCATTTAACTCTTACTCAATTAACAATTAAGGACAACTAATTAAAGAGTACTTAAGCCATATAATGGTCCACAAAGTTGACTTATCACTCCTATCTTCATGGCCACCCCAACCTGGGGAAGAATTTGGTATGGGTGGTTCAACACCCCCTTGTTAGGGTTAGCATAGTTCTAAAGTCCCTCTACAGTCTAGCACCCCGCCTCGTAATAGTATGAGTATGAGTGTGGATCCTAGGAAAAGGTTGAGTACTGAAGCCTGTTCTAGTGCTGGTAAAAAGGGTGTCACACCAGTTTGAAGAGTGCAGTTCCAAAAGGTATTCTGGAAATGAACTCCTTACTGAAGAAGATTGTTGATCACAGCATTTCTAAACTGGGCAAAGTCGACACATGCAAGGAGATTGGGCATTGCCTTAAAATGGTGAAGGATCGAGTTGCCTTCCTCTCCCCTTTCGATATTGTTTTGTTGGCGCAGCATTTCTTGAGGAGTCACAACTAGAAAGTTTTCATGAACATCATTGAAAATTTTGAAGCTTTCTATGATTTGATGCAATGAGTTATTCAAGGTTGACTTGAACATCATGATCCTCTTAGTCCAGCAAAGCAATAGTAGCCAATTTCCTCATCCTTTCACCTCACCATCTTCTTTGACTGTGACATGACTCAAATTGTACTCGCATTTACTTCTTGATTTCCATTTACTTTCTTGCTTTCTTCTACTATGGTGGTTATGTAATAAATTTGAACACTTTATCATACATTTTAATGGTTGGTGGATGGTTGGTAGTTTAATTTATGGTTTTCAAATTAATTTCGTCATTTCCAATCTTCATTCCATGTTATGATAAGTTCCTGGTAGGAAGATATGATTTCTTCAAATATGTACACATTCTTATGTAGTAGTTCGTTATGACCTTCATCTTTACTTTCAGGAATGTCGAACTTTAGTAGTTTGAATAGTACTGAAAGTTCATTAGAGTCATGTAATTTGTCAAGTGAGGACTCTATGCAAGATAGTCAACATTTCTCAGAAGTCATGGAGATGGTGATTGTGGAGCTGTTCCTGCCAGCAGATGTAATGGCGTAGTGTTACCCCACTATCCCCCAGAGAATTCCTTGTAATACAAATTTGATGACAGGACATAAGTGGATACATGACATCCTGTTTCACTCTAATTCAAAGCATTGTAGGGATGAATTTCGAATGTCCAAGGAGGCATTTTGGACATTTGTCAATTTGCTAAAAGAACGAACAAAGCTGAGGAACACACGCAACATGACGGTGGAGGAGCAGCTCAGCAACTTTTTGTCTGTATTGGGATACAGTGGATCTAATCAACATTTGATGGAGAGGTTTTAGCACTCTAGTGAAATGGAAAGTAGCTACGTTAACAGAGTCGTAAGGCAGATTATCAAATTGAAGCGACTTCTAGTCAAATTACCTGTTGCAGATGCCTCCAATCCCAATTGAGATTACGGGGAACAGAAAGTTCTTCCCTTACTTTCGGGTAATCTCATAGTTTATTGATGTTTCTAAGGAGCATTGATATATTTTGCATTCTTATTCAACGTATTCTTTTATAAATTAATAGGATGTTGTCAAAGCTATCGATGGATGTCATATTAAAGCCATTGTTAGTGCTGACCAACAAGGACATTTTCAATGTCGGAAGCAGTACACATCTCAGAACGTGATGGCCATGGTTCTTGGCCACATACTGAGGTGTTGCATGCCATCTCAAGAAGTACAAGGGTCGGGTGTACAACAATGTGAAGGAGATATATAACCATCACCATGCTTCCTTGCGAAATGTTGTTGAGTGCACTTTCGGTGTCCTTAAAGGATGATGGAAATTATTAGATCAGTGCCCATTTTACAAGTTTAGCAATCATTGTCGAATGGTTATGGCTGCTTGCATCCTACACAACTTCCTTATTCATTTTGAATAAAATGATGAGTAGTTATAGGAATTACTAAACCAGCAAACAAATAGAAATGACGACAATGATGATGACATGGACGACGAGGTTGATGATGTTGCTATGAATGTCAACATGGCTGTCCATGCCCATATATCTTAGACTCTTTGGACCGATTACGGGAGGGATAGATCTACGCGCTGTATATCCTGATAGCCTAAATTCCCTATATTCAAATGGTCTTGGAATATGTTCTTTAAATCATGTTGAACTTATTTCAAAGCTTTTCTTTATCAATGGTAAAGACATTATCGTGATGGTTTACTTTGATGTTGACAATTCTTCCTTCATGAGTTACATGTCAATTTGTTGATTTTTCATGGGAATTAAATTATAGGCTATGGAGATCGAGCCAAGGTGTGAACCCCTATGGAGGCACGGTAGGAGATGCTCCTACCATGAACTTTACAATCTAATTTTAGAGGACTCCAGTGACGGTGATGAGTCAATACAACAACTGTTGTATTATGTCTGCCCTTGGATTGACGGAGTGAGTTTCATTGACAGCTTGATCAACGCATGGAAGTTATGTCAAAATTGAAGTTATTTTCTCCTACATTTGAAATCTTGGGTTGCGGCTACAGGGTTTGGAGTACAGACCATGAGCCTATGCTATAGTCCATCCATGCGAAGTTCACCATCTTGGCTATGTTATATGGGAGGTCCAAGAGGGAGCTTGCACGCATTCTTCGTAGGGGGAATGCATCGGAGAAATATGTGGATTGCCTTATTGATCATGCGCAAATCTCCAATGTAGGTTGGAGGACAAGAATGACGAAGCACGAATGCTACAGCTGCAGGTATATCATACGAGTTCTAGATAGCGGAGCTATAGGAGAGAGTATTTGATCTGGAGAAAGAACTCGAGGTCTGTCATGTCAAAAGAAGTTACGAGGGATGGTCGGCCAATTCAATAGCATGTCCATGTAATACATCTAGGTCATCCAATGATTTGATATACTTTTTATTTCTCCCGAGGTTTGTCATATGATTTCTATAATAGGGTCTTCTAGCTGCACTTATATATTTCATAAGTTCATATTATCCTATTTAAGTAAGCCATTTGCGAACTACTCTTGTCTCCGTTGAACTCATGTTTGGACCATAATTTAGGAATGTAATTGTTGGGAACTAATTTCATACTTTTATAATCTTTTAAAATTTGTCAACAAATTGTGGTATTACTGGTACAAAATTATTCTTCATGGCCAGTATTCCTTGTTGGTAATGGATAACGTACTTACCTGGGAGCATCAGTGGGTTCTCCTCTACGCTATATTTAGGAGGAAATAAGAGGGTTTGTATCGAGGTGGATACTTCTCCCGTGCTACTTGGCAAATGACTTACACAGAATTTGTCAATCATACCAACTATTACGTCCGTATGACCTGGTTGTACAAGTGTTGGTCTCACCATCGTGATACATACCATCTAGTTAGGGAGCTGGTGGATGGCTGATGGAATCCGTACGCCACATCATAAAATCGCATCATTATCAGGTTTGAATCCTCGACAATGGCACCAAAAAATGATCGTTGATCTTCTGGATCGCTAGTTAATTGTGGTTAATTAGTTGTGCTATGGTATAGTTGCAATCCAGACAGACATCATTTTATTTATAAAAAATTTTCATTGACTTTTTTCCAAGTCATTCACTGGGAGACAGTTATTGATATAATCACTCTCCATGTTCCAAAAATGATCTTTTATTCCAAAAATGTTAACCTTATTTATAAATGAATTAAAGAATGAATTACCTAAGTTAATTATATACAAAATTGAATTAATTATTATTAATGATAATGTCTTAAGCATATGAATAGATACAAAGGCACTAAAAACTAACTAAGCTAATTTATGTTAATTATTTACACTTATGCTAAGCAATGCCTAAGTCAAGGCACAAAAAAGGAAATACATAAGTATACAAGAGTAGCTATACTAACATTTATATTAATATACACCTACATTAACAATCGTCAATAGAAGCTCTTAACTTAATAAACACTTGGCAAAATTTTTTTTTGGCAAGCCTAATTGTTTGTAAGATCAACGACCCTCGCGGGTCAGATCAGTACCACTACTATAGTGGGCCCTAGTTTATTTATTATGCATTTTTGTTTAATTTTAGGCCCATTTAGACCAACATGCATGCCTACACATGTGCCTGCATGCGCACACTCGTACACACTTACGTGCCCACAAGCGTGCACGCATGCACAATGTACCTATATGCTCATATTGGTTTCTCATTTCAGCGTAATAGGTTAGATACACAACGCATTATATGTGGAATTCTGGAGCCGCTCGCAGATAATGTGGCATTATACAACATTGATTTTAGCCATGAGTTTAAGTGTGTGATTACGTGATTAGGCCACATTTATTCCTCAAATTAGGTGCTTAATTAATAATTATTTTCAAATTAAATTACATAAACATGAAGCCTATACATAGGGCTTCTTATTGGTACATTGTATTTGGAATAATTCATTATTTAATTATATTTAAAAAATCATCAAAGTTAACAAAATATGCATGCTTATTTAATATTTAATTCACGAATTAAAGTACAAATTGATAATTTAATTACTCAATTGACCTATCATTTATTTAATATACATTATTAATTATTTATTATATTTTCTTATTTAATTACTCAATTGACCTATCATTTATTTAATATAAATTATTAATTATTTATTAT
This sequence comes from Thalassia testudinum, assembly GCA_037157565.1. Classification (NCBI taxonomy): domain Eukaryota; kingdom Viridiplantae; phylum Streptophyta; class Magnoliopsida; order Alismatales; family Hydrocharitaceae; genus Thalassia; species Thalassia testudinum. The sequence continues at coordinate 47,088,072 of JAZHRO010000055.1, forward strand.
ATATATTTTTATTTTTTTGGTTATTTATTTTAATTTATGAACATTTAATTGCATGATTTACATAGATAAATACATAATTACATTATAAATACTATTCTACAGTATAAATAAGTTGTAAATATATCAAAAATACTTAAAATTACAGTATACAAATACACAACATAATTTACTTCATTAATTTATTAATTTACTAATTTAAATATATTAACTTAACAAAGTTTTAATTAACTTAATAACATAATTATATACAATAAATACATGAATAAATAAATGTAAGGGTATGTTACTGTACATTATAATTACTTGAATTTATATTTACAGTTATAAATATGATTATTGATGAGGTATGGCTCATCATAGTTAAAATGCTTAAGTTAAGTTAGAAACTAAGTTAAACACTACATAATTAACACAAGAAATGGGTTAAGTATGGGTAATAACAGAAATGACCTAAAATAACAAATTTGTACTAAAAATGTAAAATTAAGTCACAAATTGAGATATTCTATTAAAAAATGTAATTTGATGATCCAATTGCAAATTGAACACTTATTCAGGTTCAAAAGTTCAAATTAAAAGTGAAATTAACTTCCTAAATGTTCAATTAAGCTTCAATAAAAATCTGGTTACATTTGAACATCACTGGGACCTTGCATTTAGAGTTTTACATATAGGTCCTTAGTACATTACATTTTGTTCACATTTAAGCCTTCAAGGATCTTATTGTAAACTACTAGGGTCCTTTTTGCATGATTGAGGGACCGCGTTGCTACGCATTCCACCACTTATGGGCTGGTCTGCAATTTTCACGCCCCTTCACCCTTAAGTGCTTGAGCGCAAAATCACCATTAAACCTATGGGCGCCGAACTACTATTCACTCAAGAACATAATGAATCGAAGCCGTCGCCGACGAGTATCCCTTAATCAATGGTCGAACCCAATCGAACCTTCACGCGACTTTGTGCTTAGGATTAACCCTTAGCCCAGATTCCATCCTATGGTGGGATTTAACTCTAGAGTTTCCCGTGCATCTCTCCTCTACATCTCTCCGTCAAAGCCCTAGATCACTAATCTCACCCTCGTGGTGATTGCAATCACTGATTTGGCTACATAAACACCTCCTTGGACCCATGCGCATGTTGAAACTTTGTTCCACATCTTGTTTTGGTGCTAACAAAATTATTGTATATTAATGTTTGCAATTGAGTGATATTTCAGATTTAGGTGAAGATCAAGGCAAATAGAGAATTATGTCAAGAAGGCATGATGGTAAGGATGCATGATGATAAGGAGGAAAAATGACGAGGAGAAGATCATCTTCGATCTTTAGTTTTTTAGATTAGGTTTTTATCTCTTAAAATGCATGCCTCTTAACAAAAAAATATAACATAGATCATAAAATTAATTAAAGATATAATAGGATTAATATTAGAATCATTTTCCAAAGAACGTACTCAATAGTTAAGCTTTGTAAAATCTTAAAATAAAGGTACTTGACAGCAAGTATCCGTACTGTTCATCAGTACCGGTATATACAAGGCATAGGTTTGAGCCTATGTCTCAAACTGTAAATAACAAGTATCGGTACTAATCAAGAGTATCGGTATCTTATGGTCACAGTTTGACGACTCAGTTTTGTCCTGGACCTTACAAGTACCAGTACCCATGGTGAGTACCGGTACAGGTAGGCAACAGTACCTAGTGATTCCCAAACCTGGGAGTCACAAGTACTAGTACCCATATGAGTATCGGTACCAGGACTCATTTGTGCTAGCTGCAGAATGACAGTGAGCAGCTAGTACCGGTACCTATACTTCAGCACTAGTACCAGTTAGCCATTGGTTCAAATCTGAATGGCTAGAAAATTTATTTTAAGACCATGAACGTTGGGATTTAAACCTCAACTTCTAGTAGTCGAACCACTACGGTCCTAACTCTATAAAAAGACCCTAGGACTCTTAGTTTGCACACATGAAATAGAAGAGAAAATCCTAGAGCTAGATTTTTACATTTCCACCACATTTCAAGAGAAGAAAAAGTAGTTTGCTATTCTCATTCTCTCTACGCATTTGCAAACACATCGATGTGCTTTTCTTGCATAATTACAAAGTGTTCATGTCCATTCTAGGCTCTTTATTTGGTAATATTATTTTTACTCATTGTTGAGAGGTTTAGGTATTTTGTTGTAAGATTTTTACTTGTCTTACATAAGTTCTTATTTTGTACTTGAGCTTTTTCTTGTTGGGTTGTAACAAACCTATTTCTTGTACTTGGGTTGAGGTAACCTGTTAATTACCACATTTAGTAAATTGATTCCCTCGGGGTTGAGGGAATCAGGCTAAAAATCCTAAGCTGGTAGGCTTAGGTAATGGAGTACACAAGTGAGTGGGGAACCACTATATAACTTGTGTCAATTTCTGTGGATTGTTATTTGTGCAAATATTTTTGTTATTACTAATATTTGCCTTAAGTCTTTGTGTGCACGTAGCCATTATAGCAGATCCTAAAGTTTCCTACAGGTGGTATCAAAGGGAGTTGTGAAGAAGACATAACAAACCTCTTCGCGATGGCATCATCTACAACAAAGCGTACCGAAGGACAATCGTCGACCCGTCCTCCCTATTTTGATGTGATGGACTTTGGGTATTGGAAGAGGAGGATGCAAGTCTTTCTCAAGGTGATGGATGAGGAGTCATGGACCCTCATTCAAGAAAAGTATTCAGATCTGGAGCCACAATAAGTAGTAGAACGGACAACAGATCAGAAGAAGATTGTGAGTAACGCGAAAGCAATGAACACACTGTATTGTGTGTTAACAAAAGAAGAGTTCAATTGAATTTTGGCATGCGAATCCGCATACGGAATTTTGAATACTCTCGAGGTCACCTACGAAGGAACCAATAAGAAGGAAGACATAAAAGAAGTCAAGAAGAAGAAGAAGAAGAAAGCTTTGAAAGCAATGTGGGATGATAGTGACTTTGACATGGACACCAATTCCGATGAATCAAATGACAATGAGGTTGCTCATCTTTGTTTGGTAGCCACTACTGAAGACACAGATAATGAGATAAATTCTAATTTAACTCTTGATGAATTGTTAGAAGCTTATGAAGAGTTATATCATAAGGCTAAGATATTTAAAAAGGAAAATAAAGTTTCAAAGAATAATTATCAAACATTAGAAATAAACAAATCATGTTTAGAAATGGAGTTAGAAATGTCAAAAGAAATTAATAATCAATTGCATGCAAAAATAGTAGAGCTAGAAGATATTTATGAGCATTTTGAGGGAAACTTAAATAATCTCAAAACAGCAACTAGGTTAAATACTAAATTTTGTGGTTCTTTAAAATCAAAATTTCAGAGTAAATAGAATACACAAAATAAATCACATGTACCAAGGCATGCATGGATGTACCAAAAGGGCAAAAATCCCAAGAATTATAGATCTAACACAAAAGAGGTCTATAAATCTCAGGGTTTGAAAGGTGCTAACCTGAAAGGACCCATAAGAAAATGAGTACCTAGAAAAGACATTTTACATTGTTTTGCAGGAGTAGATCAAAGTGATTAGTGGGCGTTCAAGGCACACAACGAAACACTCCAACCGTTCCATAGATTGCATGAAGAACAAGAAAGATGGATTAGTGGAGCTTGGTATCCACCTTCACCATTCTACTATTGGTAATTTTTTTTGATATGATAATTTTTACCCCATCATTTTTTGATGATAGACAAAAAAGGGGGAGAAAAATAAAGAGCATATAGTAATATTTTTAGGGGGAGCATATATTGAGGGGGAGGATTAACTAGTTTAAATTTCCTTCATATAATATTGCTAAAAATAATTTTTATCTTACAATTATCTATTTGCAAGATAATTTTGTCAACACCAAAATGGGGGAGATTGTTGGATCTGAGAGTGGGTGTGCCTGCGGATCTTACTTGGCCATAAATACAAGATTAAGTGTGATATCGATTATAATAAAAATATAGCACACAAAAATGATCACACAATATACACAAAGATTTATAGTGGAAACCCCTATGGGTAAAAGCTACTACCTAAGCCTCCCAGCTTAGGATTTTCTTGACTAGGAAATGCTAGTCAATCCACTAACGTACCACTTGAACGAGGGTGGCACAACTTCGTACAACCAGTTCTCTTTTTATCCTGAAGAGAAGTAAAAGCAACATCCACGGATCTTCTAAACTGATGGGAACACCATCATGAGCCATAACTAGCTCAATTTGATTTGATTAAGTCATTAAATGCTCCTACATAACCGTCTAAAGGCGACAATTCACTACATAATCATTCTGAGAGAAAGACAATAAAACATGATTAAAAATACAATTTTACCATCATAACATGAATGCAGTACAATCACTAGTTTTCCCAGGGGGTAATTAAGGGTCAAATGATCTTAAACATCCAACAAGTGGGTTCATACAGACATAAAAGGGTTTGCATGTGTTTGAGAATTAAATGACATTTAAAACCCTAAAGGTAGACCCGCTTAATTAACGGAAGTTCTGGCCAGGATAAAATTCACCTAAACCCTCTAAAATTCATAGAAAAATATTCTCTAGGGCTTGGTACCTTCAATTTGACCATTAGAACCCATCTTGACCCAAAACATAGTCTTAGACTGACATTTGCCTAATTTAGGTTTTTGCATAAATTACCCAGTCAAACGAAATCAAAACCTAAATCTAACTTCATCATTGCATTCCTTGGGTCCACATTAAGTTTGTACCAAAATTTGGGCCCAATCTAAGATCATCTTGACTAAGTTTACATTTTGGCCCAGTTAAAGTCTATTTTATTCTGACCCTTAACTTTTGAATTCTCTTACAAATAGCCCCCCAACTTCTTTTTCTTCTTCACAATAAGGTCCCTACCATCATGAATCCTATCCCTACAACTCCGACGACCTTTGATTGAAGAGAACTCTTTCTCTACTCAATCAATCCCTTTTTAAATTGGAAGGGAGATTCCTTGAGGAGTCCTCTTCCCATGGAATCCCTCCATGTGACCTAAAACTTTCCCAATCTCTCATTCGAACGTATGAGAGATTAGGGTATCCTAGAGAATTCCTACTCCGATGACATTTTCTAACTTGGAAGCTTGGCTTCAAAGTTCAAAGCTCTCTCCAAAAGCCTATGTAAGCAAGGTCAGTTTAGGCCGAACTTCCCAAGCTTGATTCCGGCCATGAAACCCCCTTTTCCCTCCTTCCTCTTTCGGCCACAAAGCTCCACAATCTCTAGCGACACCTCCTGACCTCCTTTGTCATCCGTCCACAATAGCAGTGGCTGGATTCTCTTTCTCTCTCTCATCTGCTCTTCGCCGTACCAATAGGAGCCCCTCTGTCTCCATCGTCGTCGCTGTGCCCATCATCGGAGTACCTTCTTCCCTAGTGTTGGCCTACCAATGCCGGTGCTGTTCTTCCCCTTTCATCCATTTATATTAGGTTAGATTAGTTAGTTTAGCCCTTAGGTTTAGTTTTATACCAAAAAGCAACCCCTCGACACCTTGACTCACCTCCGTCTTCCCCATCTTCGACAGCTCTTCCGGCAAGGCATATACGCCACTACACTCCTCCATCCACCTCATCGACCACCGCATAACCTTTGCCACATCATCCCCTACAAAAACCCTAACATATCGCACTCCATCATCCACCTAAAACTCCCATCGAGTAACCCACCTTCATGCTTCCTTCCCCAACTTTGACCAGCCACCACACACCTCCACACACCACAGAACCACTACCATTACATTCGCCATGCCTTGGCGAATCTTATGAGCTATTCTAATGTGGTTGTGAGGATATATTTCATGTTTCAGGGGACGCCATTCTCCACCCATCGCTGCCTCCATCGCTGATGGGATTCAAGCTCCTCCAGCCGTGTTCTTCACCAATACCACACCCAAGCAGTGCAGCTTACTCCTAGGAAGGCTCCCAGATATCCAATTGAAGCTGCCAAGGTGCACTCACACTCCAATTGAGGAAGAAGCATCTGCAGCAATGCACGCAAAGGAGAGGTGGGACTTTAGTCCCACCTCGGAAGCAGGCAGCCACAAAGAGGCGCATAAATTAATTTCATGCCTCTAGCTATTTGACTCAAGTAACACACAGGGGGTGAGGTCCCCGCGCCTTCACATGCCTCCCCTGTGACACCTACACGTGGGCTTGGTCCACCCGATTACCCGCCTAAGTCTGTCCACACCTCGCTCACCACCCACGCTGATGAGCCTAGTCTCAGGTACGCTTAATTCGTATACTCGATTACCCTGACTGGCCCTGGGAGGGCGGAACCTTAGAGGAGAGAAAGAAAGAGAGCACAAGGCAAGGGAGGGCTTTGCCCTGTGTGACACTTAGCCAAATCTGAGTGCTTCCCTTATGCATAAGAAGAAAGAAAGAAAAGAGAAGGCATGGCTGTAGAAGAAGAAGAAGAGAAGAAGAGGCTAAAGATAGTCAAGAAGAGAAAGAAAAGGAGGAGAAGGAAGAAGGCTCATGCGTAAAGAGGAGAGCAGCTGAAGAGAGAAAGCTAAGGAAAGAAAGAAGAGAAGAGAAGAATAGTGCTAGGGAAGCACTGTAGTATTTGTTGGATAAGTCGTCTGATTCAATAACCCGATGACTAATTTGAGGCTTGATATTGTTGAGATATTGAATGCTTGATATATATGCTTAAGAAAAATTGGTGATTTAAATTACCATTGTTTTAGCTTCTTTACCATTTTATTGCCTCAAGATACATAGAATTCATTGAATATCTAATTTGACAGATTAGTATTTATTGAGTATCATTATTTGGTTTAAATTCATATGCTCATTTTCATTATTTGAGATTAGTGTGTCAATTCCTATTTACTCCCTGTGTTCGACCTCGGACTTTCATTCGAGTTATACATTTTATCTGTTTTCAAGCGATTTCGACTATACTATAAAGCAGCTTTTATAAACCTTAATCCCACTCTGTAAACACAAACAGACTTGGAATCCGCAAATCAAAACAACAAAATAGTATAACAAGAAAATGAATTCTACGGAACCTCAATAAATGATTGAATCGATATTTTGTAGAGGTTCGAGGCGTTGTGCTTTCGAAGAGGGTGAAGAACGGGGCATGAAAGCCTTTGCAATAAGCACGAGAAGCTCTATGTTTGAATGGTATTTCTATTTAAAAGTTGTAAAGGAATGGGCTGCGTGCAACCTCTATTTACACAAAAAGTTTTGCTTGAATAGGAAGCAAAATTGGTCGATCAAAAAGTACTTTGGTCAATCAGTTAAGAATGTTGGTCAATCACTTGTTGGTCTATCAATTAGCTTGGTTGGCCGATCAAGAGGATTTTTCTCAATTTCCTAAAATGGACTAATCTGATTGGTCAAATAAGTAGGTTGGTTGATCAAAGTGTTTTGGTCGATGAATTAATTAGTTTGGTCAATCAATAACCCTAAAATTTGGTTTTGTAAAGATACACGAAAAAAATCATTTTTGAGTTTTATTTGAGGTTCCTTACAATAAAGTCCCAAACTCAAATAAATGGAAAAGACGCATATCAACAACTATCTGAACTTGTGTCTTGAACAGGGGCTTCAATCCAAGATAGTCCTAAAATGTCAGTCTTAGCAATAAACATAATTTTGGTGCATCAAAACAGAGGTGCTTACATTCTCCTCCTTTTTGATGACAACAGAAGTATAATTATGAAATTGAAAATAGTTTTGCAGAATATCTCCCCATTTTTGTTTCAGCAGAAAGTAAAACATGCTGCTGTTGATTTTACATTTAAACTCCCCCTTAAACATGTAATGTAAGCAAGATAAACTTTAAACATGCATTGACTAAGAGGGTGATCACTTAATTGAGAGAGATAATCATTCATGCAAAAATAAAGAGTCTAGATAAACAATGCATAAAATATAAATGTTTGGAGATAAATTAAGTTATGCAAGCCAATAGAAACAGTATAACATCTAATCATCTAATGATGCCATGAAGTCATCCATAGTGCTCTGATGATCAATGTCCAACTTGAGGTCCAGTAATGGATTCTAGGTGAGCTATGGGAGCATACATTTCATCAAAATAGAGGTCTTAACATTCTCCTCCTTTTTGATATCAACAAAAAGATATATCTCAAGTGATTTGTTATTAATCATGCTTAAACAAGTAAAATTCTAAGAATGAAATTTACATTTTTCTCCCCCTTTTTCAAGTAATATTCTATTAAGCATGATGTCAAATTTATCATATGAAAACTATCAAATTCACGATAAGGAAATGATGAAATTCATGGTAGTCTAACATAATGACTATATCAAATGAAATGTAGTGTTGAGTAAGAGTTATATAGTCCAACATAGATAAATATGCTATCTAAATGTTACTAAGAAATTGATCTTGATTGTCCCCCTCAAATAATGATCCCTTATCAAGGTTTGATTTTCTTTATTCTTCTCCCTCTATCAAGTTGCTACCCCAAATTAATTAATTCAATGCTTAGTCAATTTTATATTAAAAACTTAATTATAACAAAGAAGGTAATAAAGATTTAGTTTTAGGAATCATACCTATTAAGGTATAAGGAGTTATACCTAATAGTAGTAGCCAGGTGGAGGGGGTCTCCACCAAAAATCTAGCATCCATTGACATTGTTGGTTCTACCATCTTTCATAGCCAAATTGATGATTATTGGCTTGTTGAAGGTTGCCTCTCAAATTGTAATTTCCATGTCAATCTTTCCCATAACCTGCAACGCAATTTTCCATAAATTTTTTTGGTATCCATATTCTTTTGGGTCTATGGTTGTTAATTCCTTTTGAGTTAGAGGGTCAACTAGACTCTCTTCTCTTGGCCTTTTGATATAAAAATGCATGCCTAATCTTCCTTTGATTCTTCTTTTTAAGGTCCTCTTATTTTTCTTCATATGTTCTAGTGGAATATTTGAGGTCATTAAGTGTGTCTTTAAAGTGAATATATTGTTCCTTGAGATCTACTTTCTCATGGAACTCCATGTTAACAATTCTTACATCTAATTCTCTTTTCTTATTTTCTAAATCCAAAGAAAAACTAAGTTTTTCATTTTCAAAACTAGTGCACTTATTGTTGGGAGGTCGTAGATCGCATTTTTGATAAAAGCATTGTAGAATAGTTGCGAAATACGATCCAATAAAGATATTCTTTTGAAAATAACGAGACTTTGAGTCCCGGTCATTCGTCTCTGGGAGGCGTTGTTTTTGTTTTTGAAATCGATCTTAAAGCTGCTCTACTTTATTTAAATGACATGCTGGTGCGTAATATATAGCCGGTTAAAGAATAGGCACTTAAATCACGCAAATATGATAACCATTTAGCTCAAGGTGATTTCAAACACATAAGAGATATATATATAAAATGAAATTTCATTCATCATGGGAGAGTTGTTGCACAAGGAAATCTAGAGGAAAGCTTATACATGAATGCTTAAAATTAAATCTAAAATTAAATCTAACTACCGGAAAATGATTACATACAAGAATCAGCAGGGGGATTTCGCATGCATCATTGGGGGAGAAGTAAGACTACTCTACTAAGCAGTAAATGAAAGCAATAAAAATTATGAAGAGCATGATCTAGAGCTAGAAGAATAGAGGGCATTCAGGGGTGGTCCCCGATGGCCTTGGAGTGGTCGAGAGGAGAATGAGGGGCGGCCAATGTAGCTTAGGTCGACCCTTGGAGAGAAGTAGGGTTGATCCAGCATCCCGGCATGGTGTCCTCCATGGTGGTGGTAGTGAGCTCGTGGAGGTGGAGTGAGTGGCTAAGTGGAGGTGGCGTGAATGGCACCAATGGAGAGCAATTGCCAAGGGAGTGAATGGGTGCAAATGGCCACCCAAGGGGTCTTTTTATAGACCTAAGGGAAACTCTCTAGAGAATTATGGAATTCTCTAGAGAGGCCTATGGTGGGAGCTCGTGGGAGAGTGAGAGAGAGAGGGTGGATGGTGGTTTTTAGATCCACCAAATGTGGATCTAAAAATTGAATGGCTCTTAGTTGCTATTTTTCGCAACCAAGGAAACCACACATGGTAGAGAGTTCTAGAGATCTCTAGGCTAGATATTTTCGTGTGTATGGTGTGTGTGGGTGTGTGTGGATCGAAACTTAGGTGGCTAGGTTGATTAGGCTGGGTTCTAGTGGGTTTAGGTCAAGGTAGGTCTCAAATTAGGGTTATAAACCCTAATTCACTAAGGTAAAGTGCAATTAAACTTAATACAAGTTTAATTGGGTGTGTGGAAACTTAATTGAGAGTAAAACAACTCAATTAATTTAGGTCTAGGTCAATTGGACTCTCACTAAGTCCAATTGGACAGTGTGTGCTGAGATCCAGGCTTAATTGGACTTAATGAGTCCAATTGAATAGGCTGATGGAATTGACTAAGATCCAAGTCAATTAGGTTTAGTGAGGACCTAATTAGGCCCTTAGGGAGGTCTAGAGGTGATTTACTAGGGTTAGGGCACCTTAATTTAGGTTCCTGTAGGGTTGGAATTGGGTTTAGGGACCTAGAGATCCAAGATCAAGGCTTAAATCTCAAAACAGGAATTGGAGAGCAATATCAGACGTCTAATAATAGAATCAGACATCGTATACTCAAAAATCAGAAGTCCAGACTTGTTGTCTGTACGTCCAATCAGAGTCAGGAAGGATTTCGGGTTCTATTTTAGGTATTCTGTAGAAATTGGATGTCTGACAAAGTGTCTGGACATCCAATAACACTGCAGAAGTGCGTTTGAAGTGTGCGGGAGTTGGCTAAGGGTCCTGGACGTCCTAAAACTTATCTGGACGTCCAAAGAAGGGTTGGAACTAGGGTTTTGTGGCTTCCTAGGGTGTTGTGACCTAATCTAAGGGTGGCTAAGGCTTGGGGAAGTCTCTAGGCTATCCTAGGGCTAGGATGAACCTAAGCTCTTCACATTTTGTTGCTTTATTCCTACTTAATAGAATAACAAACTTTTAACCCCCTTACATTATTATTCCTACATCTAAACTAGGCATTCTGCTCCAGCTCTACTACAACTCCTGTTATTCCTGATCCAGCTTCAGATCCAGCTCCTGATCAGCTTATTCCCTGCAATCGACATAATGCACTTAATCAGCACATTATAACATTATTTTATGCATAGCTAAAGGAAAGCAGTAAAGATGCAAATAATGTGTATGCATGCATGAATAACCCTAACTTATGCTAAGTCCTAGCCTAATTTAGGTCAATTAAGACCTATGATTGCTACGCAATCACTTATCTTTAAGTTCCTTATTTTTTTTCTTTAATCTTTTAGCTAAAGTGTATAATCATGATATGCATCTAATAATTCATCTAAAGTAAGGTCAGAATTTACCTCTTCTTCGCTTGATTCTATTGGTGCCGTGAGACATAGATGAGTAGCTCCATCTTCATGGCTTTGTTCTTTCATATCTGATTTCGAACTTGGGTTGGAATCATCCCATGTTACTTCTTTATTAGTTCTTTCTTTGTGCATGACAGAGAGTTGGTTCCATATCTCATATGCACTTTTACATGAAACAACTTTTTCAAATTCCTCTCTTGTTAATGCACAAAATAGTGCATTCATGGCTTTGGCATTATTTGTTGCTTTCTTCTTCTCTTCCATCGTTAGCTCTTTCTCTTCTTTCTTCTTTGGCATATATTTGGACTTGATTATATGCCAAATCTCAAAGTCCATTGCTTCAAGAAAGATTTGCATTCTTCTTTTCCAATAATCAAAATTTGATCCGTCGAATAGTGGTGGTTGAAAAAATGATTACCCCTCCATAAAACTTCTTGCGGCCATGTGAAGGTGAGGTGTGACGTCTCTTTCACGATCAGGCTTTGATACCAAATGAAGAATGGGTTTCCCTGCATATCTTACTTGGCCACAAATATTAGATCAAGTGTGATATCGACTATAATAAAAAATATAGCACACAAAAACGATCACACAATATGCACAAAGATTTATAGTGGAAACCCCTACGGGTAAAAACCACTACCTAAGCCTCCTAGCTTAGGATTTTCCTGACTAGGCAATGCTAGTCAATCCACTAACGTACCACTTGAACAAGGGTGGCACAACCTCTTACAACCACTTCTCCTTTTATCCTGAAGAGAAGCAAAAACAACAACCACGGATCTTCTAAACTGACTTGGAATCGGCAAATCAAAACAACAAAATAGTATAACAAGAAAATGAATTCTATGGAACCTCAATACATGATCAAACCGATTTTTCGCAGAGGTTCGAGGTGTTGTGCTTTTGAAGAGGGTGAAGAATAGGGCAGGAAAGCCTTTTGCAAAAAGCACGAGAAGCTCTATTTTTGAATGGTGTTTCTATTTAAAAGTTGTAAATGAATGAGCTGTGTGCGACCTCTATTTATACAAAATGTTTTGCCTAAATAGGAAACAAAATTGGTCGATCAATTAGGTTAATTGGTCGATAAAAAAGTGCTTTGGTCGATCAATTAAGAATGTTGGTCGATCAACTAGCTTGGTTAGTCAATCAAGAGGATTTTTCTCAACTTCCTAAAATGGATTGATTTGATTGGTCAAATAAGTAGGTTGGTCAATCGAAATGTTTTTTTTGATCAATAACCCTAAAATTTGGTTTTGAAAAGATACACGAAAAAAATCATTTTTGTGTTTTATTTGAGGTTCCTTACAATAAAGTCCTAGACTCAAATAATTGAAAAAGACGCACATCAACAACTATCTGAACTTGTGTCTTGAACAGGGACTTCAATCCAAGATAGTCCTAAAATGTCAGTCTTAGAAATAAACATAATTTTGGTGCTTCAAAATAGAGGTTCTTACAGGAACCTTGTTCCACATCTTATTTTGGTGTTAAAAAAATTATTGCATATTAATGTTTGCAATTGAGTGATATTTCATGTTTAGCTGAAGGTCAAGGCAAACAGAGAATTATGTTAAGAAGGCATGATGGCAAGGAGGCATGGTGACAAGGAGGAAAGATGACAAGGAGGAGAAGATCATCTTTGATCTTTAGTTTTTTATATTAGGTTTTTATCTCTTAGAATGTATGCCTCTTAACAATGAAATATAACTTAGATCGTAAAATTAATTAGAGATAAAATAGGATTAATATTAGGATCACTTTTCAATGAATGTACTCAATAGTTAAGCTTTGTAAAATCTTAAAATAAAGGTACTTGATAGCAATTGTCAGTATTGTTCATTAGTACTGGTATATGCAAGGCACTGGTTTGAGCCTATATCTCAAACTATGAAGAACAAATACTTGTACCAATCAAGAGTACTGGTATCTGATGGTCATAGTTTAAAGACTCAGTTTTGGCCTAAACCTTACAAGTACCGGTACGCTTGATGAGTACCAATACAAGTAGGCCACAATTCCTAGTGAGTCTTAAACCTAGGAGTCACAAGTATTATTACCCATGATGAGTAGTGGTACCAAGACTCATTTGTGCTAGCTGCGGAAAGATAGTAAGTAGCTAGTATCTGTGCCTATACTTCAGTACCGGTACCAGTTAGTCGTTGGTTCAAATCTGAATAGCTAGAAAACTTATTTTGAGACCATGAACATTAGGATTTAAACCCGAACGTCTAGTACTCGAACCACTAAGGTGCTAACTCTATAAAAAGAACCAAGGACTCTTAGTTTACACACATGAAATAGAAGAGAAAATCCTAGAGCTAGATTTTCATATTTCCACCATATTTCAAGAGAAGAAAAAGTAGTTTGCTACTCTCATTCTCTCTATGCATTTGCGAACACACCGATGTGATTTTCTTACGTAATTACAATGTGTTCATGTCCATTCTAGGCTCTCTATTCGGTAATATTACTTTTAATCATTGTTGTGAGGCTTAGGTATTTTGTTGTAAGATTTTTACTTATCTTACAATAGTTCTTATTTTGTACTTGAGCTTTTGCTCGTTGGGTTGTAACAAACATGTTTCTTGTACTTGGGTTGAGGTAACTCGTTAATTACCTCGTTTAGTAAATTGATTCCCTCGGGGTTGAAAGAATCAGGTTAAAAATCCTAAGCTGGGAGGCTTAGGTAGTGAAGTACCCAAGTGAGTGGGGAACCACTATATATCTTATGTTAATTTCTATGGATTGTTATTTGCGTAAATCTTTTTGTTATTACTAATATTTGCCTAGAGTGTTTGTGTGCACATAGCCATCTAGAGTAGATCCCAAAGTTTCCTACAAGGCACACCAATCGTTCCCTTCCCCCCTGAATGGTTCCTTTCACTCTACTCCCTTAGCTCTTCACCCCCATTCCTCGGTTGTGGTGACAGACTAGGTTCTCCGTCCTCCGTCAATCGCCTCTAGCCACTGGCTGTTGGCTCTTGAACACCTCCCTCGTTAGTGGAAGGGTTCTCTCACCTTTCTTTGTCATTGACCATTAGTTGGTAACCTTGGACATCACCTTCTTCCCTTAGATCAGTTTCCTACTTTCTAGAGTAATTTAAAGTAGTGCTTAGTGTAATTAGATTAGCTAGGAGTATATTAGAAATCAGATTCACTGATGGATTGGTTTGGATTTGAGTTAGATTAGTTTAGATCGCTTTCGCCCTCTCTAATCAATTCAAATTAGAGAGGTGATTTGTTGCTTTCACTTCGACTCCTTGATCATCCTCCATATATCATTGTTCACATTCTCTTATTTCCCTGCATATTTAGTTGCCAACCACCCATTCATTAAGCATCAAATCAGATCTGATGCTCTTAAGCATTCAGATCTGATTTGAGCACCCAATTTCATTTGAGGGTCACTCCATTCATCTCATTTGCTCATAATGACACTAGTGTGGTTTTCACCAAGCTAAATCACATATCATTTCAGATTTGTTTTAATTTCACAGTAATCAGAGTTTTTGGACTAAAATATGGATGTCAAGTGCTTGATTTGAATGTTTCTCTTCATGCCGTCTATGGCATAAGAGGAGCATTAGATTAGGATTATTTGGTGTTTTGTGAGCTCTGATTTCCCTTTTGAGTATAATGAGATTTATCTGATATGATTTACAAATGGGAGGAGAGTGAGCTTTCATGTATTGAAATCTTGAGATGAATTCACATCTTACACTATCTATAGTGTAAGATGTAAATCAGATCAAGATTTTAATGATTTTTGCGGGAGATTTATCTGAATTCCTTTTGGTTTTTCCGATAATTAGAGTTTTCAGATGGGTCTCGTGAGATTTATGGGGTGTTTGATGAAGATTTCAACACTTGAATCTATTTTTAAATGAATTTTTAGATTGAGTAAGTTTTGAATAATGGCTTGATCATGTGACTTTTGATTTTAAATCCCCCTATTTCATTACATGAAAGAGCTACATAGTAGCTACATTATATGGGATTAACCCTAAATTGAAGCATTGGAAGGTTTGAATATGTTTTCAGTGGTATTTAAGATTTGATTTGATGCTTTTCCTTATGCTGTCAATAGCATGAGAGAAGGATTAGATTAGAGTTTCTCTTTTGTATAGTAAATCTGATTTGGATTGGGATTTGTTGGACCCTAGTTCCATCTCTCTTCTGTGTTTTGATGTTAACAAAACTGTTTTAAATTTTAATATGTTTATGAAGTTATTTCAGGTCAAAAGAATCTACGGATGCAAGCAAAAGGATTGCACATGAAGGAAGAAGTTTTTGAAGATTTTAGTTTTTATTATATCTTAGAATTTTTGTATGTCTCTAAACAAGTAAAATATAATCTAGGTATTAAAATCAAAGTAGAGATAACTAGGATTCAAAAATATCGTTCATTTACTCGATTCTTAACTCAAAATCGACTCTTTCAAAACAAAGTCGCCTAGAGTAGATTGGATTTCTCAACTGATTAACACTAATGATCTTTGGTAGTTGCTTGGCACAGGTTTGGACCTAAGTTCCAAACTGTGAACATCAAGTACCGGTACTCATCATTAGTATCGGTATCAAGTGGTCACAGTTTGTGAACTGGGTTTTTGACTGAACCTTACAAGTATCGGTACTCATCATGAGTACCGATACATCAAGGTCACAGGACCCATGACTGTGCATTACAAGTACCGGTACTCATCTTGAGTACCGATACATGTAGGTCATAGGACCCAAGACTGTGCGTCACAACTATCGGTACTCACAATGAGTACCGGTACCTAGTGATTTGGCTGTACTGACTGTATGTAGTCAATACCGGTACCAACTAATCGCTGTGACGAGTCTGAAAGGCTAATTTGCAATTAATCATAATTCTAATGTTCCCAAAATACCCCTAACGGCTAGAATTCGTGGGAGAGGTGATTAGTGGTCTATATAAGCACTCTTTGAGTGTTGTTTTAGACACATCTCTTAAGAAAAATCACACTCTTGCCTACACCTTCAATTCTCCATTTTCAAGCTGAAAGAGAGTTTCTTTTGTTGCATACATTTCAAGGCATCTCATCATTTGCAACAAATCATCAAAGGCAATCGTATTTTTTCTGAAGTTAATTGTTTGTTTTACGCCTTAGTTTTTCTCATTAGATTTGATTATACTTGTTATAAGATATATTCTTGTTGGAGACTTAGGAAATAGTTGTAAGTTTCTATTTACATTTTGCTTACACTTGTATCTTTATCTTTTCTTCATATCTTGTAATTGGGTTGAGGTAACCCGTTAATTACCTCTGATATTAGTAAATTGATTCCCTCTAAGTTGAGGGAATCGGGTTAAAAATCCTAAGTCGGGAGACATAGGTAGTGGAGTACCCAAGTGAGGGAAACCACTTTACATCTTGTGCTTTTTTTTTTGTGGTTTGATTTGTCTTGCAATTTTTTATTTCCCACACTATCCATCCCACCCTTCTAGTATGCTTGTGATTTACAGATCCAATAGGTTGTATCAGAGAGGGTTGCGAAAAGAAGTGACAATTCTATTTCGCTATGGCATCTCTAGTAAAGCGCACCGAAGGACAGTCATCCACACGTCCTCCGTACTTTGATGGAACGGACTATGGATACTGGAAGAGGAGGATGCAAATCTTCCTCAAGGCAATGGATGAGGACTCATGGATGTTTATCCAAGAGAAATACGTGGATCCGGAGCCACAAGAAGGAGTGGCATGGATGGCAGAACAAAAGAAAAGGATTGCAGGAAATGCAAAAGTGATGAACGCACTCTATTGTGCATTACCAAGAGAAGAATTTAACTGTATCTCTGCATGTGAGTCCACATACGAGATATGGAACACTTTGCAAGTCACCTATGAAGGTACAAGTAAAGTTAAAGAAACACATATTTATATTCTAACAAAAAGCTATGAGTGTTTTAGGATGTAGAAAGGTGAAACAATCAAAGGGATGTATACAAGATTTGGAGAGATTGTTAATCCAATGAAGAATCTTGGAGTTAATCTGAAGGAGGAACAACTTGTAAGGAAAATCTTAAGATCCCTTACAAGCGATTGGTCTCCAAAGACCACAGCCATTCAAGAGGAAAAAGATCTTTCCACCCTCTCATTAGATGAGTTAATTGGAAGCCTCATGGCATACGAAGTCCAGTTAGGAAATATGAAGAAGAATGAAGAAAAATCCATAAGCAAGAAAAAGGAGCTTGCTTTCAAACCTTTAAAGGAGGTATCGGACTTTGAAGACTCAAATTCCGACGAAGAAGAGGAGCTTGCTCTTCTAATAAGAAGATTGAAATGATTCATCCGAAAATAAGGTAAAAAAGTCAGTTATTTTCAAATGACATTATTTGTTTTGAGTGCAAGAAAAAGGGGCACGTACGAAAAGATTATCCAATGATCAAGAAGAAGAAGGAAGAAAAGAAGGACAAAGAACTTGATCGAAAGAAAAAGAAGACTTCAAGAAAGGCACACAAGGCAACCTGGGATGATAGTGATTCTAATACTGAATCATCTTCCGCAGAATCTGATAAAACAGAAGTTGCACATCTTTGCTTAATGGAAAATGATGACAACTCGGAAAATGAGGTAGATTCTGAACTTACCTTTAATGAATTAGTACAAACATATGAAGATTTATATAATAAGGCTAGGATGATTAAAAAGAAAATAAGGTTTTGCATGATAGTTATAGAACTTTAGAAATAGAGAAATCTTGTTTAGAAATAGAATTAGATATGTCCAAAGAAACTAACAACCAATTACATGCAAAAATAGTAGAATTAGAGGATATTTATGAACACTTTGAAGATACTTTGAATAATTAAAAAACAACTAGGCTGAATATGAAATTTTGTAATAATCTAAAAGCTAAGTTTAATAATAAAAAGAACACACAAAATAAATTACATGCACTTAGACATGCATGGATTTATCAAAAGGTCAATAATCCTAAGAATTATAGATCTAACACTAAAATGATCTATAAACCTAAGGATTTGAAAGGTACTAACCATCAAGGACCCAAAAGAAAATGGGTACCTAAAATAGGTTTAATAAATTATCTTGCAGGTCAAAAAGGACAAATGGATCCTAGACAGTGGGTGTTCCAAGTACATGACGGAACACTCCGACCTCTTTATCAAGTGGACCAAAATCGAAGATGGAGGACACGTCAAGTTGGGTGACAACAAACGTTGTCGCATTATTGGTGAAGTTATAGTAGGAAATTCTTCTAAGTAAGTACGTAATGTTCTTTTAGTAGAAAACTTAAAACATAACTTGCTTAGTGTTAATCAAATATGTGATAATGGATGTGATGTTTTGTTCACTAAAGTTAGATTTAAAATATTAAAAGAAGGAACAAATACGATTTTAATTGAAGGATTTAGATATGAAAATATCTATGTTTTTCATTTTTCAAAAGACAAGTATGTAAAATGTCTGCTTGCCTCCCATATTGAAGTAGATCTTTGGCACCGTAGGCTAGGTCACATTAATCACAAACATCTTAATAGGTTAGCCAAAAATGAGTTAGTAAACGGCCTACCTAAACTAACTTATAAAAAGGATGTTTTGTGCAAGTCGTGTGAACTCAGAAAAATGCACAAAACTTCTTTTAATCCTAAAGACTTAGTTTCAACAACATGACCTTCAGAGTTATTACACCTTGATCTATTTGTACCAACACGATTTAAGAGTTTAAATGGATCAAAATTTTGCCTAGTTATTGTTGATGACTTCTCTAGGTTCACTTGGGTCATCTTCTTGAAACATAAGGATGACTCATTTGATTCCTTCTTAAGTCTTACTCGAAGACTTCAAAAGGAAAAATCATCTTCTATTCTTAGACTTAGGACTGATCATTGGGGTGAATTTGAAAATGAAAAATTTTTAAGTTTTTATGTCAATTCTGGGATAACCCATGAATTTTCATTTCCTCGGGCTCCATCTCAAAATGGTGTTGTAGAGCGCAAGAATCGCACTCTACAAGAATGCGCTCGAACATTGCTCTTGGAGTCTGGGCTTCAGAAATATTTCTGGGCTGAAGCCATTAATACGACATGTTATGTTCTAAATAGAACACTCTTAAGGCCTATTATTAAGAAAACTCCATATGAGCTTTATTATGAGAAGTCTCCTAGGATATCATATTTCAGGGTGTTTGGAAGTAGATGTTATTTATTAAACACACATGATCGACTTGATAAGTTTGATGCTAAAGGTGATGGAGGCATTTTTATTGGCCATTCAACAAGAAGCAAAGCTTATCGAGTCTTTAATGAAAGAACTTTTGTCATTGAAGAATCCCTGCATGTTTCATTTGATGAAACAAATTTAGGTGAACTGAAACCAAATCATTTAGATTCTGATGATGAAGATACCCCCTTCATTGATGTATCAAAAATAGAAGATTCACGAAATGTACGTGATCTTCCAAAAGAAAGGGTACACCATAAGGATCACCCTCAAGAATAGATTATTGGTGATATTGAACAAGGTGTAAAAACCCGATCTCATTTTAGAGCTGATTTTGTCCTTAATGCTTTTGTTTCACAACTTGAACCAAAGAAAGTTGATGAGGCATTAAAGGATGAATCATGAGTTGTAGCTATGTAGGAGGAGCTACTCCAATTTACTAAGAATAATGTATGGAACTTGGTACCCGCTCCTGAGGGTAATTCCATCATTGGAACCAAGTGGGTGCTCCGAAATAAATTGGATGAATCTGGTTCAATGATCAAGAATAAAGCTAGATTTGTAGCTCAAGGCTATAACCAACAGGAGGGTATTGACTTTGATGAGACATATGCTCCTGTTGCTCGCTTGGAGTCTTTATGGATGCTACTTGCCTTTGCAAGTGCAAAGGACTTCAAGTTATATCAAATGGATGTCAAGAGTGCTTTTCTTAATGGTTATATTAAGGAAGAAGTTTATGTTCATCAGCCTCCTGAGTTCGAGGTCCCAGCGCACCCAGAGCTTGTATACAAGCTCAATAAGGCGTTATATGGACTTAAACAAGCTCCCAGGGCTTGGTATGATAGGCTTAGGACCTTTCTTCTTTAGCACGATTTTAGAATTGGAGTTCTTGATTCAACTCTTTTTGTAAAAGAAGGTAATGACATCTTATTGATTCAAATATATGTCGACGATATTATATTTGGATCAAATAAGGAGTCCCTGTGTTAACATTTCTGTGAGACTATGAAGATTGAGTTTGAAATGAGTATGATGGGTGAGCTCAGATTCTTTTTAAGACTCCAAATTCAACAATTAGACACAGGAATTTACATTAGTCAATCAAAATATGTTCTTGAAATTCTCAAGAAATTTGACTTTGAAAATGTAAATGGCAAAGAGACTCCAATTGCTCTATCTACCTCTCTTGATGAAGATTTATCCGGCAAGAGGGTTGATGAAAACAAATATTGGGGAATGATAGGTTCACTACTATATCTCACAACTTCTAGACCTGATATTCTTTTTACTACATGTTTATGTGCGAGATTCCAGTCCGAACCCAAGGAATCTCATTTTAATGCAGTAAAAAGAATATTTAGATACCTAAACAGCACAAAAGACCTTGGTCTTTTCTATCCTAAAGCACAATCTTTAGATCTTTTATCCTATAGTGATGCAGACTATGCAGGGAGTCGGACAGACCGAAGGAGTACTAGCGGCACATGCCATTTTATTGGAGAATCTCTAGTCTGTTGGTTCTCTAAGAAGCAGACTTCTGTTTCACTTTCTACAATTGAAGTTGAGTATATTACAGCTTCACTTGCTTGCTCTTAGGTCATTTGGATGAGACAGACTTTGTCCGACTTTGGATTGATTTTTACACAATCCAAGATATTATGTGATAATACAAGCGTAATAAATCTATCCAAAAGTCCGGTACATCATTCACGTATCAAACATATAGATATTAAACATCATTTTCTTAGAGATAATGTTTTTCAAGGCTCTATTCAATTAGAATTTATTGACACTTAAAACCAATTGGCAAACATCTTTACAAAACCTCTTACAGTAGAGAGATTCTACTTTATAAGGAGAAAATTAGGACTTTGTACAATAAAAGAGATTCTAATCTAACATTTTGTTTGATATAAACTTTGTTCGTATTTATGAAAATTCCTAAGGGCTTTTCTGCAAATTACCCATGCTTACTAAAAGAGGGGTAAAATGAAATATTTCCATATGTCTGGAAATACCAGGGTGTTGTTTGCAATTTGATTGCTTAACTTAGGTTGTTGATCACATTATCTTTTTCAACACCTAAGTTGTCAATTTTTCTTCTCTTAACCACTTAAGTGGTTATGTGACAAGCACATAACCCATTCCATATAAAAGAGGTCAAGTGCAAACACTTGCCTCATTTCTTCACAGCCAAACCCTAGTTCCACCTCAAGCCCCTCCAAGCCCTTGTCAAGAAGAAGAAGAATCATCTCCATTCTTCATACCCTAGGTATATTCTTCTCTTCTCATCAAATCATGTTTCCTTGAGTTGTTCTACATCTTGTTTTGTTCTTTCTCGATGTCATTTCTACTGCTGCAATGTGTTTTTCATCGGGTACCAGATGGTACCGGTACCCATCACTGGTACTGGTACTAGATGGGCACAGCAATGCCTGCTTTACAGAGCAGGTATCGATACTGAAGATGAGTACCGATACCTGCTCGTATTTCTGGTTGGGACAGAAACCAACCAGTACCAGTACCAATCACCAGTACCGATACATGCAGGCTTAAATGTGTTGTTACTTGAACACATAATCTTTATCTCTAATTGTATTACTATTTCTTGTTGTATGTTTTCAGATGGCACCAAAATCTAAAAGTAAGGGAAAAGCACCTCAAGATGCATTCCACAAGTTTTGCATCAATGAGGATGCTAAATCTAAATTTGATTGGTAGAAAGGCCTAAAACTCCATCACTGTAGGCCTATTGAGTGGAAAGATTTTTCTCTACAAATCTATGAGTTCACTACCTGTCTTCCCAATCAGCATCATATGCATTTCTTTGATGAGGCATTTTTTGCTGATGTTCCTGGAGTTTACCTTGACATTAATTGTCTATTTTTTGCTAATCTCCAAGATCCTGCAAGACAATAAATCAAAGAAGAAAGATAGGTTAGAAAAATATGTAAGTAGTGTGGGAAAACACGAAAGAAACCAAAGAGCATTGATGACGTCAGATTCTCATGTGAAAAGGATTGGATTTGGAAAACCCATCATTGTAGTTCGATTAAAGAGAAAATCCGTCAATCAGATAAAATCTATAACCGAAACTCAAAACGTGAGTCCCGGGTCAAACACGGAGAGGCAAAAGTTTAGTTTTGAAAGATACGCGTTTCACTTTTTATTTATTTTTGTCATTTTTATCATTTCTAATTTTTTTGGTATTTTTAATAGGGTAAGAGATATGGTTAATGAAATCTAGCTAATCTACTTGCGCAATAAAAAGAGAGAGATAGAGAGAGAGAAATAATCTTGTATTTTTATAATGAAATGTTTATTGCAACTAGGAAAGTGGAAAAACTATACAACAAAAGCAATAAAGAAAGCGATAGGTGGTAGAAATCCCTCTTGATGGTCGCTTGGAGGATGACTCATTTTGACATAACCTAGCATAAGGTGGTGAGGAGCGGGACGAACGAGGACGGAGCTGGAGGAGGGAGGGTGAGGCAGGACAACGTCGTGGCCTGGATCTTCTTCCTGAAGGGAGGTGAGAAGATGGCCACAGGATGCTTCACAAAGGGGGATGAGTGGTAGGAACAAATGTTTGTTTTCAACTCTAGAGGAGCATCTCAGGCTTGGGACAAGCTCTCTCTAGAGCCTTGGAGGTGCTGAGGAAGAAAGGAAGAGATGAAGAAAAAAGGCAGGGGTAGGGCTCCTTTTATAGTGGAGGAAAGAATCAAATTCATTTACAGGACATTTAGTTACGGTCATAAAAGTCTCTGAAGATCCGCCGCAAACGTTGCTGAACACAACTTTGTGCCCACGTTGCCGCTGTGTTGGCGTGCAGTCCACGCGCCCGTGTTGTGCGCCTCCGCATGCAATGTGCCTACATGCACTACCTCTGCTGCAAGTGCATGGCTCTGCTCATTCGCGCTACTGTCTGTGTGCGGTGGCGCATGCGTGCCCATAGGTGGCCTAGGTTACGCCACGTGGCGTGATCTGGGCCGTCCATCTTCTTTCTGTTGTAGGGGCTGCTACAGAGGTCGAATTAAGTCGATTTTCACATTGGTAGGCTGTGATCATCGACCCGAAACTATCCGTGTGGTTGGATTTATTGTTTGAAGCTCCGAATTACATCACCTAGTTCTTTGGCCGTTGATCTTCCTCAGACTGCATATGGTTCTAGGAGACTCCGATCAAGGCGATCTCGGAGGCATTAGACTATGATTGTTGTTCTGATCAGATCCGTGTGGTCAGATCTTCAATCCGAGTTTTCGAAATAAATCTCCTTCTCTCCTGACCACAAGAAGGATGAATTAACCAAAATTATACACAACTACTCCAAATGCAGAATGATGCATGCTATGGAATATTTATAATATGGAATGAAAATCTAAGCCTAGGAACATGCATAAATAGGCATTTTAACCTAAATGGATGTGTCTACATCATAGAACATACTAGCGGATGGTTTCGTCTACTTTGGAATTTAATAAAAAAACCAAAGTTCAAAAACACCAAAAAGAATTCTCTCTCTCATCTCGCACTTCCTCTCTCATACCCTATATCTCTTATATATATAAAAACTATAAAAATCAGAAAATGTCTAATAATGCCTTGTATAATGTGTATCTTCTTGTAAATATAATTTCTAAGTTATCTATATATCTTGTACAATATGTAAATAACATGTATAAATAACTTATATATATTCTATATGTTAAATTAACTATTTAGAATGATTTATTGTATATATAACTTTATTGTATAAATATATATTAATTTATATTAACTAAATGTATATTAACCTAAGCAATTATACAAACCTATGTGTATGTATGTAATTATATCTCATGTTGTACATATGTATTTAACAAAGTAATATATACTATACAATATATGTAATTTAATCATGCATCTACAGTAGGTAATTAAGGTATTAAATTAAAATAAAGTAAATTAGTAAGTTAAGTTAAAGCTGAAGTAGTTTATAATGTATACTTGTATAGTTTAAGTAATTTTAACCTATTTGTACTGTATTTGTACTATACTACAGTATTTATAAGTTACTTATGTACATAACTAAAACAAGTATTTAAATGCAATTAAATTAAAATAAAGTATATAAAATAAGTTACAAATGTATAATAAATACTTTATTATGTCAATTAACTCTATAATAAGTCAATTTCACATTTAATTAACTAATTTATACTTTAATTAAGAAATTAACTTTTAATTTAACGTATATAAGCAAGCAACTTTAACTAATTTTACTATATATCAAAATAACTTATTTTTGTAAGTAAATTATACAAATATGTAGCCTTATATAAGGGCTTTCTAATGATATATTTTAAATAGAAATTGAGGCCCTCAAATCGAGGGCCAAAACCCTTGCAATCAAATGCTATAGTGCGCTAATCTATGTTGAATCTGGCCACGTGGAGTTGTCCCACATCGAAAATGGCGGACATAATGAATGCATATAAGTTGTTTCGCGCCCAGCGGCTATTCGGACTTCAGTGCAAAATGCAAAAATAATGAGCATACATCCGTTCTCTATTCTCGTGCATGCCTGCATGCGTGTGCATGCGTACGTGTGCACGTGTCTATGTGTGCGTGTGTGTGGGTGTGTGAGCGCATGGGTGGTGGACCTATTATGCCTAAAAATGCACAAAAATGTACACTAATTGAACAAGGGCTGGCCTGGTAGTAGTGGTCTAGTACCACTTCTTCTAGGTGTTGTGTATCTCACGAAAATGGGTTGGCCCACCCAGTTAAAACCAACAAGTACCAAGGAGACGATATTCGACACTGCCCATCCGAAAAGGGACGGCCCTAATTTGATCCGTATGGCACTGTTGAAATTTTTGTTCCAATATATCATTAGCCATCAATGGCCAACTATTAAATTCCTATCTTGATAATTCTCCAAATCAACCTTCCAATTCACAAGATTTACATGATGTACCCGATTGATTTCTAATGCACACTACACCCAGCTGAAAAAGAGTAAAAGACAACCCTTGTTGGGAGGTAACACAACATCCTTCTTCCCTCTTTCCCTTTCTATTTTTTTCTCAAGTTCTACCAATGCTGAGTTTGACCTCTTCTAACTCAGGTGATATCTTTCAACCTTCCTTACGAATGAGGACATTGCATATCTTTAGCATGGGGGGATGCTTTATATTTTGTCGATCTTTTCAGGATTTTGAGAACCTAAAAACAAAAGAGAAAAAATCATTTTTTAGGCATTTTTCAAACACCCATAAAAAAACATAGAATAAAGGGAGAGATAGTCTTTTATTTACCCACCATCATCCCATCCCAAATGGCATGTTGAGGTAGATGCCATGAGGATGAAGTGAAGCCACATAGGAGAGTCACATGTGGTCATGCGTAAAAAGGGTTACACCACCCTTTTATATCCTAAAAGTATTAGTACAATTTTTAGATAAGAGAAAGGAGAGTCACATGGAGTCATATCAAATTTCGATGGAGGGAGGGGGAAACTCTGGCTCCAATAGGTGGCGTTGGCACCACAATAGATGCTAATGACAACATCATAGCTGCGGTGAACACTTTAAATGTAATGACATGACATAAATATAACGTAAAAGAAAAGAACATATGAAAACATAACTTACAACCATTAGTAATGTGAAAACATACTACAACACAAAAAAGGCTACTTTTGAGGCACATTACTTAGATGCAGCAATAATGTCAGTAATTGGCTAGCACAGTGCCATCAACACAATAGATGGTAACAACACTATCATAGCTGCACTCAAGATTTCAACCACATTATCCTGGTACATGCCAACTACAGCATGATAGGTGCTGATGGAATCACAATTTGTATTAATAGCTCTTATCATGTAAGACTCTGATAACAACAACGTGTTAATAGGATGAATAGCATCAACTTCTGATGGTGGCATAGTACTTACATCACGTTAGGTGCAGTAGATGGTTGCAAGGAACCACAGATGATTGTAATAGATGCTCAAGCTAAATTGCTTACAACATTAACAAAGTGTGTGACTAACCCAACAAGTGCTGTCAGTACCATAATAGGTACTAATAGCACCATCATAGGTGCAATGCAATGAAATTATGATGGTGTTGTTTACACCTATTGTGGTGTCGACGACACCTTATTGAATAATTACTTAGAACCAGTAGTAATGTGAAAACATACTATAGCACCAAAAAAGGCTACTTTTAAGGCACATTCCTTATAAGCAACATATGTGAGTAATTGGCCAACACGATGTCATTGGCACTACTAGGTGCTAACAGCACTCTCATAATTGCACTTGAGACTTCAACACATTAGCCCAATACATGCTATTGGCAACATGATAGGTACTGATGGCACCACAATATTCCAATGGTAATAAGATAGGTGCTGATGGCACTGTAGAATTATCGCTTCCTCTTATGAACATGTGGCTCTTATCAAAGTTATATGACACTTCACACTTGATTATTGGTGTTATTGAGATCGTCGTATGAGATTACTGACACTATTCCATCAAAGGTTTAGGATGTTGGTATTGTTTTCACCACTATTTGAAATAAAAAAGGATTGTTGGTGCTTTTGGCACCATTGTTTGTATTGTATGCTTGAGATATTGAAGCATAAAATATTTCAAGCATCTAAAAAGGTGTCAATACAGGTGCTGACAGCATCACCGTAGGTTAGTGTTGGTTGTCCAACTAATATTAGATGTTGTTGGCAGAATGTGTTGGTGTTACATGCTCGAATTATTGAAGTCGAATATATTTGAAGAATATAATAAAGTAGCAATATAAATACTTACAGCATCACCTTAGGTGCTAATGGCACAACAGAAGGTTAGTACTATTCGTTCTTTCAATAGTAGATAGTTGTGGCAGGATGTGTTGATGCCATTGGCATTATTATTAGTGTTCTATACTCGAAATATTGAAGTCCAATATATTTGAAGCATGCAATAAACTACGAATATAGGTGCTTTCGGCACCACCAATGGTAATAACGACATCACCATAGTATTGTTTGTTCTATCAATAGTAGATACTTTTGGCAGGATGTGTTGATGCCATTGGCATTATTATTAGTGGCCTATACTGGAGATATTGAAGTCCAACATATTTGAAGCATGCAATAAAGTACGAATATAGGTGCCTTAGGCACCACCATAATTGCTAACAACATCACCATCGGTAACATTAAGATGGTAACAGCACCGCAAACAAAAGAGATAAGAATAACATCAACGTAAGTTTAGATACCAATGTCACCACGTACATTTTCATGTTGTTGCCCTTGGCACCTATTTAGTAACTTTTATAGTGCTCAAGTATCTACTACAAACACTTATCACTTATGTTGGTGTTGTTGGCATCAATTAGTTATATATGCTGGAACACTATGATTAACATAAACATTGTTACATTTGACATGTCCTACATTGCTGCTGTCAGCACCTTACACCAGAAATGGAACTTATAAACCACGATAGGGGCAATGCACGACTAGCCAATGTTGGTGTTGGAGGAGGAGGTTGGAGCCAGACTCGGAGGAGATCAGGGTTGGAGTAGGCTGGGGTTCGAGGAGGAGCTCAACTGAGCTCGAGGTTAGAACTAGAGTAAAAGGAGGTCAAGGTCGGAGGAGGAGCTCAGCCAGAGGAGCTGGGATGTCGCGGTCAGTTGGAGGAGCTCGGTCGTGGTTAGCTGGAGGAGCTTAATCGAGATAGGTCTAAGGAGCTTTGTCGGGGTCCAGATGGGGTCAGGGTAGAGGTTAGGATGGGGCTGAAGGAGCTCAGTCAGGGTAGAGATGGGGTCGTGGTCGATCTCGGGATGAGGATGGAGGAGCACAGTTGGGGTTGGGGTCAGTAGGTGGAGCTCAATCAAGATGGGATGAGGTTGTAAATCCCTACGGGAGGTGGTGAGATTTGCGTGATAGATTATAAAATGTGAAAATGAAATAAATAATCTCATAAAAAGACAATCACACAATGCACAAGTGATTTTTAGGTGGAAACCAAAATCGGGTGAAAACCACCATCTAACCCTTTCGAGTTAGGATTTCCCGATTGACCAAGTCGATCAAAATCCACTAATTGAGTCACTTAAAACAAGGGTGACTAAACCTTAATACAACCATGCTACAAGTATGAGGGCAGCATTACTCAAACCCCTTCTCTTCATGAGAAGGTTTTTGTCTCACGAATGAGACGGGAATTCGCAAAGTGAATACCCAACCAAATAACAAAGATAGAATACAATATAATCCTATAGAGCCACGAAGTATGAATCCTAGACTTAGCTACTATAGGTAAAGATTACTTCCCTTTGCTGGAAGTGCGTTAGCTTGACAAAGATGCATGAACCACGCGTAGGCGCTATGTCACTCTCATAATCGCAGAGTGAGAGCAGGTGCATAGCGATGATGATGCTGTCTTAAAGTAGAATTGAAGCTTGTGAGAGCTAGTACTTCTACATTGGACACAAAAGATGTATAAAATGTGTTTCTTGGTGTATCTAAACAAGGGAGGGCTACTCCTCCATTTATATGTGGCCTAAGAAGGCTCTGGAAGGCCTTAGAATCCTTAGGTAGTTGTTGGGGTTCATCCCAAGGCAAGGCAAGCCACAATCAAAATCATTAATGATTCTAACAGGGTCATCAGACGTCTGGGAAAAAGATCAAACATCTGGAAGTCACTCTTAAGACATCTGGGAACTAAGTCGGACGTCTAATTCTAGATGGGTTCCCTTACTAACTTGAGTCAGACGTAAACAGGGTTCTAGTGTGAACTAATTAGACGACGTACCGAACGTCTGGCACTAGGTCTGGACACCTGGAAACCTAATTAAGTGTAGGAATGAATTCTTAAGATCCTAAATGGCTACCCTCAAGAGAAGTGATTTCGGCTCAATCGAGGCTCAATGGTCACATATTAGATGTCTGAGGTCCTCTACGGACGTCTGATAGAAGCCTAAAGGTCATTTTCCTCAATGTTTACTTTGTTAGCCAACGTTCTACTAATTGGACATCTGGAACAACCATTAGACGTCTTCTGAGACGTCTAAACTAAGGTCTGGATGTCTGATTTCAATTGACAAAGCGTACTAAGTCCTACCTGAGTTATTGGATGTCTGAGTCAATAGTCAGTCGTCTTAAAAGTAAAGATCAGACATCTGATTTCCAGATTGGATGTCTGATCAAGCTGTTTGATGCCTCTCTTGGATTTCTAATTTCTCTATGAAAAGCCTAAGTATCCTAGGGTTGTGCAAGTGTACCTAGGACTACTGTATTGTTACTTTGGGGTCTTTAACAAATAATCTAAGAAATAAAAGAGCAAATAACAAAGAGATACAAAGTACAAGATAGAAAAGGCATGTACCCTATTTTTTTAACTTCACACTTTCGCTCCTTGCAAAGCTCCTTCTCCATCAGGCTCCTCCAATCCGCCATGGATGCGAGCTTGAACTCCGTCTCTAACATTGTCTCCATTTGCAATTTGACCTAAAAATTAAGACTCAAAAGCAAATGTTAAGTAACAAGTGTTTTGTTATCATCAAAATAAATGATCATCATACTCTAGCACCAATAGAAGCCAAAGGAGGAGCTCGATCGAGGTCAGTTGGAGGAGCTCGGTCGAGGATGGGATGGGGTCTAAGGAGCTCATTGGAGCTAGAGTCAGAGGAGTTCAGTCAAGCTTGAGGTTGGATGAGGAGAAGCTCCAAGGAGCTTGCCAGAGGATGTTGGGGCTAGTAGAGGTCGAGCCCGTAGGAGGGGGAGCTCGTTGGAGGAGGTTGAGGCCAGAGGAGGAGGAGCTTACTGGAGCTCGGTGTCATTTGCGAGGGAGTTGCTAGTAGGGGTAGTAGTGAATGTGGATGGTAGGTGGGTAGTGTGGCAGTAGGGGGGAGTAGGTGGGATGCTTCTTTTATAGGAAAAACTTGAATCAACACCCTGATAGCGAAAATGCATGGTTTGTTAATGATTGCACAGCAATCATGGGTCCTAATCAACATAAATAATGTTTGAACCTAGCTTAATTTGTGGATATTGCACTCATATCTTACATATCATGCATTGCATCGGTCTATTTAGAATAAGATGAGATATCATGCTATTTAATGATTTTTATTACTATTTGCAGGTAATAAAGTGATCTAGGATGGAGATAGCAGAATATAGCAATAAAGAAAGAAGAAGACTGATCCAGATAAGAGGAGTGAGGAGGATAGCCTTATCCCTACCCTTAGAAACCCTAGGACAGCCTTCCCAAACCCAAAATGACCTCCATTAGGGTAACTTAGCATCAAAACCCGAACATGGATAGCACTATCCTTGTTCTTATCCACCCCATCCACTCTTGGCTCCATTTTAGCTTAGCTTCATTCCACTTCCACTCCACCTTCACGAGTAGCTTCACCATCTCCACCACTCTCTCCCTCTCAACTTGTGACCACACCTCCTCCTCTCCCTCTCAAGGTCGTCCTCCTCCTCCAAGGCTCCCTCCATGGACGGCTAGGAAGAAGCTCTCCTCCAAGATTCGTCAAGGGTGGCAAGAAGAAGAAGAGCATAAGGATGAAACACCTTCTCCTTTCTTCTTGTGGGCATGCCCTCTTCTTCCACCATAGAGGATCCATGCCCCCATTTTCTTTTCCTCTTAAACGGCCATAGAGAAGACCCCTCAAGGTCTTCTCAAGGACAGCCATTGGTAGAGAAAGGGTGCAACACCCTCCTCTCTCCACTTGGTTGCACACACCCATCCTCCTCTCTTTAGTGGATGGCCAAGAAGGCTTCTCCTTAGCCTCTCTTGGTTGATCCCTTTCTTTAGTTTAGCATTATTTCCATGTATCCAGATTTTTATAGTGACTTAATTTTTGATGCATGATACTTTTGTCTTGTGGTTTTATATTCATGCTATTATCTTCACGGCTTACAACTCTGATGCATGCTTTCATTTCATGTTTCAAAATAAAGATCAAAAACACAAAAAGACAAAAATATTAGGTTAGACTAGATTTAGGTTAGATTAAGCCAATCCAAATCTCAACTTGTTTTCACACCTCCTAGAGAGGAACGACTGGGACTTAAGTTCTAGAAAGAAAAGAAATCTATACGAGTTTCACTATTATAAATATTTTTGTCAGGGGGATTTCACAACTATATGATAAATGCTAGTTTATCATTATTCTTATGTATTAAAACAAACCTAGCTTTTAAGATTATGCTCTACAAATGGGTTTCTCGGTTGCATTTAAGCATAAATTAGGTTAGGCATGCATTGCATTTTTTATTGTGTTTTTAATGTGTTTCTGTGTGTTAGGGATAAACAGATTGCCAGATCTTTGGAACCCTAGCACTTAGGAAGGGAATTGGTGAAGGAGAAGCTCTCACCAGCTGGAACTCAGCTTGATCCAGCTCACCTAAACTAATGTTAGCTCATCCTAGCTCCATTCAGCTCATCCAAGCTGAATGGTAGCTCAAGGGAGCTCATCTTAGCTCACCCTAGCTTAGGTCAGCTTAGATCCAGCTCAACTTAGCTGAGTCTAGCTCATCTCAGTTCCTATTAGTCCATAGGGAGCTCTAGCTAGCTCAGCTTAGTTGACTGGAGTTCACTCTAGCTCAATTCTAGCTACATCCAGCTCCACTCAACTCTAGCCAGCTGAGGATGACTTCATTCCAACTCAGGAAGCTCAAGTCTAGCTCCTGGGGACTTAGCTTAGCTCAACTCAGTTAAGCTAAGCTACCTTAGCTACCTCAACCAGCTTGATCCTCCCCGAAATCACCTGACCCAGCTCACCTCAACTCATTATGGTAGAAGCCAGCTCACTTTAGCTTGGCTTACTAGCTAGCAAGCTAAGCCAACGAGAGTAGCTCCATGCCACCCTCTTCAACAGTTGCCAGCTCCAGTTCAAGCTCCAGACTTCTCCTCAGCTCCTCTCTTCAAACTCTAGCTCCAACACCTCCTCCTCTACTCCATACCTAGCTAAGCTAGCTTAGCTTAGTTTAGCTTAGCTAGCAACCAGCTCTTTGTCCATCCACCACCTTGAACTAAACCCTAGCTAGCTCCACCAACTTAAGCCCTAACTAAGCTTGCTATCCTACTCCAAGTTGGCACCACCACCTAGCCACCTCTTCAAACCATCATCACAACTAAAAGTTGCCAATTTTGGCACCAAAACCTAACCCTAACTACCCCCCTTTTTGGTGCCAACATCCACCCCTACATCCACCATACACCTAACCCAACAACCACATCTAGCCATCCACCTAACCCCCCCTTCTAGAAGCCAAAAGTGGGACCAACTCTAGGTGCCCTTTGGCCACCATAACCACCCCCTTAACACCTTTAAGGTGGTGCCAAATAGCCCCCTCCCTTGGATCATGATAACCACCCTATAAGTCCATCCTAGCCCTACATGTGTCCATGCCAGCCCCTCCCCTCTTAAACCCTATAAAACCCATCACCTACCACCATTTTTATCGTCCACCATTAGTTTATTATTCTACCTATACCCACCTACACTATGGCCAAGAGGAAGGAGTAGAGAAGAAGATTAAGGGGGCACATCACCTGCCCCTTTGGTGCCTTCTTCTCCCTACTCTCTTCAACTTGGGCCATGATGAGTCCATTAAAATTGACTAATATTAAGCCTAAGTATCTTTAATTATACAATTTAGGTGTGTTAATAATGGTAATTAAGTTATAGAAGATTTGTACACCACATAATTTAAGTTATAACATTCTATAACTTCATGATTCTGTTGTTTTTATGTGCAGGTAATAAAATACACAAAGAGCAAGGGTGGGGGGATAAAGCTCTGGTCATGGGCATCACCCCTAGTACTTGGGACAAGCAGAAGTGAGACAGGTTTATCGCCAATGCTAAATTTTATCACTGGGAGGAACCCGAGCTTTTTAGAGTAGGCCCTGACCAGCTGTTTTGCCGTTGCATCCCTGATGAGGAACAAAGAAGTGTTCTGAGTTTCTGCCATGACCTCCACTGTGGGGGACATTTTAGTGGGAAGAAGACTGCTCATAAGGTTCTTCAGTATGGTTTTCGGTGGTCCACATTATTCTGAGATGCACATACGTATGTGGGCGCATGTCTACGTTGCCAGCAGATGGGAACCATTGGAAAAAGGGATGAGATGCCCCAACAACCTATCCTCCCTATTGAAATGTTTGATATTTGGGGCATTGACTTCATGGGTCCCTTTCCTGTGTCCTTCGGATATGAATACATCCTTGTGGTTGTTGATTATGTATCAAAATGGATAGAAGCCATCCCCACGCGAACCAATGACCATTCTGTGGTCATGGGCTTTATTAAGGCTAATATCATTTCTCGGTATGGGTAACCAAGGATGATCATAAGTGATGGAGGACCTCACGTTAAAAATGTACACTTCACTAGACTACTCCAAAATTTGGGAGTAAATCACATGATAGCCACACCTTATCATCCCCAAACGAGTGGGCAAGTTGAAGTGTCTAATAGGGAGATTAAGAGAATTTTAGAAAAAACTGTCAGGCCTGATAGAAAGGATTGGTCTAAAAAACTAAATGGCGCCCTTTGGGCCTACAGAACTGTATATAAGACTCCCTTGGGTATGTCTCCTTTTCGTCTTGTCTACGGAAAAGCATGCCACCTTCCCGTTGAAATCCAACATAAAGCTTATTGGGCCATTAAAAATGTTAACTTAAATCTGGATAAAGCGGGAAAAGCACGTATGTTAGAATTAAGTGAGCTTGAGGAGCTTCGTAATGAAGCTTATGAAACTTCTCAAGCTTACAAGCAACGTACAAAAGTCTTCCATGACAAGCACATCATTAGAAAGACTTTTGAACCCAACCAGTGGGTATGGCTTTTCAATCCTAAACTTAAATTATTTCCTAGAAAGCTCAAGTCTCGTTGGGATGGGCCTTACGTTGTGATCAATACCTTCCCTCATGGAGCTGTAGAGATCAGAAATCCTATATCAGGTGCGAACTTTAAAGTAAATGGCCAGTGACTTAAACAGTATATTACACTTTCAGATGGCCAGGTTTTGGATGCACTACGGCTTGAGGAGCCTTAGCTCCTCCCACTCTCCTCCTCAGGTGATATTCTTCTCTGTCTATACTTTTCTAATGAGGACATTATCAGTCTTAGGCATGGGGGGATATAACCTGAGAATGTTTATAGTGTTTATAGCATTTATAAATATTTGCATACATATTTACTAAAAAAAAAAAATTCTTTTCTTGAGATGATTGGGTTAGTCCCTAGCAAAATACCTTTATTGGAGGTTTTTCTTCCGGAATTATTTCTTAAGTTTAGAATCCAGTACATTTATTTCACGTGCACGTAGACTTAGTAATGGATCCTTTGGGAAAACTAATAAGCATTTGTAGTCTGCTGAACCCTTGGACAATTCATAGAGAGTCAGGCATACTATCTTCTAATAAATCCACCTCATATTTGTGAGAAGAAGTAGAGAGATTACTGGTGCACTAAGTCTAGTGCAAGGACTCTTAAGTTCTGGATAATTAGATGATGATACTTCAGAGTTAGGCGTAGTTTTCACTGTCTGATCCTGTGTGCGTACTTTGAGTGAATTCCTGAGAGTCACCAAATAAGGTAGAAACACAGAGATTGAGTCTTAATAAAGCTATAAGTATGGTGGATGGTTACGACCGTCCTTCATAGAGTCCTCAGCTGAAGGAGGGCAATAGTGTCAAAGGTCAGAAATACGCCAGTCCTATCCATTCCTTTCCGGTGCCGAGAATAGGCACTTCCACTAAATAAGCCACACAACTTCCTCTTGACCATCATCATCCCTAATAATGCCTCCTAAATAAAAGTCCGTATTGTGTTGTGTTGATTGAAAAAGAAACAAAAACAAGAAAAAAAAAAATATATATATATATATAAAAGAAGAGAAGAAAAGAGAAAAGAAGTAGAAAAAGAAGAAATAGAAAGAAGAAAAAGGAAAAAA
The DNA here is from genome assembly GCA_037157565.1 of Thalassia testudinum. Taxonomy (NCBI): domain Eukaryota; kingdom Viridiplantae; phylum Streptophyta; class Magnoliopsida; order Alismatales; family Hydrocharitaceae; genus Thalassia; species Thalassia testudinum. The sequence continues at coordinate 47,123,654 of JAZHRO010000055.1, forward strand.
AAGAAGTTATGTTACAAAAAAAAAAGTCCAAGTGTATGATGTAATACAATTTCCGAGGCAACAAAACACCTATCGCGTTCCACCAAATATAAGCCATACCTACCTTCTAGTATTTCTGATCACCTAAATACTGGTTGAGAACTCTAACTTAGTTATAGAGTTATTAGGACTTTAATTGAAGTGTAGATGCCATGTGAGGCCACCAAATAGTGAGTATAATTTCTAATTCTAGCGAGATTCGTGATCTCAGAAAGAAAGAAAAGAGAGAGTGCACATGAACATTAGGAGAGAATAGTTGTATAGCCTCTCTCAGAGTTGACTTGTCTAATAGTCTAGAGAGCTAGAGTCTGCAGTACTAGACTATATGTAGCACCAGTTGAGTGTGTGCCACCAAATACAAATTCATTCAACTTGATATCTCCTACCTAAGCCAAATGCTGGGGTCAAATTACAGATTATTGTCTGCTTTATCCCCGAGTGAAGTAGTTGCCTATCTCGGCAGAAATTTTTGCCAAGGGTGATGTATGAACTCCCAATGCAAATCAGCTCTTTCACTTGGATCTGTTACCTAGGCTATCAGCACTTCACATTTGTCTGGATTTCTAAAGTTTTGAAATAAGAAAATAAGAAATCTTCTGATTATTTCTATTTTTTCTGCTAGGGACTAGCAAATCTTAGGCATGGGGGTATTTGATGAGTCCATTAAAATGGACTAATATTAAGCCTAAGTATCTTTAATTATACAATTTAGGTGTGTTAATAATGGTAATTGAGTTATAGAAGATTTGTACACCTCATAATTTAAGTTATAACATTCTATAATTTCATGATTCTATTATTTTTATGTGCAGGTAATAAAATACACAAAGAGCAAGGGTGGGGGAATAAAATTCCCCAAACAGCCGCAACTCTCTTTCTCCCCTCCCCCACCGGACATTGGGCAAATCTTCTGGCGTCGCCTTTCTCAACAGCCATGACCAGGGATTTGGGAAAGTCCTTGAACTCACGCGGTAAGGGGAGAACTTAAAAAGAAGAGGCGGGGAGAGATGAAGGCCATCCAGAGAAAAGAAAAGCGTGCACTGTGCCGCACTGTGTCCTCTTTCCCCTTGCCGGGAAAAAGTCTCTCCGCCCGCATGCCTCCGCCGGTGCATCCTCCTTGCGCGCTGCAGGCAACCGCGTGCCAGCCCCAACACCCTCTCCATCGCCTGCAGACCTGCAAAGCCACGCCGCCCACAGCACCCACATGGCCTCCTTGCTGCGTCCCTGTAGCCCGCACGCCCATCAGCAGGTGTGACACCGCTCGCCTGTGCACCGCTCCCACAAGTGCTAACTGCAGACCGTCGCACCCTCACGCACAAGCCCACGCGCTCCAGTGCACCCCTCATCTCCAGCACGCCTTCCTGCCCATCAGTGCACCATCCAGTGCGCCCCACTGCTCCACCTTCCTGCAGGCGCACCCGCACTGCTACCCGCTCGCCATCTTCCAGAGCACCCCACCGCCCACCTGCAGACCGCGCGCCTGCAGCCAACTGCAGCCGCTCCAGCCCTAGCAGAGCGCCATCGCCTCTCAGCACGCACGTGCGCATGCTCGCACGCCACCTGCCGCAGGTGCTACGTGCATCTTCATCTCCTCCAACAGGCAGCTGTCTCCGGCCACCTCCATCGGCGGCCAGAGGCCACCTCCACCACCGCCACTGCCACCGTCGGAAAGCTCTTGACCTCGCCATCCTCTTGAGCCCTACATCGAACCCCGCAGTTCTCTCTCTCTCTCGCGAGGAGGAGGAAGAACGTTCTATTTTTATCTTAATTAGAAATTACATTCAATGCCATTGCCACCAATTTGATTTTTTTATTATTATTATATTGTGGCGAATTGCATTCAAGCACTCATAGTTCTTTCTAATTGCATGGTATTGATGTTAACTAGTTTAAAGGTTGATTTTGGGCTTAACTTAAGTACTAATTGTCTTTAGTACACATCACGTGAAAACTGCATGAATTCATCCTAAATTTATTGGGGATTTCTGTGAGGGAAAACTACACTTACACCCTTAACTATTTAGGTTATTGCAAATCTACTTTCCTTCACATTTTAAGAGCGATTTGAAAAGGGATTTCGCACTATCTGAAATAACATTAAATAATTAAAGTATTGATTGCATCATTGCCTCCCTGTGGATACGACACGCTCTTCTGTGAGTGGTTAATTTCATTATTTTTGATTAGTAGATTTTTCCACCACTTAAATACTATAACGCTAAGCGAAAAGTCGACCATCAGGCCACGCCAAGGACGAGGGCTATTCTACTTCAAGTATGACCGGCAGGCAAAGGAGAAGGACCTAGGGTGGATATCAACCCTTGGAGGAGGGGAATTGAAGGTGGTAGCTACCACCTTGGAGGACACCATCTTGAAGGAGAATAGCAAGGAAGGAGAAAGAGGAGCCCTTTTCAAGCTTAGGAGCCACTAATGTTGGAGCAAGGAGTTTCCCCTCTTCACCAACAATTCGGGAGAATTTGTGTTTTATTTTATTTGTTGCAATTATCTAGTAGTAGAAGCATTCCTTTACTAGGGTTAGTAAATTTAGGTGCTAGCCATCTTCCCACCATCAATTCTATGCTACCTTAGTTATTTCAAAACAAAATTAAATATTTTAAAACACCAAAAAGAAAGTTGATTTCCGTTGCTAAGCAAGGGATTTTGATTTGCAAACTTGCCTTCTCCCATGATTTCAAGTTGGTCCCCCATTTCTTGTAACATTTAGGCTAAATGACTACCAAAAAATATTAAACTTGACTTTCAAGATCCTAAGCATTTTAATTAAGTGGAGTGGTGCCCATAAAAATCCATTGTTTGCTTGTATGCTTCATTAAACACCACTCCAATCCTAGTGTTGGTGTTCTATTTTTCAAGTCCATATTTCTATCCAAACTTCAAAAATCAGTTCCCAACATCACAGATCTTCTAAAATCCTAATATTGTACATACTGATTCCAAATCACGTTAGGAACGTTTGTGCCAAATTTCAAATTAGTTGTTTTTGTATTTAATTTTTAAAAATTCCTGGACTGCGGAGGGGTCACACCCATTTATCTTCCTATTTTGCTATTGTGTGTGAATTTTTAGAATTTTATACTCATCCAATTTTTGTAAAATTTAGCTTTCGGGAATCCTTGTAAAATTCTACATCTCATGTAAAATCACCAAAATTTTCTGAGGCCAGTGGTGGTACAGAAAGTAAAAATACCCATAAGTACCATTTTTGGACTTTGACACCAACACAAATAAAAATTCAAAACAAATATCAAACAATTTCCTAAAATCTTAAAAAAAAAATTTCTGGAATCCTTGTTTGATTTTACATAAGGTAGTGGTGTTGGTTGCATTGTTTGAACCACTACTTTTTCAGAAAGCCTAAAAAAAATTCATTGGTAGTAATTTTCTGTGTTAGGGTTCAAATCCAATTAGGTTATCTTTCTTACTTTTTAGTCCCACAACATTAAGGAAACACATCATCACCAATACTTGTTTTCCTTTGATTGTGGAAGTTTCAAACTTGTTTGAACATTTAAAAAGAGAAACCCTAAAACACATTCAACTAAATTGAATCCTAAAAGACAAAAATACAAAAAATGTGTGACAACTTAATTTTAATTAGAACCACTTTCCAATTCCTGTGTACACAGTAAAAATTGAAATAACTGGGCAACAACCCAATTAACGCTCTCCACATTCTGTGTGAACCATAGTATCCTAGACCTATTTAAAATCCATAGCAACTTGACCCCTAAGGTTTCATCAACTTAGGCTTGCTATATATGTCTTAAGTTTTCTCTAGTTATTACCAATTCTGTCATCTATATCTAGTGTTCACGCTGAGGGGCCATGTCAAACAGCCTGGCGCGGGTTTGTACAAGCACCTAGGGATTTTCCTGGGAAATGCTTGGGCCCAAACCTCCCCTTAAGCAACTTGGCTAGATTTATTGACAGAACGGGTATTCACTGTTGATTACTTATTTCCTAGGTAGACCAAGTCTTAGCTTAGATTCTAGGGAGTCACAATTAAGTTAGGTCTAGAATTTGATTACTTGTGTGCACACTTCTCTATTCTCCATCTCTTCTCCTCCCCTACCATTTCTTCCATTTTGCACGGGCGGCGGTCCGAAACTCTACACTTGGAGGGACCACTTGATTTTGCCTCCCCAAAAAGACTTTTAATGCATTCTTCCTCTTCTTTAAAAATGGAAAATAAAAATTGGTTGGCTAACTTGCATGTTAATTATTTTTTCCCCAATCTTTCCACCCAGGAGCTTCTTAATCAGGCCCCCCCACCTAATTTCTAATCCATAATGGCTCAGCTACAAGTTAAGCAATAATAGTTGATAAGGATTTAACAAACCTAGCCAACCAAGGGAGTCCTGCCACACCTACCCAAGCTCCACACATTCCACATCTCACCCCTTCTCACTTCCCAAGGAGACAAAATTTGCATACGACCCGTGTTGAGTATAATCATTATTCTGAGGCTTTCTATGATTCAACATGGAATTATACTTATCTAAATCATTACCCCACTCAAAATATCTCCACCTTCCAGGAGTAAATGCAAAATTCCTCTAATTTGAGGAATTATCTGACTCACTCCTGGACCAATCCAGATCCTCACCAACAATAAAACCCATTTGGAGGGAATGGTTCAAATCAAACTTATCAATCTGGGCCATCTGAGGAAGTCATCAATGCCCAAATGCTAAAAACCATGTAGGAGATGCAAAGAGAAACTACAGAAATCACCCGTGTTATTAACAATCTCAATGATCAAATTGGGGTTTTTCTGACTCAAGGACTTGCAAAACATTCACCATCCTAGCCCACACCAAACTTTGTCAATCAAAGGAACCAACAACCGGTGGACACCAACATCAGAACCACATTGTTCATCCTCCTATTAACCCAATATCTCGGCACCAACCTAGTTTCTATCAACATCAGGCCCCCCACCTCCTCCCATTGATAACCAAACTGCATATATAGCTATGTTGAGGAGTGGGAACACCACCACTGATTTAGGGCCTTCAAATCAAATTGATGAAACCCACTGTCCGCCTATGCAAACCAACTCTCCTAACCCCACTCAGGAAGAAGAAAAAGAAATCCCAAAAACAATTGATTTAAATCCTACTTCTTACTCTCAAACGCTGCAATCCAATATTTTTGATAAAAAATCAGAGCCCCCTCACCAAGATCTTTTTGACTTATTTGAGCAAGTCGAGAGGAATATCGCCCTCCTTGATGCCACCCCTGCCTTTGCTAAACTTTTGAAAGAAAAGTTTACCCCAACAAGGGAGGCTGGGAATCTAGGAAGGGTGATCCTTTCTAAGATAGCAAGCTTAGTTGTTCAAAGCAAGCTGCCTCCCACAAAAAAGGACCTAGGTGCATCTCTCATCTCGGTTGTCATAAATGACACCACCTTTTTTCTCGCCCCTCTCGACTTAGGTACCTCCATTAATATCATTCCCCTGGTCATATTCGAGCAATCTCGATTCAGTGATTTTAAACCTACTAAGGTTCAATTTCAATTGGGAGATTGATTTACCATTCAACTGCAGGGAATCATTGAGGATCATATTGTCCAGGTTCGGAATTTTCTAAATCTTGTAAATTTTCTAGTCCTTGACATAGAGGTACCTGCAACTCTCACTAACACCATTCTTAGAAGACCCCTTCTGATTACCGCAACGGCTAATATCAACTCTCAATCTAGGAAAATGAATATAAGTTGCGGTAACTAGATTTTCACATTAGATTTATTTCGAGCTTCCAAGAGGCCCATTGATCATAAAATTTTTGAGGACACTGATAATACAATGTAAGAAATTTGTGAGAAATCTTTCTTGATCAAATCCAACTTGTCTTTGACCACCATGGATCTAGATTTTATTTATTCCTCTTCTAAGGATGATTTTGTGGTCCGAGACTTTTCAGATCAACTAAGGTTTGACTTTTACTCTTTCAATCTTCCTTATTTTTCACCAAAAACATCCACACTAACCTCACCCATCCTACATCTCATTGACTCCTTTCCCCTTCCCTTTCCATTGGACCTATCACCCGACCAACCAGAGTCTGGCATTTTACATGCAGTTAAACCATGCCCAGATCCTGGTCATTCTTCCATTTTTCCATTTCATTTTGATCTCGATTTCTTTACCATTCATCTTTTCTGGGATCATGTGGAAAACACATTTCCTGAGGACATCCAATTGTCCAATTATTTACATGATTGTCAGTTTTTCGTGCATACCTTCACGCCTGGTTGAATGACATAAAGGATAGCACTGGATGGGAGGTAACCCATCATTTTTCCTACTTTCCTTTTTCTTTTCTTTTTCCAAGTTTTGATCATCCTAAACCTGATTGCTCTTCGTTAAGGTGATCCCTTTTCCCTCCTAATGCATGAGGACATTGCATATCTTAAGCATGGGGGTGTTTTTAAAATTTGACGATCGATTTAGGATTTTCAAAACCTAAAAACATGCACTTTTCTTTAGTTATTTTATTTTCCTGCTTGCATACCCAAAAAAAATAAAAATGTTGAAAACTTTTTGTGGAAATTTTGAAATTGGGACTAAGGTTGAAAATCTCACTTTTGGTACAATGGGATTTAATCTTTGATAAACTTGGGATGAAGATGCCGATCTGATCATTAGAATTGTAGTGTCTATTTTTAGACTAGATGAGGTATCCTTCTCTAAAATTCCACCTGAGCTCATGATAGTTAAGGTGACTTGATCTTCTTTTGTAATATGGAAAGTATTTTGCTTAGTTTCTGATTCAAAAACTTGCATTTCTTGTGGAACTTCCTGTGTCAAATTTCACACACAAGCCAACAATTAAAAACAACTAAAAGTTAGAAAAACTCCCTTGTTTGGACTTAGTAAAATTCTGAAGCAGATCATTGGTTTGAGTTCCTACCACCGAGAAGGAGGAAAATGCCTCCTTTGAGGATGCAATGTCGACATGTTACTGCCTCGGCGCTGCTCCATATCTATATTTCGTATCTTTAAATGGATCATTAAAGCGCATTTTAGCAGCTCAAGTGTCTTGGACGGTACTCTACCTATAGTGTCGGAGCAAGAGCTTGAGTTTGCTTGGAGTGTGCCTTTACACCGCATTGTGTTTGGGGTTGTGAGCTCCTGGGTGGTGTCATGGATAGTGCTATCCCAAAGTACTGGCACCAACACCCCCTCGAGGTTTGGTAATGGGAATGATGATCCTGATACATCTGTTGTAAGACTAAGCTAAAAATAAGCATGGGGGAGAAAAAAATGTTTTAAACCAAAAACACGCCGTTATAAATGTTGGCTTTTCACAAGCATGGACACAAGTTTTAAAGGATATTGCAAGTTATGAATCAGATTCAAGAGCCAGAAAAATCCTACAAACAGAAATTTCAAGTCATCTGAATTAACAAAAGGTTAATTTGTGAATTTTCTGTAGGATATATTGATCCCGCTTTGTCAAATTTTTGGATCAAAAAATAAATTCCGATGTTTATCCATAACAAATCCCGTGCCTCCTGTGTTTAGATCAACCAAGGTCCCTTAATCTTTTTCTCCTCAAAAGTTGAAAAAATTAGATTTCCCAAAAATTTCGTTTTCCAAAAAATTAAAGTTTTGCAAAGAGACTAGCAAAAGATAAGCATCGGGGTGTGATTAATGGTAGTTTATCATTATTCTTATGCTTTAAACAAAACTAGCTCCAAGGATTATGCCTAGTAAATGGGTTTTTGGGTTGCATTTAGGCATAAATTTGGTTAGCCATGCATTGCATTTTTTATTGTGTTTTTAATGTGTTTTCGTGAGTGTTAAGGATAAATAGATTGCCAAATCCCTAGAACCCCAGCACTCAGGAAGGCAACTGGTGAAGGAGAAGCTCTCACCAGCTGGAAGTCAGCTTGATCCAGCTCACCAAAACTGGAAATCAACTCACCTGAATAAAGGTTAGCTCATCCTAGCTCCATTTAGCTCATCTTAGTTAAATGGCAACTCAAGAGAGCTAATCTTAGCTCACCCTAGCTCAGGTTAGCAAAGATCCAGCTCAACTTAGCTGAGTCTAGCTCATCTCACCTCCCATTAGTTCATAGGGAGCTCTAGCTAGCTCAACTGAGTTGACTAGAGTTCACCCTAGCTCATGTCCAGCTACATCCCGCTCTACTCAACTCCAGCCAACTGAAGATGACTTCATTCTAGCTTAGGAAGCTCAAATCCAACTCCTGGGGACTCAGCTTAGCTCAACTCAGTTGAGCTAAGCTACCTTAGCTACCTAAACTAGCTTGATCCTCCCCTAGAGCACCAGACCCAGCTTACCTCAGCTCATTATGGTAGAAGCCAGCTCACTTTAGCTTGGCTTAGCAGTTAGCAAGCTAAGCCAGCTAGAGTATCTCCATGCCACCCTCTTCAACAACTGCCAGCTCCAGTTCAAGCTCCAGGCTTCCCCTCCTCAACTCCTCCCTTCAAACCCTAGCTTCAATACCTCCTCCTCTACTCCATAGCTACCTAAGCTAGATTATCTTAGTTTAGCTTAGCTAGCAACAAGCTCCTTGGCCATCCACCACCTCCAGCTCAACGCTAGCTAGCTCTACCAACTTAGGCCCTATGTAAGCTCACCTAAGCTTGCTATCCTACTCCAAGTTGGTGCCACCACCTAGCCACCTCTTCACCCCATCATCACCAACAAAAGGCACCAACTTTGGCACCAAAACCTAACCCTAACTACCTTGCTTTTTGGCACCAACATCCACCCCCATATCCACCATACACCTAACCCTACAACCACATTTAGCCATCCACCTAACCCCGCCTTCTAGAAGCCAAAAGTGGTGCCTACTGGTGTCAGACCCAAATAGGTTGTTAATATGATGATTTTATCGTTGAACTGTGCATAGTGGTTAACCTAAATCGGACCTAACCATCTCTTTACAAAATTTTTAACCTGGCCTACTTGATTTTATCTTGTCACTTTTAGGCCCAGGGTCGAACTCAGGGAAGTGGGGTTACAAGTTGAGTTTCTACACCTACAACGAGTCTCTTCCGTTCGTTTATTGTTTGTTTGGTGTTTTTCTTATTCAGATTTTTTTTCTGGTAATCTTTGTCCTTGAGGCACACCCTCAAAATTAAGTTCTTGGCTTTGAGACAAAATAGGGTTCCAAAACTGGTCTTACTATTCACAAGACGGAGTACCTGCAAGTCAAAGATTATCTTTTCTCTTTTATATGTTTTTTTCTTATCTTTTTACTAACAGGAAAGCGAAACAGAAATAAAGTAAATACAGTATATACATGTATAGGTATATATTATGTATGTAATGGGGTCGGGGTGGAGGCGGAGATGGAGTGTAGCACGGTGTCGAGTCGGTCGTCGTCTAGAAAGATGCAACTAACAAGACGAGGTGCCGCGTGTAAGGTGTAGGATGAATGGTGGAAGATGAATGTGATCATGCTTTTTTTGTACACGTGTATCGAGGAATATCAGCAACTAATGAAGATATTCTCGCGATACAGCGTATGGCAAATAATGTGAAAATATGTATATATGTATATATGTAAATATATCTATATGTATATATATATGGTTATAAATATATAGGTATATATATATGTAGATATATATGAATATATATAAGTCTATATGTATATATATACATGTGTATGTATATATAACTATATAGAGGTATATATGTATGTATAAGTATATAGTAATATATGTATATATAGATATATGTAGATAGATATATATATATGTATATATATCTATATAGACTAATACATAGCTATATAAGTACTAATATTTGTATAGATATATGTATAAATATATATATATATATAAGTATATGTATATATGTAAGTATATATGTATATATAAGTATATTGATATATGTATATATATATGTATACTAATACTTAGTTATATAAATACCGATATATATATAGATATAAGTATATATATGTGCATATGTATATTTATATAAGTATATGTATATATATAAGTATGTAGATATATATATGTATGTATATATACTAATACATAAGTATATAGATACTACTATATGTATAAATATAAGTATATATATGTATATAGATATAAGTATATATATATCAATATATATAAGTATACGTATATATATATGTTTATAATAGAGTATAGGTGTGTGTGGGTCTATGGAAGTGTGAGTGAATGTGTGTGTAAACGTCGGTGAAGAGAGTGCTGTGAGAGTTGTGAGAGAGAGTGAGAGAGAGAGAGAGCGGGAGAGATGGCTAGAGGTTAAGGCATCCGCAGACCAGGGCTGACGTCTGAGGACTTCAAGCTCACGTGCAGGCGCACATGCACGCAGACAAGTGCACGCTGGGGGGGCGAAGGGCACAGAGAGGAGAAGCAGCGCACCGTGCTACGCGAAGGCTGGAGCGGGTGCTCGGAGGTGCGGGGGAAGGGAGCGAGCGACGCAGACGCTGGGAGAGGGCTGGCAGATGTGTGGGTGGGAGCATTCACAAGTGAGGGCCGGTTGCGACGTGCTGGGTGACCGGTAAAGTGAGAAGCTTTCCGGTCACCCCACTGTAGCCGCAGTGTCGCGTAAACTCTCGTGAACAGTGGCTATAGTGGTCGTCCGCGCCGCGCAACCGGGAGCTGCAGGTGGTGTGAGTGCTGCCGGCTCGCGGCTGGCGTGCGCCGGCTGGCGTACGAGGAAGAGAGTCTGTGCTGGCCAGTTGCGAGCGCGGAGAATCTTGCGACAAAGCATGCGAAGAGGGAGTTGGCATGCGTGGGGGAAGATGAGGGTGACGCGGGAGCTGCTGGGGTGGGCGGTGAGGGTTGGCCAGCCAGTTGCAGAGGAGCGCAATGGCCGGTTGCAGGCGGAAGAGCACGCGACAGAGCAGAGAAAGCGGGAGGCAGAGAGGCCTGTAGGAAAGCGCGGATGGCGAGGGCGCCTGCAGGCACGTGAGGAAGGGGCTACTGCTGCTGCTGCCGTGCCGCAGCTGCTACCGCCGAGCTTCGAGCTTCAGACCTTGAAGCTTGTGCCCATGGCTGAAGGTGCTAGAAACGTAAAAAAAATTAGAAAAGTGCCACCACACCCACCGGCTCTTTGAAGAGTTGGGTGGTGGTGGTCTCACTGTGGTGGTGTGTACCACAGCGAGGGCTCCTACCCGTCGGGTGTCTTGTCGGAGGAGGAGGGCCGGCTTATGGAGGGAGAGGGAGGAGAGGATGGCTTGGAAGGAGAAGTTCTGTAGAGTCTTTTTTTTTGGTGAGGACCAGGCTGCTGAAAAAGAAGAAACTGCCCACATTATATAGAGGATGAAAGCCATGTACGGCCATGCACTGGCTGTGCATGGCTTATGCATGGCCACGGCAGGGAGTGGTCTACTGCGGCTGGCAGGGAGAGGGATGGAGAGCAGGGAATGGCACGAGGAGAAGTTGCTCCTTGGAAAGCAGCCGCGGGAAGATTTCAAAACCAAGTAAAATAAATAAAAAGATGGTGGATTTTGCAAAGATGCACTTGAGGAAAAATGTAATTTGCAAGGCCATTTAATTATTCTCCTCTCCTCTCAATTAAATGCATTCATGTATGTATTTTTACAAATGCGATTATGGAACCCTAATATGCATAGTTAATGCTAGGAAATAGCACAAGAGGTCACTATTGCGGGTGTATTTTTGCGGTGCAATCATACCCCCATGCCTATCTTTTGCTAGTCTGTAGCAAAACATTTTTTTGTAGTATTTAGAAATGATCTTTAAGCAAAAGATTTTCTTCTAAGGCGATATAGGTGTGTTTATTGTTGGATATTGTGGGAACCAATTGTAGAGAAGACTACCAGTGCTATAAGTCTCACATGACATATATCATCTCTCGACTAACCTGGACACTTGATATTTAAACCTTAAGTATGATTTCTAGGACCCAGGAGGTTTTTGCCGTACTCGAGAGCTCAAGAGATTATGGCTTTTGCTTAGTGAAGGATCAAAACTGACTAGATGAACATTAAGACTCAAGCCCAGGGTTTCACGAATCTTTAAGTATAGGTTGGTCCTAGTTTCAGCTCGTGTTTTCGGATTGACCCTTAAGAAGATAACGAAAAACTCAACTCCCATTTCTGATTTTTGTGGCTCAAAGGAAAACTAGGTATTTGTAACCTGCCCTGAAGAACTTCTTGTAGGGCGAAGACTTTACAGACATTTGTGAGATACACTGACTTATTTGCAATTTTTTTTCTTGAAACACGTGTCAGTATATCTCTTACAACTTTATTTGGAGGAGCACACTTTTCTTTTTAGTGGGAGAGTTTCTTTTTGGTAGAAAGAGTTTCTCCTAAACACAAGACTAAAACCTGGGATAAAAAGTCTACCTGCACGCATAGGTAAGGACTCCACCTACCCTAATGAACAGTAGGGTTGGATCTTATGTTCACCTGGTCTTTCCTGATATGTGTAGTGTGAACCAAGTTTACTTAAGCTATCAAGTAAAAGCAAGCCAACGGATCCTGTACTGGTGTCTCAGGTACAAGAATACGTCCTTACTTAGGAGAGATTCCAATCTATTTTGTCAATGCTCAAGTGAATTAAGCCGAGCCTGAGTGAATTAAGCTTCTGTGGCCTAGAAAGTCTTCAAAATAGAGGTTGAATATCCATAAACACGTATTGTATTTTTGTTTCAGCTTTCAGATCATTACTAAACACCATTTATATATATATATTTTTTTTCTTTTCTTTTTCTTTTTCTTGCATATTTATAAATAGGTGGAAATTGCATGATACCATAAAATACCATGATCCTATGGATGCCTATCCACCCCCACATGCCAAACAATGCTATGTCCTCATATGCATGCAGCAAAAGGTAGAGAAAGGATGAAAGATCGGGTAACGAGAGCTAAGGTGCAGGGTATACAGCAGGGTGGTGGGGTGGGTGGATGGTGGGTGGTGAAGTGAAAAGTGAAGGGATCGTGATAGTGGCGTGAAAAGTGATGGTGGATGGTGAGAGATTTGGCATTTCTTGGGATGAGAGTGTCCCAGGCGGATCAGAAAATAGATCAGGAAGAAGAAGTTGGCCCTTAGATTGGTCAAGAATAGGGGCTCTTTAGATAGATGGATCCAAAAAAGAATAGCCTCAGTGAGTAGGATATGGGCTCAAGGTCCCAGTGTGGAGTTGCAAATCCGCCTGATTTGGCAGGAAAGAAAGGGCAATCTGGTGTTCAAGGGTGTGGACCAGCAGTGAGCAGCCCAGATATGACTCAAACCACGAGGTATGGGAAGCGGAGAAAAGCTCGTCAGAAGTCTGGTCAGGAGAAGGTACGGGAATAAGGAAGGATGGGGGAACATCACAATTTGTGTTGATTAGGCAGTCTTTAGTATTTACAGGTAATCCGCAGCAGTCTGAATAGGTCCCAATTAGTCCGATACACGCACTGACGGTCATGTCCTCGTCAGACGTGTCATCGTCGATACAATCGCAATCAATATTCTTCGCTGCCTTGAAGATGTTAAGCTTGAGCTTTTTAGATCCAACGGCAATCTCAATACAGCCCGACTCGCAGTCGATAAGGGCACGGGCTGTGGCCAAGAAAGGTCGACCAAGGATGATCGGACAATCAGAAAGTGAACTAGGAACTTCTGTATCTAAAACAAGAAAGTGAACAGGAAAACAGAGACTGTTGACCCTAACCACCACATCTTCCACCACACCCTTCGAGATTTTGACAGAACGATCTGCCAACTATAATGTGACAAGTGTGGGTTTCAGATTTCCCAAAGAAAATTTTTCGAGCATGATGGTCAGTATAAGATTGATGGAATATCCTAGATCAAGCAGGGCACAGTTAAAACTGCAGCCTTGGATGTTACAGGAAATCAGTGGTGTGCCCGGATCTTTTTGCTTCAGTGGTAGATTTAACAGTGTAGAGCAACTTGCATGAGGCGAGAGAACCACCGGATTCTTAGTTTTCTTTGACTGTCGCCTAGGTGTTGTGTAGTCTTTGAAAAATCGGGCAACAGTAGGGATGTGATCAATAGCTCGAGCAGGGGTACCTTGATTTCTACATCCCTGAGCAAATTACGCAAGTTATCAAAGTCCTGCGTGTCTTTCTTCTTGCCTTTTGGCTCCCTCATTGGAGCCTCAGGGAATGGGACTGATTCTAGCAACAATTTGGGTGTATCGTCCTCTCATGAATGCGGTGCGCATCCCGAATGAGAGGGCGATGAAGAAGAAGATGGGCCAGGATTAGGTCGAGGCGGATCGACGGTCTGCTTACCGCTCCTCGTAGTGATAGCATTGGACGATGCGGGTCCAGTGGGATCATACAGCGGAGGAGGGTTTGCAATGGGGAGATAAGAGTGTGATGCTGCAGCAGGATTAGCCTGAAATCCCAGTAGAATGCTCAGAGCTTGCAGAATCTGATGAACCTGCCCTTGAGAAGGTTGTACCTGTGGTTGCGGACAACGGGGTATGAAATTTCGCAGATTGGGAATAGATTGGGCGGGAAGAGTGCCCTGAGATCGAGTCGTCATGCATAGTTGACTGATCTCTGCATTCTGTTGCGCTAGTTGGTGCTGAAGAGAGGTCATGTTCTCTTCATGGCGCTTTGACATTTCCGTCATCATTTGCATCAATTTGTCAAGAGGACTTGATGCGTGTTCTGCTTGCGGTACGCAAGGGCCTGATGGCGGATTTTCCATAGGATTAGACTGGGCCCTTGGGATGACGAGTGTGGGCAGTCGCATTGGTCCACTCGCGGGGTTTTGGCACTGCGGGTTGTTGGACCATGTGAAGTTCGGATGATTGCGCCACCCTGGGTTATACGTGGTAGAGAATGGGTTGTTCCCTAGGGCGCAAGCATCTTCTATGCTAGAAGATGCGTCCGCATGTAAGTATGCATCCGAGCACACGGAGGCTTGGTCCTCCGTGTCGAAATACTGGCTCGCAGAAGCCAGTTCCACATGACTTAGAGAGTCGCTCGACGTGACACTCGGTAAGGAAGGTCTTACGGGGTTTCTCGGGATAAGCCTGGTGTTGGAAGAAGTGGGATTGTGATGAAGTGGTGAAGTGGGGGTGTTTGCTAGAGATCGGGTGGGGTTGGCCAAAAGCTCGTCTAGCTTCTTATGCACGACGGAGACTTCATCCAGTTTTTGTGCAATAAGGCTTAGATCAGTGGATGAATGGGAGGGTCCCGTGTCAACTTCGAGGACATTACGGGGCTGGCTGGTATGATTAAAGGCGATAATGGAGGCATTGTTCATTGAGTTTTCGCTCATATTTTCAAACAGTTCGAATGCTCCATTCTCGTCTTTATTCATAAAATTCCCTCCGCAGGAAGTGTCTGCAATCTGCTTCAAAGTCTCATTTAGCCCATAGTAGAAATTCTGGGCTATATGCCACTTAGGAAGACTGTGGTGCGGACACTTTCGGAGGAGGTCGTTATACCTCTCTCATGCCTCATGAGATTGTTTGCCATTTTGTTGCGTAATTGAGGTGATAGCACGGCGAAGCGCATTGGTTCGCCCGATTGGGAAGAACTTCTTGAGAAACGTTGTTCGCATCTCTTCCCAAGAGTGGATGGTTCTCCCAAGGGTGCGTAACCACTGTGAAGCTTTGTCCCGCAATGAAAACAGGAACATTTTCATGACGACTATAAGTAACCCGACATTTCTTGGTTTAACCATTTCAACCAGTCGGGTTAGGTCTTCTAAGTGGAGAAAAGGATCTTCACTTGCAAGACCATGGAAGTGAAAATTTGTTAGGCCAATTATGTTCGATTTAATTTCAAAGTCGTCCCCGCCCATGGGGACCCGAATTTGTCCTATGGTCTCTGTAGTAGCGGGGTTCTGATAGGAGCTAAGAGACCTAGGCTCCTCCCATTCGGGAGGGTTCTGCATTTCCTCCAATGTTTCCCGAATGGCTAACATTTGCTCATTATACATTTCCATTTGGGCTTGGAGGCGGGTTATGGGATCTAGGGCTCCACCACCTGGTAGGTTCTGAGGGCGGTTTCCTGCCTCAGGATTTGGGGGTGGGCGTGCAGCCATGCTTGTGGAGGAGGAGGATGATTCTGCTTGTTTTCTAGATTTATCAGTCAATTCAAATAGTTCAGGGTTTTGTGAACTCCTCCCAAACATGCACTATCGCAGGAAGAGTTGGGGAGATGAGAAGGGAAAAGAGATGAGAGAAATGACACCGCAAAGGTACACTTGATGACAAATCAATTCAATCAAATTCCTAACCTCTACAGTGTGCCCTTAGACCTAAAGATCTAAGTTACCTACAATCATGAACTACGGAACCAAATGCGAGCACCGCGGAACCATCGCGCCAGATTGAAAGGCCATTTGCCCCAGTCTTAGACACCCGATAGCACACGGGAACTCTCACCAGCACGTAAATGCCACACGCAAGTAGTTAGACCTCCAATCCTTAATAAGGGTCAAGTTACTACCAAATTTAGTTAGAGGCTTAGGGTCAAGTGCTTCTGGAATGTGAAGGGCATTTTTGATGGGTAATGCCCAAGTGATTGATTTTTCAGAGTGTGTAAAACAAGCATGCAATGGGGAAATCTCCCCGAATTGAAGTTGTTAATTGGTGAATGATTTTTAGAGTTCAGCCTTAAGTCATACGAATTTTAGGATTTCTCTGAGATACCAGTTCAACCAATCTCTGGGTTTTTGAGAGAATGCAGGTTTTCTTCAAAGCCCAACAAACCCTTCTTCAATATCAGTTAGTTAATGCATGCTAAAATGCAATGGGCTACCCTAAGTGGAGATTTCTATGTGTGGATGCATGAATCAGTTTTAGATTAGTGTGAAAGGGAGCCAAAGCATTTCAATTCAAGTGCTCCCAATCACCAGAAAGATTTCCACACAAGGCTCAACCAAAAGATAAAGAAAATCATTTTGTTGGGGTTGAAGTATTCGGGATCGAATCTTAGGCAAGTTGAAAATTTGTGGTGGGGTTGGAATTAACTCAATTCCAAGTCTCCCCAGAAAAAAGGTGATCCCGAACTGAAGATAAGTGAGGCAAAGAGGGGTGCAATCAATCCTTTTGTATTTGCCTCAAAGAATACTTCACACGGCGAAAAATTCAAGAATCAAGATTCTCAGATTTTCGCTATGAGAAGTAGGGCAGGAAATCCCGGGGCGGTGGGAGTGAAGAGAATCAATCAAACAAGTGAATTTTAATCCACTTGCCCCAAGAGATCCCAAGAAGTTTTTCTAGTTTTTTAGTTTTCAGTTTCTTTTTTTTTATTAAGGTGACAAGGTAACCCTGGTTGCTAAGAAAAGAAGACCTACTTGTTCAGCAATGTGTGCAAAGCTCCAATGCGGTGTCAACGTCTTCATGCTCTCATTCCCGCCTTGGATCTACTCACGTCTTCGACTTCGTCTGCCTGCCTTCTCCTTGCACCAGGTTCACCTGTACACCAAAAACAGAGATACCTGTGAAAAGAGAAGAGAAAAATTGAAAGGAATTGAATAGAAACTTACTTGAAGGCACACTTCCCCAGAAACGGTGCCAGAAAAGGTGTGGTGTCGGACTCGAATAGGTTGTTAATATGATGATTTTATTGTTGAAGTGTGTATAGTGGTTAACCTAAATCAGACCTAACCATCTCTTTACAAAATTTTTAACCTGGCCTACTTGATTTTATCTTGTCACTTTTAGGCCCAGGGTCGAACTCAGGGAAGTGGGGTTACAAGTCGAGTTTCTACGCCTACAACGAGTCTCTTCCGTTCGTTTATTGTGTTTTTGGTGTTTTTCTTATTTAGATTTTTTTCTGGTAATCTTTGTCCTTGAGGGACACCCTCAAAATTAAGTTCCTGGCTTTGAGACAAAACAGGGTTCCAAAACTGGTCTTGCTATTCTCAAGACAGAGTACCTGCAAGTCAGAGATTATCTTTTCTCTTTTATATATATTTTTATCTTTTTACTAATAGGAAAGCGAAATAGAAACAAAGTAAATAGAGTACATATATATGTAGGTATATATTATGTATATAAAGGGGTGGGGTTGGAGGCGGAGATGGAGTGTAGCACTGTGTCGATTCAGTCATCATCTAGAAAGATGCAACCAACAGGACAAGGCGCTCCATGCAAGGTGTAGGATGAATGGTGGAAGATGAATGCGAGCACGCTTTTTTTGTATGAGTGTATCAAGGAATATCAGCAACTGGTGAAGATATTCCCACGATAGTGTATGGTAAATAATGTGAAACAATATATATATGTATATATGTAAATATATCTATATGTATATATTTATATATGGTTATAAATATATAGGTATATATATATATGTAGATATATATGTATATATATAAGTGTATATGTATATATATATATATGTGTGTGTGTGTGTGTGTGTATATAACTATATAGAGGTATATATGTATGTAAACATATATAGTAATATATGTATATATGGATATATGTAGCTAGATATATATATATATATATATATGTATATATGTATAGTTATATAGATATATGTATGTATATATGTATGTATATATAAGTAGGTGTGTATATATGTATACATATATATATATATATGTGTGTATGTATCTATACTTTGTTATATAGGTAATAGTATCTATATAGATATATGCATATTTATATATATATATGTATATATATAAGTATATATATGTGTATGTATATATATAAGTATATATATATATATATGTATATGTATGTATATACACTAATACATAGCAATATAAGTACTAATATATATATAGATAAATGTATAAAAATATATATATATATAAGTATATGTATATATGTAAGTATATATGTATATATAAGTATATAGATATATGTATATATATATATATGTATACTAATACTTAGTTATATAAATACTAATATATATATAGATATAAGTATATATATGTATATTTATATAAGTATATGTATATATACAAGTATATAGATATATATATATGTGTATGTATGTATACTAATACATAAGTATATAGATACTACTGTAAGTATAAATATAAGTATATATATATGTATATAAATCTATGTATATATATATCAATATATGTAAGTATGCGTATATATAAATATATATGTTTATAATAGAGTATAGGTGTGTGTGTGTATGGAAGTGTGAGTGAATGTGTGTGTAAACGTCGGTGAAGAGAGTGCTGTGAGTGTTGTGAGAGAGAGTGAGAGAGAGAGAGAGAGATGGCTGGAGGTTAAGGCGTCTGCAAACCAGGGCCGTCGTCTGAGGACTTCAAGCTCGCGTGCAGGCGTGCATGCATGCAGACATGCGCGCGCTGGAGGGTGAAGGGTGCGGAGAGGAGACGCTGCGCACCATGCTGCGTGAAGGCTGGAGAGAGCACTCGCAGGCACGGGCGAAGGGAGCGGGCGACATTGATGCTGGGAGAGGGTTGGTAGACTCGTGGGCAGGCGCGCACACGGGCAAGGGCCGATTGCGATGCGCTAGGTGACTGGTAAAGTGAGAAGCTTTCTGGTCACCCCACTGTAGCCATAGTGTCGCCCAGACTCGCATGAATAGTGGCTACAGTGGTCTTCTGTGCTACGCAACCGGGAGCTACAGGTGCTGTGAGTGCTGCCGGCTCGCGGCTGGTGCACGAGGAAGAGGGTTTGCACCAGCCAGTTGTGAGCATGTAGAAGCTCGCGACAGAGCGGGCGGAGAAGGAGTTGGCGTGCGCGTGGGAAGGCGAGGGTGACACGGGCACTGCTGGGGTGCGCGGTAAGGGTTGGCCAGCCGGTTGCAGAGGAGTGCAATGGCCGGTTGCGGGCGGAAGAGCGCACGATAGAGAGGGGAAAGCGGGAGGTGGAGAGGCCTACAGGTGCACGCGGAGGGCGAGTGCGCCTGTAGGCGTGCGCGGAAGGGGCTGTTGCTGCTGATGCTGCCTTGCCGCAGCTGCTGCCGCCGAGCTTCGAGCTTCAGACCTTGAAGTTTGCGACCATGGCTGAAGGTGCTGGAAACGTAAACAAAATGAGAAAAGAGCCACCACACCCACCGGCTCATTGAAGAGCTGGGCGGTGGTGGTCTCACTGTGGTGGTGTGCACCACAATGAGGGCTCCTGCCCACCGGGTGTCTCCTCGAAGGAGGAGAGCCGACGTATGGAGGGAGAGGGAGGAGAGGATGGCCTGGAAGGAGAAGTTTTGTAGAGTCTTTTTTTTTGGTGAGGACCAGGCTGCTGAAGAAGAAACTGCCCACATTATATAGAGGATGAAAGCCATGCACGGCCATGCCTTGGCTGTGCATGGCTCATGCATGGCCACGGTAGGGAGTGGTCTACTGCGGCTGGCAGGGAGAGGGATGGAGAGTAGGGAATGGCGCAAGGAGAAGTCGCTCCATGCAAAGCAGCCGCGGGAAGATTTCGAAACCAAGTGAAATAAATAAAAAGATGGTGGATTTTGCAAAGATGCACTTGAGGAAAAATGTAATTTGTGAGGCCATTTGTTTAGTCTCCTCTCCTCCCAATTAAATGCATGCATGCATGTATTTTTACAAATGCGATTATGGAACCCTAATATGCATAGGTAATGCTAGGAAATAGCACAAGAATGCACTATTGCAGGTGTATTTTTGCGGTGCAATCACCTACTCTAGGTGCCCTTTGGCCACCGTAGCCACCCCCTTAACAACCTTTAAGGTGGCGCCAAATAGCCCCCTCCCTTGGTTCATGATAACCACCCATAACCACCCTATAAGTCCATCCTAGCCCTAGATGTGTCCATGCCAACCCCTCCCCTCCTGAACCCTATGAAAACCCATCACCTACCACCATTTTTATCATCCTCCATTAGCATATTATTCTACCTATGCCCACCTGCACCTACGGCCAAGAAGTGGGAGTAGAGAAGAAGATTAAGGGGGCACATCACCTGCCCCTTTGGTGCCTTCTCCCCACTCTCTTCAACTTGGACCAAGCCAAGGACGAGGGCTGTTCTACTTCAAGGAGGACAGCCAGGCAAAGGAGAAGAACCTAGGGTGGACGTCCACCATTGGAGGAGGAGCATAGGGCATGCCCCTTAAGGGTTTGCCTTAGAGGATATCGTCTTGGTAGAGCTATAGAAGGAAGGAGCTGAG
Organism: Thalassia testudinum; assembly: GCA_037157565.1. Classification (NCBI taxonomy): domain Eukaryota; kingdom Viridiplantae; phylum Streptophyta; class Magnoliopsida; order Alismatales; family Hydrocharitaceae; genus Thalassia; species Thalassia testudinum. The sequence goes on from JAZHRO010000055.1 coordinate 47,144,764, forward strand.
GACCTTCTTTTCAAGCCTGGGAGCTACTAGGCTTGGAGCAAGAAGAGCTTCATCTTCTTCATCACCATCATCATCTAAAGGATTTGGCTTTATTTTGTTTTTCAATTTGATTTTTTGTAGGAGCATTCATCTACTAGTAGGCAATTTCCTTTAATAAAAAAAAAAGATGTTGCCTTGATTTCTTGTTGCACTCCTTTTATTGCATTACCTTGCTTTCTCTTTAGCATAGTTTCACTCCTTTCTAATTAACCTAGGCCTTCACGTGCCTAGGTTGAGCTTAGAAAGAGGATAATTTTTGTCACTTAGATTAGCATAGTAGGTGTAGTAATTTTTTCCCGCCAACAACTTCGCATGTTACCTTAATTTCAAAAATCCATAAAAAGTATATATTTGAAGGACCAAAAACAATGGTGATTTCTGTGTTTTCAAGCAAGGGATTTTGATTTGCAACTTGCCTCCTTAGATGACCCTAGATTCCCTGTAATCTAGGAATATAAATTTAAAAGCGTATGCTATTTCGCATATTACAATGACTTTAAAAACCTGCTTTTACAAATCACGTGATTTTTCCCATCACTATACTACGATTTCCGACGATTTCAAAATTCGCGATTTCCACACCTGTCAGTTAATAATGCGAAATAGTGTCATAATGCGTAAATCCACAATCAACTTTTATAATTTGTAAACCTATGTAGGGGAGTATCAAGGGTGGTCCAAGGAGCCTAATTTGTTAATCACATGAATTGATTCTCTCTCTTGCCATTCAAATTCATACTTTTCTTTTTGTATTTTTAATTTTTTTGTTCCTAGGGTTTTGGAAACAATCAAGTATTTGATGTGAAGATTAACTACGCTAAACCTACACCTGGGTGACTAGAATGAAACCCTCTCTTCTAAGCTCACTCTAGGCAAGTGCGCCTAAGGTAATTAGAAGAGGAGACTGTGGTGTGCACTACACTACTAATAGCATGAAAAACACACTAAGATAAAAACATAAATTGGAAGGTAAATGGAAATCTTATACTGCTAGACTTTGGTGTACATGTAGTGGAATGCTTCTTGCAAAACCAATAAAACTAATAGCTAATACAAGTGATAAAATGGAAGATAAAGAAGAGAGGGATCCTCTAGTAGAAGTATGGTTGGCCCTTGCTCCAAGTGTGGCTGCCCCACACCTAAATAGTGTGCTCCTTGACTTCTTCTTGATGTAGTCCACCTCCAAGCTCTCTCCTCAAGGTGGGTGTCAACCACCTTAACGTTCCTCCTCTGCCTGGCCATCCCATCTATGTAGAAGATCTCCTCCTTGGCATGGCACAAGGGAGAAGGAGAGGAAGAAGTCATTAAGGGGGCGAGTAGGTTGTCCCCTTGATCTTCTTCTCTTCTTCTTCTTCTTAGGCATGAAGATGGGATGTAGGGTGGTTAAGGGTAGAACCTAAATGAATCAAGAAGATGGGATTTAGGTGGTGGTTAGAGTGGGTATATGTAGAAGTAGAGAGGGGTATAGTTGTTGGCGTGGACATGTGGATGGCTAGGATTAGGTTTGGTTGGTAGTTAAGGGATCCTAAGGTAGGGGTTTAACGGTGCCAAGTAGGGGGGTGCATAGGTGGTCGTTATGCAGTAGAAGGGCACCTAAAAGTGGCACCAAAAATGAAGAGAAGCCTCCATTTTGGTAGCACCAAGGGGGGTTCTAGAAGGAGGGTTATGTGTATGGTAGGGATGGCTTGTAGTGGTAGACTTATGGTGGTGATGAGGGAGATTTTGGAGGAAAAAAGTGGCACCCACTTGGAGTTGGTTATGAAGGGTTTTGGAGCCACTTTTGTGGTGTCCCTTTGTGGTGGTGATGGATTGAGGGGGTCTGTTAGGGTTGGCAACAAAATGGGTAGGAGTAGGGGTAGCTTACGTGGACTAGGTTTAGGGTTGGTTGGTGGAGCTTAGGTAGGTGGATTTAATGGTTATGTAGGGATGCCAAGGAGGTGACTAGCTAAGCTAAGCTAGCTTAGTTAGTAGGGAGTAGGGTAGAGAGGTAGATGGAGCTAGGGTTTTGGAGGTAATGAGTGAGCGGAAGCTGCCTTGAGCTGCACTGGAGTTGGTGGTTGCTGAAGTGAATTGCAAGGAGCTACCTTAGCTAGCTTAGCATGCTAGTTCTTTGCTAGCTGCTAAGCCAAGCTAAGATGAGCTGCCTTCTACTGATATGAGCTGAGGTGAGCTGGGTCTGGTCTTCCTGGAGATTACCTAGCTAGTTAGATTAGCTAGCTTTGGTCAAGTAACTCAGCTCAACTAAGTTTAGCTGAGTTGTGTCTCCGGGAGTTGGACTTGAGCTGGCCTGAGCTGGTTGTGGTCATCTTCAACTAACTAGGTCTAGCTACTTGATGGCAGTAGCTAGTCCAAGTTAGGTTGAGCTTCCAGTGAATTGTTCTAAGCTGGATGAGCAGGAATGGAGCTAGGATCAACTGACTTAAGATAGTTTCAGCTGCCATCTAGCTGAGGTAAGTTGAATGGAATTGAGGTGAACTAGCTAGAGCTACCATTTAGCTGAGAAACCTGAATGGAGCTAGGGATGAGTTGATCCAACTAGAAGGAGCTGGGATCCAGCTGGGATGAGCTGGATCATGCTAGGATCCAGCTGATAGGAACTTCTTCTTCATCTTCTACCTTCTAGAGTGCCAAGGTATGCGGGATTTGAATTTCTATCTATCCCTAACACTCAAGTAAATGCATCAAAAAGTTAATAGAATGCAATGCATTCCTATCCTAAGTAAATGCCTAAATGTAGCCCAAAAACCCATTTGTGGAGTTAAAATAGTTGAATCGAAAAATCATCGCAAATGGATTTGAGTTTTGAAAACTCATCATTGTAGTACGATTTGCTAGAAAAATAGTCAACAGGTAAATTTAAACGATACTCGAAAGGAATTATGGGTCGAACATAGGGAGGCGGACGTTTGATTAAAAACCACGTTTGTTTTATTTGTCACGAAGGAGATTAGCTCGTTGAATTGAATCTAAACTAGCTATCTACTTAAATAATAATGAATAGAAGAGAGAGTGAGAGAATATTACAAATAAAGATAGAATAGAGATAGAATAAACATGGATTTCATAATCACAGAATGATGTCCATTGCAACTAATTATTACACTAGAAAGATGAAAGATTACAGCTAGAAAGTGGTAAATCTACTCTAAAAAGCGATAAAAAGAAGGTGGAGAGAAGTTATCCTCCTCGACGGCTGCTTGGAGGATGAGCCGCGTTGACGGAGCGCTTAGATGAAGGTGGTGAGATGTGGGAAGAAGGAGAATGACGACGGACGACGGAGATTGGGGCAGGGCGATGTCGCAGCAGGATCCACTTCCCTAACGGCGGTGAGAGGACAACCGCAGGATGCTCCATGAAGGAGATGAGAAGGTGGAAAAATTGTATTTTTAACTCTAATGGAGCATCCTGGGTTTGGGACAAACTCTTGGAGATTTGGAGGGGCTAAGAGAAGAGAGGAAGGGATGACGAAAGTGTGGGGGTCGTAGGGATATTTATAGGTGAAATTTAAATGGGCAAATAGGTCATTTAGGCTTAAAGCAATAAATGGGGGTCTTTAGTGACGAATTTAAGCCTCACTAAAGACCCCATGTTGCTGAAGGACGTGCGCACACTTCACCCCCTCCTCTTCCACGCTCAAAATGCACATCAATGAACATGCAATATTAGCGACCAAATGGCTTAAAATCAATCTCGCCCGCGCCATCGTCGCGTGCCCACGCATGAGAATGGGCGTGAGCATCGCGCGTTGAATCCCACATTCATCTGACCTAAAGAGTGGGGCCGTTGGCGTCCCATCAAGCAGCTAGATTTCGCGCTTGTGCACAAGAAGGAGAGGGCAGCACCATAAATCGAACGCATGCTCTTTGCCCAGGCAGCTCCTTAACCGCTGTGCTACGCGTGCGTTTGAGGTGTGCAGACACTTTTGTGCTTAGCCAATCTTGGCCATTGGATCTTCATCCAACAGTCAAGATCAAGCGTTCATGTCCGCTTAGAGAGGTGGTGCGAGAGGCCTTGGCATGCATTAGGTGGCTGGGATGGCACCACATGGCGCCATTTGGGCCATCCATCTTCTGTGAGTTGTATATGGTACCATGAATGCCAGATTGCACCGATTTTCAAGTCGTTGGGCTGCGATCATCCATCCGAACCCATCCGTAAATTTAGAGTTATGGTTTTACACCATCTTGGTCCATTGACCTCTGATCTTTCTTAGACTACATTTGATGCTAAGGAAGTCCGATCGAGGCGATCTTGGAGTCATTCAAGTCCAATCATTACCCTGATCAGATCTGTATGGTTGGATCTTCAATCTGAGGCCTCAATAAGATATTTCCCTATTTCCTGACCACGTAAAGAGAAAATTAACTTAAAATTTATACAACCTAACCTAAATGCAAGATGACGCATGTTATGCAATATTTATAATTTATAATGTAGCTATATGCCAAAGAATGCACAAAAATAGATGGTTTATGTGATATAAACGTGTTTACATCAAAAACCCTAAGAGCTAGATCTATTTTAGGGCATAATAATGATGATAAAATGGCATTTATCACACCCCCATGCTTATCTTTTGCTAGTCTCTTAGCAAAACCAATATCATAAAATAGATTTTTGGGAAAGACTAATTTTTTACTTTTGAGGAGAAAAAGATTACGGGGCCTCAGTTGATTAAAAACATGTAAGGCACAGGATTTGTTAAAGATAAAACATCGAGATTCATCTTTAGATCCAAAATTAGATGAATCGGGATCAATGTATCCTTCCAAAATTCACAAGTTAACTCCTTGTTAATTCAAATGCCCTGAAATCATTTTACAGTTAGGATTTCCTTGGCTCTTGAATCTGACTCGCAACTTGCATAATCTTTTAAAACTTGGTGTCGGTGCTTTGTGAATGCCAACTTTTATAAGGATATTTATAAGGCCGTGTTTTTTTAAGCCTTTTTTTTGTCTCACCCATGCTTACTCCTAGCTTAATTCTACAGTAGATGTATCGAGATCATCATTCCCATTACTAATCTTTGAGGGGCTATGGAACCATCACTTCGAGATAATACTGTCTAGGACACCACCCAGGAGCTCATAACCCCAAAACACAATGCGGTGTAAAGGGGCGCTCCAAGCAAACTCAAGCTCTTGCTCCGATGCTATGGGTAGAGCACAGTCCAGGACACTTGAACTGCAAAATTCACTTAATGCTCCACTTAAAGATATGAAATTTAGATATAGAGCAATGCCAACGCTGTAACATGTTGACATCACGTCCTCAAAGAAGGCATTTTCCTCCTTGAAAGTGGGGACTCAAATCAATCATTTGCTTCGGATTTCACTAAGACTAATTTATTTTTAGGTGTTGGCTGTGTGTGAAATTTGACACAAGAATTTTTGCAAGCGACACAAGTTTTTTGGCTTTGAAACTAAGCCAAGTAATTTTCAAGTAACAAAAAGAGATCATGTCACTTGAATCATCACGAGCTCAGATGGAATTTAGAGAAAGATACTTCATCTAGTCTAAGAATAGACCCAGAAAAATAAAAAATTGGATCCGCATTCTAGTCCCTAGTTTGTTAAAGTTTAAATCTCACTGTACCTTGAAATGATTCTTCAACCTTAGTCCTGATTTTCAAAAATTTTCCTTAAAGAGTTTTATGATTTTCTATAATTAGATGCACGTGAAAAAAAATTTCATATTTTTAGGTTTTGAAAATCCTGAATCGATTGTTAAAATTTAAAAATAACCCCCCATGCATATGATTTGCAATGTTGTCATGCATTAGGAGGGAAAAGAGATCACATTAGTGAAAAGCGGTTGAGTTCAAGATGAGGAAAACCTAGGAAAAGAAAGATAAAAGGCAAGTAGTAAAAATGATGGGTTACCTCTCATCCAGTGTTATCTTTTACGCCATTCATTTGGGTGTGAAGTGATGCATGGAAGACAGACAATCATGTAAATAATTGGACACTTAAATGTCCTCAAGAAATATGTCTTCCTTAGTATCCCTTAAAAGATGATTGGTAAAAATATAGGGATAAAAATAAAATGGAAAAATGGAAGAGTAACCCACGTCTAGCCATGGCTTGAGTTCATGATGAAAGCCAAACTTGGGCAGGTCAATTGGTAGGTCCAATGGAAAGGGAGGGGGAGAGAAGTCAATGTGATGCAGGATGGGTGAAGTTAGTATGGATGTTTTTGGTGATAAATTTGGAATTTTAGAAGAGGAAAAGTCAAACCTTAGTTGATCTAAACTATTTTGGACCCCACTATCAAAATCTTAATCAAAGAAATCATGTTCAATGGTGGTCAAAGTAGCGCAAGAGTTGATCATCATAGAGTCCACAAGTACCACTTCCATTTCATTATCAATGTCCTCAAAAAATTCATGATCAAGTGATCCTAGAAGATTTAAAAATATCTAAAGATATAGTCTGGTTACCACAAGTTATATGCATTTTTCTGGAATGGCAATCGGTATTAGCTTTTGTAGCAGCCAGAAAAGATCTTCCAAGGATGATAGGGGCATTTTTTAGTGTCTCAGGTGCCTCTATGTCAAGGACTAGAAAATCAACCGGAAATAGACAATTTCGGAAGTTGATAATAATATCCATGATAACTCCCCACGGTTTAATGGTAAATCAGCCTCCTAACTGTAATTGAACCCTAATAGGTTGTAATTTACTGAATTGGAATTCCTTGAATAAGACTGGGGTGATGAGATTAATAGAGGCACCTAAGTCAAGAAGGGAGCGATTACAGGTGGTTTCATTTATGGCAACTAGAATGAGTGGTACGCCTGGGTCCTTTTTCATTAGAGGTAGCTTGCTCTGTACAACTAAGCTCACTATCTTAGAAAGGACCACCCTTCCTAGATTCTGGGCCTACTACTTTGGAGTACGCATTTCTTTCAAAAATTGAGCTTAGGCAGGGATGGCATCTAGGAGGGTGATGTTAGTCTCAACTTTCCCAAATAAGTCCAAGAGATCTTCATGAGAACGCTCTGATTTCTTTCTCCTAGAAGGATTGTACTATAGTGCTTGAGGGTAAGGAATAGGATTTGAATCTTGTGTTTTTGGTGTGTCTTTTTCTTCTTCCTGATTGGGGTTAGGGGGGTTAATTTGCATAGGTTGAGAGTGGGTTTCATCAGTTTGATTTGAAGGCCCTGAATCATTGGTGGTTTTCCCACTCCTCAATGTAATTGCATGTGCAGTTTGGTTATGCCTGGGAGGAGTTGGGGGGTGGATGGTGATAGAAACCGGTTTGGTGCTGAGGCATTGGGTTAATGGGAGGTTGATTAGTGTGGTTCAAATTTAAATTTCTTCCTTGATATTGGTTCCTTTGATTGATAGGTTTGGGTATGGGTTGGATGGTAAATGTCCTGTAGGTTTCTAGGTGGAAGTAACCACAACTTGATTATAGAGATCATTAATAACACGGGCTACTTCCGACATCTTGCTTTGCATTCCCTACAGAGTTTTCATCATCTAGGCATTGTTGTCTTCCTGGGATGGCCTAGGTTGATAGAAAGTTTGATTTGAACCATAACCTCCAAACGGGTTTTGTTGTTAGTGAGGAACCAGATTGGTCCAGGAGTGAGTCGAGCAATTCCTCCAATTTGGCGAGTTTTTAAATTGCTCTTGGGGGTGGAGATATTTTCAGTGGGGCTACGTTTTGGATATGTGTAGTTTCCTGGTGAACTGTAAAAAGCCTTGAAATATTGATTATACTCAGCAGGGGTAGTGTTTAAATTATGCAAACTTTTTCTCCTTGGAATGTTTGGTGATATGAAATGCGGAGCCTGTGGAGCTTGGGTAGGTGTGGCAAGTCTCCCTTGGTTGGCTAGGTTTGTTATAGCTCTAGTCAACTATTATTGATTAGCTTGTAGCTAAGCCATTTGCTCAGCTATCATGGAGTAGAGATTAAGTAGGGGGCTTGATTAGGTAGCTCCAAGGTAGGTAGATGGGGGATGGAAAAATCAGCATGCTAGTTAGATTGTGGGTTGGAGGACCTATTTTGTGTTTCCATTTTTTAAAATGTAAAGAAGAGGAAGAATGTAGGAGAAGTCCTTTTGTGTGGGGGCAAAATCAAGTTTTGCCTCCAAATGTGGAGTTTAGGACCGCCGCCTGGCAATAATGGTAGAAATGGGGAGGAGAGGAGGCAGAGATAAGAGAAGTGTGCGATCAAGCAACAAAATTCTAGACCTAACTTAAATGTGACTCCCTAAAAATTAACCTAGGACTTGGGCTATGTAGGAAATAAGAAATCAATAGTGCATATCTGTTCCCTCAACAAATCTAGTTAGGTTGAACAAAGGGAGGGTTGGACCCAAGCATGTCCCAAGAAAACCACTGGGGGCTAGTATAAATCTGCACCTAGTCGTTTGACACAGCCTCTCAGCCTGGCAGTAGATATAGATGAAGGAATTAATATCAACTAAAGAAAACTTAAAACCTAGGTAGCAAGCCTAAGTTTAATGAAACCTTAGGGGTTAAATTACCAGAAAATTTTAATTAGGTCTAGGAGTTTAAAGTGCAAAAGGAATGTGATGGGTGTTGGTTGGGGTAATGCTCGATTATTTTTGCTTTTCGTGCATGCGAATTAAGTAGAAAGTGATGCCCAAGCCAAATCAATAGGATTTACAAACAAAGATTTTTTTGGTTGAAGTGTTTTAGTATTTTGATTAAGATTTAATGCCTTTTAAGATTCTCTCTTATTAATGATTCAAACAAGGTTTTGATGTTCTACAAAATAATAGCAAACAAGTTGTTGGTGGAAGTGAATTCCTTTAAAATTGATGTAACTAAGACAAAAAATCAGAATACCTAAAGTTGAAATTATTAGTTATGTAACTCCTAAAAATGAATCTCTTTTCGATATCCTTTTAGGTGGTGGTCCAAACAAGACAAACAACACTACCACCTGATATTAAATCAAGCAAGGAATCGAAAAATAATGTTTTTAAGATTTTATAAAATTATTTGATATTCTTTTGGAGTTTCTTTTCTTGCTGGTGTCAAGAGACAAAACTTTTAGATTCAGGAAATTGCTTCTGCAGAAACCTCAAATGATCTCAAAAATTTTTGAGAATTTTCTATGTTGTAGATAATTTCTCAAGGTTTCTAGAAATATAAAGTTTACCCAAATCCGATTAGTAGAAAAATTGATAAAATTCGCAGATAGTAAGAAAATAGTAAGGAAACAAGGTCTGACCCATGTTAAGTCCATGAATTTTTTAATTTTTTCTATTGAGTAAAATTACTTGAAAATTGGACTCAAGGTTCCTGACTCAAAGGGGCTTTCCTAGGTGAAATTTGGTGATCTTAAGAAGCCCCTAACTGGCCAGACCTGATTTTTGAAATTTAAGATAGAAGTCTTGATTTTCAAAAATCAAACACCAATAAGGCAAAGGTGGTCGAAAAATGGTGCAAACATGCAACAAAATGAATTCTTGGGTTCCATCACCCTTAATTTTTATTGTTTTTGATTCCTTTGATAATTTAAGGATTTTTTTAGAGATTTTTATTTTTGTTTTTGATAAGAAAGGCCTAGGGTACTAACTTGAAGTACGCAAGAAAAAAAAAACTTGAAACTTCCACTCCAAGTGCTTGAAATCCCGCTCCCGCTCCTAATTTGCAACTGAAGTCAAAACAAATAAAATTTTGTGAAGATTAAGAAAGCACGAGAGAGATAAATGATGTGATTAAGTCATGCCTCCTCAGCAATGGCACCAAAAACTGATAGCGACAATGCACTGTTTGTTAAAAATGAGAAATAATGTCATTGTAACGAGTAAATCTACAATCAACTTTTACAATTTATAAACCTAGATAGGGGAGTATCTAGGGTTGTCTAAGGAAGCCAATTTGTTAATCACAGGAATTGATTCTCTCTCTTGACTCTCAAATTCTCATTTTTCCTTTCGTATTTTCAATTTTGTTGATTTTAGGGTTTTGGAAACAATCAGGTATTTGATGCGAAGATTAACTATGCTAAACCTACGCCTAAGTGACAAGAATGAAAGTGTGCCTAGGGTAATTAGAAGAGGAGAGTGTGGCTTGAACTACGCTACTTACAGCATGAAAAACACACCAAGATAAAAAAGTAAATTGGAAGGTAAATAGAAATCATATATTGCTAGAATTTGGAGTACATGTAGAGGAATGCTTCTTGAAAAAATAGTAAAACTACTAACTGATTCAAGAGATAAAGTGGAAGATAAAGAAGAGAGGGATCCTCTGGTAGAAGTCTGGATGGCCCTTACTCCAAGTGTGGTTGCCCCACACGTAAAAAGGGTGCTCCTTGACTTCTTCTTGATGTAGTCCTCCCCTAAGCTCTCTCCTCAAGGTGGGTGTCAACCACCTTAAGGTTCCTCCTCTACCTGGCCATCCCATCTATGTACAAGATCTCCTCCTTGGAGTGACACAAGGGAGAAGAAGAAGAGAAAGAAGTCATCAAGGGGGCAGGTATGTTGCCCCCTTGATCTTCTTCTCTTCCTCAGCATGAAGATGGGATGTAGGGTGGTTAAGGGTAGAACCTAAACAAATCAAGAAGATGGGATTTAGGTGGTGGTTAAGGTGGGTATATATAGGAGTGGAGATGGATATAGTTGGCGTGGACATGTGGATGGCTAGGATTAGGCTTGGTGGGTAGTTAAGGGATCATAAGGTGGGGGTTTAATGGCGCCAAGTAGGGGGGTGCATAGTTGGTGGTTATGTGGTGGAAGGGAACCTAAAATTGGTGCCAAAAATGAAGAGAAGCCCCCATTTTGGTGCCACCAAGGAGGGTTCTAGATGGGGGGTTATATGTAGGGTAGGGATGGTTTGTAGTGGTAGGTGTTTGGCAGTGATGAGGGAGATTTTGGAGGGAAAAAGTGGCTCCAACTTGGAGTTGGTTATGAAGGGTTTTGACGCCACTTTTGTGGTGTCCCTTGGTGGTGGTGGTAGGTTGAGGGGGTGTGTTAGGGTTGGCGCCAAAATGGGAAGGAGTAGGTGTAGCTTAGGTGGACTACGTTTAGGGCTAGTTGGTGGAACTTAGGTAGGTGGGTTCAAGGGTTATGTAGGGATGACAAAGAGGTGACTAGCTAACCTAAGCTGCTTACCTAGTATGAAGTAGGGTAGAGAGATAGAGGGAGATAGGGTTTTGGAGGTGATGAGCTGAAGGGACATACCTTGTGCTGCATTGGAGCTAGTGCTTACTAAAGAGAACTACAAGGAGCTACGTTAGCTGCTTAGCTTGCTAGTTCTTTGCCAGCTGCTAAGCCAAGATAAGATGAGATTGCTTCTAGTAATATAAGGTAAGGTGAGTTGGGTCTGGTCTTCCTAGAGATTACCTAGCTAGTTGGATTAGCTAACTTAGGTCAAGTAGCTCAGCTCAACTAAGTTGAGCTGAGTTGAGTTTACGAGAGCTGGAGTTGAGCTGGCCTGAGCTGGTTGAGGTCATCTTCAACTGACTAGGTCTAGCTAGTTGATGGCAGTAGCTTGTCCTAGTTAGGTTGAGCTTCCAGTGAACTGTTTTGAGCTGGAGGAGCTCGAATGGAGCTAGGATCAACTGACTTGAGCTAGTTTAAGATGCCATCTAGCTAAGGTGAACTAGCTAAACCTACCATTCAGCTGAGATGAGTTGATCTAGCTAGAAGGAGTTGGGATCTAGTTGGGATGAGTTGGATCTAGCTGAGATCAAGCTAATAGGAACTTCTTCTTCATCTTATGCCTTCTTGAGTGTCAAGGTATGTGGGATTTGACTTTCTACCTATCCTTAACACTCAAGTAAATGCATCAAAAGGATAATAAAATGCAATGCATGCCTATCCTAAGTAAATGCCTAAATGCAGCTAGAAAACATGTTTGTTGTGTTAAAACCCTAAGAGCTAGATCTATTTTAGGGCATAAGAATGATCGTAAACTGGCATTTATCAAACCCCATAAGGGAGGGGGCTTGTGGGGTGGGGTTACACATGGGGTATATAATACAGTATATATAGTACTAGTCAAAATCATATATTCAAGAACTTTTTTGAGGATTTTCAAAACATGTGACAATGGTTGCGATTTCATTTCAATAAAGGTACACTTGCTATTTATTCTTTAACAAACTTAAGGATGAATCCAAGGATCATTTGGTTAGACTTTTCAGGTTTAAAAATTTAGATTCGATAAGTATATCTCCTAAAGAAATCCTCCTAAACCCTGAAGAAATAGATTGGTCTTGATTCCATTTAGCAGTTGAATAGTACTTGACTTTGCTTTCAATCTATAAATTTGAATTTCTTTGGAAACTCAAGTGTCAAACTTATTCACACACACAAAGCCAACAAAATCGAAGCCCTAAAAACATTTAAATAAATAATTTTCTTTTGTTTAGCTTAAGATGAAACTTGAAATAGCTTTGATTGGATTAGTTCCAACCACAGAGGAGAAATTTCCTTCTAGGAAGTGATGGCAACATGTTGCCACCTCAATTCTTGCACAATATCTATATACAGAGTGTATTAACACATATTACGATTCAAGTGTCTTGGACGGTACTTGATGAGCCCATATTTGTGGGCTAATTAGTTACTTAAATGCCTAGACATTAGAGTAATATTAACTTATACATAGCATGTATTAAGATGTAAATAATATAGTTTACACATATTTGCTTGTATGCATTACATTCACATATAAATTATCTAGCATCATTTAGTTTGTATGCATACATTACATGCATTAAGTAGTTAGAAATATAAGGGTTTTACATACAAATAATCCACATATATTTTTATATCTTTCTTCATGCAGCAACAACCACTCCTTTCCGATAGGCCATTTATGGCCAGATCAGGCAATGAACACAATAGTGAAGAGGACCGGAAGAAGCGGATCTCCATCACTCCTCCATTTGAATTGCAGATGGCTACAAGAGAGGAGTGGCTGCCATGCTCGAGGAGACTCCGCCCCGACTCCACCACTGTGAAGAGCTTCGAGCTCACCTTCATCACCACCACCATGCATCTCCAAGGTCGATCTCCACCACACCATGGGACGATGAGGCGACAGCTCGCCACGCCAAGCCAGTGGACTTGTGCCAACACCATGCACGTGTGTCTCCGATGGCACGCAACCATCACCATGCACCACCCTCACTACCATCACCAGCAACCAGCACCGCACTAACGCACCAGCAAGCATTTTCGCAATTTTAAGACGTCTGGGAACCTTCCTAAACGTCTGAAGCGTCTTTATCACCTTCTTCCTCTAAGTTTCTTCTTCCTCTATTTCTCCTCCACTTCAATGAAACCCACCACCATCATCACCAATAGAGCGCCACTGCCCTCCTTCTCACTCGCGTGCTACCCAGCCCGCAGTAGTGCACCACCTTCAGCAGAGACCAAACTCAACCCAGTGTGCAGCAGCTGCGTGTGCATGCCCCTATGCTCCCCCTCGCCTCCAACGCCCGCGCCCCCTTTAGCTGCATCTCCACCAAGCCCACAGTAACATGCGTGCGGCTGCGTGTTCTCGTGCAATGCCCCTACGGCTGTGCTCCTTCAGCAGTGTGTCCCCGCGCGCTCGCACGCATCCCCTCACACAGCCAACAGCCATCTCGTGCACATCTCGGCCTGCGCGACTGACACACGCCTCCTCTCCCACACATAGCCAGCAGTGCGTCTAGCACGCACAGCAGTAGCAGCACCTTCTCCTTACCTGCATGCACGACTGCATGCACCATCAGCAGCCAACAACACCTCCATCTCCTCGTGCGAATGTAGCAGAAACACTTACATGTGGAGCATCCACCTCTAGAGCTGAGCAAGTTGTCGGCACCCATCATCTTCCATAAATCCATTCGACCACCTCGGGTCGCCTCTCACTTCGTCGCGACCGCCATCGTGGAGCCCTCGCTTCACTTGTCCTCCACCGCGAGCCTCGTCTCCAGTCGCGACCTCCTTCAAGCGCAAGCACAAGGGAAAGAAATGCCCTGTTTCCCTCTCAATTAAATTTTACATTCAATGTCATTGCCTCTTTATATTAATATATTATTATTATGAACATTGCATTGAACTATCTCTTGATTGTGATAAATACGATTTCAGCTTGTGCTTTCATTTAAACACATATCTAATGTGGTATTTGACACAATTTTCTTGGGAAATCAATAGTGAACATCGATTTTTGACTGATGCGAGTTTTAATAGGCCATTGCCTCCTTGTGGACATGACCCTTTCTCCTATGGGTGGTTTAATTTTAATTCTAATTATTTTGTTAAACAATTTTCCACCACTTTGATACTAAAATGACAAACCATCTTAATCATATTATTTGAAAGCATAAACCATCTTACCAAATGGCACCATTGCTGGGGAGGCAACAGGCTTAATTAAATCGCAATCATTCATTCGTTCACATTGATTTAAATTTTGAATCATATTTGACTCTGGATTTTTTTTTTCTGGTGTGAGTGCAATGATTTGCGACACACATTCTAGGACTCGCAATCGCACCAGCCATCATGAGAGGTGACCCTTGATGTCGCCAGAGGAGAAATTATTCGAGCCACCTTGTAAGGAACCAGATTGCTAGGAGAGGAAGGACTAGGGCGTGACGATCGTCTCCGCACATTTAGTCGCTGATTTGATTAGAGTAGGATTAAGACTTTAGACTTAATTTTCATTGCACATTTGGTTTGAGACCCTTGTTCTGGGGTATATTTTTAGGGGTTTGTTCCCTGACTTTCTTCTAGGCCCCTGCGTGGGTAATTTTCAAGAGTGTCTTCCCTTTTCTTTAGATCTAGGTTTTCTTTGTGGGTTGTTTATCCTTAATTTGTTTGTGCATAAGTAGCGAAAAAAAAAAACATGGGCTACCTGCTAAAAGCTACCTGCCCTTAGGTCGAATCATTTAGGATTGAATGAGCAGCATCTAGATCTAACTTCCTATCTTGCATATTGCATGAAGAATGCTGGAATCAGATGTGTACTTCTAACTTTGGATTTCTACCTGTCATGCAAATGCATTTGGATTAATTTTTAGACCACATAATCTGTCTTGAAGCGATCTAATAAAGTGGTCACATTTAATTTTTGAAAAAGGGATAATTAAAGGAGGGACATTTAAAAGTGGAATTTATTTTCAAACTTGGCATGCGATTCAAAATTCAAAATCTTTTGTGGTGTATGCACACTTATATCTCTTGCACCAAGGCATGCTTTTTGACACTCCTCAAGTTTGGAACCGCTAGGACTAGAGCCTCCTATTATTGAGGTCTAAAGTGACCCAAACTTGAGTTCAGAGGTAAAGTTGCCTCCAAACATTACATATTGAGGGTAGTTAAGAAGCACCGTGAAAGCAACGTTTCAAAGGAAGGGTTTAACCCTACTTGCATCCTTCTTTGTCAAGTTTGGTGGTGACTAAACTTTTTGGGCTTTTGGGTGGATCACCTAACTCCTAGTTAGGTCTTCTTAGGTGATTCGTAATTTGACAATAAGCACGTAAATTGATTGAACAAATTATATTGTCACCTACAATCTAACTTAAAATCAAAAGCCTAAATTGGGAAAGACCTAAAAAGTCCTTTTTGAATTGTGTTTGGCTTGGGGAATTTTGATTGAGGTTTGAGTTAGAATGGACCACATTGACTTTCATCATTTCACATCTTGTCCACACCCTTACCCCCCATTCTGCAATTTTCGATCTCATACGCCGAGATGGTCCTTCCTTTGACGGACATAATGATAATCATTGAGATCCTTTTTACTCCTATTATAGGAGTATTAGCCTGGTTAAGCCCCAAATCATTGACCAGAACCTAGAAGCGGGATTTGCCTTGCCTAATATCCCGCACACCATGCAAATACCCAACCCACCCTCCCTCAATGATTATAATGTTTGGACAGATACTCCTAGGTACTATAACCTTGAGCCTGACTTCCAGTCTAATAGAAATGATGACCTCTCCTCCTTGAAGATGCAAATATAGAAAATGCAAGATGAAATGATTCAATTATTAGGAGGATCTTCGAGAGCAAGCCAACAAGAAAAAGATGAAATTAGCCACCCAATCTATCCCATTGAGGATGACATGCACCCTTCTACACTAGATTCATCTCTCATGGGAGAGCTACACCCAAAGTTGGGGAATTTTGGGGGTTATGTAAAGGAGAATAGCTACTTTTCGAGGATCGATTTTAAAACCTCCCCGTTAGATGATACTTCCTTGAGAGATCCACACCTTAACTGGGAGGAGGGTATGAATGAAAGTAGCTATGCATTGGATTTAGAAAGGTGGCAACCCAAGGAAAATGATGATCAGGTTGATTATCCACCGAAATTATATTGGAGTCAAAAGAAGGGAATGATAGTACCATTGGAAGACCTTGACCCAGATGATAGTATTTTCGTCGCATTTGATGAAGTGGGTCGAAGTCAAGTTGTTAATCTCGCCCTCTCTTCTAATCACGAGATGGAACTCAAGCCCACCCTTAGGGAACTTAACCCTAAACAAATTGACCTATCTGAGGAGTCCAAGGTTACCAGTGTAAACCATTTACCCCAGATGGAGTGCCCTAGGGGATCTGCTGAGGTCTTAGATGATTCTAGATCTCGGATATATGATGAATCGTATGATGAGGAGAATGATGAATTATATTAGGAACCTACATTCGAGATTTGGAGTGACACTAAGGGTGATTATGTCTTGTTTGAAGAATTAGCCCCTGAGGATGTCAAAAATTTGACCAAATTAGGTTTCCTTAGCACACCAATTGATGACATCCCTCCTCATGATGAAATAATGGAAAATGTGGAAGCAACTTCTGAGATTTATGTGGATTCACATATAGACTTCGAGGAGGATTTGAGTAAGGAATAAGAACTCGAGGAAGACATTGATAGGATAATCCCCAGATCTGTTGCTTCCAACTTGCCTTCATTTGATTGGAAGTCACCCTCTATTTCTCTTTTATTTGAAGGTGAAATTTTGACTCCTGATGAAGTGTAGGAAGATACTTATGACAGTACAAGGGATGCTAGGGATACGATTGAGGAATTAGGAAGACTGTTAAGGATGGACACCGAGCCTATTAAACCCAACTTAGATCTTATGGCCATTCCGCAACCTCAAAACTTAGACAACCTCGACAATCCCTAGCTTAAAGACATGCTCACTACTATTTTGACCGGGGGACTTAATAGATCATTATCTCTTGTAATGCAGTACTGGGTAAGAATTGATGCTTTCTATGGTCAGTCCATCACCCTAGGGGTTTATCTCTACACCATTCCTTTCCCATTTCTTTTGGAGGATCCTTGTCATCCTCCCCTTAACCCTTTGGAGGTTGTTATACCTATTTATCCTTTAGAACCTCCTCTGGTTACCTGGGAAGATTTTATTCCCATTCTTGTTGGGCGAGCATTTGCTTTCGGGATTCATCATCAACTCGCCAACATCCTAGGTTACCTATTTTCTTGGCCAATATTACTTTGCTCATTGTTAGGGCCTATTTCCTTGGTTTTGGAACCTATCTTGCAGGTTCTTTGGCTACTCGACTGCTAACAAAAGAATGGTAGCCCATTTCTGACCCAGGTAATACCCTTCTATGCAATGGGGACATTGCAGATTTTAGGCATGGGGGGTGTGTCCTTAGGGATATACATAGCATTTATACATAGTGTATTCATGCATTTAGTTAAAGCATTCTGCATTGCATATATTTGCACTGATTTTTTTTTTTAAAAAAATTATTTAGTATCGAGCTTACCTGGTTGGGCCTTGCATTCTTAGGTAGACCAGAGCTTTAGGTTAGACTAAGTTGACTCTAGGTGTCTGAATTTGGAAGCTAAGTTGACATACTAGATTTAGACGTTTAGGGTCCTTTGTGGACTTAAAAACTTAGGTAGGAGTTAAGTTGTGGACCATTCCTCAAAAGGTTAAGGAAGGTAAGCTAGGGTTTGAGTTAAAGATTGGGTAGTACTTGATGTCTTTCTCTCCCTGTTGGTTTGCAGGTCCTCGCAACCTAAGCATCCACATTTCACACACACTTGGTCTTTTGTAAATAATGACAACCTTAATTCCTTTCTTAAAAGAAAATTTGATTCTCTTACTTTTGACTTAGGAGAAGCTTGAAAACACAATTTGATTGGAAGAGTTCCCGTTGTAAGAGAGCTGGAGTATGTACTCACCTTGAGGATACGATGATAACACGTCACCTCCTCGACGCTTGTCTCTTAGGATGACCATCCTACTGGGGGCATGTAAGTGCATTGTGCGGTTCAGGTACCATGGGCAACCCTATCTCAAAGTGGCAATTTCCACAGGCCTGAATTCGCTTAAGAAATTCTTGGGTGATACTATCTCGAAGTGTCGATTGCCAGGAGTTCTTGGGGTCGCTATGGGCGGTGCCATCTCGAAGCATTGAAAGCCAGCCACCGTTCAAGGTATGGTGACGGGGACAATGAATCCGACACACACCGTGTTGATAGCTGATCCAAGGTTAGACCTAGAGGAATCAAACAAAAATATATATACTTTAAAAAGAAAACGTTTTCCTCTCTAGGTTGGGAATCATACCAATCTCAAATAACTCGGACCAACGCACATGCACGAATGCTTTAATCTTGGGGATCAATAAACCTTAAGGTAGAGCTATAAATCAAGAAAACCTATGCCCGCAACTCGGCCTTAGCTGACCTAGTTTGTAACTTAGCAACTACTTGGGAACCTTAGCTCTAAAGTCTTAACTTAACATGTTTCTAAAGGAAGATCGCTTGGGCTGGCTAGTCCACTTGAAGAGCTCGGTTATTGCTTGAGTTTGCTAGGGACCAGCAAAAGCTAGGCATGGGGGTATTTGATGAGCCCATATTTGTAGGCTAACTAGTTACTTAAATGCCTAGACATTCGAGTAATATTAACTTATACATATCATGTATTAAGATGTAAATAATATAGTTTATACATATTTGCTTGTATGCATTACATTCATTTATAAATTATCTATCATCATTTAGTTTGCATGCATACATTACATGCATTAAATAGTTAGAAATATAAGGGTTTAGCATACAATTAATCCACATATATTTTTATATCTTTCTTCGTGCAGCAACAACCGCTCCTCCCCGACAGGCCATTTATGGCCAGATCAGGCAATTAACATGGTAGTGAAGAGGACGGGAAGAAGCGAATATCCATCACTCCTCCATTTGAATTGCAGATGGCTATAAGAGAGGGGGAGCGGTTGCCATGCTCGCGGAGACCCAGCCCCGACTCCACCACTGTGAAGAGCTTCAAGCTCACCTCCATCACCACCACCATGCATCTCCAAGGCCGAGCTCCACCACAGCATGGGCTGATGAGGTGACAGCTCACCGTGCCAAGCCAGTGGACTCGTGCCAACACCATGAGCATGCATCTCTGATGGCACGCAACCATCACCATGCACCACCTTCACCGACATCACCAGCAACCATTTTCGCAATTTTAAAATGTCCGAGAAGCTTCCTGGACGTCTGAAGCCTCTTTACCACCTTCTTCCTCTTTGTTTCTTTTTCCTCTGTTTCTCCTCCACTTCAATGAAACCCACCACCATCATCACCAATAGAGTACCACTGCCCTCCTTCTCCCTCACGCGCTGCCCAGTCCACAGTAGCTCACCACCTTCAGTAGAGGCAACACGCAACCTACTGCGCAGCAGCTACGTGAGCATGCCCCTACGCTCCCCCTCACCTTTAGCGCCCTCGCCCCCTTCAGCTGTGCCTCCACCACCCCTGCAATAGCACGTGTGTGGCTGTGTGTTCTCATGGAGCGCCCCTGCAGCTGCGCTCCATCAGCAACGTGCCCCCGTACGCCTGCGTGCATCACCTCGCATAGCCAGTTGCCATCTCATGCACCTCTCTGCCTACGCGACTGACGCACACCACCTCTCCCACGCGCGGCCAGCAGTGCCTCTATCGCGCACAGCAGCAGCCGCACCTTCTCCTCAACTACGTGCACGGCTGCATGCACCATCAGCAGCCAATGCCACCTCCATCACCTCGTATAGCTGCAACAGAAACTCTCATGAGTGGAGCAGCCACCTCAGTAGCTGAACAGGTCGCCAGAACCCATCATCTTCGACAAATCCGTCCGGCCACCTCGAGTCGCCTCTCACTTCGCTGTAACCGCCACCGCAGAGCCCTTACTTCACTTGTCCTCCACTGCAAGCCTCGTCTCCAGCCACGACCTCCTTCATGCGCAAGCACAAGGGAAAGAAATCCCCTATTTCCATCTCAATTAAATTTTACATTCAATGCCATTGCCACTTTATATTAATATTTTATTATTGTGAACATTGCATTGAACTCCCTCTTGATTGTCATAAATACGATTTTAGCTTGTGCTTTCTTTAAAACACATATCTAATGCGGTATTTGACACAATTTTCTTGGGAAATCAATAGTGAACATCGATTTTTGACTGTTGCGAGTTTTAATAGGCCATTTCCTCCTTATGGACACGACTTGCTCTCCTATGTGTGGTTTAATTTTAATTCTGATTATTTTGTTAAGAGATTTTCCATCACTTTGATACTAAAATGACAAATTATCTTAATAATATTATTCAAAAGTGCAAATAGTCTTGCCAGTACTATCCCAAAGTATCGAAGTGAGAGCCTGGATTTAATAGGAGTTCCTCTCACGGTGCCGTGAGGTGTTAGGGTGTAGGGCTTGGAGGTGCCTTAAACGGTGCTATTATAGCGTCGGACCAAGGGTCTTTTCAAGGATCGACGACGGGGATGATGATTCCGACATAATTCTGTTGAGGACTAATCTGAGGATAAGGATGGGGGAGCAAACTATTAAAAAAAAGAAAGTCATACCAAAAAAGATTTCTTCCAAAAATGTTGGCCATTCACAAGCACTGACACTTGAATTTTCATTGTTACACAAATTTTGGATCAATTTCTTAAGTCAAGAAGGTTCTTTCTACGAAAATGGTTGACGAGATAATTGGGATCAAAAGGGGGAAAGTAGTCAAATTCTTGGGAAGATAAACTGATCCTGTTTTATGCTAACCTTTGGATCCATGGATAAATCCTAATGTTTAACTTAAACAAATCATGTACCTTATTTTTCAAACCAACCAAAGTCCTATGAAATTGTTCTCCTCAAAAATAAAAATATTAGTTTTACCTAATACCATTTTGCAAAATAATTTTGCTAAAGGACTGAGAAAAAGATAAGCATGGGGTTTTGATAAACACCAATTTATCATCATTCTTAGGGTATATTATAGTTGGCTCTTAAGGTTTCAGTACTTGCATTAAAGTATTAGGCTACATTTAGGGTTTAGGCATGCATTGTTAGGATTTCTTTTTTTTTATGTATTGATACACTTCATTTTGATTGTCAAGGATAAATACACCATAGAAACTAGATAAATCTTGAAAATATGAAAGGCAAAAGGAGAAGATAGAAGTTGATTGAGGCATGTTTCATGAATTAAAATTAGGGCTCGAAGGATCCGTCATCGTAGCTCGCAAAATACATCGATTAGATAAAATTTATAATCGAAACTCAGAAAGTGAGTCCCAGGTCGATCAGAGGGAGGTGAACGTTTGGTTTTATAAAAATCCACGCTTCGTTTTTATTTGTTTTTGGTCATTTTTATCTTTTCTAATTTTTTTGTATTTTTATCAAGCAAGAGATTAGGTCGATGAAAACTTTATCTACTTGCAAAAATATAAGAGAGAGAAGGAGAAAAGGAGAGAGAGAAACAATCATGTATTCTTCAACAACTATTTGTTACAACTACGAAGGCAGGAAAATTACACGACGAAAGTGAAAAAGATAGAAAGAGGTGAGAGAAATCTCCCTTGACGGTAGCTCAGAGGATGACTTACTCTGATGTCGCCTGGAGGAAGGGGGTGAGGAGCGAGACGAACGAGGACAGAGTCGGAGGATGGAGGATTGGGCAAAACAGCATCACTGTGAGGATCTTCTTCCCAAAGGAAAGTGAGAGGACGGCCATGTGATGCTCCACGAATGGGGATGAGAGATGGGAAAACTATTTTCTTTTCTACTCTAGAGGAGCATCCCAGTCTTGGGACAAGGTCTCTCTAGAGCCTTGGAGGTGGTGAGAGGAGGAAAAGAATAGATGGTTTGGAATGGTGGTGGATAGGTCCTTTTATAGTGGAGGAGGAAGAACAAATTCGTATATGGGTCATTACTGATGTCTGTAAATGTCGCTACAGATCTGCCCTTTCTGTCGCTGAAGATCAGCACCTTCAATTCCTTTCCTGGCGTACACGGGCCATTAGTGACAGCTGCAAGCATCACTAAAGGCCCATGCAACTACAGCTGAAGACCTGCACATACCCTCGCTGGCGTTTGTCCGAGGAGGCATGGTCATTCGATGCTTGATCAATGGCTTAGGAGCACCCGCTAATCGCACCTTTTGAAGGAGCACCTGCTAGCGTTGAGGAGATACGTGGGTGTCGATGGATCAGAATCGGACGTCTGCCATCGCCCGCGGACGTCTTAACATCACACTGGCGGATCCCCTTCTCAGCCGTTCATGTGTGATCGGGCGATTGAAATGGAGTGTGCCTCACCACTGGACTAGATCGAAAGCTTCGGTGGGACTCGACCCCACGACAGCTAGTATGCAGTGAGCTCTTCACTAATGCACTGCATGAGTCAGATGGTTGCGACTACATTTTGAGGCTCAACTGCTTCAACTGTTGGATGCAAATCTAATGGTGGACATCGCTCGCTCGGAGGAACAGGATGTTCTACGGATGCCTAGGGGCAATTCAGATGGTGCCATCTGGGCCATCCATCTTCATTCTGTTTTACAGGGTGCCACGGTGGTCAAATCAAGATGATTCCCATGATGTTGGATTGCAATCGTTGCTCTAGATCCATCCGTACGGTTGGATTCTTCATCTGAATCCAATATGGATGTCGCATTGCCCCTTTGGCTGTTGATCTTCCTTGACTTCATATGATGCTATGGGGTTCCGATCTAGATGATTTTAGAGGTGTTAGACTCCGATCGCTGACTTGATCAGATCCGTACAGTCCGATCGTCCATCCGACGCCCTGAAATAAATCTTCTTCTATCCTGACCAAAAAAAGGACCTAATTAACCTAAATTATATACAACTACTCTAAATGCAGGATGATGCATGTTGACAGTGCGAAATCAATGTTTATAAATGCTACGTTGTAGTATAGCTGAAATCGCCTTGGGAACAATTACAATTTATTATTCAAATTTGAAGTTTGAGGTCAAACACTAGGAGTAAATAGGAATTTGTACACTAATCACAAATAAAATGTAATTGAGCACAAAATTTAAGCCAAATAAAGTGCTCAGAAATGATAATCAAAGCAGAACATGAGTATAACAAGAATGTGACATGATAAAAAGAGATCAATAACAAAATAATGGTGATTTAGATCACCAATTATTTAGTATAGTTATATGTATACTAAGGTAATCAATAATGCCACATAATCAAGGCCAAATCAATCAAATATCCTCATGGTAGCTTGAATGCTACAATAATCAGATGTCTCCTTTGGAGATCAGATGCCTTAAATGTTCAACTGCTACAGTGCCTCTTCTTTGTTCTTCTTCTTTCTCCTCTTCTCCTCTTCTTCCATGGCCCAGTTCTTCCTTCAGTTCTTCTCTGCTTTCTCTTCCTTCTCTTCTTCAAGCCTTCTTCTTTTGTTCGTCTTCACATGCTCTGCCCCATGCTCTCTCTTTCCTTCTCTCCTTGGGTTTCCTCCTTTATTCTGCCTTCACAAGGCCATGCACAAACCTAGAGCTAACTCGGGTCTAGGGCAGTGGGTGTGGGTCATAGCCAAGGAGTGTACAGGACTTAGGTAGGTAATCGAACCGGCACCAGGTCCGCAGGGGCAGTGTCACGGACGAGCCACGTGAGGGCACAGGAACCTCACCCCTTGTGTGTCACTTGAGGCGATAAGCTCATGTGACAAAAACAACTTATGCAGCTTCAACTGCTCCTTAGTCCACGATGTGGGACTAATCCCATCGCCTTTCTTTGCGTGCGACTACAACTGCTTCCTCTCGTGATTGTAGTCAAAGGCTCAGTCAAGAGCCAAATTGGCTCCTTGGTTGTGCTCCTGCAGATGTTTCGTTGCTCCTGGGGCCTGTAGGTGCTGTAGCAAGATTGAATGTTTTCTTGAAGCTTCGCTAATGGCGGTCAAGGTAGTGAAGGCCTGAAAACAAGAATACGGCCTTGCAGCCAAGTTAAAGAGGTTCAGGAGCTTCGTAGGGATGCGGCGAAGGTGTGGGTGGCGGTGGCATGCTGTGAAGGTGTGTATAGGTGATTGACGAAGATGGAATAGGTCAGAGATGATGGGTTTGTTCGGTGGGGAGTTCGGGTGGATGGGAAGGCGAATAGAGATAAGGGTTTTCTACATAGAGGGACGATGGGGCTTTTGGGAGCTGTGGCAAGGTGTGTGGATGAGTGTAGCATGTGAAGACCTCACCGGAGGTGTGGCCAGAGATGCGGAAGACAGTGGTGAGCAGCAGCATCGAGGGCTATTTTTGAGGTTTTGTGTATAAAACTAGACCAAAGAGCTAAGCTTACTAATCTAACCAAATATAAATGGATGAATGGGGGAGAACAGCACCAGCAATGGTAGGCCGGTGCTAGGAAGAAGGTGGTCCAATGATGGGAATGGCGATGATGATAAAGATAAAGGGGCTCCTGCTGGTAAAGCAAAGACTGGACGAGAGAGAGAAAGAGAATCCGGCCACTAGTTTTGTGAACAAATGTCGAAGGAGGCCAGGAGGTGTCATCGGAGCTTGTGGAGCTTCGTGCTCGGAAGAGGAAGGAGGAATGGAGGGTTTCATAGCCGGAATCAAGCTTAGGAGCACGGTCGTTACCCTGGGGATCTTTTTATAGGGCTCAGGAGGGGGTTTTGAACTTGGAAGCCAAGCTTCCAAGCTAGGAATTGTCACCAAAGTAGGAAACCCAAATCTCTCGTGCGTTCTCATGAGAGATTGGGAAGGTTATGGAGCTCATGGACGAATTCAAATGGAAGATGACTCCTCAGAGAATCTCCCTTCCAATTTTGGAAGGGATTGAATGAACAGAGAAGGGTTCTCTTCAACCAAAGGTCATCGGAGAAGGATTCCTCCCCGATAATGGCAGAGGGACCTATTTGCAAAGAGCGATGACAAAAATTGGAGACTTTTTGTAAGGATTTCAAAAGTTAGGGGCATGTGTGAGAGAGAAAAGACTTAGACTGGACCAAATTGCAAACTAGGTCAAGATGATGCCAGATTGGGTCAAAATTTTGGTACAAACCTAATTTGGACCCAAGGAAACCAATGGTGAAGTTAGATTTAGGTTTTGACCAAGTTTGACTAGGTAATTTATGGAAAAACCAAAATCAGGGCAAATGTCAATGTAAGACTCTATTTTGGGTCAAGGCAGGTTCTGATGGTCAAATTGAGGATACCAAACCATAGAGAATATTTTTATATAAATTTTAGAGGGTTTAGGTGAATCTTATCCTGACCAGAACTTCAGTTAATTAAGCATGTCTATTTTTAGGATTTTAGAAGTCATTTACTTCTCAAAACATGCGAAAACCCATTTCTGACTGTTCTAACCCACTTGTTGGATATTTAAGGCCATTTGACCCTTAATTACCCCATGAGAAAACCCGTGATTGTACTGCAATTAAGATATGCTGTTAAAATTGTAGTTTTACCCCTATATTATTGTTATTCTCTTAGAATGGTTATGCAATGAATTAGGGCTCTCTGGTGGTTATGTTGGAGCATTTATTCCTTGATACTGACTAAATTAAGCTAGTTATGCCTCATGATGGTGTTCCCATCATACCCCCATGTTTAGCTTTTGTTAGTCCCTTAACAAAATCTCATGGAATTAACTCAAATTCTAGACCACATGTTCTGATCTCTAATGTGTGCTTTTTCTTGTAGATTAAGTTAGAATGATAACAATAGGCCTAGAGGTACTCAAGTACCAACTAAGATCCAGACCTGACCAGCTTTAGGCTCAGAAACTAACCTAAGGATTATTGAGCTCCGCGGTTAAAGCACCCATGCTTGTAACTTGTTTAGTCACAGTTTAGTGTGCAATGCATTTTCGTAAGAGAGAGATAGAATTTTTTTTTTTGGAGAGTTTTCTCTCTCCTTTCTTTCTCTATTTCTAGCTTCGAAATGGCTTTACAACACAGTTTGTATCGAATTCTTGGCTCCCACCATCAATCCTCTCAGGGTCCCTAGCCTTCGATGCTACGAGATAGCACCACCCATGGCAACCCCCAGAACCTTAGCTTTCGAGATTTCAGGATAATTTCACCTATGGCATTCTGTAGCTAAATTCAATCCTTGCCAATCGACATTTTAGGATAGTACCACCCATGGCACCTGAAACAGCATAAGGTGCTTACATGCCCCTAGTAGGATATTTAGATATCTTGGGAGACAAGCACGGAGGAGACGGTATGTTATTGCACATCTTCGAGGGTAATTTCCCACCTCTCCACATCAAGAATTCCTCCAAATCAATTTATGTCGATCAACCGCTCTAAATATAGGAATCTTTTTCAGAATAGATTTAACGCATTTGCGTGATTTTGATATTTAAGCACACTGAACGGACTGCGTGTGGGTTGGGGTGCTTAGGTAACCGAGTTCTGCAAACTAGAGGTCAGTTAACAAGGCTAAATAATCCCTAAGCCTTAGACCTAATGCTTAAGCTTCGCATTTTCCCCAACCTCTTAAGGACTATCAAGATCTTAGTGGATACTTGAATTTTTAAGCCTAATATTACAGCCCAAGAGGCCTAAGATCAGCATTCATACTAATCTCTTTTTGTCTCTTAGAAATTTTTGTCTTTCATTTTCTTTCTTTCTGATTTGGTCTAGAACTAAGTCAATTTCCTAATCTTTTACTGATGACTATCTCTCTTTTTTTTCTTTTCAAATTGTCCTCTTTTTTGACATTTATATCACCTCACCTTTTCCTCCTCAAAAATGATATGTTATTAATTCACACAAAATTTCCTCCCTTCTCCATTTTTTGTTCATTTACAGTTTTCTATGTTTTTTGGTTTTTTTTGGAATATGTACTTTTTTGTGAGAACCTTTTCGAACTTTGATCTTTATATGTTTGCACTTTACCACCACCCTGCCTAAGTTTTGTAATGTCCTCATTGTAAATGGAGGGTGCGAAATAATTTTGGGTTCAAGTATTAGAACAAGATTTATCGGGTGGGCGAACGGGTAGCTCTAATAAAGGTACTAGAGGTGGGATCGACTATTCTAAAATCGAAGTTAGGGTGCAATAGATGTGAAGTTCAAAAAAGATAATAAGGATCTTAGGTTTTTGGAATGATGGGTTGCCTCCCGTTAAGGGCTAAATTCAATGCCTTCAGCTAAGTAGAAAATGGTCTGGAGGAGGAGTGGTCAAAACAGATGAGTTTGTGGAATAAGCACCATGATCAAAAGCATGTTTGGTCCAACTATGTGCTTGTTCAGATCAGCAGGCTAATGATGCAGCCCAAACCCAATCAATCTGGTGGGTTGATAGATGTAGATCAAAAGATGCAGAACCCATCATATGTTCTGAAGCTTGGAATGATGTGGAAGTGTATAGCTAATGTTTGGTTGAGTTGAATCAGCCTGGTCAGTGTAGGGATCCTCAAATGAGAAAGAATCAGTGGAGGATGTGAGAACCCTACAAGAGTGATCAGAGAAGAATGGAGCATGATTTGTTGTCTAATCGAAGTCCAAAACCCGATTTGAATGTGGAGGACAATCATCTACAACCGGATCATCGAGAGGAGAATCAGAGTAGATATTGAGTCCAGTTGAGGGTCGAGGTTGAAAATGGGTTTGGGAAGGTTCTGCATGTGTAGAAGAGGTTGTTTCAAGAATAATTGTGTATGAGGTCTCCTCTAGAAAGGATTCAAAGTTGGTTCATTTAGAGAGTCCTCGTAGTGGACATCAAACTCAAAAGTAAATGCCTAAAGAGTGTTTATAGGATCAAGAAAATCTAAGTCAAGAAAAGATTCGAACACTAGGTTGTAGTCACTCTCGGCACTTTCTATTTTTGATTCCTGAGTATCAAAAAGAAATGGTTCCATCTCAATGGAACATGATTTTGAATCAGTTATCTCAGGATTAGGAACCTCAGAGTTAGAGTTGAAGAATGGAACATGTTTGCTGAGGTCGTAGATTGATTCATAGTCATCAGGCAACAATGGTTATCTGAAATCAAAGTAAGATTCCAAATCATCGGAGAACTTGCGAGAATCATGTTCGGAAATTGACTTAGGATCAGAGGTTCCACCACAGAATTGATCAAAAGATTTAGACTCAGAAACCTTAGTTGGATCTAGCCTATTCTCAAATTCTGATCCAAAAAAGGTGTTCCTATTAGGCATGGGCTTAGTTTCTTGGCTTGTAGGGAAGACCCAATCAAAACCCAACTCTTTTAACTCCTCGATTTCTGTATCATAGATAGGTGTGACTTTGAAAAAACTAATTTGAGTTTCTGAGGATGTTGGAGAGGTGCATTCATCACAGGCCTAGAATCATAATCCAAATTTAAACTCTAACTTTCATCATACGGGGCCTTGTAATCATGTCAATAAGGCTTAGATCTAGATTCTAGGTTAAGGGTATGGGTTGAATCATTAGAATTTAGGTTGAGTTCAACAGGGATGTCAAAATTGCCCAAGAGGGTCACCTTATCAGAGTAAGGAGCAGAATTCACACCCTCGAGAGGTTCTGATTCAATCTCATTATCACAGGAGTAGGAAATCTAAGCTTGGTGAACCAGGGTTTTGGATTTCTAGGGCTGGCTCAAAATCGTGTTCTCCTGCAATTGGATCCTCCCAACTCATTGCAAGATTAGGAATGTTAATTTGTTCATAATTTTAATCAGGTTCCACTCGGGTTGGGGGTCCATAAAAAGCTCTATCATCAAACTTGGGATTTGGAAAATTGTGTTGACCACTAGTTTCTCTCCAAGATGTTTTGTTAGTTTCTAATGAGTATTTTTGATCAATTGTTATATATAACTTATTCAACAATTCTCCCAGTTCTTTTAGAAATTCCTGGAATTTTTCTGGAAGTGAAGGGATTGACCAAAATTGCAGACAATCACTATTTCGTAATTTCACCAATTCACCGTGTTCTGCAAATAGGAGATCCCAATTTGAACAATATTTCAGTTGTGTCCATATTACTCTACATAGTTCATGGTGATCTCTGTTGTTTTTGCAAATGTTTCTTGAATGCCCTTGCATAATATTCCTTATGGTTTCTATAGGCATTCTCAAGGATTTTTTCTTTCAAGCTCATTTGGGATTCAGGTTTCCTAAATAATCTTCCTATATAACCAGGTTGCATTTTGAATCAAATGATGGAATCAAGATGTAGAATCAAAACTCAGGTTCAGATTGGAGTTGATTAGATCTAAAAGAGATTCCCAAGAAAATCTTTATGTGTGTCCTAAGGGAAGCGATGAGGGACTGGATGTGATATTGACCCAATCAAGGCACCCAAAGATTTTTGGCTGACTAAGGCAATTTCGAGGCAGATGATACCTCTGAATCAGAAATTCACACACCCGAGAAATACCTGGGTAGCCAGGAAGTGAGAGCCTCACAAAGACCCCTACATGGTAGAGCATCCCCATGGGTTAGAGAGTTTCCCCTACCTGACCTTCCTTGTCACTGAGGGTCCCTGCAAACCGGAATGTACAAACTTAAGTTCTTAAGTCTACCACTTTTATGTCCTCATTTGTGCCTTGATTCCACTTTATTAAAGGTTAATTTTGACTTGTGACCTAATTTGGAGGTTGGTTGGTCTACAATGTAGACCAACTTCACCTGACCTGCCATAAAGATGGCAGAATGAGATCTAGGTCAAGACCTAGAAATCACCCTAATTTGACTCCCAGGTTATTAGGTCCAAGGATTTTAGGGTTCAAGTGAATTTAGAGCCTAATTTTTAGGATTTTTGTCGATTAGATCTTTTTAACTAGGTGTTTGGGTAGAACACAAATGCGAGTGGGTTTGTTTTCCTTTATGCTGGAAAGTGCGAACTAGCACTTCAAAACCATAAAAATTGAAACCCTAATTGGCTCTATTCCAGTTCCAATTGATCATGACATGTTTACCTTTGGCTTCAAGAAAGAAGTGTGTGAGCCCAAAAAGTGATTAGAAATTAAGCGTAGTCCCTAATAGGCATAGGAAATTTGGGGTAGGATCTCTAAATAGAATCACTTCAACTCAATGAGATTCAAAAAAAATTTCGCAAATTAGGAAACTTGCCCTTTAAATGATAATTGTATGAAAAATAAGGCAGGTTATTCCTAATTAATTATTTCCTTTTTTGTCGTCCCAAGATTAGGAAGTTGATTATGGAAGAATAGAGAAGTTACCTGCCCTAGAGTGGTTGAATTGCGTGGAAGATCTCCTTGTGAAGTACCTTGCAAAATCACAAAAGAACAAACAAAGTAAGTTAGTGCTCAAATATAAAAATATAGCAAGAGAATAGCGGTGAATTGCACGTTGCTCCCCCACAACGGTTTCAAAATGTTGACAGAGCGAGATCGATGTTTACAAATGCTGCATTGTACTATAGCCGAAATCGCTTTGAAAACAAATACAATTTATTACTCGAATTTAAAGTCCGAGGTCGAACATAGGGAGCAAATAGGAATTCGCACACAAATCTCAAATAAATTGTAATTGAGCAAAAAATATAAGCCAAATAAAGTACTCAGAAATGATAATCAATGTAGAACATGAGTGTAATAAGAATTTGACAAGATAAAAAGAGATCTATAACGAAATAATGATGATTTAGATCACCAATTATTTAGTATAGTTATATGTATACAAAGGTAATCAATAATGCCATAGTAATCAGGACCAAATCAATCAAATATCCGCACAGTAGCTTGAATGCTACAGTAATAAGACATCTCCTTTGGAGATCAGATGCCTTAAATGTTCAACTGCTACAGTGCCATCTTCAATATTTCATTTTCTTTTTCTTCTCTTCTCCTCTTCTTCCACGACCCTGTTCTTCTTTCAGTTCTTCTATGCTTTCTCTTCCTTCTCTTCTTCAAGCCTTCTTCTTCTACCTGTCTTCTCTGCTTCAAGCAGAGGGGAAAGGGTCTTCAGATTTTGGCTAAGTGTTAGCCAATTTTTTCAAAGAGCAAAACCCCCTGCCCCATGCTCTCTCTTTCCTTCTCTCCTTGGGATTCCTCCTTTATTTCTCCTTCACAAGGCCATGCACAGTACTGGATATTCGGGTAATCTGACTTGGAGCACACCTGGGTCCAGGGCTGCGGGCGTGGGTCGCAACCGAGGACTGTACAGGGCTTAGATGGGTAATCAGGTCAACACCAAGTCCACAAGGCCAGTATCGCGGATGAGGCATGTGAGGGCACGAGGACCTTACCCCCTGTGTGTCACTTGACGCGATAAGCTCATGTGACAAAAATAACTTATGCGGCTTCAACTGCTCCTCAATCCATGATGTGGGACTAAATCCCACCGCCTTTCTCTACATGTGATTGCAGTTGCTTCTTCGGACGATTGTGGTCAAAGGATCATTCAAGAGCCAAATTGGCTCGTTGGTTGCATTCTTGGAGATGTTTCGCTGCTCCTGGGGCTTCGCCGGGGGCTTGAAAGTGCTAGAGTGAGGTTGAAGCTTTGTTAATGACGGTCTAGGTAGTGAAGACCTAAAAACAAGAATACGGACTTACGGCCAAGTTAAAGAGGCTCAGGAGCTTCGTAGGGATGCAGCGAAGGTGTGGGTGGCGGTGGCATGCTACGAAGGTGTGTATAGGTGGCTGACGAAGACGAAATAGGGCAGAGATGATGGGTTTGCTCAGTGGGGTTTTCGGGTGGAAGGGAAGGCGAATAAAGATAGGGGTTTTGCGTGTAGAGGGACGATGGGGCTTTTGGGAGCTGTGGCGAGGCATGTCGATGACTGTAGCATGTGGAGACCTCACCGGAGGTGCAGCCGGAGATCAGGAAGACAGAGGTGAGCAACAACATCGAGGGCTATTTTTGAGGTTTTTGTGTATAAAACTAAACCAAAGAGCTAAGTTAGCTAATCTAACGTAATCTAAATGGACGAACGGGGGAGAACAGCACTGACGTTGGTAGGCCGGTGCTAGGAAGAAGGTGCTCCGATGATGGGAATGCCGATGACGATATAGATAGAGGGGCTCCTGCTGCAACGGCTAAGAGTGGACGAGAGAGAGAAAGAGAATCCGGCCACTGGTTTTGTGAACGGATGTCGAAGGAGGTAAGAAGGTGTCACCAAAGCTTGTGGAGCTTCGCGGTCGGAAGAAGAAAGAGGAAAGGAGGGTTTCACGGCCGGAATCAAGCATAGGAGCACGGGCGTGCCCTTGGGATCTTTTTATAGGGCTCAAGAGGGGGTTTTGAGCTTGGAAGCCAAGCTTCTTAGCTAGGAATTGTCTCCGGAGTTGGAAACCCAAATCTCTCATGCGTTCACATGAGAGATTGGGAAGGTTATGGAGCTCATGGATAGATTCAGAGGGAAGATGACTCCTCAAAGAATCTCCCTTTCAATTTTGGAAGGGATTGATTGAACAGAGGAGTTCTCTTCAATCAATGGTTGCCAAAGAAGGATTCCTCCATGATAATGGTGGAGGGACCTATTTGCAAAGTGTGATGACAAAGCTAGGGGCCTTTTTGTAAGGATTTCAAAAGATAAGGGCATGTGTGAGAGAAAAGACTTAGACTAGGCCAAATTGCAAACTAGGTCAAGATGATCTAAGATTGGGTCCAAATTTTGGTACAAATCTAATTTTGACCCAAGGAATCCAATGGTGAAGTTAGATTTAAGTTTTGATCAAGTTTGACTGGGTAATTTGTGCAAAAACCAAAATCAGGGCATATGTCAATCTAAGACTATATTTTGGGTCAAAGCGGGTTCTGATGGTCAAATTGAGGATACCAAACCGTAAAGAATATTTTTCTATGAATTTTAGAGGGTTTAGGTGAATTTATCCTGACCAAAACCTCTGTTAATTAAGCAAGTCTATTTGTTGGGTTTCAGAAGTAATTTAATTCTCAAAACATGCGAAAACCCATTTCTGACTGTTCTAACCCAGTTGTTGGATATTTAAGGCCATTTGACCCTTGGTTGCTCCTTGAGAAAACCTGTGATTGTATTGCAATTTTGAGATGCTGTTAAAAGTATAGTTTTACCCTTGTTTTATTATTATTCTCTCAGAATAGTTATGCAATGAATTAGGGCTCTCTAGTGGTTATGTTGGAGCATTTATTCCTTGATACTGACTAAATTAAGCTAGTTATGGCTCATGATGGTGTTCTTATCAATGCATGATATGCAATATTTATAACATGAAATGTAAATCTAAGCCTAGGAACATATGCATGAATAGGCATTTTAAGGTAAATAGATGTGTCTACATTTGAAGCTCATTGCATTTGAATCCCATGTCATTCCAGCTCATCCTAGATGGATCCTAGCTCATTCCAGCTCATTTCAACTTGATCCAGCTCATTCTCAACTCCTCTCAGCTCATGGCAACTGAACTCTACTAAGCATAGCTGCTAGTCTTGAACTAGCTAGCTAAGCTAGCTAAAGAGTCATCATCCCAACTCATGCTAGCTCGTCTCCTGCTCATGAAGATCAACTCAGCTCAACTCAGTTGATCTTGGCCACTAAACCTAAGCTAGCTAGCTAAGCAAGTTATAAAGCCTTCAAGAAGATCATCTCCAGCATACTTCAGCTCTAGAAAAGCTGAAGCCAGCTCAATTTAGCTTAGTGATGTGTCGGAAATTCATTGCAAAAAGATTGAGTTTTGAAAACCCTATCGTCGTAGTGCAACTCGCAAGAAAAATCACCAATCAGATAATTTTTTACTGAAACTGAAAATGAGTCCTAAGTCGTACACAGGGAGACTACGTCGATACAAAATCCACAGTTATAGTTTCTTGTAATTTTTGTTTATAAACAGGACATTCGCTATGATCACTATTCTACTTGCAAAATAAACACTAAAACTATAAAGAGTGATAGAGAGAGAGAAAAAAATAACTTTTATACTAAGAATAATGTCAATACAACTACAACTAGAAATCAAGAAATCTAATCTAGAAAGTGATAAAGAAAAGAGGGTGAGAAGTTGTCCTCCTCGATGGCTGGTAGGAGGACGAGCCAGACAGGCATCGCCTGGAAGAAGGAGAGCAAAGATGGATGACAGAGAACGAATCTGGAAGAACAAGGGGTGAGGCAAGGCATCGGCGTCATGGGATCCACTTGTAGAATGGGGGTGAGAAGATGGCTGGCAAGAGCTACGTGAAGGGGATGAGAGGTGGAAAATTTTATTTTTAACTCTAGCGGAGATTCCCATAGCTTGGAAGCATTAGAGTGAGCTTTAGAACTTGAATTCTTAGCCCTTATAGAGGGAGAGAGATGATGGAAGGGATGAAGAAAATGAGTGGTAGGGGTACCTTTTTATAGGTGCAAAAGTTGGGGGTAAAAAGATCTTTTAAAACTTTACACAATAATTGTTGGGGTCTTTAGTGATGGATATAAACGTCACTAAAGACCAATGCCGCTAAATACGTACACGTGCCCTCGCCTCTTCATCTTCAGCAGCGAGCACTTCATCACACTCACACCATCTCAGCCGTTCATTCGATTGGACGACTTAGAGTGCGTGAGGCACTTCACCTTCAGCATTACTCGCCCATCGCGTGCGATGGCGCGTTTGATGGTGCATCGTCGTGCGTGTCCATGCTGTGCTTCCATCCAATGCTCGATAAGGTGCCACATCACTTCTGCATCCACCGTTTGCCTCTAACCTGATGGTCAAATTGAGAGCAGCATGCTCGTTTCTTTGATTTGAGGCTCGCAATATCTTGGCCGCGTGACCTCCCTTTTTGCATACGCCGCTCGACTACTACACCACCAGCCTCTCTTTGTCACATTTGTTTGTTTCCATCCATCCCCTCTCAGCCTTTGGATGGATGATCCAATGGCTGAGATTGCTTGATCGAAGGAAGAAGAATTGCGGGCACTATCGGGGTGATTTAGGTGGCTGGGATGGCTCCACGTGGTGCTATCCTGGCCATCCATCTTCATATGCTCATAGGTGGTGCCATGGTTGTCAGATTGAATCAATTTTTGCATCGTTGGGCTATGATCATCGATCCGAACTCATCCGTGCAGTTGGAATTGTCATCTAAAGTACAGATTTTACTCCACCTTGCCTCTTGACCTCTTATCTTTCTCAGACTGCATCTGATGCTATGGAGGTCCAATCAGGGTGATCTTCGAGTTATTGAACTTCGATCATCGCCCTGACCAGATTCGTACTATTAGATCTTCAATCCAAGGATCAGATAAATTCTGCCTTATTCCGTAACCACACAAAAAAAAAATTAACCTAAAATTTATACAATCTAACCTAAATGCATGATGATGCATGTTCTGCAATATTTCTAATGCATGAATGCTTCTATGACACTAGAAACATGCATAAATATGCATTTTAGGTCAATTAGATGTGTGCACAACACACCCCCATGCCTATCTTTTGCTACTCCCTAGAAAAAACTGTATGCTATTTATAAACATAATTAGGATCAAATTACTTAGGAAAAAGTTATTTTTCAACACTAGGATCAACTTACTAAGGACCTGAACTATAGATACACAACAACGCCCAGGTGTCTACCAAAATGCAGACCGCCCAAGCCCTCACCTTATTCAAAAGCAAAAGCATCTTCTTCTTTTTCTTCTTTTCTAATTTTTCTTGGATTTTTAAATTTAGGGTTTCGAGGCAGCTTTCAAAGGCTACCCAACCCACCCAAGACTCGAAGAGAACTCTATGTACTAAGCATCTTTTTGTGTGAAATGTGATAGACTCACTAATCGGCAATCAAAACGGGCTTCGGGTTTCTATGCCCTTAGGTGACCCTAAAAAGGAATTTTACCTAAAGGTATACTTATGCGACCGGTAGCTTTCCCCCTAT
This sequence comes from Thalassia testudinum, assembly GCA_037157565.1. Classification (NCBI taxonomy): domain Eukaryota; kingdom Viridiplantae; phylum Streptophyta; class Magnoliopsida; order Alismatales; family Hydrocharitaceae; genus Thalassia; species Thalassia testudinum. The sequence goes on from JAZHRO010000055.1 coordinate 47,180,829, forward strand.
TTTTATTTTTATGGGGTCAACATAAGGGCAAACCAAGTTTATATCTCCCTGACTTATTCTACTTCTCCGTTTATTCCTAAGTGTTTGGAATTAAACGTACATTTTTTGTGAGCTGGGTTTTGGACAATCGATCGATGACCTATTACCACCAACAACTTGCCAGCCATATTTATGTGAAGTGTGGCTTATTTCTTTCTTCTATTTTTTTTCTTTTTCTTTTTTACTTTTTCCTTTTGGATACTTTCTTTTTTAATTAAGTGGCTTCCCTAATCTAAGATTTACCTAAAGGCAGTAAGAAGAGAATGGACGTGTGGTTGGGCTCTAGATGACCAGCTGATGAGCTGTTACCATTAACTTGCCAACCATACCACTTTAAAAGGTTCATTAGCTACCCAATTTTCGTTAAAACTGCTAAACAATGAGTCATTGCAAATAGTATGTACATGCGTAGACTTAAAGTTCCCTCAAATCAAAGGGTGGGTTGATAAGTCGTGTACTTATCAACCCAACTTATTTGACCAATTTGAAATGAATTTTCTAATGGCAAGGACTCAAGAAACAAGTCTACATTTTAGTGGACACCCTGGCCAATTATGTCTAAAGACTTGAAGGGTCTAAGTGTTCAGGTCATACTGTATTATTTCCTAAGGTTGAAAATTTCTAAAGCCTAAGTTTTCTTTTCCAAATTCAATTTTTTTTTTAAATAAAAAGGAAAAGTAAAGAAAATTTACAAGAAATCCATAAAGCTGATAATATGATATAGAAATGAATCCATCCCCCCATGCCTACTTATGCAATGTCCTCATTGAAAATAAAAGGCATGAGAAAAGGGAAGAGTAGAAAAATATCACCTGTATTCCATGATGCTCTGGTCAGCTTTGAGTAAGACTGCACAAGTGCTAAGTTTAGTGCCATCTACTAGGCAGGGTCTAGCCAAAGAAGTCAGATTAATGTTAAAGCAAGGGACTAACCAAGGGACTATCTGAGATTGGATAAATGATTCCTGCATTGAGTAACTTAATGATTTCCTTCCTAACCACTTCTCGCATATTAGGGTTCAATCTCCTCTGCATCTGGTAAGAAGGGCAGGATCCATCTTCCATAAAAATTCGATGATTGCAATATGATGGCTCAATCCTCCTGAGGCCATGGATGGTCTAACCAATTGCCTCCTTATGTACTTTTAGGACCTTGATAAGTTTTTCCTCTTGCTCCTTAGCTAGTTTTGCAATTATAATCACAGGGAGCATTTTCTTACATCCTAAAAATTCATATTTCAGACTCTCAGGCAATGGTTTCAGTTCAAGCTGGGGCGAGTTTAAGATGGAGGGTAAGGAGGATGCTGATGAAGATTCATCAGGACGGTCTAATGGAAGAGGTTGGAAGTAAACAAAATCAGCAACTAATTGCATCGCAAAATACGCATGCAATAATGCTATCTTGTGCTATTTCCTAGCATTACCTATGCATATTAGGATTCCATAGTTGCATTTTGTAAAAATACATGCATGCATGCATTTAATTAAAAGGAGAGGAGAATGAATAAGTAGCCTTGCAATTTACTTTTTTCTTCAAGTGCACCTCTACTAATTCACCATCTTTTTAATCTTCATTTCCCTTGACTTTTAAATCTTTTCCCACGGCTGCAACTTCTCCTCGCACCCTCTCCTTGCCAACCTTTTCCCTGCGCCAGCCTCTCCTTGCAAAGGCCGTGCATGAGCCATGCATAGCCAGGGCATGGCTGTGCATGGCTTTGTTCTTCTATAAAGGAGGGCATCTTCTTCACTTCAGGACAGGCCTGGTCCCAGCAACCAAAAGAAACCACCTGCACTTCTTCTCGAGGCTGTCCTCTCCTCCCATTCCCCTCCATACGCCAGTCCTCCTCCTCCGAGATACCCGGCGGGCAGGAGCCCCTACTGTGGTGCACACCACCACAATGAGACCACCACCGCCTAGCTCTTCAAAGAGCCGCTGGGCGTGGTGGGTCTGTTCTCATTTTTTTACATTCCTGCATCTTCCTGCCATTGGAACAGCTTCAAGGTCTGAAGCTCAAAAGCTTCGCCCAGCAGCAGCAGTAGCCGCCCCACGCCATTCCACGCAAGCCTGCAGGCCGCCTCCACCTTTCCTCGCGTGCCTACAGGCACCTCCGCCTTCACTTCTTCGCTCTGTAGCACACTCTCTCCCACCCGCAACCGGCCACCGCACGTCACTGCACTTGCTGGCCAACCTTCACCATGCTCCCCAGCAGCGCCCGCATCGCCCTCACCCTCCACCGCACGCCAGCACGCGATCTGTCGCAACCTTCCGCCCGAAAGCCGGCAGCCGAAGCCACTACGCCGCGCGTGCCGAGCCGTCCTCTCTCACAGCACTGCCCACTATCGGTTCCGCGGTGCGGACGACCACTGTACCCACTGTTCACGCAAGTCATCGTGACACTGTGGCTAAAGTGGTCTGACCGGAAAGCTTCTCACTTTCCTGGTCACCTGGCATGCCGCAATCGGCCCTCGCCCGTGCACGTGCCTGCCCACGCGTCTGCCAGCCCTCGTCCGCACCTGTCTGCTTCGCCCGCACTCGACCACACGCGCCTGCCAACATCTGCTCCAGCGTCTGCAAATGACCTCCCTTCACGTGCGCCTGCCTTCACCTACTCCAGCCTCCACGCAGCGCTAGGCGCTGCGAGTTCCTCTCCACTCCCCACGCCCGCGTGCTCCTCTCTACGCATACGTGCCTACATAGGCGCGCGTGATCAGCCGACGGCCCTGTACCACAGACGACTTAACCTGCAGCCTTCCCTCTCCCGCCCTCTCTCTCTCTCACTCTCTCTCACTCTCCCTTTACACCGATGCACACACACACCCACACACACATATACACTATTATAAACATATATATACGTTTACTTAGTGATATATATAGACATATATTTATATACATATATAGATATATATCTATATATATATATACTTATATTTATACATATAGTAGTACCTATATACTTATGCATTAGTATACATACATACATATATAAATATATATATATCTATATACTTATATATATACATACATATATATATATACATATGTACATATACTTATATAAATATACATATATACTTACATATATACATATATCTATAACTATATATATATATATATATACCTAGCTACATATATCTATATATACATATATTACTATATACTTATGCACACATATATATATATATATATACCTCTATATAGTTATATATACATACATATATATCCACATATATATATACCTATATATTTATAACCATATGTATATATATACATTTAGATATATATATTTTTTCACATTATTTACCATACGTTGTATCGCGGGAATATCTGCACCAGTTGTTGATATTCCCCGATACACGTGTACAAAAAGCTTGGTCGCATACATCATCCACCATCCATCCCACACTCCACGCGGCACCTAGTCCTGTTGGCTGTGTCTCTCTTGACGACGACCGACTCGACACCGTGCTACACTCCATCTCCACCTCCACCCCCACCCCTTTATATACATAATATATATACCTATATATATATATTATATTTACTTTATTTCAGTTTCGCTTTCCTGATAGTAAAAAGACAAAAAAAAAATATAAAAGAGAAAAGATAATCTTTGACCTGCAGGTACTTCGTCTTGCGAATAGCAAGACCCGTTTTGGAACCCTGTTTTGGCTCAAAGCCAAGAACCCAATTTTGAGGGTGTGCCTCAAGGACAAAGATTACCAGAAAAAAATCTAAATAAGAAAAACACCAAAAACACAGTAAACGAACAGAAGATACTCGTTGTAGGAAAGGCATAGAAACTTGACTTGTACCCCACTTCCCTGAGTTTGACCCTGGCCCTAAAAGTGACAAGATAAAATCAAGTAGGCCAGGTTAAAAATTTTGTAAAGAGATGGTTAGGTCTAGTTTAGGTTAACCACTATACACATTTCAACGATAAAATCACCATATTAACAACCTATCCAGGTCCGACCATACATCTTTTCTAGCGCCGTTGCTGGGGAGGTGCACCTTCAAGTAAGTTTCTATTCAATTCCTTTCAATTTTTCTCTTCTCTCTTCACGGGTATCTCTGCTTTTGCTGTGCAGGTGAACCTGGTTGCAAGGAGAAGACGTGAGCAGATCCAAGGCGGGAACGAGAGCGTGAAGACGCCGACACCACATTAGAGCTTCGCACACGTTGCCGAACAAGTATGTTTTCTTTTCTTAGCAACCTAGGTTAACTTGTAACCTTAATAAAAAAAAAAACTAAAAACTAAAAAACTAGAAAAGCTTCTTGGGATCTCTTAGGGCAAGTGGATTAAAATTCACTTGTTTGATTGATTGTCTTCACTCCTACCGCCCCGAGATTTCCTGCCCTACTTCGCTTAGCGAAAATCCGAGAATCTTGGTTCTTCAATTTTTCGCCGCGTAAAGTATTCTTTGAGGCAAATACAAAAAGATTGATTGCACCCCTCTTTTGCCTCACTTATCTACAATTCGTGATCACCTTTTTGGTGGGGAGACTTGGAATTGAGTTAATTCCAACCACACCATGACTTTTCAACTTGCCTAAGATTCGATCCCGAACACCTCAACCCCCAACAATTTGATTTTCTTTTGGTTGAGACTTGTGTGTGGACATTTTTCTCAGAGATTGGGAGCAGTTGAATTGAAGTGCTTGGCTCCATTTCTCACTAAATCTAAAACTGATTCGTGCATCCACACATAGAAATCTCCATTTTGGGTAGCCCATTGCATTATAGCATGCATTAACTAACTGATATTGAAGAAGGGTTTGTTGGGCTTAGAAAGAAAACTTGTATTCTCACAAAAACCCGAAGATTGGTTGAATTGGTAATACAGCGAAATCCTAAAATCCATACTACTTAAGGCTGAACTCTAAAAACCATTCACTAATTAAAACTTCAATTCGGGGAGATTTCCCCGTTGCATGCTTGGATTACACACTTTGAAAAATCAATCACTTGGGCATTACCCATAAGAAACGCCCTTCACATTCCAAAAGCACTTGACCCTAAGCCTCTAACTAAAACTGCTAGTAACTTGACCCTTCTTAAGGATTTGAGGTCTAACTACCTGCGTGTAGCAGCTACGTGCCGGTGAGAGTTCCTGTGTGCTATCAGGTGTCTAAGACTAGGGCAAGTGGCCTTTCATTCTGGCCCAGTGGTTCCGCGGTGCTCGCATTCGATTCCGTAGTTCGTGATAGTAGGTAACTTAGATCTTTAGGTCTAAGGGCACACTATGGACGTCTGACAAAGTGTTTGGACGTCCAATAACACTGTAGAAGTGGGTTTGAGGTTTGCAAGAGATGGCTAAGGGTCCTGGACATCCTATAACTTATCTAGACGTCCAGATAAGGGTTTAAACTAGGGTTTTAGGGCTTCCTAGGGTGTTTTCACCTAATCTATGGGTGGTTAAGGCTTAGGGAAGTCCCTAGTCTATCCTAGAGCTAGGATGGACCTAAGTTAAGGGTGGCTAAGGCTTGGGGAAGTCTCTAGGCTATCCTAGGGCTAGGATGGACCTAAGATCTTCACATTTTACTGCTTTATTCCTACTTAATAGAATAACAAACCTTTTGCCCCCTTACATTATTGTTCCTATATTTAAACTAAGCCTTCTGCTCCAGCTCTACTACAACTCCCATTATTCAGGATCCAGCTTCAGATCCTACTCCAGATTTAGCTCCAGATTTGCTTATTGCTTGCAATCGACATAATGCACTTAATCAGCACATTATAACATTATTTTATGCATAGCTAAAGTAAAGTAGTAAAGATGTAGATAATGCTTATGCGTGCATAAATTTCCCTAACTTATGCTAAGTTCTAGACTAATCTAGGTCAATTAAGACCTATGATTGCTGCGCAATCATTGATGGGCATTCTAGGTTGGTTGTTTGACCTGATTAGAGGCAACTGAGTGTATACATGGCACTCACCCATTTGTCTTTGCGGTGCATAGTTGATCGGTCGGATTTGGGTCTATTGCCCTAAATTTTTCTAAAAGTTAGGGTGGTTTTTTCAACTCAGATTATAAGAGTTAAAATATGGGTTGGACCTAACATTCTCCTGTATAGCATACACATCCTAATAGGGTAAGGATGGTGGGAAAGGAGAGGGATCAGAGAAACTAGGATCAAAGGTCCTAGTTTGGAACCCATAGGGTTCCGAGTAATGCTAGCTCATAGGTTGAGCTGCTTCCAGTTGATTTATGAACTCCCTTCTAGTAGGAGCTGAAGAATGGAACCCTGACTTCTGGAATTGAGTGGATTGAGACATATTTGTAGAGTTTCTTGACATCCACTCTTCCATTCTTTTGGTAACCAGGTCCACCTTATCAAGTTTATTTCAAATCAGCTCCATATCAAAAGAATGAGAGTCACGGACCTCATTAACAGTCGATCTGGGTTATTGGGATAGGTTAAAAGTATCCATAGACGCATGATTGATGGAATTTTCACTCATTTCCTCAAACAATTCATGCACACTATCTACATTCTTTTTGAGAAAATTGCCTCCCCAAGAAGCATCCACATTTTTACGAAGTTGCTCAGTCAACCTGTGATAAAAGATCTGAACAAGTTGCCATTTTGGCACCTCGTGGTGCGAACACTTCCGCAAGAGATCCTGGAATTGCTCCCAAGCACCATGAAGCGGTTCCCCCGACCGTTGGACGAAAGTAGTAATCGCTCGTTGCAAAGCATTGGTACACCTGACTGGGAGGGATTTCTTTTGGAAAGCCAATTTAAGATCAATCCAAGTTGCTATCAACCTTCCAATAGTCCAGTACCAATGTGCAGCCTTATCCCTCAGAGAGTGGGGGAAGAGCCTCACAATCATCTGCTCCTTGTCCACATTTCAAGTTTTGGTGGTTTGGAGCAAAGTGGTCAAGTCCTCCAAATGCTGAAACGGGTCTTCAAAGACAAGCCCATGGAAATGTTTGATCAGGCTTAACACCTCGGGCTTGATTTCTATGTCATCGGCTACAATCTGGATACCGAGACATTCCCGTAGTTTGAAGGATCATAAAAATCCTTCAAGGGCTGAGTGCCCTGACCATGCATTCACTGGAACCATTCTTGCATTTGCTGCAATTGTTCCAGCTGCCTTTGCAGCGTCTCTTGCAGATTCTGAGGCAAAGGAGGTTGTTGATCAGCAATGGGATCAATTGAATTAAAATTCAACCTACGCCTCCTTGATTGGTCTAATGGTCATTCCAAGCTAGGATTCAATGACCTCCTTCCAAGCATAAACTAGAAAGGGGTCGAAAGGACTAGGGATATGATTGCTGTTTTCAAGAAGAAAAGTTAGGGTTTCGGGAAACCCATCATCGCAGTTGCAAAACTCACTATCAAATAAAATTTATACCAAAACTCGAAAGGGAGTCCTAGGTCAAACATGGGGAGGTGATGTTTGATTCTTGAAATTCGCATTTCACTTTGTTTCGTTTTGGTATTTTGTATTTGCTATTTTTTTGCATTTTATGATAGTGTAGGAACAAGCAGGAATATTATCTATACTAAGCAATTCTACAAAGCAGAAAAGAACTATTCTACTTGCTCAGTACGAAGGAAGAGAGAAAATGAAAAACTACTTCTAGATAAATGCTTGACAAATGTTCATTACAAATGCTTCTATACTTTGAAAGCAGTAAAATGGAATGGGGGTGAGAGAAATCCTCTTTGTCAACTGCTTGGAAGATGAAGCTACGTTGATGTGGCTCGGACGAAAATGTTGAGGAGTTGAGGGAAGGAGAACGGTGTCAGTAGATGAGGGGAGGATGGGCAGCGTTGCAGCGTGAACTGCTTCCCATAATGGTGTTGAGAAGATGGACAATGAAAGCTCCACAAATGGTGATGAGAGGGTGGAAAATACATTTTATTTTCTCTAGTGGAGCATCCCAAAGGCTTGGCACACAAGCTCAAAGTGTGTTTCGAGCTCTAGAGTAGGTGAGGAGAGCATAGGAAGGGATGAAGATGGATGGAGGGGTGTAGGTCCTTTTATAGTGGAGGAGGAAGGGCTTGGTAACACATGGGCAATTGGATGTCCATAAACATCGTTGAAGACCCGCCTTGGATGTTGCTGAAGGTAGCCAGCCAATGCTCACACCCTCGTGCTCACAGTTTGATCAGGCATGGACCATTGGTAGCCGTTGGATCATAAGCGGACGGCTGAGATAGCACAAGGATCATGTGCTCGATGGCGTGTTAGATTAGGCATCGGTAGGCACGTGATCGTGCGCATGCTAATCGCAAGGGTCGAGTTGTGCCACGTCGCCATCATCTTCACCATTGGATCTCCATCGCATGGTCCAATTCCAAATGCATGCCTTCGCTGCTGGATTCCTCCCCACAACCGCGGCTCAAACTTGCGCTCACAATTTAGGAGCGCTACCTGTGACCATTGCACTATGGGCGTGGTTTGTCGCGTGGACGTGTGTGTCGAGGCCGCTCCTTGGCCATTGTATCTTGATCCAACAGTTGCAAATTCTTCGCGTGGATGCTCTTTAGATGCCAGTGGAGGCTATAGTCGATCTTGGGTGACTATGATGGCACCATGTGGTGCGAACATGGCCATCCATTCTATTTGCATTGTAGGTGGCACCACGGATGTTGGATTGGGCCGATTTTCATGTTGTTAGGCTACGATCATCGATCCGGATCTATCTGTGCAGTCGGACTTGGCATCCGAGGTTATGATTGTCACCACCTTGCCCCTTCGCCTCTAATCTTCCTCGGACTGCATCATGTGCTACAGAACTCCAATCAAGATAATTTTGGAGGCGTTGGACTCCGATCGTTGTCCTGATCAGATCCTGATGTCAACACATTCATTTAGGTTAAAATGCCTATTTATGCATGTTCCTAGGCTTAGACCTGCATTCTGTATTATAAATATTGCATAGCATGCATCATTCTGCATTTAGAGTAGTTGCATATAATTTAGGTTAATTACATCCTTTGTGTGATTAGGAGAGAAGGATATTTATTTCAGAGCCTCAGATTGACGATCCAACTATATGCATCTAATCAAGAAGACAATCAGAGTCTAATGCCTCTGAAATCGCTTCAATCAGAGTCCCATAGCACCATATGCAATCCAAGGAAGATGAACGGCCGAGGGACTTGGTGATGCAATCTAAAGCATCAAACAACAACTCTGACCATATGGATTGATTTGGGTCAACGATCGCAGCCTAACAACACGAAAATTGACTCAATCTGACCTCTGTGGCATCCCTTACAAAGGAATGAAGATGGACGGTCCAAGTCGTGCCACGTGGCGTAACCTAGGCCGCCTATGCATACGCATGTGCCGCAGCACGTGCACAGCAATCTGGGCTCGTGCACGCGCGAGTTCAAAATCAGTGTGTATCATGCATGCAGGCGTGACAAGGGCGTGTGCAGCGTGCACCAGCAATGCGACAATAGGGACACGTGAGCAGGATCTTCAGTGATGTTTGCGGCAGATCTTCATCGACGTTTATGACCATCACTAAATGTCCTGTATGTGAATTTGATTCCTTCCTCCACTTTAAAAGGACCCTACCCCTCCCATTTTTCTTCATCTCTTCCTTTCTTCCTCTCACCACCTCCAAGGCTCAAGAGAGAGCTTGTCCCAAGCCTGAGATGCTTCTTTAGAGTAGAAAACCAAATATTTTTCCATCCCCTCATCCCCATTCATGGAACATCCCATGGCCATCTTCTTACCTACTTTGGAAAGTATATCCTCGCTGTGACAACGTCCCATCCCATCCTCCTTCCTCCGCTGTCGTTCTCCTTCGTCCCTCTCCTCACCATCTTCGTCCGGGCACCGTCAGAGTGAGTTGTCCTCCAAGTGACCATCGAGGGGAATTCTTCTCATCTCCATCTATCTTTACTACTTTCTAGTGTAGTTTTTCCCACTTTCATAGTTGTAGAAACACTTGTTCAGAAATATATGTGATTGTTTCTCTCTCTCTTTCTTTTATATTTTGCAAGTAGATTAGTTAGATAAAATTTCATCGACTTGATCTCTTCCCTATTAAAAATACAAAAAAAATTATAAATGACAAAAAATGACAAAAATAAATAAAAGAGAAACGCAAAATTTTGAAAACCAAACGTTTGCCTCCCTGTGTTCGACCCAAGACTCACTTTTCGAGTTTCAATTATAAATTTTATTTGATCGACGGATTTTCTCATGAATCGAACTACGATGACAGATTTTCTAAACTCTGAACCTTTTCACATGCGAATCTACCGGATCAGATCTGTACGGTTGAATCGTCAGTCTGAGGCCCCAAAATAAATCTTCTTCTCTATTGACCACAAAAGGACATGAATTAACCAAAAATATACACAAACTACTCTAAATGTAGAATGATGCATGCTATTCGATATTTATAATATGGAATGCATATCTACACCTGAGAACATGCATAAATAGGTAATTTATCCTAATTAAATGTGTCTACATTAGGATAATAACCATACAGCACAACAATACAAGCCTATCCTCAAGTTGGGTAGCCTAAGGACCTATGCTCCAAAATAAACTCAAACCACAATATGAATTTTGTTTCGTCCTCAATCAAGAAGCTAGTTAAGTTGGGATGGCAAGACAGGGGGAGCGTGTCCCGAAGGCTGTTAATTATGCTAAACCCTTGCCTGCTTAAGTCATTTGACAATCAAGCCACCCAACTTAGCACCTTCTAGAGAAAGTAGACATCACAAATTCATACCTCAATATGAGAAATATTTTGAAACGATCTGATGAGTCCTAGGACCAATGTCTACTTGCCTTTAGATTAGGCCTGGGATAGTAGTGCTTTTGGAATTTGGTGGGCTCTTAAAATGGGTTGTGCCCTTAATGATTAATTGAATAAGTGTGAGTGCAAGCAAAACAAGGGTTTTCAAGCAAGATTATTTGGATGAGTGGCTTTTAGAGTATAAATCTTGCTTAAGTAGCTTTTAGGGTTTGAATTAGGGTGATTTCAATCAAATTCAGGAGGCACACCAAGATTTGCAAACACAAGTGAAGATGTTTTCCTTTAAATCAAAACAAACTGGAGTGCCTAGTGTTGACCTTAATTATTAATCCTAATGAGCAAGCTACTTGATGAGTTGTTTTTATATGAAGTGGTGCGGCCCAAACAACTCAAACAATTAGCCTTGATGCACCACTGAGTTAGGCACACAAGTGGTTACCTAATATGATTTCTACTCAATTATGTGTTTGGTTGTATGTTCTAGTTCCAAAGATCGGGATATCGATTGAGCATGAAGAATCAGAAGAGGTTGTGTACCTTTGTGGTTTTTTCTAGATTTTTTTTTTAAGTGTGGGTGAGGTGGGTGGAGGTGGAAATCAAAGCAACCAAACTAATCCTAGGATTTATTAGAGCACCAAGGATAGTTAGGGTTTTAATTAGGGTGATGGAATGAAGTCTATGGTGGGGGAAATAATAGGGAAGCACTTATAGTTGTCTTCGACTGTACTTTACTCCTTTCTACCGCTTGAAGATTCCTGGTCGAGGTGCCTACAAGAGAATAGAGAAGAAATGAAAGAGAGTTAGAAAGCAATTAAGTGCACAAAATGCAAAAAAGAAATTGAGATCCATTGCCTCCTCGGCAACAACGCCAAAATGATGTGTTGGAAATTCATTGTGAAAAGATTTGAGTTTTGAAAACCCTGTCACCATAGTGCAATTTGTGAGAAAATCCGTCAATCAAATAATTTCTTACCGAAACTCAAAATGAGTCCCGGGTCGAACATGGGGAGGCTACGTCGATTCGAAATCTGCAGTTATATCTTTCTGTAATTTTTGTTTATAAATGAGACATTCACACTAATCGCTATTCTACTTGCGAAATAGACACTAAAACTATCAAGAGAGAGAGAGAGGTAGAGAGAGAGAAAAAAAACTTTTATACTAAGAATAATGTCATTACCACTATAACTAGAAAGTGAAAAATCTAATCTAGAAAACGATAAAGAAAAGGGGGAGAGAAGTTATCCTCCTCGACGGCTACTTGGAGGATGAGCTGAACGAATGTCACTTGGAAGAAGGAGAGTGAAGATGGATGATGGAGAATGGATCTGGAAGAACTGGGGCAAAGGTAAGGTGTTGGCGTCGCAGGATCCACTTCCAGAACAGGGGTAAGAAGATGGCTGGCGAGAGCTTCATGAGTGGGATGAGAGGTGGAAAATTTTGTTTTCTACTTTAGCGGAGCTTCCTGTAGCTTGGGAGCACTAGTGCGAGCTTTAGAACTAGAGTTCCTAGCTCTTAGAGAGAAAGAGAGAGGATGGAAGGGATGAAGAAAATGAGTAGTATGGGTGCCCTTTTATAGGTGCAAAAGTTGGGGGCAAAAAGGTCCTTTAAAGCTTTACACATTAATTGTTGGGTTCTTTAGTGATGGATATAAACGTCACTAATGACCCACGTCGCTAAATACACATGCACGCCCTCACCTCTTCATCACCAGCAATGAGCACTTCATGACACACACACCATCTCAACCATCTGATTGTTCGATCGAACAACTTAGAGTGCGTGGGCCGCTTCACCTTGAGAGTTACCCTGCATGCGATGGCACATCTGATGGTGCGTCATCACCCGTATCCCCATTGCGCTTCCATCTGACACTCGATAAGGCATCACGTCATGCCCGCATCCATCGTTCGCCTCTGATCCGATGGTCAAATTTAGTGTAGCATGCTCGCCTCTTCGATTTGAGGTGTGTGAGGTCTCGACCTCGCAACCTCCCTTTCCCCGTACGCTGCTCAACCGCTATGCCACCAGCCTCTCTTTGTCGCATTTGTTGATTTCCGTCCATAAGCTCTCAGCCATTTAATGGATGATCAAATGGCTGAGATTGCTTGATTAGTGGAAGAAGGGCTGCAGGATTTGTTGGGGTGATTTGGGCGGCTGGATGGTGCCACGTGGCACTATCTTAGCCATCCATCTTCATATGCTAGTAGGTGGTGCCACGGTTGTTGGATTGGATCGATTTTCATGTCATTGGGCTACGATTGTCGATCCGAACCCATCAGTGTGGTTGGATTTGTCATCTAAAGTCCAGATTTTACACCACCTTGCCTCTCGACCTCTTACCTTTCTCGAACTACATTTGATGTTATGGAGGTCTGATTGGGGTGATCTTAGAGTCGTTGAACTCCGATCGTCGCCTTGATCAGATTCATATGGTTGGATCTTCAATTTGAGGCCTAGGTAAATGCTTCCCTGTTCCCTAACCACAAAAAGAAAAAATTAGCCTAAAATTTATACAATCTAACCTAAATGCATGATGATTCATATTATGCAATATTTATAGTGCATGCATACTTCTATGACACTAGAAACATACATAAATATGCATTTTAGGTCAATTATATGTGTGCACATCACTCAACACTACTTAGCTTAGTAGCTAGCAAAGAACTAGCTAGCTAAGCTAGTTGCTGAGTTCACAGGCATCTCTTCTTCAGCTTCATCTTAGCTCCACGAAGGTGTTGTAAACTTGATTAAAAGTATTTTTTGATAGTGACAAATAATTGTTTCTTCAAAAGGATTAATATTTATTGAAGAAATTTTTGAGAGATAAAGTATTGGAAAATGAAGATCAGAGAAGAATGAAGAGTAAAGGAAGATGAAGACATTAGATTCAATTCTTTGTTGTTTTATTTGTTAGAATGTAAAAATGCCCTAAATTCCATTCAAAATTATCCTTAGGATACCATTAGAACCTTCCTATCCATACTCTTCTCTCCCAAAACTCAAAACTTAGCCATTGTTAGATTTTTAGGCATCCTATGTTATTTTCAGATGTCTGTATTTGATCTTTCAAATGTCTGAGTTACACCTTCAGACATCCTACATCACATCCAGAGCGTATACTCCCTATGCTTTTGGTGTAGGCATCTGATATAGATTTTAAGACATCTATATTTCTCCTCAGATGACTAGTCATGGATTTTTAGACATCTCTTCCATTAAGATATCTCTCAGATACCTCTTTGCTTTGGAAGAACAATGATCAAAATTTTCCTTTTATTTCAAACGTTTGGTTACCTCTTAAGTCATCTGGAAATGACCAACATTCACTTTTTACCCAATGTTCATATTGACCGCAATTATGTTTGTATGTTACGCATTGAGTTTGGAACATTGTAGGCTTCAGACATCTATACATTTTTTCAGATGTCTATCTTATCAACTGAAGACGTCTACCTCTTTAATTCAGACATCCCTGCAATCAATCTTGAAAATCTAGTAATGACTACTTTGTCACTAGAGCTTTTCTAGATGTCCTATTTTCATCTCTGATGTCTGAAATAATCTATTCAAACATCTGATCCAGTCAACTTCGAGTAAATGATTTGTAACCATTCTACCTCTATTTATTCCATTCCATTTCAAATTCCAATGACCACCTAGGCCTAAATCCGACCTCCTACACCTATAAATACCCCCCATGGGTTGCATTAAGCCTACACACCAAGGAAATACAATGTACTTATTAGGGAAAAGCTCTTGCTCTCATTTGTGCTCTATAGTGCTCCATTTTGCTCTAGTGTTCCTAGCAACTTCTTGAGAGCTACAACATTCCCACTCTCCTTTTCAACATCTTATAGGCTTCCAAAGGGAGTATTATGGTAAATTTTATTTCCTATACCTTTCAAGGCTCATAGGATTTATATTATTTTATTTTTATTAGTTTGTTTGGGTACCTGAGCTGTGGGTTTCCCATTTCCTCTTATTTGATGGGCAAAACTCTTCTTGGGGTTGTCCAGGAAGAGGGGATTGTAATATTACTTGTTATTAGTAATTCCTACTTGGGTAGGGGGAAAATCTTGGATTGAGAGATCTAGCTAGAGGTTTTTCCCCCAAGGGTTTCCTCGATATATATTTGTGTTATTTATTGCGATTGATTTTGATTATTTTTGTTACACAATTCAACCATCTTCTTGTGCCACTAACAATTGGTATTAGAGCCTTGTTTGTGCTTGTGTGTAGGTGTAAAATCTTTTACAAGGCGATCAAATGGCATCAAGGGTGGTGGCTGCAAACGGAAACATCAGATTTTCGACCACGAAACCTCCTTACTTCGATGGTACGAATTACTCATTCTGGAAGCGAAGGATGGAAGTATTTCTCCAATCTGGAGACTTCTCTCTTTGGCAAATGGTAGAAACACCATTTGTGAAATCTTAGAAACTAGAGAATGGAGCCTTGTCAGAAGATAGCATGAAGAAGCATTCTCTCAACTCCAAGGCGATGAATGCCTTGTACTGTGATTTGAGTCTCGATGAGTTTAATCAGATCTCTTAATGCACAACTGCAAATGAGATCTAGAAAACTCTTGAGGTTACTCATGAAGGAACCAATAAGGTAAAAATTCCAAAGTAGTTATGCTAACCAAAGATTTCGAAAAAATTGAAATGCAGGAAAATGAAAGCATAAATGATATGTGCACCTGATTTATCTTCATTGTCAACAACTTGAAGGCTCTGGAAATGACCTTCACAAAAGGTGAGCTCGAAGGTAGGATTTATGTTCCTGAACTAATATTTTTGAGCTTAAAGTCATAGCTATAGAAGAAGCGAATGAAGTTGAAAACTTAATATGGATCAACTTCTCAGGAATCTCATGGCATATGAGACCAAGCTTAATCAAAAGAAGTGAACGGATGAAGGAAAGAAGAAGCAATTAGCCTTTAAAGCCCTTTCAGAATCAAAGGATAGAGATGAAGAAGATGAAGACCTTGCCATGCTCAGTTGTAAGTTTAGAAAATTTCTAAGGAATAACAAGAATTTCAGGAGAAAAGGATCTAGAGAGGATTCAAGAGTGGAACCAATTATTTTCTATCAATGCAAAGAGAAGGGACATATTCAAAGGGATTTTCCACTTCTTAAAAAGGATGGTGAAATGAGAAAAAAGAAATAAGAGAAGGATACAAAGAAGTCGTTTAATAAGTACAAGAAGAAGAAAGCTATGCAAGGAACCTCTACCCCACCAAATACTTCTCCAACTTCCCATCTCCCTTCATAGGTCACCTTGGAGCTATCCTCCCACCTCCATTCCGGTAGCAAATCACCTCCGTCTTCTCACCTCCATTCCGAAGCCACACCGAAGCTTTCCTCAACACGACATCCTCCAGCATCTCACCTTCGTCGTCCCGCTCCTCACCTCCTTCGTCCAAGCTTCTGCCAGGCGTTGTAGTCTTGCCGAACAGCCGATTCAGGAGATTTCCTCTCACCTCCCTCTCTTTTTGTGCTTTCATAGTAGATTGTAATTACATTGGATTGATATATATATACCATTTTCGTTCCACATCTCTATTTTGTGAATCATTTACTTGTCTTTTATTTCAAAAACACAAAAAAAAAATAAAACCCCAAAATACCAAAAAGAAACGAATCGAAGAATGATTTTCAAGTAAAGTAAGCGTCGCCTCCTTGTGTTCGACCCCGGACTCCCTTGGAGTTTCGGTATAAATTTTATCTGATCGGCCTGTTTTGCAACTACGACGATGGGTTACTTATAACCTCGATTTCTAACATGCGAAACACGATTCGACCAGGTAACCCCTAACCCTATCTTTTTATCATTAGCATATAGATAAGGCGAGTTAAAACTATGAGCTATTTGTCAATAATTAAGGGGGAGATCTTGTTAGCTATATTTCCTTCAGAAAGGGGGAGAAAAAAAAAGGCTATCATGTTGTTACAAAAAGGGGGAGGACATTACTCTTGTTAAAAGAAATTCAACCCGTTTATAGAAGAGCATGTTTTAAGGGCGAGTTATAAGAAATTTAAAATCAGTTAAACCTTTTTGATAATGTCAAAAAGGGGGAGGATTTTTTGCATTATTATTTATGATTTTGTCATCATCAAAAGGGGGAGATTGTTGGTGCTACAGCACCGTGATCGTTTGTTTTGATGATAACAAAACACGTGTCATTTAACATTTGCACTTGAAGTCCTAGATTTCAGGTTAATTGCAAATGGAGGTGTGGTTAGACGGAGTTCGAGCTCGCATCCATGGCAGATTGGAGAAGCTTGACGGAGAACAGAGGAGCTTCGCGAGGAGCGATGGCTTGATGAAGGAAGGAGATGAAGAATAGGATAGATTTCCTTTCCCTGTACTCTATGTATTTTTATTTCTTTTGTTGCTCTTTATTTTGTTACATAGATTCATGTTAATGAGCCTCAAAGTACCCTAACAGTAGTCCTAGGAACACTTGCATAACCCTAGGATACTTACGTTTTCTGTAGAGAACTTAGAAAACTAAAATATGGTTCAAACAGCCTTTTCAGACATCTAATCTGAAATTCAGACATCTGATAAATACTTTTACGACATCTGACTGTTGACTCAGATGTCCGACTATATTTAGGCTGGACTTAATTAGTTCTGTCAGATGAAATCAGACGTCCAAACCTTAGTCCAGACGTCTTAGAAGACGTCTAATGATTTTTCCAGACATCCAATTAGTGGACCATTGGCTGACTTAGCAAACAATGAAGGATATGACCATTAGCCTCGTATCAGACATCCATAGAGGATACCAGAAGTCTGATACATGACTGTTTTGCCTCGGCTGACAGAAAATATCTTCTCAGAGATTTTCTAGCCATTGCACTCTCTTGGGAATCCATTTCCGCAGAAAAGTAGGTTTCCAGACGTCTAGACATCATTCCAGTCGTCCTGTATGTCGTCTGATGACAATTCACTAGAACCGTAATTAGTTCTGATTCAAGTCAAGAAGGAAACCCACCTATAATCAGACGTATAACTTTGTTCCCAGATGTCTTAAACGAGTTTTCCAGACGTCTGATGCCAGGACCAAACGTCTGATAACCCTATCAATGTAATGATTAATCCTGATTTCAGCCTGATTCTCTTGGAGCTTGCACCCAACGGCTATGGAAGCCTTTCAAGGCCTTCCAAAGCCTTCCTAAGGCCTCTATAAATAGAGGAAAACCTTTGCCACTCAAACACACACCAAGACACACTAAGCAAATGACTTTCCACATCTTTTGTGTCCAAAAGAAGAAGTTGAAGCTCTAGCTCTCCAAGCTTAAGCTCTACATCTAGAGAGCATCAATGATTTGCGCACCCGCTCTCCTGCCATAGTTCACGAGAGCACCGTTGCACTGTCGCGTAGTTCACGCATCCGCGTTGTCGACGCACTTCCAACAAGGGGAGGTATCCTAACTCCTATAGAAGCTTAGTTTAAGAATTACTTTGTTGGCTCTATAGGATTATTGTTGAATTTTACTTTTTTATTTGGTTGGGTATTCGCGTTGTGAATTCCCATCTCCATCGAGGGACAAAATCCTTCTCGTGAAGAGAAGGGGTTGAGGAACGCTACCCTCGCACTTGTAGCATGGTTGTAATTGAGGTTGAATCACTCTCATTTAAGTGATTCGTTTAGTGGATTTGATCAACTTGATTGATCGAAAAATCCTAACTCGAGAGGGTTAGGTGGTTGTTTTCACTCGGTTTGGGTTTCCACCTAAAAATCATTGTGTACATTATGTGATTGTCTTTTTTGTGAGATTGTTATATTTTATTTCTGCATTTTATACGTCATGCTGATCTCACCCCCTCCATGTAGGGATTTACAATGCAAATGGGCGTCAGTGGTGAATATTCGAAAGTAAAGGGCAGAGAAAAAAGTAGAGGAGAGCGAGAACTTAGCTAGGGAGTTAATGGACGAAGGGGGCCTTGAGGGTGTCTGGTCTGGTGTAGCCGATGCTGGAGACAAAGGCAGCTCTGGTGAGGTGGGAACGGTGAGGATGAAGAGGGAGTGGCATCTGTTGGTACGGCGAGACATGAACAAAGGTGAGGATGAATCCACCGTAGGTATGGTGGATGGACGATGAGAAAGGGCAGGAAAGGTCGCCAGAAATATGGAGCCTTTAGCCGTGCAAGGAAGAGAAGAATTGAGGGGAATCATAACAGAATTCGAGAGTGGAGAATGTGGGAGGATCTGGGCTTCTTTAAATAGGGATCTGAGGGGCTGTTAGGGCTTGGAAAGCAAGCTTGCCAAGCTTGAAAGGTCGCCAGACTTGGGAGCTATTAGGATACACAAATCTTTCATGCATTTGCATGAGAGATTGGGAGGGAATCAGAGCTCATCAATGGGTTCACACTGGGGAGAATTTCTCAGAGGATCACCCTTCCAATTTTAGAAGAGATTCTCCAATCAATCAAGGAGATATTCCCTATCAAAGGTCACTGGAGAAGGTTTCCTCCATGATAGTGGCAGAGGGACCTACTTGAGAAGATGATGAAGAAGCTAGGGGCCTGTTTGCAAGGGTTTTTGAAAGTTAGGGGTAAATGTAATCAGATAGGACCTTTTTCCAAACTAGATCAAGGAAAACTCATCTTGGGTCCAAATTTTGGTGCAAAACTAATTTGGACATAAGGAATCCAGCGATGAAGTTGAATTTTGGTTTTGACCACATTTGATTGGGTAATTTATGCAAAAACCCAAAGTAGGGTAAATATCTATTTGAGACTCCATTTTAGGTCAAGATGGGTTCTGATGGTCAAGTTGAAGGCACTAAACCCTAGAGAATAATTTTCTATGATTTTTAGAGGATTTAAGTCAATTTTATCCTAACCATAACCTTGGTTAATTAAGTGGGTCTATTTTTAGGGTTTTAAAAGTCATTTAATTCTTAGAACACACACAGACCCTTTACTGTCTAATCCAACCTACTTGTTATCTTGTTAAGACCATTTGATTTTTATTTAGCCCTTAATAAAATCCATGGTTGTTCTGCATTGGTAAAATTACTGTTTTACCCCTAGTTTCTTATTTTTCGCTCAGAATGTTTATGTAGTGAATTATGACCTTTAGCTGGTTATGTAGGAGCATTTATTGACTTCATTGGTTCAAAATGAGCTAGTTAGGGCTCATGATGGTATTCCCATCACCTAGTCAATTGGACTCATAGGTCTAATTGAGCTTAGATCTCAACCCACAAAATTCCAATTGGACTCAGTGAGAGTCCAATTGACCTAATCCCAACTTAATTGAGTTATTACACTCTCAATTAAGTTCACACAACTCAATTAAACTGATGTCAAGTTTAATTGCACATACTCCTTAGCAAATTAGGGTTTGCAACCCTAATTTGAGACCTACCTTAAACCAAATCGCCTCGGACCTAACCTAAACCACTTAGTCACCTAGATCATGCCCACACACACACACACACACACGCACACAACCACACCACCTAGAATATTATAGGTCCTTCTAAAGGTGGCACCACTCTTCGTTGCTAAAATTAGTAACCAAGAGGTAATCAATTTTTAGATCCACAAATTGTGGATCTAACAACTACCTCCAAGGCCCTTGGATGGCCACACTTGGAGCTCTCTCTAGAGAGTTCCACCTTCTCTAGAGAGTCTCCCTTAGGTATATAGAAAGACCTAAGGGGTGGCCATTTGCACCCATTCAAGCTTGGTGCCATTATTCCACCTTCCATAGCATAGCTCCACCATCACACCTCCTCCTCCATGAGCTCTCACCATCGCCAGCATCTCCTCCATGCTAAGAGCTTGAATAACCTCCTCCTCAGCTCTCCAAGGGCCGACCTAACCCCCATTGGCAATCCCTCCTCCTCTCAACCAACTCAAAGGCCATCGAAGACAACCTCTGAATGCCCTTATTTCTAATAAGTAGATAGTCGTTCTTCGTAGATTTGCTACTTTATTTCATGCTTAGTAGTTTAACTCCATATTTCTCCCCCAATGATGTATGCATAATCCCCCAATAGATTCTTGTATGCAGTCATTTTCTGTTAGCTAGTTTTAGGTTTTCAAGCATTCCTCTACAAGCATTCCAGTAGTTCTGCTCTGTAACCCTGATGCAATCAATGAAAATCTTTATATACATGTGTGTGTGTGTGAAAATCACCCTGAGCTTTGTTGCAATATTTTTGTGTGATTAAAGTTGCATGTTTTTAATTGTTATCTATTTCAACTAGCATGTCGGTGCCTTAGGATGCTGAGGATCTAACTATTAACGCATTTTCTGTAAACAGCCACCATATAACTAGGATCATGCATACTGAAACCCACACTTTCACTTTTGTCATTTACTTAACATGTGAGCACATAATTACGGTTAATAATGCAAGTGGCAAAACATTGATCCGAAGATTAGAGGTCGGTGTGTGATTTTAAGCAAGTAGAGAGGAAAAGAGATCAAAATCATTTTGCATTTCCAAAATGCCTCCCAAATACGAATGAGTGGGACACACAGCCTCGTTATTTTAGAAATATTTTTGTTGACTAGATTTCATGGCTATACTATGAACAACGACATTGCTTCTCCTAAACCCACTCGATCTACCTTTCCAACAAATGGTGTCGTTGCTGGGGAGGCAATGCATTTGATTTCCAATCTAAAGCTTTTAGTGACAAATCATCCTCTACTTATTTTTGGATGTGTAGGAAATCAGAAAAAATGGGATTTCCTCACACATCGAGCGCGGAGGAAAAATGCAGGTGCACATCTTTTCTCTCTTAGCTTAGGATTTCCTTTCGAATCCCAGGTCAAATTATTTTTCTTAGCTAGAAATTTCTTTCTGAAAGAAAAAAGAAATCTGCAAATTTCGAAAAAAAAAATTTTATGTGTTAGATTAGGTTTCATTTTAAATCTTAGGTTAGTTTTTATTTGAAAAAAAAGGACAGGAAAATTTGAAAAATTTTTACCTCCAAAAAAATTAAAAAATTTTTGAACAAAAATAAAAAAAGAAATAAAATCATTTTTGGTTGAAAGTGGAATTTGAATTGCAAACACCTTTTAAAAGATTTTCCACCACTTGCGAAAATTCGGCCAGACTTCATTATCCTCATTAAAAATTCATTTTCTGAGTAATTGCTAAGTGAAAAATTCTGAAATTCAAGCAAGTACTTCATTTTCAAAGCATATTTCAAATGGCACCATTTATTAGAAAAAATTCAAAGTATAAAATGTTTAAAAATTAACGAAGTGCAAGGGAGCAAACTGACCCATATTTGAAATTTTTGAAAATTCAAAAATAATTCCGAACAACTCGTAAATTTGTTTTAACTAAAAATGGTAGGGTTTGAAAGCTTATATCATTAGATTTAATTTCCATAATTTTTTCGAATTTTTGAGAATCATTTGATACTATTTCAAAGTAAAAAATCGACCAGGGGTCAAAATTCCAAATCTGACCCCCTGACATTCAAAAATCCCTATAAATTCGGTTGAAATAGTAAAAATTATAAGAATATATTCTCTAAAAAGATAATTAAAAAAGAAATCTTCTTGCCAAATTTCACTATATTTGGATTCCATTTGTATTCAGAGAATTTGTTTGATTCTTGTGGTATACTGAACACCTAGAATTTGCATGAACCTTAGCCTCAGCCCTTAGGACCAAATTTCTGGAGACCACACTTGTGCTAACCTAGACTTAGCTAAGTCTAGTGTTTAGCGAATGAGCCGGGTCACCTTGCAGGCCACTCACCCCAAACCCCAGTGAAGAAGAAAGGGTTAAAATAAATTCTAAAACACGAAATGAACTTGAATTTGTTGTGATACTACTGGGTGATTTCAACCTCTCTTGCCAAACCTGGTGACTAATCCTATGGGGTAGTGTTAAACAACCATGGCTAAGGGGTAAAGGAACCTGAGGAAAAACTTGAAGGAAGAACCATCCTCTTAGTCCCCTCGTAACTAGACTGGCTAGGTTAGCTTGAGAGGTGGGAATTACCTTCAGCAAGTTGAACGACGAATTTTTATTCAAGAATTAGAATTCTAACGAAAAATCTGATCATCGGATCCATAAGGACAATCTGATTGACAGGGCCTTAGCCTTGAATGGCTGGCTGCACCAACCCTGGGGTTGTTGGTGTATGAGAGGAAGGAGGTCATTAAGACCTCAGTTGGTTGGACCTTTGGAGCCACTCCCAAGGTGGTGAGTCACTTCGCCCAGGTCATCTTCTCCCCCACCCTCTTCTTCTATCTACTTAGCCACAATGGCTAACCGTAGATTTGGACCTAATCAAGATCTAGAAGAGTTGGACCCATGCACTCATCTAGGAGCCCAGGTCACTGAATCAGCTCAACCTTGGGATCAAAACCCAAGGTGGCGAAGATGAATTTTTGCTTCACATGATCCTTCCTCTCGAGTTGCCAAAATGGTCAACCCATATCCTGACCCTTGGTATTATGACCCAGACCAGTAGACCCCTCAACGGACCTCATCTTGTAACCAAAGGTATGAATTTCATACCCTTTCATCTCACCCATGGAATATGGGTGCATATGATTCACCCCCTGAAACCCCTAAGGAACTACCACTGTATATGCAACCACATTATAGATTACAGTAAGCCATAACTGGGATGAGAAATAGAGTCGCATCATATCTACACAGAATCCAAGCTATCAAGGATCTGGACCAAAGACGAACCTAGATTCCCTTCAGGGAAACTTTAATGGAGGGCCTTCAGGAAGTGGCATCAATAACAAGTGAACTTAAATAGAATTGCACACGTTAGGAGATGATGCTTTTTCATTATCAAGTCGAGAATAGCCTAGGCAATCCTGAAGAACCTAAATTGACCATTCCTGAAGATAATTCACAGGTGCAGATACTTTGAAGAAATTAAGGGGAAGAAGAATTGGAGTAGGAAACATCCCGAATTGATTCAACTGGAAACTCCATTCGAGAAAATGATGAGGAAAGAACTGATTCTCTGGACCCTGGGAGACACATTATGGGTCAAATAACCTGTCTGAGATGAAGGATGAAGATCCATTCGAGGATATGGATTTGGAGGCAAGAATTCCATGTAACACCACTGATCAATTTATATCTATTCTTGATTCAACATCAGTCGATTTGCACCCTTCTTCTTTCACTTTCCAAGGTGATGGGGGAATCTTCGAGACTGCACCTTTTGACTTGGCTACCCAAAGAATAGAGGCAGGTAGGGATGTCTTGCCTGAAGAAAGGGACATGATATCTAAAGCAGGAAGTAATGGTGAGACTACTATATATGAGTGTAGAGCACTGAGCAGAATGAACTGGGGACTTACCTACCATCCTAGTCAGACTAATGGATGGCTAGACTCAGAGCCTGAAGAGTGAGCCTTTGATGAGTCAAAGATGAGCACTGATGAGGACAAAGCGATTTCTGATGAGGATTTCAGTGACCTTCCCACTGATCTTTTACTTTCACGAATACCCCCATATGACCTTGAACCTGGAGAGGGCATGATCTTTGATGTCAATTATTGATGTAAACACATTTATTGAGGGTAAAATGCCTATTCATGCATGTTCCTAGGCTTAGATTTTCATTTCATGTTATAAATATTGCATAGCATGCATCATTCTGCATTTAGAGTAGTTGTATATAACTTAGGTTAATTGCATTCTTTTTGTGGTTAGGAGAGAAGGATATTTATTTCAGAGCCTCGGATTGATGATCCGACCGTACAGATCTGATCAAGACGATGATCGAAGTCCAACGCCTCTGAAATCAACTCAATCAGAGTTCCTTAGCACCATATGTAGTCCGAGGAAGATCAACGACCAAGGGACTAGGAGACATAATTCGGAGCTTCAATCATCATTATGAAGACCCTTATGACTCAGATTCTAGTTCTAGGATACATTTTGATCTACTCCCTCATCAACTTCTTGCTGAATTGTGGGACATGATAAATCAGCTAAATCAACATCAAGATCCCCCTCTAATTGTTGTCTATCCTCCACTACTCCACACTCTATTATAGCTAGACCATTTAGAGTAGGGGTGCATAATCAGCTGGTTTGGATCTATGGACCACTGCTTCTGGGAGCACACAAACATACCTTTCTATTGATCTTGACATGCTCTTATGCAATCAATGATCCATATGGTTGAGTTTTCGCCCAGTTGGAGGCATTAAACTCAGCATCTACCCACATTCTTCATCACCCTATACATACTCACTTTCTACATAGCATATTTTTCTTTTGGCATATTTCCTTTTCACATATTGCATACTGAGAGGTTGGCCAGTGCTGAACGTTACAATTCAAAAGTAATTCCACGTGATTTCTACCCACTTACTCCCTGTCATAATTTATTTCTTTTATATTCATGCATGAGGACATGAAAGAACTTAGGCATGCGAGGGTAGATATATGACAAAACTAAAAAAATTTATGCCAACATTTCAGAAAGCCTCAGAGCAGCATGTCAAACGTACTTTAGGATCCTAAATATAAGAACAACTGACTCCACCTCTAATGCTTGCATTGGAGCTAAAAATCATCTACAACAGCCATTTCTGCCTCACCTACTCACCTTTCTATTCTAAATTTAGGACAAAGTTGAATGTAACCTGAAAAGTGAATTTTATGTGGTAGAAATGAAAGAGGTAACATGTTTATAGCATATATACATAAGGCATTCATGAATAAGATTACTTTTATCAAGAGAATGCATTAGGGATTTTATCCTCTAGTTGATTCTTGTAATCTAGAGTCCAGTACAATTTTTCACACCCACACATAGGATTTGCAATGGATTCATGGTGAAGGCTGATAATAGAAGCCATTTTTGCACATTTTAAAGTCATCGGAAATCGTAGTATAGTCAAGCAAAAACGTTTGTCAAAAAACTAATTTCGTAAAAGTAATGAGACTTTGAGTCCTAGTTGTTCGTGTTGAACGTGTTTTGCGAATTGCTACGCTTACATGTTTGGTTTCGGAAAACCTGTCGTTGTAGTTCGAAAGCGAAGAATTCATGTTCAACAAATAAAATTTATACCAAAAAGAATTACGGGTCGAACACAAGGAGGCTACGTTGATCTATTTTCTCAATTATATTTTTTTAGGATTTTCTTTACAAGCAAGGCGATATAATTACAATGGAGCTATCAAACTAAGAGAGAGAGAGAGAGAGAGAGAGAGAAAGAGAACATGCATTAAATATTTCAAATAGTTTATAAAAGTTACACTAGAATGCGGAAAATCAATTACACTATAAAGTAGAAAATTCTACACTAAAAAAGCTGTAAATAAGAATGGGAGAGAGAAGTTATCCTCCTCGACGATTGCTTGGAGGACGAGCCGGACGGGACGACGCCTGGACGAAGGAGACGAAGCAGGACGAAGGAGGACGAAGCAAAAGAACGGGAACGGAGCAGCACGCCGTCGTCGTCGCGGGATCCACTTCCGAAGGGGAACGAAAATTGGACTTTATCTCGCAAGAAGCATCCCGGGTGTGGGACAAGCTTCTTTTGAGCTTTGGAGGGGTAGAGAGGAGAAAGAAGGGATGAGAATTTCGTATGGAGGGGATCTCCTTTTATAGTTGCAAGGAGTGGGGGCAAAATGGACATTACAACTTCAAAATAGTAAATGAGGGGTCTTTAGTGACGGATAAATCAGTCACTAAAGGTCCCTTCGTGGGCGACGTGGGCGGCTCATGTGCACCCACTCGGCTGCTTGCGCGCGCAACGCCGACGCACGTCCAATGATTTTCATCCGTCCGATCGCGAGATCGAACGACTTAGATCGCATCTGCGCCTGCTGTGTTACGCGCCCCCCGCGCATCTGATTGCGCGTTCGATTGCGCATCCAATCGCGCGTCGATGTTATCGGGCGCGTGCGGCCGTCCGATCTCCATCCGATGCTCCACCCGTGCCCAATCGCTCGCGCCCGTCGCTCCTCGCCACGGCTCGAACCCGAGCCCCGCGCTCGCGATAGCGCGCTCGACCACTACACTATGGGGCGCGATGGTCGAGCGGGCACTTTTAATTGCGATTGCCCACAGCCGTTGGATTAAGATCCAACGGCGGAGAGCGATCGGGCGCGGGGCCTTCACAAGATGAAGCAGCCGCTTGGGCGGCTGAGATGGCACCATGTGGAGCTATCTTGGTCGTCCATCTTCTGGAAGTTGTAGATGGTGCCACAGATGTCGGATTGACTCGATTTTTGTGTCGTTGGGCTGCGATCGTCGTTCCGAATTCGTCCGTCCGGTTGAATTTATCATCTGAAGTGGGGATTTACACCATCCTGGCCCTTGATCTTCTAGGGTTCCCAGGTCACTATCTAATGCTACGGATGCCTGATTAGGGTGATCTTGGAGTCGTTGAACTCCAATCGTCGCCCTGATCACATCCATACGGTTGGATCTTTGATCCGAGGCCCTGATAAAATATTTGCCCTGTCCAAGCACATAAAAGGGGACAATTAACCTCCATTTTATTCAAACTATTCTAAATGCAAGATGATGCATGTAATGCAATATTTATATCATGAAATGCAATCCTTTGCTTAAGAACATGCATAAGTAGACATCTTAAGTAGTGTAAATGTGTTTACATCATACCCCCATGCCTATCTTTTGCTAGTCCCTAGCAAAAACTATATGCTATTTATAAAAGAATTAGGTTAGATTATTTGGACTTGAGTTATTTTTCAATCATTAAAAAATTGTCTACTTAGGAACTGAACTTTCAAAGACACAACAGTGCCCGGGTATCAGCCAAAATGCAAACTGCTTCAAGCCCTTGCCTTATTAAAAGAAAAATTTCTTTTTCTCTTTTTCTCTTTTCTAATTTTTTTTTATTTTCAAATTTTCGGGTTTAAGAGTGGTTTTCTACGGCCATTCAACTCACCCAAAATTTGATGAGAACCCTAAGCTTTAAGCATCTTATTGTGATTGTGATAGACTCGTTGACCGGCAATTAGAACGGACTTTGGATTTCTACGCCTCTAAGTGACCTAACCAAAATTCTACCTAAAAGTGTATCTTTACAACCGGCAGCTTTCTCCCTACTTTTGTTATTATTTTTTTTTTACGGGGTCAACACAAGGGTGAATCCAGTGTATATCTTCCCGATTTATTCTACTTCTCCGCTTCTTCCTAAGTGTTTTGGGAATTTTTAGTGCATTTTCTAAGCTGGGTTCTGGACAACTGGTCGATGAGCTGTTACCACTGACAACTTGCCAGCCATACTCGTGCGGCGAAGTGTGGCTTATTTCTTTTTGTTCTTTTCTCTATTTTTTTTTTTTTTCTAAATAGGTGGCTTCCCTGGTCTAAGATTTACCTAAGGGCAGGAAAAAGAGAAAGGTCCAGTGACTGGGCTCTGGACAACCTACCTATGGGCTGTTACCCACGATAACTTGCCAGCCATATCACCCTAGAAGGTTCATTAGCTACCCAATTTCCGTTAGAATTGCCGAACAACAAGTCAGTGCAAAGAAAGTGTGTAGATGCTTAAGACTCAAAATTCCATCAAATCAGAGGGTGGGTTGATAAGTCGTGTACTTATCACCCAAACTTATTTACTCCAATTAAAATAAAATTCAAGTTGGCGAGAACTCAAAAAACAAATCCACATTTTAGTGGATACACAGGCTGATTAAGTTCAACGACCTGAAGGGTCTTTGTGTTCAGATCTTAATGTAGTTTTTCCTAAGATTGAAAATTTTCTTAAACCCAAATTCTCTTTCCTAATTTCGATTTTTTTTAAATAAAATAAAATAAATCTACGGAGCTGACGAATGAATTTAGAGATAAATAACCACCCCCCCATTCCTATCTAATGCAATGTCCTCATTGTATTAAAAAGACATAAAACAGAGTGGAAAAAAGTGGAAAGCACCTGAATTGCGTGAATGTCAGGTCTGCTCCGAGATGAGAATAAAGAAAAACTGTATATGTGCTGAGTTTAGTGCCTTCAGCTAGGCACACAATACAAGGAAAAGAAATGAAGAATTCACAAGTGCAGGTCAGAATTAGAATGAACAGAAGAATCCTCTAACCTGTCAGCTGAGGTCCACAGATGTGGACTAGATTGTGGTGCGGACCCACACCCCATAATCAAGAATATCTTAGGTTCTGGATAAAAATTACCCAAAACCTAAAATCAGAATGTAAGCGGGATCGAGCTTGCGATTTCTGAGGATGCAACCCAAGACCAAAAAGTCGGGTTACAGAGAATTGAAGCTTAAAAGGATAATCGTTGAATGTGTGCTTGGGCTGAACATCCTCGAAACAAATGTCGTAAGGGTTCTGATTTGATGGTTTCAACTTAAAAGGAACCCTTCGACTCAATCTTCCATTTCCTCCAGAATTAACTTCCCAAATCAAAACTTCCCAGCTCCTATCCTCCTCATTTAGCATATCAAATTCCAGGACCTCTTGTATATTCATCACCCCGTCTGAAATCTCCAAGTCTAAATGATGTGGCAAAATCAAAATTGACTTGGGTCTAATTATCTCAGAATTAGAATCATCAATAAGCTCAACAGGGTGTAACTGATAATCAGGGCAATGAATTGATTCCCCCAGAAAATGCGATTCTGGATCCGTAATGTGTGCCCTAATAAGATCAGTGTCCTCAGTTGTTGGGCTATCAAATGATCTATCAGATTCCTCAGGCCCAATCGTCTCACAGAAATCGTGTTCAGAAAACTCGCGTGAGACTTCGCAACTTGAATCTTCACCAGCAGGATCCGTATCAATGTATGTCCCAAAATCATTTGTCACTTTCTGTTCCAAGGAGACATACGTTTCCTCGTAACCAGGCTTAGGGATCTCAGGTGAAGAAATCAGATCATCCTTCATTGGTTGTTTTAATTCAATCTGGTCAGCCTCGTAACACGTGTCCCCCCAACAGGTGCCTGAGCGGGTTTTGTCATTGGCTTTCATGAAGAGGGTTCATCCTGGGAATTATTCCAAGATTGAATTAAAGCAACCACAAATCTCATCCACAATTTCGCTAATTTCCCAAGTAGAAACTCACCTGGGTTCTTATCCTTAACATCCTGGAGCCAATCCAACAAAGACTTGTTTAAATCATCAATCATTTCAATCAGGGGCTCCAATCTCTCAATGCAAGGTATTGGCTGAACTTCTAAAGATTGAATGATATTCCTCAAGTTAGCCAGAACCTTATCTTGAACTTGATTAACCTGAACCAAATGAGTTGGTTCAGGGTTGGGCGGGTTTGACATCAATGCAGAGGAATTAACGAATTGAGATTCGTTATACCCTTCCTGATGATAGGTCATTACAAATTGTTGAAAAGATGGTGATGACCTAAAGGCAGTGAAATCAGAGGATGGGTAAGGATCGGTGTATCCTTCTTGATTGTAGATCGTATTAGGTTGTGCATGAATGGAAGACAATCTATAATCGATGTAGCTCTGAGAAGGATAGAAATCAGAATCAAAGTGTTCAGGGTTAGACCCTAAACACGGGGGTCCGGAATTGTATCCCCAATCCGAATTATCCCAACTGATTGATGGTTGATTACAATACGAGTTGGGATAATCGTCATATTGAGGATAATTCACAACAGGAGGGAAAGAGCGGGAATGCGTGAAATATGTGGAAGGATTCATGAGACACGGGAGGAAGAAAGGCGCCTTGCAATACAAACAATCAAACCTGTCCTTAAATGGGTTAGCCTACAAACCTACAGACTCTCAAAACCGTCTTGAGATAAAGGAACGATTTGATCTACTTCTGTCTGTTCAATCCAACAAGTTAGAAGGAGGGACTGGGGAGAAGGTTCTTCCTTCGACTTGCGCCTCCGGTTCCTAGTGTACCCCCCAGCCGCGATCGTTTGACTCTGCTCCCCTAGCTAGACATCAGATTGAATAGTAGAAGCAGACTAATCGAAAATAATCTTGTTCTGGGTTCTGAAGAGCGAGTCCAATCCTTAAGGCCAACGTCTACTCTATTTTATTTAGGGCTAGGTTTGAATGTGCTTTGGAATGTGATGGGCCCTTTAAATGGGTTATGCCCTTAATGATTGATTGATTTGTGTGTGTGTGCACAACCAATGGTTTACAAGCAAGATTATTTTTGATGTGGTGAATTTTAAGGTTCAAATCTTGCTTAGTAGCTTTTATTATTCAACTTTAGGTATTTTCAAACAAGTTTCATTGGCACACCAAGTTTTACAAGCACGTGTGAAAATGTTTTCCTTTAAAGTTTAAAAACAATGTGGAGTGCCTGGTAAATTCCTAAAAGTTGAACCTAATAGGCAGCTACTTGATGAGTTTATTTTATTTGAAGTGGTGCGGCCCAATCAACTCAAACAATTGGCCACAAATGAACCACTAAGTTTGGCACTCAAAAATGGTTAACCTAGAATAATTTCTACTCTGTTATATGTTGCTTTGTGTGTACCGGTTCCACGGATCAGAACCCGGTTGAGTAGAAAACAAATCAAGTTGATCAAGTGCCTTGAATGTGGGTGTGTGTTGTGTGTTTGTTGAAAATTACCCCACAAGATTATCTTTTTTTTTTCTTTTTTTTTTTATGAATGAGGGTAGAATGAATGTGAGTGGAAATCCAAACAACCAAACTATTCCTAGGATTTATGCAAACACCTAGGTTAATTGGGATTTGGATTTAATGTGGCGAATGAAATCTATGGAGGGGGAAAGAATGGGGGAGCACTTACAATTGTCTTCAACTGCACTTTACTCCAGTCTACCACTTGTTGATTCCTTGATGGAGGTCTCTGCAAAACAATAGACACAAGAGAAAGCTAGTTAGAAAACAAATAAAGTGCAAGAAATGCAAAGAAAAGATCGGAAATCGTTGCTTCCCCGGCAACGGCGCCAATATGTTGAACGTGTTTTGCGAATCGCTACGCTCACGTGTTTGGTTTCGGAAAACCTGTCATTGTAGTTCGAAAGTGAAGAATTCATGTTTAACAAATAAAATTCATACCGAAAAGAATTCCGAGTCGAACACAGGGAGGCTACGTTGATCTATTTTCGCAATTATATTTTTTTAGTATTTTCTTTATAAGCAAAACGATATAATTACAATGGAGCTATCAAACTAAGAGAGAGAGAGAGAGAGAAAGAGAACATGCATTCAATATTTCAAATAGATTATACAAGTTACACTAGAATGCGGAAAATCAATTACATTATAAAGCAGAAAATTCTACACTAGAAAAGCTGTAAATAAGAATGGGAGAGAGAAGTTATCCTCCTCGACGATTGCTTGGAGGACGAGCCGGACGGGACGACGCCTGGACGAAGGAGAACGAAGCAGGATGAAGGAGGACGAAGCAGAAGAATGGGAACGGAGCGGCACGCCATCGTCGTCGCGGGATCCACTTCCGAAGGGGAACGAAAATTGGACTTTATCTCGCAAGAAGCATCCTGGGTGTGGGACAAGCTTCTTTTGAGCTTTGGAGGGGTACAGAGGAGAAAGAAGGGATGAGAATTTCGTATGGAGGGGGTCTCCTTTTATAGTTGCAAGGAGTGGGGCCAAAATGGACATTACAACTTCAAAATAGTAAATGAGGGGTCTTTAGTGACGGATAAATCCATCACTAAAGCTCCCTTCGTAGGCGACGTGGGCAGCTCGTGCGCTCCCGCTAGGCTGCTTGCGTGCGCAACGCCCGCGCACGTCCGTTGATTTTCAGCCGTCCGATCGCGAGATCGGACGGCTTAGATCGCTTCCGCGCCCGCTGTGTTGCGTGCCCCTCGCGCATCTGATTACGCGTTCGATTGCGCGTCCAATCGCGTGTCGACGCTATCGGGCGTGCGTGGCCGTCCGATCTCCATCCGACGCTCCACCTGCACCCAATCGCTCGTGCCCGCTGCTCCTCGCCACGGCTCGAACCCGCGCCCTGCGCTCCCGATAGCACGCTCGACCACTACGCTATGGGGCGCGGATGGTCGAGCGGGCGCTTTTAATTGCGAGTGCCCATAGCCGTTGGATTAAGATCCAACGGCGGAGAGCGATCGGGCACGGGGACTTCACAAGATGAAGCGGTCGCTTGGGCGGCTGAGATGGTGCCACGTGGCACTATCTTGGCCGTCCATCCTCTGGAAGTTGTAGATGGTGCCACGGATGTCGGATTGACTCGATTTTTGTGTCGTTGGGCTACGATCATCGATTCGAATTCATCCATGCGGTCGGATTTATCATCTGAAGTGGGGATTTACACCATCCTGGCCCTTGATCTTCTAGGGTTCCCGGGTCACTATCTAATGCTACGGATGCCTGATTAGGGCGATCTTGGAGTCGTTGAGCTCCAATCGTCGCCCTAATCACATCCATACGGTTGGATCTTTGATCTAAGGCCCTGATAAAATATTTGCCCTGTCCAACCACATAAAAGGAGACAATTAACCTCCATTTTATTCAAACTATTCTAAATGCAAGATGATGCGTGTAATGCAATATTTATATCATGAAATGCAATCCTATGCTTAAGAACATGCATAAATAGACATCTTAAGTAATGTAAATGTGTTTACATCAGTTCTTCTTTGGGAGGCGTTTGTTTAATTCTGAAATCGATCTTTTATCACTCTACTTTATTTAAAATCGCACGCCAATTTCTAATCTTCGGATTAAGATTTCGCCACCTCTATTATGAATTCTAATTACGTGCGCATGAGTTAAATAGATAACAAAGGTAAAAGTATGAGTTTCAGTGAGCACAATTCTAGTTATGTGTGGCTATTTATAGAACGCGCATCTATGGTTAGATCTTCTATATTTTCCGGAACCGACATGCTTGTTGCAAAATAAATATATAAGTGAAAAATAGGCAACTTGAATCACACAGAAAAGATGGCAACCAATAAGCTCATGGTGATTTCAAACATAGAGATATGTATAAAAATACATCTTTTATTCATTCATTTAGAGAAGTGTTTGCAGCACGGAATGTAGAGGAAAGCTTGTACAGGAATGCTTGAAAATGTAAATCTAGCTAACAGAAACTGATCGCATACACGAATCTATGGGGGATTTTGCATGAATCATTGGGGGAGAATAAGAGCTACACTACTAAGTAGTAAATGAAAGCAGTAAACTACAAAGAGCTAAGTTACTAATTTAGTAGAAGGGAAGGGCATTCAGAGGTGGTCTCCGATGAACTTTGAGTGGCTGAGAGAAGAAGGATAGGCGGCCAATGATGCTTAGGCCGACCCTTGCAAAGAGGTTGGAGAAGTGATCTAGCATCCTGGTGTGGAGATGGTGGCCTTCATGGTGTTGCTCCTCATGGAGGTGGAGTGAAGATGAAAGTGGCTAGCCTAAGTGGAATGAATGCCAAGGAAAATGGATGGGTGCAAATGGCCACCCCTTAGGTCTTTTTATAGAAATAAGGAAGTCTCTCTAGAGAGAGCTCTAATGAGTGGACGACCAAGTGAGAGAGAAGTGGTTCTTAGATCCACAAAAAGTGGATCTAAAAATTGAATGCCTCTTGGTTCCTAAATTTGGCAACCAAGAGTGGCGCCACTTCATGAGAGTTCTAGAGAACTCTAGATGTGTGGGAGTGCATGAATGGGTGTGTGTGTGTGTGTGGTCGTGCCCTAGGTGTCTAAGTGATATAGGTTAGGTCCTAAGGGGTTTGGGTAGGTGTAGGCCTCAAATTAGGGTTGCAAACCCTAATTGCTAAGGAGGAATTGCTATTAAACTTAACCCAAGTTTAATTGAATGAGTGTGAACCTAATTGAGAGTGGAATAACTCAATTAGGTTAGGCTTAGATCAATTGGACTCTTACTAAGTCCAATTGGACTTGTGTGGGTTGAGATCCGAGCTTAATTGTACTCAATGAGTCCCATTGACTTAGGTGATGGTAATTGACTTTGATCTAATTCAATTGGTTTTGGTGATGAGATTATTAGGTCCTTAAGGAGGTCTAGATGTGACGTACTAAGGCTAGGGTACCTTAATTTAGGTTCCCATGGGATTGGAATTAGGTCTAGGGAGCTAGAGATCCAAGATCAAGGCTTGAATCTCAAAATAGGAACTGGAGAGTAGTTCCAGACGTCTAAAAATAGAATCAGATGACTTATACTGAAAAATCTGAAGTCTAGACTTGTTGTTTGGACATCCAATCAGAGTCTAGAGGGATTCTAGGTTCTGTCTTGTGTATTCTGCAGAAATTGGATGTCTGACCAAGTGTCTGGATGTCCAATTACACTGCAGAAGTGGGTTTAAGGTGTGCGGGAGTTGGCTAAGGGTTTTGAACGTCCTATAACTTATCTGGACATCTAGATAGAGGTTGGAATTAGAGTTTTAAGGTTTCGTAGGGTGCAGTGACCTAATCTAAAGGTGGCTAAGGCTTGGGGAAGCTTCTAGGCTGTCCTAGGGCCAGGATGGTCCTATGTTCTTCATATTTTACTGCTTTATTCCTACTTAGTAGAATAACATACCTTAACTCCCTTGCATTATTATCTATTACATCTAATCTAAGTCTTCTACTCCAGTTCTACTGTAATGCCCATTACTCCAAATCTAGCTCCAGATCCAGCTTCTTACTTGTAATTGACATATTGCAATTAATCAGCACATTATAACATAATTTTATGCATAGCTAAAGGAAAGCAGTAAAGATGCAGATAATGCTTATGCATGCATGAATTACCCTAACTTATGTTGAGTCCTAGCCAAATTTAGGTATGTTAAGACCTATGATTGCTGTGCAATCATACCCCCATGCCTAAATCTTGCTAGTCCCTAGCAAATGCAAGACTAAATTATTTTTGGAAGGGTTCCTAAGGGATTGATAATTTTATCAAGTGTATGCCTAGAAAATTTTCTCCTTTTATTTTCATCCTATGCTCTAGAAATCCATACAATCGTGAAAGTGCAACTATATAGCTTTTGCAACGGATTCAAGTGAAAAACTAATTCACCTCAAAAGCCTGTACTTGGCCCCTAGTAAAAATTCTAACAGGATAGGTAGACTTCTTCCCTCGAGGTATTCAAGATATTCTATGAATTTCACCTTGGCTTTAAGCTTGGGTAGAGAATCTTAGAGGGAAAAGATTATATATTTGGTGGCTCACTCTCGACTGGTGCTACATAGAAATTAGTACTTCAGAATCTAGATTCCCGAACTATCAAGTAACTCAACTCAGAGAAAGATGAGAAAAACTATACTCTCTTCTAGTTCCTTTGTATTCATTCACCCTTTTTCTTTTCTTTTCTTTCTTTTTCTTAGAGCTCACAATCTCACTAGATTCACAAATATGACCTATATTTGGTGGTCTCACTTGGCATTAACACTTTAATTGAGTTCCCATAACTCTAACTCTAAGTCAGAATTTCTCAGTCAGTATTTAGGCGATCAGAAACATAGAAAAATATGTTAAGGCCATATTTGGTGGATCTCAAATTTATTTGGTGGTATTACCTCAATGTAACTGAAATAAACAATAAATATTCACTCTTTTTTCTTTGCTTTTTCTTCTTTTTCTAATTTTTTTCAATTTTTCTTTCTTTTCATCATATTTTTTTCATTTCATTCTTTTTCTCTTTCATTTTTTTTTTCCTTTCCATCATAACAGAACCAGCACACATCCATGACCTTTATTGAGGAGGCATTATTAGGGATTAGTGGTACACAAGAGACATTGGGTGGCTTATTTAGTGGAAGTGCCTACTCACGGCACCAAGAGAGATGGATAGGATGGTGTATTTCTGACCTTGACATCAATACCCTCCTACAGCTGAGGATTCTGTAAAGAATGGTCGTAACCATCCACCTTAACCCTAGTTTTATGAAAACTCGCTCTCCACGTATTTGTCTTATTTGGTTGCTCTCAATATTTCGCACAAAAATGTGTATGCAGGAACCTAGAGCGAAAACTATGTCTAATCTCAGAGTATCATCACCTAATTATCTAGGACTCTAGATTTCTTGCACTAATCTTAGAGCACCAGTACACTCTACTCTCATCTCACACTATTTGGTGGATTTTTGCAAGAAAATCTGCCTAACTCCCAAAACACTATCCAATGGTTCAGGAAAAGAAGTACTGCTTCTTTTCGACAGACTAAAGACGTTTATCAGCCATCACTATGAATCCATTGCAAATTCTATGTGTGTGAGAAAAGTTGTACTGGATTCCAGATTACAGGAATCAGCTAGAGGATAAAATCCCTAATGCATTCTCTTAATAAAATAATCTTATTCATAAATGCAATATCTATATATGCTATAAACAAGTAACCTTGTATAATTTGTACTTTGTGAAATTCCCGTATCAGGTTACATTCAGCTTGACCCTAAATTTAGAACAAGAGGTGAGCGGGTGAGTCAGAAATGGATGTTGCGGATGATTTCTAGCTCCAATGCGAGCATTGGAGGTGTAGTCGGTTGTTATTTTATTTAGGGTCCTAAAGTACATTTTACATGTAGCTCTGAGATTTTCCTAAATGTTGGCATAAAATTTTTAATTTTGTTGTGTCTACCCCCCCATGCCTAAGTTCTTGCATGTCCTCATGCTTGAATATAAAAGAAAATAAATACAGTAGGGAGAGAATGGGTAGAAACCACCTGTAATTGCTCCTGAAAGTATACATTCAGCACCGGCCAACTTGACAGTATGCAATATGCAGAAAGAAAATATTCTAAAAGAAAAATTTACTATGTATAAAAATGAATATGTATAAATGATGGATGAGGAGTAGATGCTGAGTTTAACGCCTCCAGCAAGGCGAAAACTCAATCAGATGTATCAGTTCTAGCATAGGAGCCAGTCAAGATTAAGAGAAAGATATGCTCGTATGCTCCCAGAATCAGTGGTTTGGAGATGTGAAATAGCTGATTGTGAACCCCTGCTCCAAAAAGTCTAGCCATAAGAAAGTGTGGAGTGGTGATGGAAAATAGAGGATAATCAGAGGGGGGATCATGATGTTTATTCAGTTGATTTATCATGTCCCACAATTCAGCAGGAAGTTACTGAGGGAGTAGATCAACATGTATCTCATAACCAAAATCTGAGTCATAGGGATCCTCATAGTGGTAATTGACATCAAAGATCATGCCCTCTCTACGCTCTAGGTCATAAGGGGGTATCCATGAATGTAGAAGATCAATGGGGAGGTCACTGAAATCCTCACCAGAAATTACTTCGTCCTTATCAGTACTCATCTCTGATTCATCGGAAGCTAACTCTTTAGGTTCAGGGTCGAGCCATTGACTAGGATGATAGGTGTGTCCCCAGCTGATTGCACTGCAAAAATACAGCAGCAATTGTGCCGTCTTTTGCTATTTCCTAGCATTACCAGTGCATATTAGGGTTCCATAGTCGCATTTCTAAAAATACATGCTTGCATGCATTTAATTGAGAGGGGAGGAGAGTAAATAAATGGCCTTGAGAATAAAATTTTTCCTCAAGTGCATCTTTGCAAAATTCACCATTTTTTTCTTTTTATTTCTACTTGACTTTCGAACTCTTCCCGCAGCTGCATGGCAACTTCTTCTCCTCGTGCCATTCCCTGCTCAGGCCCTTCCCTGCGGCTCCCTGCCAAGCCATGCGGAAGCATGCACAGTCCGAGCATGGCTGTGCATGCTCTCCTCTTCTTTAAAAAGAGCTCGGCTGCCTTCTTGCAAAGCAGCCTGGTCCTCGACGCCAAAACCCCACACAGCAGCTCACTTCCAAGCTGCCTCCTCGCCCTCTCCCTCCATACGTAGGACCTCCTCCTCAGTGGAGACACTTTGCGGGTAGGAGTCTTCACTGTGGTGCACACCCACCACCGTGAAACCACCATTGCCTAGCTCTTCAAAGAGCCGGTGGCCGTGGTGGCCTTCGTTCCCTATTTCAAGTTCAAGCCATTGCAACCATTGGAGCGGCAACTTCAAGCTTTGAAGCTCTCAAGCTTCGCACAACAGAAGCAGCTCCACCGCGCACGCCAGCAGCGCGGTGGTCTTCTCTTCCCTGATTTCTTCATTTCCAGCACTTACGCCGTTGCCGCAGGCTTCAAGGTCTGAAGCTCCGCGGCAGCAGTAGTAGAGCAGCAGCAGCAAGGCGGCAACAGGCGCGCAGGCCACCGTACGCCCGCATGTAGGCCACCGCGCGTGCCTGTAGGCGTCGTTGGCTCCCTCTCCGCGCACTCTGTAGCGAAATTCTCCGCGCCAGCAACCAGCTGGCGCAACCCTTCCTCGCGCGCGCCAACCCTCGCTCGCCAGCCGCAAGCCACCAGCACTCACAGCACCTGCAGCAAGCGGTCGCATGGCTCGGCCTTACTCTATAGCCACTATTCACGCCAGTCTGCGGAACACTGTGGCTACAGTGGGGTGACCGGAAATCTTCTCACTTATTCGGTCACCCAGCGTGTCGCAATCGGCCGCAGCCCCCGTGCGCATCCTGCCCCGAGTCTGCTCCAACTCCCGCATAAGCGTCTGCGTGAGCTCGCCTCTCCCAGCGCCTGCTTCGCCCGCTTCCTTCACCGCGTGCCTCTGCATGTGCCCACTCCAGCCCTCTGCGTAGCACTGGGCGCTGCGTTCCTCTCCGCATGCATCTCCCCCCAGCGTGCACATCCTCGCACGCATACGCGCTTACGCGTCCGCGTGAAGCCTCCAGACGGCAGGCCTGACGCTGCAGACGCCTTAAATGCTTTTTTTTTTCTTCTTCACAGCAAGCCCTCTCTCTCTTGTGCTCTCTCTCTCTCTCTCACAGCACACTCTCCCTTTCTCTCTGCAGGAGCACATACGCACACATTCACACTCTCTCACACACACACTCTCACTTATATAGTATTATATACATATATATATATGTATACATATATATATATGTATACATATATATATATGTATACATATATATATATGTATACATATATATATATGTATACATATATATATTGATATATATACATATATTTATATACATACGTATATATATATATATAGATATATATATACTTATATCTATATATATAGTAGGATTTATATAACTAAGTACTAGTATACATACATATATATATACTTATATCTATATATATAGTAGTATTTATATAACTAAGTATTAGTATGCATACATACATATATATATATATATCTCTATACTTGCATATATGCAAATATATTTACATATATACATATACTTATATACATACATATATATATATATACAAATATCTATACATATATTAGTACTTATATAACTATGTATTAGTCTTTATACGTACATATATATATATATATATATATACAAATATACAAACATATATATCTATATAACTATATTTACATATATATATATATATCTACATATATCTATATATACATATTTATATATATATATATATATATATTTACATCTATATAGTTATATATACATACTTATATACATATATACATATATATCTATACTTATATCTATCTATACATATACTCATATATATATATATATATATCTACATATATATATACACATATATATACATATATTACTACATATATATATATACCTAAAAATTTATAACCATATATATATATATACATATATATATATTTACATACATATATATATATATTTTCACATTACTTACCATATGTGGTATCGCGGGAATATCTGCACCAGTTGCTGATATTCCCCGATACATGCGTACAAAAGGTGTGTTCGCATTCGTCTTCCACCAATCCACCTTACACGTGGCACTTTGTCCTATTGGTTGCATCCTTCTAGACGACAACCGACTTGACACCGTGCTACACTCCATCTCCGCCTCCACCCCCACCCCTTTATACATATAAAGTACAGATATATATACTATATGTACTTTATTTCTATTTCTCATGCATACCAGTAAAAAGATAAAAAAATATATAAAAGAGAAAAGATAATCCTTGGCTTACAGGTACTCCGTCTTGCGAATAGCAAGACTTGTTTTGGAACCCTAATTTGGCTCAAAGCCAAGAACCTAATTTTGAGGGTGTGCCTCAAGGACCAAGATTACTAGAAAAAATCTATGTAGAAAAGCACCAAAAACACAATAAATGAATGGAAGAGATTCATTGTAGGAAGGGCGTAGAAACTTGACTCGTAACCCCACTTCCTTGAGTTCGACCCTGGGCATAAAAGTGACCAAGATAAAATCAAGTAGGCCAGGTTAAAAAATTTTTGCAAAGAGATGGTTAGGTCCGATTTAGGTTAACCACTATACACACTTCAACGATAAAATCACCATATTAACAAGCTAACCGAGTCCGACACCACACCTTTTCTGGCGCCGTTGCCGGGGAAATGCACCTACAAGTAAGTTTCTATTCCATTCCTTTCATTTTTCTCTTCTCTCTTCGCGGGTGTTTTTATTTTTTGCTGTGCAGGTGAACCTGTTGCAAGGAGAAGGCAGGCAGACGAAGTCGAAGACGTGAGCAGATCCAAGGCAGGAACGAGAGTGTGAAGATGCCGACACTGCATTGGAGCTTCGCACACGTTGCCGAACAAGTAGGTGTTCTTTTCTTAGCAACCTAGGTTAACTTGTAACCTTAATAAAAAAAACTGAAAAACTAAAAAATAGAAAAAACTTCTTGGGATCTCTTGGGGCAAGTGGATTAAAATTCACTTGTTTGATTGATTGCCTTTACTCCCACCGCCCTGGGATTTCCCGCAAAACTTCGCATAGCGAAAATCCAAGAATCTTGATTCTTGATGTTTTATCCATGTGAAGTATTCTTTGAGGCAAATAAAAAGATTGACTGCACCCCTCTTTGCCTCACTTATCTACAAATTCGGGATCACATTTTTTGGTGGGGAGACTTGGAATTGAGTTGATTCCCACCCCACCACGACTTTTCAACTTGCCTAAGATTCGATCCCGAATATTTCAACACCAACAATTTGAGTTTCTTTATCTGTTGATTGAGCCTTGTGTGTGGAAATCTTTTTGGTGATTGGGAGCACTTGAATAGAAGTGCTTTGGCTCCCTTTCACATAAATCTAAAATAGATTCATGCATCCACACGTAGAAATCTCCATTTAGGGAAGCCCATTGCATTGTAGCATGCATTAACCAACTAATATTGAAGAAGGGTTTGTTGGGCTTAGAAGAAAACTTGTATTCTTGCAAAACCTGGAGATTGGTTGAATTGGTAATTCAGAGAAATCCTAAAATTCATACTACTTAAGGTTGAACTCTAAAAACCATTCACCAATTAAAAACTTTAATTCTGGGAGATTTCCCCATTGCATGCTTGTTTTAAGCACTCTGAAAATCAATCACTTGGGAATTACTCGTAAACAACGCCCTTCACATTCCAGAAGCACTTGATCCTAAGCCTCTAACTAAAACTGGTAATAACTTGACCCTTCTTAAGGATTAGAGGTCTAACTACCTGTGTGTAGAGCCTACGTGCTGGTGAGGGTTCCCGCGTGCTATCGAATGTCTAAGACTGGGGCAAATGGACTTTCAATCTGGCCCGGTGGTTCCGTGGTGCTCGCATTCACTTCTGTAGTTCGCGATAGTAGGTAAATTAGATCTTTAGGTCTAAGGGCACACTGTAGAGGTTAGGAATTTGATTAAATTGATTTGTCATCAAGTGTACCTTTGTGGCATCATTTCTCTCATCTCTTGTCCATTCTTATCCCCCCAATTCTTCCTGCAGTAGTGCATGTTTGGGAGGAGGTCAAGAAACCCTGAACTGATTGAATTGCCTAATAAATCTAGAACAGAAGCCGAATCATCCTCCTCCACAAACATGGCTGCACGCCCACCCCCAAATCCTGAGGGAGGAAACCACTCTCAAAACCCACCTGGTGGTGGAGCCTTAAATTTTATAACACGCCTCCAAGCCCAAATGGAAATGTATAATGAACAAATTGAGGCCATTAGGGAACCATTGGAGGAAATGTAGAACCCTCCCGAATGGGAGGAGCCTAGGTCTCTTAGCTCTTATCAGAATCCCGCTGCTACAGAGACCATAGGACAAATTCGGGTCCCCATGGGCGAGGACGACTTTGAACAGAAGCCTAACATAATTGGCCCAATAAATTTTCACTTCCATGGTCTTGCAAGTGAAGATCCTTTTCTCCACTTGGAAGACCTAACCCGATTAGCTGAAACTGTTAAACCAAG
Source organism: Thalassia testudinum (assembly GCA_037157565.1). NCBI lineage: Eukaryota > Viridiplantae > Streptophyta > Magnoliopsida > Alismatales > Hydrocharitaceae > Thalassia > Thalassia testudinum. Next base: position 47,223,720 of record JAZHRO010000055.1, read on the forward strand.
AAATATAGGGTTACCTATAGCCCTCATGAAAATGTTCCCATTTTCATTGCGGGATAAAGCATCGCAGTGGCTACACACCCTTGGGAGAACCATCCACTCTTGGGAAGAGATATGAACAGCATTTCTCAAAAAGTTCTCCCCAATCACGCAAACCAATGCGCTTCGCCGTGCTATCACTTCATTTACGCAACAAAACGGCGAACAATTTCATGAGGCATGGGAGAGGTATAATGACCTCCTCAGGAAGTGTCCGCACCATGGTCTGCCTAAGTGGCATATAGCCCAAATTTTCCAGTACGGGCTAAATGAGACTTTGAAGCAGATTACAGACGCTTCCTGCGGAAGAAATTTTATGAACAAAGACAAGAATGGAGCATTCAAATTGTTTGAAAATTTGAGTGAAAACTCAATGAACAATGCTTCCATTGTCGCCTTTAATTATACCAGCCAGCCCCGAAATGTCCACGAAGTTGACATGGGACCCTCCTATTCATCCACTGATCTCAGCCTTATAGCACAAAGGCTGGGTGAAGTCTCCGTCGTGCACAAGAAGCTGGATGAGCTTCTGGCCAACCCCGCCCGTTCTATGGCAAACATCCCCACTTTACCACTTCGTCACAATCCAAATTCTTCCGACACCAGGCTTATCCCAAGAAACCCCGTAAGACCTTCCTTACCGAGTGTTGAGCCGAGCGACTCGGTAAGTCATGTGGATCTGGCTTCCGCGAGCCAGTATTTTGACATGGAGGACCAAGCCTCCGTGTGCTCTGATGCATTCTTACATGCAAACACGTCTTCTGGCATAGAAGACACTTGCGCCCTGGGGAACAACCCGTTCTCTGCCACTTATTACCCAGGGTGGTGAAATCATCCGAACTTCGCATAGTCCAACAATTCGCAGCGCCAAAACCCCGCGAGGGGACCAATGCGACCGTCCGCACCCGTCATCCCAAGGGCCCAATCTAATCCTATGGAAAATCCTCCATCAGGCCCTTGCATACTGCAAACTGAACACGCATCAAGTCCTCTTGATAAATTGATGCGAATGATGACGGATATGTCAAAGCGCCATGAAGAGAACATGACCTCTCTTCAGCACCAATTGGCGCAGTAGAATGCTGAGATCAGTCAACTACGCATGGCGACTCGATCTCAGGGCACTCTTCCTGCCCAACCTATTCCAAACCCACGAAATTTCGTACCCCGTGGTCCTCAACCACAGGTACGACCTTCTCAGGGGCAGGTTAATCAGATTCTGCAGGCTCCGAGCATTCCACCGGGATTTCAGGCTAATCCCGCTGCAGCACCGCACTCTTATGTCCCTATTGCGAACCCTCCTCCACCGTATGAGCCCACTGGACCCACATCGTCCAATGCTATCACTACGAGGAGCGGCAAGCTGACCATCAATCCGCCTCGACCTGATCCTAGCCTGTCTTCTTCATCGCCCTCTCATTCGGGATGCGCACCGCATTCGCGAGAGGACGATACACGCAAATTGGTGCCAGAATCAGTTCCATTCCCAGAGGCTCTACTGCGGGAGGCAAAAGGCAAGAAGAAAGATACGCAAGCCTTTGATAACTTGCGTAATTTGTTTAGGGATGTAGAAATCAAGGTACCCCTGCTCAAGGCTATCAACCACATACCTACTGTCACCCGATTTTTCAAAGACTACACAACACCCAGGTGACAGTGAAAGAAAACTAAAAATCTGATGGTTCTCTCGCCTCATGCGAGTTGTGATATACTATCAAACCTACCATCGAAGCAGAAAGATCCAGGCACACCGCTTATTTCTTGTAGCATCCAAGGCTGCAATTTTAACCATGCCCTGCTTGATCTAGGATCTTCCATAAATCTTATACCATCCATCATGCTCGAAAAATTTTCCTTGGAAAATCTGAAACCCACCCCTGTCACATTACAGTTGGCAGATTGTTCTATCAAAATCCCAAAGGGTGTGGTGGAAGACGTGCTGGTTAGGGTCAACAGTCTCTGTTTTCCTATTGACTTTCTTTTTTTAGATATGGAAGTTCCTAGCGCACTTTCTGATTATCCGATCATCCTTGGTCGACCTTTCTTGGCCACAGCCCGCGCCCATATCGACTGCGAGTCGTGCTGCATTGAGATTGCCATTGGATCTGAAAAGCTCAAGCTTGACATCTTCAAGGCAGCCAAGAACTTTGATTGCGATTGTATCGAGGATGACACGTCTGACAAGGACAAGGCCGTCAACGCGTGTATCGGACTAATTGGGACCTATTCTGACTGCTGGAGATTACCTGTAAACACTGACGACTGCCTGATCAGCATATATTGTGACATTCCCCCATCCCTCCCTTGTTCCGTACCTTCTCCTGGCCAGACTTCTGACGAGGTTTTCTCCGCTTCCCATACCTCGTGTCTGAGTCATATCTCAGCTACTCACCGCCGGTGCACACTTTTGAAGACCAGATTGCCCTTTCTTTCCCACCAAATCAGTAGGATTTGCAACTCCACACTGGGACCTTGAGCCCACATCCTACTCGCTGGGGCTATTCCTTTTTGGGTCCATCTATCCAAGAAGCCCCTCTTCTTGGCCAATCTGAGGGCCAACTTCTTCTTCCCGACTTGTTCTCCGATCCGCCTGGGACACTCTCGTCCCATGAAATGCCAAATCTCTCACCATCCACCATCACTTTTCATGCTACTATCATGATCACTTCACTTTTCACTTCACCACCCACCCTACCACCCTACTGTATACCCTGCACCTCAGCTCTTGTTACCCAATCATTCGTCCTTGCTCTACCTTTCCCTGCATGCATATGAGGACATAGCATTGTTTGGCATGGGGGGGTGGATAGGAATCCATAGGATCTGGGTATTTTATGGTATCATGCAGTTTCCACCTATTTATAAATATGCAAGAAAAAGAAAAAGAAAAAAAAATTATATATATATATAGTGTTTAGTAACGATCTGAAGGCTGAAATAAAAACACAATAAGTGTTTATGGATATTCAACCTCTGTATTGAAGACCTTCCAGGCCACAGAAGCTTGATTCGCTCAGGCTCGGCTTAATTCACTTGAGCATTGACAAAATAGATCGGAATCTCTCCTAACTAAGGATGTATTCTTGTACCTGAGACACTAGTACAGGATCCGTTGGTTTGCTTCTACTTGAGAGCCTAAATAATCTTAGTTCACACTACACATATCAGGAAAGACCAGGTGAACAAAAGATCCAACCCTAGTGTTCGTTAGGGAAGGTGGAGTCCTTACCTGTGCGTGCAGGTAGACTTTTTATCCCAGGCTTTAGTTTTGTGTTTAGGAGAAACTCTTTCAACCAAAAAGGAACGCTCCCACCAAAAAGAAAAAAAAGTGTGCTCCTCCAAATAATGTGGTAAGAGATATACTGACACGTGTTTCAAAAAAAAAATGCAAATAAGTTAGTATATCTTGCAAATGCCTGTAAAATCTCTACCCTAAAAAAGTTCTTCAGGGCAAATACCTTGTTCTCTTTTTGAGCCGCAAATGTCAGAAAATGGGAGTTGAGTTTCAAACATCTTTTTAAGGGTCAATATGAAGATATGAACTAAAACTGGGACCAACCTTTAGTTAAAAATTCGTGAAACCCTGGGCTTGAGTCTTAATGTTCATCTAGTTAGTCTTGATCCTTCACTAAGCATAAGCCATAACCTCTTGAGCTCTCGAGTACGGCAAAAAAAACCTCCTAGGTCCTGGAAATCGTACTTAGGGTTTAAATATCAAGAGTCCTGGTTAGTCGAGAGATGATCTATGTCATGTGAGACTTAAAGTGCTGGTAGTCTTCTCTACAATTGGTTCTCACAATATCCAACAATAAATACACCTATGTTGCCTCAGAAGAAAATCTTCAGCTTAAAGATCATATCTAAATGCAACAAAAAAATGTTTTTCTAGGACTAGCAAAAGATAGGCATGGGGGCAAGATTTCACTGCAAAAATACACCTGAAACTGTGTCATCTTGTGCTATTTCCTAGCATTACCAGTGCATATTAGGGTTCCATAGCCAAATTTGTAAAAATACATGCATGCATGTATTTAATTAAGAGGGGAGGAGAGTAAATAAATGGCCTTGCAAATAACATTTTTCCTCAAGTGCATCTTTGCAAAATTCACCTTCTTTTTATTTTTATTTCTACATGACTTTCAAACTCTTCCCGCGGCTGCATGGCAATTTCTTCTCCTTGCACCATTCCCTGCTCAGGCCCTTCCCTGCAGCTGCCTCTCCCTGCCAAGCCATGCGCAAGCATGCACAGCCAGATCATGGTTGTGCATGATCTTCTCTTCTTTAAAAAGAGCTCGGCTGCCTTCTTGCAAAGCAGCCTAGTCCTCCACGCCAAAACCCCACACAGCAGCTCACTTCCAGGCTGCATCCTCCCCCTCTCCCTCAATACACAGGACCTCCTCCTCAGAGGAGACACACTGCGAGCAGGAGTTTTCACTGTGGTGCACACCCACCACCGTCAAACCACTAGCGCCCAGCTCTTCAAAGAGCCCGTGGGCGTGGTGGCCTTTGTTCCCTGTTTCAAGTTCAAGCCATTGCAACCATTGAAGTGGGAGCTTCAGGCTTTGAAGCTCTCAAGCTCCACACAGTAGCAATAGCTACACCGCACACACTAGCAGCGCGGTGGTCATCTCTTCCCTGACTTCTTCGTTTCCAGCACTTCCGCCATTGCCGCAAGCTTCAAGGTCTGAAGCTCCGTGGCAGTAGCAGCAAGGCAGCAGCAGGCGCGTAGGCCACCACGTGCCCGCACGCAGGCCACCGCACGTGCTGCAAGCGCCCTTGCCTCCCTCTCCGCACGCTCTGTTCTGAACTTCTCTACGTTGACAACCGGCCGGCGCAACCCTTCCTCGCGCGTACTAGCCCGCGTGCGCCAGTCGCAAGCCACCCACACTCACAGCACCTACAGCAAGCGGTCGCGCAGCTCGGCCTTACACTGTAGCCACTGTTTACGCCAGTCTGCGAAACACTGTGGCTACAGTGGGGTGACCAGAAGCTTCTCACTTATCCGGTCACCCGACACGCCGCAATCGGCTGCAGCCCGTGCGCGCGTCCCCCCCAGAGTCCGCTCCAGCGCCTGCCCACGCATCTGCGTGCGCCCGCCTCTCCCAGCGCCTGCCTTCGCCGGCTTCCATCAACGTGTGCCTCTACGAGCGCCCGCTCCAACCCTCCGCACAGTGCTGGGCACTACGGTCCTCTCCGCACCCATCTCCCCCCAATGCGCACGTCCTCGTGCACATACGTGCTTGCGAGCGCACGTGAAGCCTCCAGACGGTGGGCCTGAAGCTGCAGACACCTTAAACACTTTTTTTTTTCTTCTTCAAAGCAAGCGCTCTCTCTCTCGTGCTCTCTCTCTCTCTCTCTCAGCACACTCTCCCTCTCTCTCTGTAGGAACACATATACACACATTCACACTCTCGCACACACACTCTCTCACTTATATAGTATTATATACATTTATATGTATACATATACATATATATATTGATATATATACATATATTTATATACAAATATATATGTATATAATTATATCTATATATATAGTAGCATTTATATAACTAGGTATTAGTACACATACATATATATATACATATATCTATATACATATATATATATATACATACATATTTACATATATACATATACTTATATACATATATATATATATATACTTATTTCTATATATATAGTAGTATTTATATAACTATGTATTAGTATACATACATACATACATTTATATATATATATATATACTTATATATGTACATATATATATATATATATACATCTATATAGTTATATATATATACATATATATACACATACACTTATACATACATACATACATACATATATATATATATATATACACAAATATACATACATATGTACATATATACATATATATCTATACTTATATCTATCTATACATATACTCATATATATATATATATCTACATATATATATATACACATATATATTCACATATATAACTACATATATATATATATACCTATATATTTATAACCATATATATATATATACATATACATATATTTACATACATATATATATATACATTTTCACATTACTTACCATACGTGGTATCGCGGGAATATCTGCACCAGTTTCTGATATTCCCCGATAGCGTGTTCGCATTCATCTTCCACCAATCCACCTTACACACGGCACTTCGTCCTGTTGGTTGCGTCTTTCTATCCAACGACCGACTCGACACCGTGCTACACTCCATCTCCGCCTCCACCCCCACCACTTTATACATATATAGTACATATATATATATATACTATACTTACTTTATTTCTATTTCTCTTGCATACCAGTAAAAAGATAAAAAAATATATAAAAGAGAGAAGATAATCCTTGACTTGTAGGTACTCCGTCTTGCGAATAGCAAGACTCATTTTGGAACCTTGATTTGGCTCAAAGCCAAGAACCTAATTTTGAGGGTGTGCCTCAAGGACCAAGATTACTAGAAAAAATCTAAATAGAAAAACACCAAAAACACAATAAATGAATGGAAGAGATTCGTTGTAGGAAAGGCGTAGAAACTTGACTCGTAACCCCACTTCCCTGAGTTTGACCCTGGGCCTAAAAGTGACCAAGATAAAATCTAGGCTAGGTTAAAAAATTTTTGTAAAGAGATGGTTAGGTCCGATTAAGGTTAATCACTATACACACTTCAACGATAAAATCACCATATTAACAACCTAACCGGGTCCTACACCACCAGCTCATTCTGCTCAAAGCTTAATCCTCATATGCAATGGGTTCCTTAGTAATTCCTATCTCAGGTAGCGTATTTATTTCTTCGTTCAACTCATCCATAACTGCTTCTAGTCTTCGGATGTCAGGATCAAGGATAGAAAGTGTCATCTCAGAATCTCTAGCATTCGAATTAGGGATGTAGGTGAAAGAAGAGTGTAGATCAGAAGATGTTGGCTCTAGCACAGGTTCACTTACAATGGGAAGTGGCATAGATTGATCAGTAGTGTCACATGTAATGTTTGCCTCAAGATCCATATCCTCAATTGGATCCACTTCCCTTATCTCAATTGGGTTATCTAACCCAAAAGGTATCTCCCAGGATTTAGGATAATCTGATTGTGGCTCAGTTCTGGAGATATTAGTCCTTTCCTCCTCAATTTCCTGAATGGAGCACTCAGATGAACCCATTCGGCATACTTCCTGCTCCTGTCTCATATCCAAGATAGATTCTTCTTCCCCTGAGTGATCTTTCAGCATCAGCTCCCGAGAATCTTCTGTGTGTTCTTCCGGCGTAGTTGTTTCAGATTCTTCGAGGTCTTCAAGGCTATTTTCCACTTGATATCTCAAGAGCAGTAGTTCTTGAGTTTCCCGATTTTGTCCAATTAGTTGTTATCCCTGTTGTTCCCTGAAGGAGCTCCATCATAGGTTGTTGATGTAGAATCCAACTTTGTCTTTGGTTCGGCTCAGTGATAGCTTGGATTTCGTGTAGGTAGAATGCGGCCTTCTCCTTAGTGCTAGCCACAGCTCTCTGTATTTTGTAATGCGGTTGCATATGCATCGGTAGTTCTTCAGGGGTTCCAGGGGGTGAATCAGGTGTACCCATATTCCATGGGTGAGAAGCAGGAGAATGAAATCCATATCATGGGTTATAAGATGCGGTCCTTTGAGGAGATGAATAGTATGGGTCATAATGTCCAAGGTTAGGCTATGGGTTAACCATTTCGGTAACCCGAGGAGAAGGATTAGGCGAAGTGAAAAGTAATCTTCACCACCTTGGGTTCTGATCCCAAGGTTGAGCTGATTCAGTGACCCAGGCTCCCAGATAAGTTTGTGGGTCCAGCTCTTCTAGATCCTGATTAGGTCTAGATCCAAGGCTAGCCATTGCGGCTAAGTAGATAGAAGAAGTGACTCGCCTCCTTGCGAGCGGCTCCAAAGGTCCAACCAGTCGATGTCAAAGTGACCTCCTTCCTTGCATACACCACCCAACCCCTGGGTTGGTGTAGCCAAGCCAGATAAGACTAAGGCCCTATCAATCAGATGGTCCTTATGAATCAGATGGTCCTTATGAATCAGATGACCAAATTTTTCGTTTTAAGTTCTAATTCCTGAAGAAAATTCGTTATACAACCGACTGAAAGTGATTCCCACCTCTCAGCTAACCCAGCCAAAAGGGTTGCAAGCACCCAGAAGTACAATAATGAATTCGGGTTTATTTCATGTTTTAGACTTGATTTCTAGCCCATTTTTCTTCAGTTGGGGTTTTTTGGTGAGTGGCCCACAAGGTGACCAAGCTCACCGGCTAAGTACTGGACTTGACTAAGTCTAGGTTAGCCCAAATGTGATCTCTAAATTATAACCCTAAAGGTGTAACCAAGGGTTCATGCAATTCTAGGATTTTGTTCTTTTGTTTGTTTTTTCTTCTTTAGCTGACCACCAAAAATACAATTAGTTCTCTGACAAAAATTGGAACACAATTAACTTGAAATTTGGCAAGTAGATTCCTTTTTCAATTATATTTTCAGAGAATATTTTTTTGGAATTATTACTCTTTCAATTGCATTTTTGGAGATTTTTAAATGTTTGGGGATCAGATGTAGAATTTTGACCCATGGTCGATTTTCTCTTTAAAATAGTATTAAATGACTTTCAAATATTTGGTAAAAATATAGAAAATAAAGCCAATGAGATCAACTTTCAAACCCCATCATTTTTAGTCAAAACAGATTCACGGATTGCTCGAATTACTTTTTGAAATGCGAAAAATCTTGAATCTGAGTAAGTCTGACCCCCTTGCACATCACCAATTTTAAAAATTTTATACTTGGAATATTTTCAAAGAAATGGTTTCATTTGAAAGATGGTTTGAAAATGAAGGTCTAGCCTGAATTTCAAATTTTTTTGTTCACTAATTTTTTGGCAATTGAATTTTTAAAATGGATTTTGAAATCTGGCCGAAAATGAGAGAATGGTGGAGAAGCTTTAAAAAAAGGTTTGAGTTTGAAATCCAAACTTTCCACCAAAAGTGCTTTTTTTTTAAAAAAACTTTTGCACATTTTTTTTCCAAAAGGGAATTTTTATTTTCAAAGGATTTTCAAAAAAATATATATATTTTTTCTCTTTTTTACTCTTTTCAAACTTACCTAGGATTCAAAAAGAAACCTAGTCTAGAATTTTGATCTTTATCTTTTGAAATTTTTTTTCTTTTTCACGAAAATGAATAAGTTCTTTTTTTCTTTTTTTTTTCAAAAGAAATTACTGGAAGCAAATCTAATCCTAGGGTTCAAAAGAAAACCTAGACTAAGGAGATGTGCACCTGATTCCTTTTTCCGCGCTCGACGCATGCGCAGACCTCATTTTTTCTATGTTGTCCTACACATCCAAAACCAAAGTAGAGAAAGACTTGTCAGTGATAGTTTAAAAGATCGAAATCAAGGAAAATGACACTGACTCCCTGGCAATGGCACCATTTGTTGAAAGCCATTTTCACGCATTTTAAAGTCATCGGAAATTGTAGTATAGTCGCGCATAAACATTCGTCAAAAAATTGATTTTGTAAAAGTAACGAGACTTTGAGTCTTGGTCGTTCAACTTTGGGAGGCATTTATTTAATTCTGAAATCAATCTTTTATCGCTCCACTTTATTTAAAATCACACATCAGTTTCCACTTCGGATTAAGATTTTTACACTTCTATTATGAATTCTAATTACGTGCACGTGCGTTGAATAGATAACAAAGGTAAAAGTATGAGTGTCGATGTGCACAATTCTGGTTATGTGGTCGCTATTTATGGAAAATGCATCTATGGTTAGATCTTCTATATTTTTTGGAACCGACATGCTTGTTACAAAATATATATATAAGTGAAAAACAGACAACTTGAATCACATAGAAAAGATGGCAACCAATAAGCTCATGGTGATTTCAAACATAGAGATATGTATAAAAATATATCTTTTATTCATTCATTCAGAGAAGTGCTTGCAACATGGAATGTAGAGGAAAGCTTGTACAGGAATGCTTGAATATGTAAATCTAGCTAATAGAAAATGATCGCATACAGGAAACTATGGTGGGATTTTGCATGCATCATTGGGGGAGAATAAGAGCTACACTGCTAAGCAGTAAATGTAAGTAGAAAACTACAAAGTGCTAAGTTACTAATCTAGCAGAAGGGAAGGGCATTTGAAGGTGGTCTCTGATGAACTTTGAGTGGTTGAGAGAAGAAGGAGGGGCGGCCAATGCTGCTTAGGCCAACCCTTGGAGAGAGGTTGGAGAAGTGATCTAGCATCCTGTCATGGAGATGGTGGCCTTCATGGTGATGCTCCTCATGGAGGTGGAGTGGAGATGAAAGTGGCTAGCCTAAGTGGAATGAATGCCAAGGAAAATGGATCGGTGCAAATGGCCACCCCATAGGTCTTTTTATAGATCGAAGGGAGTCTCTCTAGAGAAGTGTGGAACTCTCTAGAGAAAGCCCCAATGAGTGGCCAGCCAAGTGTGAGAGAAGTGGTTCTTAGATCCACAAAAGGTGGATTTAAGAATTGAATGCCTCTTGGTTGCTAAATTTGGCATCCAAGAGTGGTGCCACTTCAAGAGAGTTCTAGAGAACTATAGATGTGTGGGAGTGCATGAATGGGTGTGTCTATGTGTGTGTGTAGCCGTGCCCTAGGTGTTTAGGTGATATAGGTTAGGTCCTAAGGGGTTTGGGTAGGTGTAGGCCTCAAATTAGGGTTGCAAACCTTAATTGCTAAGGGGGAATTGCAATTAAACTTAACCCAAGTTTAATTGAATGAGTGTGAACCTAATTGAGAGTGGAATAACTCAATTAGGTTGGGCTTAGGTCAATTGGGCTCTTACTATGTCCAATTGGACTTGTGTGGGTCGAGATCTGAGCTCAATTGGACTCAATGAGTACAATTGACTTAGGTGATGGTAATTGACTTTGATCTAAGTCAATTGGGTTTGGTGGGGACCTAATTATGTCCATAGAGAGGTCAAGAGGTGATGTACTAGGGTTAAAACACCTTAATTTAGGTTCCCATGGGGTTGGAATTTGGTCTAGGGAGCTAGAGATCCAAGATCATGGCTTGAATCTCAAAACAGGAACTGGAGAGCAATTCTAGATGTCCAAAAATAGATTTAGATGACCTATGCTCAAAAATCAGATGTCTAGACTATTGTCTGGACATCCAATCAGAGTCAGGAGGGATTTTAGGTTCTATCTTGGGTATTTTGCCAAAATTGGACGTCTGACCAAGTGTCTGGGCGTTCAATAACACTCCATAAGTGGGTTTAAGGAGTGCGGGAGTTGACTAAGGGTTCTGGAAGTCCTATAACTTACCTGGACATCCAGATAGAGGTTGGAATTAGGGTTTTAAGGTTTCCTAGGGTGCGGTGACCTAATGTGAGGGTGGCTAAGGCTTGGGGAAGCTTCTAGGCTATCCTAGGGCTAGGATGGTCCTAAGTTCTTCATATTTTATTACTTTATTCCTACTTAATAGAATAGCATACCTTAACTCCCTTACATTATTATCTATTACATCTAATCTAAGACTTCAACTCCAGCTCTACTGCAATGCCCATTACTGTAGATCCAGCTCCAGATCCAGCTTATTACCTGTAATTGACATGATGCACTTAATCAGCACATTATAACATTGTTTTCTGCATAGCTAAAAGAAAGCAGTAAAGATGCAGATAATGCTTATGCATGCATGAATTACAGTAACTTATGCTGAGTCCTAGCCTAATTTAGGTCAATTAAGACCTATGATTGCTGCACAATCAACTGATAAAGGTCTTTAGCCTATCGAGAAGAAGCAATGCTTCCTTTCCTAAACTCCAGGATAGTGTTTTGGTAGTCAGGTAGATTTTCTTCTAAGAATCCACCAAATAGTGTGAGATAAAAGTAGAGAGTGCTGGTGCTCTAAGATTAGTGCAGGGAACCTGGAATCCTAGACAATTAGGTAATGATACTCAGAGATTAGGCATAGTTCCCACTCTCGAAACCTGTGTATACATTTTATGTGAAATATTAAGATACACCAACCAAGGAAAAATACGCGAAGATTGGGTTCTAATAAAACTAAGGCTAAGGTGGATGGTTACGACTATTCTTTACGGAATCCTCAGCTGAAGGAGGGTATTGATGTCAAGGTCAGAAATACACCATCCTATCCGACTTTCTCGGTGCCATGAGTAAGCATTTCCACCAAGTAAGCCACCCAATTTCTCTTGAGTAGCACCAATCCCTAATAATGCCTCCTCAATAAAATTCATGGATGTGTTCTTAGATTGTCTTGTGTTAGAAAATTATATGAAAAAAATAAAAAAAAGAGAAAAAATGAGTGAATATTTAAAAAAAAAAGAGAAAGAAAAAAAATAGAAAAAGAGTGATGAGTCTCCAGTGTTTATTTTATTTACATTGTGGCAATGCCATCAAATAAAGTTAAGATCCACCAAATATGGCCTTAACCCACTTTTTCTATATTTCTGACTACCCAAATACTGGCTAAGGAATTCTGACTTAGTGTTAGGTTTTTTGGAACTCAATTAAAGTGTTAATGCCATGTGAGACCACCAAATAAGGAATATATGTGTGAATCTGGTGAGATTGTGAGCTCAGGAAAAAAAGAAAGAAAAGAGAAAGAGTGAAGGAATACAAGGGAACCAAAAGAGAGCATAGTTTTTCTCGCCTTTCTCTGAGTTGAATTAGTTAATAATTTGGGAATCTAGATTCTGTAGTACTAATCTCTATGTAGCACCAAGTGAGAGTGAGCCACCAAATAAACAACCGTTTCCCTCTGACATTCTCTACTTAAGCTTTAAGTCGAGGTGGAATTCATAGAATATCTTGAATACCCTGAGGGAAGAAGCTTAGCCTATCCTGCTAGAATTTTACTATGGGTTGAGTATAGGCTTTAGAGGTAAATCAGGTTTTTCACTCAAATCCATTGCAAAAGCTACATAGCTACACTTTCATGATTGTCTGGATTTCAAGATTTTAGGATGAATATGGGAAGGAAAAGAATTCCTAGGCATATACTTGATAAAAATAATCATTCCTCTAGGGACCCTTCTTGATTGGGACACCATCATTAGCCATAACTAGCTCAGTTTGATCATATTAAGTCAGTAAAAGCTCCTATATATCCATTAGAAGGTCTTACGGGTAGAAAACATTGATTTGAGAAGAAGATAAGAATATAGGGTTATTTCTACAAATTTACCATTCTATCACAAAAATAGAATAATCGTGGGTTCCCTAAGGGGTGGAACAAAGGTCCATTGGTCTTAAGAGTCTAATAATTTGGTTAGAACAGACAGAAAAGGGTTTTCATGTATTACAGAAATTAGTAGACATCTGAAACCCTAAAAATAGACCTATTTAATCTACTAAGGTTCTGGTCAAGATAAAATTTACCTAAACCTTGTAAAAATCATAGAAAAATATTCTCTAGGACTTGGTACCTTCAATTTGACCATTGGAACCCATCTTGACCTAAAATAGAGTTTCAAATAGACATTTACCCTAATTTGGGTAATTATGCAAATTACTCAGTAAAACTAGGTCAAAACCAAAATCCAACTTCACCATTGGATTCCGTAGGTCCAAATTAGGTTTGTGCCAAAATTTGGGCCCAATCTAAAATTATTTCGACCTAGTTTGCACTTTGGTCCAGGTTTGATTTCCTTTATTCCACATAGGCCCATAGCTTTTGAATTTATTACACAAGGGTTCCTATCTTTATCATCATTTTCTTCAAAAAGGTCCCTACCTCCATGAAATACTATTTCTACAACTTTGGCGAACTTAATATGGCATGTTCTCCTTGATTCCTTGACGAATCCCTCTCAAATTTGGAAGGGAAGTTCGTCAAGGAATTCTTTTCCTTTTGAGCCAAATCATAAGCCCTAAAACCTTCCGAATCTCTCATGCGAATGCATGACGGATTCGGGTATCATAGAGTTTCCAAACTCTAGCAAGCTTTCCTAGATTAGGAAGCTTCCTTCCTAAGCCCAAAACACCATCTAGAGGCCTATAAAAGATACCCCAAATCAGACCGAAGATCCCAAGCTTGATTTTGGCCTGGAACACCCACAATTCCTCCATCCTGATATGGTCGAAAAGCTCCCCAAGCTCCGACGACCTCCTACATCTTCATACTTCGTCTGACTACAACACCGGCAACAGACCCTCCTTCCCTACCTTCCTCCACGTCGTGCCATACCGGCGGCTGCCCCTCCATCTCCGTTGTCGTCGTCGTCCCCCTCTACTAGAGCATCTTCTTCCCCAGTACTGGCCTACCAACACCGGTGTCATTCTCCTTGTTTCGCGAGTAAGTTTAGGGTTATATTAGTTCCCCTATGTCCCTAGTTTAATTTCCTACCCAAAATCCCAAAAATGTCCTCTCTACACCACCATTCACCTCCATCGTCCTCTGCTCCAACCAGACCTCCGATAAGACTCCCCGCTCATTCCACTACTCCAAACGCCTCGCTGACCACCTCATGACCTTCGCCACACCACCCTCTACAAAACCCCAATCCTATTTTGCCCTATTACACACCCAAATGCTACATCGAACAGACCCATCATCTCACACCAACTCTGTCACCGTCCGGCCCCCTCAGCCACTCTCACTCCACGCTACACCTACCACCACATTCGCCATCTCACGACGATCTTGCCGAATGTTTCTGATAGAGACAAAATCCCATTCTTCTGTTTTCAAGTAGCAGGTCTTCACCTACCATTGACGAGGAACTTGATCTTGCTTCAAGCTTGCTCCAATACCTGCAAGCCCCAGGTGAAGACTCCAGGTACAATGGAATCCCTCCAGGATCACAACCTAGGGACCAATTTGGCCCTTTGACTAGGCCTTTGACTGAAATTGAATGCATCATCCCCTGCGGCCAGCGGGAAGAGGAGCGGTGGGACTTTAGTCACAACTCGGAAGCTGATAGATGTGCGACACGTCATAAATTGATTTTGTCGCATAGGCTTATCACCTCAACTGAACATAGGTGGTGAGGTCCCTGCACGCCCCTTCACCTGTGCCTCGCCCATGACCCGTCACCGTGGGCCTAGCATAGAACCGACTCGCCTAAGCCCTGTTCACTCCTCGACTACGATATCACGCCCGCAGCTCTGGTCCTGAGTACGCTTAAACCCAAATTCGATTACCTGAGGCTCTGGGAGAGCAGAACCCAGAGAGAGAAATAGAGAGAGTGTGCAGGGGGAGGGGGTTTTGCTCTGTGGTTCAATGGCTGACACTTAGTCGTTTGAAGAAGGAATCCTTCCCCCTTGTACATGAAGAGAAGAAGAAGAATAGCAGCCATAGAGAAGAGAAGGAAAAAGGAGAGGAAGCCAGAGAAGAGGAAGAAGGAGAAGAAGGCATAGAAGAAGAAGCAGAAGAAAGGCTGAAGCAAATAAAAGAAGACTCTGAGATTCAACAGAAGTGCACTGTGCACTTACCATACGTTGATTTAGATTGATTAGTACTATTGAGTTATTTGATATAATTGTGAGAGGTAATTGGTGATTCAAATCACCATCTTACCCCATTCTTTTTGCACTTTTTGACATACACTTTCATTTATATATCATTACAACTTGGAATTCTATTGTAAACTGCTTATATTGTGTTGAATTACAATCTTGAGAATCATTTTGTTAATTGCTCCCTGTGTTCGACCTTGGACTTCCATTCAAGTAATAAATTCTATTTGTTTTCAAGTGATTTCGACCTATACTACGACACAGCTTTTATAACCTCGATTTCACTTGTTAACATTTTGGCACCGTTGTCGGGGAACAATGCGTAATTTGATCTCTTGATTACAATATCTGATTTGGTACTAACTTGCACTATCTCTTTTGACTGTGATATGTTTAATGGATTCATTGGAGGAAGATCAACCACACATCAGACACTCCAGGGGCAAGTAAACTCCATCCAATTTCCCCTAAGCCCTTTATTCTGAAAAGTTAAAATGAAAAAGGAAGAAATCAATTAAGTCAAACTTGCATTCTATTCTTAGATCAATAATCAAGTTGCCTGATTTGATACATTCTGTTAAGAGAACATCCAAACCCTGATTTGTGCACCTACTTAGGGCTTAAGATATCTAGGGTTATCACCTTCTTGCTTGAGCCCTAGATACCACATTTGGATGAATTAAAATTGGACCTACCAGAGCCAATCAGGGTTTCCAGTTTAAGGTTTTAGAGACACACTTGCTTAAACAAGAATTAACCTTCCTGAACAATGTGTGCCTAAGCCTTTGTTGAATTGATCTATTCAAGTAAACCCTAAAATCAGGCTCTTAATCTCATTTGAACACTAAAAGAGGGACCTAAATTTCTTAACGGACAAAACAGGTGAAGTTGACCCACCTTATTGGGTTAACCAATCTACAAATTAGGTCACTTTGCATGAAAACATCTTAAAGTTCAAGTGAAATCATAAGCACCTTCGCACTTAACTTAAAATTGCTAGACTTAAGAGTTCAAGTCCCCATTCTAGTTTACTTGGAACCTCAGTGACGAGAGGTTGGGTGGAGGAAACCTTGTAACTCATGGGGGGCACTCTATCGTGTAGGGGTCTTCGCAGGACTCTCACTCTGTGGCTACCTAGGTAATTCTCAGGTGGACGGCTTTCTGATAAAGGGGTATCATTCTCCCCGAACCTCTATAGTCATCCAAATTTTTTTGGTGTCATTATTGGGTCCATCACCTGCTATCCCTTATCTATTCCATCGGTGCATGTTTGGGAGGTGGTCCTTAAGACCATCCATGAGGCCTCCATTAGCTATCCGCTCTCTTCAAGGTCGAGCCTCAATTGCTGTGTTTATGCAACAACCTGATCACATTGACATATCTTCTGATACAGAACCTACTTCCCCTTCATCAGCTATGGATCACCAAGAAGAACAACTTAACCTTGAGCAACAACTCCATGATTTATGAAATCGAATCAATGCTATCATCAACCCACCGCCGAGTCCTCAAATGCGAGATCACTATAATCCTGCAGCGGTGGAGATCGAACCCCGAATCAACATTCCCGCGGGAGGACCCGAGGTGGATCTCAAGCCTAGCATGCTTCATATGACCCCAAAATTTCATCTCTTGAACTCGGAGGATCCTTTCTAGCATATCAAAAACCTAAAACATCTGGCCTACACTTTTGCGGTAGATGTACAAAATCGAGACGGATTACTCTTAAAACTCTTCTCATTCTCTCTGGTTGACAAAGCAGCTCACTGGTTTGAAACTCAACCACACATGATCAACAAATGGGGAGAACTTCAAACTGCTTTCCTGCAAAACTTCTACCCCATTGGTCGTACAAATACGATGCTGCACCAAATCACGCACTTCTCCTAAGGAGTGGGATAATTTCTACATGAGGCATGAGATCATTTTCTGGATCTCAAGTGTAAGTGACCCCATCACAAAGTTCCAAAGTGGGAACAAGTCCAATCCTTTTACCATGGACTCCATGAAGACATCAAGCTCTTTGTCAATGCAACCTGTGGTGGTAGCATCATGGGTCAACATGAGGACACGATCTAGGAAATTCTTGAGAACATGTGCGAGAACTCCCTGAATAATGAGTCATTGGTGCATATGACCAGACGTCCACTCGCACATTGACAAATAATCGGGGGGTACATGAATCTCAAGGCCTTTCCGCATCCATTGATCTGGAGTTCGTAGCCAGTCAATTGGATAAGGTCTCCATTATCGAAAAGAAGGTGGATGACATCACTCGTCATCTACACAAATCCACCTCTGCACCTCAAAGCACATACGCGCACCCGCCCATGAGAAGGGCAGCTACGCACAACATCTACCACTCCCCGGGGACGAATGCATATCCACCCCCATCTGATTATGGCTTCAGAGGCAACTCTGGGACAGCCCACCTCAGTTGGGAGAACTCTAAACCCCCGTACCCTAATTATCTTGGAGCTCCTCAGACCTGCGAGTATCTCCACGCCGTCCAGAGTAATCCTTTCTCCAACACTTACAACCTTGGATGGTAGAATCATCCCATCTTTGTGTGGTTGGGAAATAACCCGAATCTGAGATCCCAATTTCAACCCCAACCACAAAACCAGCGACCATATCAACCCGCTCATCTAAGACCTAAACAAAATTTTCAATCTAGACCACCTAAAGAAGATCAGATATCTTTGATTCTCTAGACCTTGGTTGACATGCAAAAATAGCACAAAGAAGAGATCTCCGAGTTAAGAAATCATTTGGCCCAGCTGGCAAGTGCTCTCCAGCCGAGTGCACTTCCTTCTCAGCCTCTTCCAAACCCGAATAACGTGCTAAACTAGAAGCACAGTATGAACCCAAATCAGGGCCAAGCTCACTTTCTTTATCAGGCTTCTTCTGCTCCATCACTTGACATGATGGATGCTTCAACTTCATACATAGGATTTCAGCAGCAGACACCTATTTTGCCCAACCCAAACAAAAATCTTGCAGGATTAAATTCCATCACCACCCGTAGTGGCAAAGCAGCATAAGACCCATCTTTTCCTACCCATGACATGCCTATAAACCCTAAACCAAGATTGGTCATCCAGGACACACCCATCCCTGATAAAGAGCCTGAGCCAATTCTAGAGGAACCATCTAAAATTCCATTTCCTAAGGCCTTGACCAAGGGAAAGAAGACAACCAAACCTGTGGCAGTTAAGGAGGACCTGGTCAAACTCTTTGAGTAGGTCCATATAAACATCCCCTTGATGGATGGGATTCACCATGTACCGGCTTACGCACGATTCTTGAAAGACGTTTGTACACCCAAGCGTAAGCCGCGAACCAAAGGCAGGAAACCAATCATACTGTCGAAGCAATCAAATCCATCATTTTGAGCAAACTCCCATCCAAGGAAAAATACCCAGGCATCCCTCTGATCTCCTGTGCTATCGGTGATATACAATTTGACCGAGCCCTATTCGACCTTGGAGCTTCCATCAATTTGATATCGACATTCTTACCAGACCACTTTGAGGAATCTGAGCTTAAACTGACAAAGATGATTTTATAGTTAGTAGATCGATCTATTAAGTCACCGAAATGAATTCTCGAGGATGTCATAGTTAGGGTACATGATTTCTATTTTCCAATGGATTTCTTTGTCTTAGACAAGGATGCTCCTAGGAACTTGAAGAATACACCGATCATATTAGGGAGACCCTTTCTGGCCACTGCCAGGGCCAATATTAATTGTGAGGAGGGCCAAATTGAGTTAAAATTTAGGAGCAAGACACTAAAGGTTGATATCTTTAAGGCCCAAAAAGGAATTAATTACGGAGTTATCAAACAAATTTATGATATCGAGGTCGTGGTTGATGACCCATGTATGGAGGAAAACCCAATTATCTTTTATCAACCACAAGAAGATCAAAACCCCCAATTAGAGGAGCTTGAACCTAACCTAAACACACCCTTAGCTCCTTCCTTTGCTTCTGACACCCACCTTGAACCACCTGCTACTGCTGATAACCCAGTTATGGAATTAAATCCTCTTCCTGATTATCTAAAATATGTCTTTTTGGGTTCCAATCAGACGTTTCCTGTGATTATCAACTCCCAACTCACCTCTGATCAGGAAACACACTTGATTATTGTCCTCCAGTAGCATCGAAGAGCCACTAGACAGACTCTCGATGATCTGACTAGCATTAGGCCCTCATATTGCACACATCACATCTATACCGAAGAGGGCTCACCACCATCCCGTGAAATGCAGAGACGCTTAAATCCAAATCTGCAGGATGTTGTGAAAAAGGAGATCATCAAGTGGTAGATGTAGGGATCATCTACCCGATCTTTGATAGTTGGTGGGTGAGTCTAATCCAAGTTGTGCCTAAGAGGTAGGACTCACCGTGATCACGACTGAAACCAAAGGAACCATAACGACCTGTATAGCGAACTGTGGGGAGTTTGCATTGATTATAGAAGACTCAATTCCTCCACGAAGAAGGATCATTTCCCACTAGCATTCATTGATCAGATACTCAAGAAACTAGCAGGAAATCGATTCTTCTACCTTTTGGATGGGTACTCCAGCTATAACCAGGTTGTAATCCATCCTGACGGCCAAGAAAAGACCACCTTCACTTGCCCCTTCGGGACATGCGCATTCCAGAGGATGCCATTTGATTTCTGCAATGCATCCGCTACTTTTCAGCGATGCATGCTTGCCATATTTTCATTTATGGTAGGTGAATACTTTGAGGTCATCATGGATGACTTCTTGGTATTTGGAGAATCTTTTGATGATTGCCTTTTGCATCTGGTCCAAATCCTCAAGCGGTGCATTGACATGAATCTGGTCCTTTCCTGGGAAAAGTGCCACTCATGGTACCTGAGGGAATTGTCCTACGACATCTCATCTCTGGAAAAGGCTTCTAGGTTGATCGAGCCAAGGTGAATCTAATTTCCAAGCTCCCTATGCCTAGCTCGGTCAAGGACATCAATTCATTCCTGGGGCATGCTGATTTTTACCGTCGATTCCTTCTCAATTTCTCAAAAATCGTGCACCCCTGACTACTCTTCTCTCCAAGGATGTCCCCTTTGAAATTATCGAGGAGTACACTTTGGCATTTAAGATCCTACGTGATCAAGTTACCCAAGCACCTATCCTACAGTCCCCTGATTGGTCTCAACCGTTTGAGATCATGTGCGATGCATATGATTATGATGTGGGTGCAGTACTTAGGCAGAGAGTAGATGAGAAACCCATGGTCATCTACTACACGAGCAAGACACTTGACAAGGCTCAGCGTAACTATACAGTTACTAAGAAAGAGCACCTAGTCGTAGTATTGCACTGAAGAAATTCAGATCATGTCTTTTGGGTTCCCATGTTATCATATACTCGAATCACATTGCAGTGTGGTGCCTCCTCATGAAGAAGGACGTGAAACCATGACTAATCCGCTGGATCTTGCTATTGCAAGAATTCGATCTCGAGACTCGTGATAAAGTGGGAAAGAAGAATGTGGTAGCTAACCACTTATCTCGCCTTTCTTATGACATTATTGACTCTTCCGAACCCATCACAGAGCACTTTCCTGATGAACACCTCTTGACTATTAGTGCGAGACTTCCTTGGTTTGCTGATTTGGTGAACTACTTGGCATCATGTCAGATCCCATCCAATTAGCCGAAGGCCAAGAAAGACAAATTGCTTTCTGATGCCAAGTACTACATCTTGGAAGACCCGTACCTCTTCCGCATTGGTGCTGATCAGATCATCAGACGGTGTGTCTCGAAATCAAAATTCAAGACATTTTGTCCTTCTGCCACGACCAGGCCTGTGGTAAACAATTCTCTGGACATAAAACTTCAGCAAAAGTCCTCCAATGCGGCTTTTACTAGCCCACGATTTTCAAGGATGCATACGATCACTGTAAGGCATGCACTCATTACCAGACCTTGGGCAACATGAGCCACCGTGATATGATACCCTTACAGCCGATTCTCATATGAGAAATCTTCGATATCTAGGGGATTGATTTCATGGGACCCTTCCCTATCTCGGATGGCTTTGAGTTCATTCTTCTCATTGTTGACTACGTGTCCAAATGGATTGAAGCCATCCCAACCCGAACCAACAATCATAAAGTGGTAATCAAATTCATTCATCAGAACATCTTTTCACGGTTCGGTATCCCACACACCATTATCTCTGATGGAGGCACCCATTTCACGAATGCTCAGTTCAGATCACTGATGACCTAATATGGGGTGTCGCACTGAATCTCTGCTCCTTATCACCCCCAAACCAATGTTCTAGCTGAGCTATCAAATTAGGAAATCAAGAAAATCCTTTAGGTCACTGTCCGACCTAACAACAAAGATTAGTAGTCCTGACTTCCAAAAGCCTTGCGGGCTTATAGGATGGCCCACAAGACCCAATTGGGCTTGTCTCCCTTTAGATTGGCGTACAGGAAGGCATGTCAACGCCATGTCGAATTGGAGCACAAAGCCTATTGGGCTGTACGGAAGTGTAATCTAGATCTTTCTAAGGCAGGAACCCACAGAAAGCTTCAAATGAGTGAGATCGATGACCTATGCAATGATGCATACGAGAACTCATGAATTTACAAAGAGTTGGTTAAGGCCTTTCACGACAAGCACATATCCAGAGAGATCTTTCACCTTGGTCAGAAAGTCCTACTCTTTGATGCAAAACTAAAACTCTTCCCAGGCAAACTCAGATGAAAATGGATTAGACCATATCTTATCTGATAGATTTGTGGAAATGAAGCCATTGAAATCAGTAAACCCAGCCTTGATTCCAAACCCTTTGTTGTTAATGGCCAGCAACTTAAGCCATTCGTTGAACTCACCGATACAAACTTGGCTGAGTCATCTTTTAATCTCCATTCTCCCTGAGCATATTGCATCCTGCTGATGGTGTTAAACTCAATGCTTAACGGGGGGCAACCCGTCATCTTTTTGAAAAGCTAGAAACCCTTCTTGACACATCTCATGATGAACTCATATTGCACTTTAGGGTTCGTCCATTAAAACAGTTGACCCCACCTTTGGTACCCGTACCTGAACTTGAAATCGCCCGCAACAGTCATCCCAACCAGCCCACCCACCCAAAACTTGTTCTAATGTACGATCAAAGCTGAATTCGAACCCACTTAATTTACAATGAGGACATTGCAAATTGTAGGCATGGGGGGTATTAAAGTGCAAAACGCTGTGAGAATCACTTCACAAGAAAGGGTTTCATCAAAAAATACATATTCCAAAAAAATCGAAAAAATAAAAAATGAAAAAAGAAAAAAAAAATGGAGATGGGAGGAAATTTTGAAAGATCAATTTGCATATCATTTTTTAGGAGGAAAAAGAGGTGGTGATATAAATGTCAAAAAGGAGCAACAATTTGAAATAAAAAGAGATAGTCATTAGTGAAAGATTAAGGAATCTACTTAGTTCTAGACCAAATCAAAAAGAAAGAAATAAAAGTGCTAAGAGACAAAAAAAGATTAGTATGAATGCTGATCTTAAGCCTCTTGGACTTGTGTTTAGGCTTAAAAATTCACATATCTGTTAAGATCTAGATAGTCCTCAAGAGGTTGAGGAAAATGCGAAGCTTAAGTATTAGGTCTAAGGCTTAAGGATTATTCAGGCTCGTTAACTAACCTCAGGTTTGCGGGACTCAGTAACCTAAGCACCCAAATCCACACACAGTTTAATTTAGTGTGCTTAATTATCAAAATCACGCGAAAGCGTTAATTTTGTTCTGAAAAAGCTACCTAGATTAGGAGTAGCTGATCAACACAAGTTGATTTGGAAGAGTTCCCGATGCAGAGAGGCGGGAAATTCCCCATGAAGATGCACAATAACATACCATCTCCTCTGTACCTGTCTCTTAGGATATCTAAATATTCTACCAGGGGCATGTAAGCACCTTATGCTAGTTCAGGTGCCATAGGTAGGATTATCCCGAAATGTTGATTGCCAGGGCCTGAATTTAATTATAGAATGCCATGGGCGGTGCTATCTCAAAGTGTCAAAAGCCAGGGTTCTGGGGGTTGCCATGTGAAGTAGAGATTCTCGCTTATTTATCATAGCAATAAAATGATATGTCGTTGTGTTGTATGTGGTGGAGAATCTCTCAATAAAACATAAATATCAAATTTTACCATAATAAAAATGTCGCATCCACAGGGAGGAATAGAACTAATAAATTCATAAGTAGAGGAATATACTGTTTGCAGACACTTTCTCAACTTCAATGCAAGGAATATGCTATTTTAAATGGAGCTTACAATTTCCTTAAAAGTTCAAGGTTATTTATACAATTTTCACATCAAGAATTAAGCTCCCAAAAATGTGTATATGATGCATACGTAATGGCATATCATGTAAGTTTGATTTGCATGCAAATCTGATTTGAATTTCAATGTAGAATGATACACATAACACAAGTGAAGTAAATTCAAGAAACTATAAATGCATCCATGCAATGTGGCCTGAATAAAATAATAACATCTAATGGCAATGGCATGAAATGTAAATTTCAATTGAGGAGAAAACAGAGGATTTCTCCTTTCTCTTCCTTGCTTAGAAGGGCATGCATGGTTGGCGATGAGAGTTGACGGGGTGGTGCGCCTCAACGCGTGCTTCGTGATGGAGGTGACGCAGCGGCCAGAGGTGGCAGATGGTGGCCGGACGGTGGAGAATAGCTACCGGCCTGTTGGCTCTGTTGGAGGAAGAGACCTGCACATGGAGAGGAGGAAGAGAGCTGCTGTAGGCCACGCAGATGCTTGCTGGGGTTGTGCGCACAAGGGCGTGCTAGGGCACGCACAGGAGTGGCTACTGGCATGAGTCACCTGCGGGCTGTTGCAGCCTACTGGCGTGGGTGCCTGTAGTCTTGGCTGGCTACCTGCAGGTGCTAGCGAGGGTGCGCCTGCAGGGCTGGCTACGTTCATGAGTGCCTGCTTGCAGGGCGCGGTGTGGGTAGTAGCACGGGGACAGTAGTGCGGTGGCAGGTGCGTGCAGTGGGAGCAGTAGAGTAGTGCAAGGTGGGGGCTGGTGCTTGTAGGCATGGTGGGGCTGGAGAGGGCACGCTGTGGTGTGGGTTGTAAGGGCGTGCCTGTAGGGCACGCGGTGGAGTGGGCTGTAAGGGTACTTGGTGCGACATATGCAGGCGCTAGTGAGGGTTGGTGCAGCACCTGCAAGGCGTGCAGGTGTGGGCAAGCTGAAGAAGAAGGAAGGGTCGCACGGTGAGAGGCTTTGAACGGGCGTGGCTACAGGGCTGGCGGTGGGTGGTGGAGCGCCTGCAGGGTGTGGCAAGATTCACCATGCACACCTTCTCCATAGGGTATGCTCTCTCCACCGTGTGGAAAGTGGAGATAATTCCACGCCAAAGGGGAGGAGAAAACCAAGCCCTTCTCTCCTTTGCCAAGCCACTTTCTATCTCCTCCCCCATCCGCAAGTCAAGGGATTTTTAAATCCCTTACTAAATTTGGCCTTCGGCTATTGGGGAGGTGTAGAGGCTGGCTAGAGGTTGAGGAAGACTTAGTTGAGGCCAACAGCTGAGTGGGAAATTTATCTTCACCACCCTTTTTTTTGCACAAATTATTCTTACAATAATGAAACATAGAATAATTACATAGTAAGTTTTTTTTTGAAAAAGAAAGGAATGTTATCAAATCACTGATAGCAAACTAGGAGAGCTTTTATTAATAAAAAATGAAACAATTACATATTCAAACCCCATTGCTGTATGAGACTCCAGCAACAATTTACAATCTTATCCACATTCAGTGGGGTCTCCTGAAAAACACACTCATTCCTAGCCCTCCAAATAGACCATAACACAGCCACCATAGGTAAACATGGCTTATTCCCATCCACAAGATAACACCACAAAGTCTCCCATGTGGGAAGGTGATAAACGCCAGTTTATCATCATTCTTATGCATTAAAACAAACCTAGCTCTTAGGATTTTACTCCGCAAACGGGTTTTTGGGCTGCATTTAGGCATAAAATAGGTTAGGCATGCATTGCATTTTTTATTGTCTTTTTAATATGTTTTTGTGAGTGTTAGGGATGTACAAATATATAGATCCCTAAAACCCTAGTACTCAAGAAGGCAAATGGTGAAGGAAAAGCCCAGACTAGCTGGAACTCAGCTTGATCCAACTCACCGCAGCTGGAACCTAGCTTACTTGAACTAGGGTTAGCTCATCCCAGCTCCATTCAGCTAATCTCAGCTAAATGGCAGCTCAAGAGAGTTCACCTTAGCTCACACTAGCTCAAGTCAGCTTAGATCCAGCTCAACTTAGCTGAGTCTAGCTCATCTCAGCTCCCACTAGTCCACTGGGAGCTCTAGATAGCTCAGCTAAGTTGGCAGGAGTTCACACCAGCTCAGATCCAGCTAAATCCAGCTCCACTCAGCTCCAGCCAGCTGAAGAACTCATCCCAGTTCAGGAAGCTCAAGTCCAGCTCCCGGGGACTCAGCTTAGCTCAACTCAGTTGAGCTAAGCTACCTTAGCTGCCTCAACCAGCTTGATTCTCCCCGGGAGCACCAAACCTAGCTCATCTCAGCTCATTTTGGTAGAAGCTAGCTTGCTTTAGCTTAGCTTAGTAGCTAGCAAAGAACTAGCAAGCTAAGCCAGCTAGAGTAGCTCCATGCCAGCCTCTTCAACACCAGCCATCTCCAATTTCAGCTCCAGACTTCTCCTCCTCAGGTCTTCCCTCCAAACCCTAGCTCCAACACCTTCTCCTCTACTCCTCCATTAGCTAAGCTAGCTTAGCTTAGCTTATCTTAGCTTAGCTTAGCTATGCTCCAACTTCCTTGCTTGTACCACCCCAAAAACCCACCTACCAACTCCACCCAACTAGCTCCACCTAAGCTCCACATAAGCTAACCTACTTGGCACCAACCTAACCTACCCACCACCTCCAAAAGACACCTAAAAGTGGCACCAAAAACTACCCATAACCACCCCTTAATGGCGCCACTTTTCCCTCCAAAATCTCCCCTCATCTACACCACACAATCCCCCTTGAACCCATCTCCACCATCCACCTAACCCCCCTTCTAGAAGACCCCATGTTGGTGCCAACATGGGGTTGTCTCTCCACCACCAAAAGACACCAACACCACCATAACCACCCCCTTTAACACCCATTGGGTTGGTGCCAACTCACCCTAGCCATAGTATCACCAACCACCCTCATCCTTCCATCCTAGCCCTCCATTTCAAGGGTCACCTTAACCCCCCATCCTACCCTATAAAAAGACCACTACCCACCACCATTCAAGTCATCCTTGGCTAGCAATTTCACTCTCATATTCCACCAAGAAGCCCACGTCCAAGAGAGAAGAAGAAGAAGAAGATTAAGGGGATATTCTGTCCCCTTGGTGCCTTCCCCTCTTCCCTTCTCTCTTGGGTCACGCCAGCCAAAGGAGAAGCCAGGCAAGGAAGATCTTGGAGGACATCTTGAAGGTGGTCACGCCACCTTGGAGGAGTTTTTGAGGGTGGTGCATGCCCACCACTTTGGAGAGAGCATTAAAGCTGGTAGCTTCCACCTTGGAGGAGCTCTCAAGGAAGGAGGAGAAGGAAGCCCTCTTTTCAAGCCAAGGGGCAGCTAGGCTTGGAGCAAGAATACAACCTTCTTCACCATTGTTACAAGAGGATTTGTGTTTCTTTTCTTGCTTTTAGATTGTTTAATTCTAGTAGAAGCATTCCTCTACTTGTCTTTGAATAGAACACTCATTCTACTCAATCAAAATTGCCTTCTTTTAGCTTTTTATTGCAGTTGTTTGTTTTGGTTCTAGCACTTGTTTCACCTCTTCTTCCTAATTATCCTAGGCCTCCACTTGCCTAGAGTGAGATTAGGAAGAAGATATTTCTATCTTTTTGATTTTAGTTAATCATTTGTAGGTGTTAGTTCTTTTAGCTACAATCTGCAGTTTGCCCTCATCTTTTCAAAATACAAAAAAAATTACATATTGAAAAATATCAAAAAGAAAGTTGAGATCTATCTGTAAGCAAGAGGATTAATTTTGCAATTTTTTCCTCCTTGGACGACCCTAGATACTCCCCTATCTAGGATATAAATTTAAAAGTGAAAGCGGATTCGCATGTTACAATGACGTTAAAAACTCGCTTTTACAAATCACGCGTATTTCGCAATCAGAAGGGAATCATTACAGACTCTCCTCCAGATATAGTCAGTGATCACACACGAAGAAAAAATATAAGTGCTAGAATCATTATGCATCCCACATAGGTGGCAAAACTGAGTCGGAGTTCCCATTCTCCTGTGCTTCAGATCTCTAATAATCAGACCGTCCCTTCTGCAGAGCCAGAAAAGAATTTGTACCTTCGGTGGTCTTTTTAATTTCCATAACTTTTTCCCCACCTCACCAAGTTCTGCCATCCTGGAAGAATTAATCAACTTGTTATAGGTAGCCACAGCAGAAAACTTACCCTCCCATTTGTATGTGTCATATTCATGAGGCATGGGTTTGAAGCCAGCAAGTTCTTGCATGAGACATTCATTCTCTGCTCATGTTCTTGTTTCATGATTATTCCACATAGCATTATTGAACGACCACTGCTCAGACTCCCCATCCCAACAATCAGAAACCACAGCATTTTTATCCGAGGCAGCTGCATAAGCAAGGGGGAACCTGTCTTTCATCACCCCCCCAGGTACCTAATTCTCCAACCAGAATTTGAAGCTTTCCCCATCACCTAATACAGATTTGAACAAACTCCAATTATCTCTCAGGGCACGCACCACCGAAGACCAAAAAAGAGATGATTTATGGGGGTTTAGGTGATTCTTCTCATCATTGGCAGCCCCATAACTATCCTGAACTATTTCTGTCCACTTTTTTCTTTCCCCC
This sequence comes from Thalassia testudinum, assembly GCA_037157565.1. Classification (NCBI taxonomy): domain Eukaryota; kingdom Viridiplantae; phylum Streptophyta; class Magnoliopsida; order Alismatales; family Hydrocharitaceae; genus Thalassia; species Thalassia testudinum. Next base: position 47,252,184 of record JAZHRO010000055.1, read on the forward strand.
TGCAGCAATCGAATAGCCCATTTCAACAGCAAAGCATCATTAAATTCCTTGAGGGATCTAACACCCATGCCACAAATCTTTTTTGGCTTGCAGATTGAATCCCATTTCAAAGGTTGAAGAAAAGCCCCTTGGTGAGAGCCCCCTTTCCAGAAGAATCTTTTGCGCATCACATCAAGTTTTTTTCAAACTGACTTCGAGGATTTGAGAATAGAGAAAAAGAAATCTGGAATCGATGTGATGATAGAATTCAGTAATATATACCTCCCCCCTTTTGATATGTATCTACTGCTCCAACCCTCCAATTTCGTAGCCACCTTTTCATTTAGAAAGGGCCAATCTGTTTTCCTCGTTTTACTGCATTTCAGAGGCAAACCTAGATATTTAATAGGCAGTGAGACCACAAGTGTACCGAAAGTGGTAGAGATGTCATTCTGTATCATTCCATTCATCCTAGAATAGACCAGGGAGGATTTGTTTCCATTAAGTCTAAGACTAGAAATCTTACCAAAAATCTTAACCATATGAAAAAGCGCTTGCGCTTCCCTCTTCCCCCCTTCCACAAAAAAAAAAATGTCATCTACATATTGGAGTATGGGAGCTAAAGCCCTATTATTAGACACTGAATACCCCCTTATAAATCCATCCGCTACCAGTTTGCATGCATATCTTGCCAATGTATCCACTACTTGATTAAAAATCAGAGGGGCAAGTGGACATCCTTGCCTAACTCCACATTGGGGCTTTATCCAAGTTCGGCATGGTTTCCCTTTTATCAATGGGGAAAAGGAGGCTTCGTGATGCATCTCTTCACCTACTGTATCAACTGAGGTGGAAATTTCCTTTTTTTAAGGATTTCCCACAAATACAACCAGGAGACTAAATCATAAGCCTTGGAGAAATCTACTTTCCATAAAAAGGCCTTGGTCTTTCTCCTATGCCATCACATTACCATCTCCTGCACCATAATGGACTCCTGTAGCGATCTCCCAAGAAGAAAGGCAGATTGGACCAGCATTATCAAGTCCTTCAAAACCTCCCGTAATCTGTTGGCTATAATCTTACTAATAATATGGTAAATAGAATTAGATAGTGCAATGGGTCTATAATCAGAAAACTTCTCCGCACTTGATTTTTTAGGAAGCAGGAACAAATTGGATTTATTCAACCTCTCAAAACCAGAGTTGCCCAGTTCAAATTCATGAATTACCTTCAAAACATCCACTCTGACAACACTCCACAGTTCTCTGTAAAAGAAAACCTGAATCCCATCCAGACCAGGGCCCCTTCATTGTTTAAGTCTTTAATTACTTTTAATACTTCTTGTTCAGATATAGGAGTAACTAACATATCTCTCTGATCACAACTGACACTAGGGAAGTCCACCGATGCCATCCTCTAAGAGCCCCTTGGTGCAGCCTTGATCAATTCTTTAAAATATTTACCTGCTTCAGTTCTGATTTCACTAATAGAAGTAACAGTTCTCTCTTCTACATTAACTGATGAGATAAGATTGAATCTCCTCCTAGCACTAGCCGCGAGATGAAAAAACTTCGTGTTTGCATCACCCTCTTTGAGCCATAGCTGTCTAGATCTTTCACGCCAGTCCATTTCTCTTTTGAGGTCCTCCTCCCCCACTACATACTTCATTTGCTATCTTTGCTGCTGCTCCTGGGGTTTCAAAGACTACCTGCACTCCTTTAGATCCAATTCTCTGATCACTGCCAGAGCCTCCCTCCTCCTTTGTTCTCTGATCAAAGTCACTGCCTGTCCATATTCTTTTAACATGTCACGCAAGCTTGTCAGCTTTGCAGCCAGCTGCAGTGTAGCAAACCCTTGCATTGCCTTATTCTGCCACCACTGAGACACCATTTGCACAAACCCCTCCTCCCTAAACCAAGATCTCTTGAGTTTGAAATAGGATGCAATGTTATAATTCGTCCCACTGTCCCATACAAGCAGAGAGTGATCAGAGAAAGGCCTATCAAGGCTGATAATTACTGATAATTGATGCCTCTCCAACAAGCTAGGACAGCCAAAAAACCTGTCCAACTTAGAAGTCTGTTCACTACCATTTCTCCAAGTGAACTCCACTCCACTAATAGGGTATTCTGTCACTCCCAGATTCTGCACAACCATTTTAAAGCCTACCATTGAACTATCCAACCTCCCACCAGGACTGTCATCACTTGAGAGATGACAATTAAAGTCACCTCGTAAAAGCCAAGGGACCTCCTGCACTCTTTGATGCATTGCAGAGAGTTCCTTCCAAAGACCAGACCTGTCTGCAGCCACACAAGGGTCATAAATGCATGACACAAACCATTCCATATCTCCTTGGTGAGATTGGCACCTACAAGTAAGCATGTGCCTGTCATGAATGACTTCAACTACCAAAAGGCAAGACTTTCTCCACCAAAAAGCCATTCCACCAGACCTTCCAGATGCACCCTTTACCACAACATCAATGCATCCAGATTGCTTAAAGCAATCCCATTCCTGACCATTCTCCATCTCCACAAGTGTCTCTTGGATGAGAGCACAATCAATCTCCCACTCAGAGAGATATCTACATAGGAAGTCCTCATCTTATTGCGCAACCCACGCACATTCCAAGCCAATAACCTCATTCCTTTCCAGATTGGTCCCCTTGAGCCACACAGCCCACAAACTCAACCATCATTGAGTTTGCAATAGTCTGCTGTGCAATAGGGGACAAGTTCTCCTTCCTTCTCCTTTTAAGCATAAAAGGGGAACTACCCACACCTCTTTTCTGATTGGATCCGCTACCATATTTCAGATCAGCAGGAACTGAGAACTGCACCTGGTTCACATGTTTGAGAGCATTGCTGCCATTTCTGAGTACCAGCTCCATTCCTGTCATACCCTCCTCTTTGCTGCTAAGACCCTCTGATTCTATCATAGAATTATCAGCAACCTCCATATAACCATCCTCTTTGGCTACCAACGCTTGGCTGCAACCTCCTACTACATCAACCTCTTCCATCAGGTCCTCCTCTGCATAGTCTTCGTGGTAGTCCTTCCTCTTTTTGGACTCAGGAGCTTCATTAGGTGAAGTGCGGCTGACCCTTTCATCCTGTTTCCTCACCTCAGTGTTGGCTCCAGACATCTTAACCTGCCCTTGTTCAAACTACCCGGGCACCTATCCAACCACTATTAGATGAATAAGCCATGAGGAACCCCCACATCTGATTGTAACGATGTCAGGAATCGAGCCAGCATTGAAGACATCAGCCTCAAGTCTAAGAGATCAGATGTCCCCTTCTCCAATCAAGACTTTAGACCCTTCACTGATGGAAGTAAAGCCTACGACCATCTTAGTAACAGCTCCCTTAGATCTCAGATGTAATGGCAGTCCACTAATCTCAAGAAGAACCCTCCTAGAACCTACTCTTTGAGGAGGTTGATCAGGGAGAGCCCCATCAAATGGGGACACCATTCTCCAGATCACAATAATCTATTCAAACAAGCTCAAATGAAATCTCAGTCGCTCAACATCCATCATGCAGAAAATGAGATTGGGATAGCATAGCCACCTTCCATCCCAGAGAGAAGAGGTTTAGGGAACATACCAGATCTTGAAGCCTTTCTATTGATGGTTTGCCTACCATAATCTCACCAATCAGAGCGCCCCTCAACATGATCTCTGCAGAAGAGATCTCTTCAGATATCGGGATCTCCACATCAATTGAATGCCTGCCAAACGCTGGCAGTGGTGGTAGTCGGGTCTCTTTCTTCACCACCTAGACAGGGCACAAGAATGCCATCTTTGTATGCAGCGGCTTCCTCCTAGGGCAAGAATCACGTTTGTGCCCTTCGCCCCTGCAAGCCAAGCAAATCAAAGGGTTTCTGCAGATCACCAACAAGTGCCCCCTTTGTCGACATCTGAAACATAGGACGTCGCCGTTCATTCTCCTCCAGGGCCTTCTTGGATAGTTTTCAGTCGTCCTACCAGCCCTCTCCTGCCAGACCCACTTCCTTCTCCTCCAGTTCCTTGACCTCCACATCTTCCACTCACCTCTTCCTCAGCCCAAGATGCCTCCACAACACTGCCGCCCACCGCCTGACGTCAATCGCTTTCTCTTCCTTTCTCTCTCATCGTTGGTTTCCGATTCTTCCCACTATCATTTACATAGTAAGTTATAGATTACAATATAATAGATGCAATCATTTTATGTCCTAATGTAGGTATTAACAAACATAAATTGTAAGAATAAAGTTAACTTAGGCGTAGTAATAGTCTATTAAAATGGACTCATCAAATACCCCCATGCCTATGATTTGCTAGTCCCTGGTAAAAATGAAAAATAATAGAAGTAATCAGAAGATTTCTTCTTTTCTTATTTCAAAACTTTAGAGATCCCGACAAATGTGAAGTGATATAACCTAGGTAACAAATCCACGTGAAAAGCCAATTCGCATTTAGAGTTCGTACTTCACCCTTGGTAAATATCTCTATTGTGATAGGCAACTACTTCCCTTGGAGATAAAGTAGAAGATAATCTGTAATTTGACCCTGGCTTTTGGCTTAGGTAGGAGATATCGAGTTAAATGGATTTGTATTTGGTGGCACACACTCATCTAGTGCTACATGTAATCTAGTACTATAGACTCTAGATCTCTAGACTATTAGAGAAGTCAACTCGGAGAGAGGCTAAACAAATGTGCTCTCTTGATGTTCCTTGGTGCTCACTTTTTTCCTTCTCTTCTTTCTGAGATCACAAATCTCGCCAGATTTAGTAATTGTACTCACTGTTTGGTGGCCTCACATGGCATTCACACTTTAATTAAAGTCCTAATAACTCTATAACTAAGTTAGAGTCCTCAGCCAGTATTCGGGCGATCAGAAATACGGAAAGGTAGGTGTGGGTCATATTTGGTGGATCGTGATAGGTATTTTTATTGCCTCAGAAACAATGTTACAAAGATAAAGTTATAAACTTGGACTTTTTTTTTCTCTCTCTCTTTTCTTCTACTCTTTTTCCTTTTTCTTTCTTTATCAATCAACATAACATGATACAGACTTTTATTTATGAGGCATTATTAGAGATGATGATGGTCAAGAAGATATTGTGTGGCTTATTTGTTAGAAGTGCCTATTCTCGACACTGGGAAGGAATGGATAAGATAGGTGTATTTCTGACCTTTGACACAATTACCCTCCTTCAGCCAAGGACTCTATGAAGGACGATCATAACCATCCACCATAGTCATAGCTTTATTAAAACTCAATCTCTGTGTATCTGCCTTATTAGGTGACTGCTAGGAATTCACATAGGAACAGAGAGCGAAAACTATGCCTAACTCTGAAGTATCATCATCTAATTGTCCAAAACTTAAGAGTCCTTGCGCTAGACTTAGCGCACCAGTAATCTCTCTACTTTCATCTCACAAATATGGGGTGGATCACTAGAAGATAGTATGCTTGACTCCCTGTTAACTTTCGAAGGGTTCAGTAAACTAAAAATGCTTATTGATTTTCCTCAAAGATCCATAACCCAGTCTACGTGCACGTGAAGTAATTGTACTGGATTCTAAACTTAAGAAATAATTCAAGAAGAAAAACCTCAATGACAAAGAAATTTTGCTAGGGACTAACCCATTCAACTCAAGAAAAGAGAATTTTTTTCTTTTATATGCTAACCTAAATGCATGAATACTTCCTAAAATGCAAAATGCACCTCCCCATGCCTAAATCCTACAATGTCCTCATTGTAAAATTAAAACAGGGGGAGAAAGGAAGGAAATCACCTGATGACGATGTTATTCAGAATGCTGGGTTGCCTCCCAACAAGTGCTGCATTTTCTATCAGTAGCCAGACTTATAAGGAACCAGTAAGTCTTGTTCCAAATAGAAAAAGTTAGGCCCTAAAACTATGCGTAACAGTGCAGGCCAAGAAAACAGGTAGCCACAGATGTTGGCGAGCTGATGATGCAACGTAATCCCAAATTCTTGCTAGAATGTTTGAAAGCAGAAAACCATGTTGGCTATCTTAGAAGGTCTAGAAATAACAAAAGGAAAATGAAAAGAGGCCTCCCGAACGGAATAAGTGGAGGATAACAAGGATCCTTAAAAGCAGGATGGGTTTTAAAAGATATAAACAATAATATTTGAAACCCTTGAATCGCAAGACTAGAAGTACAAGCATCAATCCACACTCGCCATTCTACCCAAGGATGTACAGGCCTGATATGTTCTCCAGAAAGAATGTTCATGAGTAGAGATTTGAGCCAAGGATCAGTTAGGGAGTGTAAGGGTTGTTTGTAGTGTTGGAAGGTAACGATTAAGTCCAATGAGGGCTTAATCGGTGTCAGGTCCAATTCCAACAATGATTCAGATTGTGTATACTCCCTAACAATTGAAGACAACTTCACATTACCCTGCCTAGTATTAATGATCGGAGTCATATTTTCACCTTTCAGTATATGTGAATCAAGGGTAGACTACAAATTATAACTCTTTGATGGCAGGGTCAAAATATCAGAATCATTATCATTATGCTCATCCTCGAATTCGTTTGATTCACTTAAATTTTTTTTGGGGTGTATATGAGATTCATTAGTGAAGAAAGGAGTTGGATCAGTATCCTCAATTATTCCTAAAGGACTATTATCAATGGTTTCCTCAAAATCATTTGCATGATCATGGTCGTCTAGGTAGGGATCAGAATTTATGGGAAGAGTGTAGCTAAGCTATCTTATTTCTTTGTTTAATTGTTGACTATTCCTCAACATCTCTCCCATAGATTCCATCATTTCTTTTCGCTATTTTTGCATTTCTATCATAAAAGAGGAGAGGCTACTACTATCAGGTTGGGGAGGATAGTCAATCTGAGGCTCTGGTTGCCTAGGGGTCTCGGTCCAACCTCAATATGGAAAATCTTGAAGGGTGGGAGGGTTGGGTGTTTGCAAAGAAGTAGGGATTCTAGGGTTAGAAAATCCCGCTCCTAGGCTCTGCTCAAAAGTTGGGGTTATTGGGCCAGTACTCCCAGGATAAGAATAAGAATGATCCCATGAATTGTCAATGTACCCATCAAAGGATGAATACTCTCGAGGAATGGGATCCTAGTTAAAATATGGGAAGTATTAACTCTAATAATCTAAATGATAGAAATAAGGGTGATCCATTTCTTTAAGCCAAACAATTTTAACTCTCTTAGGATTTAGAAGAATTCAGAACATAAGCAGAAACTTCCTAGAGAGTTCTACTGTCAAAGAAAATGCAAATTTAGTGGGATCTACTTTTAGTAGATTGTAGGTCTTAGAATTAAATGTTCAGTTGGTGGCCAAACAAGTTTTGCACAAATTACGCTTCCTAGGCCAACCTTCGTTGGTGCCTATAACCTACTCGCAAGGGGTGGAAGTCTTGAATCGAGCCCACACACGAGGAACTGAAGTAACTTGGTGGATAGGCTTGTTGATTTCCGATTAACTTCCCTTGTGGTACAAAAGAGGTGAGGTGGAAATTTATCCAGTGACCTTATGTGTGAGGTGCACAGTGTCTCAGGTGTGCAATCATACGATCATGTTTTGAGCTTTGAAATTTCGCAAACAAGATCCTTTTGCACACAATTTTATGTCACAGATTTTAAGGTCCAACCTTTTAGCAGTCCCAATTTTTAAAGTGACCACTGAATTAATTCAATTCAAGCACATTAGTGGTCTTAGATTTAGGTTCAATGCAGATGCATGACAGGTAATTGATACTCAAGAGAAGACGTACCTTACTCCAGCTTTCTTCGTGCAAGAATGTATGCAATACAGTAAAAATAAACTAGATGCTGCTCATTCAGTCCTAGATGGTCGTTCTATAGATATGCAGCTTCTAGCAGGCAGTTTGAATACTATTATTTTTTTTTAATAATAATAATAATCAAACAAACCTAATCTAGCTAACTAACCAACATGCAGTGCAAATAATTTGAATAATCCTATAATGTAAATAAATGGGAACACGCACCCGAAAATATGCTCTCGCATACAAGAGTGATAAGAAATAAAGAAACACAGGGAACATGTTCCCAAAAATACCCAACGGTCCAAAAGACAAATTAAATTCTAATGTCTATTTAAACTAAATCGAAACTAAGCTCTAGTGACTAAATCAGAAATAGGCTTCTCTATAAGCCTAAGTATGTGGGATCAAGGCCCACGTGTTCCTATTGCTGGCGTCCAGGTGGCATCAAGGTCCACCAAAAAGATCGTCTCCGCCTTGTTCGTCGTTCAAGGTCAATGTCGTCGCTCTGTTCCGCCTGCCGCCCCGTCAGATTCCTTGGACAATAAGATAAAGAACGATCAAATAATTGCACAACTCAGAATATTCAAAAATAATAAAGTGAATCTATTGCATCTGTTGCCTCCCCGGCAACAGCATCATTTGGCATAGAGATTCTCGCATATTTATGATAGCAATAGAATGATATGTTGTTGTGTTGTATGTGGTGGAGAATCTCTCAATCAAAAGTAAATATCAAATTTTACCACAATAAAAATGTCACATTCACAGGGAGGAATAGAACCAATAAATTCATGAGTAGAGGAATATACTATTTGTAGACACTTTCGCGACAATCAATGCAAGGAATATGCTATTTTAAATGGAGCTTGCAATTTCCTTAAAAGTTAAGGGTTATTTATGCAATTTTCATGTTAGGAATTAAGCTCTCAAAAATGTGTATATGATGCATATGTAATGGCATATCATGTAAATTTGATTTGCATGCAAATCTGATTTGAATTTCAATGTAGAATGACGCACATAACACAAGTGAAGTAAATTCAAGAAACTATAAATGCACCCATGCAATGTGGCCTGAATAAAATAATAACATCTAATGGCAATGGCATGTAATGTAAATTTTAATTTAAGAGAAAGCAGAGGACTTCTCTCTCTTCCTCGCCTGGATGGGCATGCATGGTTGGCGGCGAGAGTTAACGGGGTGGTGTGCCTTGACACGTGCTTCGCGATGGAGGTGACATGGTCGCCGGAGGTGGCCGGCGGTGGCCGGACAGTGGAGAACAGTAGTCGGCCTGTTGGCTCTGTTGGAGGAGGAGACTTGCACATGGAGAGGAGGAAGAGCGCTGCTGCAGGCCACGTGGATGTACGTTGGGGTCGCACGCACAAGGGCGTGCTAGGGTTCGCGTGGTGTGGCTGCTGCCATGGGTCACCTGAGGGTGACTACAGCCTACAGGTGTGGGCGCCTGCAGGCTTAGCTATCTTCCTACTGGAGCTGGCAAGGGCGTGCCTGCATGGCTGGTTGCTGGCGTGAGCACCTGCTTGCAAGGTGCGGTGAGGACAGTAGTGCGGGGGCAGTAGCACGGTGGCAGGTGATTGTGGTGGGAGCACTGGAGAAGTGCACGGTGGGGGCTAGTGCTTGCAGGCACGATGGGGGCTGGAGAGGGCGTGTTGTGGCGTGGGCTGCAACGGTGCACCTGGAGGGTGCACGGTGGAGTGTGCTGCAAGGGCGCTTGGTGCAGAGTTTGCAAGCATTGGCGAGGGCTGGTGCAACACCTGTAGGGCGTGCAGGTGTGGGCAGGCTGAAGAAGAAGGAAGTGCCGTGAGGTGTGACGCTTTGAATGGGTGCAGCTGTAGGGCTAGTAGTGGGTGGTGGCATGCCTGCAGGGCATGGCTAGATTCACCATGCACACCTTCTCCACAGTGCATGCTCTCTCCATGGTGGGGAAGGTGGAGATAATTCCCCGCCAGGGGGAGAAGAAACCGAGACCTCTTCTCCTTTACCAAGCCTCTTTTTATCTCCTCCCCGATCCGCAAGTCCTGTGATTTTTAAATCCCTTGCTAAATTTGGCCTTCGGCTGTTGGAGAGGTGTTGAGGCTAGCCGGAGGTTGAGGAAGACCTAGTTGAGGCCAGCGGCTGAGGGGGAAATTTATCTTCACCACCCTTTTCTTTGCACAAATTATTCCTACAATAATGAAACATAGAATAATTACATAGTAAGTTATAGAATGCAATATAATAGATGCAATCATTTTATGTCCTAATGTAGGTATTAACAAACATAAATTGTAAGAATAAAGTTAACTTAGGCGTAGAAATAGTCCATTAAAATGGACTCATCACCATGGGTGGTGCTATCTCGAAGCATCAATTGCCAAGGACCCTGCGAGGATTGATGGTGAGAGCTAGCAATCCGATACAGACCATGTTGTAAAGCGAATTCGAAGCGAGAAATAAAGAAAAGAGAGAGAAAACTCTCTGAAAACAAAAAAAATCTTCTCTCTCCTACAAAAATGCACTGCAAACTGAATCGGGACTAACCATGTTTTAAGCTTAGGTGATAACTCTGCAATCAATGATGATAATTCCATCAACTGGGGTTAGTTTTGGTAATATATGCACACTAATAACATACTATGATGGGCATGGGAGCACTGCATGCATTTCAAATTAAGATTACTTAATATTTAATGGCCATATGTACAAGTGAATGTTGAAACAGGCCTCATAGAGCAATTGGACCGCATGGATGGATTCAGATCGATGAATGGAGTCCAACGAACTCCAAGTCACTTAAATCCAACATCCGGAGCTCCTTCGACCAGCCTAAGAAGTTCTGGCCACAAGTGGCCACGTGGCACTCTCCACCACACCCTCACCCACGCAACACCCTCATGCTCATCATGAAGAAGCATTTTAAGTCTTCCGATCCAAGGATCGGACAGCTGAGGACCCGCAAGCTTCAATTGCATCGCATTTCCAGCGCACCCAAGGGACTTCAAGATCTGACCGTTGGATCTCCATCGAATGGTCGACATCGCGCGTGCCTAACTTTGCCGTTGCACCAACTCGAGGAGACAACGCAGCGGTCAAACACTGGCACTCGCAAGCAGCGGCGAGCGTTCGACTCCTGTTGTGCCTCAAATCATGCCAAGCATGCACCACGAGGAATTCAGACCGTCTGATCGATGCCGAGTAGTGCTGATGGAAGCTACGTGGTGCGCCCTCAAGCGCCCAATGGGCACGCACGTGATAACACACGAGGCAAGCGCTCCCTGCTCGTGCGATCACAACCGTTGAAGTGAAATCCGATGCTCGACTCGCATCCATCATGCGACCGCTCATCCTTCTGCGGGTGTGGGAAGGTGACGTGGCGCATCCTCAGCCATCCGATGGCAATCCACACCACGGATTGGACGGCTGCGGGAGTATGAGCAAGGAATGAGGGGAAGAAGAACGCATGCCTCAAAGGACCGGCGGGCGAGGGCCTTCACCGACATTTCTGTAATGGGTTTAGCGACGTCTCGAACATTGCTAAAACCCTTAGTTTGGAAACCCCTCTTCTCTATATAAACCTCCTCAACCAACCCATTCAAGGGCATTCAATACACACACCTTCCATGCTACTCTAGCGTTCTCCTAGCTCCACCAAATACTCCATACTCGCCTCAGAGTTGTCAAGCCGCCGATGGTGCCTCCCTCCACCGTCGTGGCCACCTTAACTGCCTCTCACACTCTTTCTTTACTTTAGTTTACATTGTATTTGTTTAAGCTTTCATCTATTGTTGTAGTTACAAACACACTTTAATTGCATGGTATATATTGATGAAAGTTTCATATATTGTAGCTCACATCCTCTTAATGCTTAGCATGTTTTAAACACGATCTCTAACCCTACTCTCTCTCTCTGTCTCACATTTTCTCTCAAGCAAGCAAACCACCCATTCCTACGATAACTAAAGCAACAAAATAATCCAATTTTATGCTTCCTTGTGTTTGACACTTGGACTCACCAACTTAACTTCTTAAATTAAAATTGACGTCGCGAATGCATACTACAATTGCATAACTAAACAAACATGTTCCGCATGCATCAGTTTTTGGCACAGTTGCCGCAGAGGCAACTGATTTCTTTTGTCGCTTTTGTCCCTTATTTGTATTCACATCTTCTAACTCATTTTGCTCTCTCTACTTGATTGGTTGCAGGAACTCGATGCTTGGGCGAGGAAGGAGCACAATCCAAGATGGTGGACCAAGAGTAAAATGATGTGAAGACGGTTGTGAGTATCACTCCACCCATTGATTATTTGCTTGCCTAAAAAAATATACAAAAAATATAAAAATCTAAAATTGGTGTGGTGAATTGCTACTTAACCCACATTCCAAACTCATCACCCAACAAGAAAATACACTCTAACATTCATGAAGAGATAATCTTTTTGCAGTGTTCTTCTTTTTTTTTAGTGGTGTTTGAGAAGCCACCATAACTTGACCTGGGTCGCACCACTCACCATAATTAAAATCAACTTACCTGGTAGAATTGCATGAACACTAGGGTGAATACACTAGGGTTGTTTTTCTAGGGCCACACCATTCTAAAGGGAATTGACTTTCACCCGTTGTGTGCAAAACCTTGTGTGCCCACTTGAACTTTGTTTGAAAATGATAAGGAACTTCAACCATAAAAAGAATTAAAGCAAAGGACAAATCATTAAAAGACACCACATCTTGAAATCCTTGCTTGAAAACCATATTTTTTTAAGTGCACACACATGCTCAAATTAATTAACTAAGAGGCACAACCCCAAATAATGCCTCATCACATATCCTGAGCATAAGCACTAACCTAACCCTCACTAAAATGGAGTAGACATGTCCTAGACAGAACCAACCTAAGTCTTGAAGGTGTAATTAGGCTTGCTAGGCACTTGGCCTTCATTCCCTCTGTAGAATCTGGTGTCTAGGCTGCGAGAAAGTGTCAATTGACGATGGTTGTGGGGTCTACGGAACCGCTAGCAAAAGCCAAAGGAAGAACCTTCCCTTCAACCCCCTCGTAATTAACCTGGCCAGATTAACATCGAGAAGGGTGGTTAAGTGCTTACAGATCTAATCATTCCTGTGAGGTTTGTAGGTCACCTAAGGTATACATTATAAGGATTAGATTTGTTTGCTTATTTGTACACACACTTCTCGCACCTATCTCTCTCTGCACCCCTCTCCGTTCTTCCCTAGTGTATGCATGGGAGACGATCACTGCATCTCGAGCGGTTCATTTTAGATAGGAAAATTAGAAGACTTGATATTACATGAGAAATGGATGAACCAAGAATTGATGAGGTTGAGGACCAACCCCCACCCAATGCTATAGCCATATTTAGGCTCAGATCTCTACCAACCACCAACTTCAACAACAACAAATCCAAACGATCATGCAAGCCATACACCAATTGCAAAACCCTCAAGGGCAACCCCCATTAAACCCACCTAACCCACCACAACCTCCTGAGGGCCAACTTAGGCCTCTCCATGATTTTTACGATCCATCTGTTATCCGTATCAAGCAACCTCTTAGGGTCCTTGAAGGGGGAGATGATTTTGAGTTGAAACCTAATGTCTTGAGCTCAATTTAGAGATACTTTCATGGGAGCTCAAATGAGGACCCCTTCCAACACCTTGAGGATCTAGACCAGATCGCCCGGATAGTGAAACCCAGGAACATTAGCTTAGACATTGTTTTGATTAAGATGTTCCCTTTCTCCCTAAAAAACAAAGCATCTCATTGGCATAGAGCCTTAGGGAGACCCATCTCCACCTGTGAGGAACTGAGCCATGTGTTCTTGAAGAAATTTTTCCCCATAGGTAAGACCAATGCCCTTAGAATAGCCATTACCACATTTACAGTACAAGGTGGGGAACAATTCCATGAGATGTGGGAAGGATTTAATAAATTATTGAGGAAATGCCCACACCATGAGGTTCTAAGGTGGCAATTGGCCCAGTTCTTCTACCATGGTCTAGACAGCAACCTTAAGAACTTTTTTGTTGCCTCATGTGGAGGAAACTTTTTGAGCAAAGATGAGGAGAGCGTGTTCGAACTCTTTGAGTCCATGAGTGAGAATTCACTCAACAATGCTTCCATGACCCAGTTTAATCAATGCAGTCAACCCCGTGGTGGGATCTATGAAGTACAAGCCAATTCTGGAATGGTTGACATGGGCATTATAGCCAAGTTGGATCGAGTTGAGTTGGTGGACAAAAAGGTTGATGAACTGCTAAACCAGACCAGAAACCTACGAGAGACCCTCTGCCTAGCAAACGGAGCACATAATGTAGATTTAGTGTAGCCAATGAACTAGATACACCTGGAACAACCCTTGACCATGTTCCAAGGAGGGACCTTTGCTCCCTCAAATCTTGATTACTCCCTCCCCTCCCCCTCGGCACCTTTTATCTTTGAAGATGTCCAAGCCATCCAAGGTTACTCCAAACCTAACCCCTTCTCCAACACCTACAATGTCGGATGGCGTAATCACTCAAATTTCGCCTGGACAAACCAAAAATCGAAACAATTCCAGAACCAACCTAGGCCAAAACCCTCCACCTATCAGCAAGGTCCACCAGTTAGATCACCCTATAATCAGAATAGGATGGCCCCTCCCCCACAAAACCAAATGGACACGTTGATAAAAATGATGGCTGATATAAATAGGAAACATCAGGAGGAAATGGCATTAGCGAAGGGACAATTGAGCTAGCTATTGGATTGTAAATAATAGGGATCCCTTCCTTCTCAGCCACAACCGAACCTGAGAAATGTGATCAACAGAGGCCCCAATTCTCAAGGGTTCCAACCTAGTCCTGGACATGCCCACATGGTCCAGCAAGCCCCACAAACACCCCCTTGGTTTATTGCTTCTTCTTCCACTTCTTCTCAAGGATCTACCCATGGTCCTAACGCCTCTGCCAACACAGTTACCTTGAGAAGCAGCACTAAAGTCTAGGACCCCAAATGGCCAACCCCTCTGATAACACTACACAAGGGGGTGATAATTATGTTGAATATGGCCCATCTTTAGAATAAAAGGCACAACATAAGTAGAATAGGAGCATTGCATGCATCATGTACCAATATTGCTTATAAACTGCATTAATGGTCATTTGTCTAAGAATTAGTCAAAGCAGGCCTCAAATGAGCAATCGAACAACACGGATGGATTCAGAACGACGAACGGAGTCCAATGGACTCAAGATCAGCCAAATCCGACATTCGAAGCTCCTACAATGGGCCCAAGAAGTTCTGACCGTTGATCTAGAGATCAATGGCCCAGATTGCGCCACGTCAGCCCCGCCCCACCGTGTGCCGCACTTTCAGCCTGCTGAGATTCTCACGCCCGCCCGTGGTCGCTGCGACAAAGCGCGGGTGTGGCGCAACTGTTAGCGTGCACGTCCGCACCCACGCGACGCGGGTTCGAGCCGCGCGGAGTGGGAATTGAAGACGAGCGGCGGGAGCAGAGAAATTGGGCCACCCGATCAGCGGGCGACCGAGATCTTGCCATGCGGCACGGCCACAGCTCACAAGCGTCCACGCGCGCACGCACGTCGGGCGGAGACGCGCGCGCACACGCTCACCTGAGGTGCGATCCCAGCGCAGGCGAGGAAGACTCTCAGTCATCCGATCTTTCATCGGACTGCTCTTGTTCAGCGGCCGCGGATCGCACGAGGCGAAGAAACGAGCCGGGCGGCTGACTAGGGGCGGGAGGGCTTCATCGACGCTTTTGGAAGTGGTTTTAGCAACGCTCTGGATGTCGCTAAAGCCCCTTCTTTTAGGAAGCCCTTAACTCTATTTAAACCCCCTCCAACCACCATTCAAGGCATTTACTCCCGCTTGCAACTACTCCCCCCTCTCTTAGCTAGCTTTAGTCACTCTTGTAATCGCCGGAGATGATGAGCCACCGACGGAGCCTCCTCCACCACCGTGGCTGCCTCGTCACTCTCCGCACAAACTCTCTCTCTCTCTTTTAAGCTTTTTATTACTTTTGTTGAAGCATGTATTTAATGTTGTAAGTTATGAACTACAAGTGCATGTTTAATGAAGTTATTTTCCGTTCATTTGCCATTTTAATTTCTGTTTAAGTCGCATGACAAAACAAAGAGCTTTCTAACCCTAAACCTTCTCTCTCTCTATCTCTCTCTCTCTCGCTTTTCAAAACCACATCTTTCGCAAGCAAAGCTCCGCACTTTCCGTGACAACAAGTGATAAGCAAAAATCTGATTTCCACGCCTCCCTGAGACCGACACTCGGACTCACCTCCGTTTAATTATTTTAAAATCGACGTTGCAAGTGCTACTATAACGACACTCCTCAACACACACGCACAAACACACGTCTGTTTTTGGCACCGTTGCCAGGGAGGCAAAGGATTTGTTTTATCACCTCCATTCCACATTCATTCTCACATCGTCTAATGCCCTATTTTCCTTTTTACTTGACAGTTGTAGGAATTCGACGCATGGACGGCGAAGTGACGCGTCCCATGACGGTAGGAAGGGAGTAGGCGCCACGAGGACCGATAGTGAGTAATCTCTCTCTCATTGTTTGCTTGCGTGAAAAAACTATAAAAAAAATTTGTAAAAACTGAAAAAAAATTGGCGTGGTGTTTGATTGCTTGACCCACATCCTTAACACATCACCCCACAAAAAAATGTACACTCTAACATTCTGAATAAATTCTTGGAGTGTTCTTTTCTTTTTCCTAAGTGGTGTTTTCGAAGTCACCATGAGTTGACTTGGGCCGCACCACTCAAACCTAAAATTGACTCATCTAATAGGAGCTGCATGATCATTAGGATGAGTACAGTAGGGTCTTAGAGCCTGTACAGAATAAAAAGGAAATCTACTTTCATTGAATTGTGTGCAGAATTTGATGTGCCCATTGAAACTTGTTTGAAAACGTTAAGACACGTCAACCTTAAAAAGAACTAAAGTAAGGATGAAACACTAAAAGACACCACATCTTAACAAATCCTTGCTTGAAAATCATGTTTTGCTAAAAGCACACACCTTGAAAGTGGAAAATTAAGAGGCACCACCCCAATCAACGCCACATCACATAACCCTAAGCACAAGCACTATCCTAGCCCTTTAAAACTGAGTAGACGTGCCCTAGGCAGGATTGAGTTAAGTCTCAAAAGGTAAGGTTTTGTTTGCTAGGCACTTGGCTTTCATTCCCTTGGTAGAATCTGGTGACTAGGCTGCGGGGCAGCGTCAAACGACCGCGGTTGTGGGGTCTATGGAACTGGAGGCACAAGCCAAAGGAAGAACCTTCCCTGCAATCCCCTCGTAATCAACCTGGCCAGATTAGCCTTGGGAAGGGGAGTCCAGTGCATACGGACTTAATCACCCTTTGTGAGATTTCTAGGTCTCCTAAGGAATACACCATAAGGACTAGGATTGTGTGCTTGATTGAAACACATTTCTCTCATCTGTCGTCCTCCGCATCCCCTCCTATTCTTCTCTAGTGTATGCACGGGAGACGCTAACTGCATCCCGAGTTGTGTGTTTTGGGGCAGGAATCTAGGCGACGTAATTCTGTTGGAAACATGGCTGAACCTAGGATAGATGAGGCTGAGGATCAACCCCCACCAGATGCTATGGCCATCATCCAAGCTCAAATCAATGCTAACCATCGACTTCAGCAACAATAAATCCTTACCATCATGCAAGCCATACAACGGTTACAGAACCCATAAGAACAACCACCACCACCGTTCCAAGACATACCAGGGCAACCACCACTTGATTTACCGCCATTTCAGGACCAGCCAAGATCCCTCCATGATTTCTATAACCCTTCTGCTATTAGAGTCGAGCCACACCTTAGGATCCCCGAGGGGGGAGATGATTTCGAGCTAAAATCGCATGTCTTAAGTCTGATCCAGAGCCACTTTCATGGAAGCTCAAATGATGACCCCTTTCAGCACCTAGAGGATCTCGACCGCATAGCACGAACGGTGAAACCTAGGAACATTAGCCATGACATTGTTCTAATCAAGATGTTCCCTTTCTCATTAAGAGACAAGGCTTCTCATTGGCTTAGAACCCAAGGTAGACCCATCACCACCTAGGAAGAATTGAGGCATGCATTTTTAAAGAAATTCTTCCCCATAGGAAAGACCAATGCCCTCAGAAGAGCTATCACTACCTTCACACTCCAAGGTGGGGAACAATTTCATGAGGCGTGGGAAAGATTGAATGAACTTTTGAGGAAATGCCCACACCACGAAGTTCCAAGGTGGCAATTGGCCCAGATCTTCTACCACGGTCTGGACAGCAACCTACAGAACTTCGTCGATGCCTCATGCGGGGGAAACTTCCTAAACAAAGACGAGGAGAGCGCGTTTGAGCTCCTTGAGTCTATGAGCGAGAATTCGCTCAACAATGCCTCCATGAACCAGTTTAACAGGTCCAGTCAACCCCGTGGCGGGATTTATGAGGTGCAAGCAAATTCTGGAATGGTTGACATGGACATCATTGCCAAAAAGTTGGATCGAGTGGAATTGGTAGACAAAAAGATTGATGAGCTATTGAATCAGACCTGGAACCCCTTGCAGACTTTCTCCCTAGCAAAGGGAGCACATAATGTTGACCTGGTCCAGCCCTTCACCCAACTGAACCTAGAACAACCCCTGACCACATTCCAGGGAGGGACCTTTCCTCCCTCGACCCTTGATTACTCCCTTCCCTCTTCATCAACATCGGCTATCCTAGAAGATGTGCAAGCCGTCCAAGGATATGCAAAACCTGACCCTTTCTCCAACACTTACAACACCAGCTGGCATAACCACCCCAACTTTGGTTGGACAAACCAGAAACCACCGCAATTCCAAAACCAGTAGCCACACTTGGCCCCCTATCAGCAAGGACCACCAGTTAGACCCCAACATACCCAGAATAGGGCAGCCCTTCCCCCATAAAACCAAATGGATACCCTAATAAGGATGATGGCTGACATGAACCAGAAACATCAGGAGGAAATGGCCTTGGTAAAGGTACAGTTAAGCCAACTCTTGGACTGTAAACAACAAGGATCCCTACCTTCCCAACCACAACTGAACCTGCGAAACATAATTAACAGAGGCCCCAATTCGCAAGGGTTCCAAAGCAACCCCTGGTAGGCTCACATGGTCCAGTCAACCCCGCAAACACCTCCTGGGTTTGGCGCTTCTTCGTCCTCGTCTTCTCAAGGATCACCCCATGGCCCCAATGCCTCTGAGAATGAGGTGACCTTGAGAAGCGGCACCAAAGCCCAGGATCCCAAATGGCCGACTCTCCCCAAGACTTTACCTATTGAAATACCTGACTCAAAAGAGGCACCAACCAAGGACCCAGACATGGAACCAATCCACATTCAGACACCCTACCTGGAGGCCTTGGAAACAATCAAGAAAAAGAATACTGTGGAAACTGAGGAGCTGTTGGAAATTTTTAAGCAAGTATAGATTAATGTTCCGCTCCTAGAAGCCGTCAAACACATCCCTGCTTACGCCAAGTTTTTAAAGGATGCTTGTACACCCAAGCGTAAGCCGAGACCTCAAGCACCTAGGAAGGTTGTACTCTCTGAGCAGGCAAGCTCTGTAATATCAAGCAACCTTCCACTCAAGCAAACTGACCCAGGAGCACCCCTGATTTCCTGCAATATCAGGGACATGACGTTTGATAGAGCCCCCCTGGACCTAGGTGCTTCTATCAATCTGATTCCAACCACCCTGTACCACCAATTTGGTTTTGGGGAGCTGACACCAACCCATGTCACCATCCAGCTGGCTAATAGATCAGTGAAAACCCTGAAGGGGGTTGCCGAGGACGTGATTGTACGGGTCAAGGACTTCTATTTCCCGGTCGAATTTTTGGTGCTCGACATGGAAGTCCCTGAAAAATTACAGAATGCACCCATAATCTTAGGCAGACCTTTCTTAGCTATGGTTAAAGCAAACATTGATTGCGACACGGGATGTATGGAAATCACCTTTGGGGATAGAAAAATGCAATTGGATTTCTTCCGGGCGACAAAGTCTTTTGATTGCGATTACATTGAGGAACATGATCCTGTGGAAACTTTAATCGAGGAATGCCTCACCCTCAGTTCTGTCTCAGACCACCAAACCCGTAGTAACTGTTCTGACCCGTCACCATCATTGCCCATGGACCTCTATAAGGTTTAGTACCATCACATGACACCATTTGAAGAGATCGATGCTAATCAACTCCCGCCCTTTCCCTTCCCATTGACTGTGGTCCCACCCGCACCTGAACTTAAACCATTGCCTGAGAATCTCAAGTACGTCTTCTTGGGACCTGACCAGACCTTCCCCGTGATTATTAATTCTCATCTAACCAAGGATCAGGAACTCAAGTTGACTGCAACCCTTTCAGAACATCAGGCCACCATTGGTTGGACCATTTCAGATTTAAGAGGAATTAGCCCCACCTATTGCACCCACAAGATTTACCTGGAAGACGAGGCCCGACCTTCCCGCCAGATGTAGAGACGTTTAAACCGAAACATGCGGGAGGTCGTTAAAAAAGAAATTATCAAGTGGCTTGATGCCGACATCATCTACCCTATCTCCGATAGCCCTGGGTGAGCCCCACTCAAGTGGTTCCAAAGAAGGCTGGGCTCACCGTTGTCACCAATGATCATGGCAAATCCATCCCCACCCGCACCACCACCGCAAGGCGGGTGTGTATTGATTATAGGAAGCTTAATGAAGCACTAAGAAGGACCACTTCCCCTTGCCATTCATTGACCAAATCCTTGAAAGATTGGCTGGGCAGAAGTATTTTTGCTTCCTGGATGGATATTCAGGATATAACCAAGTCGCAATTGCTCCGAAAGATAAGAAAAAGACCACATTCACTTGCCCGTATGGCACGTTTGCATTCCGTCGAATGCCGTTCAGGTTATGCAACGCACCTACGACCTTCTAGCGTTGCATGCTAGCCATTTTTTCAGAAATGGTGGATGAATACTTAGAGGCCTCTATGGATGATTTCTCTGTATTTGGGAATTCATTCGACCATTGTTTGAGCAACTTGGAGAAAATCTTGAAATGATGTATCAAGGTTAACTTGGTGTTAAGTTGGGAAAAGAGCCATTTTGTGGTTCATGAAGGAATTGTCCTCGGTCACATCATTTCGCATAGTGGCATCGAGGTAGATCGAGCTAAGGTTGATTTAATTTCCAAACTTCCTCCACCTAGCTCGGTCCAGCAAATTCGCTCCTTCCTAGGACATGTTGGCTTCTACCGAAGGTTCATTAAAGACTTTTCCAAGCTTTCCAAACCCTTGACCGACCTTCTAGCCAACGATGCCATATTCCACATGTCTCATGATTGCATCCAAGCTTATTACACCCTATGGGGCTTAGTCTCCACCGCACCTGTACTTCAACCCCCAGACTAGTCCCAGGACTTTGAGATTATGTGTGATGCATCAGATTTTTCCATAGGCGCTGTCCTGGGACAAAGGCAAGACAAGAAGCCCGTGGTGATCTACTACGTGACCAAAATGTTGGACGAGGCCCAACGTAATTATACTGTCACAGAGAAAGGGTTGCTCGCTGTAGTCTTTGGACTTGAAAAATTCCGATCATACTTGTTGGGATCCCACGTGACTATTTACACTGACCATTAATCCATCTGGCACCTGTTGGCCAAAAAGGACGCAAAACCTAGGTTCATCGGATGGATCCTACTTTTGCAGGAATTTGACCTGGAAATCTGAGACAAGGCCGGATCAAAAAATGTGGTGGCTGACCACCTGTCGAGACTTCATCCAGACCACATTGGACCCTGCATACCTCTATCTGATACCTTCCCTGATGAACACATCCTAGCAGTGCAAGACAAGAAAATGCCATGGTATGCTGACTACGTCAATTACCTGGTTGTAGGACAAACCCTGCACAGCTGGTCCAGACAGCAATGGGACAGGTTCTTGGCTGAGGCCAAGCACTATTTCTGGGATGATCCCTTGCTGTTTCGCCTCTGTGCTGATCAAATCATGAGGAGGTGTATCCCCGAAGACGAAGTTCAGAGTGTGCTTTCCTTTTGTCATGACCAAGCGTGTGGCTGCCACTTCTCTGGAAAGAAAACAGCTGTAAAAGTTTTGCAGTCTGGATTTTACTGGCCATCCCTATTTAAGGATGCACACATCTTTGCCAAGACTTGCTCATGCTGCCAAGCACTGGGGACCATGACCAAGAAAGATATGATGCCCCTTCAGCCCATTTTGATTGTCAAAATCTTCGACGCTTGGGGTATCGATTTTATGGGCCCCTTTCCACCAACCAACGGCTTCGAGTACATCCAGGTCTCGGTAGACTATGTTTCCAAATGGATTGAAGTCGTCACCACCCGATGATGTGATCACAAGACTATCATGGACTTTGTGAAGAAGAACATCTTTTCCCGGTTTGGAATACCCAAGGCCATGATCAATGATGGTGGAAGCCATTTTATCCATTCCCAATTCCATGCCCTACTTAGAAAATACGGGGTAAACCACCGCATTGCCACCTCATATCATCCACAAAAAAATGGGTAGATTGAGGTCTCAAATAGACAAATCAAGAACATTTTACAGAAGACTGTGAGACCTGACAAGAAAGACTGGTCCACACGACTTGATGATGCCCTGTGGGCATACAGGATCGCTTTCAAGACCCCGATAGGCATGTCGCCTTATCGCCTGATCTTTGGCAAGGCTTGCCATCTTCCTATCAAATTAGAACACCGGGCTTACTGGGCTGTCAAGCAATGCAACATGGATCCCCAGTTAGCCGGTGCGCAGGGGACGGTTCAATTATCTGAGCTCGAAGAAATTCGTCGGGTCGCCTTTGACAATAGTCGACTGTATAAGGAGAAAATGAAAGCCATCCACAACTGACTCATTCATAGAAAAACCTTTGAGCCTAACCAGCAAGTTTGGCTGTTTGATGCACGCCTGAAACTCTTCTCAGGGAAACTCAGATCCAAATGGACAGGACCATTTTGGGTGGTTAAGCCCTATTCTAATGGGGCGGTTGAAATCACGGATCCTAACACCAGGCACACCTTTACAGTTAATGGTCAAAGATTGAAGCATTTCCTGGCCTAGGTACCCCCCAAGGAAAGTATCACCCACGTTGAGGGCTGACACTGAGCACTGTCCAGCTGGAGGCGTTAAACTCAACACTTCCTGGGAGGCAACCCAGAGGATTCAGACTGATCTGGTAGTTTACGTCACTCAGGTACATCTTTTTGAACCCTTTTGCATCCATGAATCCGCCAATGAGGACATTGTCCAACTTAAGCATGGGGGTTGGTAAATTGCATGATCCTGAGCTCAATTAATCAGTCTGAATGAATAAATTAATTAAAAAAAAAAGTAAATTTAGGAAGAAAACTTAGGTATTAGAAACTTGTCAATAGTGCGAAATAATATAGAAAGAACTTAAACACTTAAACTTTTTAGGCCTTCAGGATTAATCAGCCCTAGTGTCCATTAAAATATGGATGTAGCGGCGAATCCTTGCAACCTTAAGCTATTGTAATCCACCTACTAAATAAGGTAATAAGTATACGACTTATCAACTCACCCTCTAACTTAGGAAAACTTTGAGTCTAAGCATGTGCACACATTTTTGCATAGACTCACTTCTCGGAGATTTTGACAGAAATTAGGTAGCTAATGAACTCTCTAGGGTGGTATGGCTGGCAAGTTGTTGTGGGTAACAGCCCATTGGCAGGTTGTCCAGAACCCAGCCACAGGCCATTTCTTTTTCGTTGCCTCTAGGTACATTTGAGATCAGGGAAGCCACCTACAAAAAAAAAAAAAGAAGAGAAAATAAACCACACTTCACCGCACAAGTATGGCTGGCAAGTGATCGTGGGTAACAACCCATTGGTCGGTTGTCCAGAGCCCAGCTCAATAATTGCACCAAAAAAGACCAAAACACCTAAGGAAGAAGTGGGGAAGTAGTACAATCCGGGGAGATATACACTGGAAAAATCCTTGTGTTGACCCCAATTAAAATAAATGTAGGGAGAAAGCTATCAATCGAACAAATACATCTTCAGGAAAAATTTATTTTATTTTTCGGTCACCTAGAGGCATAGAAACTCGAAGTCTGTCTCAATTACCGTTAAGTGAGTCTATCACAACATTCACACCAAGATGCTTAGCACTTAGGGTTTTGATTGAGTTTTGCGTGGGTTGGGTAGCCGTAAAAGGTTACCATCCCACACTGAATTCCGAAAAAAATTCTAAAAATATATATATATACGTATACATATGTATAGTTATATATACATTAAAGCAAGGATTCAGGCGATTCATATTTTGGCAGACACCCAGGAACTGCTTAGCCTTTGTAGATTAAGATCTGCGTATATTTCCTCTTATTGACAAGTAACAAAGTGCCTAAGCAATTACGTCTTGAATTCTGTAATAAAATAAAGGCTAGAATAAACCTTGCTAGGGACTAGCAAGGAGTAAGCATGGGGCTATGATAACACTACACAAGGGGGTGAAAATTATGTTGAATATGGCCCATCTTTAGAATAAAAGGCATAACAGAAGTAGAATAGGAGCCTTGCATGCATCATGTACCAAGATTGCTTATAAACTGCATTAATGGACATTTGTGTAAGCATTTGTCAAAGCAGGCCTCAGATGAGCAATTGGACCGCACAGATGGATTTAAAACGACG
Source organism: Thalassia testudinum (assembly GCA_037157565.1). Lineage (NCBI taxonomy): Eukaryota > Viridiplantae > Streptophyta > Magnoliopsida > Alismatales > Hydrocharitaceae > Thalassia > Thalassia testudinum. Next base: position 47,276,690 of record JAZHRO010000055.1, read on the forward strand.
AACGGAGTCCAACGGACTCAAGATCGGCGAAATCCGACATCCGAAGCTCCTTCAATGGGCCCAAGAAGTTCTGACCGTTGATTTGGAGATCAACGGTACAGATTATGCCACGTCATCCCCGCCCCACCGTGCGCCACGCCTTCAGCCAGCCGAGATCAAATCTCGGTCGTCGATCTTTGACCGAACGGTTGAGATTCACACGCCCGCTCGCGGTCGTCGCGACAAAGCACGGGCATGGCGCAATGGTTAGCGCGCACGCCCTCACCAACGAGATGCGGGTTTGAGCCGCGCGGAGTGGGAATTGAAGATGGGTGACGGGCACGGAGAAATTGGGCCGCCCAATCAGCAACGGGCGGCCGGGATCTTGCCACGCGACGCGACCGCAGCTCACGAGCGTCCACGCGCGTGCGCACGCTGGGCGGAGACGCATGTGCACACGCGCACCCGAGGCGCAATCCCAGCGCAGGCGAGGAAGACTCTCAAGATCGGACGGCTCTTGTTCAGCGGCCGTGGATCGCACGAGGAGAAGACACGAGGCAGGTGGCTGACCAGTGGTGGGAGGGCTTCACCGATGCGTTTTGAAGTGGTTTTAGCTATGCTCTGGATGTTGCTAAAACCCTTCTTCTTTTAGGAAGCCCTTAACTCTATTTAAACCCCCTCCAACCACCATGCAAGGCATTCACTCCCTCTTGCAACTACTCCACCCCTCTCTTAGCTAGCTTTAGGCACTCTTGTAATCACCGGAGACGACGAGCCGCTGATGGAGCCTCCTCTACCATCGTGGCTGCCTCGTCGCTCTCCACACGCTCTCTCTCTCTCTTTTAAGCTTTTTATTACTTTTGTTGAAGCATGTATTTAATGTTGTAAGTTATGAACTACAAGTGCGTGTTTAATGATGTTGTTTTCTGTTCAATTGCCATTTTAATTTCTATTTAAGTCGCATGATCAAAACAAAGAGCTTTCTAACCCTAAACGTTCTCTCTCTCTCTATCTATCTCTCTCTCTTTTTAAAACTGCATCTTTTGCAAGCAAAACTCTGTGCTTTCCATTACAACAAGTGATAAGCAAAAATCCGATTTCCACGCCTCCCTGAGACCGACACTCGGACTCACCTCCGTTTAATTATTTTAAAACCGACGTTGCAAGTGAGACTATAATGACACTCCTTAACACACACACACAAACACACGTCACCCTCTCATGACCTCACTTCCTGAGATACTCGAGTCTGAGGATGAGCGAGAGGAACCCAAGGACATGGAGACTAACCCGATTCAAACGCAAACACCATACCCTGAGGCCTTGTAGAAAAGGAAGAAAAAGAAAGCTATAGTTGAGAATGAGGAGCTATTGGAGATTTTCAAACAAGTCCAGATTAATATTCCGCTCCTCGAAGCAATTAAGCATATCCTGGCTTACGCTAAGATCTTTGATGTAAACATGTTTATATTACATAAAATGTCTATTTATGCATGTTCTTAAGCATGGAATTGCATTACATACTATAAATATTGCATAGCATGCATCATCTCGCATTTAGATTAGTTTGAATAAAATGGAGGTTAATTGTCTCCTTTTATGTTCAAGGACAGGGCAATTTTTTATCGGGGCCTCAGATCGAAATCCAACCATACAGATATGATCAGGGCGACGATTGGAGTTCAACGACTCTAAGATCGCCCTAATCAGACATCTGTAGCATCAGATAGAGATCGAGGAACCCTAGAAGATCAAGGGCCAAGATGGTGTGAATCCACACTTCAGACAATAAATCCAACTACACAGATGGATTTGGATCAACGATCGTAGTCTAACAGCGCAAAAATCGACTCAATCAGACAACCGTGGCACCATCTACATCATCCAAAAAGATGGACGGCTAAGATGATGCCACGTGGTGCCATCTCAGCCACCCAACCAGCTGCATGCAACCGCCGCACCTTCTCTTCTTCATTTGATCGTCGCATCTCCACCGTTGGATGCTCATCCAACGACTGCGAGGCGCACACTCACATTTCATGAGTGCGACACAAATGCACTGGTAGCACGTTGGTCGAGCGCGTTGTCGCGAAGGAAGGATGTGGGGTCGAGTCGCAAGGAGTGGGAGCTGAGGCGAGGATGAGTAGGCACGATTGACCACCCGATGGTGATCCAGCGGCCATGCATGCTCAATCCAGATCACACGCCATCGCACGCTCGTGGGTAATGTGGGATCGCACGTGTAGGCATGCGATGAGGAGGCGAGGCGAGGATCTTTCTCAGCCCTTCAATCTCATGATCGAACAGCCAAAATTTGAAGAACGTGAATGAGCATTGTGATAAGATGGTTTTCGCTTTCGAATAATGTATTAAGATGATTTATCATTGTAGGATCAAAGTGGTGGAAACTCTCTTAACAAAATAATGAAAATAAAAATTAAACCACTCGTCGAAGAGTGGGTCGTGTCCACAGGGAGGCAATGATGCAATATAATCATGAATATTTTTCTTGTATTTGTTCAATCAAGTAAGAAATCCATAGTCAAATCTGACATGAAATGTGACGAAAAGAAGATGCACAATAACTCAAAAATGTAAGGGTAAATGTGTAATTTTTCCTCACTGAAATATTCAATAAATATGTGATGAATCTATGTAATTTCCAATTGACATGCATTAGAGAAAATTTGAGCACTTCTTAACCCAAAACCAATGTCAAAAGATGTGAATCACAAAAGCCATAAAATTATAAGAAAGCTTGAGTATGAAGTTGCAATTTCACCATAATAAAATAATCATAAATCAAAATTCATTTTCCTGGCAATGGGATGAAATGTAATTGTTAATTGGAATAAAAGCAGAGGATTCTACCTCTCTCCTCCTCTTGATCAGGAGAGAGGCTCATTCGAGGAGCTACTCCTACAAGAGGTCGGCTAAAGCGAGGCCTTCGTGGCGGTGGTAGTGGCGTGTCATGAGAGGGCCGGAGCCGGCCTACCGGAGGAAAGGAGTGGCGGCAGTGGAGGAGCCTGCTGCTAGCCATGCATGCTGCAGGCGCAAGGAGAGTAGCATGCGCAGGTGCTGGGGGAGCTGTAGGCACGTGGAGGTGTGGGCGCATGGGTGCGTAGGCGCTCTGCACGTCGCTTGTGCATGCGGGTGTGCTGATTGCACTGGCTGCAGGTGCTGCAGGGAGGCACTGAAGCGTGGGCACATGGAGGTGCGGCTCTACAAACCGCAAGGGGTGCGCAAGCATGGGTGTTGGAGCATGGGCTGCTGGCTCGCGGGCGTGAAGGCACGTGGAACACGTGCTGTGGGCGAGCAGAGGTGGCAGAAGTGTAGGGGCACTGGAGGTTCTAGAGAAGGCGAGGAGGCGCGGGCGTGCTAGCTGGGCTGGAGGCACGTGGAGAGTCTGATGGAGCGGGGGGGGCTGCTGGCACGTGCCCTAGCTGAGTTGAGGGCACGATGGGCAGGATGTAGCGTGTGCACGGGTGGTGCGCTGGCTGGAGATGTGGGCGACGGTTGAGGTGGGTGCGCATGCCTGCTACGGTGGGGAGCGGGCAGGTGTGTGCGGGTGGTCTACTGCAGAGAGGTGCGTGTGCGTGGTGAAGGTGAAGGCGCGGTGGGCAGATGGCGCGTGCGCTAAAGGTGGGTGCACTGGAGGTGGCATGAGTTGCTGGCAAGAAGAGTTGTAGCTCTTTGTGCTGCAATGGGTGTGGCGAGGTTTTTGGGTTCTTTTTGGTGGAGTGGAGGAAAAACAGAGAATGGGGAAGAAGATGGAGGTGGATGCTGGTGATGGCAGTGAAGATGGTAGCATGCACGCCTGTGTGTGCTTATGGTGTAGTGTTGATGAGTCCATTAAAATGGACTAATATTAAGCCTAAGTCTCTTTAATTGTACAATTTACGTATGTTAATAATGACAATTAAGTTGTAGAAGATTTGTACACCTCATGATTTAAGTTATAACATTCTATAACTTAATGATTTTATTGTTTTTATGTGCAGGTAATAAAATGTACAAAGGGCAAGGGTGGGGGGATAAATTTCCCCAAACAGCCGCAACTCTTTCCCTCCTCCCCCGCCAGACATTGGGGGTAATCTTCTTCTTCCGCCACCTTTCTCAACAACTATGACCAGGGATTTGGGAAAATCCCTGAACTCACGCGCAAGGGAGAAGTTAAAAAGGAAGAGGAGTGAAGCAAAGAAATCATCTTGATCGAGGGGTCCTTCTTCCTCCCCCTGGGGGGATTTCCTTCCTCTCCACTGTGGAGAGAGTACGCACTGTGGAGAAGGCGTACCACCCCTGCAGCCACCACGCCATCACCCTCCAAAGAGCCTGCAGGTGCAACACCAAGCCCTGCAGTGCCTCAAAATCACCCGTGCACCTACCTTCCAGCCACCGCTCCAGCCTGCCCTGCAGTGCAAGCACTTGCCCGCACACCATCTCTAGCGTGCCCCCCCTCCACCCTGCAGGCATCCCAGCCAGTGCCTCAACCTTGTCCGCACGCCATCAGCCTGCCCGCGCACAGCACCCCTTGCAAATCAGCATGCCCTACCGCTCGCCCCCACTAGCCACTGCAGGCGCTCACGCCCTCTCCGCCTGTGCGCCTCTCCCTTCAGTGCCATCTGCAGGCGCACCGCTCCACCTTCCTACATACCGCCGCCCATCTGCAAGCGCGCTCCGCCGCCCATCTACAAGTGCACCAGCAAGCGCCTGCCCGTGCACCAGCGCACGCACACGCCTCCGCCTGCGCCACCAGCTGCAGGCACTGCAGCAGCTATGCCTTCTTTGTCAACAGGCCGGAGCTCCAGCCACCTCCGACGCCGCCGTTGCCACCATCAGAGAGCTCTCGACCTCGTTGTCCTCTTGAGCCTCACATCAACCCCCACGGTTCTCTCTCTCTCATGAGAAGGAGACAGGAAGAAAGCCCTGTTTTCCTCTCAATTAAAATTTACATTCAATGCCATTGCCACCTAATTTGATTTTATTATTATTATTATATTATGGCAGAATTGCATTCAAACACTCATAGTTCTTAATAATTGCATGGTATTGATATTAACTAGTTTAAAGCTTGATTTTGGACTTAAGTAGTAATTGTCTTTAGTACACATCACGTGAAAACTGCATGAATTCATCCTAAATTTATTGAGGGTTTCTGTGAGGGAAAAATACACTTATACCCTTATCTTATCAAGTTATTGCAAATCTACTTCCCATCACATTTTAAGTCAGATTTGAATAGGGATTTTGCACTACCCGAAATAACATTAAATAATTAAGTATTAATTGCATCATTGCCTCCTTGTGGACATGACCCGCTCTTCTACGAGTGGTTATTTTCATTATTTTTTATCAGTCAATTTTTCCACCACTTAAATACTATAACGCTAAGCGAAAAGTCGTCTATCAAGCATGCATTGACGGTGATGCAAGCAATCTCCGAATGGCGGTGCGGCCTGTCACACCACATGGCCACAGTGGTGGAGGCTTGTCGCCACGGTTGAGGCCAGTGGTGGTGGAGTGGATGAGAGTGGTGCACTCTCTGCATACTGATGAATAAGGGTGGGGGCCTCCTCTCAACGGCAGCTCTCCCTTCTCCTTCTGTAGCTATGGCCACACTAATTTCAAATTCAAAATGCCGTAGCATCAATGTGATGCACAGGAGGAGGAGGCGGAGCCGAAGGAGTTACTTGTCTCCTGAATTAATGATTTTCAATTTTAAAAGACCAAATTGCCTTGACTCCTTGCAACTATAAAAGGAGACCCCCTCCATATGAAATTCTCATCCCTTCCTTCTCTTCTCTCCCTCTCCAATGCTCAAGAGAAGCTTGTCCCACACCCGGGATGCTCCTCGAGAGATAAAGTCAAATTTTCACCCTTTTTTGGAAGCAGATCCCTTAACGACGGCAACGTGCTGGCCCATTCTCATTCCTCCTGCCTCGACCTCCCTCTTCCCACTCCGTCCTCCGTCTTCCAGGTGGCGTCTCGTCCAGCTCGTCCTCCAAGCGATCGTCGAGGAGGATAACTTCTCTCTCCCATTCCTCTTTTCAGCTTTCTAGAGTAGAATTTTCCTACTTTCTAGTGTAATAGATTTCCCGCTTTCTAGTGTAATTTTTCTCTGGTTTTATTGTATAAACATTTTGAAATATTAAGTGCATGTTCTCTCTCTCTCTCATTTATTCTAATTGTTATTATTGCTTCATTATAATTACATTGCTTCGCTTTTCAACAAAAACTCAAAAAAATATAATTGCAAATATAGATCAACGTAGCCTCCCTGAGTTTGACCTAGGATTTCTATTTCGGTACAAATTTTATTTGTTGAACATGAGTTCTTCGCTTTCAAACTACAACGAGAGGTTTTTCAAAATCAAATATGATAGTGTAGTAACCCGTAGCTTCAAATTTTGGCGCCATTGTCGAGGAGGCAACGATTTTCGATCTTCTTTTCACATTTCACGCACTTTATTATCTTCTAACTTGCTTCCTCTTGTGTCTATTGTTTTGCAAAGACCTTTATCAGGGAATCATCAAGCGGTAGACTGGAGTAAAGTGCAGTTGAAGACAACTGCAAGTGCTCCCCATTCTTCTTGCCTCCATAGATTTCATTTGTCACATTAAATCCAAATTCCAATTAACTTAGGTGCTTGCATAAATCGTAGGATTAGTTTGCTTGTTTGGATTCTCACTCACACTCATTCCACCCTCGTTTATAACAAAAAAAGCAAAAAGATAATCTTGTGGGGTAATTTTCAACAGACACACAATGTACACCCACAATCAAGGCACTTAACCTAATTGATTTGTTTCTACTCAACCGGGTTCTGATCTGTGCAACTGGTGCACACAAAGCAGCACATAAAAGAGTATAAATCATTCTAGGTTAACCATCTCTGTGTGCCTAACCTAGTGGTGCAGTTGTGGCCAGTGTTTGAGTTGTTTGGGCTGCACCACTCAATCAAAAATCAACTCATCAAGTAGCTCCTCCTTAGGGTTTTCAATATAGGTCTATTCCAGGCACTCCACTTTATTTCTAGTTTTAAAGGAAAGCAATCTTCACCCATGTTTGAAAACCTGGTTTGCCTCAAAACTTGATTGAAATCAACTTAATTTTAAACCCTAAAAGCTACTTAAGCAAGATTTGAACACTAAAATCCACACATCACAAATAATCTTTCTTGAAAACTCTGGTTGTGCACGTACTTACACAATTCTCAATCAATCACTAAGGGCACAACCCATTTTAAGGGCCCATCACATTCCAAAAGCACCAAAATCCCAGGCTTTAATAAAATTGAGTAGCCATTGGCCTTAAGGACTAATTCGCTCTTCAGGGCCTAGTCTAAGATTGTCTTTGATTAACCTACTTGTACTAATTAATCTGATGTCTAGCTAGCGGAGTAGCATCAAATGACCGTGACTGGGGGTACACTAGGAAGCGGAGGTGAAAGTCGAAGGAAGAACCTTCTCCCCAGTCCCTGCTTCTAACTGGTTGGATTGAGCTGACACAAGTAGAGTAAATCATTTTCAATCTTAAGGCGGGTTTTGGGAGTCTGTAGATCCTTAGGCTACCCCACTTAAGGACAGGCTTATTTTGTTATGCTGCAGGGTCCCTATCCCCAAGCCTTCGAACCTTCTCCTAGTTTATGATGGGAAGACGGTCATTGAATCCCTGATTGGAAGGACCACTAGAGTATTCTAGGAGGCGCAAATTGGATTTTGGTCAAATTGATTCAATGGCCGACCAACAGCCTCCTCTGCCTCGGGATCCACAGGAGGAATTCTGAAGGCAGCTAGATCAAATGCAGAGAATGTAGGGTACTCAGCCCTTGAAGGATTTTTATGAACCTTCAAATTACGGGGAACGTCCCGGCATCCAGATTCCGACCGGAGATGTAGAAATCAAGCCCCAAATGTTAAGCCTGAACAAACATTATCATGGGCTTGGCTCCGAAGACCCGTTTCAGCACTTGGAGGACTTGGCCACTTTCGTCCAGACCACCAAGGCACGAAATGTGAACGAGGAGCAAATGATCATGAGGCTCTTCCCCACTCTCTTAGGGATAAGGCCGCTCGTTGGTACAGGACAATAGGAAGACCAATTGCAACTTGGAATGAGTTCAAATCAGCCTTTTTGAAAAAATTCTTCCCAGTCGGACGTACCAATGCCTTGAGATGGGCAATCACTACCTTTTACCCAGCGGCCGAGGGAGCAGTTTCATGTGGCCTGGGAGCGATTCCAAGTCCTATTGTGGTGGTGCCCATACCATGAGGTGCCGAAATGGCAACTCGTGCAGATCTTCTATCATAGGTTGACTGAGCAATTTAGAAATCATGTGGATGCTTCTTGTGGAGGCAATTTCCTCAACAAACACATAGATAGTGCAAAATATTTGTTTGAGGAAATGAGCGAGAATTCAATCAATCATGCCTCCATGGATACCTTTAACCAATCCCAGCAGCCTAGATCAAATGTCAACGAAGTCCATGGCTCTCATTCATTTGATATGGAATTGATTTGTAACAAACTTGATAAGGTGGACTTGGTTGTTAAGAGAACGGAAGAGTGGATGGGTAGAAATTCTATGAACAACTCTCAATCCACTCAATCCCAAAATTCGGGATTCCATTCTTCACAAGCTCCTTCTGGACGGGAGTTCGTGAATCAACTCGATGCGGCTCAATCTGTGAGTCAGCATTTTTCGGAACCTGATGGGTTCAAACTGGGGCCTTTGATCCCAATTTTTCTAATCCTTCCCTTTCTTTCTCTCCATCCTCATCCTACGAGGATGTCTTTGCTGTAAAGGAGAACGTTAGATCCAACCCCTACTCTAATGCTTATAATCCGGATTGGAGAAACCACCATAACTTCCCCTGGAAAAGCCCAAGGCAACAGACCCAATTCCCACCTGGCAACTATGCTCCGCAACGATCAATGGGTTAGGGCCATGTGTATACTCGATTGCCTCCAAATCAGGTCAATTAGCCAGCTTGGAATGCTCGTCAACCTGTAGGGTAGGCTTATTTGAAGATTGGTGTTATTGAAGATTGGTGGTCGGACCCGGATAGGTGTGTTAATATGGTGATTTTATCATTGAAATCTGTATAGTGGTTAACCTAAATCGGACCTAACCATCTCTTTACAAAATTTTTAACCTGGCCTACTTGATTTTATCTTAGTCACTTTTAGGCACAGGGTCAAACTCAGGAAGGTGGGGTTACAAGTCAAGTTTCTACGCCTTTCCTACAACGAATCTCTTCCATTCGTTTATTGTATTTTTGGTATTTTTCTATTTAGATTTTTTTCTGATAATCTTTGTCCTTGAGGCACACCCTCAAAATTAGGTTATTGGCTTTGAGCCAAAACAGGGTTCCAAAACGGGTTTTGATATTCGCAAGATGGAGCACCTGCAAGTTAAGGATTATCTTTTCTCTTTTATATAATTTTTTTTATCTTTTTACTAATAGGAAAGCGAAACAGAAATAAAGTAAATATAGTATATATATATAGGTATATATTATATATGTATAAATGGGTGGGGGTGGAGGCGAAGATGGAGTGTAGCACGATGTCGTGTCGGTCTTCGTCTAGAAAGATGCAACCAACAAGACAAAGTGCCGCATGTAAGGTGGACTAGTGGAAGATGAACACGCTTTCTGTATGTGTCCATCGGTGAATATCAGCAACTTGTGCAGATATTCCCACAATACTATGTATGGTAAGTAATGTTAAATATATATATATATGTAAATATATCTATATGTATATATGGTTATAAATATATAGGTATATATGTACTTATATATGTATATATATATATGTATAAGTATATATACGTATATGTATATATATAGGTATGTAACTATATGTATAGATAGATATATGTAGATAAAAATATATATATATATGTATATATAGTTATAGATATATATGTATATATGTATGTATATATGTATATATATATATGTATATAAGTATATGTATATATGTAGATATATATGTATATATATATAAGTATATAGATATATATAAATATATGTATGTATGTATATAGACTAATACATAGTTATATAAGTACTAATATATGTATATATATGTATATATATGTATATATATGTATATATTTATACTAATACTTAGTTATATAAATACTACTATATATATAGATAAAAGTATATAAATATATGTATATATGTGTATAACACTATATAAGTGAGAGTGTGTGTGTGCGAGAGTGTGAGTGTGTGTGTATGTGTGTTTGCAGAGAGAGAGGGAGAGTGTGCTGCGAGAGAGAGAGAGAGAGAGAGCGGGAGAGAGAGCGCCTGCTGTGTGAAGGAGGTGAGTTTAAGTCATCTGTGCACTCAGGGCGTCGTCTGATGCTTCAAGCTCGCACATAGGCACTTATGTGCACAGAGAAGCGCACGCATGCAATCGAGTGGTCGCGAAGGAAGGAAGGTAGTTCCCCACATTGCGCGAAGGGCTGGAGCGGGCACTGGCAGGCCCATGCTGGCGAAGGGAGCAGGCGCTGGCAGAGGACCGCATGCAGACGTGCGGGCAGGAGCTAGAGCGGACTCGGTTTGGGACGTGGGTGCGGGCGCTGGTCGGTTGTGGCACGTCGGGTGACCGGATAAGTGAGAAGCTTACCGGTCACTCCACTATAGCCACAGTGTTCCACAGACTGGCGTAAACAGAGGCTACAGTGTGTGGTTGAGCCTCACGACCCCTTGCTGCAGGTGTTGTGAGTGCGGGCAGCGTGGACGTGGCTCGGCGTGCGCGGAAGAAGGTCTGCGTCAACTGGGCTGCGGGGAGAAGCGGGTGTTTGCGCGAAGAAGCTGGAGGCCAGGGTGCCTGCCGGCGTGCACGGAAGCCTGCATGCAGGCGCACGGTTGCCTGCGTGCCTACTACAGCCTTGCTACTGTTGCTACCGTGGAACATCAGACCTTGAAGCCTACGGCAATGGCAGAAGTGCTTGGAACGACGAAACGGGGAACACCACCACACCAACCGGCTCTCTGTTGAGCTGGGCGGTGGTGGACTCACGGTGGTGGTTGTGCACCACCGTAAGGGACTCCTGCCCGCAGAGTGTCTCCTCTGAGGAGGAGGTCCTACGTAAGGAAGGAGAGGGAGGAGACGGTGGCCTGGAGAAACTACAGTTCGATTTTTGAAGTGAAGGACCAGGCTGTCAGCAAAGAAGGAGCCGCCCTACTTTTATAGAAGAAGAAAGCATGCACAGCCATGCCCTGGCTGTGCATGGCTCATGGCTGGGAGAGGCTGGGCATGTGGGTGCAGGGCAAGGTGCGAAGAAGAAGAAGTCAATCCTTGCAGCCGCGGGAAGAGTTCAAAATCAAATAGAAATAAAAATAGAGATGGAAATTTTGCGAAGCAGCACTTGAAGAAAATGTGAATTGCGAGGCCATTTTATTCACTCTCCTCCCCTCTCAATTAAATGCATGCATGCATGTATTTTCACAAATGCGATTATGGAACCCTAATATGCACTGGTAATGCTAGGAAATAGCACAAGACGACACAATTGTAGGTGTATTTTTGCGGTGCAATCGTACCCCCATGCCTATCTTTTGCTAGTCCTTAGCAAAGGATTTTTTTGTGTTGTATTTAGAAATGATCTTTAGCTGAAGATTTTCTTCTGAGGCAACATTGGTGTGTTTATTGATGGATATTGTGAGAACCAATTGCAGAGAAGACTACCAGTACTTTAAGTCTCATATGACATAAATCATCTCTCGACTAACCAGGACTCTTGATATTTAAACCTTAAGTACAATTTCCAGGAACCAGGAGGTTTTTGCCGTACTCGAGAGCTCAAGAGGTTATGGCTTGTGCTTAGTGAAGGATCAAGACTGACCAGATGAACATTAAGACTCAAGCCTAGGGTTTCACGAATTTTTAAGTATAGGTTGGTCCCAGTTTCAGCTCACATCTTCAGATTGATCCATAAAAAGATGATGGAAACTCAACTCCCATTTTCTGACATTTGTGGCTCAAAGAAAACAAGGTATTTGTAACCTGCCCTGAAGAACTTCTTGTAGGGCAAAAACTTTACAGACATTTGTGAGATATACTGACTTATTTGAATCTTTTTTTTTTTTGAAACATGTGTCAGTATATCTCTTACAACATTTCTTGAAGGAGCACAATTTTCTTTTTGGTGGGAGAGTTTCTTATTGGTGGAAAGAGTTTCTCCTAAACACAAGACTAAAACCTGGGAGAAAAAGTCAACCTACGTGCACAGGTAAGGACTCTACCTTCCCTAATGAACACTAGGGTTGGATCTTATGTTCACCTTGTCTTTCTTGATATGTGTAGTGGGAACCAAGTTTACTTAAGCTCTCAAGTAGAAGTAAACGAATGAATCCAGTACTGGTGTCTCAGGTACAAGAATACGTCCTTAGTTAGGAGAGATTCCAATCTATTTTGTCAATGCTCAAGTGAATTAAGCCGAGCCTAAGCTAATCAAGCTTCTGTGGCATGGAAAGTCTTCAAAACAGAGGTTGAATATCCATAACACTTATTGTATTTTTGTTTAGCCTTCAGATCATTACTAAACGCTATACATATATATTTTTTATTTCTTTTTCTTTTTCTTACATATTTATAAATTGGTGAAAACTGCATGATACCATAAAATACCCAGATCCTAAGGTTGCCTATCCACCCCCCCATGCCAAACAATGCTATGTCCTCACATGCATGTAGGGAAAGGTAGAGAATGGATGAAAGATTGGGTAACGAGAGCTGAGGTGCAGGGTATATGATTAGCCCATAGTTGTGGGCTATTTAAGTATTTAAGTGCCTACACATTAGGTTAACTCTAACATTTATTTAGCATAAATTAGGATGTAAATTGATTAATTCATAGTTTTAATTTAATTACATAATCCATACATTGCATTCATATCTTAAGTGCACTTAGAATTAGCTTAGAATAGCATTCATCTAATTAGACAACCAATTAGGTACATTGTTTTCATTAACATAGAAGTTGAGGGTCTGTATATGAATGACCCTAATATTTTAACATTATTTTCTTTAATCTTCTCCTTGCAGGAACGGCTGGCTGCCTCTCCAACGTCGAACGACCACAGTGAAGAACCATACAAGGGAGAGCGGACGTGGTGGATCTGGTCAGGGGGATGATTTCAAATGTGTGCAGGCCACTACAAAAAGAGGATGGAGGCAGCCGAGCTCGGGATGCCTCCACCACCGACCCACCACTGTGCCGAGAGACCTTCTCTCTTCCACTCCATACTGTCGGCCTCTACTGTGGCGGCGAGTCTCCATCACCGTGGGCGTGTGGTGTGACAGGCCACACCGCCATTTGGAGCTCGTCCGCATCACCGTGAGCACCTTAGCGTGCATCTCCCTCGCCGTCGTCGCCGACCACCACCACCGAGCTACTGATTCAGCCACCCTTTCAGTAACTTAAGATCTCCGGGAAATTTCCCAGACGTCTGAAGCAACCCGCTCACCTCCACCCACTCGCCTGCGTACCCATCTACAGTCCACCCGCACCTGCTCTCCACGCAGCGCCCTCCTCAGCCCACCTCCAACAGCCATGCCTTCCTCAGCCTGCTGCACCCTCCGAACGCACACGCTCCCTCGCCCGCAGCATCCTCCAACAACGCCTGCAGACCAGCCCACGCCCTTCCTCGTGCCTGCAGACCACCGCAGCCGTTCTTCCCCGCGCCTGCAGGCCACCGCAACCGTCCTTAACCGCGCCTGCACCCTCCAACCGCGCCCATCTCCACGCGCTCACCGGCTGCAGCGCTCTCCACGCGCCTGCAGACCCGCGCATAGCTGCAGACCAGCCCACGCCATCCTCCAACGCCTGCAGACCCGTCCAACCACGCCCGCACTTGCAGAACCGCCTACAGCGCCCTCTTCCCCACACCTGCAGACCAGCGCTCACCACGCCTGCACTCCCGTGCCCACGCCAGCAGCAGCAGCCACCCCCGCAGCAGCAGCGTGCGGTAGACTTCATGCCAACAGGCCATGCATGCTCACCGGCTGCAGCACCTCCGCCAGAGCTCGTCTGGCCACCTCCGGCCGCCGCACGACTCGCCGCCACCACCGATTCGAAGCTCTTGGTCCAAGGGACTTCCTCAGAGCTTCCCGCGCCCGGCCATCCGCTCCTCGTCACGCAAGACAAAGGGGAAAAATTCCCCTGTTTTGCTACAGTAAACCGTCAATTACAAATTACATTTTCTTCCATTGTCACTTTTTAATGATATTTTATTGATTCTGCATTGCGGAAAATATCCTCTAGTTTCTCATAATTGTCATTTCAGCATTGTTTCTTGCATAAACCTTAATCTAAAGGCAATCTTGGCTTGATTCTTGTCCAAACTAACTACGAACGAACGTTTTTAATTGGTGCAAATTTTAATACGTCATTGCCTCCCTGTGGATACGACCCGCTCCTCTGCGAGTGGTTATTTCTTCTTAAATATTGATCAGTCGATTTTTCCACCACATTAAACTGCAACCGACTTAAAAGCGAAAGATCGATGAGTCAATTGGCGCCGTTGCCCGGGAGGCAACAGACACAATAATTTTGCCTAATTTTATTTTGATTATTTGTCAATTGTACAGAGATTTGACCATTTATTATTTTCTTTTCTGTGCAAGAAAAATTGTGCAAGAATCAGCCAGTGTGAGAGGCGACCCTTGACGTCGCCAGACGAGAAGTGGACAAGCAATTTTGAAAGGAGGAGAAGGACGAGGACGCAACGGACACCATTGTATTTAGTTGCTAGTTTAATTAGAATAGAATTAAGACTATAGACTTAATTTTTCATTGCAGTTAGTTTGAAACCCTTGTTCTGGGGCATATTTTGAGGGGTCTGTTCCCCGATTTTGTTTTGGGCCCGTGTTGGGTAATTTTTGGGAGTCTGTTCCCTTTTCTTTAGATTTAGGTTTTTTTTATTACTTTTATTTGCTTGGCATAAGTAGTTCTAAAAAAAAATTAAAAAAAATGAGCTGCCTGCTAGAAGCTGCCTGCCCTAGGACGAACCATTTAGGTCTGTATGAGCAGCCTCTAGATTTACTTCTCTGCATTGCGTGCATTCTTGCATCGTAGATCGTTAGAGGCAAGGTACGCATTCTCTTACTTTGCATCATATTTTTGATCACGCATTGCATTTGGGATTTAATGTGAAGACCACCTAATCTGTACTGAATAAATCTAACAAGTGGTCACATTTTTTTTTTTAGAAAAAGGACTAATTAAAGGAAGGACATTTTAAAAACCAAGGATTTGATTTTCAAACTTGGCGTGCGATTCAAAGTTCAAAATCTTTTACGGAGTATGCACACTTATTTCACTTGCACCACGGCACGCTTCTGGACACTCCTTAGGTTTGGAAATACTAGGATAAGAGCCCTCCTTTCGTTGCATTCTGAAGTGTTCCGAACTTGAGATCAAAGGTTTTGCAAGTCCAAAGAGGGGGATACCCTATCACGGATTTTTGGGGGTAGTTGAGAAGCACCGCGAAAGTACAGCTTCAAACGAAGGCTTAGGCCTACTTGCATCCCTCGATCTTCCGTCTTTGGATTTACTTGACCATTTGAGATTTAGGGAAGAATACCTAAGTTCCAACTAGGTCTTCTTAGGTGAGCCGTAGGTTGACAATAGGTGCGTAATTGATTGGGCAACTTGTTTTGTCACCTACAATTTGAACTAAAGTCAAAAGCCTAAATCTGTAAAGACCCAACAAGTCTGTTTGAATTGTGTTTGTAGTGCAGGCTTGGTAGGCGTTCTCTTAGGAGACAACTTGCATTTGATCCTGACCCTGAAAGAATCCTAAGAAAAGACCCCCAAAGGGTAGAAATGGCCGGTCAAAGGAGCCTTAAGGAATATTTCATCCCAACCAATAAAACTGGCCCAGCACTACGTAGACCTAGAGGGGACAATCCATATGAGATCAAAAGTACTACCATATCCTTGCTACCCTCCTTTTATGGTACTACTAGGGAAGACCCTTACAGGCATATTGAGGAATTCACCGAGGTCTGTTCCACGGTGAAGCTGCAGGGCATTACTGATGATGCTCAAATGCGGACCCTCTTTCCCTTCTCCCTAAAGGACAAAGCCAAGTATTGGTATCACACCCTTGATAATATAAATACTTGGGATGCCCTGAAGAAGGAGTTTTTGAAAAAGTACTTCTCCATGAGCAAAACAAATCACTTTAGGAGGAAAATTATGAGTTTTGCTCAAAAGGATGGGGAAGCATTCCATGATGCGTGGGAGCACTTTAACGATTTGCTGAGACTTTGCCCACATCACCAGGTGCCTAAATGGCAACTGGTTGAAAGGTTCTACACCGGACTTAATGATCCGCATAGGCAAACTGTGGATGGTGCCTGTGTAGGAACCTTTCTATCTAAGACTGAGGATGAAGCTTGGAACTTATTTAATACTTTGAGTGAGAATTCTATTCACTTGAATTCTTCCTACATGGATAGAAAGCCCACTCTCATGCAAAGAAAGTTGGAGGTGAATGAAGCAAGGGACACCCAGAATTTAGCCTATCAAATTCAATTATTAAATCAAAACATGGAAAGGCTTATGTCAAACCCGAGTTCATTCGTACCTAACACCTCCACATCCCAAGCTTCCGAATGCATAATTTGTCAACGCAATACACACGCCACTGTGGATTGCCACTTGGCCTCCCAATTCCCTGAGCTTGTACAAGTGGATTTGAATGCCGCTCAAGGGTTCCGTCCAAGACCTCGTAATGATCCTTTCTCCAACACTTATAATGAGGGATGGAGGAACCACCCAAACTTTTCATGGAGACAAGGAAATGTCTCAAATTCAGGGAATTACAAACCACAATCCTTTCAAAACCATCAAATGAACCAACCTAAAACCTCTGAGATGGATGAATTGAAGGCAATGTTGAAAACTATGCAAGAAAGTCAAAGTGCCATCATCCAATCTCATGACAAGGCTATACATGAGATGAAATCACAAATTGGACACCTTGTTGAGGCCGTTAGACAGAGGGAGACTGGGAAGTTTCCCAGTGCTGCTGAGGAAAATCCAAAAGGAAAAAGGATTGTCTTTAGGGAGCATGCTCAGGCGGTGACTATTCTGAGGAGTGGGAAAGAAATTTCCAAACCCGATGCTCCTATGGTCTCACCCCCTAAAAAACCATCCACCCCGACTTTCACCCCCACCGGAGAAGATTTGCCCAAATCTTCTCCGCTTAAAATCACCTCACCGGAAGAAGTTGCCCCCGTTCCACCCCTTACTCGACATGACAACCCTTCCACCCAGAGATCGAGAGTGCCTTTTCTAGAGCACTTATCCACCTCTGGGCAGACTTCTGCTGGCTCATCTGGAGCCAAAGATAAGACGGATGAGATTATGGAAACTTTCAAGCAAGTGCAGATTAACCTACCTTTGCTTGAAGCTATCAGGCAGATTCTGTCTTATGCCCGCTTCTTAAAGGACCTTTGCACGAAAAAGTGGCAATCTAGAAAACAGGTCAAATCTAAAGTTGTCCTGCCTGATTCTGTTAGCTCAATTGTTCAACATGGCACACCCCCGAAACTTAAGGACCCAGGAGCCCTATATTTCTCTGTAGTTATTGGTGACTTACAAATTGATGAGGCTCTACTTGATCTGGGTGCGGGGGTGAACATACTTCCGAGCTACGTGTATGAACAACTTGGGGGAGGCAATCTGAAGCCTAGCCCTGTAATCCTTCAAGTTGCTGATCGATCACTTAAGACACCACAGGGAATTTTGGAAGATGTCCTCGTAAGAGTGGAGGATTTCTTCTTTACCGTTGACTTCTTAGTTTTGGACACTGACCCTACCAACAAGCCAACCAAACCCTCCATCATTTTGGGCCGCCCCTTCCTTGCAACTTCCCATGCTTCAATTAATTGCAATACTGGGGCATTGAAAATGGGCTTTGGGAACAGGAAAATCCGGCTTAATGTCTTTGATGCTTACAAACAAGCTGGACTTGAGGATTGTTCTCAAGTTGAGGTGATAGATGATCTGATTGAAGAGGCAACTCCTGCAATGTTATGTGATGACCCACTTCAACATGTCATGCTAAATGGGCATTCCCATCTCTTGGAGGAATGTGAAGGGGATATACTAGAACTAGAGGAATTGCTAGGAGTTTCTGCTGAGTCTCTTCCCCCACCATTTCCACCGAAGGCAGATTTGCTACCTGAGATGGGGACATCTATTATGAAACCCTCAACCATACAAGCCCCCAACCTTGAGCTGAAACCCCTCCCTGACACTCTCAAGTATGTTTTCCTAGGTGCCAATGATACGCTCCCCGTTATCATTTCGGCTGTGCTGTCTGAGGCACAGGAGGGAGCCTTGATTGAATGCCTGTCTAGGCACAAGGAAGCTATTGCTTGGAGCATTGCTGACATTAAGGGTATAGACTCTACACTCTGCATGCACCACATTTATACTGATGATTCCATCAAGCCTTTTAGGGACATGCAGAGACGTCTGAACCCTAATATGAGGGAGGATGTAAAAAAGGAAATCCTGAAGTGGTTGGACGCTGGGATGATATATCCCATTGCTGATAGTAAATGGGTCAATCCCATTCATGTGGTGCCAAAGAAGGCAGGCTTTACTGTGGAACTCAATGACCAAGCTGAGCAAGTTGTCACTAGACCCTCAACTAGATGGAGGGTCTGTATTGATTACCGCAAGTTGAACACCGCTACCCAGAAGGATCACTTTCCTTTGCCTTTTATTGATCAAATTCTCAAAAAATTAGCAGGGAATAAGTATTATTGCTTTCTCGATGGATATTCTGGGTACAATCAGGTGGCAGTCTTTCCTAATGACCAGGAAAAGACGACATTCACGAGTCCTTACGGTACTTGTGCATTCAGGCGTATGCCATTTGGATTATGTAATGCCCCTGCAACTTTCCAGCGGTGTATGATGTCTATCTTTTCGGACATGATTGACAAGTGTGTTGAAGTATTTATGGATGACTTCTCTATTTATGGCTCGTCTTTCGACCAGTGTCTCCTGCCCTTGGAGAATGTGTTGAAACGATGTAAGGAGACTGGTTTAGTCCTCAGCTGGGAGAAAAGTCACTTCATGGTACAGAAAGGAATTGTACTTGGGCATGTTGTATCCGAGCAAGGTTTGGAAGTAGATAAAGCCAAGATTGATTCTATTTCCAAACTTCCATTGCCTACGAATGTCAAACAGATTAGATCCTTTCTGGGCCATGCTGGCTTTTACAGGCGCTTTATTAAAAATTTTAGTAAGATTTCTAGGCCACTTTGTGACTTATTGGCGAAGGAAGCTTCCTTCAGTTTTGATTCAAAGTGTGCCGAAGCCTTTCAAACTCTAAAGGAGGCCTTGATTTCTACGCCTGTTCTCCATGCTCCTGATTGGACACTCCAATTTGAGCTTATGTGTGATGCTTCGGATTATGCAGTGGGAGTAGTCCTTGGACAAAGGGTTGAGGGAAGACCTCATGTGCTGCATTATGCAAGCAAGACTTTAACTGAACCTTAGCAAAACTACACCGTCACTGAAAAAGAATTACTTGCTGTAGTTTTTGCTCTGGAGAAGTTTAGGTCTTATTTACTTGGGTCTAAGGTGGTTATTTTTACTGATCATGCAGCAGTGAAACATCTCATTGCTAAGAAAGATTCTAAGCCACGTCTGATTAGGTGGATCATACTCCTTCAAGAATTTGACTTGTAAATACGTGAAAAGAAAGGAGTAGAAAATGTTGTGGCTGACCACCTGTCTCACCTTCCTCTTAATGACTCTCTTTTTGAAGACATTCGCGAGACATTTCCCGATGAAACTCTGATGGCGGTAACACCAACTTTACCTTTGGTATGCAGACATTGTAAATTACTTGGTCACTGGACAAACTCCTGGCTCTTGGGATGAGCAGAAAAGAGAGAGATTCATTTCTCAAGCAAGATATTTTCATTGGGAAGAGCCAGAATTATTTAGAATTGGACAAGACCAAGTATTGAGACGTTGTGTGCCTGAAGAGGAACAACAAAGTGTGCTGACATTTTGCCAAGAACTTCATTGTGGAGGACACTTTGGTGCTAAGAAAACTGCTTTTAAGGTTCTCCAGTCCGATTTTTGGTGGCCTTCCTTATTTAAGAATTCTCATAATTTTGTTAAGGCCTGTATTAGATGTCAACGGACTAGAACGATTGGGAAGAAAAATGAAATGCCTCAACATCCTATTCAATCTGTTGAAATTTTTGATGTGTGGGGAATTGACTTTATGGGCCCCTTCCCGTCGTCCCATGGTTTTGAATATATCTTGTTGGCAGTTGATTATGTCTCTAAATGGATAGAGGCCATTCCTACACGCACAAATGACCACTCTGTGGTTTTGAAATTTGTGAAAGCCAATATCATATCCTGTTTCGGCTGCCCCAAGACTATTATAAGTGATGGGGGACCTCATTTCCGAAACCACCACTTCAATCGGTTAATTAAGAGTTTGGGAGTGACTCACAAGGTTGCTACCCCTTACCACCCTCAAACAAGTGGCCAGGTTGATGTATCAAATAGGGAGATAAAAAATATTTTGGAAAAGACCGTTAGACTTGATAGGGAAGATTGGTCCCAAAAGCTCGATGATGCTTTGTGGGCTTATCGAATGGCCTATAAGACCCCTTTGGGTACTTCTCCCTTTCGGATTGTGTATGGAAAAGCGTGCCATTTACCTATTGAGTTGTGACATAAAGCACTTTCGACTATTCGAAGTGTTAACATTGATTTAGAGAAGGCAGGTAAGGCATGATTTCTAGGATTAAGTGAGCTTGAGGAGCTGAGGAATGATGCTTATGACACCTCTTAAGCTTATAAAGAAAGAACTAAGGTCTTGCATGACAAGTTTATTCTTCGAAAGACCTTTGAACCCAAGCAACAATTCTGGCTTTTCAATTCCATACTTAAGCTTTTTCCTGGGAAGTTAAAATCTTGTTGGGATGGGCCTTACATAATCACCAAAGTATTCCCCCATGGAGCTGTGGAGATCAAAAATCCTTCCTCTTCAGCAACTCCCTTTATCATCAACGGTCAACGGTTAAAACCGTACATAACTTTAGATGGCCATCTGGTTGACGAAGTCACTCTTGAGGAGCCTTAGCTCCTACCATTCTCCGCCTCAGGTAATATCTTCCTTTAGCTATTTTTGTTTTCAATGAGGACATTGTTTGAACCAGGCATGGGGGAGAGGACCTGAGGCATTTTGTTTATAGCATATAAAAAAAAAAAAGAGAGAAAATGAGAGAAAATGAAAAAAAAAAAGGTTTTGAGCTTAACTAGCTAGATCTTGCATTCTTAAGCAAATCAGAACTCTAGGGTAGACTAAATTAATTCTAGGGTCAAACTTTAGAAGCTAAATGAGTTGCTAGCATTAGACCTTTAGGGTCCTTTGTGGACTTAAAAACTTAAGTAGGAGTTAAGTTGCGGACCATTCCTCAAGAGGTTGAGGAAGGGAAGCTAGGGTTTGAGTTAAAAGGTGGGGTAGTACCTGGAGTCTTATTCTACATTTTGGTTTACGGGTCCTTGTAACCCAAGCATCCAAATTTCACACACTTGGTCTGGTAATCAACTTAATTTCTGTCTTTCTGAAAAGAGATTTGGTTCTCTTAGTTTTGACTTAAGAGAGGCTTGAAAACACATTTTGATTGGAAGAGTTCCCGCCGCAGGAGAGGTCGAGTATATACTCACCTTGAGGATGCGATGATAACATACTACCTCCTCGGCGCTTGTCTCTTAGGATATCCATCCTACTGGGGGCATGTAAGTGCGTTGCGCGGTTTAGGTACCATGGGCGGCCCTATCTCGAAGTGCCTATTGCCATAGGCCTTAATTCACTTAAGAAATCCATGGGCGATACTATCTCGAAGTGTCAATTGCTAGGAGTTCTTGGGGTCGTTATGGGCGGTGCTATCTCGACGCATCGAAAGCCAGGCACCCTTCGAGGTATGGTAATGGGGACAATGAATCCGACACAGACCGTGTTGATAGCTGATCTGAGGTTAGACTTAGAAGAATCAAAAAAAAAAAAAAATTCCTTTTACTCAAATAACTCAGACCAATACACAGGCATGTATGCTTTAATCTCAGGGATCATTAAACTTTAGGGTAGAGTCAGAAATCAAGGAAACTTGTGCCTGCAACTCATCTTTAGCCGACCTAGTCTGTAACTTAGCAACTACTTAGGAACCTTGGGTCTAGAGCCTGAACTTAATATGCTTCTGAAGGAAGACTAAGTGAGTTGACTAGTCTACTTAGAGTGCTAAGTTTTGCTTAATTTTGCTAGGGACTAACAAAGACTAGGCATGGGGGTATTTGATTAGCCCATAGTTGTGGGCAATTTAAGTATTTAAGTGCCTACACATTAGGTTAATTCTAACATTTATTTAGCATAAATTAGGATGTAAATAGATTAATCCATAGTTTTAATTTAATTACATAATCCATACATTGCATTCATATCTTAAGTGCATTTAGAATTATCTTAGAATAGCATTCATCTAATTAGACATCCAATTAGGTACATTATTTTCATTAACATAGAAGTTGAGGGTCTGTATATAAATGACCCCAATATTTTAACATTATTTTCTTTATTCTTCTCCTTGCAGGAACGGCTGGCTACCGCTCCAACGTCGAACGGCCGCAGTGAAGAACCATTCAAGGGAGAGCGGATGCGGTGGATCTGGTCGAGGGGATGATTTCAAATGTGTGCAGGCCACTACAAAAAGAGGATGTAGGCAGCCGAGCTCGGGAGGCCTCTACCACCGACCCACCACTGTGTCGAGAGACCTTCTCTCTTCCACTCCATACTGCCAGCCTCTACTATGGCGGCGAGTCTCCATCATCGTGGCCGTGTGGTGTGACAGGCCACACCTCCATCTGGAGCTCATCCGCATCACCGTGAGCACCATAGCGTGCATCTCCCTCACCGTCGTCGCCGACCACCACCACCGATCTACTGATTCAGCCACCCTTTTAGTAACTTAAGATGTCCGGGAAATTTCCCAGATGTCTGAAGCTACCCACTCACCTCCACCCACTCGCCTGCGTACCCATCTGCAGTCCACCCGCACCTGCTCTCCACGCAGCGCTGTTGAACGTTTACGAACCTACGCTAACGAGATTGGTTTTGGAAAACCTGTTGTTGTAGTTCGAAAGCGAAGAATTTGTGTTCAACAAATAAAATTTATACCGAAATTAAAATTCCGGGTCGAACACAGGGAGGCAGACGTTTGATTTAAAAACTACGCGTTTCTTTTTATTTGTTACAGAATAATTCAATTTAGAACCATCTAATTATTTACAATAAATAGAAGAGTGAGATAGAGTAAGAGAGAAAGAGAATATTACACAGAGAAATCAAAATGAGATGTAGAATAAACAAGGAATTTTTGTATTGAAGAGATTGTTCATTACAACTAGAAAGCATAAAACAATTACTCTAGAAAGCGATAAATTTACTCTAGAAAGCATTAAAAGAATGGAGAGAGAAATGTCCCCCTCGACGATTGCTTGGAGGACGAGTAGATTAATCTAGAAAGCAATAAATCTATACTAGAAAGCGGTAAAAAGAATAGGGAGAGAGAAATCCTCCTCGACGGTTGCTTGGAGGACGAGCCGGACGGGACGACGCCTGGACGAAAGAGAACGAAACGGGATGAAGGAGGACGAAGCAGAAGAACGGGAACGAAGCAGCACGCCGTCGTCGTCGCGGGATCCACTTCCGAAGGGGAACGAAAATTGGACTTTATCTCGCGAGAAGCATCCCGGGTGTGGGATAAGCTTCTCTTGAGCTTTGGAGGGGTAGAGAGGAGAAAGAAGGGATGAGAATTTCGTATGGAGGGGCTCTCCTTTTATAGTTGCAAGGAGTGGGGGCAAAATAGACATTACATCTTCAAAATAATAAATAAGGGGTCTTTAGTGACGGATAAATCCGTCACTAAAGCCCCGACGTGGCCGTTGCCGCCGCGCCCACGTGCGCCTGCTCGGCTGCCCGCGTGCGTAGCGCCTACGCACGTCCGCGAAGCCTCAGTCGTCCAATCGCGAGATCGGACGACTTAAAATCGCGCCTTCACCGCTGCCGCCCGCCCGCCTGTGCGTGCGATCGCGCGTTCACGCGTGCGTCCAATCGCGCGTCGGTACTATCGGGCGCGTGCGGCCGTTGGATCGCGATCGTGCGATCGATTGGAGGCGCGCCACCGCTCCAATTTTTGCGTGGCGAGGCTCGAACGCGCGTCCCTGCTTCGCGTTAGAGCGCTCGACCGCTGCGCTGCGGTCGCGTTTGTGTCGAGCCCCTGACTTCAGCGTGGGCGCGTCGCAGCCGTTGGATCGAGATCCAACGGCGGAGAGGAGACGGGTGTGCGGTCTTCTCAAGATGCAAGCGGCCATTTGGGCGGCTGAGATGGCACCACATGGCGCCATCTTGGCCGTCCATCTTCTGGAAGTTGTAGATGGTGCCACGGATGTCGGATTGACTCGATTTTTGTGTCGTTGGGCTGCGATCGTCGATCCGAATTCATCCGTGCGGTCGGATTTGTCATCTGAAGTGCGAATTTACACCATCCTGGCCCTTGATTTTCTAGGGTTCCCCGGTCTCTATCTGATGCTACGGATGCCTGATTAGGGCGATCTTAGAGTCGTTGAACTCCAATCGTCGCCCTGATCATATCCATATGGTTGGATCTTTGATCCGAGGCCCCGATAAAATGTTTGCCCTGTCCAAGCACATAAAAGGAGACAATTAACCTCCATTTTATCGAAACTACTCTAAATGCGAGATGATGCATGGTATGCAATATTTATATCATGAAATGCAATCCTATGCTTAAGAACATGCATAAATAGACATTTTATGTAGTGTTAAAGTGTTTACATCATACCCCCATGCCTATCTTTTGTTAATCCCTAGCAAAAACTATATGCTATATATAAAAGAATTAGGTTAGATTATTTCGACCTGAGTTATTTTCAATCATTAAGAAATTGTCTACTTAGGAACTGAACTTTCAAAGACACAACAGTGCCCAGGTATCAGCCAAAATGCAGATCGCCTCAAGCCTCACCTTATTCAAAGAAAATTTTCTTTTCCTCTTTTTACTCTTTTCTAATTTTTTTTGGATTTTCAAATTTTAGGGTTCAAGAGTGGCTTTCTATGACCATTCAACTCACCTAAGATTTGATGAGAACCCTAAGTTTTAAGCATCTTGTTGTGATTGTGATATACTCGTTGACCGACAATTAGAACAGACTTCGGATTTCTACGCCTCTAGGTGACCTTAAAAAGAATTGTGCCTAAAGGTGTATCTTTACAACCGGTAGCTTTCTCCCTACTTTTAATTTTTAACGGGGTCAACACAATGGTGAATCCAGTGTATATCTCCCCGGTTTATTCTACTTCTCTGCTTCTTCCTATGTGTTTTGGGAATTTTTAGTGCATTTTCTGAGCTGGGTTCTGGACAACCGGTCGATGAGCTGTTACCACCGACAACTTGCCAGCCATACTCGTGCGGCGAAGTGTGGCTTAATTCTTTTTGTTCTTTTCCCCTTTTTGATTTTTTTTTTTTTTTTAAGTAGGTGGCTTCCCTGATCTAAGATTTACCTAAAGGTAGCAAAAAGGGAAAGGTCCAGTGACTAGGCTCTGGACAACCTACCTATGGGCTGTTACCCACGATAACTTGCCAGCCATATCACCCTAGAAGGTTCATTAGCTACCCAATTTCCGTTAGAATCGCCGAATAACGAGTCAATGCAAAGAAAGTGTGTAGATGCTTAAAACTCAAAATTCCCTCAAATCAGAGGGCGGGTTAATAAGTCGTGTACTTATCACCTAAACTTATTTATTCCAATTATAATAGAATTAAGATGGCGAGGACTCAAAGACAAATCCACATTTTAGTGGATACACAGGCTAATTAAGTCCAAAGACCTGAGGGGTCTTTGTGTTCAGATCCTAATGTAGTATTTCCTAAGATTGAAAATTTTCTTAAACCCAAATTCTCTTTCCTAATTCCAAAATTTTTATTTATTTCTTTTTATATAAAAGAAAATAAACAAATCTATGGAGCTGACGAATGAATTCAGAGATGAATATCCACCCCCCCATGCCTATCTAATGGAATGTCCTCATTGTATTAAAAAGACACAAAATAGAGTGGAAAAGTGTAGAAAGCACCTGAATTGCGTGAATATCAGGTCCGCTCCAAGATGAAAACAAAAAGGAACTGTATAAGTGCTGAGTTTAGTGCCTTCAGCTAGGCACACTATACAAAGAAAAGAAATGAAGAATTCACATGTGCAGGTCAGAATTAGAATGAACAGAAGAATCCTCTGACCTGTCAGCAGAGGTCCACAGATGTGGACCAGATTGTGGTGCAGACCCACACCCCGTAATCGAGAATATCTTAGGTTCTGGATAAAAATTAC
Source organism: Thalassia testudinum (assembly GCA_037157565.1). NCBI lineage: Eukaryota > Viridiplantae > Streptophyta > Magnoliopsida > Alismatales > Hydrocharitaceae > Thalassia > Thalassia testudinum. The sequence goes on from JAZHRO010000055.1 coordinate 47,303,152, forward strand.
CCAAAACCTAAAATCAGAATGTAAGCGGGATTGGGCCTGCGATTTCTGAGGATGCAACCCAAGACCAAAAAGTCAGGTTACAGAAAATTGAAGCTCAAAAGGATAATCGTTGAATGTGTGCTTGAGTTGAACATCCTCGAAACAAATGTCGTAAGGGTTCTGATTTGATGGTTTCAGCTTAAAAGGAACCCTTCGACTCAATCTTCCATTTTCTCCAAAATTAACTTCCCAAATCAGAACTTCCCCGCTCCTATCCTCCTCATTAAGTGTTTCAAATTCCAAGACCTCTTGTATATTCATCACCCTGTCTGGAATCTCCAAGTCTAAATGATGTGGGAGAATCAAAATTGATTTGGGTCTAATTATCTCAGAATTAGAATCATCAATAAGCTCAACAGGGTGTAATTGATAATCAGGGCATTGAATTGATTCCTCCAGAAAATGCGATTCTGGATCCGTATCGTGTGCCCTAATAAGATCAGTTTCCTCAATTATTGGGCTATCAAATGATCTATCAGATTCCTCAGGCCCAATCGTCTCACAAAAATCGTGATCTGAAAACTCGTGCGAGACTTCGCAACTTGAATCTTCACCATCAAAGAAATCAGGATCCGTATCAATGTATGTCCCAAAATCAGTTGTCACTTTGTGTTCCCAGGAGACATATGTTTTCTCGTAACCCGGCTCAGGGATCTCAGGTGAAGAAATCGAGTCATCCTTAATTGGTTGCTTTAATTCAATCTGGTCAGCCTCGTAACAAGTGTCCCCCCCAACAGGAGCCTGAGTGGGTTCTGTCATTGGCTTTCCTGAAGAGAGTTCATCCTGGGAATTATTCCAAGATTGAATCAAAGCAACCACGAATCTCATCCTCAATTTCGCTAATTTCCCAAGTAGAAACTCACCCGGGTTCTTATCCTTAACATCCTGGAGCCAATCCAACAAAGACTTGTTTAAATCATCAATCATTTCAATCAGGGGCTCCAATCTCTCAATGCAAGGTATTGGCTGAACTTCTAAAGATTGAATGATATTCCTCAAGTTAGCCAGAACCTTATCTTGAACATGATTAACCTGAACCAAATGAGTTGGTTCAGGGTTGGGCGCGTTTGACATCAATGTAGAGGAATTAACGAATTGAGATTCGTTATACCCATTCTGATGATAGGTCATTTCAGATTGTTCAAAAGATGGTGATGACCTAAAGGCAATGGAATCAGAGGATGGGTAAGGATCAGTGTATCCTTCTTGATTGTAGATCGTATTAGGTTGTTCATGAAAGGAGGATGATCTATAATCGATGTAGCTCTGAGAAGGATAGAAATCAGAATCAAAGTGTTCAGGGTTAGACCCTAAACACGGGGGTCCGGAATTGTATCCCCAATCCAAATTCTCCCAACTAACTGATGGTCGATTACAATACGAGTTGGGATAATCGTCATGTTGAGGATAATTTACAACAGGAGGGAAAGAGCGGGAATGCGTGAAATATGTGGAAGGATTCATGATACACGAGAGGAAGAAAGGTGCCCTGCAATACAAACAATCAAACCTATCCTTAAATAGGTTAGCCTAAAGACCTACAGACTCTCAAAACCCATCTTGAGATAAAGGAACGATTTGATCTACTTCCGTCTGTTCAATCCAACCAGTTAGAAGGAGGGACTGGGGAGAAGGTTCTTCCTTCGGCTTGCGCCTCCGGTTCCTAGTGTACCCCCCAGCCGCGATCGTTTGACTCTACTCCCCTAGCTAGACATCAGATTGAACAGTAAAAATAGACTAATCGAAAATAATCTTGTTCTGGGTTCTGAAGAGCAAGTCCAATCCTTAAGGCCAACGTCTACTCTGTTTTATTTAGGGCTAGGTTTGAATGTGCTTTGGAATGTGATGGGCCCTTTAAATAGGTTGTGCCCTTAATGATTGATTGATTCGTGTGTGAGTGCATAACCAGTGTTTTTCAAGCAAGATTGTTTTTGATGTGGTGAATTTTAAGATTCAAATCTTGCTTAGTAGCTTTTAGGATTCAACTTTAGGTGTTTTCAATCAAGTTTTGTTGGCACACCAAGTTTTACAAGCACAGGTGAAGATGTTTTCCTTTAAAGTTTAAAAAGAATGTGGAGTGCCTGGTAAATCCCTAAGAGTTGAACCTAATTGGCAGCTACTTGATGAGTTGATTTTATTTGAAGTGGTGTGGCCCAATCAACTCAAACAATTGGCCTATTGCACCACTTAATTAGGCACACAAATGATTACCTAATCTGATTTCTACTCAATTATGTGTTTGGATGTGTGTACCGGCTCCTAAGATTGGATTACCGGTTGAGTTTGAAAATCAGATGAGGTTGTGTAACTCTGTCAGATTTTTTTTTTTAATGAGGGGGTTGGGGTGAGTATGGGTGTCAAACAACAAACAATCTAACCTTAGAGTTTATAAAAACACCTACGTTGATTGATGTTTGAGTTATTATGTGATGAAATGAAATCTAATGTGTGGGAGGTGGGGGGTAACTCACAAAACCTTCTACAGCACTTTACTCCAATCTACCATTTTTGCCTGCCTCGAAAGAGTACCTGCAATTACAATAAGAAAGGAGAAAAGTGAGGTAAATGATTTGTAAGTTACAAAACGTGAAGAGAAATCAAAGATCGTTGCCTCCCCGGCAACGGCGCCAAAATGTTGAACGTGTACGAACCTACGCTAACGTGTTCGGTTTTGGAAAACCTGTCGTTGTAGTTTGAAAGCGAAGAATTCGTGTTCAACAAATGAAATTTATACCGAAATTAAAATTCCGGGTCGAACACAGGGAGGCAGACGTTTGATTTAAAAACTACACATTTCTTTTTATTTGTTACAGAATAATTCAATTTAGAATCATCTAATTATTTACAATAAATACAAGAGAGAGAGTAAGAGAGAAAGAGAATATTACACAGAGAAATCAAAATGAGATGTAGAATAAACAAGGAATTTTTGTATTGAAGAGATTGTTCATTACAACTAGAAAGCATAAAACAATTACTCTAGAAAGTGATAAATTTACTCTAGAAAGCATTAAAAGAATGGAGAGAGAAATGTCCTCAACGATTGCTTGGAGGACGAGTAGATTAATCTAGAAAGCAGTAAATCTATACTAGAAAGTGGTAAAAAGAATAGGGAGAGAGAAATCCTCCTCGACGGTTGCTTGGAGGACGAGCCGGATGGGACGATGCCTGGACGAAGGAGAACGAAGCGGGATGAAGGAGGACGAAGCGGAAGAACGGGAACGAAGCAGCACGCCGTCGTCGTCGTGGGATCCACTTCCGAAGGGGAACGAAAATTGGACTTTATCTCGCGAGAAGCATCCTGGGTGTGCGACAAGCTTCTCTTGAGCTTTGGAGGGGTAGAGAGGAGAAAGAAGGGATGAGAATTTCGTATGGTGGGGGTCTCCTTTTATAGTTGCGAGGAGTGGGGGCAAAATAGACATTACATCTTCAAAATAATAAATAAGGGGTCTTTAGTGACGGATTTAGTGACGGATAAATCCGTCACTAAAGCCCCGACATGGTCGTCGCCGCCGCGCCCACGTGCGCCCGCTCGGCTGCCTGCGTGCATAACGCCTACGCACTTCCGCGAAGTCTCAACCGTCCGATTGCGAGATCGGAAAGCTTAAAATTGCACCTTCACCGCTGCCGCCCGCCTGCCTGTGCGTGCGATCGCACGTCGGCGCTATCGGGCGCGTGCAGCCGTTGGATAGCGATCGTGCGGTCAATTGGAGGCGCACCACCACTCCAATTTCTGTGTGGCGAGGCTCGAACGTGCGTCCCTGCTTCGCGTTAGAGCGCTCGACCGCTGCGCTGCGGTCGCGTTTGTGTCGAGCCCCTAACTTCAGCACGGGCGCGTCGCAGCCGTTGGATCGAGATCCAACGGCGGAGAGGAGATGGGTGCGCGGTTTTCTCAAGATGCAAGTGGCCGTTTGGGCGGCTGCGATGGCGCCACGTGGCACCATCTTGGCCGTCCATCTTCTGGAAGTTGTAGATGGTGCCACGGATGTCGGATTGACTCGATTTTTGTGTCGTTGGGCTGCGATCGTCGATCTGAATTCATCCATGCAGTCGGATTTGTCATCTGAAGTGTGGATTTACACCATCCTGGCCCTTGATTTTCTAGGGTTCCCCGATCTCTATCTGATGCTACGGATGCCTGATTAGGGCGATCTTGGAGTCGTTGAACTCCAATCATCGCCCTGATCATATCCATGCGGCTGGATCTTTGATCCGAGGTCCCGATAAAATGTTTGCCTTGTCCAAGCACATAAAAGGAGACAATTAACCTCCATTTTATTCAAACTACTCTAAATGCGAGATGATGCATGTTATGCAATATTTATATCATGAAATGCAATCCTATGCTTAAGAACATGCATAAATAGACATTTTAAGTAGTGTAAATGTGTTTACATCAAGCGCCGTCCTCATCCCACCTCCAACAGCCACGCCTTCCTCAGCCTGCTGCACCCACAAAACCCACATGCTCCCTCGCCCGCAGCATCCTCCAACAACACCTGCAGACCAGCCCACGCCCTTCCCTGCGCCTGCAGACCACCGCAACCGTTCCTCCCTGTGCCTACGGGCGACCGCAACCGTCCTTAACCGCGCCTGCACCCTCCAACCGTGCCCATCTCCACATACTCACCGGCTGCAGTGCTCTCCATGCGCCTACAGACCCACGCACAGCTGCAGACCAGCCCACGCCATCCTCCAATGCTTGCAGACCCGTCCAACCACGCCAGCACTTGCAGAACCACCTGCAGCACCCTCTTCCCCGCGCCTGCAGACTAGCACTCACCATGCCTGCACTCCTGTGCCCACGCCAGCCGCAGCAGCGCCCCCCCCGTAGCAGCAGCGCGCGGCAGACTTCACGCCGACAGGCCGTGCACACTCACCGGCTGCAGCACCTCCGTCGGAGCTCGTCTGGCCACCTTCGGCCGTCGCACGACTCGCCGCCACCACTGATTCAAAGCTCTTGGTCCAAGGGACTTCCTCAGAGCTTCCCGTGCTCGGCCATCCGCTCCTCGTCGCGCAAGACAAAGGGGAAAAATTCCCCTGTTTTGCTACAGTAAACCGTCAATTAGAAATTACATTTTCTGCCATTATCACTTTTAATGATATTTTATTGATTCTGCATTGCGGAAAATATCCTCTAGTTTCTCATAATTGTCATTTCAGCATTATTTCTTGCTTAAACCTTAATCTAAAGGCAATCTTGGCTTGATTCTTGTCCAAACTAACTACGAACGAACGTTTTTAATTGGTGCAAATTTTAATACATCATTGCCTCCCTGTGGATACGACCCGCTCCTCTGCTAGTGGTTATTTCTTCTTAAGTATTAATCAGTCGATTTTTCCACCACATTAAACTGCAACTGACTTAAAAGCGAAAGATTGACGAGTCAGTATACAGCAGGGTGGTAGGGTGGATGGATGTTGGGTGGTGAAGTGAAAAGTGAAGTGATCGTGATAGTGGCGTGAAAAGTGATGGTGGATGGTGAAAGGTCTGGCATTTCCTGGGACGAGAGTGTCCCAGGTGGATCAGAAAACAAATCAAGGAGAAGAAGTTGGCTCTCAGATTGGCCAAGAAGATGGGCTTCTTAGATAGATGGATCCAAAAGGGAATAGCCCTAGTGAGTAGGATGTAGGCTCAAGGTCCCAGTGTGGAGTTGCAAATCCGCCTGATTTGGCGGGAAAGAAAGGGCAATCCGGTCTTCAAGAGTGTGGACCAGCAGTGAGTAGCAAGGATATGACTCATACCATGAGGTATGGGAAGTGGAGAAAACCTCGTCAGAAGTCTAGTCAGGAGAAGGTACAGAACTAGGAAGGGATGGGGGAACGTCACAATATGTGTCGGTCAGGCAATCGTCAGTGTTTACAGGTTATCCTCAACAGTCAGGATAGGTCACAATTAGTCCGATACACGCGTTGACGGCCATGTCCTCATCAGATGTGTCATCCTTGATGCAATCGCAATCAAAGTTCTTGGCTGCCTCGAAGATGTTAAGCTTGAGCTTTTTAGATCCAACAGCAATCTCAATACAGCCTGACTCGCAGTCGATATGGGTGCGGGCTGTGGCCAAGAAAGGTTTACCAAGGATGATCGGACAATCAGAAAGTGAGCTAGGAACTTCCATATCTAAAACAAGAAATTCAACAAGAAAATAGAGGCTATTGGCCCTAACCACCACGTCTTCCACCACACCCTTCGGGATTTTGATAGAACGATCTGCCAACTGTAACGTGATAGGGGTGGGTTTCAGATTTCCCAAGGAAATTTTTTTGAGCATGATGGTCAGTATAAGATTTATGGAAGATCCTAGATCAAGCAGGGCACGGTTAAATCTGTAGCCTTGGATGCTACAGGAAATAAGCGGTGTGCCCGGATCTTTCTACCTCGGTGGTAGGTTTGACAGTATAGCACAACTCGCATGAGGTGACAGAACCACTGGATTCTTAGTTTTCTTTGACTATCTCCTGGGTGTTGTGTAGTCTTTGAAAAATTGGGCGACAGTAGGTATGTGGTTGATACCCTCGAGCAGGGGTACCTTGATTTCTACATCCCTGAACAAATTACGCAGGCTATCAAAGGCCTGCGTATCCTTCTTTTTGCCTTTTGGCTCCCTCAGTAGAGCCTTAGGGAATGGAACTAATTCTGGCACCAATTTGGGTGTATTGTCCTCTTTCGAATGCGGTGCGCATCCCAAATGAGAGGGCGATGAAGAAGACGGGCCAGGATCAGATCGAGGCGAATCGACAGTCTGCTTGCCACTCCTCGTAGTGATAGCATTGGATGATGTGGGTCCAATGGGATCATATGGTGGAGGAGGGTTCGCAATGGGGACATAAGAGTGCGGTGCTGCAGCGGGATTAGCCTAAAATCCTGGTGGAATGCTCGAAGCTTGCAGAATCTGATTAACCTGCCCCTGAGAAGGTCGTACCTGTGGTTGAGGACCACGGGGTATGAAATTTCATGAGTTTGGAATAGGTTGGGTTGGAAGAGTGCCCTGAGATCAAGTCGTCATGCGTAGTTGACTGATCTCAGCGTTCTGCTGCGCCAATTGGTGCTAAAGAGAGGTCATGTTCTCTTCATGGTGCTTTGACATTTTCGTCATCATTTGCATCAATTTGTCAAGAGGACTTGATGCATGTTTGGTTTGCGGTATGCACGGGCCTGATGGCGGATTAGCCATAGGATTAGACTGGGCCCTTTGGATGACGGGTGTGGACGGTCGCATTGGTCCACCCGTGGGGTTTTGGCGCTGCGGGTTGTTGGACCATGCGAAATTTGGATGATTTCGCCACCCTGGGTCATAAGTGGTAGAGAACGGGTTGTTCCCCAGGGCGCAAACATCTTCTATGCCAGAGGATGCGTCCGCATGAAAATATGCGTCCGAGCACACGGAGGCTTGGTCCTCCGTGTCGAAATACTGACTCACAGAAGCTAGATCCACATGACTTACCGAAAGGTTTTACGGGGTTTCTCGGGATAAGCCTGGTGTTGGAAGAATTTGGATTGTGACAAAGTGGTGAGGTGGGGGTGTTTGCCATAGAACGGGCGGGGTTGGCCAGAAGCTCGTCCAGCTTCTTGTGCACGACAGAAACTTCATCCAATTTCTGCGCTATAAGGCTGAGATCAATGGATGAATGGGAGGGTCCCGTGTCAACTTCGTGGACATTTCAGGGCTGGCTGGTACGATTAAAGGTGACAATGGAGGCATTGTTCATTGAGTTTTCGCGCATATTTTCAAACAATTCAAATGCTCCATTCTTGTCTTTATTCATAAAATTCCCTCAGCAGGAAGCGTCTGCTATCTGCTTCAAAGTCTCATTTAGCCCATAGTAGAAAATCTGGGCTATATGCCACTTAGGCAAACCGTGGTGCGGACACTTCCTAAGGAGGTCGTTATACCTCTCCCATGCCTCATGAAATTGTTCACCGTTTTGTTGCGTAAATGAGGTGATAGCACAGCGAAGCGCATTGGTTCGCCTAATTGGGAAGACTTCTTGAGAAACGCTGTTCGCATCTCTTCCCAAGAGTGGATGGTTCTCCCAAGGTTGCGTAACCACTGCGACGCTTTATCCCACAATGAAAACGGGAACATTTTCATGAGGATAATAGGTAACCCGATATTTCTTGGTTTAACAGTTTCAGCTAATCGGGTTAGGTCTTCCAAGTGGAGAAAAGGATCATCACTTGCAAGACCATGGAAGTGAAAATTTATTAGTCCAATTATGTTTGGTTTCAATTCAAAGTCGTCCCCGCCCATGGAGACCCGAATTTGTCCTATGGTTTCTGTAGCAGCGTGATTCTGATAGGAGCTAAGAAACCTAGGTTCCTCCTGTTCGGGAGGGTTCTGCATTTCCTCCATTGTTTCCCTAATGGCTTCAATTTTCTCATTATACATTTCCATTTAGGCTTGGAGGCAGGTTATGGGATCTAAGGCTCCACCACCTGGTGGGTTCTGAGGGCGGTTTCCTCCCTCGGGATTTGGGGGTGGGCGTGTAGCCATATTTGTTGAGGAGGAGGACGATTTGGCTTCTTTTCTAAATTTATCAGGCAATTCAAACAGTTCAGGGTTTTGTGACCTCCTCCCAAGCATGCACTACCGCAGGAAGAATTGGGGGGATAAGAAGGGACAAGAGATGAGAGAAATGACGCCGCAAAGGTACACTTGATGACAAATCAATTCAATCAAATTCCTAACCTCTACAGTGTGCCCTTACACCTAAAGATCTAAGTTACCTGCTATCACGAACTATGGAACCGAATGCGAGCACTGCGGAACCACCGGGCCAAATTGAAAGGCCGTTTGCCCCAGTCTTAGACACCCGATAGCACGTGGGAACCCTCACTAGCACGTAGATGCTACACGCAGGTAGTTAGACCTCCAATCCTTAATAAGGGTCAAGTTACTACCAATTTTAGTTAGAGGCTTAGGATCAAGTGCTTTTGGATTGTGAAGGGCGTTGTTTACAGGTAATGCCCAAGTGATTGATTTTTTTCAAGTGTATAAAACAAGCATGCAACGGGGAAATCTCCCCGAATTGAAGTTTTTAATTAGTGAATGGTTTTTAGAATTCAGCCTTAAAGTAGTATGGATTTTAGGATTTCTCTTAAATATCAATTCAACCAATCTCCAGGTTTTTGAGAGAATACAGGCTTTCTTCTAAGCCCAACAAACCCTTCTTCAATGTCAATTGGTTAATGCATGCTAAAATGCAATGGGCTTCCCTAAATGGAGATTTCTATGTGTGGATGCACGAATTAGTTTTAAATTAGTGTGAAAGGGAGCCAAAGCACTTCAATTCAAGTGCTCCCAATCACCAAAAAGATGTCCACACACAAAGGTTAACCAAAAGATAAGGAAAATCAAATTGTTGGGGTTGAAATATTTGGGATCGAATCTTAGGCAAATTGAAAAGTCGTGGTGGGGTTGGAATCAACGCAATTCCAAGTCTCCCCACCAAAAATTTGATACCGAATTTGCAGATAAGTGAGGCAAAGACGGGTGGCAATCAATCTTTTTATTTGCCTCAAAGAATACTTCACACGGCAAAAAATTCAAGAATCAAGATTCTTGGATTTTCGCTATGCGAAGTAGGGCGTGAAATCCCGAGGCAGTGGGAGTAAAGGCAATCAATCAAACAAGTGAATTTTAATCCACCTGCCACAAGAGATCCCAAGAAGATTTTCTAGTTTTATTAATTTTTAGTTTTTTTTTATTATTAAGGTGATAAGTTAACCTATGTTGCTAAGAAAGACAGACCTACTTGTGCAGCAACGTGTGTGGAGTTCTAGTGCGGTGTCGGCATCTTCACGCTATCGTTCCCGCCTTGGATCTGCCCACGTTTCCGACTTCGTCTGCCTGCCTTTTCCTTGCAACAGGTTTACCTGCACAACAATAAACAAAAACACCCGTGGAGAAAGAAGAGAAAAATTGAAAGGAATGGAATAGAAACTTACTTGCAAGCGCACCTCCCCGGCACCGGTGAGAGAAAAGGATGGTGGTCGGACTCGGATAGGTATGTTAATATGGTGATTTTATCGTTGAAATGTGTATTGTGGTTAACCTAAATCGGACCTAACCATCTCTTTACAAAATTTTTAACCTGGCCTACTTGATTTTATCTTGGTCACTTTTAGGCCCAGGGTCGAACTCAAGGAATTGGGGTTACAAGTCAAGTTTCTATGCCTTTCCTATGACGAATCTCTTCCATTCGTTTATTGTGTTTTTGGTGTTTTTCTATTTCGATTTTTTTCTGATAATCTTTGTCTTTGAGGCACACCCTCAAAATTAGGTTCTTGGCTTTGAGCCAAAACAGGGTTACAAAACGGGTCTTGCTATTCGTAAGACGGAGTCCCTGCAAGTCAAGGATTATCTTTTCTATTTTAGATTTTTTTTTTATCCTTTTACTAATAGGAAAGCGAAACAGAAATCAAGTAAATATAGTATATATATATAGGCATATATTATATATGTATAAAGGGGTGGGGGTGGAGATGGAGTGTAGCACGGTGTCGAGTTGATCTTCATCTAGAAAGACGCAACCGACAGGATGAAGTGCCGCGTGTAAGGTGGGCTGGTGGAAGATGAGCACGCTTTCTGTACGTGTGTATCGGGGAATATCAGCAACTGGTGCAGATATTCCCGCAATACTATGTATGGTAAGTAAAGTGAAAATATATATATATGTAAATATATCTATATGTATATATGGTTATAAATATATAGGTATATATGTACTTATATATGTATATGTATATATATAGGACTGTTACTATATGTATAGATAGATATATTATAGATATATATATATATATATATGTATGTATATAGTAAGATATGTATATATAGATATATGTAGATAAAGATATATATATATGTATATATGTATGCATATATGTATATATATATATATATAAGTATATAAGTATATGTATATATGTAGGTATATATGTATATATATATAAGTATATAGATATATATATGTATGTATGTATGTATATAGACTAATACATAGTTATATAAGTACTAATATATGTATATATATATATATATATAAGTATATACATATATGTATATATATATATGTATGTATAGCAATACTTAGTTATATAAATACTACTTTATATATATATATATACTTATATCTATGTATATATATATATATGTATATACATCAATATATATATGTATACGTATATATATATGTATATAACACTATATAAGTGAGAGTGTGTTTGTGCGAGAGTGTGAGTGTGTGTGTATGTGTGTTTGCAGAGAGAGAGGGAGAGTGTGCTGAGAGAGAGAGAGAGAGCGGGAGAGAGAGCACCTGCTGTGTGAAGGAGGCAAGTTTAAGTTCTCCGTGCGCTCAGGGCGTCGTCTGATGCTTCAAGCTCGCACGTAGGCGCGTATGCGCATAGAGAAGCACGCGCAAGCAGGGGATTGGGCACGGAGGAAGGAACGCAGCGCCCCGCGCTGTGCGAAGGGCTGGAGTGGGCGCTGGCAGGCGCACGCGAGCGAAGGGAGCAGGCGAATGGAGATGGTGTTGGCAGAGGATCGCACGTAGACGTGCGGGCGGGCGCTGGAGCAGACTCAATACGGGACGCGGGCACGGGCGATGGCCGGTTAAGGCGCACCGGGTGACCGTATAAGTGAGAAGCTTACCAGTCACACCACTATAGCCATTGTGTTCCGCAGACTGGCATGAATAGTGGCTACAGTGTATGGCCGAGCCGCGCGACCGCTTGCTGCAGGTGCTGTGAGTGCGGGTGGCGTGGACATGGCTCGGTGCGCGCGAAAGAAGGTCTGCACCGACTGGGCTACGGGGAGAAGCGGGTGTTTGCACAAAGAAGCTGGAGGTGAGGGCGCCTGCAGGCGTGCGCGGAAGCCTGCGTGTGGGCATGCGGTGGCCTGCGCGTCTTCTACCACCTTGCTGTTGCTACTACCACGGAGCTTCAGATTTTGAAGCCTGCGGCAATGGTGGAAGTGCTGGAAACGACGAAACAGGGAACACCACCACGCCCACCGGCTCTCTATTTAGCTGGGTGGTGGTGGACTCACTGTGGTGGTTGTGCACCACAGTGTGGGACTCCTGCCTGCAGAGTGTCTCCTCTAAGGAGGAGGTCCTGCGTATGGAGGGACAGGGAGGAGACGGTGGCCTGGAGAAGTTGCAGTTGGATTTTTGAAGTGGAGGACCAGGCTGTCTGCAAAGAAGGAGACGCCCTGCTTTTATAGAAGAAGAAAGCATGCACAGCCATGCCCTAGCTATGCATGCAGCTGTGCATGGCTCATGGCAGGGAGAGGCTGGGCTTGCGGCCGCAGGGCAAGGTGCGAAGAAGAAGAAGTCAATCCTTGCAGCCGCGGGAAGCATTCCAAATCAAATAGAAATAAAAATAGAGATGGAAATTTTGTTAAGCAGCACTTGAAGAAAATGTGAATTGCGAGGCCATTTTATTCACTCTCCTCCCCTCTTAATTAAATGCATGCATGCATGTATTTTTACAAATGCAGTTATGGAACCCTAATATACACTGGTAATGCTAGGAAAAGGCACAAGACGGCACAATTGCAGGTGTATTTTTGCGGTGCAATCAAAGATGTTATAGTTAAGGTCAAGGATTTCTATTATCCTATAGATTTCCTTATCCTTGACATGGATGTACCTGAAAATTTGAGGAACACGCCCATCATTCTGCGGCATCCGTTCCTGGCTACCACTAAGGTCAACATTAACTGTGAAAGCGGTAGCATGGAAATCGCCTTTGGGTATCAACGAATGAAATTGGATATTTTTAAGGCAATTAATAAATTTGAGGATTGTGGATTTATTGAGGAACTTGAGGAGGATAATGTAAACATTCAAACTTGCTTGATGGTTTCTTCAATTTAAAGTTCCTCCTTTGATGACGAATTGGACCCGCAACCCTCTATGGCAGACCTGCCATCTTCTGAAGTGGCTATTGATTTTGTTCACTCACAACCTCTCCCTCTTGTTGAGTCTTCAGCATCTTCCTTACTGTCAATCATCAACCCACCCCAGCTTAAACTAAAACCATTTCCTGCGAATTTGAAATATCAATTTTTAGGACCTCAAAAGATGCTCCCTGTGATTATCAGTGCAAAATTAATAAAGGAGCAAGAGATTAAATTGATCAAGGTCCTGAAGGAACACAACGAGGCAATTAGTTGGACCATTCATGACCTTAGGGGGATCGAGCCATCTTACTATAATCATAGAATATTCTTGGAAGATGGATCTCACCCTTCTCGATAAATGCAGAGGAGATTAAATCTAAATATGAGAGAAATGGTCAAAAAGGAAATCATTAAGTGGCTCGATGCAGGAATTATTTATCCAATCTCTGATAGTCCCTGGGTAAGTCCCGTGCAGATTATTCCTATGAAAGCCAGGATTACCGTTGTGACTAACGAGAGAGGAGAATCTGTCACAACTCATTCAGCTTCCTTCTGGAGGGTTTGTATTGATTATAGGAAGCTAAACATGGCCACGAAAAAGGATCATCTTCTTTTGCCTTTCATTGCTCAAATCTTCAAAAGACTAGCCGGGCAGAAGTACTTCTGTTTTCTTGATGGCTACTCAGGATACAACCAAGTTCCTATCCATCCTGAGGATCAGGAAAAAACTACTTTCACCTGTCCCTACAGAACCTTTGCTTTCCATAAGATGCCTTTCGATTTATGCAATGCACCTGCGACTTTTCAAAGGTGCATGCCAGTTATATTCTCTGACATGGTGGGAGAGTTTATGGAAGTCTTCATGGATGATTTCTCTATTTTTGGAGAATCATTTGACTCTTGTTTGGAAAATCTGGAAATGATTCTTAAGCGATGTATCAAAACACGATTGGTCCTTAGCTAGGAAAAGAGTCATTTCATGACCCAAAAGGGCATCATCTTGGGTCATGTAATCTCTGAACGAGGAATTGAAGTGGGTAAAGGTAAGGTTGATGCTATCGTTAAACTTCCTCCTCCCACATCTGTTAAACAAATCCGATCATTTCTTGGTCATGTGGGATTCTATAGAAGATTCATCAAGGATTTCTCGATGGTTGCTCATCCCCTGAGCAATCTTCTCACTAAAGAAATGCCGTTTGTTTTCAAGGAATCATGCCGTAAGGCATTTGATTTTCTAAAAACGGCAGTCACTTGTGCTTCAGTGTTGCATCCACTGATTTGGATAGCCCCTTTTGAGATCATGATCGATGCTTCTGATTATGCGGTCAAGGTTGTCTTGGGTCAGAAAATAGATAGAAAGCCCTCTATCATCTACTATGTTAGTAAAACTCTGGATGAAGCCTAGAATAGTTACACTGTTACCGAAAAGGAATTAATAGCCGTAGTATTCGAATTGGAAAAATTCAGGGCTTAGCTCTTAGGGTCTCATGTTATCATCTATACCAACCACTCGGCCTTGAGACATCACTTGGCCAAAAAGGATGCGAAACCCAGCTTATTCGTTGGATTCTTCTGTTTCAAGAATTTGATCTTGAAATCAAGAATAAAATCGAGGTACAAAATGTGGTGGAAGATCATTTGTCGAGACTCCTAAGTGAGTCTTCTCATCTGGACATCCCGATTGCCGACACTTTTCCAGACGAAGCTATCCTTACAGTTTCAGGTGTCCAAACCCTTTCGCTTGCTGATATTGTTAATTATTTGGCCGTTGGTCAAATTCGTCAGGATTAGACCAAGCAACAACGTGATAGACTCAAATCTAAGGCCAAATACTTCTTCTGGGAGGACCCTGAATTGTACCACATCAGCTCTGATCAGATTATTCACTGATGTGTTCTGGAAAATGAATTCAACAGCATACTCGAGTTTTGCCATGCATCTGCGTGTGGTGGACATTTCTCCAAGAAAAAGATGGCTGCAAAAATTTTGCAATCTGGCTTCTATTGGCCGTCTTTATTCAAGGATGCCCAAGATTTCTCAAGCTCATGTTCTCGATGTCAGGCACTCGGGAGCATAAGTAAGAGAGATATGATGCCCCCTAAACCCAATTCTTCCTGCCGAAATCTTTGATGTTTGGGGCATCGATTTCATTGGACCCTTTCTCCCTTCATTTATACATCAGTACATTCTTGTTGCTGTTGATTATGTGTCCAAACGGATTGAGGCGATTTCCACCTGAACCAATGACCACAAGGTGGTCATCAATTTTGTCAAGAAAAATATCTTCAGTAGGTTCGGGATTCCAAGGGCCATATTCAGTGACGGTGGCACTCATTTTACTAATGCCCAATTATGGAATTTGTTGGCAAAATACGAGGTTAATCATCAAATTTCCACACCTTACCATCCCTAGACGAATGGACAAGCCGAGATCTCCAATTTGGAGATCAAGAATATTTTGCAAAAAATGGTTAGGCCTAATCGCAAGGACTGGACTCAAAAGTTTGAGGATGCTCTTTGGGCCTACCGTACGGCGTATAAAATGCCCATCGGCATGTCTCCGTTTTGTTTGGTGTATGGAAAGGCATGCCATCTACCCATAGAGATTAAACATAGGGCATTCTGGGTGATCAAACAATGCATTTTAGATCTGAATTTAGCTGGGAAGACCAGGAAACTCCGACTATCTGAGTTGGAAGAGCTTAGAAATGATGCATATGAGAGTGCCATGATCTACAAGGCCCAGACCAAAGCTCTACATGATCAATTGATTTCTTGCAAGAGCTTTGAGCCGAACCAGAAGGTCAGGCTATTCGATTCTCGACTTAAGCTCTTTCCTGGCAAACTTAGATCTAAATGGAATGGCCCATTCATTATTGACCAGATTTTTCCAAATGGAGCCATTTAGATCTCTGACACAAAGATGGGTAACACATTTAAAGTCAATAGTCAACATCTGAAGCCTGTTATTGACTGCACTCTTCCATAACCCATCTCAGACACGGTTGCTTTAGCCATATTGTGACTTCTTTAGCTGTACCTCACCTAGTTAACGGCATTAAACTCAGCAATTGTACATATGTCACAAAGCTGACCTGAGCTTCATATTTAGGTGGCATCTTTCATACTCTACCCTTTCTTTCATGTCTCTTTCTCAATGTGGACATTGCATCAGCTAGGCATGCAGGGGTGGATACATTTTTGAATCATTTTGTCAGCTTTATGAAATTCTTGTAAATTGTATTTCTCTTCTTATTTATACATAAAAAAAATAAAAAAAAATTGAATTTTGAAAGAATATTTGGACATTAGGACTTTTCAATATTAGGAAATATTACATTAGGATCTGAACACGAAGACCCTTTAGGTCTTTGGACTTAATCGGCTCATGTATCCACTAAAATGTGGATTTGTTTTTTAAGTCCTCGCCAACTTGAATTCTATTTTAATTTGAATAAATAAGGTGATAAGGACATGACTTATCAACCTGCCCTCTGAATTGTGGGAACTTTAAGTCTAAAGCATCTACACACTATCTTATCACTGACTCATTAATCAGCAATTTTAATGGAAATTGGGTAGCTAATGAATCATCTAAGGTGATATGGCTGGCAAGTTATCGTGGGTAACAGCCCATAGGTAGGTTGTCCAGAGCCTAGTCACTGGACCATTCTCTTCTTGCTGCTTTTAGGTAAATCTTAGACCAGGAAAGTCACCTACTTAAAGAAAAAGAGAAAAAGAAAGTCAAAAAGAAAAGAAAAAAAAAAGAAAAGGAGAAAAGAAAAAGAAGAAAGGAAAATAAATGAAATAAGCCACACTTCACCGCATGAGTATGGCTGGCAAGTTGTCCGTGGTAACAACTCATCGATCCATTATCCAGAATCGAACTCAATAAATGCATTGAAAATTCCCAAAACACTTTGGAAGAAGCGGAGAAGTAGAATAAACCGGGGAGATATACACTGGATTCACCCTTGTGTTGACCCCATAAAAATAAAAGTAGGGTGAAAGCTACCAGTTGAAAAGATACACCTTTAGGCAGAACTCCCTTTTTAAGGTCACCTAGAGGCGTAGAAACTCGAAGTCCATTCTAAACGCAGATCAACGAGTCTATCAGATTCACAATAAGATACTTAGAACTTGGGGTTCTCATCAAATCTTGGGTGAGTTGAAGGGCTATAGAAAGCCACTCTTAAACACTAAACTCAAAAATAAAAAAAATTAGAAAAGAAGAAAAAGAGAAAAAGAAATTTTTCTTTGAATAAGGCGAGGGCTTGAGGCGGTCTGCATTTTGGCAGATACCCGAGCACTGTTGTGTCTTTGAAAGTTCAGATCCTAAGTAAACATTTTCTTAATGATTGAAAATAACTTATAACCAAATAATCCAACCTAATACTTTTATAAATAGCATATAGCTTTTTCTAGGGACTAGCAAAAGATAGGCATGGGGGTGTAATGTAAACATGCTTACATTACATAAAATTTTTATTTATGCATGTTCTTAAGCATAGAATTGCATTACAGACTATAAATATTGCATAACATGCATCATCCTGCATTTAGATTAGTCTGAATAAAATGGAGGTTAATTATCTCTTTTTATGGATAGGGATAGGGTGCCTGTTTATCAGGGCCTCGAATCAAAGATCCAACCGTACAGATCTGATCAGGGTGACGATTGGAGTTCAACGACTCCAAGATCGCCTTAATCGGATATCCGTAGCATTATATAGAGACTGAGGAACCCTAGAAGATCAAGGGCCAAGATGGTGTGAATCCCCACTTCAGACGACAATTCCAACCGCACAAATGGATTCGAATCGGCGATCGCAGTCTAATGGTGCGAAATTGACCCAATCCGACAACTGTGGCACCATTTACATCATCTAGAAGATGGACAACCAAGATGGCACCACATGGTGCCATCTCGACCTCCCAACTGGCCGCCCTCAACTTCTGAAGCTGCTAGTGCCCACGCATCTTCGCCGTTGGATCAAGATCCAACGGCTGAGAATGGATCCCAACCGATGCTCTCAAACTCTGAAGGATCACTTGGAGACACTGCCCTGACCGTTGGATCTTAATCCAACGGTCCTGATCCCACGCTCAAATATCGTTCAGCTCGCCCATCCACGCGTGTAGCACAGTGGATAGAGCATTCGTTCGCGGATGGGCACGGGTTCGAGCCACGAGGAGAAGGCGAGGGAGGCGTGGCGAGCGGGCGTGAGGAGCGCTTGATCGTAATCAAGCGGTTACACGAGCTCGATAGCACCCACACACTATCGCACGCTCGTGCAGATGTGGGATTTCACGCGGAGGCATGTGCTGAGGAGGCGTAGCGAGGATGCATCTCAGTCGTTCGATCTAACAATCGAACGGCCGAGATAGCAAGATCGTGGGCGAGCGTTGCGGCTTGAGGAGGCGAGCGGGTGTGCACGTGCTACCACTACGCCCATGTTCAAACCTTTAGCGACGAATTTAGCCATCACTAAAGGTCCTGAATTAATGTTTTTCAAATTAAAAAGACCAAATTGTCCTCACTCCTTGCAACTCTAAAAGGAGACCCCCTCCATAGGAAATTTTCATCCCTTCCTTCTCTTCTCTCCCTCTCCAAAGCTCAAGGGAAGCTTGTCCCACACCCTGGATGCTCCTCGAGTGATAAAGTCAAATTTTCACCCTCATTTCCAAAGCGAATCTCGCGACGATGATGGCGTGCTGCCTCATTCTCATTCCTCTTACCTCGACCTCCTTCTTCCTGCTCCGTCCTTCATCTTCCAGGCGGCGACTTGTCCAGCTCATCCTCCAAGTGATCGTCGAGGAGGATAACTTCTCTCTCCCATTCCTCTTTTCAGCTTTCTAGAGTAGAATTATCCTACTTTCCAGTGTAATTGATTTCTCGCTTTCTAGTATAATTTTTCTCTACTTTTATTGTATAAACATTTTGAAATATTAAGTGCATGTTTTCTCTCTCTCTCTCATTTTTTCTGATTGTTAATATTGCTTCATTGTAATTACGTCGCTTCACTTTTTCAACAAAAACCCTAAAAAATATATAATTGTGAATATAGATCGACGTAGCCTCCCTGAGTTTGACTCAGGATTTCTATTCTGGTACAAATTTTATTTGTTGAACATGAGTTCTTTGCTTTCAAACTACGATGATGGGTTTTTCAAAACCAAATACGATAGCGAAGTAACACGTCACTTCAATACCTCTCAAGCGCCCGATGGGCACGCACGCAATAATGCACGAGGTGCATGCTCCCCGCATGCAAAGTGCAATCCAAGTGCTCCCCACTCACGCAATCACAGCAGTTGAAGTGAAATCCAACGGTTGATGCCCATCCATCATGTGACCGCTCATCCTTCTGCAGGCGCGAGAAGGTGACATGCCATGCCCTCAACCATCCGATGGCAATGCACGCCACGGATCGGATGGCTACGAGCACATTAGCGAGGATTGAGGGGAAGAAGAATGCATGCCTCAAAGGACCGGCAGGCGGGGGCCTTCTCTGACATTTCTAGAATGGGTTAGAGACATCTCGAACATCACTAAAACCCTTACATAGTTTGGAAACCCCTTTTCTCTATATAAACCTCCTCAACCACCACATTCAAGGGCATTCAATACACACACTTTCCATGCTACTCTAGCCTTCTCCTACCTCCACCAAATACTCCATACTCACCCTAGAGTTGTCAAGCTGCCGACAAAGCCTCCTTCCACCGCCGTGGCCGCCTTAACTCCTTCTCACACTCTCTCTTTACTTTAGTTTACATTGTACTTGTTTAAGCTTTCATCTATTGTTGTAGTTGTAAACACACTTTAATTGCATGCTATATATTGATGAAAATTTCATATATTGTAGCTCACATCCTCTTAATGCTTAGCATGTTTTGAACATGATCTCTAACCATACTCTCTCTCTCACACATGTTTTCTCGCAAGCAAGCAAACCACCCATTCCTGTGACAACTAAAGTGACAAAATAATCTGATTTTACGCCTCCTTGTGTTCCACACTTATACTCACCAACTCCATTTCTTAAACTAAAATTGGCGTCATGAACACATACTACAATAGCATAATTAAACAAACGCATTTCGCCTGCGTCAACGGGTGCTTTAACCACGGAGTTCAATGAACCTTAAGTTAGTTCCTGTGGGCCTTAAAAACCTTCACAGCAGAATGAGGCTAAAGCTGGTCAGGTCCGAATCTTGGTTGATACTTGAGTATCTCTAGGCCTACTATTGGCATTATGACCTAATCTATAAAAGAAAGCACACATCATAAATTTAAGCAAAAAAGGACATGGTCTAGAATTTAAGTTAATTTCATGAGATTTTGCTAAGGGACTAGCAATAGCTAGACATAGGGGTATGATGGGAACACCATCATGAGCCATAGCTAGCTCAGTTTGATTTGATTAAGTCAGTAAAAGCTCCTACAAATCCATCAGAAGGTCTTAAGGGCACAAAACATTGATTTGAGAAGAAAATAAGAATACAGGGTTATTTCTACAAATTTACCATTCTATCACAAAAATAGAATAACTGCAGGTTCTCTCAGAGGTGTAACAAAGGTCAAATGGTCTTAAGAGTCTAACAAGTGGGTTAGAATAGACAAAAAAGGGTTTTCATGCATTATAGAAATTAATGAACATCTGAAATCCTAAAAACAGACCCGCTTAATCTACATAAGGCTGATTTCCACTTGTTTGCACTTTGGTTTAAGGCTAATTTCCTTTATTCCACATAGGTCCTTAGCTTTTGAATTTCTTACACAAAGGTCCCTATCTTTATCACTGTTTTCTTCAAAAAGTTCCCTACTGCCATGAAATCATATTCCTACAATCCAACGACCTCAATATGACATGTTCTCCTAAAAATCCCTTAGGTCCCTAGTTTAATTTCCTACCCAAAAATCCCAAAAATATCCTCTTGATGCCGTCGTTCACCTCCATCATCGTTTGCTTCGACAAAACCTCCGACGAGGCTCCCCACTCATTCCACTACTCCAAATGCCACACCACCCTCTATAAAACCCCCACCCTATTTCACCCTATTACACACCCAGCCACTACACCGAATAGACCCATCATCACTCACCAACTTCATCATCGTCCAGCCCCCTCGGCCACTCTCACTCCACATTGCACTCACCACCACATTCGTCGTCTCATGACGATCCTGCCAAACATTTCTGACAGGGCCAAGAGCCCATTCTTGTGTTTTCAAGTAGCAAGTCTTCACCCGCCATTGACGAGGAACTTGAACTTGCTTCAAGCTAGCTCCAACACCTGCAAGCCCCAGGTGAAGACTCCAGGTGCAATGAAATCCCTCTCGGATCACAACCTAGGGACCAATTTGGCCCTTTGAGTAGGCCTTTGACTAGAATTGAATGCATCATCCCATGCAACCGGCGTGAAGAGGAAGGGTGGGACTTTAGTCCCACCTCGGAAGCTAACAGACACATGACACAACATAAATTGATTTTGTCGCATAGGCTTATTGCCTCAACTGAACACAGGGGGTGTGGTCCTTGATTGCGTAGCAATTATAGGTCATAATTGACCTAAATTAGGCTAGAACTTAGCATAAGTTAGGGTAATTCATGCATGCATAAGCATTATCTGCATCTTTACTACTTTACTTTAGCTTTCCATAAAATAATGTTATAATGTGCTGATTAAGTGCATTATGTCAATTACAGGCAATAAGCTGATCAGAAGCTAGAGCTGGAGCTGGATTAGGAGCAGGATCTGAAGCTGGATCAGGAATAATGGGTGTTGCAGCAGAGCTGGAGCAGAAGACTTAGATTAGACATAGGGAATAATGATGTAAGGGAGTTAAGGTTGCTATTCTATTAAGTAGGAATAAAGCAGTAAAATGTGAAGAGCTTAGGCCCATCCTAGCCCTAGGATAGCCTACAGACTTCCCCAAGTCTTAGCCACCCTTAGATTAGGTCACAACACCCAAGGAAGCCCTAAAACCCTAGTTCCAACCCTTATCTGGACATCCAGAGAATTTATAGGACATCCAAGACCTTTAGCAAACTCCTACATACCTCAAACCCACTTCTGCAGTGTTATTGGATGTCCAGATACATTGTTAGATGCCCAATTTCTGTAGAATACCCAAAACAAAACCTAGAATTCCCCCGGACTCAGATTGGACATCCAGAACTGAAGTCTGGACTTATAATTTTTGAGTATAAGTCATCTGATCATGTTTTTGGATGTCTGGAATTGGTCTCCAATTTCTGTTTTGAGATTCAAGCCTTGATCTTGGATTTCTAGCTCCCAAGACCTAATCCCAACCCCACAGGAACCTAAATTAAGGTGTCCTAACCCTAGTACATCACCTCTAAACCTACCTAAGGACCCAATTAGGTCCTCACCAAACCCAATTGACTTAGATCAAAGTCAATTACCATCACTTAAGTCAATTGGACTCATTGAGTCCAATTGAGCTCAGATCTCAACCCACACAAGTTCAATTGGACTTAGTGAGAGCCCAATTGACCAAAACCCAACCTAATTGGGTTATTTCACTCTCAATTAGGTTCACACTCATTCAATTAAACTTAGGATAAGTTTAATTGCAATTACCCCTTAGCAATTATGGTTTGCAACCCTAATTCAAGGTATACACCTACTCAAACCCCTTAGGACCTAACCTAGACCTCTTAGACACCTAGGGCACGACCACACACAAACCTATTCATGCACCCACACTTCTCTAGAGTTCTCTAAAACTCTCTTGAAGTGGTGCCAACTC
This sequence comes from Thalassia testudinum, assembly GCA_037157565.1. Lineage (NCBI taxonomy): Eukaryota > Viridiplantae > Streptophyta > Magnoliopsida > Alismatales > Hydrocharitaceae > Thalassia > Thalassia testudinum. Next base: position 47,325,879 of record JAZHRO010000055.1, read on the forward strand.
TTGGTTACCAAATTTAGCAACCATGAGGCATTCAGATCCACAAATGGTAGGTCTAAGAAACAACCAACCTCTCTCTTCGCTGGCCATTCTTGGGCTCTCTGTAGAGAGTTCCACACTTCTCTAGAGAGGCTCCCTTAGGTCTCTAAAAAGATCTATGGGGTGGCCATTTTCACCCATCCACTTTTGGCCATACATGCTTGGCTCCATCCACCACCACTTAGGCTAGCCACAACCATCTCCACTCCAACTCCACGAGCTGAGCACCACCACGAAGGACAACATGCCAGGATGCTGGATCACTCCTCCAACCTCTCTCCAAGAGCCGGCCTAAGCTCCATTGGACGCCCCTCATTCTCCTCTCTACCACTCCAAGGCCATCGGAGACCACCTCCGAATGCCCTCACTTCTGATAGATTAGTAGCTAGCTATTTACATTTACTATTTTTATTTACTACTTAATAGTGTAGTCCTCATTCTCCCCCAATGATGCATGCAAAATCCCCCCATAGATTCTTGTATGCAATCATTTTCTGGTAGCTAGATTTACATTTCTAAGCATTCCTGTACAAGCTTTCCTCTACGTTTCATGTTGCAAACACATCTCCAAATGAATGAATCAAAAATACATTTATATATATATATCTATATATATCTATGTTTTGAAATCACCATGAGCTTATTGATTGCTATCTTTTCTATGTGATTCCAGTTGCCTGTTTTCACTTATTCATCTATTTCGCAACAAGCATGTCATTTCCGGAAAATATAGAAAATCTAACGATAGATGCATTTTCTTTAAACAATCACCACCTCACTAGAATCGTGTGCACAGAAACTCACACTTTCACCTTTGTGATCTATTTAACGCACGCACATGTAATCAGGGTTCATAATAGAAGTGGTGAAATCTTAATCAGAAGATTGGAAATCGGCGTGTGATTTTAAACAAAGCTTAGCGATAAAAGATCGAATTGAAAAGTAAAACAAATGCCTCCCAGAGATGAAGGATTGGGACTCAACCCTCGTTATCTTTTATTAAATATCTTTGTTTGATCATATTGCAGAATATACTACGATGTTTTCATATCAAATCCATGCTCTTCGATTCCCAAGCAAATGGCGCCATTGCCGGGGAGGCAATGTCATTTTCTTTGATTTCAATCTTTGAAACCATCACTAACAAATCTCTCTCTACTTTGTTCCAAATGTGTAGGAAAAGTGGAAAAGGAACGAAATCTGCGCACACAATGAGTGCGGAAAACAAATCCAGGTGCACATCATCACCTTTTTAGATTAGGTTTTCCTTTGAACCTTAGGAGTAGATTTATTTTTTGCAATTTATTTTGAAAAATATATATATTTACTCATTTTCAATAAAAAAAATCAAAAAAAAAATTCAAAAAAAATTCTAGACTCTGTTTCTTTTGAATCCTAGGTTAGTTTAAAAAAAGTAAATAAATATATATATATATATTTGAAAACCCTCTGAAAAAAAACCAAAATTTAATTTAAAAAAAAATTTCAAAAGTTTTCGAAAAAAAAAAGAATTTTTGCTGGAAAGTTTGGATTTCAAACTCAAACCCTCTTTAAAAGCTTTTCCAGCATCTTTTGATTTTCAGCCAGATCTCAAAGTCTGATTTAAAAATTCGATTGCCGAAAAATTAGTGAGCAAAAAATTCTGAAATTCGGACCAAACCTTCATTTTCAAACCATCTTTTAAAGTCCATCATCCATTTGAAAAAATTCTAAGTATAAAATTTTTAAAATTCGTGAAGTGCACAGGGTTCAGACTGACCCAGATTCAAGATTTTTCAAATTTGAGAAAGCAATTCCGAGCAATCCACGAATCTATTTTGACTAAAAATAGTGGGGTTTGAAAGCTGATCTCATTGGGTTTATTTTACATATTTTTTCCAAATTTTTGAAGGTTAATTGATACTGTTTCAAAGTGAAAAATTGACTAGGGGTCAAAATTCCAAATCTGACCCCTTGACATTCTGCAATCCCTAAAAATTTGGTTAAAACAACAACAATTACAAAAAGATATTCTCTAGAAAGATAATTGAAAAAGGAATCTACTTGCCAAATTTCAAGTTAATTGGATTCCAATTGTTGTCAGAGAACAAATTTTACTTTTATGGTGTGCGGAAACAAAATGAAACCCTAGGAGTGCATGAACCTTAGGGTAAATCTTTAGGGTTGCAACTTAGAGACCACACTTAGGCTAACCTAGACTTAATCAAGTCTAGCACTTAGCCGTTGAGCTTAGTCACCTTGTGGGCCACTCACTAAGAGAAAATCCCAAATGAAGAAAACGGGCTAAAATAAATTTTAAAACACGAAAGAAAACTCGAATTTGTTGTCGTACTACTGGGTGGTTTTAACCTCTTGGCTGGGTTAGCCAAGAAGCAGGAATTGCTCTCAGTCGGTCGTATGATGAATTTTCTTTACGAATTAAAACCTAAATTGAAAAATCCAGTCATCTGATTCATAAGGACCGCTTGATTGACAGGGCCTTAGCCTTGTTCGGCTTGGCTACACTAACCCAGAGGTTGGGTGGTGTATGAGAGGAAGGAGGTCACTTAGACCTCAGTTGGTTGGACCTTGGGAGCCACTCCCAAGGAGGCGAGTCACCTCACCGGGACCATCTTCTCCCCCCACTTCTACTCCCTGATCCACCATGGCTAATCCTGGATCTGGACCTAGACCGGGTTAGGATATCGAGAATCAGGACTCGATGGCTCGTCTGGGAGCCCGAGTAGTCGAATCCAAGGAGAGGCATCGGTAGAGCATGGATCGCATCTTAACAACGCTTGACAGGATGCAGCACCCACCGTGAGGAGGACAACTACGGGATTTCTACAACCCAGCCGCACAAATCATCGCACCACTAGTCAGAATTCCCGCAGGCAGAGATGTGTTTGAGCTCAAGCCTAATGTGATTGGGTTGATCAGCACTCACTTCTAGGGGAACTAAAGTGTGGATCTGTTCCAGCACCTTGAGGACCTAAGTTGACTCGCTGAAATGATTCGACCCAGGAATATCGATCTTGGGATTGTTCTAATTAAGCTTTTCCCATTCTCTCTGAGGGACAAAGCTTCATACTCGTTCAACACCATTGGGAAGCCAATTGGAACCTGGCCAGAATTACGACGTGAATTCCTGCAAAAGTTCTTCCCAATCAGTCAAATAAATGCGATGTAGCACGCAATCACAACTTTCTCCCAAGGAGCTGGGGAGAAGTTCCACGATGCTTGGGACAGATTCCATGACCTTCTCCTGAAGTGCCCACACCATGGTACCCAGATGGCACCTAATTCAGATCTTTTTCCATGCGTTGGATGACACACATCGGTATCTGGCTTATGCATCTAGTGGCGGGAATTTCCTCACAAAAGATGAGAACAACACTTTTGAGTTGTTCGAATCTTTGGCGGAGAACTCGATGAATGCCGCATCCATGAACTAGTTCCAATGGCCTAGTCAATAGTGGGTTGGTGTCCACAAGGCACACACCGAGTCTATTCGAGTCGACATGGATATCATCATCAAGCAACTGGATAGAATAAATCTAATCAAGAAAAAGAATGACTAGATTAGTCAGGGTCAATCTGACTTGAGCTCTACCGCCTTAAGACCCTCCTATGCACCCCGAGTCGCTCCTGCTCAAGTTAATCTACTTGCTTAAGATGCATCTTCTTCATATTTACGAGATCCTACATATCAAGATCCCGTAAATAATCTACATCTGGCACCTTACGACCAGGGCTACGCACCACCTACGGATTATAATGCATATCCCCTTGATGGATATACATCTCAGACATCTTCGGCCTACGAGGACATCAATGCTATCCAATGATACAGGCATAATAACCCGTATTCAGAGATGTATAACCCTAGTTGGTGCCAGCATCCGAACTTATCCTGGTCTGGTAATTCATAGAGACCACATCAAGATCCACACTACCAGACCAGGCAATACAGGAATGTGCAAAACATGTGCCCTAGGAAGCAGCCATTCCTGCATCAGCAACAACCCCGTTCTCTATACCAACTACTGCACCAAGCTGCCAACCACCCTCCAAAGTGGGCTGACCCTTCGGAGGCACTGAAAGAGGAGCTGCAAGAATCAATGAGGAAATCTACACAAGATAGCTTGCAGATTATGAAGGGATGGCTGAACAGATATAGACTATATAGAACACACAGAAACAGATGTTGCAGGAGCATAGAACTCAGGGAGCCTTGCCCTCCCAACCCATCTCGAATCCTCGATATGTATAGAACCAAGGTGCCCCACCTGGTTTCAGGCACTACAGGGACAGGCACACGCCATACTACAGGAGCCTCCTACACCACCCGATTACGTGCAAGGCAAGCTGCCTTTGTAGAACCCCGCATATTCTACCCCTTTCGCTCCCCCACCATGTCATGGACAGCAAGCCGATGCACATGATGTCTCTTTAAGGAGTGGAAGGAAGACATTCAACCCACCACTTAGGTAGGCAGGTCTTGATTTTTCCCACCCTTCGCCACAGGCAAGATCGACTCCTTATCTCAGGAGCCACCTGCGGTAGATAAGGGTAAGAGGCTACTTGACCCTGAGATTCCCATCCCTTTTCCTGAGGCTCTAACATAGAATGCAGTACGGAAAAAGGACATGCGAAATTTTGAGGATCTGAAATTGATGTTCAAGGAAGTACATATTTAGGTCCCCCTCCTCGAGGCAATCGATCACATTCCCGCTGCCGCTAGGTTCTTCAAGGACTATTGTACCCCAAAGAGACAGCCGAGAATTGGACGACAGGCGGTTCTGTCAAAAGAGGCTAGCGTCGTGATTCTTGCTGACTTGCCGCCGAAAAAGAAAGACCCTGGCACCCCATTCATTTCCTGCTTCTTGCTGGAATCTCCATTTGATCAGGCCCTTCTAGATCTGGGTTCATCCATCAACCTAACTCTCACTGCTTTATTTGATTGATTTCGATTAGGGGAGTTAAAGCTCACCTTTGTCACAATTCAGCTGGCTAACAGATTAGTCAAAACACTAAGGGGGGTGGTTGAGAATGTTATCGTGAAAGTCCGCGGATTCTGCTTTCCCGCAGACTTTTTCGTTCTCGATATGGATGTTCCTCCTAATCTCCGAGATGCACCAATTATTTTGGGTCGCCCATTTCTGGCGACAACCCGAGAGAACATTAATTGTGCATCTGGGTGTATGGAGATAGCCCTAGGCAATGAGCGAATTAGACTAGACATATTCAGGGTGGCAAAGAATTTCGACTGTGATCGTATAGAGGAGGATGGTGAAGATAAAGATGCGGCATACTAAGGTAACATTGGGCTCCTTTGTGATGACCCAATGTCTCATTCGTCTGCACTATCAGGGTTCTTGGACCTCGATCCACACAAGACTGAGACCATTGCACTACACATATCTCCCCGAGGATCTGACTGTTTAGGGTGTGCTTCTGACCACAGCACCCCTGCACTTAGCTATCCTAATTGACACATTACTGAATCGCCCATATTGTTGTAGGACATGACTACAACTAATGGGTTTCCTGTTAATGCAGTCACAACTAATTATTTCACAGGGAGTGACTCAGTGGGAATTCATGTGCACATGGATTAGCAGATTCGCACCCTCGATTTTGCTCCTCCTACTCTCATTTCTGACTCTGATACACCCGTGATTGAATTTAAGCCCTTACCTGACTCACTTAAGTATGTGTTCTTGGGTGAAAGTTAGACATACCCAGTCATTATTAATGCCCACTTAACCTAAGAATAGGAGCATCAATTGATGTCTACGCTACAAGACCATAGGGCTACTATAGGGTGGAGTATTGCTGATCTCCGCGGTATTCACCCCTCATATTGCACTCATCACATCTACACAGATGAGGGAGTGAAACCATCAAGAAAACCTCAAAGATGACTTAACTCGAATATGCTGGAGGTTGTTACGAAAGAGATCATCAAATGGCTGGATGCAGGTATTGTATACCCAATCTCAGACAGCTAATGGGTGAGTCCGATCTAGATAGTGTCCAACAAAGCAGGACTCACCGTCATAAAAACTGATAAGGGCGAATCCATCCTGACCCGCACTACGACATCTTAGCGGGTCTGCATCGACTATAGGAAACTAAACACAGCTACCCAGAAGGATCACTTTCCTTCACCTTTCATTGATTAGATCTTGGAACGGTTAGCCGGACATAGTTTCTTTTGCCTTCTGGATGGATACTCTAGGTATAATCAAATAGCAATTAGCCCAGAAGATCAAGACAAGACCACATTCACATGCCCTTTTGGAACATTTGCTTTCAAGCGAATGCCGTTTGGCCTCTGCAACACACCAACGACATTTCAGCATTGTATGATGGCCATCTTCTCTGACATGATCGGTGACTATGTGGAGGTATTCATGGATGACTTCTCCATTTTCGGAGATGATTTCGCATCTTGTCTTGATAACCTCACCAAGATCCTGAAACGGTGTATTGAGGTAAACCTTGTACTATCCTGGGAGAAAAGCCATATCATGGTGAGGGATAGCGTAGTACTAGGGCATAGGATCTCTAAAAATGGACTCGAGGTCGAGCGAGCTAAATCGATAATTATTTCCCACTTACTGCCACCTAGCTTGGTTAAGCAGACAAGATCATTCTTGGGTCACGTCGACTTCTATCAGAGATTTATACGTAATTTCTCAAAAATCGCACAGCCTTTGACGAATCTCTTGGTTGTCGATGTCCCACTTGAATTCGACACCTCATGTCTCAGTGCCTTCGAGACTTGACGAAGCACTATCTCTGATTCCCCAATTCTCCAACCACTCGACTGGTCGCTCGATTTCAAGATGATGTGCGACGATTCTGATTTTGCCGTCGATGCTGTTTTAGGCCAGCGTCGGGGGAAACAACCCTTCGTCATATACTATGCTAGCAAGACGTTGAATGAGGCTCAACACAATTATACTGTCACCGAAAAGGAACTGCAAGCAGTAGTATACGAGTTGGAGAAATTTAGATCTTACTTATTATGGTCCAAGGTCATCATTTTCATTGACCACTCCGCACTCCAGCATTTTTTGGAAAAGAAGGATGCCAAACCATGACTCAATAGATGGTTCCTTCTATTGCAGGAATTTGATATCGAAATCCATGACAAAGCTGGAAAGCAGAATGCTGTGGCAGATCACCTATCCAGACTAGACCCAGGACACATTCCCTCTTCCCTGCCTATCCACGAGGAATTTTTGGATGAATCTCTTTTGGCAGTTCATTCTGTTGAGTTCCTCTGGTACGCGGATATCGCGAACTACCTTGCCGCAGGCAAGATTCCCGCCAACCTATCCAAGGACTAGAAACTCAAATTCACTGCAAAAGCCAAATACTACCTCTTAGATGACCCACTACTCTTCCACATTGGAGCAGACCAGATTATTCGAAGATGCATCCTAGATTTTGAGATCCCAAGTGTGTTATCTTTTTGCCACAGTGATGCTTGTGGTGGTCATTTCTCAGGATGGAAAACCGCTACAAAAATTTTACAGTCGGGATTTTTCTGGCCAACTATTTTCAGAGATACACACGATACACCGAACACTGCAAATGATGCCAGTCGGTCGATTCTATGACCATGAGAGACATGATGCTACTCCAGCCCATCATGGTCATAGAAGTGTTCGATGTCTGGGGCATCGATTTCATGGGTCCTTTTCCATACTCGCATGGCTTTGAGTACATATTACTAGCTGTTGACTATGTCTCGAAGTGGGTCGAGGCCATCCCAGCGAGACGGGCTGATCATAAGACCGTCATTTCTTTCGTACAGCAATACATCTTCGCAAGATTCGGAATACACCATGCTCTGATTAGCGATGGGGGAAGCTACTTCATTCACGTGCACTTCAGGTCATTATTAAAGAAATACGGGGTACATCACCGTATAGCCACCCCGTATCACCTGCAGACCAATGGCCAGGCTGAAGTTCCTAACCGTCAGACAGGAAGGACAGTTAGACCAGATAGGAAGGACTAGTCTGACAAATTAGTTGACGCAGTTTGGGCATATCGGACCGCATACAAGGCCCCACTCGGAATGTCACCATATCGCATGGTATATGGCAAGGCCTATCACCTTCTAGTAGAGCTGGAACACCGCGCCTTTTGGGCGATGCGAAAATGTAACCTTGACCTCGATGCAGGAGGTCAAGGACGGAAACTCAAGCTCAGTGAATTAGAAGAGATCCAGCGGGAGGCCTATGAGAACGCATTGATATACAAGGACAAGACCAAGGCCTTTCATGACTGCCACATCTAGAGGAAAGCATTCCTGCCCAACCAGTAAGTCTAGTTGTTTGATTCACGATTAAAACTGTTCGCAGGGAAGATCAAGTCCAAGTGGACTGGCCCGTATATTGTGATTCATCCATATCCTAATGGGACAGTCCAGATTAGGGACCCAAAATCTGGGCATATATCCACGGTGAATGGCCAGCGCCTCAAGCCATTTTTGGCCCAAGAACCTCCTCCACCTAACGAGATTATTCATCTTATTGAGGATGTGTGACTGAATTCTTGCCCAGCTGGAGGCGTTAAACTCAGCACATATAGATAGCATACCCACATTCCACCATCATTTATACATAACCATTTTTATATAGCATATTTTTCTTTTAGCATATTTTCTTTCTGTATATTGCATGGTGATAGGTTGGCTGGTGCTGAATGTATAATTTCAGGAGCAAATATAGGTGATTTCTACCCATTCTCTCCCTGCAGTACTTATTTTCTTTTATATTCATGCATGAAGACATGCAAGAACTTAGGCATGGGGGGGTAGATACAACAAAATTGAAAAAAATTTTCTGCCAACATTTAGGAAAACCTCAGAGCTGCATGTAAAACGTACTTTAAGACCCTGAGTAAAAGAATAACCGACTCCACCTCCAATGCTCACATTAGAGCTAGAAATCGTCCCCAACAACCACTTCTGACTCACCCACTCACCTCTTGTTCTAAATTTAGGGCCAAGCTGAATATAACCCGAAGGAAAATTTTATGAAGTAAAAATTATATGAGGTTACTTGTTTATAGCATATATACATATTGCATTCATGAATAAGATTATTTTATTAAGAGAATGCATTAGGGATTTTATCCTCTAGTTGATTCCTATAATCTAGAATCCAGTACAACTTTTCACACACACGTAGAATTTACAATGGATTCACGGTGAAGGCTGATAAACATCTCTAGTCTATCGAGAAGCAATGTTTCTTTTCCTGAACCCCTGGACAGTGTTTTGGGAGTCAGGCAGATCTTCTTCCAAAAAATCCACCAAATAGTGTGAGATGAGAGTAGAGTATACTGGTGCTCTAAGATTAGTATAAGGAATCCGAAGTCCTAGATAATTAGGTGATGATACTTTGAGACTAGACATAGTTTTCGCTCTCAGTTCCTACGTATAAATTTTGTGTGAAATATTGAGAGCCACAAAATAAGGCAAATATTTGGAGAGCAAGTTTTCATAAAACTAGAGCTAAAGTGGATGGTTACGACCATTCTTTATGAAATCCTCAGCTGAAGGAGGGCATTGATGTCAAGGTTAGAAATACATCATCCTATCCGTCTCTCCCGGTGCTGTGAGTAGGCACTTCCACCAAATAAGCCACCCAATATCTCTTGAGTGCCACCAATCCCTAATCATGCCTCCTTAATAAAGTTCATGGATGTGTACTAGTTGTGTTATGTTGAAAAAAAAAATGAAAAAAAAAAAAGCAAAGAAAAAAGAGTGAATATTTAGTTCAGTTGCATTGAGGCAATGCCATCAAATAAATTTGAGATCCACCAAATATGGCCTTAACCTACCTTTCTTGTGTTTGTGATCGCCCAAATACTGGCTGAGAAATTCTGACTTAGTGTTAGGGTTATGGAAACTCAATTAAAGTGTTAATGCTAAGTGAGACCACCAAATACAGGTCATACGTGAGAATCTGGTGAGATTGTGAGCTCTAAGAAAAAGAAAGAAAAGAAAAAGGAAAAGAGTAAGAGAGAATGAATACAAAGGAATAAAAAGGGAGCATAGTTTTCCTCGTCTTTCTCTAAGTTGAGTTACTTAGTAATCTAGGAATCTAGATTCTGTAGTACTAGTCTCTATGTAGCACCAAGTGAGAGTGAGCCACTGAATAAACAACCGTACCCCTCAAAAATTCTCTACCTAAGCCTAAAGTCGGGGTGAAATTCATAGAATATCTTGAATACCTCAAGGGAAGAAGTCTACCTATCCTGCTAGAATTTTACTAGGGGTCAAGTATAGGCTTTAGAGGTGTATCAGATTTTCACTCAAATCCATTGTGAAAGCTACATAGTTGCACTTTCACATTTGTCTGGATTTCTAGAGCATAGGATGAAAACAAAAAGGAGAAAAATCTCTAGGCATACACTTGATAAAATAATCAGTCCCCTAGGGACCCTTGCTGTAAATAATTTAGTCTTGCATTTGCTAGGGACTAGCAAGATTTAGTCATGGGGGTATGATTGCGCAACAATCATAGGTCTTAATTGACCTAAATTAGGCTAGAACTTAGCATAAGTTAGGGTAATTCATGCATTCATAAGCATTATCTGCATCTTTACTACTTTGCATTAGCTTTGCATAAAATAATGTTATAATGTGCTGATTAAGTGCATTAGGTCAATTGAAGGCAATAAGCTAATCAGAAGCTAGAGCTGGAGCTGGATCTGGAGTAAGATCTGAAGCTGGATTAGGAATAATGGGTGTTGCAGCAGAGCTGGAGCAGAAGAATTAGATTAGACATAGGCAATAATGATGTAAGGGAGTTAAGGTTGCTATTCTATTAAGTAGGAATAAAGCAGTAAAATGTGAAGAGCTTAGGCCCATCCTAGCCCTAGGATAGCCTACAGACTTCCTCAAGCCTTAGCCACCCTTAGATTAGGTCACAGCACCGTAAGAAGCCCTGAAACCCTAGTTCCAACCCTTATCTTGACGTCCAAATAAGTTATAGGATGTCCAGGACCCTTAGCCAACTCTCGCACACCTCAAACCCACTTCTGCAGTCTTATTGGACGTCCAGACACTTTGTCTGACGTCCAATTTCTACAAAATACCCAAACAGAAACTAGAATTCTCCCTAACTCAGATTGGACATCCAAAACTGAAGTCTGGCTTCTGATTTTTGAGTATAAATCGTCTGATCATGTTTTTGGACGTTTGGAACTGGTCTCCAGTTTTTGTTTTGAGATTCGAGCCTTGATCTTAGATTTCTAGCTCCCAAAACCTAATCCCAACCCATAGGAACCTAAATTAAGGTATCCTAACCCTAGTACATCACCTCTAAACCTACCTAAGGATCTAATTAGGTCCTCACCAAACCCAATTGACATAAATCAAAGTCAATTTCCATCACCTAAGTCAATTGGACTCATTGAGTCCAATTGAGCTCAGATCTCAACCCACACAAGTTCAATTGGACTTAGTAAGAGTCCAATTGACCAAAACCCAACCTAACTACATTATTTCACTCTCAATTAGGTTCACACTCATCCAATTAAACTTAGGATAAGTTTAATTGCAATTACCTCTTAGCAATTATGGTTTGCAACCCTAATTCAAGGTATACACCTACTCAAACCCCTTAGGACCTAACCTAAACCTCCTAGACACCTAGGGCACGACCACACACAAACCTATTCATGCACCCACACTTCTCTAGAGTTCTCTAAAACTCTCTTGAAGTGGCGCCAACTCTTGGTTACCAAATTTAACAACCAAGAGGCATTCAATTCTTAGATCCACAAATGGTGGATCTAAGAAACCACCAACCTCCCTCTTGGCCAGCCATTCTTGGGCTCTCTCTAGAGAGTTCCACACTTCTCTAGAGTGACTCCCTTTGGTCTATAAAAAGACCTAAGGGGTGGCCATTTTCACCCATCCACTTTTGTCCATACATTCTTGGCTCCATCCACCTCCACTTAGGCTAACCACCACCATCTCCACTCCATCTCCACGAGCTGAGCACCAACATGAAGGACACCATGCCAGGATGCTGGATCACTCCTCCAACCTCTCTCCAAGGGCCGGCCTACGCTCCATTGGCTGCCCCTCATTCTCCCCTCTACCACTCCAAGGCCATCAGAGACCACCTCTGAATGCCCTCACTTCTGATAGATTAGTAGCTAGCTCTTTACATTTACTGCTTTTATTTACTGCTTAATAGTGTAGCCCTCATTCTCCCCCAATGATGCATGCAAAATCCCCCCATATATTCTTGTATACAATCGTTTTCTGGTAGCTAGATTTACATTTCTAAGCATTCCTATACAAGCTTTCCTCTACATTTCATGTTGTAAACATGTCTCCAAATGAATGAATGAAAAATACATTTATATATATATCTCTATGTTTTGAAATCACCATGAGCTTATTGATTGCTATCTTTTCTACACGATTCCAGTTGCCTGTTTTCACTTATTCATCTATTTCGCAACAAGCATGTCATTTCCGGAAAATATAGAAAATCTAACAATAGATGTGTGCACAGAAACTCACACTTTCACCTTTGTGATCTATTTAACACACACGCACGTAATCAGGGTTCATAATAGAAGTGGTGAAATTTTAATCAGAAATTTGGAAATCGACGTGCGATTTTAAACAAAGTTGAGTGATAAAAGATCGAATTGAAAAGTAAAACAAATGCCTCCTAGAGGCGAATGACTGGGACTCAAGTCTCGTTATCTTTTATTAAATATCTTTGTTTGATCATATTACACACTATACTATAACGTTATCATATCAAATCCGCGCTCTACGATTCCCAAGCAATCCTTGCACACCCATTCACCTGTGCCTTACCCATGATCCGTCATTCGCGGGACTGATGCAGACCCGACCCACCTAAGCCCTATTCACTCCTTGGCAGTGATATCACGCCTGCAACCCTGGTCCTAGGTACGCTTAAACCTGAATCCGATTACCCGAGGATCTGGGAGAGTGGATCCCAGAGAGAGAAAGTGAGAGAGTGCACAGGGGCAGGGGGTTTTGCTCTGTGGTTCAATGGCTGACAGTTAGTCGTTTGAAGAAGGAATCCTTTTCCCTTATGCGTGAAGAGAAGGAGAAGAGCAGCCACTGAGAAGAGAAGGAAGAAGGAGAGGAAGCCAGAGAAGAGGAAGAAGGAGAAGAAGGCACAGAAGAAGAAGAAGCATAAGAAGGGTTGAAGCAAATAAAAGAAGACTCTGAGATTCAACAGAAGTGCACTATGTACTTATCCTACATGGATTTAGATTGATTAGTACTATTCAGTTATTTGATATAATTGTGAGCAGTAATTGGTGATTCAAATCGCCATTTTACCCCATTCCTTCTGTACTCTTTGACATACGCTTTCATTTATATATCATTACAGCTTGGAATTCTATTATAAACTGCTTATATTATGTTTAATTGCAATATTGAGAATCATTTTGTTAATTGCTCCCTATGTTCGACCTCGAACTTCCATTTAAGTAATAAATTCTATTTGTTTTCAAGTGATTTTGACCTATACTATGACGTAGCTTTTACAACATCAATTTCGCTTGTTAACACTTTTGTCAATAACTTAGCCTTGCATTTTCTTGGGACTATCAAGATTTAAGCATGGGGGTATGATTGCACAGCAATCATAGGTCTTAATTAACTTAAATTAGGCTAGAACTTAGCATAAGCTAGTGTAATTCATGCATGCATAAGCATTATTTGCATCTTTACTGCTTTCCTTTAGCTATGCATGAAATAATGGTATAATGTACTAATTAAGTGTATTATATAAATTGTAGGTAATAAGAAGCTCAAGAGCTGGATCTGAGGCCAGACCTGAAGTAAGTGCTACACCAGAGCTGTAGCGGAAGACCTTAGAATAAATTTAGTAGAGAAATAATGTAGGGGTTGAGGTATGTTACTTTACTTAGTAAGAATAAGGTAGAGTAGATTATGAAGAACGTAGGTTCATTCCTAACACTAGGACAGCCCTAGAAGCCTTCCTAAGCCTTAGCCACCCTTAGATTAGGTCACCATAGCCTAGGAAGCCTCAAAACCCTAGTTTCAACCCTTATCTGGACGTCCAGATAGATTATTGGATGTCTAAGACCCTTAGCCACAACTCGCACACCTTAAACCCAAGTCTGCAATGTTATTGGACGTCTAGACACTTGGTCAGACATCCAATTTCTATAGAATCCCTAAGACATAACCCTGATTCCCTCCTGACTCAAATTGGACATCCAGACAGGAGGTCTGGACTTTTGATTTTTGAGTATAAGTCGTTCGATACTTAAATTAGACATCTGGAACTTCTCTCCAGTTCCTATTTTGGAATTCAAGCTTGGATCTTGAGTTCCTAGGTCCCTAAACCTAATTCCAACCCCTTAGGAACCTAAATTAAGGTACCCTAAGCCACCTCTAAACCTTCCTAACAACCTAATTAGGTTCTCATTAAGCCCAATTGACTTGGATCATAATCAATTACCATTGCCTAGTCAATTGAACTCATAGACTCCAATTGATCTCAGATCTAAACCCACACAAGTCCAATTAGACTCAGTGAGAGTCCAATTGACCTAAGCCCAACTTAATTGAGTTATTACACTCTCAATTAAGTTCACACCACTCAATTAAACTTATGTCAAGCTTAATTGCACTTTCTCCTTAGAAAATTAGGGTTTGCAACCCTAATTTGAGACCTACCTTAAACCAAATCCCCTAAGACCTAACCTAGACTACTTAGCCACCTAGATCATGCCCACACACACACACACACACCCATTCAGGCACTCCCACACCACCTAGAGTATTCTAGGTCCTTCCAAAGGTGGCACCACTCTTGCTTCCTAAAATTAGCAACCAAGAGCCATTCAATTTTTAGATCTATAAATTATGGATCTAAAAATGACCTCCAAGTCCCTTGGACAGCCACACTTGGAGCTCTCTCTAGAGAGTTCCACACTTCTCTAGAGAGTCTCCCTTAGGTCTATAAAAAGACCTAAGGTGTGCCATTTGCACCCATTCAAGCTTGGCTCCATTATTCCACCTTAAACTAGGACCGTGCATACTGAAACCCACACTTTCCCGTTTGTCATTTACTTAACACATGTGCACTAATTATGGTTAATAATGCAAGTTGCAAAACATTGATCTGAAGATTAGAAACCGACATGCAATTTTAAGCAAGTAGAGAGGAAAAGAGATCGAAATCATTTTGCATTTCCAAAATGCCTCCCAGAGATGAATGACCGAGACTCACAGTCTCGTTATTTTAGAAATATTTTTGTTGACCGGATTTCGCGGCTATACTATGAACGACATTGCTTTTCCTAAAACCACGGTATCTACTATTCCAATAGTAGGAATGGTCAAATGCAGATGCATGTTACCAACAAGTAGCGAGAAAGTACAATCTTCTTATTGATGGACAACTCAAATGTTAACACCACATCTGGCCTACGTAGTTGGTAGTTCCTTATGTTCTTCACAGATGAAGGAAATGATGATAAAGACATGACCAACGTGGAAAGATGGCATTCGTCCCAATATTACCATCAACATCAAATTGAATAGCATCATGCTGTAATTGACTCTCAGCCTCAATGAAAGTCAACGACGGTTAGTATGATATTAGCTTGATATGAGCATACTCAGTCAGATAATTTTAAAGATAATAGAAATAAGTATAAGACCAAGATGAAAACGTCCATAGAGAATTGGATATTTTAGAATATCAACTATGTGAAGAGGAAGTTTTCTTTAATGGCAGTAATTAGAAACTTTAATAATGGCTTAGTGTTATAGAATCTTGTAATTACGATGGAGAAATATTAGCCTATTAGAAATAAGTTTACATTTTTCGCAATATGAAAGAAAGATACAATTGCAATCATAAACTGGAAGCTGATAGAAATATTCAATTCACATAAATCTACAATAGTATTGAGCACACTAGTTCATATGAATTGCATATATGATATGGTTGATTAATAAGGTATGCTATGCAAGCTTTGCAAAATTACAAAACATTGGGATTTTTTGCATACGTAACTAGTAATGCAAACCACCACAATCATTGTCCCTCGTATCAATGTTGCATAGGTGTCAACTACTATGAATAGATCAAAGAAGTGATGGTAGGAAGGACCATATATCAAAGTCATAAGGAGAAATGAAATTAATCTGCCACTGACAGTTACCTAAACTAAAGCATTGTGAATGTTTTGGAGTAAACAACGAAAAACATACCTGGTTCATTACGAAATACAAATACTTCCTTTGGCATAAAGCTATTATGTAAGACAGTATGAAAAGAAAGAAATGAACACATGAAAATTAGTTGCTGCAAAATTTTATGAATTGAAATGATGTTTCTATTGATGAATATATTACCTGCTTGTGTGATTTCAACCAATGAACTATGTAGTTATTTCTTATATGCTAGCCTCAGATTGTTAATGGGTAACCATCATTGGGTTCGAGGTATGTACTTTGAATGATTAGCAATTATAGTCCCTTGTTGTGTTCCACAGGGTTAATAGTACTGCCATCAACGTCGTGGGAACACTAGTAGTGGACTTTCATGTAGTCATGAAATCAACCACTTATTCTCCTATTTGAATATGAGTCACATGGAGTTGCTGAAACACAGCCATCCATGCCATGCGCTGACTTTTGATGAGGTTGCATTTGAATGCAGCCCCACCATGCTCATTCAACATAACATATAGCAATCCTTAGGTTATGATGGTAGGTGAGAAGGAAGCTATCATCATAGCCATCATCACATGGAAGATGGATAACGTAATGAGCATCCTTCATTTTCATTTTTAGCAACAGTGTAGGAAACAATAAAACATAGAGCAATTTGTTTTATTATGGAAACCAAATGCAACAATCACATTGAAAAGAAACATAGCAGTCTATAGCAGGTAGAAGATTATACTGAAAATATTTTGTCAATAGGAATTAAAAACAAAATATTGAGTTTTAATAATTGTTGTTATTTAAATTTCATACATAAGTAGATTCACCTAATGGGCAAAAATATATTAGCAAAATAGGTAGTAATGAAATGATACTCGTAATACATAAGCTGAGTTCCATGATTAGGTAGAAGTTTGACCGGAATAAGTAAAGGTCATGCTGCAAAAACAAAGTGACGAAGAAGGGCATTATAACACTATTCCAAAATTATCCCAATCGAAGTATACTGAGCATTGCACACCCCTTCGATCCACCTAAGATGACCATCAACCTATTCAAGCAAAACATTTTTTACTCGCAAGGATATGGCCAAAAGTAGTTATGTGGAAAATAAAAAGACTTGCATGCATCCATTGAGTGGCCCCATTTATTGGCATTACCATGCAAGATCCATGATCTCAGCGCCATTCAGGGCCATTGATGAGGTATGGCTCATTATAGCTAAAATACTCAAGTTAAACTAGAATCTAGGTTAAACGCTATCTTATTAACATACTAAATGGGTTAAGTGTGGAAATTAATGGAAATGACCTAAAACACTAAATTTGTGCTAAAAATGCATAATTAGGTCATATTTGAGATATTCTACATGAAACACACTTGAATGATCCAAATGTCAATTGAGCATCAATTTGAGCTTCAAAGTACAAATCTAGGGTTGAATTATGTTTTAACATGTTCAATTAACATAACTCTAAAATTTCATGGCCTTTGGAAAACACTAGGACCTTGTGTTTAGAGTTTTTCCTATAGATCCTTCATGCATATACATTTCCTTAGATAAAAAGCCACAAGGGCTTATCTGTAAGCCTTTAAGGGTTGCTCCGCATCAATTTCTACCACTTATGAGTTTTATTATAAATTTTATACATGTTCGGTCTTTTGGACTGTTCGTGCAATTAGCCTAAATAAACATGCAGCTACAACGTTCTTCATTCTTCATTGTTCATTTTCAATGAAAAGGAACAGCAGCCACTGTTCGTTTCATAGCTCACCTGATCAATGATCGATTCTTCACCATCTTCATATCACCGATGCGAGCACCTTCACACCGAGATCTAGATCTCATCCAACTGCTAGATTTATGTGCAAAACTTCTTGCACTTCTCTCAAACTCATCCCCACCACCAAAACCCAATTTGCTCTTCTTTCAAATGTGGTCTCTCCCCCTTCTAGAGAATCACCTTCTTCTGCTAGTGGATCCGAGGGAATCACCTTCTTCTGCTAGAGGTCTCTCCCCCTTCGTCACTGTAGTGACAAACTGCAACCCAGGCGAAAACTATTAGATAGGCTTTTATTCGCTTTCGTAGATAGATTTATTATTTTCTAGTTAGATTTAGATAGTTTAGGTCACAATTACACCAATTGATTGCTTAGAGTAGGTGTAGATTGTGTAGAGTTAGCACTCGTCTATCGGACCTCCTTGATCAATTCGAATCAGATAGGCGAATTCATTCACACTCATATGTTCATACAACTTCCCCTTCACCTCACAATCACATTCTTCTTCTTGCCTCAAGTTTTTAATCATTAATCCACTCCATCCATCAAAATTGATTTGGATCTGAAGCTCTCTAGCTTTCAAATCCAAATCATGCTCAAACTAACTTGAGGGTCTCTCCATTCACTTCATTTGATCACGAAGACCCCCCATCTAGTTTTAATTATGCAATTCTCTTAATTGATTTCAATTTGAGTTTTATGCTCAATTGAGAGATTTCGGATTCAATGTGTGTCAATTGAATTTGATTGAGTGAATTGAGTTGTTATTCATCTAATTGGATGCATTGCGATGATTCCGAGGAGTTTTAATTAGATTTTTAGTCTTAGATGAGCATATACCCAATTTCTTCTTCATTTTGGTTAGCTTTGGCCAAGGAATATCAGATGTATTGAGATGAGGCTTAGCAATGACCCATTTGGTTTTTCTAGGATTGCTCTGAGGTCTTACACACTAATTGTTAGTGTTCAGGAGCTCTAGGTGATAAAATCACTTGGGCAGATTCAAATTAAAAGCCCATCAAGGCTACATTGTCTTCTCAACTCAAAATGATTTTAATTGTTTGATCAAGGCTTAAATGAGTTTTAAAGGATCCTAATGGAGGTTCTTAATTGATTTTCAAGTGGATTTAATGTTTAGTTTGATTTCACCTCTTGCATTGTCTATGGTGAAGAGAAAAGGATTGAACTAGGGTTTTTAGGGTTCCTTGGATTTGTGATTTGATTTTAAAGATTTCAAACCTTCTAAGGAGTGTTTGCACTGATTTAGAGTGGATTTCCATGGATTCGATTGACAGATTTGAATGTGTATAGCAGCAGCAGTAGCTGCTCTATTTTTCTGATCTGGAAGTTTGTCTGTAGGAATTAATCCTAGATTTCAAGTGATTTTTGGAGGATATGGTTTTCTAGATTTGAAGCTGCCTTGTTTTGATTCGAATCAGGCCTAAAAAGGTTTGATTGAATCCTTCTAAGAAATTGAATAGGTCTGATTTAGTCACTTATCTATCAATGCAGCAACTGCTACCCGTAGGTGAAATTCTGATGGTTTTGAGTTGATTCCATATTTTAATTGAGTTGTTGATGTGTTGTATTGATACCATCACATGTACAAGCTTTCATGTACAATTTTTGGACTTAAATTTAGATTGAAAAGAGCATGAGAATTATGATTTTAGTTCACTGTTAGCTGTTTAATGTCATAATCTATCCAAAATCTGATTATAATGAAATTCAAGGTTGAAAATCATGCCTTTTTTGCTTGATCATGTTGTATATTGATGTTTGAATACTTTTGAATGTTTACATCTCATTTCCAGACTTCCAAAGTGAATTTGAAGGCTTAAGCTTCATGTGTCAACACTCATTTAAGCGTTCTTTGGTCCACTTTGTAAATAATTAAAAAAATACAGCAATAGTGTAAATAAATAAAATAAATGTGTCTTGAGTTAGATTAAGAATTGTTTTATGTGTGCGTCAAATTAGAGTAGGTTTCAAGCCCTCTAGTTGGTAGAGGATACCAGTAGATGATTAGGTCTACTATGGTATAAAATAAAGAACTCTATATACAAAACACTAAAAAGAGTCCTCTTCTCCTCCTCACCTTTTCTCTCTCCTCCCTAATTTTTATAAAACATAAAAAGAACATGAAAACTTGAAAATTTTCAAAAATTCATAAACATACCTTGTATATAGTATTTATACTTGTAAATATAATTTAATAGTAAGTTAATTGTAAAGAGTAAAATATATATCTAAAATGTACATAACTAACATATATATATTATATTCACCTAAATAAATATTTATGTTGAGTTATACAGTATATATCATAATTATATAATTATATATTTATTTATTTAGATTATATGTACATATACCTATGTAAATATAAATAGATATGCATATATGTATAATTAACAACAAAGACATCAACAATAATAATAAAGCACTATTGTCAGGCTTTTCTCCCTAGCAACAGCACCAAAAATAATTGTATGTCTTACAACAATCGTCAATAAACCACAATAAAGTGCTATTGTCAGGATTTTATCTTCGGTAACGGTGCCAAAAATATGAATGACCGACTACCGAGTTGCATTAAAAACATTTAATTATATGTCATTGTAATAAAGGTGGCACAAATGCAAACCGATGTTGTAAATGTCAGTTTTATTTAATTACAATTTTTACTGGTTTGTTTCCAGGTCATTCACTAGGAGGTAGTTATTGATATACATCACTCTCTAAGTACAAAAATATTCTTTCATTCCAAAAATATTAATTTTATTCACAAAATAAATGAATGAATTAATAAATTAAAGAGCTGGTTACTTATTTACAAAAGAATTAACTGATATGCATTACAATTCCTGAAACAAATGTACAAGAAACAAGCATCAAAAACTAACTAATATTACGCTATGTTAATTATATACAACTGAAATAAGTAATAACTAAGTATCAGTACAAAAATAACTAATAATATCTGTAACGACCCGATTCCCAAGTCCCTACGAGACACGAGAACCGGACCGACTCGACTAAACCCAAGACCTAGTCGTCCAACGAGAAAGTAACTAAAAGAGCAGTAAAATAAACCACATTCAGCATGAATATAACTAACAGTAAGGAAATACAGCAGTAAGGAAAGAAACCACTACAGTATATACCACCACAATAGTAGAACAACATTCACAACATAATATGAACTGCAGGTAAAGAAAAGTACAGCGGAAACAAGAACTACTCACTATAACGGAACAAAAAGAGGTACAAGAGAACAGTGGTAACTCTACTAGGCCCTACTCGGCCCAGCGTCCCCTGCAGCCGCTGACCCTGGTTGCTCAACACCTGGTCCTGAAAGGTAACGAGTGTAACACGTCAGCAAAACGCTGAGTAGAGAGGCAGCTAAACTAAAGAAACAGTAAAGTGTACAGTAGCTGTTTTGAATTTTCTTTCTTCCTTTATTTACGTCTTTCTATTATTTCACAATTTATCTATTTCTCAGATCCTTCACTTGATCTCGAATGTTCCTCGTGGGAACGATCTTGATTGCAGTCTTTTCCGAACAGTAGAAGTAGCACGTGGTGCTCTCCTGGCCGGGAGAGTCCCCCGTGGTGATCCTACTCTCAGTCAACCACCCCAAGGTTACTGACAGACGTAACGGTGACTACGGCACGCGCGATAAATGCACGGGTAGCTAACCCGCACTGGCACGCGGTCAGTCATTTCCGTTAACGGGTGCGCCCAAAGCACAGCACGGAACCAGTACAAGGCAGAGCCCTCTCAGTAACAGGGGTCCAACCCCTCCACAGTAACCAAACAGGGGCCTTGCCCCTCCACAGTCCGCGCACCCTCGCCTGACTACCCTAGTTTGCCCCAACGGGACTAACAAGTCGGTGTGGGAGGCTAGCAGAACTCCGGGGCCCGTGGGGTAGCTAGTACCTCCCCACACTAGTAGCTCTCCTCGGTACTATGTACACGAGGGCCAGCAAGTCGGTACAGAGTGGCCAGTCCTAACCCCGGGTCCCTGGAGCGGCTCGCTCCGCTCTGCACTAAACAGGGGGGACAGTCGCTCTCCTTGGTACTCCGTACTCAAGGGCCTGCTCACTTCCCCAATTCTATTCCATTCACTTTCCAGGAGTTCTACTCCTAATTCCCCGTATGGTTCCAGCTCTTTTAACTCAGAACATCTAGCTTTCACTTTCCAGTTTCACGTTCTTACAATCCATATTCTCAATCACGTTTATTTATTCATAACAAGCAGCTGTTAATTCAATTCACAAGCAGCTAGTATTTCCTTTCCACATTTTCCAAGACTGCAGTATTCATACATTCCACTAGTTTTCCCATCCTAGGATTCATGCCATATCCTAGGATCTATCATACAATCTAGTTTTCCAGCCCTAGGATTCATGCAACACCCTAGGAATCTACCATTCAATCTATTTCTCATTCCTAGGATTCATGCAATGTCCTAGGTTCTATTTATGGTTTCATAATTTAATAGATTATACTTAAAGCCACTCTACCAGGAACAACGGGAGTAATGGGGGCGTGGTCGGGAATCCCGCGTGCCTCCGCGACCCCCGAGACTGCAACGGAACGGGGTCCTATCACAAGGATCAAACACAAGGAACTTCTCAAAACAGCATACAGCTACTGTAGACAGGTAGAGGATGTAATTCCGAAAAGAATGCAACTCGAAATGTGAAAAACGGAGCCCAAACGGGCCCGAGACGTGTTGAAAATGATGAAACAGTGTAAAATCAGACGTCTGGAACTTCTTCCAGATGTCTTAAAAAGTGGATCAGGGAATTACCTCGCTCTGCGTGGGCTCTCAAATGTCCAGAAGCCTGCGGGGGCATCTGGCCTAGTTCCCAGACGTCCGATGGTCACCCAAGACGTTTGGAGGTCATTCCCGCCGTCTGGCACTGGAGCTAGACGTCTGATTCGCATTGGATGCGAATCCCCGAACCTGCGCGTACCCATTTCCTCTCTCTCTTAGTACGGTCAATCGAAAGGAAGGAAGAAGACGGAAAAACTCACCTTTCAGACGTATGGACAGTCTTCCAGACGTCGTTCCCGTCGTCTGGCTATCAGCCCAGACGTCTGATTCTGGAAAAGTTTACAGAACCAGGGCGCAACTCGCCCTCTGCTCGCGACGCCCGGCCGCGCCGCGTCTCGTTCGCCTGCGGCTCGAGCTGCAGCAGCACTCCCACGTCGCTCCGCACCCGCTGCGCCCCCACCGGCCGGCTCCCGCTACCCCGGCAGGCTCGAGCCCTCACGGTCGACGCCTCCTCCCCTGCAAAGCACCTCCTCCCGCACCCACCGCAGCTATCGCCGTCGCCGCTCACTCGCGCTCGCTCTCGCGCACCGACTGGAAGGAGAAGAGGAAGGGGGCGGAGGTGACGGGAGTGAGGGGGAGGGCGTGGCCTTTTAAGGACGCTCGAGGAGGAGAGAGAGAGTGCGACAGAGGGCGTAGGAGGGAGAGGAAAAAAGAAGAGGAGAAGCAGGTCTGCGCGTGCAGGGGTGCAGACGCAACGGTGCACGCCGCAGAAAGATGAATCCCAGATGTCTGAAAGTGATACCAGACGTCTGGTACGACGTTTGGGACACCTCCCAGACGTCTTAAAATACGTTTGAAAGCATGGTTCGTAACAATATAACAAACTCAAAGGAAGTTTCGTCCCTGAAACTTGCGCTAACTAGGGTGCGGGAAAACGTCATAAATACCATAACAAACTCAAAGAGGACCGAAGCCGGTCCGAAAAGACGTACCCGCGAAGAGTTCCGAGTACCGCTCCCGCATTGCAGCCTCAGGCTCCCAGGTAGCCTCCTCGTACCGCTGGCTCCTCCACAAAACCTTTACCAGGGGTACTTGCTTTCGTCTCAAACTGCGAACGGCTTGGTCTAGAATTTGCACTGGTCGCTCGGGGTAGGTCAGGTCGTCGCCCACCTCGACGCTCTCGTGACTCAGTACGTGACTGGGATCGGCTACTTACTTCCTGAGGTTGGATACGTGGAATATGTCGTGCATACTAGAAAGCGGGGGGGAGGGCAAGCCTGTAAGCAACGGGTCCAACCCGCTCCAAGACCTTAAAGGGCCCCACAAACCTTGGTGCGAGCTTCCCTCTCACCCCAAACCACTGCAGGCCCTTCATGGGCGAAACACGAAGAAAGACGTGGTCCCCAACCTCAAACTACACCTCTCTGCGTCTCCGGTCTGCATAGCTCTTCTGTCTACTCCTGACAGTGCGGAGTCGCCTGTTGATCTGCTCGACCACCTCTTGACTCTGCCGGATCAACCTGGGGCCAACCTCCCACTTAGTCCCCACCTCAACCCAACTCAAGGGTGCCGTACACTTCCGTCCGTACAGAGCCTCATAGGGAGCCATGCCGATGCTCGAGTGATAATTGTTGTTGTATGCAAACTCCGCCTGGGGCAGGTGCTCCTCCCAAAAGCCCCTCCAGTCCAGTACATAGGCACGCAAAAGGTCCTCAAGTGTCTGTATCGTGCGCTCAGACTGTCCGTCCGTCTGGGGGTGGTAAGTCGTACTAAACCTCAACCGCTTCCCCAAGGCCTGCTGAAACTCAGCCCAAAACTGGGACGTAAAACGGGTATCCCGGTCGGATACGATCTCCTGCGGAACTCCGTGTAGTCATACCACATCATGGATATACCTCTCTTCCAACTGTGCTGGTCCCAAAGTAACTCAGATCGGCAGGAATCGTGCCATCTTCGTCAGTCTATCCACTATTACCCAGACTGCATCGTGTCCTCGCTGGGTAACAGGTAAGCCCACCACCAAGTCCATGGTGATGCTCTCCCACTTCCACTCTGGCACTGGAAGCGGCTGTAGTGGCCCTACAGGCCTCTGATGCTCGGCTTTCACCTGCTGACACACTAAGCACTGCTGCACGAACTCACCCACATCCTGCTTCATCCCCCTCCACCAAAACTCGTGTCTCAAGTCGTGGTACATCTTCGTGTTTCCGGAATGTATGGTGAATCTGGAACCGTGTGCCTCAGTCAGGAGCTCTCTCAATAGCTCCTCGTCTCTGGGAACGCACAACCGTCCCCTCAGGCGCAGCACCTGGTCTGTGAAAGAGAAGTCCCCTGGGTCTCCCGACAGTACTCTGTCGCGCAAGGACTGCAAGTACGGGTCGGCCATCTGTCCTGTGATGATACGTCTATCAGCTCTGGCCTAGTCTGTCGTGTCACCGTCACAGCCCCACAGTGCCCCCATAACTCCAGAGGTAGCCAACTACCCACCTCCTCCAAAAGGCTCCAACTTTGTAACTGTAGACTGGCCAAGTGTGCAGGCGCCTTACGGCTCAAGGCGTCAGCCACCACATTGGCCTTTCCCGGGTGGTAGGAGATGCTGCAGTCGTAGTCCTTCAGGAGCTCCAACCAACGTCTCTGTCTCATGTTGAGCTCCTTCTGATCGAAAAGGTATCTGAGGCTCTTGTGATCTGTGAAAATCTCGAAGGTCTCACCGTACAAGTAGTGTCTCCAGGTCTTCAGCGTGAAGACAACAGCTGCCAACTCTAGGTCGTGGGTAGGGTAGGTATGCTCATGGGGCTTCAGTTGCCGCAAAGCGTAAGCGACAACGTGACCCCTCTGCATGGGCACACCTCCTAACCCATGCAAGGAGGCATCCGTGTACACAACGAACCCGGCACTACTGTCAGCGATGGTGAGCACGGGAGCCGAGGTCAACCTCTCCTTTATCTCCAGAAAACACACCTCACAGGTGTCTGTCCAAGCGAAGGGCACGTCCTTCTTGGTCAACTGTGTCATACGACATGCAATCTGTGAAAAACCTCTGATGAATCGTCTGTAGTGGCCTGCCAGTCCCAGGAAACTGCGAATCTCAGTGACTGAACGTGGTCTCTCCCACCTGAGTACTGCCTCGACCTTGGCTGGGTCCACCGCCAAGCCGTCTCCAGAGATCACATGACCTAAGAAGCTCACCTCCCTCAACCAGAACTCGCACTTGCTGTATTTGGCGTACAGCCTACGTCGTCTCAGAGTGTCCAGAACCATCCGCAAGTGCTGTCCGTGCTGCATCTGATCTCGAGAATAGATGAGTACATCATCTACGAAAACCACCACGAACTGGTCCAAGTAAGGTCTAAACACCCGGTTCATCAGATCCATGAAAGCAATTGGGGCATTGGTCAGCCCAAACGGCATGACCAAAAACTCGTAGTGTCCGTACCGGGTGCGGAAAGCTGTCTTGGAGACATTGGTCTCCCTGATCCTCAACTGGTGGTATCCAGACCTCAAGTCGATCTTGGAAAACACTGTGGCACCTTGCAACTGGTCAAATAAGTCATCGATCCTCGGTAGCGGATATCTATTCTTGATGGTGACCCTATTCAGCTGTAGGTAGTCCACACAAAGGCGTAAGGTCCCATCCTTCTTCTTCACAAACAGTACCGGGGCTCCCCAAGGAGACGCACTAGGCCTCATGAAACCTTTCTCCAAAAGGTCCTGCAACTAAGACTTGAGCTCTCGTAGCTCAAGCGGTGCCGTCCTGTATGGCGCAGTGGAGATGGGGCTGGTCCTTGGTACTAGTGAGATCTCAAACTCGATCTCACGCTCGGGCGGTAGTCCTGGTAACTCATCTGGAAATGCGTCAGGGTACTCTCTGACCACTGGGATGCTCTGGAAGTCTTCCACAGGGCTGGGCTCTGCCACTACACAAGCTAGGAAACCCTCACACCCCTGGCTCAAAAGTCTCGCCGCCCGAAGTGTCGAAATGCACCTGAAACCTCCGTCCACTGGCTGTCCGTGAAACTCGAAAGAAGGCAACTCTGAAATGGAGAAGATGATCTTCCTCTCAAAACAGTCTACCAAGGTGTGGTAAGCGGACAGCCAATCCATCCCCAGAATCACTCCAAAGTCCTCCATCTGTATCATAATCAGGTCAGCTTGCAAGCAATGTCCCCCGACGCTGACCTCGCAATCCGTGTACACCTCCTCAGCTACAAACAGCTGACCACTCGGACCTCTGATTACGAACGGATTCTCTAACAGTGTATAATCCCGGTCCAAGTAACTGCGAAACTGGCTGCGACAAACGAGTGCGTAGCGTCGGAATCGAAAAGCGTGCAAACGAGTCAGCCGGAAACTGAAATCATACCTGCTTCCACCGATCCCGAAGCTCTGGCGTCCCTATGTGTCAGGGCGTTGATACTCCCTTCAGCTCTAGGTGCGGATGAAACAGCCACACTCTGCGTCGGACGGGTAGGTGCTGGCCGGTACCCTCCTCATGACTGCTGTCCTCCTCCTCGCGCCTGGTTACCGCGGCCTCCTGCGCGCCCTCCAGTGCTCTGCGCCGGAAGTATCTGCTGACCTCCTACCCTAGACGGGCAGCCCCTCCTGATGTGGCCCGGCTGGCCACACTGGTAACAGAGGGGAACCCGACTCCCGCCCTCAGTGGGTCCTTGCTGTCGGCTGGGCGGGGGTCCGGTGCTGGCGACTGGCCCCTGTCGAGCGCCCCCAAAGGCCACTGATGGCCCTGTAAAACGTGACGGCTCTCCTGCAGATGCCACGTGTCTCCTATAGGTTCTCCTAACACGCTTAGTGTGACGGCGGAAATCTCATTCCACCACCAACTCCCCTGTCGTACGCTCGGAAGGGGGAGGAGGGGGTGGCGATGTGGATGGAAGCTGAAATTCTTCACGAACCACCTCTCGAATTAGTTGGACGAGGTCCGGATACGGTATGCTCAGGAGAAGAGGAGGGGTAGTATGTACTCCAAGCCCGACACATCTGTCCCTCGGGCCTCGACCTCGGCCGCGCCTGCGGCCCATCCTCCTAGTTCCACGACGAGGCATCTCCTACAAGGAGACGCAAAACAACGAAATACGTCAGTACGGAACAGTACCTAATGAAAACGTCTAAGAGCTCATGTCAAGAGATATGTTGTGGTGGCTACTCTAGTTATAGACGTGTGAATTGGTTATTTTCCAGTCAGTTGATTCACTTCTCGGGACGACCTTGCTCTGATACCATCTTGTAATGACCCGATTCCCAAGTCCCTATGAGACATGAGAACCGGACCGACTCGACTAATCCCAAGACCTAGTCGTCCAACGAGGAAGTAACCAAAAGAGCAGTAAAATAAACCACATTAAACATGAATATAACTAACAGTAAGGAAATACAACAGTAAGGAAAGAATCCACTACAGTATATACCACCAAAACAGTAGAACAACATTCATAACATAATATGAACTGCAGGTAAAGAAAAGTACAGCGGAAACAAGAACTACTCACTATAACGGAACAAAAAGAGGTACAAGAAAACAGTGGTAACTCTACTGGACCCTACTCGGCCTAGCGTCCCCTACAGCCGCTGACCCTGGCTGCTCAACACCTGGTCCTGAAAGGTAACGAGTGTAACACGTCAGCAAAACACTGAGTAGAGTGGCAGCTAAACTAAAGAAACAGTAAAGTGTACAGTAGCTGTTTTAAATTTTCTTTCTTCCTTTATTTACGTCCTTCTATTGTTTCACAATTTATCTATTTCTCAGATCCTTCACTTGATCTCAAATGTTCCTCGTGGGAACGATCTTGATTGCAGTCTTTTCCGAACAGTAGAAGTAGCACGTGGTGCTCTCCTGGCCGGGAGAGTCCCCCATGGTGATCCTACTGTCAGTCAACCACCCCAAGGTCACTGATAGACGTAACGGTGACTACGGCACGTGCGGTAAATGTAGAGAGCTAACCCACACTGGCACGCGGTCAGTCGTTTCCGTTAACGGGTGCGCCCAAAGCACAGCACGGAACCAGTACAGGGCAGAGCCCTCTTAGTAACAGGGGTCCAACCCCTCCACAGTAACCAAATAGGGGCCTTGCCCCTCCACAGTCCGCGCACCCTCACCTGACTACCCTGGTTTGTCCCAGCAGGCCTAACAAGTCGGTGTGGGAGGCCAGCAGAACCCCGGGGCCCGTGGGGTAGCTAGTACCTCCCTACACTAGTAGCTCTCCTCGGTACTACGTACACGAGGGCCAGCAAGTCGGTACAGAGTGGCCAGTCCTAACCCAGGGTCCCTGGGGCAGCTGGCTCCGCTCTGCACTAAACAGGGGGGACAGTCACTCTCCTTGGTACTCCGTACTCAAGGGCCTGCTCACTTCCCCAATTCTATTCCATTCACTTTCCAGGAGTTCTACTCCTAATTCCCCGTAGGGTTCCAACTCTTTTAACTCAGAACATCCAGGTTTCACTTTCCAGTTTCACATTCTTACAATCCATATTCTCAATCACGTTTATTTATTCATAACAGGCAGCTGTTAATTCAATTCACAGGCAGCTAGTATTTCCTTTTCACATATTCCAAGACCGCAGTATTCATACATTCCACTAGTTTTCCCATCCTAGGATTCATGCCATATCCTAGGATCTATCATACAATCTAGTTTTCCAGCCCTAGGATTCATGCAACACCCTAGGAATCTACCATTCAATCTATTTCTCATTCCTAGGATTCATGCAATGTCCTAGGTTCTATTTATGGTTTCATAATTTAACAGATTATACTTAAAGCCACTCTACCAGGTACAACGGGAGTAATGGGGGCGTGGTCGGGAATCCCGCGTGCCTCCGCGACCATCGAGACTGCAACGGAACGGGATCCTATTACAAGGATCAAACACAAGGAACTTCTCAAAATAGTATACAGCTACTGTAGATAGGTAGAGGATGTAATTCCGAAAAGAATGCAACTCGAAATGCAGAAAACGGAGCCCGAATGGGCCCGAGACGTGTCGAAAACGATGAAATAGTGTAAAATCAGACGTCTGGAACTTCTTCCAGACGTCTTAAAAAGTGGATCAGGGAATTACCTCGCTCTGTGTGGGCTCTCAGACGTCCAGAAGCCTGCGGGGGCGTCTGGCCTAGTTCCCAGATGTCCGATGGTCACCCAGGACGTCTGGAAGTCATTCCCGCCGTCTGGCACTGGAGCCAGACGTCTGATTCCTGTTGGATGCGAATCCCCGAACCTGCGCGTACCCATTTCCCCTCTCTCTTAGTACGGTCAATAGAAAGGAAGGAAGATGGAAAAACTCACCTTTCAGACGTCTGGACAGTCTTCCAGACGTCGTTCCCGTCGTCAGGCTATCAGCCCAGACGTCTGATTCTGGAAAAGTTTCCAGAACCAGGGCGCAACTCGCCCTCCGCTCGCAACGCCCGGCCGCGCCGCGTCTCATCTGCCTGTTGCTCGAGCTGCAGCAATCCTCCCGCTTCGCTCTGCGCCCGTTGCGCCCCCGCCGGCCGGCTCCTGTTGCCCCGGCAGGCTCGAGCCCTCACGGCCGACGCCTCCTCCCCGGCAAAGCACCTCCTCCCGCACCCACTGCAGCTGTTGCCACCGCCACTCACTCTCACTCGCTCTCGCGCACCGATTGGAAGGAGAAGAGGAAGGGGGCGGAGGTGATGGGAGTGAGGGGGAGGGCGTGGCCTTTTAAGGCCGCGCGAGGAGGAGAGAGAGAGCGCGACAGAGGGCGCAGGAGGGAGAGGGAAAAAGAAGAAGCAGAGCAGGTCTGCGTGTGCAGGCGCGCAGACGCAACGGTGCGCGCCGCAGAAAGATGAATCCCAGACGTCTGGAAGTGATACCAGACATCTGGTATGACGTCTGGGACACCTCCCAGACGTCTTAAAATACGTTTGAAAGCATGGTTCGTAACAATATCTATTATACTAAATTATATTAACATATTAATATCTATAGTAACATATATTACATATACAATAACACATATATACGTTGCTATAGCCATGGTAATATATATGTACAACTAAAGGCAAAATAGTTATCTATACTAACGTATAAATAGATATATAGTGACGGATATAACTATTGGTAAAGCCTCTAGCTTTATTTATAAACATATAAGAAGCTCAAACATACACTACTTTACAAATACACATATACTTGTATTATTTACATATAATTACTTATGTACTTATATACATCTATTATTATACATTTATACATATTAGTATACTTATACAATTATACATATATAGGCAAACTCAAACACACAGCACTCACACAAACATTCACAATTAGCCTCTTTCCTTCTCTTCCTTCTCCTTTCTTCAACACTTAAACGTTTTAGGACGTCCTCTCTCACACACGGACATCTACTACTCAACCCAAAAATTATGTTTTTAGTGGACGGGCTGACCACGTTCGAGAGATACACAACACCCCATAAGGGTGGGACCAGATCTCTACTAGCAGGTAGCCCTTGTTAATTTTAAGTTCAATTTTATCCAATTCCAGGCCCATATAGGCCTAGCTACAGTGCAGGCCCCCAACCCATGCACTGTACACATGTATATGCTCATATGCTCATTTAGATTAGAGGAGAGAAATATGGTGTGTGGGGGCACCCAGCACTTGACGACTGCATCGCCATCGGCAGGAATTCAAATTATACACCTACACCAAGTCTTCAAACCACAATGTGGTGCTAAATTTTGGCTTGATTTGAGCCCTGCTAATGCTCGCTTGCATTTGATTTTGAGGCTTTTAGACCTCAATTTGAGGGTCATAAATTAAAAATAAATTGTATATTTATAGAGCCCTTATATAGGGTACATAATTGTGTAGTTAATTTAGAGAAATAAATTAATTAGATATATAATTAAATTGGTTAAAGTTTATTGTTTATACATAATAAATTAAAGTTTAATTTGTTAATTATAAATTAGTTACTTAATTACCAAATAGACTTTATACAAATTTAATTTATATAATAAATTATTTATTACACATTTTTATGGTATTTTAAAGGCTTTATTTTAATTTATTTACATTTAAATACTTGTTTAAGTTAGTTCTTTATATAAATAATTTATAAATACTATAATACAGTATAAATACAATATAAATAGATTGAAAATACTTAATATAATATTGTATAACTGTACATTATAACGTACTTCAGTATTAACTTAAATTACTAATTTATTTCATTTTAAGTTAGTAAATTACTTAATTAAGTTAATAACTTAATTATTTTCTGTAATTACTTAATTAAATTAAATTACCGATTTTATACAATCCTTATTATATAGTTAAATACATATGTATAGTATTAGGTACAATTATGTATATTTAAATATGTTTATATAATTACTTAGTTTATTATACATTTGTTAATATAAATTAATATATAATAATGCAATAAGGATATATATAAAATAAATCATTCTAAATATTTTATTTAATATATAGAATTCATATACAAGTTAATTAAAGATATTATTTATATATTATACATTATATAAATATAGATTAGGTTTAAGTTATATTTACAAGTATATACATAGTATATAGGGTATTTTTGGAGTTTTTCTGATTTTTGTAGTTTTATAGGCATAGGAGAGGTAGTGGATAAGACAGAAAGAGTGGGATGAGAGAGGAAGAAGTATTTTTGGTGTTTTTTAACTTTGATCTTTTATTAAATTCCAATGTATACTGAACCGTCGGCTGATATGTTCTACTAAGTCAAGGGTTCAAATACCTTGAAACTTAAACACACGTAAATAAATACTTGATCATACTCAAGATAGGTTTTTTTTTGTGACTTTTTCATGATTTTTATTTATAAACAAATCAACCCAAATTAGGCCTTGAAGAGAATTGGAAAGGGAAATCCTATGACTTAAAACAGGTTCTAATTGCTGGGAACTACTAGTTAAACATTCACAGATCTTCAACACAGCACAAAGAGGATATTCAAACATTCAAACAACATCTTTAACCCTGTTTCATTCAATTACCATATTTAGACAGTTTACACATGAATATAGCTGGCAATGCAATTTAAAATGAAATAACAAGCAATTCTAACTAAATTAATGTCCATTTCAGGTACAAGAATGCTTGTACATGAACTCCTACATCACAACATACAATAGCTCTTCATAAATCCCAGAATAAAGTTCCAATATTCCAGCAGATAGTTCAAGTTCAACAGCTCAGACAACCGCTCAAATTCAGTAGGTAGGCTACTGCAGTTGTTTCTCATACAATGGCTTCAAGGATCAAACAAGTTAAAACCAGTGTTGCAGCTACTACTGTAGCAACTTTAGCAACCAATAGTTTCTTCTGTTGCTGACCTTGCTCTGATCAGATTAGTTAAGATTAATCAGAGCTTAAATTCAGTAGGTCAACTGTTGCTATATAATCTCAACCAAGTTGCTATCATGAAAATCCAAATCTAATTCAAATCTTGTATGATCTGTAAATCACAAGCACACTAGAAGGGGGATGAATAGTGTGGGAAATAAAAAATTGCAAGAGAAATCAAACCACAAAAACAAAGGCACAAGATGTAAAGTGGTTCCCCTCACCTGGGTACTCCACTACCTAAGTCTCCCGACTTAGGATTTTTAACCTGATTCCCTCAACTTAGAGGGAATCAATTTACTAATATCAGAGGTAATTAACGGGCTACCTCTACCCAATTACAAGATATGAAGAAAGGATAAAGATACAGGTGTAAGCAAAATGTAAATAGAAGCTTACAACTATTTCCTATGTCTCCAAAAGGAATATATCTTAAAACAAGTATAATCAAATCTAACAAGAAAAACTAAGGCGTAAAACAAATGATTAATTTCAGAAAAAATACGATTGCCTTTGATGATTTGTTGCAAATGATGAGATGCCTTGAAATGTATGCAACAAAACAAACTCTCTTTCAGCTTGAAAATGGAGAATTGAAGGTGTAGGCAAGAGTATGATTTTTCTTAAGAGATGTGTCTAAAACAACACTCAAAGAGTGCTTATATAGGCCTCTAATCACCTCTCCCACGAATTCTAGCCATTAAGGGTATTTTAGGAACATTAGAATTATGATTAATTGAAAATTAGATGTTCAGACTAGTCACAACGGTTAGTTGGTATCGGTACTGAACTCTTGGTACCGATACTAACTACATACAGTCAATACAACCAAATCACTAGGTACCGGTACTCATTGTGAGTACCGGTACTTGTGACACACAATCTTGGGTCGTGTGACCTACATGTACCAGTACTTGTAATGCATAGTCATGGGTCCTGTGACCTTCATATACCAGTACTCATGATGACTACCGGTACTTGTAAGGTCCAGGAAAAAACCCAATTCACAAACTATGACCACTTGATACCGGTACTCATGATGAGTACCGGTACTTGATGTTCACAGTTTGGAACTTAGGTCCAAACTTGTGCCGAGCAACTACCAAAGATCATTAGTGTTAATCAGTTGAGAAATCCAATCTACTCTAGGTGACTTTGTTTGGAAAGAGTCGATTTGAGTTAAGAACCGAGTAAATGAACGATATTTTGAATCCTAGTTATCTCTACTTTGATTTTAATACCTAGATTATATTTTACTTGTTTGGAGACATACAAAAATTCTAAGATACCATAAAAACTTAAATCTTCAAAAACTTCTTCCTTCATGTGCAATCTTTTTGCTTACATCCATAGATTCTTTTGACCTGAAATTACTTCATAAACATATTAGAATTTAAAATAGTTTTGTTAACATCAAAACATAGAAGAGAGATGGAACTAGGGTCCAACAATCTCCCCATTTTTGATGTTGACAAAACAAATAAGATACTCATATTAAAAATAAATAGTTTCTTAATAACAGAAGAATAAAAAACTCCACAAGAGAGTAAAAAACCTCCCCCTCAAACTAAGCACTCCCTATTTTAGATATGAAGTATCCATTCATTTCATTTCTCCCCCTTTTTGTCAAGCAAGCAAAAAAATTAAGCAAATACCATAAAAGTTCAAATTTCATAATAAGGCGTAAATACATAATCAACCAAAGCATCAAATTCCATAACATGATAAAGTTCATTACATAAAAGAAATATTAAGAACCATAGAAATTTAACATTGTTAAGAGTCATACAAGCAACAACAAGCCTACATACTCAAAAACTAAACTAATTTCTACGACGTTTTCTAAAAAGTGGTTGTTCATCTTCTTCCTCATCTTCATTGTCATCATCATCGTTGGTGCCATCGTCATCATTATCATCATCGTTGTCGTCGTCATCATCATCATCGTCTTCTTCATATGAAACAATTTCTTCATCTTCTGTGTCTTCTTCTTCCTCATCTTCATTAATAATTGGTTCTTTCTCTGCTACAAGAGATGGATCTTGGAAGTGTTTCTATCTTCTTTCGCAGTATTCCGGAGGTGCTTTTGGTTGAGTCCGCTTCCTTGGTTTTGTATGTTGAGTGGAAGATGCAACATAGGAAGACTCAATAGACATAGAAAGATCATGAAATTTGTGTTCCATGTGACGGAAGGCAAAATTCAGATTGGTTGAATTTTGGCCAATGTAATTGAAAGTATTAATCATGTAGGGATCGGTGCCAGACTCATGGGATATGTTCTTCCAAGGAGTTTCGACTTCCGGAAAGAGATAGGTAATGGGGACAGAAGTCGAAGATGATTCAGGAGGTGGATGAGAAGAAAATTGAGCATTTGGATCAACTTCATCTTCTTCATCATCACTGGTAGATTCCTCTCTAGTGGGTTTCACTCCCATTTTCCGGAGAGTGGTCCTTTTGAAATAAACCACTTTTCTAAGACGAGTGAAATTAGAAAGGTCAATTTTATTTTTATGAAACATATAAGACACCAAGATATCTAGAGGTAAAGCCGATACACGATAATGAGGTCTAAGAAAGTGAATGAAAACCGTGTTCCAGTTGACTGGAAATCCTGTAATGATAGCATAAATTAAGGGCAAGATGTCAATAGGAATTTTGTGAAAACTCGAATTTTTATCCCTTAAATTCCATGCTAAAATACGGAAAAGAACAGAGCAAAAAGAGTCATATTGGGGGCAAACAATGCTTTGCCCTGACAGTTAGGAAGCAATAGAGTTTCATGAATTTTTTGGGTAGGAAATTGCTCTTTAAGTGTGTTAAAAGGATGACCTTTATTAGGGCATTGGGTGAAGGTTGATAAAAATTTAGGAGTAATGGTGATTTTTTGACCAATGACTTTGGGAGTTAAGACTAGATGACCTCGATTTTCTTGAACCTGATCGAGGAGCCGAAGGCAGTAGATCGGAGTAAAGTGAGGGTAGAGACATTTGTAAGTTTTCCCCCACTTTCTCACCCACTAGATCATTTAGCCACCTTAATAATCAAGACCTAATCTACTTAGAAGTTTTCACAAACCCTATGATAGAAATTGTTTGTCTTGTTTATCACTCCACTTACCTCGCCATCCACATAAATAAAAATAAAATAAATAAATAAATAAAAGGTTATCTAATTGTGGGATTTCCTGAAAGAGACACACATTAACACCCACAACTCTCGACTTGTGGCGCACCATTCCACTTTGATTCTACCACTTAAATGGGATCTGACCTATAGACCCGGTACACTTCAACTCAATACACATAAGTGAGTAGAAATCTGACTACGTTAAGACTTTTGTGTGCCTTAACTAAGTTGTGCAACAGTCCAATTGATTGAGCTGTTTGTGCTGCACCACTCAAATTAAAATTGATTCATCAAGTAGTTTGCCAATTAGGGTAGATTTTTAGGATTGAACCTGGTACTCTATATTTTATTTTTGATTTTTAAAGGAATATATCTACACCCATGTTTTCAAAACTTGGAGTGTTCTATTGAACTTGATTAAATACACCTAATATTAAACCCTAAAAGTTACTAAATAAGGTTAAACCCAAAAAGAGATATCATCAAATAACCTTGTTTGCAAACCTTGGTTGTGCATGCACACACATTTAAACTGATCATTCATGGCACAATCCATTGGATATAGACACATCCATTTAGGTTAAAATGCCTATTCATGCATCTTCCTAGGTTTAGATTTGCATTTCATGTTATAAATATTGCAAAGCATGCGTCATTCTACATTTGGAATAGTTGCATATATTTTAGGTTAATTAGATCCTTTTCATGGATAGGAAGGAAGGAGATTTATTTTAGGGCCTTAGATGGATGATTAGACCGTACGGATCTGATTAGGATGACGATCAGAGTCTAACGCCTATGAAATCGTCTAGATCGGAGTCTCGTAGCATCATATGAAGCTTAAGGAAGATCAACAGCTAGGGGGAATGTGACATCTTTATAGGTTTCAGATGAAAAATCCGACTGCATGGATGGATCCAGAGCAATGATCGTAGACTGGTAACGTAGAAATCAATTCAATCCGAGCATGGCGCAACCCAAGCTGCCCACGCACACACACGCACCATCGCGCACGCATAGCATCGTGGGCGCGTGTGCACACGCGGAGGCACACGTGCACCCAAGCGCCGCGACAGCCGCAATAGCGTAGTGCGCAACGTGTACATGTGCACAATAGCGGCAGCGATAGTAGGCACGGCAGTGGGCGTGAGCACAGCTGGCATGGGCACATACTGCATGCACGCGCGCAACACGGCTCGTGATGCACGAGCCAGCTGGAGTACTGAATGGTGCGGATCTTCAGCAACAGTTGTAGCGACATTTACGGCCGTCACTAATGACCCAGATACTAATTTGTTGTTCCTCCTCCACTATAAAAGGACCTACCCACCACCATTCGAATCCATCTCTTCCTTTCTTGCTCTTGCCACCTCCAAGGCTCTAGAGAGAGCTTGTCCCAAGCCTGGGATGCTCCTCTACAGTAGAAAATCAAATAGTTTTCCCTCCCCTCATCCCCATTCGTGGAGCATCCCATGGCTGTTCTCTCACCGCCCTTCGAGAAGAAGATCCTTGCCATGATGCCGTCCTGCCCCATCCTCTGTACTCCGACTCTGTCCTCCTTCGTCTCGCTCCTCACCACCTTCCTCTGGGCGATGTCGGAGCGAGTCATCCTCTGAGCAACCGTTGAGGTGGATTTCTCTCACCTCATTCTATCTTTTTACTCTTTCGTAGTGTAGATTTTTTGCTTTCAAAGTGTAAGAAACAGTTTTTCATGAATGGATGATGGTTTCTCTCTCTCTTTTATTTTTGCAAGTAGATTAGCTAGATAAGCATTTGTCGGTCTGATATCTTGCTTCCTAAAAATACAAAAAAATTTAGAAAAGGTAAAAATGGCCAAAAGCAAATTAAAGTGAGGACAGGATTTCATAAAACCAAACATTCGCCTCCCCGTGTTCAACTCGAGACTCACTTTTCGTGTTTTGGTATAAATTTTATTTGACCACGTGTTTTGCAACTACGACGACGAGTTCCTTGTAACCCTGATTTCAAACTCATGAAACACATGCGATCATTTTGGCATCATTACTGGGGAGGAAACGGAATTTACTTTATTTTTTTCTGTGCTTCTTTGCATTTATAAAACACTAATCCTACTTATCTCTAATCTATTGCCTTGCAGCTACCCTAGCATGGAGATCTAAGTGCGGTAGACCAATGTAAAGTGTAGGTAGAGTGTTTTGTAAGTGTCCCCCACACCACCACCACCTTTGTTTTCATTCCATAGCCTAATAACTCAAACCCAAATCAACTTAGGTGCTTTGAATAAACCCTAGGGTAGATTTTGGTTGCTTAATTGTCACTCCACACACCTCACCCACCCGCATATATGAAAAAAATAAAAAAAAATATTCTTCTCTTGTGGGATTTAACTGAAAGCTACACACTTAACACCCACAACTTCTTATCATAAGGCGCACAATCACCTTGATTCTACCAATTAACAGGGATCTAACTTGTGGACCCAGTACACTTCAACTCAATACACATATGTGAGTAGAAATCTGAATAGGTTAAACATTCTTGTGTGCCTTAACTAATTGGTGCAACGGGCTGATTGATTGAGCTGTTTGGGTCACACCACTCAATCTAAAACTAATCCATCAAGTAGCTTCCCACTTAGGGTTGATTCTTAGGGATAAACCAGGCACTCCAAATTATTTCTGATTTCTTAAAGGAACATATCATCACCCGTGCTCTCAAAACTTGGAGTGTTCTACTAAATCTTGATTAAACCAACCTAAGAATTAAACCCTAAAAGCTTCTAAACAAGGTTAAATCCTAAAAGACACATCATCAAATAACCTTGTTTGGGAACCTTGGTTGTGCACGTACACACATTTTAACAGATCATTAAGAGCACAATCCATCTAAAGGGCCCATCACATTCTAAAAGCACAATCATCCCAAGCCTAATTAAAACTGAGCAGATGTGGGCCTTAAGGATTGATTCGCTCTTCGGGGCTCAGACTGAGACCTTTTTCGATTAATCTGCTTCTGTTGGTCCATCTGATGTCTAGCTAGGGAAGTTGTGACAAATGATCGTAGCTGGGGGGTACACTAGGAACCGGAGGCGCAAGTCAAAGGAAGAACCTTCTCCTCAGTCCCTTCTTCTAACTGGTCAGATTGACAGCGTAAATGTAGACTAAATCGTTTATAATCTGAAGATGGGTGTTGGGAATCTATAGGTCTTTAGGCTACCAACATAAGGATAGGTTTGGTTGATTGTATTGCAGGGCACCTTTCTCTATTCTGTATTCCCTCCTACTCCACAATGTATCCTTCCACATCTTTCACACATTTTCAATCCTATCCTCGTACCACCACTTATTCGCTATATGATTACTATTCCGGCTTGACCTGTAATTACCCATCCACTAGTAGGGATGACTTTGATTGGGGATATGAATCAGAACCTCAGTGTCCAGGGCCTAACCCTGGATAACAGGACTATGGTTACTATCCTTCCCAGAGCTACAATGGTTATAGATCTTCACCCTTTGATCACCAAACCAACCCGATCTACAATTAGGAGGGATATAATGATTATGGCACCTACCCTCCCTAGTATTCCACTGAATATAGGTCACCACCATCCTTTAAACAACCTGAAATGACCTACTATCAGGGAGGGACCCGAGAACCACGATATCTTGACTCCACTAGATTTAACCCAAACCCACCCAACCCTGAACCGAACCAGTTGGTTTAGGTGAACTAGATCTAGGATAGGCTGTTGGCTAATTTGAGGAAGACTATACAATCTATAGAAGCTCAGCCAACACCATCCACTGAAGCATTGGAGCCTATGATCAAAATGATTGATCAACTTAAAAGTTCTTTATTGGATTTGCTCCAAAATGTTAGGGATAGGGACCTGGGAGAGTTTCTTCTTGGGAAATTATCAAGGATGAGGATGAAATTTGTGGTTGCTCTAGTGAAATCTTCGGATGATTCTTAAGATGAACCCCCTACAGGAGATCCAATGTCTGAACCTGCTCAAGCGCCTGTCGGGGGGGATACATTTTCTGTGATCGAGGATGACCAGGTTGGACTAGAGCAACCCATTGAGGAAGAATCGATTGATTCACCCAAGATCTACGAACCAGGGAGTGAGGAAAAATGTCTCTTTGAAACAGAAAATGATAATCAATTTTGAGACGTATATAACTGAGGATCATGGATTCTTTGATTCTGAGGGTGAAGAATCTCTTAATGAAGTCTCACTTGAGTGTAAGGAAGATGATTTTAGGGGAAAAACAGGTTTGAGGAATCTAACGAACCGTTTGATAGCCCAATTATTGAAGATTGGATTTGGTTGGGGCCAACTTGGAGTATTCGAATCCTCATTTACTAGAAGATTCAATCAATAGCCCCATTCCTCAACCACATCCCAAAGGGATTGATTTTGATTTACAAATCATTTTACCCAAGTCAAATCTGAGTCAGCCACGATTTCTGGACTTGGGTAAATCTTATGGGATGAACGGTATGCTAGAGGTCCCGGAACCTGAGCACTTGATGTTGGAGGATAGGAATGTTGAAATCAAAGTTTTGGAGGTTAATTTTGAGGGAAAAATAAGTTTGGATCTAAGGGTTCCTATTGACCAAAAACCACCAGCTTTTTACCAGAACCCTTACGATATCTTTTACGTGCAACCCAAGCTCAAAATAACTGATTATGTTTCTGATCTAGATGTTAAGTGGACAATCGCACCTATTGAACCATCTTTACTCGTTGTCTGACATTTTGGTCTTCGGTTGCACACCACTAAACTGTAGGCCCAGCCCTGCAAACATAACAACCTTCGGTTCTAGGTGATTTTCATCCAGAACTTGAGAACCACTCGACCCTAGGGCATGGGTTTGCATCATAATCTGGTTCACGTCTTTGGACATCTTCTATTGGCAGGTCTGTGAATCAATTTTTTATTTTGATTCTGACCTGCACTTGTGAATTCTCAATTTCTTCCTTGTATGTATTTTATGCCTAGCTGAAGGCATTAAATTAAGCAAGTGTTTATATTTCACGTTCTCTGAGGAGCTGACCGGATTCCTCTCGATGTTTAGGTGATATTCTGTTTACTCCGCCCTTTTCATGTCTTTATTTTTACAACGAGGACATTGCATCATTTAGGCATGGGGGGGTTGATACTTAATCCAGAAATCGTTTTGTTAACTCCGTATAATTTCTTTTAGTTTCTTTAAAAAAAAGGAAAAAAAAGAAAAAAAATTGAAAATTCAAAAAGATAAAAAAGAAGAATTAGGAGAAGAAAACTAAGGCATTTGGAAGTTATTAACTTTAGGAAATGAAATGATAGTACCTAAACAATTAGACTCTTCAGGTCTTCGGGCTTAATTAGCTCAGGTGTCCACTCGAATGTGGACTTAGTCTCTACTCCTCGTCAAATCAAATTCATTTTTAATTTGGCTAATAAATTGGGATGATAAGTATGCGACTTATCAACCCGCCCACTGATTTGGGGGGACTTTAAGCCTAAGCATCTACTCACATTTTTTGCACCGACTCACTTTTTGGTGGTTTTTTAGGAAATTGGGTAGCTAATGAACTATCTAGGGTGGTATGGCTGGCAAGTTGTCGGTGGTAACAACTCATCAGCCGGTTGTCCAGAGCACAGTCACAAGACCATTTTCATTGTACTACCTTTAGGTAAATCTTAGATTGGGGAAGCCACCTACTTAGAGAAAAAAAAAACAAAAAAAAGAAAAAGAAAAAAAAATAGAAAAAGGAGAAAAGAATAAAAAATAATCAAAACCACACTACACTACACGAGTATGGCTGGCAAGTTGTCGGTGGTAATAGCTCATCGGCCAGTTGTCCAGAAGCCAACTAACAACAAAATGCACAATAGTTCCCAAAACACTTAGGGAAGAAGCAGGGAAGTAGAATAAACTAGGGAGATATATACTGGGTTCACTCTTGTGTTGATCCCATAAATAAAAGAAGTAGGAAGAAAGCTACCAATCGTAATGATAAACCTTTAGGCAAGGTCACCTGGGGTTGTAAAAACCTGAAGTCCATCTTAACGGCCATTTTATGAGTCTATCACTTTTTCACAAAGATGCTTAGTACTTAGAGTCCCTTTCGAGTCTTGGGCGGGTCTAGTAGTTGTAGAAAGTTATCTTGGAACTCTCAAACTCCAAAAGTACAAAAAAAATTAGAAAAGAAGAAAAATACAAAAAAAGTATCTTCCCTTTTGAAATAAGACGAGGACTTGGGTGGTCTGCATTCTAGCAGACACCTGGGTACTGTTGAGTGTCCGTGGTTTAGGACCTTAGTTGAAATTTTCTATTGTTAATAAACAACTTAGGCTTAAGCGATCAAGTCCTAATTCTATTTTTATACATAGCATGTAGTTTAATTTTGCAAGGGACTAGCAAAAGATAGGCATGGGGGTTTGATGTAGACACATCCATTTAGGTCAAAATGCCTATCCATGCTTGTTCCTAGGCTTAGATTTGCATCTCATGTTACAAATATTGCATAGCATGCATCATTGTCCATTTATAATAGTTGTATATATTTTAGGTTAATTAGGTCCTTTTTCTAGATATGAAGGAAGGAGATTTATTTTAGGGCCTAAGATGGGTGATTGGACCGTACAGATATGATCAGGATGATGATCAGAGTCTAATGCCTCTGAAATCATCCAGATCGAAGTCTCGTAGCATCATATGAAACCTGAGGAAGATCAACGGCTAAAGGACTAGGTGATGTAATTTATAGCTTCAAACGATAAATCCAATTACGTGGATGGATTCAGGTCGATGATTGCAGCACAACAGCATGAAAATTGACTCAATCCAATTTCCGTAGCAACCCCTACAATGAAAAGAACATGGACGGTCCAGATCACGCCATGTGGTGCAACCCAGGCTGCCCATGCACACGCACGTGCCACCGTACGTGCATAGCAGCACTGATGCACGAGCGCGCAAAGGCATGCACATGCACAGCAGCACTAGCGCATGTGGGTGCATAGCGTGCGGAGGCATGCGGAGCGTGTGCCAGAACAATGGCAACGTGGGTGCAAGGTTGTCTTCAGCGACACTTGCTGCAAATCTTCAACGACATTTATGACTGACACTAAATGTTTTGTATACGAATTTGATTCTTTCGTCCACTATAAACGGACCCTTACCCCTCCCATTTTTCTTCTTCTCTTCCTTTCTACCTCTCACCACTTCCAAGGCTCTAGAGAGAGCTTGTCCCAAGCCCGGGATGCTTCTCTAGAGTAGAAAACAAATATTTGTTCCCACCTCTCATCCCCCTTCGTGAAGCACCCCATGACCATTTTCTTACCTCGCTTCAGCAAGAAGATCCTCGCCACGGTGTTGTCTTACCCCACCCTCCGTCCTCGCTCGACCTGCTCCTCACCACCCTCCAAGGGATGTTAGAGAGAGTCGTCCTCCATGTTATCGTAGAGGTGGATTTCTCTCACCTATCTCTATCTTTATTGCTTTCGTAGTATAGTTTCCCAACTTTCCTAGTTGTAATAAACATTTCATTATAAAAATGCATGATTGCTTCTCTCTCTCTTTGTCTCTCTCTTTTTATTTTGCAAGTACATTAGCTAGATTTTATCAAGCTGATCTCTTGTCCTATTGAAAGTTCAAAAAGAATTAAAAAAGATAAAAATGACAAAACAAATAAAAGGCGAAACACGTATCTTTCAAACCAAACGTTCGCCTCCCCGTGTTTGACCCAGGACTCACTTTTCGAGTTTCGGTTATAAATTTTATCTGATCTACGGATTTTCTCATGAATCAAACTACGACGATGAGTTTTCTAAATCTAATCCTTTTCACGTGTGAATCCAATGCCATCATTCTAGCAAGCCGGGGGTTCAGATTACTTTGAAACTTGGTGAATTACTTAGAACCTAATCCTACTCAAGACATCTTA
This sequence comes from Thalassia testudinum, assembly GCA_037157565.1. Lineage (NCBI taxonomy): Eukaryota > Viridiplantae > Streptophyta > Magnoliopsida > Alismatales > Hydrocharitaceae > Thalassia > Thalassia testudinum. Next base: position 47,370,127 of record JAZHRO010000055.1, read on the forward strand.
ATTCTTTTTTTAAGATTTTTTTGTGTCCTTTATTTATTACAAACTTAACTCAAGTCTAGGTCTTAATGAATGTTTCTAAATGAACCTAAGGCCTTAGTCGAAAGAGTGTTTAAACATTCAACCATGTCCAGCATACAATATAAAAGGTGTATGAAGCATTAAACAAGAATTTCACATTGAATTTCATTAATAAATTATATTGGATAGTTAAGCTCAATTTCAAATAGCTGACAAAGGACTTGAACATTAGTTACAAGCAATTCTAATCAAAGTAAATGCTAATTTTAGTACATGAATGCATGCACCTTACTAAGCTATCATAATGCACAGGTCAGCTCCATTTAGTTTACAAAACCCCAGCTCAATTCTTATTAAAACAGTGGATGTAACTGACTGCAGATGAATTCAACTGTTGCTACCATTTCAGATCTGGTAATTCAAACCCAAAAATAATTCATGACAAACACACCACAGACCCTCCAATCATTGAAAATAGAGATGACAACAATGAATGTAGCTACTATGCAGCCTTTTATATGTTCGAATGGGAGATTCAAACACTCACAAGTATGAGCACAATCAAATAGAAAACTAATTGTTTTCAAACTCATATTAAGAATCATATCCATGCCTCAAAACCACCAATAAATTTCCCAAATTTCAGATTTTATCTCAAATCTGTATTGTAAAATGCATTCAAGATCTAAGATAAATAGTCAAATCCTCATGAAATCTTCACTTTAAGATCTGTTCTAGAACTTTTGAAATCCAAAAGAAAATAGATTCAACTCCCATTAATCCTTGCAATACTATTATGATCCCCATCTTACACTATAGACAGTGTAAGATGTGGGTTAAATTAGGATTGCAAAAGCATTTAAACCAATTCAGAAGCATTCAAAATCAGATTGAAGCTTAGAGATAGAATGTAATTTATTCTAATCCCCTTCTTATGCCATAGACAGCATGAAGAAAGAAATTAAGTCAAACATTGAAATCCACTAGTATCACATCCTAAACCTTCATTTCTCTCAACCTGAATCAAAACCTAGAAGCATGAATGAAATCCTTTAGATCTAAATCTAAATCTCATCCAATTGAGCATTTTAATCCTTGCTAGAACCTCAAACCAGTAAAACTAATTTTCCTTGGTTTTAATTATCGATGATGAACCAAAAATTCACATCATCATTGATATAGACACATCTATTTAAGTTAAAATGCCTATTCATGCATGTTCCTAGGCTTAGATTTGCATTTCATGTTATAAATATTGCATAACATGCATCATTTTACATTTAGAGTAGTTGTATATATTTGAGGTTAACTAGGTCCTTTTTACGGTCAGGAGAGAAGAAGACTTATTTTAGGGCCTCGAATGGTTGATCGAATCATATGGATCTGATTAAGATGATGATCAGAGTTGAACACCTTTGAAATCATCTAGATCGGAGAATCGTAGCATCATACGAAGTTTGAGGAAGATCAATGGCCAGGGGCAATGCGACATCATATAGGTTTCAGATGGAAAATCCTACCATACGAATGGATCTGGAGTGACGATCGCAATTCAATAGCATGTGAATCAACTCGATCTGAGCACCATGGCACCCTCGACAAAAGAATGAAAAATGGATGGCCCAGGTGATGCCATGTGGCATCACCCAGGCGGCCCAATACTAGCCAGTAGCAGCGCACTGCATACAATCGCAGCTGCAGCTGCGCGCAGCAGCAGCGTAGCGCATGCTAGCGTGCGCGGACATGGTGCCGAGAGCATGGGCATGTGAAGCACATAGTACATGATGCCTGCGCTAGCAGAGCAGGTGCCAGCGGAGGATAGGCGCAGATCTTCAACAATGCGGGCCTTTAGTGATGCTTGCAACTTTCACTAGTGGTCTACGTGCGTCAGCAAGAAGAATTGAAGGGTGGATCTTCAACGACAGCTGTAGCGATGTTTATGGACATCAGTAATGACCCAGATGCAAATTTGTTCTTCCTCTTCCACTATAAAAAGACCTACCCGCCACCATTCCAAACTATCTCTTCCTTTCTTCCTTTCACCACCTCCAAGGCTCTAGAGAGAGCTTGTCCCAAGCTCGGGATGCTCCTCTAGAGTAGAAAACCAAATAGTTTTCCCTCCCCTCATCCCCATTGGTGGAGCATCCCATGGCCGTCCTCTCACCACCCTTGAGGAAGAAGATCCGCATTGCAAAATCATCCTACCCCATCCTCCGTCCTCCGGTTCTATCCTCATTTCTCCTGCTCTTCACTACCTTCCTCCAGGCGACGTCAGAGAGAGTCATCCTCCAAGTAATCATTGAGGGTGATTTCTCTCACCTCTTTCTATCTTTTTACGTTTTCGTAGTGCAGTTTTCCTGCTTTTGTAGTTGTAAAAAATAGTTGTTCATGAATAGTTGATTGTCTCTCTCTCGCTCTCTCACTCTCTTATATTTTTGCAAGTAGATAAAGTTTTCATCAACCTATTCTTTTGCCCAATAAAAATACCAAAAGAATTCGGAAGGATAAAACGATAAAAAGAAATAAAGTGAAATGCGAATTTCGCAAAACAAAACGTTCGCCTCCCCATGTTCAACCTGGGACTCACTTTTTGAGTTTTGGTTATAAATTTTATTTGATAGACGCATTTTGCGAGCTACGACAACGGGTCCTCTTAGCCCTGATTTCAAACTTGTGAAATATGTGCGGTCATTTTGGCGCCGTTGCCTGGGAGGCAGTGCTCTTTGGTTTTCTTTTCCCTTGTTTCTTCTGCCTTACCTAACTTTTTTCTCACTTTTCTTTTTATCTTACTATGATTGCAGGTACTCTTCTGATGCGGGCCAAAGCAGTTACATCGGAGAAAAGTGCGGAGGAAGGTTTTGTAAGTGTCCCCCACACCACCCCCACCTTTGTTTTCATTCCGTAACCTAATAACTCAAACCCAAATCAACTTAGGTGCTTTTCATGAACCCCAGGATAGATTTGGTTGTTTGTTTGCCACCTCCACCCACCTTTCCATCCACATAAATAAAAATACTAATAATAAAAGTGTTATCTAATTGTGGGGTTTTATGAAAGAGACACACCATAACACCTACAACTCTCAACTTAAGGTGCACCACTTCACTTTGATTTTGCCACTTAATTGGGATATCACCTGTGGACCCGAAACACTTCAACTCAAAGCACATAAGTGAGTAGAAATCTGATTAGGCTAAGACATTATGTCCCTTAATCTATGGTGCGAATAGGCCAATTGATTGATTTGTTTGGGCCGCACCACTCAAATTAAAAGTGATTTGTCAGTAGCTTGCCACTTAGGGTTGATTCCTAGGGCTGAATCAGGCACTTCACATTATTTTTGATTTTTAATGGAACATATCATCACCCTTGTTTTCAAAACTTGGAGTGTTCTACTAAACCTTGATTGTACCAACTTAGGAATTAAACCCTAAAAGCTACTATGCAAGGTTAAACTCTAAACGACACAATATCAAAAAACTTTATTTGTAAACCCCAGTTGTGCACGCACACACATTTTAACTGACCATTAAGGGCACAACCCATCTAAAGGGCCCATCACATTCCAAGATTACAATCATCCCAAGCCTAATTAAAACTGAGTAGACGTTGGCCTTAAGGATTGATTCACTTTTCGAGGCTCAGATTGAGATTTTTTTTGATTAATCTGCTTCTGCTAGTCCATCTGATGTCTAGCTAGGGGAGTAGTGTAAAACGACTACGGCTGGGTTTGTACACTAGGAACTGGAGGCACAAGCCAAAGGAAGAACCTTCTCGCCAGTCCCTCCTTCTAACTGGTTGGATTGATCGGATAAAAGTAGACCAAATCATTTATAATCTCAAGATGGGTCCTGGGAGTTTGTAGGTCTTTAGGCTAACCCACCAAAGGATAGGGTTGATTGCTTGTACTGCAGGGCACCTTTCTCTCTTCTGTTTTCTCTCCTATTCTACCATGTATCCTTCCACATCTTACATGCATTTCCCATCCTATCTTCCTACCACTACTTATCCCTAAGAGGATTACTATTCCGACTTGACTTGAAATTACCCATCCACTAGCCGGGATAACTTTGATTGGGGACATGAATCCGGACCTCAATGTCCAGGGCCTAACCCTAGACAACAAGACTATGAATGCTATCCTTCCTAAACCTACAATGATTATGGATCTCCATCCTTTGATGACCAAACCAACCCGATCTACAATAAGGAAGGATATAATGATTATAACACCTACCCTCCCCAGTGTTCCACTGAATATAGGTTGCCACCATCCTTTGAACAACATAGAATGACCTACTTTCTGGGAGGGACCCGAGAACCTCGACATCTTGACTCCCTTAGATTTAACCCAAACCCACCCAAACCTGAAATGAACTAGTCAGTTCAGGTGAACCTGATCTAGGATAGGGTGTTGGCTAATTTGAGGAACACTATACAATCTTTAGAAGCTCAGCCAACACCATGCACTAAAGCATTGGAGCCTATGATCAAAATGATCGATGAACTTAATAGTTCTCTATTGGATTTGCTCCAAAGTGTTAGGGATAGGGACCTGGGTGAGTTTCTTCTTGGGAAATTCTAGAGTTTGAGGATGAAATTTGTGGTTTCCCTAGTCAAATATTGGGATGATTCTCAAGATGAAACCCCTACGGTAGAGCCAATGTTTGAACCCACTCAAGTGCCTGTCAGGGGGGATACATATTTTGAGATTGGAGATGACCAGGTTGGTCTAAAGCAACCCTTTGAGGATGAATCGAGTTTCTCACCCAAGATCCTAGAGCCAGGGAATGACGAAAAATATGTCCCCACAGACCAAGAAATGACATATGATTTTTAGACATATAAAAATGAGCATCATGGATTCCTTGATACTGAGGGTGAGGAATCTCTTAGTGAAGTCTCACTTGAGATTAAGGAAGATGATTTTAGTGAGACAAATGGGCTCGAGGAGTATGACGAACCATTTCATAGCCCAGTCAATGAAGATTTCGATTTGGTTGGGGTGAACTTGGAGGATTCGAATCCTCATTTACTTGATGATTCAATCAGTGACCCCATTCCTCGTTTACACCTCGAAGAGTTGACTTCTGAGATCATTGTGCCCAAGTCAATCTTTCAACCATGATTTTTGGACTTGGGAGTATCATATGGAGTGAATGATATGCTAGAGGTCCTGGAGCTTGAGCCCTTGATCTTGGAAGATAGAATTTTTGAAATAAAAATTTGGGAGGCTAATTTTGAGGGAACTTTGATTTTGGATCTAAGGGTACCTATTGACCTGAAACCACCTACTTTCTACTAGGACCCTTACAATATCTTTCACGTGAAACCCAAGCTTGAAATGACAGATTATCTTTTTGAGCTAGATGTTAAGTGGATAACTGCACCTATTGTACCATCTTTACCCATTGTCCGACACTTTGGTCTTGGGTTGCACACCACTAAACAGTAGGCCTAGCCCCGCAAACACAACCTTCTGTTCTGAGTGATTTTCATCCAGAACCTGAGAACCACTTGACCCTGGGGCATATGCCTGCACCAAAATCTGGTCCACGTCTATGGACATCTTCTGCTGGCAGGTTTCAAGGTCAATATTTTCATTTTGACTCTGACCCGCACTTGTGAATTCTCAATTTCTTCTTTGTATGTATACTATTTCTAGCTGAAGGCATTAAACATAGCACGTGTGTATATTCTCTTCTCTCCATGGGGCTAACCGAGTTGTCACGAAATTTAGGTGATATTCTATTTACTCTGTCCTTTTCATGTCATTGATTTTACAATGAGGACATTTCATCATTTAGGCGTGGGGGGTGGATAATCAATTCCTGAAATCATTATGTTAACTCCATAGAATTTCTTTTAGTTTCTTAACAAAATAAAAATATAAAATATAAAATTTAAAAAAGATATAAAAAGAAAGAAATTAGAAGAGGAGAACTTAGGCATTTGGATGTTATTAACTTTAAGAAATGATATGAGAGGACCTAAACACTTAGATTCTTCATGTCTTCAAGCTTAATTAGCCTGGGTGTCCACTCGAATGTGGACTTAGTCTCGAATCCTCACCAATTAAAATTCATTTTATGTTGGTAAATAAATTGGGATGATAAGTATGTGACTTATCAACCCGCCCATTGATTTGGGGGGACTTTAAGCCTAAGCATCTGCACACTTTCTTTTTGCACAGACTCACTTTTCGGCGGTTTCCTCAGAAATTGGGTAGCTAATGACCTATCTTGGGTGGTATGGATGGCAAGTTGTCAGTGGTAACAGCTTATCGGTTGGTTATCCAAAGCCCAGTCACAAGACCATTTTCATTGTACTGGCTTTAGATAAATCTTAGATTAGGGAAGCCACCTACATAAAGAAAAAAAATAAAAAGAAAAAGGAAAAAAATAGAAAAAGGAGAAAAAATAAAAAATAAACGAAACCACACTTCATCGCACGAGTATGGTTGGCAAGTTGCCGTGGGTAACAACCCATTGGCCGTTTGCCCAGAACCCAACTCACAAAACATGCACAATAATTTTCAAAACACTTAAGGAAGAAGCAAGGAAGTAGAATAAATCGAGGGGATATACACTGGGTTCGCCCTTGTGTTGACCCCATAAATAAAAGAACTAGGGAGAAAGCTACCGGTTGAAAAGATAAACCTTTCGGCAAGGTCACCTAAAGTCGTAGAAACCCAAGGTCCGTTTTAACAGCCACCTAGTGAGTTTCTCACTATTTTCACAAGATGCTTAACACTTAGAGTCCTTTTTGAGTCTTGGGTGGGTTGGGTAGCTGTTAAAAGTTATGCCGAAACGCTGAAACTCCAAAAGTACAAAAAAAAATTAGAAAAGAAGAAAAATAGAAAAAAATGTATCTTCCCTTTTCAAATAAGGCGAGGACTTGGGTGATCTGCATTCTGGCAGGCACCAGGGTACTATTGAGTTTTCGTTGTTCAGGACTTTAGTTGAAATTTTCTAGTGTTAATAAATGACTTAGGCCTAAGTGATGTAATCCTAATTTGATTTTATACATAGCACGTAGTTTAATTTTGCTAGGGACTAGCAAGAGATAGGCATGGGGGGTATGACATGGACACATCTACTTAGTTTGAAATGCCTATTCATGCATGTTCCTAGGCTTAGATTTGCATTTCATGTTATAAATATTGCATAACATGCATCATTTAGCATTTATAGTAGTTGTATATATTTTAGGTTAATTAGGTCCTTTTCATGGTCAGGAGAGAAGAAAACTTACTTCAGGGCCTCGGATGGATGATCGGACCGTACGGATCCGATTAAGATGACGATCGAAGTCTAATGCCTCTGAAATCATCTAGATCGGAGAACCGTAGCATCATATGAAGTCCGAGGAAGATCAACAGCTAGGGGCAATGCAACATCCATATAATTCTCGGATGGAAAATCCGATTGTACGAATGGATCTGGAGTGACGATCGCAGTTCAACAGCATAGGAATCATCTCGATCTGAGCACCATGGCACCCTTTACAAAAGAAAGAAGAATGGATGGCCCAAGTGGCGCCACGTGGTGCCATCCAGGCTGCCCAACGTCGGCCAGCAGCAGCGCACCATGCATAGCCGCAACCGTAGCTAACGAGTCAATTCTTCGCTTTTAAAGTTGTTTGTCACATAAAATGACGCGTCGTTTGTAGTTCTATGTGGTGGAAAAATCGACTAATCAATAATTAAAATAACCACTCACAGAAGAGCGGGTCGTGTCCACAGTGAGGCAATGACATATTTAAACTTGCACCGGTAAAAAACGTATGTTCATAGTTAGTTTTGACGAGAATCGAGCCAAATCTGCCTTCAGATTAAGAAATCATCAAGAGAACTTGCTGAAATGGCAATTTTCAACAACTAAAGGATATTTTCTACAATGTAGCTTAATAAAATAATAATAAAAGTTGAAAATGGCATGAAATGTAAAAATTAATAAAGCTTGTACTGCAGCAAAATAGGGGAACTTCCTCCCCTTGACAGTGCGTGAGGAGGAAGGAATGGCCTGAGGTGTGAAGCTCGGAGGAGGATCTCTAGACCGAGGGCTCCGTGATGGCGGTCGCTGTGAAGTGCGAGGTGCCCCGAGGTGGCCGGACGGAGGTACGATGGCGGTGGGTTCCGGTGGCTGCTAAAGTGCCGCAGGCCGTGTAGGCATGCGTAGGCGTGAAGTGAGCTCGGTCGCACTGCTGCTGTTGCGTACTGCTGGCAGCGCGCTGCAAGCATCGACGGCATGCTGCAGGGAGTGCGGCGGAAGTGCAGCACACTCTATGCACACAGCTGGAGGGCGATTGCTACTGTAGGCGTGCAGCAGGGGTGCGTAAGGAATGGGGATGGTGCTGCTGCAGGAGGTGCGTACACGCGCGGGTGAGGAGCTAGTGGCCGGTGTTGCATGCTGGTAGGCATGTCGATTGCGTGCGTGGCTGGAGGCATGCAGGGTGCACGAAGAGGTGGTGCAGGGTGCGTAGGGAAGTTGCTGGGTGTTGGCAGGCCTATGCAGCCGGAGGGGCACGGGCGTGAAGTGATCACGCATAAGTGGGCTCTAGAGTGGGCGCACTGGACGGCGGAGGAGATGAAGAAGCATGCGGTGTGTAGTGGCTGGTGGAGCGGCAGCAGTGGTGGTTGTTCGTGATGATGATGAGGGTGGTGCACGCTGAGGTGCTCACAGTAATGCAAACGAGCTCCAGATGGCGCTGTGGTGTGTCATGCCACACGCCCATAGTGGTGGAGGCTCGTCGCAACGGTTGAGGACGGTGGTGGTGGAACAGACGAGAGATCAACTCGCTACACAGAGGTGGGTCGGGGATGGTGGCCTCTCATACAAGGCAGCCTCCCTCCTCCTTTTGTAGCCACCTGCATGGATTTGAATGGAGAGGCAGGAGCAGATCCACATTCTCCGCTAGTCCTTGAATGCAAGTTTTAGTGCGACAGCTGGTGGCATTGGAGCGGCGAACTATGCAGAGAGAAGAGAAAATGATAATAATAAAAGGATTGGTTAATTATGTTCAAACCCTCAATAAAATGTTAATGCCTATAATGCATGCAATGCACCTAATTGTTTACTAATTTAATGAATGTAATTATAAGTTAATTCTAAATGCATTTAAATATGAATGCAATGCATGAATTATGTAATTAAATCAAAAATATGAATTAATCTACTTACATCCTAATGCATGCTAAATAAATGTTAGAATTAACTCAATGTCTAGTGATGAGAGCCTCATCATGAGCCATAACTAGCTCATTTTGACCCAATAAAGAAGATAAAAGCTCCTACATAACCTAGAAGAAGGCTTAACTGAAGGAATAAGTGCTCTGAGAAGAAAACATGACTTAAAGGTTAAAACTGCAATTTTACCATTGCAGTACATAAACAAGATTTCTCAGAGGCAAAACACAGGTCAAAAGGTCTAAATGAGATAAAAAGTGGGTTGAGTTAATCAGAAATGGGTTCATGTGCAATCTAGGAAGTAAATGACATGTGGTAATCCTAAAACAGATCCGCTTAATTGAACAAGGTTTCGGTCAGGATAAAAATCAATTAATCCCTCTAAAAATCATGGAAAAATATCCCCTAGGGTTTAGAACACTTAATTTGGCCTTTGGAACCCAGTTAGACCTAGATTAGTGTCCTAGTTCATCAATTAAACTAATTTGGGTTTTTACGCAAAATATCCAGTCGAACGAGGTCAAACCTAAAATCCAACTTCACCATTGGATTCCTTAGGTCAAAATTAGGTTTTTACCAAAATTTGGACCTAAGGGGAGGTCATCTTGACCTACTTTGCAATTTAGTACACCCAAATCACAATTTGGTCCCTATCTTTTGAAAAGCATAACAGAAAGCAGCCTAACTTCCTCGCCACCTTTGCAATCAGGTCCTGCTGCCATTATTAGGGCAGAATCCTGCTCCGGCGAGGATTTGAGAGGGAATCCTCTTTGATTCCACAGAGATCCCCTCCCAGAAATGGAAGGGAGATTATCTGAGGAATTCCCTTCCATCTGAGGCCAATCTTGATCCCTAGTGTGAACCCAATCTCTCGCGCGAACGCACGAGGCATTTGGGTATCTAAACATTTTCCATCTCCGGCGACCGACCTCAGACGATTGCGTGCCTTCCACACCTTGAACGACTGGCCCAGTGCCTAAATAAGAACCCACACCTCCGGCCGCTCATCTTGAGCTTGATTTGGCTGAGTTTCCACCTCCAATTCATCTCCTCCTGCCCGGCCAAAATTCCCAGAAAGCTCCGGCGAGCCCCCCTCCCCTCCCTCTTTGCTCTGCCACAAAACCAGTGGCAGAGTTAGCTTCCTGACTCTCCTCCGCGTCGCGCAGCACCCGCGCACGCCGCCTCAGCCCCGTCGTCGCCGCCGTTCTCCCCCACTGGGCAGCATCTTCTCCGGCAACAACAGGTACTGCTGTTCGCCTCTCCATCCCCCTTCATCCCTGTAGTTAGGCCAAATACCTTCTCCACATTCCCCTCTCTCTTTTCCCTTGCTATTTTATCTAATTACCCCCCGACAGTGCCCGAACACCTCCATCTTCCTCGCCTCTGACCGACCTCCGGCGAGCCGCCCACAGCACTTCGCCCCTCCACACGGCTCGCCAACCCCTCGTGAGCTCCGCCTCACCACCAGGAACTCATTCCACCCCTCCACTGCCACTCCAGACCTCCACAATAACCCCCCGACCAACCCACAACTCCGGCCACAGGTTGACCTAGGCACGCACGCCTAGGCCAACCTGCGCCCTGCAGCACCGTCCACCGCCTTCGCCGTGCTACGGCGAAGGTCTCTAGCTGGACTGATTGGGCCGAGAGGCTCGTTTTGTGTTTGACAGTGTTGATGCTCCTGCCGCCATGGACGACATTTGAAGAAGCTCCATAGCAGCTCCAGGCGCCAGGGCTCCCAGGCTACAGGTGCTGCGTAGTCGTGCGAGTGTCGCGAAGTGCCCTGGTCCAACAAGGAGCGCAAGCAGAGCCAATAGCTGTGGGGATGGCACTGAGTCTACGGGCGCACGCGAAATCAGGGCAGAATCTTTAGTCCCACATCGTGGAGAGACGAGGTGCCGCTGCGACATAAATTGAATTTGTGATATTACCTTAATGCCTCCGTAAGCACAGGGGTGAGGTCCCTCACTTGCTCCCCATGCACGCCTCGTCCGCGACTTGACCACATGGATCTGGCAGGATCCGACCGACCCAATCCTTGGAGCACTCCTTGTGCATCACACCACCTGCAGGTGCGCCTGGTCCCGGGTACGATCCGACCCGAATATCCGTGTGGCTCTGGGAGAGCGTCCCTGAGTGAATTGTTGAGAGAGAGAGACGCACGGGTAGAGGGAAATGGGTAGGTTTTGCTCCTGTGCAGGCAAACTGAGCGTGGAGAGACTTAGCTGCAAGGAGAAGAGAAGTTGCAGAAGAAGAAACTGAGCGAAGGAGAGGCCAAGGCAGAGAAGAAGAAGAGGAAAGAAGCCTTCGCAGAAGAAGGAAGAGTAAGGAAGAAGCAAGCCAGAGAACGAAAGAAAGGTCAAGTGAAGACAGCAAAGATCAGAAGAAGAAGAAAGAAGGAAGGCAAGGCAGGAGAAGAAATAAGAGAAAAGATACAAAGGTAGGAAGAAGAAGCCTTCGCAAGCAAAGAAGAGAAAGAAGATCAGAAGAAGAAAAAGGGGAAAATACTTTTAAGACGTCTGATCACCAGATGAAACGTCCAATTTCATATATTTTGTCATAATTACTTTTAATGGCATACATTCATATTTGTATTAACATTTTGAGTAAATTGGAGTGTTCAATTACATTTTGATTAGTAGTAAATTCCATTTGCTCCCCGTGTTCGACCTCGGATACTCCGGTTTTCGAGTAATAAAATTCTCTATTTGTTTGAACGCTTTGTCGGCTATACTACAACATGACATCCTTTAAAATCGCACAAATGTGCGCCAACATTTTGGCACCGTTGCCGGGGAGCAATGCGCAATTTACCACTAGTCTCTACATTCTTTTTATCATATTGAACACTAACTTGCCCTACTTTGCTTTGATGTGATCTTGCAGGTACTTCATGAGAAAATCTCTCCCGCAAGTCAACCACTCCAGGGCAGGTAATTTCTTTTCTTCCTTAATCATCCCCTAATCTTTGAAAGACAAGAGGAAGAAAATCAATTTAGGAATCAATTGCCTTCTTTATATAGTAATCACCATCTCTAAGGCAAAAAATTTCCTGATTTTGCAAAAATTTCTGCAAATATTCTTGAAGTTGGAGTGATTTCTTTTAGATTCCATCCCACAAATTCTTGTGCCTAATTGAAATAATGCTTAATCTCGGTGGAACACACACTTCTTGTTTATAAGTCCAAAGAGAACTTTTGAAAAAGAAAAAGAGGATTGGAAATAGAACCAAATTAGGGTTTCCACATTAGGGTCTTGAAGCACTAGTCACACATGCCTGTATAAAAGGAAATAAACCCTCCTGCATCAGTGTGCCACCCAAGCCCTTGATTGAAGAAAGCTAAATAAGACAAACCCTAAAATTGAGCTCTAAAATCACTTGAATCTTAAAATTTTTGGACCTAATAACCTGGGAGTCAAATCAGGGTGATCTCTAGGCTCCAAACATAGAATTATTCTACCATCTATAGGACAGGTCAGGTGAAGTTGACCCCTTGGGTCAACCAACCTCTAAATTAGGTCACAATACCAAAAACATCTAAAGTTCAAGTGAGAACCCTAAAAGCACCTTTGAAATAAAAAGTGATAGACTTAAGAGGTCAAGGTCCCCATTCTGGTCTACCTGGAATCTCAGTGACAAGAGAGGTCGGGTGGGGGGAACCCTGTAACCCGTAGGGACGCTCTACCGGGTAGGGGTCTTTGCGGGACTCTCCTTCTCTGGCTGCCCAGGCAATTCTCAGGTGGACGATCTTCGGATCCAAGGGTCCATCTGCCCCGAACCTCCATAGTCATCCAAACATCTTTGGGTGTCTTGATTGGGTCAAGAACATCTCCAGTCCCTCATCTTTTCTCTTTAGAGCACACATATACATTTTCAGTGGGACTCATTATTCAGATCTGATCGCTTCATAACACATCTTGAGTCAAACTCTGATCTTGATTTCACCACCTGATCCAAGTATGCAGCCGAACCACCTAAGACTACCATTCAGGAAACCTGAATACCGGAGATCCATTAGAGATAAAATGATTGAGGATACCATGAGATTTTATGAAAATGAAGAAACCTCAACAACAGTAGGAAACATTCAGGTTGATGTCCCAACAACTACAACCTTTGTCATAACTTGTGCCCAAGTACTATTAGCAGAAGCCAACAAAGGATCAACCCGTGACTTGCTCATTACTGCATACATTGAGATAGAAAAATTGCACAATAGTGAATACCTTCAATGTATGACAAATCCTCGACTTTGGAAGCAACACCAAGATAGTATTGAAAAACGGGAAGAGATAATGAGATTAATAAAACAAGTGATTGATCAGAAATACCCGTACATACCACCAACAGAGGATGAGCTATCTTGGAACAACATCGAGGATAAATCTAACCTCGGGTTTGAGGCACAAAATGGTTGTGGATTCCCAACCCAGATGGAGTATAATGCACCTGATACTGAAGAAGGTTGGGAAGCTCCAAATGCAGGAAAAGACCATGATGAGCCCATTTTAGAATCCCAAGACTCCTGCAAGTATGAGAGTAGAACTGAACCTCTCGAGGGTGTAAATTCCGTCCCTTATTCTGATAAGGTGACCCTCGAAGGTTATTCAGACCTAAATTCTAGTAATTCAACCCACATCCTAAGCCTAGAACCTAGATCTGAAACATATTTTGAAGATTTCAAGGCCCTAGATGAAGAAAATAAATCTCTTAATGAAGAATATGATTTTGGGCCTCGATTTGATGAATATCCCTCGTCAACCTCCTCAGAGGAACGAATCGATTTTGCAAAAGTCATGCCAATCTACGACACAGAAATCGAGGAGTTGGACGAGTAGGGTTTCAACTGGGTCTACCCTACTAGCTTAGAATCTTAGCCTCTACCAGATAAGGATACCCTTTTAAGCTCAGAATTAACATTTAGGCTAGATCCCAGTTAGGCTACTGAATATACAACATATGATTTATTCTATGGTGGAACTCATGATCTAGAATCTCATTCAAATTTTGATTTTCACAAACTCTCCGACGATTTTGAATCTGACCATAACATCGAAGAAAATCTGCCTCCTGATTATAACATGTCAATCTTCTTTGAAGCCACCTGCTCTACATATACAGAACCAATCAAATCCCATTCCCCACCCCGACCCGCAACTGGACTCAATTTCTATTCCGATTCACCTCTCACTGAGCCGTTTGCAGATGATTCAACTCCATATCTAGACCGGGTATCGGGTACTGATCAGACCACAAATCAGGAGCCTCCATCCTTTGATCACCCCTGTAGGGATTCCACACCTTACATGGATAATTTTTCAGAACCCTACTTTGACCAGGCTGATTCGACTCAGCCTGAACCCGAGTTTTCACTTCCATATCCATCAGAACTTCACTGCATATGGTGGGTTCTGCATCTGCTGATCTACATCTATCAACCCACCAGACTTATTGGGTTCGGGCTGCATCATTAGGCCACTGATCTCAACAAGCACCTGGTTGGACCAACCAGGCTCTTAATTAAGGTGCTTGTTTTCCAAAATTCCATTGATTTAACCACTCCCTCTCCACCCCATGTTCCGCTTGGCTGAAGGCATTAAATTTAGCGCTTAACGGGAGGCAACCCGCCATTCCCAAAAATAGATACCCGTCTGATTATCCATCTGTACTCCACGTCTATTGCACCTTGAGTCCAGCCTTAGACAGTTGATCCCACCTCTGGTACACGTATCAGAGCTTAAAATCATCCGCATCAGTCATTTTCGACCCATTCACCCACTCGGTGTATCCTGTTCTAAGTCCCGGACCTCAACACTAATTCATACCCTCTGTTTACAATGAGGCCATTGCAAAACTTAGGCATGGGGGGGTGATAAAGTGCATACATACAGAACCAAGAAAAAAAATCAGGAGTCTCACACACAAAAAATTTGCATATGTCAAAAACACAAAAAGATTGAAAAAAATTAAGAAAAAGAACAAAAAAATGGGGGGAGGGAGGAAATTTTGTGAGCCACATAAGCATAAGGAGGAGAAAATGAGCAAAAATGAAGAAAGGAGCACAAAAGGAAAAGAAAAAGAAATAGTCATTAGTAAAAGATTAAGGAATTAACTGAAGTTCTAGACCAGATCAAGAAAAGAAACAAAAGAAAAAGTGCTAAGGAAACATAACAAGAGATTAGCGGGAACGCTGGTCTTAGGCCTTTTGGGCTAGTATCTTTAGCTTAAAAATTCACGTATCCGTTAAAATCTAGATAATCCTCAAGAGGTTGAGGAAAATGCGAAGCTTAAGTATTAGGTCTAAGGCTTAGGAAGTATTCGGCCTCGCTAACTGACCTCCAATTTGCAGGATTCGGTAACCTAAGCACCCCAAATTCACACACAGTCTGGTTCAGTGTGCATAAACATCCAAATCACACAAGAGCGTTTAATGTTCTACAAAAGTCACCTAGATTAGGAGCGGCCAATCAACACAAGTTGATTTGGACGAGTTCCCAGTGCGGAGAGGCAGGAAATTCCCCTCAAAGATGCGTAACAACATATCGTCTCCTCGGTGCTTGTCTCTTAGGATATTTAAATATCCTACTGGGGGCAGGTAAGCACTCTACTGGTTCAGATACCATGGGCGGCATTATCACGAAATGTCGATCGCCAGGGGCTGAATTCGGCCACGGAACACCATGGGCGGGATTATCTCGAAATCTCGAAAGCCAGGGTTCCGGGTGTTGCCATGGGCGGGATTATCTCAAAAGCCAGGGACCCTTGAGGATTGATGATGGGGACGAGGAATCTGATACAGAATGTGTTGAGAAGCTCATCCGAAGCTAGAAATAAAAAGAAAAGAGCGAGAAAGGCTCTCTGATGAGAGCCTCATCATGAGCCATAACTAGCTCATTTTGACCCAATAAAGAAGATAAAAGCTCCTACATAACCTAGAAGAAGGCCTAACTGAAGGAACAAGTGCTCTGAGAAGAAAACATGAAATAAAGGTTAAAACTGCAATTTTACCATTTCAGTAGATAAACAGGATTTCTTAGAGGCAAAACATAGGTCAAATGGTCTAAATGAGATAAAAAGTGGGTTGAGTCAATCAGAAATGGGTTCATGTGCAATCTAAGAACTAAAAGACACTTGGTAACCCTAAAACAGACCCGCTTAAATTAACAAGGTTCCGGTCAGAACAAAAAGCAAGTAAACCCTCTACAAATCATGGAAAAACATACTCTAGGGTTTAGAACACTTAATTTGGCCTTTGGAACATAGTTTGACCTAGATTAGGGTCCTAGCTCTTCAATTAACCTAATTTGGGTTTTTACGCAAAATATCCAGTCAAACGAGGTCAAACCTGAAATCTAACTTCGCCATTGGATTCCTTAGGTCCAAATTAGGTTTGTACCAAAATTTGGACCTAAGGAGGGGTCATCTTGACCTACTTTGCAATTTAGTACACCCAAATCACAAATTGGTCCCTATCTTTTGAATACCGTTGCAGAGAACCCCCTAGGTTCTTCGCCTCCTTTGCAAACCGGTCCTGCCGCCATTGCTAGGGCAGAACCGAGCTCCGGCGAGGTTCGGAGAGGGATTGCTCTCTAATCCCTCAGAGATTCCCTCCCAGAAATGGAAGGAGGATTCTCTGAGGAATTCCCTTCCTTATAAAGTCAATTACAATCGTTGGTGTGAACCCAATCTCTCGTGCGAACGCACGAGAGATTTGGGTATCCTAACTCCTTTCCATCTCCGGCGACCAACCTCAGGCAATTACGTGCCCTTCACGCCCTGCACACCAAGTCCAGCGCCTATATAAGAACCCACAACTCCGGCCGAAGAGGCTGAGCTTGATTTGGCCGAGTTTCCCCCTTCAATTCCTCTCCTCCTGCTCGGCCAAATGCCCCAGCTAGCTCCGGCGAGCCCCCCTCCCCTCCCTCTTCGCTCTGCCACAAAACCAGTGG
This sequence comes from Thalassia testudinum, assembly GCA_037157565.1. Lineage (NCBI taxonomy): Eukaryota > Viridiplantae > Streptophyta > Magnoliopsida > Alismatales > Hydrocharitaceae > Thalassia > Thalassia testudinum. The sequence goes on from JAZHRO010000055.1 coordinate 47,387,283, forward strand.
CAGAGTTAGCTTCCTGACCTCCCTCCGCGTCGCGCAGTACCCGCGCACGCCGCCTCAGCCCCGTCGTCGCCGCCGTTCTCCCCCACTGGGCGTCATCTTCTCCGGCGACAGCAAGTACTGCTGTCCGCCTTCCGTCCCCTTTCGTCCTTACAATTAGGTTAGAACTCCTCTCCATCCTATCCTCTCTCTTTTCCCCCTGTTATCTCATCTGATTACCCCTCGACCGACGCTGACCACCCTCATCTTCCACATCACCGACCGAACTCCGGCGAGCCGCCCACACCACTCCGCCACTCCACACGGCTCGCCAACCACCTCGTGAGCTCTGCCTCACCACCAGGAACTCGCTCCACCCCACAACTGCCACTCCAGACCTCCATAACCACCCCCCGAACAACCCACCATCTCCGGCCACAGGTTGACCTAGGCGTGCACGCCTAGGCCGACCGGCAACCTGCAGCATCACCCACCGCCTTCGCCGTGCTACGGCGAAGGTTTCCAGCTATTCTAATTGGGCCAATAGGCCGTTCTGTGGAATCTCAGGTGAACGCCCCGGCCGCCATTAACAGCCGAAGCAGCAGGAAGCTTGGAGCAGCAGCAGGCGTCAGGCTTCCCAGGCGGCAGGTGCAGCAGACTGTCGCAAGTGTTGCGAGGTGACTGAGTTCAGCAAGGAGCACCAGCAGGGCCTTCAGCGTGGGCAATTGCACACGAGAGTCTGCGGGCGCACGCAAAGGAAGGGCGGAACGTTTAGTCCCACATCGTGGAATCTCAAGGCACAGGTATGGTATAAAGAGTTTTTGTGATATAGGTTTACTGCCTCGAAAGCACAGGGGTGAGGTCCCTCACTGACCCCACCCGCCTCGTCCGCGGCCTGACCACGCGGACCTGGCGGATCCGACCCGACCTACGCACTCCTCGCGCATCACACACCTGCAGGTGCGCCTGGTCCCGGGTACGATCCGACCCGATTGAGACTGTGGCTCTGGTAGAGTGGTTAGAGTGAATTGCTTGAGAGAGAGACACGCGCGGGTAGAGGGAGAAGGGTTAGGTTTTGTTCCCTGTGCAGGCAGGCTGATTGCAGGAGAAGGACTTGGCCGCTGCAGAAGAAGGAGAAGCAAGACAAAGAAGAAGAAGAAGGCAACGAAGAAAGGAGAAGCAAGACAGAAGAAAATAGAAAGGTTAGAAGTCTTCGCAGGAGAAGAAGAAGAAGGACAAGGGAAGATTGCAAAGAGATCCGAAAGGCAAAGCAGAAGAAGAAAAAGAGAAAGAAAGATCACATTTAAGACGTCTGATACATAAATCAGACGTCTAATTCTATTTTTTTTACATCTTTCTTAAAAACTCTTTGAATCAATTATATTTGCATTTAACAGTTGTATTCTTGGGTTTTACAAAGTACTGAGTTTGCTCCCTGTGTTCGACCTCGGATACTCTAGTTGTTCGAGTAATAAAATTATTTGTTTAAATGTTTTGTCGGTTCTACTGCAACGTAATACGCCTTTAAATCCGCACAGAAACGTTGACAACATCTTGGCGCCGTTGCCGGGGAGCAACGGGCACTTGTAAAGCTTTTGAGTACAACTTTTCTATTTAATATCTGACTTAACTTCTCTTTTGTTGTGTTCAATCAGGGAAAGCAAAACAAAAAGGAAAGAATAGCAACTGCACAACAGACTGGAGCAGGTAATCTCCATAAGCCTTCCACCTTAACCCTCTCACAATCTAAAAAAAAAGAAAAAAAAAAGGGGAGAAGTCAACTTAGGGCTACCTGTCTTATATTTAGTAACTCATCAAGTTGCCTGATTTTCATTTCAACATATTTTTGTCTGTCATCCAACTAAGGCAACTAGGGCTAAAACTTTCTTGATTGAGCCCTAGGTGCTAAATTCTAAGGCAACTAAATTGGACCCATTAGAGCCAAGTTAGGATTGCAAAGCTAGGGTTTTTAGAGACACATCTTCTCTAAAACAAAGAAACAAACTTTCCAAAAAGAAGTGTGCCTAAACCGTGTTTGAAAATATTTATACAAGAGGAACCCTAAGCAAATCAGGCTGATAATCCATTTGAATCATAAAAGGAAGGACCTAAAAGCTCTCAAAGGAACAAGAGGTGAAGTTGATCCCTCGAGTCAACCAACCTTAATATTAGGTCACTTTTTGCACTCAAAATACTTAAAAGTTCAAGTGGAACATTAAGCACCTTGATCTTAAAATAAAAAAAAAAGGTAGACTTAAGAGGTCAAGATCCCCATTCTGGTCTACCTGGAACCACAGTGACAAGAGAGGTCGGGTGGGGGAAACCCTGTAACCCGTGGGGACGCTCTACCGTGTAGGGGTCTTTGCGGGACTCTCCCTCTCTGGCTGCCCAGGTATTTCTCAGGTGGACGATCTTCTGATCCAGGGGTCCATCTGCCCCGAACCTCTATAGTCACCCAACAATTCTTGGGTGTCTTGATTGGGTCCAGCACCTTCTAATCTCATCACATCTTCTGGTGCATGTTTGGTAGGAGGTCCTTAAGACCACCTTTAAGACCTCCTCTAGAAATTCATTCTCGCCGAGGCCAAGCCTCGACGCCCTTGTTTGTGCAGCAACCCCACCACATAAATCTTTCATCTGATTCAGACCCTGATTCTCCTTCTCCCATCATGGCACAACCCATTGAAGAGGAGAATAACCTTGAACACCAACTTCAACGCTTGAACGATCTCTTTCAGAACTTTGTAAACCCACCACAGCGACCTATGATGTGAGATCACTATAATCCCGCTGCGGTGGCAATTGAACCCCGAGTACGAATCCCAATTGGAGGACCCGATTCTGATCTAAAGCCCAATATGATTCATGCCATACCAAAGTTCCATGGGCTTAACTCTGAGGATCCATTCCAACACATTAAACAACTCAAGCATCTGGCCCAGACTTTCGGCTCAGATGTACAAAACCGGGATATCCTACTCATGAAAATGTTTTCGTTCTCCCTCTTGGACAAGGCCGCGCACTGGTATCAGACTCAGACTCGCCCGATCAACACTTGGGAGGAATTACAGTCCGAATTTTTGAAAAAATTCTTCCCTGTTGGCCGGACGAATGCCTTGCGCCACCAGATCACTCATTTCACTCAACAACAGGGAGAACCTCTTCACGAAGCTTGGGATCGATTCCTAGATCTCATGCGAAAGTGTCCCCATCACGGAGTTCCTAAGTGGGAACAAGTCCAGTCTTTTTACCAGGGACTCCGTGAGGATATTCGTCTAATCGTCAATGCAACATGTGGAGGAAACATCATGGGCCAACACGAGGACACGGTGTGGGAGATTCTCGAAAACATGTGCGAGAACTCCATAAACAATGACTCCTTGGGCTTATTCGACAGGACGAATGCCCGCGCATCGACGAATCTAAGAGGGACACATGAGACGCAGGACCTGTCCACTTCTGTTGACCTGGAATTGATGGCCAGTCGGTTGGACAAGGTCTCTATCATAGAAAAGAAGGTGGACGAGCTAACTCGACATTTGCAGGAAGCCACCTCTGCACAAAACTCTTTTGCACGACCTCCTCTGGCAAGGGAAACAGTGCAAAACATCTATCACCAACCTGCCAAGGGGATGGGCCCCTATCCACCCCCGTCTACCTCCCAGACCGGAGTGACCTCCGATCCCGTCTACTCGAGTTGGGGGAACTCTGAACCCTCGTATTCTGACTTTCTTGAGGTTTCTCGGAACTGCGAGGACCTCAATGCCATCCAGAACGACCCATACTCCAATACCTACAACCCTGGATGGCGAAATCATCCTAACTTTCAGTGGGCGGGAAACTCTCAAAAACCACCATATCAACCCCGCCCACAAGCTCCTCGTCCATATCAGCCGCCTCAGCCTCGGCCCAATCCCACCTACCAATCTGGGCAAAATCAGGATCAACTGACTCTTATCCTTCAAACGCTGGCTGACATTCAAAAAACGAATGCGGCAATGCAAAAACAGCACAAGGACGAGATCACAGAGGTTCGCAACCAACTGGCCCAGATGGCAAATTCTCGCCAACCTGGCACCCTTCCTTCGCAACCTCTGCCCAACCCAAATAATGTGCCGACCCAGAGGCGCATTATGAATCCAAATCCAGGCCACGCACATTTGATTTATCAGGCCCCTGCTACTCCATCACCAAACAGGATGGAGGCTTCTACATCTTATGCAGAATTTCAGCAGCAGCCACCTCTCCTACCTAACCCAAACCAAAGTCAGGCTGGATTAAACTCTGTAACAACACGTAGTGGTAAAACAACACAAGACCCACATTATCTGAACCACTCCAAGCCTGATAATCGCCAAGACCCTAGGGTAGTCATCCAAGATACTACTGTCCCAGATCAAGAACCTGGACCTATCCCAGAGAAACCAGCTAGGATCCCATTTCCTGAGGCTTTGACCAAAGGAAAAAGGACAACCAAACCTGTGGCTCCTGAGGAGGATCTGGTCAAGCTCTTTGAACAGGTCCAGATAAACATCCCGTTGATGGATGCAATCCGCCACATGCCGGCTTACGCAAGATTCTTGAAAGACATATGTACACCTAAACGTAAGCCGCGAACCAAGGATGGGAATCCGATTGTACTGTCAGAGCAAGCCAGCTCTGTCATCCTGAGCAAACTCCCACCCAAGGCTAAAGACCCAGGAACCCCCTTGATTTCTTGTAAAATTGGTGAAACCCAACTTGATAGAGCCCTACTAGACCTAGGTGCCTCCATAAATTTAATACCTACATCCCTCCTTGACCACCTTGAAGAATCTGAACTTAAACCCACTGAGGTGACATTGCAGTTAGCTGATCGATCCATCAAGTCACCCAAAGGAATACTCGAGGATGTCATTGTTAGGGTACGAGATTTTTATTTCCCAGTGGACTTCATAGTACTGGACATGGATGCACCTAAGAACCCAAGGGACACACCAATCATATTAGGGAGACCCTTTCTGGCCACTGCTAGGGCCAATATAAACTGCGAAGAGGGCCAGATAGAATTAAAATTTGGGAATCAAAATCTGAAGATCGACATTTTCAAAGCCCAACAAGGGATTAATTGCGGGGTTATAGAGGAAATTTGTGATGTCAAAGCCGTGGTTGATGAACTGCACATAGAGGACAACCTGATTATTTCTGATCAACCACTAGAAAATCAAAAACCGCTAACAGAGGAGTGCGAACACAATCTAGACACACCTATGACTCCTACCATTGCTCCCGACACAAACCCTGAACCACCCGCTGCTGCTGACAATCCTGTCATGGAACTCAAGCCCCTTCCTGAACATCTAAAATATGTCTTTTTGGATTCAAATCAAACATTTCCTGTGATTATCAATTCTCGACTCACACCTGACCAGGAACTCCGTTTGATTTCTATTCTCCAGCAACATCGTAGAGCCATTGGATGGACTCTAGATGATTTGACTGGTATAAGTCCTTCATACTGCACGCATCGAATCTATACAGAAGAAGGCTCACGACCTTCAAGAGAAATGCAAAGGCGACTAAACCCTAACCTACAGGAGGTCGTGAAAAAGGAGATCATTAAGTGGTTAGATGCAGGGATCATCTACCCGATCTCCGACAGTCGTTGGGTGAGTCCAACACAAGTGGTACCTAAGAAGGCAGGACTTACCATCATCACGACAGAAACCGGGGAAGTCATTCCTACCCGAATAGCTAATTCGTGGAGAGTCTGCATTGATTACAGAAGACTAAATTCCTCCACAAAGAAGGATCATTTCCTACTACCGTTTATTGATCAGATCCTCGAGAAACTAGCGGGAAATAGATTCTTCTGCTTTCTTGACGGGTACTCAGGTTACAATCAGGTGGCAATCCATCCAGAGGACCAAGAAAAGACCACATTCACCTGCCCCTTCGGGACGTACGCGTTTCGAAGGATGCCGTTCGGTCTCTGCAATGCACCTGCAACTTTTCAGCGGTGCATGCTTGCCATATTCTCAGATATGGTAGGTGACTATCTGGAAGTCTTCATGGATGACTTTTCAGTTTTTGGACAATCATTTGACGATTGCCTCCAACACTTGGTCCATATACTCAGGCGGTGCATCGAGGTGAAATTGGTTCTTTCCTGGGAAAAGAGCCATTTCATGGTGCCTGAGGGAATTGTCCTGGGACATTTAATCTCAGAGAAAGGCATCCAAGTGGATCGAGCTAAGGTTAACCTGATTTCCAAGCTCCCTATGCCTAGCTCGATTAAGGACATCCGATCTTTTTTGGGGCACGTCGGTTTCTACCGTCGATTCATCCCTGATTTCTCCAAAATCGCGCGCCCCCTGACCAATCAGCTTTCCAAGGATGTGCCTTTCGGAATTTCCAAGGAATGCACTCAAGCATTTGAGATCTTACGTGACCGAGTCACCCAAGCCCCAATCCTACAGTCCCCTGATTGGTCTCAACCCTTTGAGATCATGTGCGATGCATCTGACTTCGCTGTAGGAGCGGTTTTGGGGCAGAAAATTGACGGGAAACCTGTGGTCATTTAGTACGCCAGCAAAACACTGGATGAGGCTCAGCGTAACTATACGGTTACTGAGAAAGAGCTGCTGGCCGTAGTATTTGCCCTGGAAAAATTCAGATCATACCTTCTGGGTTCCCGTGTTATCATATACTCGGATCACACAGCTGTGAGGCATCTCCTAGCCAAGAAGGACGCGAAACCTCGATTAATCCGCTGGATCTTGCTGTTGCAAGAATTTGACATCGAGATTCGCGACAAGGCGGGAAAGCACAATGTGGTAGCTGATCATTTATCCCGCCTTCCTCCTGAAATTATTGATCCGTCCGGACCTATTACAGAACATTTTCCTGATGAGCACCTCCTGACTATCAGTACAAGTCTTCCATGGTTCGCCGATATTGTTAATTACCTGGCATCACATCAGATTCCGCCCGATTGGTCGAAGGCCAAAAAGGACAAATTGCGTTCCGATGCCAAGTATTACCTATGGGAAGACCCGTATCTCTTCCGCATTGGTGCTGATCAGATAATCCGACGATGCGTCACGGAAGTGGAAATCAAAGACATACTCTCATTTTGCCATGACCAGGCATGCGGTGGACATTTTTCAGGACATAAAACCGCATCGAAAGTCCTCCAGTGTGGTTTCTACTGGCCCACAATTTTCAAAGATGCATACAATCACTGTAAGGCATGTTCCCGTTGCCAAACTCTAGGCAACATGAGCCATAGAGACATGATGCCTCTACAGCCGATCTTGGTATGCGAAATTTTTGATATTTGGGGGATTGATTTCATGGGACCCTTTCCTACCTCGGATGGCTTCGAATACATTTTACTCGCAGTTGATTATGTTTCCAAGTGGATAGAAGCCATTCCGACCCGAACCAACAATCATAAAGTCGTTATAAAATTCCTTCATCAAAACATTTTCTCAAGGTTCGGGATTCCGCGTGCTATAATTTCCGACGGAGGGACCCATTTTACAAACGCTCAGTTCAGGTCACTGATGATCAAATACGGGGTGTCACACCGAATCTCTACTTCTTACCACCCCCAAACTAATGGTCTAGCTGAGCTATCTAACCGAGAGATCAAGAAGATCCTTCAGGTTACTGTTCGACCTGATAGAAATGATTGGTCTTCTCGGCTTCCGGAAGCATTGTGGGCCTATAGGACCGCCCACAAGACCCAATTAGGAATGTCTCCCTTCAGACTAGTGTACGGGAAGGCATGTCACCTCCCCGTCGAATTGGAGCATAAAGCCTATTGGGCAGTACGGACCTGTAATCTCGACCTTTCTAAGGCTGGAACCCACAGAAGATTTCAAATGAGCGAGATCGATGAATTACGCCACGACGCATATGAGAACTCGCGAATTTACAAAGAACGGGTTAAAGCTTTTCACGACAAACACATTTCTAGAAAGGTCTTTCATCCTGGTCAAAAAGTTTTACTCTTTGATGCTCGACTCAAACTATTCCCAGGAAAGCTAAGATCCAAGTGGGTCGGACCCTACCTAGTCCGCCAAATCTTCGGAAATGGAGCTATTGAAATCAGCCCACTCAGCCACGATTCTGAACCATTTGTCGTGAATGGGCAGAGACTCAAGCCGTTCATTGACATGACCGATATAGATTTGACTGAGTCATCCTTTACCCTCCTTTCCTCTTGAGCTCATTACGCCCAGCCGATGGCGTAAAACTCAGCGCTTAACGGGAGGCAACCCGTCATTCTTTGAAAAACTTGAAACCGTTTCTGACATCGCTATGCGGAACTCATATTGCACTTTAGGGTTCATCCATTAGAACAGCCGACTTCACCTCAGGTATACCTACCCGAGATTAGAAATCGTTCGCAACAAGTCGCTTCGACCCATTCACTCACCACACACCTGTCCTAACACATGAACTAAGCTGAATTCGAACCCACCTAATTTACAATGGGGACATTGCAAATCTTAGGCATGGGGGGGTATGAAAGTGCAAAATGTCAGAAAATTCATATCAAGAAAGGGTTTCATACAAAAAAAAAAAAAAAAAAAAGGACTTGATAGAGGGGAGGAACAATTCAGGGTCATACAAATGAGAGGAGAAAAAAAAAGAAAAATGACAAAAAGAGCAAAAATAAAGAAAGGAGCACAAAAGGAAAAGAAAAAGAAAAAGTCATTAGTAAAAGATTAAGGGGTTAACTGAAGTTCTAGACCGAGTCAAGAAAAAGAAAAGAAAAATGCTACAGAGATATAACAAGAGATTAGTGGGAACGCTGGTCTTAGGCCTCTTGGGCTAGATTTTTTGCTTAAAAATTCACGTATCCGTTAAAATCTGGACAATCCTCAAGAGGTTGAGGAAAATGCAAAGCTTAAGTATTAGGTCTAAGGCTTAGGAAGTATTCGGCCTCGTTAACTGACCTCCGGTTTGCGGGATTCGGTAACCTAAGCACCCAAATTCACACACAATCTGGTTCAGTGCGCATAAATATTCAAAACACGCAAGAGCGTTTAATATTCCGAAAAAGTCACCTAGATTAGGAGCGGCTAATCAACACAAGTTGATTTGGACAAGTTCCCAGTGCGGAGAGGCGGGAAATTCCCCTCGAAGATGCGTAACAACATATCGTCTCCTCGGTGCTTGTCTCTTAGGATATTTAAATATCCTACTGGGGGCATGTAAGCACTCTGCTGGTTCAGATACCATGGGTGGCATTATCACGAAATGTCGATTGCCAGGGTCTGAATTCGGCCACGGAACGCCATGGGTGGGATTATCTCGAAATCTCGAAAGCCAGGGTTCCGGGGGTTGCCATGGGCGGGATTATCTCGAAATCTCGAAAGCCAGGGACCTTTGAGGATTGATGATGGGGACGAGGAATCTGATACAGACCGTGTTGAGAAGCTAATCCGAAGCTAGAAATAAAAAAGAAAAGAGAGAGAAAAGCTCTCCAAACAAATAAATCTTCTATCTCTCTCTTACAAAAAAAAAAACGCACTGCAAACTGAACTTAGGCTAAAAATATCTCAAGCACGGGTGCTTTAACCGCGGAGTCCAACAAACCCTAGGTTAGGTTCTGTGGGCCGTAGAAACCTTTGCAGAAGACTGAGGCTAAAGCGGAACAGGTCCGGATTTTGGTTGGTACTTGAGTACCTCTAGGCCTATTGTCGGCATTCCCACCTAATCACAAAAGAAAAAGGAGAAGCACTTATCATTATTGACAACATTCAGTGTCTAGAATGGAAGTTAAAACTTTGAAATTTTGCTAAGGGACTAGCAAAAGCTAGGCATGGGGGTATGATGAGAGCCTCATCATGAGCCATAACTAGCTCATTTTGACCCAATAAAGAAGATAAAAGCTCCTACATAACCTAGAAGAAGGCCTAACTGAAGGAACAAGTGCTCTGAGAAGAAAACATGAAATAAAGGTTAAAACTGCAATTTTACCATTGCAGTAGATAAACAGGATTTCTTAGAGGCAAAACATAGGTCAAATGGTCTAAATGAGATAAAAAGTGGGTTGAGTCAATCAGAAATGGGTTCATGTGCAATCTAAGAACTAAAAGACACTTGGTAACCCTAAAACAGACCCGCTTAAATTAACAAGGTTTCGGTCAGAACAAAAAGCAAGTAAACCCTCTACAAATCATGGAAAAACATATTCTAGGGTTTAGAACACTTAATTTGGCCTTTGGAACATAGTTTGACCTAGATTAGGGTCCTAGCTCTTCAATTAACCTAATTTGGGTTTTTACGCAAAACATCCAGCCAAACGAGGTCAAACCTGAAATCTAACTTCGCCATTGGATTCCTTCGGTCCAAATTAGGTTTGTACCAAAATTTGGACCTAAGGAGGGGTCATCTTGACCTACTTTGCAATTTAGTACACCCAAATCACAAATTGGTCCCTATCTTTTGAATACCGTTGCAGAGAACCCCCTAGGTTCTTTGCCTCCTTTGCAAACCGGTCCTGCCGCCATTGCTAGGGCAGAACCGAGCTCCGGCGAGGTTCGGAGAGGGATTGCTCTCTAATCCCTCAGAGATTCCCTCCCAGAAATGGAAGGAGGATTCTCTGAGGAATTCCCTTCCTTATAAAGTCAATTACAATCGTTGGTGTGAACCCAATCTCTCGTGCGAACGCACGAGAGATTTGGGTATCCTAACTCCTTTCCATCTCCGGCGACCAACCTCAGGCAATTACGTGCCCTTCACGCCCTGCACACCAAGTCCAGCGCCTATATAAGAACCCACAACTCCGGCCGAAGAGGCTGAGCTTGATTTGGCCGAGTTTCCCCCTTCAATTCCTCTCCTCCTGCTCGGCCAAATGCCCCAGCTAGCTCCGGCGAGCCCCCCTCCCCTCCCTCTTCGCTCTGCCACAAAACCAGTGGCAGAGTTAGCTTCCTGACCTCCCTCCGCGTCGCGCAGTACCCGCGCACGCCGCCTCAGCCCCGTCGTCGCCGCCGTTCTCCCCCACTGGGCGTCATCTTCTCCGGCGACAGCAAGTACTGCTGTCCGCCTTTCGTCCTTACAATTAGGTTAGAACTCCTCTCCATCCTATCCTCTCTCTTTTCCCCCTGTTATCTCATCTGATTACCCCTCGACCGACGCTGACCACCCTCATCTTCCACATCACCGACCGAACTCCGGCGAGCCGCCCACACCACTCCGCCACTCCACACGGCTCGCCAACCACCTCGTGAGCTCCGCCTCACCACCAGGAACTCGCTCCACCCCACAACTGCCACTCCAGACCTCCATAACCACCCCCCGAACAACCCACCATCTCCGGCCACAGGTTGACCTAGGCGTGCACGCCTAGGCCGACCGGCAACCTGCAGCATCACCCACCGCCTTCGCAGTGCTACGGCGAAGGTTTCCAGCTATTCTAATTGGGCCAATAGGCCGTTCTGTGGAATCTCAGGTGAACGCCCCGACCGCCATTAACAGCCGAAGCAGCAGGAAGCTTGGAGCAGCAGCAGGCGTTAGGCTTCCCAGGCGGCAGGTGCAGCAGACTCTCGCAAGTGTTGCGAGGTGACTGAGTTCAGCAAGGAGCACCAGCAGGGCCTTCAGCGTGGGCAATTGCACACGAGAGTCTGCGGGCGCACGCAAAGGAAGGGCGGAACGTTTAGTCCCACATCGTGGAATCTCAAGGCATAGGTATGGTATAAAGAGTTTTTGTGATATAGGTTTACTGCCTCGAAAGCACAGGGGTGAGGTCCCTCACTGACCCCACCAGCCTCGTCCGCGGCCTGACCACGCGGACCTGGCGGATCCGACCCGACCTAGACCTACGCACTCCTCGCGCATCACACACCTGCAGGTGCGCCTGGTCCCGGGTACGATCCGACCCGATTGAGACTGTGGCTCTGGTAGAGCGGTTAGAGTGAATTGCTTGAGAGAGAGACACGCGCGGGTAGAGGGAGAAGGGTTAGGTTTTGTTCCCTGTGCAGGCAGGCTGATTGCAGGAGAAGGACTTGGCCGCTGCAGAAGAAGGAGAAGCAAGACAAAGAAGAAGAAGAAGGCAACGAAGAAAGGAGAAGCAAGACAGAAGAAAATGGAAAGGTTAGAAGTCTTCGCAGGAGAAGAAGAAGGACAAGGGAAGATTGCAAAGAGATCCGAAAGGCAAAGCAGAAGAAGAAAAAGAGAAAGAAAGATCACATTTAAGACGTCTGATACATAAATCAGACGTCTAATTCTATTTTTTTTACATCTTTCTTAAAAACTCTTTGAATCAATTATATTTGCATTTAACAGTTGTATTCTTGGGTTTTACAAAGTACTGAGTTTGCTCCCTGTGTTCGACCTCGGATACTCTAGTTGTTCGAGTAATAAAATTATTTGTTTAAACGTTTTGTCGGTTCTACTGCAACGTAATACGCCTTTAAATCCGCACAGAAACGTTGACAACACTCTCCAAACAAATAAATCTTCTACCTCTCTCTTACAAAAATGCACTGCAAACTGATCACAGGCTAAAAATGTCTCAAGCACGGGTGCTTTAACCACGGAGTCCAACAAACCCTAGGTTAGTTTTTGTGGGCCGGAGAAACCTTTGCGGAGGACTGAGGCTAAAGCGGAACAGGTCTGGATTTTGGTTGGTACTTGAGTACCTCTAGGCCTATTGTCGGCATTCCTACCTAATCACAAAAGGAGAAGCACTTATCATTGTCGACAGACACCTAGGGTCTAGAATGAAAGTTAAAACTTCGAAATTTTGCTAAGGGACTAGCAAAAGCTAGGCATGGGGGTATGATGAGAGCCTCATCATGAGCCATAACTAGCTCATTTTGACCCAATAAAGAAGATAAAAGCTCCTACATAACCTAGAAGAAGGCTTAACTGAAGGAATAAGTGCTCTGAGAAGAAAACATGAATTAAAGGTTAAAACTGTAATTTTACCATTGCAGTACATAAACCGGATTTCTCAGAGGCAAAACACAGGTCAAAAGGTCTAAATAAGATAAAAAGTGGGTTGAGTCAATCAGAAATGGGTTCATGTGCAATCTAGCAAGTAAATGACATGTGGTAACCCTAAAACAGACCTGCTTAATTTAACAAGGTTTCGGTCAGGATAAAAATTAATTAAACCCTCTAAAAATCATGGAAAAATATCCACTAGGATTTAGAACACTTAATTTGGCCTTTGGAACCCAGTTTGACCTAGATTAGGGTCCTAGTTCATCAATTAAACTAATTTGGGTTTTTATTCAAAATGTCCAGTAAAGCGAGGTCAAACCTAAAATCCAACTTCACCATTGGATTCCTTAGGTCAAAATTAGGTTTGTACCAAAATTTGGACCTAAGGGGAGGTCATCTTGACCTACTTTGCAATTTAGTACACCCAAATCACAATTTGTTCCCTATCTTTTGAAAAGCATAACAGAAAGCCCTCTAACTTCCTCGCCACCTTTGCAATCAGGTCCTGCCACCATTATTAGGGCAGAATCCTACTCCGACGAGGATTTGAGAGGGAATCCTCTCTGATTCCTCAGAGATCCCCTCCCAGAAATGGAAGGGAGATTCTCTGAGGAATTCCCTTCCATCTGAGGCCAATCTTGATCCCTGGTGTGAACCCAATCTCTCGTGCGAATGCACGAGGGATTTGGGTATCTAAACTCTTTCCATCTCCGGCGACCAACCTCAGACGATTGCGTGCCTTCCACACCTTGAACGACTGTCCTAATGCCTATATAAGAACCCACACCTCCGGCCGCTCATCTTCAGCTTGATTTGGCCGAGTTTCCACCTCCAATTCATCTCCTCCTAGCCGGCCAAAATTCCCAGCAAGCTCCGGCGAGCCCCCCTCCCCTCCCTCTTCGCTCTGCCACAAAACCAGTGGCAGAGTTAGCTTCCTGACTCTCCTCTGCGTCGCGCAGCACCCGCGCACGCCGCCTCAGCCCCGTCGTCGCCGCCGTTCTCCCCCACTGGGCAGCATCTTCTCCGGCGACAGCAACTACTGCTGTTCACCTCTCCGTCCCCCTTCATCCCTGTAGTTAGGCCAAATACCTTCTCCACATTTCCCTCTCTCTTTTTCCCTTGCTATTTTATCTACTTACCCCCGACAGTGCCTGAACACCACCATCTTCCTCGCCTCCGACCGACCTCCGGCGAGCCGCCCACACCACTCCGCCCCTCCACACAGCTCGCCAACCCCCTCGTGAGCTCCGCCTCACCACCAGGAACTCATTCCACCCCTCCACTGCCACTCCAGACATCCACAATAACCCCCCGACCAACCCCACAACTCCGGCCACAGGTTGACCTAGGCACGCACGCCTAGGCCGACCTGTAGCCTGCAGCACCGTCCATCGCCTTCGCTGTGCTACGGCGAAGGTCTCTAGCTGGTCTGATTGGGCCGAGAGGCTCGTTTTGTGTCTGACAGTGTTGATGCTCCTGCCGCCATGGACGACATTTGAAGAAGCTCCGTAGCAGCTCCAGGCGCCAGGGCTCCCAGGCTGCAGGTGCTGCGTAGTCATGCGAGTGTCGCGAAGTGCCCTGGTCCAGCAAGGAGCGCAAGCAGAGCCAGCAGCTGTGGGGATGGCACGCGAGTCTGCTGGCGCACGCGAAATTAGGGTAGAATCTTTAGTCCCACATCGTGGAGAGACGAGGCACCACTGCGACATAAATTGAATTTGTGATATTACCTTAACGCCTCCGTAAGCACAGGGGTGAGGTCCCTCACTTGCTCCCCACGCACGCCTCGTCCGCGGCTTGAACACGTGGATCTGGCGGGATCCGACCAACCCAATCCTTGAGCACTACTCGCGCATCACACCACCTGCAGGTGCGCCTGGTCCCAGGTACGATCCGACCCGAATATCCGTGTGGCTCTGGGAGAGCGTCCCTAAGTGAATTGTTGAGACAGAGAGACGCGCGGGTAGAGGGAAATGGGTAGGTTTTGCTCCTGTGCAGGCAAACTGAGCGTGGAGAGACTTAGCCGCAAGGAGAAGAGAAGAAGCAGAAGAAGAAACTGAGCGAAGGAGAGACCAAGGCAGAGAAGAAGAAGAGGAAAGAAGCCTTCGCAGGAGAAGAAGGAAGAGCAAGGCAGAAGCTGTTGGTGCTAGAGCACCACGATCATTTGTTTTGATGATAACAAAACACGTGTTATTTAACATTTGCAATTTGAGTCCTAGATTTCAGGTCAATTGCAAATGAAGACGTGTTTAGACGGAACTCGAGCTCGCATCCAGGACAGATTGGAGGAGCTTGACGGAAAATAGAGGAGGTTCGCGTGGAGCGAAAGATTGGAGATGGAAGACAAGAAGAATAGGATAGATTCTTTTTTATCCTTTCATGTATCTCTTGTATTTATTTTCTTGCTCTTTATTTTCCTTAGACATTATGTTAAAGAGCCTCAAAGAACCCTAACAGTAGTCCTAGGAACACCTGCACAACCCTAGGATACGTAGGTTTTCTGTAGAACACTTAGAAAACCAATATAGGGTTAAAACTGACTTTCCAGACGTCTAATTCACTAATCAGACGTCTGATAAAGGATTTTAAGACGTCTGACTGTTGTTTCAGACGTCTGATAACTGTTAGGCTGGACATAGTTAGTTCTGTCTGATGAATTCAGACGTCCAGACCTTATACCAGACGTCTTAGGAGACGTCTGATGACTTTGCCAGACGTCCAGTTAGTGGACCGTTGGCTGGCTTAGAAGACACTCAAGAATATGACTGTTAGAGCCTTATCAGACGTCCATAGGACTTCACAGACGTCTGATAAATGACCGTTTTGCCTCGGCTGACCCAAAATCTCTTCTCAGAGATTTTCTAGCCGTTGCAACGTTTGGAAATCAATTCCCATGGTAAAAGTAGGTTTCCAGACGTCCATACTTAGTGCTAGACGTCCTCTATGTCGTCTGATGGACTTGTACAAAAACCCTGTTTAGATCTGATTCAAGTCAGGGAGAAACCCGCATAGAATCAGACGTCTGACCTTGGAATCAGACGTCTTAAAGTGGCCTTCCAGACGTCTGATGCCAGAGTTAGACGTCTGATAACCCTGTGAAGTGTAATCATTGTCCTGATTTCGGCCTGATTCTCTTGGGCTTTGCACCCAACGGCTATGGAAGCTTTTCCAAGCCTTCCAAAGCCTTCCTAAGGCCTCTATAAATAGAGGGGAACCTTTGTAACACTAAGAGACACAAGAAGAGAAATATAAGAGACACACTTAGATACACAAGATATACACTCTCACACTCTTTTGTGTCCAGAAAAGATCTTGCTCTCCAAGCTCAAGCTCCATCATCTTGAGAACTAAATTCAGTTTGCGCGCCCGCTCTCCCGCTGTTGTTCACGAGAGCGACGTAGCGCCATCGCGTGGCACACGCACCGCGTCATCGTCGACGCACTCCTTGCAAAGGGGAGTTTCCTATTTCCTATAGAAGCTAGGTTTAATTTTGTTGGCTCTATAGGACTGCTATTTTATTTTATCTTTGTATTTTGGTTGGGTATTCGCTTTGCGAATTCCCGTCTCCTTCGTGGGACAAAATCCTTCTCGTGGAGAGAAGGGGTTGAGGAACGCTACCCTCGTACTTGTAGCGTGGTTGTATTGAGGTTGAATCACCCTCGTTCAAAGTGATTCGGTTAGTGGATTTGATCAACTAGGTTGATCGGAAAATCCTAACTCGAGAGGGTTAGGTGGTGGTTTTCACCCGGTTTGGGTTTCCACCTAAAAATCTTTGTGTACATTGTGCGATTGCTTATTTTTGTGATATTGTTTATTTCCGCAATTATTACGTCACCCCCTCCTAGTAGGGAACTTTCAGAAGCAAGCCAGAGAACGAAAGAAAGGTCAAGTGAAGACAGCAAAGATCAGAAGAAGAAGAAAGAAGGAAGGCAAGGCCAGAGAAGAAACAAGAGAAAAGATACAAAGGCAGGAAGAAGAAGCCTTCGTAAATAAAGAAGAGAAAGAAGATCAGAAGAAGAAAACGGGGAAAATACTTTTAAGACGTCTGATCACCAGATCAGACGTCCAATTTCATATTTTTTATCATAATTACTTTTAATGGCATACATTCATATTTGAATTAACATTTTGAGTAAATTGGAGTGTTCAATTGCATTTTGATTAGTAGTAAATTCCATTTGCTCCCTGTGTTCGACCTCGGATACTCCGATTTTCGAGTAATAAAATTCTCTATTTATTTGAACGCCTTGTCGGCTATACTACAACATGACATCCTTTAAAATCGCACAAAAGCGCGACAACATCTAGGCACTTAAATACTTAAATAGCCCACAAATATGGGCTAATCAGTAGCTGCAGCCACTCACCATGCATGATCGCAGCCACGCACCGTGCACTGCTGTAGCTGCGCACTGTAGCAATGCAGCACATGCCAACGTGCACACGCATGGCTCAGGGAGCACAGGAGTGTGAGGCGGGCAGCATGCGATGTGCACCCTAGTGGAGAGTGTGCCAATGGATGATAGGCACGGATCTTCAGCGATGCGAGCCTTTAGTGACGCTTGCAGCTATCACTAATAGTTTATGCATGCCAGCAAGAGGAATCGAAGGGTGGATCTTCAACGACAGCTGTAGCGATGTTTATGGAAGTTAGTAATGGGCCAGATGCCAATTTGTTCTTCCTCCTCCACTATAAAAAGACCTACCCACTAGCATTCCAAGCATTCTCTTCCTTTCTTCCTCTCACCATCTCTAAGGCTCTAGAGAGAGCTTGTCCCAAGCTCGGGATGCTCCTCTAGAGTGGAAAACCAAATAATTTTCCCTCCCCTCATCCCCATTCATGGGGCATCCCATGGCCGTCCTCTCACCACCCTTAGGGAAGAAGATCCTCGCCATGACGCTATCCTGCACCATCCTCTATCCTTCGACTCCGTCCTCCATCATCCCACTCCTCACCACCTTCCACCAAGTGACGTCAGAGAGAGTCGTCCTCCGAGCAACCATTGAGGGAGATTTCTCTCACCTCTTTCTATCTTTTTACGCTTTCGTGGTGTAGTTTTCCAGCTTTCATAGTTGTAACAAATAGTTGTTCAAGAATAGATAATTGCTTCTCTCTCTCGCTCTGTCTCTTATATTTTTACAAGTAAATAAAGTTTTCATCAGCCTAATCTCTTGCACGATAAAAATACCAAAAAAATTAGAAAAGATAAAAATGATAAAAAGAAATAAAGCGAATTGCAGATTTCATAAAAACAAATGTTCGCCTCCCTATGTTCGACCTAGGACTCACTTTTTATGTTTCAGTTATAAATTTTATTTTATAGACGCGTTTTGCAAGCCATGACGATGGGTCCTCTTAACACTGATTTCGAACTCGCGAAACACGTGCGAACAATCATCGAATAAAAATCATGTCTAAGAAATTGACGATTCAGCCATTTCAAATCAGCATTGGGTTATTGATAAATTCATCGAATGGATGGTATGACTCTTAAATAGAATTGCCATCTATAGTAGATCTAAGAGCTAGAATGCTCTAGATCTACTAATGGCCTGATGGATAGGTGAAGCATGAAGGAAATTATCGAGGGAAGAATGCGACAGCGATATGGAGTGGTAAGGGAGTGATAAACGCCAGTTTATCATCATTCTTATGCATTAAAATAAACCAAGCTCTTAGGATTTTGCTTCTCAAGTGGGTTTTTGGGGTGCATTTAGGCATAATCTAGTATTAGGCATGTATTTCATTTTTTTGTATTTTTAACATCCCTACTTGAGTGCTAAGTTTAAGAAAATATTCAAATCATCAAAACCATAGCATTCAAGATGGAAGAAAGTGAAGAAGAAGCCCAAATTAGCCGAACCCTAGCTGGATTCAACTCATCTCAGTTGAATTCTAGCTCACATTGGTTAAATTTAGCTCCTTTTAGCTCTACCCAGATCATCTTGGCTGGATGGCAGCTCAAGGTAGCTCAACTTAGCTAGACCAACCTTAGATCAGCTCAAATCCATCTCAACTCAGTTGGGTCTAGCTCACCGTAGCTCTAATCAGTCCACTAGGAGCTTTAGCTAGCTCAACTCAGCTGACTTGAGTTCAACTTAGCTAACCTCATTTCCAGCCAGCTCACAGTAGCTAGACTCTAAGCTTGCTGAGCTACTACTTGTCAACTGGTAGCTTAGCTAGCTCCGGAGTCCTCATCCGAGGTAGTTCCAGCTCAACCTAGCTGGAGCTAGGTTGAGGTTAGCTCAACTAAGGTCAACTACCTAGGCTTGGCTACTTGCATAAGAACTAAGTAGCTGAGCTCAGTAGTTGAGCTCCACTTGAAGCTGCCATAGCAGATCTAGCTCCAGCATAGCTACCAACAGCTCCAGAATTTTCTTCCCCAGCTCCTCCTTCTTGAAACTCTAATTCTTCCACCTCCACTCTACTAGTTAAGCTAGCTAAGCTTGCTTAGCTAAGCCCTTAGCTCCAGAAACAATTCCATGGCCATCCACTCTTCAACCCTTAACCCTAACCAAACCCTAACCCAACCTATCCATGGCGCCAACCCACACCAACCACCACCACTCACACACCCTCATGATGGCGCCAAAAATGACTTAGGCATCCATTCATTTTGGTGCCAACATGTGCCTAATTCCTAGCCCTACACCTCATCAACCACGGCCATCTAAACCCTACACCTAACCCCTTCTAGAAGCCCTCCATTGGCACCAAACCTAACCCCCCATAACTACCCTAAACCCTACCCTAGTTGGCGCCAAAAATCACACCCTACACCCCTTCATTTGGCGCCAAGACCTCCTCCCATCTACACCCTACATATTACCCCCGAACCTATCCTAACCCTCCATCTAGTGACGCCATATAAACCTCCTCCTTAACTGATCTAAAGTGGCGCCAACCCCCTTGACTCCACCATAACTACCACCTCAAGCAACCTTCCCCTTTTGCCCCACCCTAAATCTACCCTTCATCACATAACCACCACCTAACCACACCATTCTAACACTACACATAACCTACACGCCACCTAACTCTACCACCATAAATCCTAACCCTTGTCCTCTCTTAGGGTTGGCACCAAACACCTAACACCCCCATTTTGGTACCAAGTAATATGAATCCTAGTATCCCTTAACTACCTCCAACAAGCCATCCTAACCCTCCATCCATTAACTACCCTTAATCCCCTACCATTCCTATATAAACCCCCTACCACCACAATTATAGCTCAACCTTGGCAACATAATTTTTCCACCTATGTCCACATAGAGCTCATGGCCAAGAGAAGAAGAAGAAGATTAAGGGGATACTCTATCCCCTTGGTGACATCCCCTCTTCTCTTCTCTCTTGCGTCCATGCCAGCCAAGGGAGGAAGCTAGGCATTAGAAGACAACCTAGGGTACACACCTACCCTAGGAAGAGGAGGATTTGAGGGTGGTTGACTTGTCGATCTTTCGCTTTTAAGTCGTTTGTAGTTTAATGTGGTGGAAAAGTCGACTAATCAATTTTTAACAAGAAATAACCACTCGCAGAGGAGCGGGTCGTATCCACAAGGAGGCAATAACGTATTAAAATTTGTGCCACTTAAAAATGTTTGTTCGTAGTCAATTTCGACAAGAACCAAGCCAAGATTGCCTTTAGATTAAGGTTTAAGCAAGAAACAATGCTGAAATGGCAATTATGAGAAACTACTGGATATTTTCCGCAATGCAGAGTAATAGAATATGATTAAAATGTGGCAATGGCAGAAAATATAAATTTTAATTAACGTTTTACTGTAGCAAAACAGGGGAATTTTTCCCCATTGTCTTGCACGATGAGGAGCCAATGGCCGGGCGCGGGAAGCTCGGAGGAGGTCCCTTGGATCAAGGGCTTCGAATCAGTGGTGGCGGCGAGTCGCGCGGCAGCCGGAGGTGGCCGGACGAGCTCCGGCGGAGGTGCTGCAGCCGGCAGCTTGCGCAGCCTGTTGGCGTGAAGTCCGCCGCCTGCTGCTGCTGCGGGGGTGGCTGTTGCCGCTGCCGTGGGCACTGCTGCTGCTGGCGAGGCAGGCGTTCGTCTGCAGGCGCGGGGAAGAGGGCGCTGCAGGCGGTTCTGCAAGCGCGGCGGAGGGTGCTGCAGTGCGGTTGGAGGATGGCGTGCGCTGCGGAGGGTCTGCGGAGGGCGCTGGCGCGATTGGCGTGGGCGGTGGTCTGCAGGCACGTGGAGATGGCTGCGGTGGTCTGCAGGCGCGGTTGATGGTGGGCGCGGGTGTACTGCAGGCTGATGGGCGCGGGGAAGGTGGCGTGGGCTGATCTGCAGGCATGCGCAGGTCTGCAGCCGGTGAGCGGTGGAGGGTGCAGGCTGTCTGGTGGCCGGTTGGAGAGTGCAGGCTGAGGAAGTGGAGGTGAGCGGGTAACTTCAGATGTCTGGGAAATCTCCTAGACGTCTTAAGTTACTGAGAGGGTGGCTGATCAGTAGCTCGGTGGTGGTGGTCTGCGACGACAGCGAGGAAGATGCACACTAAGGTGCTCACGGTAATGCAGGCGAGCTCCGGATGGCGGTGTGGCCTATCACACCACACGCCCACGGTGGTGGAGACTCGCCGCCACGGTAGAGGCCGGCAGTGTGGAGTGGAAGAGAGAGGTTCTCTCTACACAGTGGTGGGTCGGTGGCGGAGGTCTGCCGAGCTCGGCTGCCTCCCTGCTCCTTTTGTAGTGGCCTGAACAAGTTTGAAATCAGCCGCCGACCAGATGCACCACATCCGCTCCCCCTTGAATGGCTTCATCACTGCAGCAGTCGGGCATTGGAGTGGCACCCAGCCATTCTGAAAGAAGAAGAATAAAGAAAATAATGTTAAAATATTAGGATTATTTATGTATAGACCCTCAACTTCTATGTTAATGAAAACAATGTACCTAATTGGTTATCTAATTAGATGAATGCTATTCTAAGCTAATTCTAAATGCACTTAAGATATGAATGCAATGTATGGATTATGTAATTAGATTAAAACTATGAATTAATCTATTTACATCCTAATTTATACTAAATAAATGTTAGAATTAACCTAATGTGTAGGCACTTAAATACTTAAATAGTCCACAACTATGGGCTAATCAGTGGTACACTGCCACCCTTGGAGGAAGAATCAAAGGTAGTCCACGCCACCTTAAGGAGGAGTTCTTGGAGTGGGAGCCATCCAATCTAGGAAGGAGAAGGCACGCCCATCTAGGTTTTGCCTTTGGATGACGTCCAAGAAGGAGCAAAGGAATCCTTTTATTCTTGGGGCAACCAGGATTGGAGTAGGAATTTCGAGCAGCACCATCATCATCATCAATATCTTCTAAGGTTTCCTCTACTTTTATTTTGTTGTTTAGTTGCATAGTAGTTTAGTGCTAGATTTCTGCTTGGGTGGAAATTATATGTTGAAACTCTTTTCACTTGTGTGTTTTCCATTCCCGTTGTAAAAGTATTTCGATTAAGAAGCATTCTTCTACTTTGAGTTTAAAAATCTTTTGGTTATTTTGTGGCTTACTTCTTCATTACTCTAGGCCTTTCGTGCTTATGGTGAGTTGAAGAAGTATGACACTAGTTGCCTTATAATTTCCATAACATAGATTTTTGTCTTTCTCTCCACATTTCTTTTTGCTCTATTCAAAAACCAAAAAAAATTTACAAATTCAAAAACCCTAAAAAGGCGTTGATTTCCAAAGATCATGTAGGAGTTCTGATTTAAAAGCTTACTTGCCTTTCTTGGGACAACCTGAATACTTACCCAACTACTCGGATTCTATAAATTTAAAAGTGATTCAATTTGCATGTTATAATGACATAAAAACCCACTTTTATAAATCAAGCATTTTAGCGATCAGGGAGCTGTGCAAATCGTGCGAAATGAGGTGAAAATACCTATATGATCTTGGTTGATCATAGAGGGTGTGGTCGCTCTAACTAAATTACTTCTAACCTATTCTAATCCATCAAAAAATTCATCATCTAATCTACTCTAACTAAACTACATTACACTAATTACTATAAATTACTCTAGAAAGCAACGAAATCCTTATCTAAAGAGAAGAATGAGATGCCTGGGTTGCAGTTGGTCAATGTAGTGACGAAAAGGGATGAGCAGATCTCCAACAAAGAATGAGGTCCCTAGATCCACGGCAGGTTGTTGTGGCGATGAAATTGACTTGGAGGAGCCGCCTGTGTCACAAATGACCCTGATGAAGGAGAAGGAACTAGAGATGTGGATGAAGGCCTAACTTAGGGGGCAAGGAGATGGTGGGTGTCACGTGAGCCTGGGAAGGTCCTTAAGTAGGTGTGCTAGTGATTGTGGTCACCATAAGGGTGGGATTAGGTGCACCTAGGTCTAACGGTGAGATGAAGAGATGAGATGCATGGGAATGTTCAAATTGATTTCCCACCATCAGATGAGATCAGGGTTGGAGGGTGATGCTATGCACAAATGGGCGCAAAGTTTGGAGCAAGATCAACCATAGGATCACGGGTGCATGGGAATAACGACCATGATTGGTCATGTTCTTATGATGGATAGTGCACCGCGATCTCAGGCCTAAAGGTGATTCTGCAAGGAAGTCCTTAAAGGGTAAAGTGGTAGGAAGATTACATGGAGGCCCATAAGTGGCTTAAAAGTGTTGCGACACAATCCTCAGAACCTACAAGTAGGTTCGTGGGGGCTTGTAATCTAGTCCCTGAATGTTTTTATGCATGAAAATGTTAATAGTGAAGGACCTATTTGTATTGTCAATTATGCAGGGTCCTAATGATGTCTTAATGCTACTAGGCTTTTATTGAAGCTCAATTGAACATTTAGGAATATTATTTCACTTTCAATTTAATCTTTTGAACCAAAATATGT
Organism: Thalassia testudinum; assembly: GCA_037157565.1. NCBI lineage: Eukaryota > Viridiplantae > Streptophyta > Magnoliopsida > Alismatales > Hydrocharitaceae > Thalassia > Thalassia testudinum. The sequence goes on from JAZHRO010000055.1 coordinate 47,411,069, forward strand.
GTTAAATTTGCAATTGAATCATCACTTTGTATTTGTGAATAGAATATCTCATTAATTGACCTAATTATGTATTTTTAATATTAATTTGATGTTTTAGGCCATTTTTGTTAATTCTCAAACTTGACCTATTTCTTGTGTTAATTATATAGTTTTTAACCTAGTTTCTAGCCTAACTTGGGCATTTTAGCTATGATGAGTCACACCTCATCGCTTGCCTCCTAGGATATCTAAATATTCTACCGGGGGCATGGAAGTGCCTTGTGCAAGTTCAGCTACCATGGATGGCATTATCTCGAGATGTCGATTGCCAAGGCCTGGATTAGCTATAGAATGCCATGGAAGGCACTATCACAAAGTGTCAATTACCAAGGTTCTGGAGGTTGCCAAGGGCGGAGCAATCTGGAAGCATCAATTGACTGGGACCCTTCAAGGAATGATGATGTGGATGAGAAATCTGATATAGAATATGTTGTGGGGCAATTCAATGTTGGATTTAGGGAATCACAGAAAAGATTACAAAAAAGAGAAAAATCCCAAAAATATCTCTCTCTATATTCCCAAAAATACACTGGCAAGTTGAACCTAGACCTTGCTGCACGAACGTATAGGTTCTTTAACCGCTGGGGTCAATGAACCGCTAGGTAGATTTTGGAGCCTTAGAAAACTTTGTTGTAGAGCCAATGTTGAGGCTAGTCAGGTCTAGATCTTGGCTAGTACTTGAGTACCTTTTGGCCTAGAGTTGGTTTTTCGATCTAGTCTTAGAGGTGCGGCACGATGAGGCATCCCGATGATAAAATCTGGCCTAGTGACATGGTATGTTTCAAATGATTTTGCTCGAGACTAGAAAAACATAAGCGTGGGGGTATTTCCTAGGTCAACTTTAGTAGACTATAATTAAGCCTATGTATATTGTTATTTTGATGCGAATTTAATTTAGAACACGCATTACATTAATAAAATTATTTAAGCTATAGAATTATCATCACCTGCAATTTATTAAATTGTATGTAATTTGATTAGTTATTTTTGCTATAGGGTCATTTTGGGAACTACATTGGCATCAAAACAACTAGAAATACAATCTTGCCAATGAATGTCCTTACCAAAAAGTTAGAATTTTTTGAAAGCCAAGGCACTTTTCTTTCTCGGCTCTCAATCATGTGATTACCACCACTGCCACCATCCCTTCCTAATTTCTCCCCTCAATCTCTCTCTCCCCATTAGTTTCTATTCTCTCTATCTCTGTCTCTCTATAACCATGCATGCCCCCACCAAGACAAGGGACAACCCCCTCACCTTCATCCTTCTACTCTCTCCCTCCATGCATGACAAGAGGGGAAGGACTTAAGTCGTCCAACCCCTCCACCAGACATCTGAGAAGAACCCCCCTGGTCCCCTCTACTGAAGACTTCCTCATCACTAGCCTCCATCGACCACCACACATTGTGCTTCGTTCCCCCATTGACTGTGTCTCCTTCCCTGCTGAGCAGTAGTGCTAGTCCTACTGTGACTCCCTGCCACAACGAGCCGTCGACCACGAACCCATCCTCACAACCACGCACGCTCCTCCTCAGCATCCATCGACGAAGCCGCCACCGTGGTCGATGTTGACAGCTCCGACGCCACCTCCGCAACTCGTCGATCGACTCCATGATTGTGCTTCATCATCCTCACAACCATGACCTCAACAACTTTCCTCCTCGCAACAGCCACCTCCAGCAATTGGCCCTTTGGACCCCACGCCAAGCAGCAGCAGCTTCACCTGATATCCTCAACCATGATGACCTAGAGCAACCTCTGTCCCCTCCATTGCGATAGCAAGCCGATGATCGGCCATCACCAATCTTCCTCTTCCTCCTTGTGCTTCTTCGTTTACTTCTCCACTACCTGCATCAAAGAGGAACTGAACATTCTCCTACGCGCAGCAGCCACCACTTGCTTTCATTCTCCACTCCATTGACACCATTGACCATGCCCTCAATCGTGCCTCCCACGACCCACATGTTAGGGTTTTTAAGATGCTTCAACGCACAAAATCCAAGTCACTTTTAAATTTTGAAACCTAGATAGTGGAGTATCTAGGATCATCCAAGGAGGCCAAATGTTTGCAAAATATGTCTCTTACTTGAAAACTGAAAATCACCTTTCTTTTTGGTATTTTTAAATATGTATTTTTTATGGTTTTGAAATAAAGGGGCAATCGCGAATTTGTTGGTGGAAAAGACTAAAGAACCTAATGCCTAGGTGACACAAAATGGCCTCTCTCTAAGCTCGCCCTTGGCACGTGGAGGCCTAAGGTAATTAGAGGAGGGGAGTGTAAGTGCACAAAGAGAAAGTAATAAAACTAGAATTGCTACAAGAATTTAAAGAAGGCAAAAATTCTTTTACTAAAGGTAAGATGTTTTCTACAAGTAGAGGAATTCTTAAACTAGAATTTGGAAGACAACAAAATAAAAATAAGTCCTTTAGATGGTGATGGTGGAGAAGAAGATGAAGGTCTTCCTGCTCCAAGCCTAGTTGTTCCTTGGCTTGAAAAGAAGGTCTCCTTCTTCTCCTTCCTTGCTATGCTCCTCCAAGATGGTGTCCTTCAAGGCAAGCCATAGAGGAAGGCATGCCTTGGCTCCTCCAAGGGTGGACGTCCACCCTAGAATCTCCTCCAATGTCTGGTCATCCTCCTTGCTAAGAATTTGCTCCTCCTCTTGGCATGGCACAAGGAGAAGAATGGAGAGGAAGAAGGCACCATGGAGGCAAGGGATAGCCTCCTTAATCTTCTTCCTTACATCTTCTTCTTGGACGTGGGTTATAAGTTGGTATAGGGTGGAATGAAACTAAGGGAGGATGGGGAAAATGGTGGTGGTTAAGGGTCTTTTTATAGAGTAGGATGGGGGGTATAGGTGGCTCTTGGAATGGATGTCTAAGATGGAGTATGTAGTGGTGGCTATGGGATTTACGGTCATGAATTTTTGGCACCATTCAAAGAGATGTAGAGGGGGGTAGTTAATGACATGGTGGCACCCCATGGTGGACGTCCATGGTGGTGGGGGTGCCTCCATTTTGGCACCAAAATGATGTTCTAGAAGGGGGTTAGGTGGATGGTGGAGATGGGTTGAGGGAGTAGGTGTAGGGTTGAGATGAGGGTATTTTTGGAGGGAAAAGCTAGGCCAAAGAGGGGCTGGTTATGGGTGCTTTTGGTGCCAACCCTTTGTTCCCTTTGGTGGTGGTTGAGGGGTGAAGAGGTGTCTGTGTTGGCGCCAACTTAGGGGTGGATTAGGTAGAGCTTAGGTGGACTTAGGTTGGGTTACTTGGTGGGGCTAGTTAGGTAGGGTTTTAGGGTGGTGGATGGCCAAAGGAGCTGGAGCATAGTTGAGATATGCTAGTTAAACTAGCTTAGCTAGTAATAGAGTAGAGGAGGAGGCAATTAGAGCTAGGGTTTTAGGAGAGGAGTTGGAGAGAAGTCTGGAGCTAAAATGGAGCTAGCAGCAATTGAAGAGGGTGGCATGGAGCTACTTTAGCTGGCTTAGGCAGCTAATTCTTTGCTAGTTGCTAAGCCAAGCTAAAGCAAGCTGGCTTCTGCTAAAAGGAGCTGTGCTAAGCTAGGTCTGATGCTCCCAGGGAGGACCTAGCTAGTTGAGGTAGGTAAGGTAACGAAGTTAAGCCAAGCTGAGTCCTCGAGAGTTGGACTTGAGATTCCTGAGCTAAGATGAAGTCATCTTCAGTTGGCTGGAGTTGAGTAGAGCTGGATATAGCTGGTCCTGAGCTGAGGTGAACTCCAGTCAACTCAGCTGAGCTAGCTAGAGCTCCCAGTGAACTGATAGGAGCTGAGATGAGCTAAACTCCGCTAACTTGAGCTGGATCTAAGTGTTAGTTCAACTACTCATATATAATATTTTGATGATTTTACAAAATGTAGAAAATGAAATAATAAATAAAGCGTAGCATATTGTTTTCTCTCTATAATAACATATTTGCAGGATTTCAAAAAGCTTTCCAAGACGGGAGATTAAAAGCGTGAAGACGAGTAGCATAAGTATTAGGTCTTAGGCTTTTTTCATGTAAACTTTCAAAGGTTGTAATTTTCATCTTATTTGAGTCTAGAAATATTGTAAAGAGCCCCCAAACATAACCTATAAATAGCTAACTTAGGCTCTCTACACTTAGGATAAATTAGAAACAAAAAACCCAACACTTATACTTTTATCAGACGTCCATTAAAAAGTCCAGACGTCTGATTTTCCATCATAAGACGTCTGACATGTGTATCAGACGTCTAATTTCAAATATTTCTGCCTTTGTTCATCTCCTCATAAACATCAGTCGAAGGACTTCACTTTCAGACGTCGATAACCGTTCATAGACGTCTGATTCTTTACCCAGACGTCCTCATACTAACCGTTAGACTTTTTATCGGCAAAAACAATTTCTAGACGTCTTGACACACTTACAGACATCTGCCTTTGAACCGTTGGCCATGATTTTCTGTGCGTATCTGTCTACGGCGACATAATCTTTTGGCAGAAGCAGCAAGGAAGAGTATTTAGGTTTCCAGACGTCTGGTAATGTCCTCAGACGTCCGTAACGACGTCTGATCCTCTAAACCTAGAACCCTGTTTGGATCCGATGATAACAGGAACGAATGCACCATTCATTAGACGTCCAGTAAACTAATCAGACGTCTTATGACATAATATCAGACGTCCTTCTTTTGATCCAATAGAGTCCGTTAAGGATGTCCTGCAATATTAGACGACCATAGGAAAAATCAGATGTCCTGTAAGACGTCTGATCTTATAATTAGACGTCTGATGTTGCTGTCAGAATCATCATTGCCCTGATTTTGTGTGGATTTCGTCCTAAACTCTTGGGATTTGTCTCCAACGGCTAGAAGAGCTCTCCCAAGTGTTCTTGAAGGTTCCAAACTTGCCTATAAATAGACTACAACTCTTCTTTGGCAATACACACCTCTTGAGATACAATTCCATTAGAAAAATCTCTTGCTCACTACTCTAAGCTCCATCTTGCCCTTGTGCTGTGCTAATACTCTGATCAAAGGGCAAATCCATACTCCCGGCTCGCTCCGTTCAGCAAATCATCAGGGAGTTCTTTTCATGCTTAGTAGATAAGAAAGCAACTAAATTATTGGGGTGCTCTATAGGTGTTATTTTTACTTGTTAATTTCTGTATTTTGGGTATCCGGCCTGTCGGGTCCCCGTCTCTTCATCTTGAAGAGAGAAACCTCCGTTTAGGGATCGGAGGTGGGAATTGTAATTGAGGTACACTACCCTCGTTTAAGTAGTGTGGTTAGTGGATTGATCACCTTGTGATCGAAAATCCTAAGTCAAGAGATTGGCTTAGGTGGTGGTTTTCACCCATCTTGGCTTTCCACCTAAAAATAATTGAGTATATTGTGTGATTGAATTTGTTGTATTATAATACTATATAATTTCACTATTCACCCCCCCTCTAGTGCAATTTCATTTGGTATCAGAGCAGGTTTTCCGCCTACAGGAGTAACATCCGCGGAAAGATCACATGGAGGGGAAGGCCATTTCCACAAGCAGATTGGAGGGGCAATCCACCACTCGACCACCACTCTTCGAAGGAACCAACTACACTTACTGGAAGCTGAGAATGAAGATGTGGCTTCAAGCCAACGATTTCTCCATTTGGGAGAAATGTGAATCCGCATACGTCATTCCCGAGAAACCAGAAACTGGTTACACAGTGGAGCAAATCGATCACCTTGGACTGAATGCCAAGGCAATGAACTCACTCTACTGCACTCTCAGCTCGGAGGAATTCAACCGCATCAGCCAATGCGAAACCGCCCACGAGATCTGGAGAACCTTGGAGGTTACTCACGAAGGTACATCTAAAGTTAAATCCTCAAAGATAAACTTGTTATCGCAGGAATTCGAAGCTTTCTCTATGAAGGAGAATGAAAGACTTGGGGACATGTACACCCGATTCACGTTAATCGTGAATAACCTCAAGTCTTTAGGAAAGACATTTATAAAGGGGGAGCTTCAAGGGAAGCTCCTTCGCTCCCTTGGACCTGAGTGGGAGCAAAAGGTAACGGCAATAGAAGAAGCCAACCAAGTAGAGGATCTAGACATGGAAAATCTACTTGGGAATCTCATGGGTTACGAATCAAAAATGGAGCAAAAGAAGAAATCAATCTCATCGGAGCCAAAGAAGAAGACCTTAGCCTTCAAAGCGACTTCGGATGATGAGGTAAGTACGATGACGAAGAATTTGTTTTATTAGCTAAAAAGTTTAAAAAGTTTCTCAGAAATAGAAGAGAGATCAAGGGAAGGAAAAGAGAAGAAGATCCTCTAATTTGCTATAATTGCAAAAAGAGAGGTCACATAAGGAAAGATTGTCCCTTACTCAAAAGGGATGATGAGAAGAAACCCAAGAAGCCTTCTGACTAGAAGAAGACCTCCAAACCGAAAGGATTCAAGAAGAAGGCGTTTCAAGCAACGTGGGATGACTCCACCTCCGAAGAAGAAGAGGAGGAGGAAACAAATGAAGAAACGGCATGCTTGGGACTAATGGCAACAAATGATGGTTCCGAGTCTGAATCTGAGGAACCTGAGGTAAACCCCTACTCTTTGGATGAATTACAAGATGCCTTTGATTCATTATATATAGATCTTAAGAAAACTAAAACCCAAAGCAAGGCTTTAAAAGAAGAAAAGTTAGAAAATAAGAGATTAATCAATGATCTTGAAGAAAAGAATCTAATTCTTACAAAAGAAACCACTGCTTTAAATATGCAAATAAGAAATCTAATGATTGAGAAAGAGTCATTAACAAATGATTTGTATACAGCAATGAGTGAACAAAAATATTTAGATAGAGAAGAATTACTCGACAAAATCCATGTGCTTGAAAAATCAAACTCTTTTAAAAAGGATGAAAATGGCTTACTTAGAGTAGAGATTAGGGCATTAGAAGATAAACTAGATATAATGAAAATAGAGATAAATCATCTCAAAGAAAAGTCAAACCAACTTCTTGAGGACCTAGCCAAATTTACAAAGGGGAAAGATAACTTGGACAAAGTCATTGGCCATCAAAAACCTTCCTCAAGTAAATTTGGATTAGGCTTTTATGAGCCTAGTCAAAGTGAGCCGAAAAAGGACCCTCCTCTAAAGGAGAACACTAACAAATACGGATCCACTTTACAATGGATACCGAAAAGACAACTCTCACTTTGTTTTGTAGGGATGAAAGGACATCATAATGTCAAAAATTGGATATACAAAATGAAGGATGGACGACTCAAATTAGAAAGACCTATAGAAACACCAAGTCACCATCGAAGATCTTTTGTAGGAGGAAGAAGGTCTACAAGGAGGAAGACAAGGAGACCACCACCACCAAGGAGGCCGATGGGTGATGGACTCCGGATGCTCCAAACATATGACAGGAGACAAGCGCCTATTTTTGGACCTCCAACCTACGGATGGAGGAACAGTTACATTTGGCAACAACCACAAGGGCCATATTATTGGCCTTGGTAAAATAGGTAACCCTCTCTCTCCCATCTCAAATGTTTCTCTAGTTAAAGGACTAAAACATAATCTTTTAAGTGTAAGTCAAATATGTGATAAGGGTTTTAAAGTAGTGTTTACTTCTAAAGTGTTTGAAATTATGCATGCATTAACCAATGAAACCCTTCTTAAGGGAACTAGATTTAAAGACATTTATGTCGTAGAATTTGATAAAAATGGCACTTATGAATGTCTTATAGCAAATGATGAGTTAAGTATATGGCATAAAAGACTAGGACATGTTCATATGAAGCTGGTTCAAAAATTAGCTAAACATGAACTAGTCCGAGGTCTTCCTAAAAGAAAATTTTTAAATGAGCTTATTTGTGATTCATGTAAATTAGGTAAGATTATAAAATCTAGTTTTAAAAGCAAAGAAGTTATATCCACATCAAGACCTTTAGAACTACTTCACCTAGATCTGTTTGGACCAACAAAATATGAGAGCCTCAGTGGATGCAAATATTGCCTTGTAATTGTAGATGATTTTTCGAGGTTTTCATGGGTCTCCTTCTTGAGATCTAAAGAAGAAGTGTTTTCCGTCTTTCCTATTTTTTGTAGGAAAATTCAAACTGAAAAAGGCTACCAAATCACTCGTATCCGTAGTGATCATGGGGGCGAGTTTGAAAATTCCTTGTTTGATGATTTTTGTCAAGAGCATGGTATTGCTCATGAGTTCTCTTTTCCTCGAACACCTCAACAAAATGGGGTGGTTGAGAGAAAGAACCGTACTCTTCAAGAGTGTGCTCGAACATTGCTCATAGACTCGGGGTTACCAAAGTACTTTTGGGTTGAGGCGGTTAACACGGCTTGTTACGTGTTAAATCGCACCTTAATTCGATCCGGATTGCGAAAAACTTGTTTTGAACTATACTATGGGAAAATACCCAAAATTAGTTATTTTAAAGTTTTTGGATGTCGATGTTTTGTCTTGAATACCTTCTCTAATTTAGATAAATTTGATGCCAAAGGTGAAGAAGCCATCTTTATTGGTTACTCCTCACGTAGTAAGGCTTATCGGGTTTTTAACAAGACCACATTAATAGTGGAGGAAACCCTTCATGTCTCCTTCGATGAATCTCCTCATTCCTCCATTGACCGAGTCAATATGGATGATGAAGATGATTCTACTATTGATGTGTCTAACATTCCAAACTCCAATATCCATAATCTTCCAAAAGATTGGATATATCAAAGGGATCATCCCAAAAGTCAAGTCATTGGAAGTGTTTCTGATGGCGTTAAAACCCGATCTCGTTTTAGTTGCACCTTTGGTCTCTCCGCCTTTGTATCTCAAGTTGAACCGAAGAGTGTCGAGGAAGCATGCTCCGAAGAAACTTGGATGATGGCCATGCAGGAGGAACTCAACCAATTCCAAAGGAATGAAGTTTGGGATCTAGTACCTAAGCCTGAAGGGCAAATGGTAATAGGTACCAAATGGGTATTCCGGAACAAGTTGAATGAATCCGGTATAGTTATTCGAAATAAGGCTCGGTTGGTAGCACAAGGGTACAACTAAGAAGAAGGAATTGGTTTTGATGAGACCTACGCTCCCGTAGCTCGACTCGAATCAATTCGCATGCTTCTTGCTTATGCCGCCTTTCTTGGCTTTAAACTCTTTCAAATGGACGTTAAGAGCGCGTTTCTTAACGGATTCATTAAGGAGGAAGTTTTTGTAAAACAACCTCCTGGTTTTGAGTCTCATGATAAGCCTCATTTTGTCTACAAATTAAACAAGGCACTATATGGTCTAAAGCAAGCTCCTAGAGCTTGGTATGAAAGGCTCAAAGACTACTTGTTAAATGCAAAATTCTCTATAGGGGAAGCTGATTCCACATTATTCATTAAAAGAAAAGGAAAAGACATTTTATTAGTTCAAATATATGTAGATGATATTATATTTGGTGCTACTAATGAATCTATGTGTAGAAAGTTTTCAGAAATTATGCAGGAAGAATTCGAAATGAGTTTGATGGGTGAACTCAAGTTTTTCTTGGGCTTGCAAATCACTCAGCTCGAAATTGGAACCTTTGTGTGTCAATCTAAATACACAAAGGAGATGTTGAAGAGATTTGATATGAACAAAAGTAAAGGGAAGAACACTCCTATGAGTGTCACAACTTCCTTAGACTTGGACGAATCAGGTACGCCCATAGATCAAAAGCTCTATCGTAGCATGATTGGATCTTTACTGTATTTAACTTCCAGTAGACCTGATATTTTGTTTAGTACCTGCTTATGCGCTAGGTTTCAATCAAATCCTAAACAATCACACCTAAATGCTGTAAAACGAATATTTAGATATTTAGTTGACACATCTGATTATGGCTTATTCTACCCTAGGAGTCCACAATTCAACTTAGTTACATATAGCGATGCGGACTACGCAGGTAGCCGCACTGATAGGAAGAGTACTAGTGGGACGTGCCAATTCTTAGGCGAATCACTAGTCTCTTGGTTCTCAAAGAAACAATCTAGTGTAGCTTTATCAACTACAGAAGCTGAATACATAGCCGCTGCACTAGCATGTTCCCAAGTGCTTTGGATGAAAAATACTTTGAAGGATTTTAACTTGATATTTAATAACATAAAAATATTATGTGACAATACTAGTGCTATCAACCTCTCGAAAAATCCCGTACATCACTCTCGCACAAAACATATTGATGTTCGACATCACTTCCTAAGAGATAATGTACTTAAGGGAGAAATCGAAGTTGAATTTATTTGTACTGAACTGCAATTGGCTGATATTTTCACTAAACCTTTGAATTATGATCGCTTTAATTATATACGTAGGAAACTAGGCATATGTAAGCTAAATGATATTTGAAGAATTTAGTGATTTAATGGAACCTCTTTTGTCATGAGCATAGATTGAACCTTGATTTCACTAAGCCTTCATTCAAACATCCAAATGCACACTCTGTCCAATCTCAGACGTCTGATTAAATAATCAGACGTCTTATACATTAAAATTCGTCGTCTAAACATCTGGGACAGACGACGATTTTATATAACAAAACAGTCATATCAGACGTCTGGTACAGCACACAGACGTCTGAAATGTCGTCCAAATGTGTTGACAGACGTCTATCTCGGAGACAGTACATGTACTGCCTGTCGGACGTCTGAATATGTGGTTAGACGTCGTAGGGATCGTCTGACAGGAAAAGCGGACGACCCTGTAACTTTAAACGAAAATCCAGGAAGGTCTGTCTGCAGAAATCGGACGTCTAATATTAAATTTAGAAGTCTTCATTGTCGTCTGAGTAAGAAATCAGACGACAACCTGGAGAATAAATCCTTTTGCTGGGCAGGATTCCTGCAGAAATCAGACGTCTATATTAGAATTAGTCGTCTGATTATTCGTCTGATGAATAAAACAGACGTCGCCCTGAAATGGGCTAAAATCCCTCTGGCAAATCCCGACGTCTGACATCGTTGACAGACGTCTGATCGGGGAAAAATCTGCGCGTCGCGGCTTTTCTCTGGACGGTTTGAAATGCAAATCTCCCCAACTTCAGGGGGAGACTTGCTCCGTGACCATGGGATATAAGATCCCCTTCGCAAAGGTCCCACTCTCCCGTCCAAAATCCCTACCCCACACAAGATCTGCGCGCCGCTCTCCCTCACACCCGACGGCCCACAGCAGCAGTTGGCGAAGTTCTGCTCGCAGCCAAACGACCGTCGCGCCTCTTCGATGACTGACGGAACTGCTGCTCCTCTGCGCGCGTCCTCCCTGCCTCTCGACCGCGCATTTGGAGGCTTCCCTCCTCCCGTGGGTATATCCTCTCCACTCCTAGGGCGCCTCCATGATCTTTTACCCACGACCTTGCAGCATCCTGTAGCATCTAGTTCTCCTTCTTGATTCACTTGACCTACATGTGCATTTCATATCATTATCAGCCTTAGAAGCCTAACCCTCGGTCAAGAAAACCCTGTTAGCCCTAGCTGCATCTTCCATGGCAAGGGTATTACCTCATGAGGATCATGCCGACATTTTAGTGGCTTGCATCCAAAGGTATATTGCCACAACTACATGGCAGGTTGTATTGCCTCAAGGCATACTGCCACATATTTTTTCATGATGATTGCAGTGTTTGAAACTATGTTTTGGGTGAATGTTGTTTGGTTGAATGGTTGTTTCTATTTTTGCAGGTATTCTATCCTCAACGCACCACTCATTTTTTTTCTAAACCTAACCACCCATTCCACCAAATATGCCTCCCCGTAGGAAGCAAGTTGAGGGATCTTCCAGTTCCTCTTCCACTTATTTGGCAGATCAATTGCGGGGTGACATCGCTAGGCAGCGATTTCGTCGTTTCGCGAATGCCAAAGTTAAATGCCCTCGTTTTATTGTTTGGAATGATTTTGCCCATTTGAACCTTCGGGAACACTTCCAAACTCTCCATCTTTTCCAATATTTTGACCGTCAATTCCACTCCGGCATTGGAACTCTTGGTGTGTTCCCTGATCTTTGCCATCTCTTTTATGCCAACATCGTTGAGGACTACAGCAACGATGAACTTGAACTCCATACCCGCCTATTTGGTCGTGAAATACACATCACATCCGAAACTATCTCTGACCTTCTAGCCATCCCCAATGAGGGAAATGATTTCAATGACATTCTGAGGCAATACGACCCAGAAATCATCAATCAAGAGTTAGTTCTCCCGGAAAAATATGTTGAAAACCTTGGCACTCTACCGTGCAAAAATCTCAAACCCCTTCCACGTCTACTCTCTCGCATTTTTGGGTGGGACCTCCTAAACAAATCAGGAGGTTTTGATTACATCTCACGCCAACACAAGGCTCTCCTTTTTGCGGCCGTTCGTCATATTCCTTTCAATTATTGCCGCCTCATTGTTCGCGTCATGAATGAGGACCATGGGGCATCACTTCCGTATGGGTCTATTCTATCCAAAATCTTTTCATCCCATCGGATTTCCATAACTGACCAAGCAGTTGACAAGAAAATTTAGCCTTACAACCGGGCCACAGCCGCCAAGATGCATATACTTAGAGAACATCTTGAGCCCGCCGACGAACCCATGGAAGAAGAGCCCCTTCCACCCTTTCCAGATTTCCATGAACCACGGCCCCTTCAAATAGAAGCTCCCCGCTCGAGCTTTGATGAAGCATGGGATCCAGCCACAGATTCCCTCTCCTCCGGCATCTCCCTCCTGCTGCGTCGAACCGGCGAGATGTACACCTACATGGGAAGCATGCGCCGCGACATCGACGAACTTAGATCAGATGTTCAAAATTTGCAGATAGGACAAGGACCCGCTCGTCGCCGCCGCCGCCAAGATCAAGAAGAATAGTTTTAGTGCTTCTATTTTTCTGTCTTTTATTCTAAGTTTGTATTAAGAGGCCTTGACCCAGTACTTAATATTTTTGGGAACAAATAGCTAGTCCATGCTTAAATATTTCTATTCCTAATCAATTTTCCTTAATGCCTTGTCATCTTTTAAACATGCAATTTTATTCACGCACTCTACTTTGTAGATATCACTCTTGTAGTTTGGATTTTGACTCCCTTTAAACAACCCTTCATGATGATATTCAAAAAGGGGGAGAAGAATGTAGGTAAGAAATTAAGGAATAATATAAAAACAACCCTCTTAAATAGATAAAGGCTATCAAGTACAACCTTTAGGGGGAGGAAAGAGGAACCTACAGCTATATTTTGAAAATCATCAAAAAGGGGGAGATTGTTAGTTCAACTACTCATATATAATATTTTGATGATTTTACAAAATGTAGAAAATGAAATAATAAATAAAGCGTAGCATATTGTTTTCTCTCTATAATAACATATTTGCAGGATTTCAAAAAGCTTTCCAAGATGGGAGAGTAAAAGCGTGAAGACGAGTAGCATAAGTATTAGGTCTTAGGCTTTTTTCATGTAAACTTTCAAAGGTTGTAATTTTCATCTTATTTGAGTCTAGAAATATTGTAAAGAGCCCCCAAACATAACCTATAAATAGCTAACTTAGGCTCTCTACACTTAGGATAAATTAGAAACAAAAAACCCAACACTTATACTTTTATCAGACGTCCATTAAAAAGTCCAGACGTCTGATTTTCCATCATAAGACGTCTGACATGTGTATCAGACGTCTAATTTCAAATATTTCTGCCTTTGTTCATCTCCTCATAAGCATCAGTCGAAGGACTTCACTTTCAGACGTCGATAACCGTTCACAGACGTCTGATTCTTTACCCAGACGTCCTCATACTAACCATTAGACTTTTTATCGGCAAAAACAATTTCTAGACGTCTTGACACACTTACAGACGTCTGCCTTTGAACCGTTGGCCATGATTTTCTGTGCGTATCTGTCTACGGCCACATAATCTTTTGGCAGAAGCAGCAAGGAAGAGTATTTAGGTTTCCAGACGTCTGGTAATGTCCTCAGACGTCCGTAACGACGTCTGATCCTCTAAACCTAGAACCCTGTTTGGATCCGATGATAACAGGAATGAATGCACCATTCATTAGACGTCCAGTAAACTAATCAGACGTCTTATGACATAATATCAGACGTCCTTCTTTTGATCCAATAGAGTCCGTTAAGGATGTCCTGCAATATTAGACGACCATAGGAAAAATCAGACGTCCTGTAAGACGTCTGATCTTATAATTAGACGTCTGATGTTGCTGTCAGAATCATCATTGCCCGGATTTTGTGTGGATTTCGTCCTAAACTCTTGGGATTTGTCTCCAACGGCTAGAAGAGCTCTCCCAAGTGTTCTTGAAGGTTCCAAACTTGCCTATAAATAGACTACAACTCTTCTTTGGCAATACACACCTCTTGAGATACAATTCCATTAGAAAAATCTCTTGCTCACTACTCTAAGCTCCATCTTGCCCTTGTGCTGTGCTAATACTCTGATCAAAGGGCAAATCCATACTCCCGGCTTGCTCCGTTCTGCAAATCATCAGGGAGTTCTTTTCATGCTTAGTAGATAAGAAAGCAACTAAATTATTGGGGTGCTCTATAGGTGTTATTTTTACTTGTTAATTTCTGTATTTTGGGTATCCGGCCTGTCGGGTCCCCGTCTCTTCATCTTGAAGAGAGAAACCTCCATTTAGGGATCGGAGGTGGGAATTGTAATTGAGGTACACTACCCTCATTTAAGTAGTGTGGTTAGTGGATTGATCACCTTGTGATCGAAAATCCTAAGTCAAGAGATTGGCTTAGGTGGTGGTTTTCACCCATCTTGGGTTTCCACCTAAAAATAATTGAGTATATTGTGTGATTGAATTTGTTGTATTACAATACTATATAATTTCACTATTCACCCCCCCTCAAGTGCAATTTCACTAAGTTGACTTGAGCTAAGGTGAGCTAAGATGAGCTGAATGAGGCTAGGATGAGGTAACCCTAGTTCAAGTGAGCTAGATTCCAACTATGGTGAGCTGGATTCCAGTTGAGTTCCAGCTAGTTTGGGCTTCTCCGTCACAAGTTTCCTTCTTGAGTGCTAGGGTTTTAGGGATCTATCAATTTGTATATCCCTAACACTCACAAAAGCACATCAAAATGACAATAAAAAGTAAAATGCATGCCTTACCTAATTTTTGCCTAAATGCAACGCAAAATGCCCGTTTGTGGAGCAAAATCCTAAGAGCTAAGTTTATTTTAATGCATAAGAATGATGATAAACTGGTGCTTATCACGCACCAACCAACCACCGATGAGCATCTCCTCACCATCTGACCGACTCTAGCTGCCTTCGTCATCGTCATTATTGCCATTAGAATCCCCTCATCACCGGTGACCTCTGATCTTCGCACCACCGGCCGTGCCCCCCTCTCCTCACATGAGCAAGGGGAGTCTTTCCCCTATTTCTCTATAGTAAACCATGTATTAGTATTTACATCTCCATGCCATTGCCAACTTTTGATTTTTTATTTTTGTCATTTTATTAAGGTGAAAATTGCTGCATCATACTTTTTCACATTATTGTTTGACTCTTTTATTCACCTTACTTCGCATTGGATTTGGATATGGATTTCGCACCTATGGTCAGGATTGATAAATGTGGATGCTTTTATTTGAATTTGTGCCTCACTCAACCTTGAGCGACACTCGCACACATAGAGAGACACAAAGAAGATTTTTGGATCCAACTTTCATAGGTGATTCTCCTTCATCGCTGATTTGACTAGATTTTAGTCTACTCATCCTTGTAGCATTGGGGTAGGTTTTTAGGGGTCTATCCCCACTTTCTTTAGTGACTAGGCTATTTATCTGTGGTTTGAATGGTTTAGTTTCTACTTGCTTGCTTCTAAAAGAAAAAGAGAAAAAGGTATCAAGCTACCTGTTATAAGTTGCATACCCTTAAGTACGTGCATTTAGGGGTGACTGAGCAACACGTTAGATCAGTTTCTTTGCATTGGGTCGATTATTTACATGAAGATTGCTAGAGTTTGGTATACTTTTCTATCTTTGCATCCAACTCCTATTCACACATTGCATTTGGATTGGATTTCAAGACCATAAAACTGATTGAATTTATCTAATTCAGTAGTCGCCTAATTGAAATTGGGATTACTAATCAGATTCAGTCTTTAAATTTTTTTTTTTGAAGCGAAATGGAGTGCTATCGAATCGTCGATAGCAATCTGGGAGAGCTTTTATTGATTAAATGAGGGAAACGAATTACATGAGTGAAGCCCATTGATGTATGAGATTCTACCAATTGTTTACAATATATCCACATTCACTGGTCTCTCCTGAAATAGACTCTCATTTCTAGCTCTCCATACCGACCATAGTATTGCCACCATGGGAAAATATGCCTTATTCAACCTTAAGAAGAACTCCATATATCATCACACATGGGAATAGTTTCCCTGCATACCTTCCTCCAAGCACAATCTGTTACCATGCATGTGGAAAAAATATGAAGACTGGAGTCAATGTGCATCCCACACAAATGGCAGAATTGAGCAGGGGTGCCCATTCTCCTATGCCTCATATCTCCCATTATTAGGCCATCTCTTCTACACAACCACAAAAAGATTTGTACCTTCAGTGGTACTTTCAATTTCTATAGCTTCTTCCCAATCTCATCGACCTCCGCCAACCTAGAAGAAATGATGAGTTTCTTATAGGCAGCCGCTGACGAGAAAGCCCCATCCCATTTGTATGTATCACACTCCTCAGGCATAGGTCTCAAAGCAGCAAGTCCCTGCAGGAGACATTCATTTTCTGCTAATGTCCTTGTTCCATGGCCATTCCCTACCTCATTATTTAACATCCAAATCTTAAAAGCCATGTCCTAGTAGTCACACACCAAAGCATTTTTATTAATAGCAGTCGAAAAAGAAACAGGGTACCTGTCTTTCATCACCGCACCAGGCAGCCATTTTTCCTACCAAAATTTGAAGCTTTTCCCGTCACCTAAGACAAACTTGAATAAATCCCAATTATCTGCCAAAGCACGCACCACAGAGGACCAGAAGGGAGACAGCTTATGAGGATTCAAGTGACTCTTCTCATCATTTGCCACCCCATAACTATCCTGAATGATTTCTGTCCACGATTTTTGTTCCCCTTGGAACAGCCGAACTGCCCATTTCAATAGCAGGGCATCATTAAACTCTTTAAAGGATCTGATTCCCATGCCACCATACTTCTTAGGTGAACAAATTGAATCCCATTTTATAGGTTGGAGGAAGGCACCTTGGTGAGAAGCCCCTTTCCAGAAGAACCTCTTGTGCATAATGTCAAGTTTTTTCCAAATTGACTTTCGAGCTCGGAGAACAGAGAAGAAGAAGATTGGAATGAATGTGATAACTGAATTTAATAAAATATACCTCCCCCCTTTCGACAAGTAGTGACTACTCCAGCCTTCTAGTTTTGTAGCTGCCTTTTCAAAGAGAAAATACCAATTTGCTTTCTTCTTTTTTGTGCACTTCAGTGGTAATCCTAGGTATTTGATTGGTAGTGAAATCACAGGCGTGCCCAGGATGGTGGAGATGTCATTTTGGTCTATACCGTTCATACCAAAGCAGACCAAGGAGGACTTACTTCCATTTAATTTTAAACCAGAGATCTCACCGAAAATGTTGACCATATAATATAGCACCTGCACTGTCCTCTTCCCACCATCCACAAAAAAATAGTGTCATCCGCATATTGAAGAACGGGGGCCAAAGCCCTACTGTTTGTCAACCCATCTACTGCCAGCTTGTAAGAATATTTTGCCAAGGTATCTACTTCAAATTTGAAAATCAAAGGGGCTATGGGGTGGTGGTCGATCCCGGATAGGTGTGTTAGTATGGTGATTTTGTCGTTGAAGTGTGTATAGTGGTTAACCTAAATCGAGCCTAACCATCTCTTTACAAAATTTCTTTTTTTTACCAGGCCTATTTGATTTTATCTTGGTCACTTTAGGCCCAGGGTCAAACTCAGGGAAGTGGGGTTAAAAGTCAAGTTTCTACGCCTTTCCTACAACGAATCTCTTCCGTTCGTTTATCGTGTTTTTGGTGTTTTTCTATTTAGATTTTTTTCTGATAATTCTTGTCCTTGAGGCACACCCTCAAAATTAGGTTCTTGGCTTTGAGCCAAATCAGGGTTCCAAAATGGGTCTTGCTATTCGCAAAATGGAGTACCTGCAAGTCAACGATTATCTTTTCTCTTTTATATATATTTTTTATCTTTTTATTGGCAGGAAGGAGAAGCAGAAGTAAAGTAACTATAGTATATATATATATGTATATACTATATATGTATAAAGGGGTGGGGGTGGAGGCGGAGATGGAGTGTAGCATGGCGTCGAGTCGGTCGTCGTCTAGAAAGACGCAACCAACAGGACGAAGTGCTGTGTGGAGTGCAGGATGGATGGTGGAAGATGTGTGTAATCACACTTTTTGTACGCGTTTATCGGGGAATATCAGCAACTGGTGCAGATATTCTCGTGATACAACGTATGATAAGTAATGTAAAAAAAAAAATATATATATACGTATATATGTAAATATGTATATATGCTTATAAATATATAGGTATATATGTAGTTATATGTATATATATATGTATATGTAAATATATATAAATATATATACATATATGTATGTAACTATATGTATAGATAGATATATGTATAGATATATATATATATGTATATGTATGTATATAGAACTATATAGATGTATATAAATGCATGTATATATATATATAGTAATATATGTATATAGATATATGTAGATCGATATGTATATATATGTATATATGTATATATAGTTATATAGATATATATGTATATATGTATGTATATTTGTATATATATATATATATGTATAAGTTGGTGTGTATATATGTATATATATATATATATGTATCTATTCTTATACTTAGTTATATAGGTAATAATATATATATACATACATGTATATATATATATATAAGTATATAGGTATATATATAGACTAATACATAGTTATATAAGTACTAATATAAGTATAGATATATGTATATATATATATATTTGTATATATGTAAATATATATGTGTATATATATATATAAGTATATAGATATATGTTTATATATATGTATGTATACTAATACTTAGTTATATAAATACTACTATATATATAGATATAAGTATATACATAGATATACATATGTATATAAATATACATAGATATAAATATATATCTGTATATATATATAAGTATATAATAGTGTATAGGTGTGTATGTGTGTATGAAAGTGTGAGTGTAGGTGTGTAAGTGTCGGTAAAGAGAGTGAGAGAGAGTGCCTGCTGTGAAGAAGAGGCGGGTTAAGCCGTCTGAGCTTCTAGGCTGACGTCTGAGGCTTCACGCATGCGTGTAAGCGTGTATGCACGCGGAGAGGCGCGCTCTGGGAGGGAGAGAGCGTGGGGAGAGGAGAGGCTGCAGGGACCGCAATGCTTCAAGAGATGGAGCGGGCACACGCGAAAGTACGCGGGCGACGCAGGTGGTACTGGCAATGCGGGCGCCCGCAGACGTGCGGGCGGGCACTTGAGCGGGCGCGTGGCTGGATGCGGGTGCGAGCAGTGGCCGGTAGCGGCGTGCCAGGTGACCAGATAAGTGAGAAGCTTACTAGTCACCCTACTGTGGCCACAGTGTTTTGCAGACTAGCGCGAACAGTGGCTACAGTGTATGGCCGAGCCGCGCGACCGGGTATGCCCAGTGCTGTGAGTGCAGGTGGCGTGGACGTGGTCGGTGCTCGCGGAAGAAGCTCTGCGCTGGCTAGGCTACAACGGAAGCAGGTGTTTGCGTGAAGAAGCTGGAGGCAAAGGCGCCTGCAGGCGTGCACGGAAGGCCTACATTCGCTACTGCTGCTATGGGGCTTGGCCGGCTGCTGCATGGTGTGCGATGGCCGGTTGACCTTCACAGCTTGAAGCTTTGGTGTAATGGTGGAAATGGCGTGTAAAGTGAAACAGGGAAGAAGGCCACCACGCCCACCGGCTCTTTGATGAGCTGGGCGATGGTGGTTTCAGGGTGGTGGGTGTGCACCACAGTGATGACTCCTTCCCGCAGAGTGGCTCCTTTGAGGAGGAGGTCCTGCGTATGGAGGGAGAGGGGAGGGGATAGTGGCCTAGAGAAGAAGGCCTGCAGAGTGTTTTTTTTGTTGGCTTGGGACCATGCGGCCCTTGCAAGAAGGCAACCGAGCTCTTCTAAAGAAGAAAAAGGCACGCACAGCCATGCCCTGGCTGTGCATGCCTCAGCATGGCTATGCAGGGTAGGCTGTCGTAGGGAAGGGCCTGAGCAGGGAATGACGGGAACAAGAAGAGGTTGCCATGCATGCCTTGCAGCCGCAGGAAGAAAATCAAAAAGAAGTAAAAAACGAAGATGGAAATTTTGCAAGGCAGCACTTAAGGAAAACATGAATTGCGACGCCATTTTATTCACCCTCCTCCCCTCTCAATTAAATGCATGCATGCATCTATATTCACAAATGCGACTATGTCTACCTAATATGCACTGATAATGCTAGGAAATAGCATATGACGGCACAATTGCAGGTTTATTTTTGCGGTGCAATCATACCCCCATGCCTATCTTTTGGTAGTCCCTAGCAAAACAGTATTTAGAAATGATCTTTAAGCTGAAGATTTTTTTCTGAGGCGACATAGGTGTGTTTGTTGTTGGATATTGTGAGAACCAATTGTAGAGAAGGCTACCAGTACTTTAAGTCTCACATGACATAAATCATCTCTCAACTGACCAGGACTCTTGATATTTAAACCTTAAGTACGATTTCCAGGACCCAGGAGGTTTTTTCCGTACTCGAGAGCTCAAGAGATTATGGTTTGTGCTTAGTGAAGGATCAAGACTGACCAGATGAACATTAAGACTCAAGCCCAGGGTTTCACGAATTTTTAAGGACAGGTTGGTCCCAGTTTCAGCTCGTGTTTTCGGATTGACCCGGAAAACTCAACTCCCATTTTCTGACATTTGTGGCTCACAGGAAAACAGGGTATTTGCGACTTGCCTTGAAGAACTTTTTTAGGGTGAGGACTTTACAGATATTTGTGAGATATACTGACTCATTTGCATCTTTTCTTTTTTTTAAAACACACATCAGTATATCTCTTACAACATTATTTGGAGGAACACACTTCTTTTTTTTTTGGTGGGAGAGTTCCCTTTTGGTGGAAAGAGTCTTTCCTAAACACAAGACTAAAACCTGGGATAAAAAGTCTACTTGCGCGCACAGGTAAGGACTCCACCTTCCCTAATGAACACTAGGCTTGGATCTTATGTTCACCTGGTCTTTCCTGATATGTGTAGTGTGAACCAAGATTACTTAGGCTCTCAAGTAGAAGCAAACCAATGGATCCTTTACTGGTGTCTCAGGTACAAGAGTACATCCTTAGTTAGGAGAGATTCCGATCTATTTTGTCAATGCTCAAGTGAATTAAGCCGAGCCTAAGCGAATCAAGCTTCTGTGGCCTAGAAAGTCTTTAGAACAGAGGTTGAATATCCATAAACACTTATTGTATTTCTGTTTCAGCCTTCAGATCATTACTAAACACCACTTTCATTTTTATTATTATTTTTTTTTCTTTTTCTTTTTCTTTTTCTTACATATTTATAAATAGGTGGAAATTGCATGATAACATAAAATACCCAGATCCTATGGATGCCTATCCATGCCCCCATGCCAAACAATGCTATGTCCTCATATGCATTCAAGGTAAGGTATAGGCATGACGAAAGATCGGGTAACGAGAGCTGAGGTGCAGGGTATACAGTAGGGTGGTAGGGTGGGTGGATGGTGGGTGGTGAAGTCAAAAGTGAAGTGATTGTGATAGTGGCATGAAAAGTGATGGTGGATGGTGAAAGGTCTAGAATTTCATGGGACGAGAGTGTCCCAGGCGGATCAGAGAACAAGTCGGGAAGAAGTTGGCCCTCAGATTGGCCAAGAAGATGGGCTTCTTGGATAAATGGATCCAAAAAGGAATAGCCCCAGTGAGAAGTATATGGGCTCAAGGTCCCAAAGTGGAGTTGCAAATCCACCTGATTTGGTGGGAAAGAAAGGGCAATCTGGTCTTCAAGAGTGTGGATCGGTAGTGAGTAGCCCGATATGACTTAGACAATGAGGTATGGAAGCAGAGAAAACCTTGTCAGAAGTCTGGCCAGGAGAAGGTATGCGACAAGGGAGGGATGGGGTAACGTCACATTATGTGTTGGTCAGGCAGACATCAGTGTTTAGAGGTAATCCACAGCAGTCAGAATAGGTGCCAATTAGTACAATACACGCGCTGGCGGCCATGTCCTCGTCAAACGTGTCATCCTCGATGCATTCTTGGCTGCCTTGAAGATGTTAAGCTTGAGCTTTCCAGATCCAACGACAATCTCAATACAGCCCGACTCGCAGTCAATAGGCCCAGGGTCGAACTCAGGGAAGTGGGGTTAAAAGTCAAGTTTCTACGCCTTTCCTACAACGAATCTCTTTCGTTCGTTTATTGTGCTTTTGGTGCTTTTCTATTTGGATTTTTTTCTGATAATTCTTGTCCTTGAGGCACACCCTCAAAATTAGGTTCTTGGCTTTGAGCCAAATCAGGGTTCCAAAATGGGTCTTGGTATTCGCCAAACGCAGTACCTGCAAGTCAGGGATTATCTTTTCTCTTTTATATATATTTTTTATCTTTTTATTGGCAGGAAGGAGGAGAAGAAGTAAAGTAACTATAGTATATATATATATGTATTACTATATATGTCTAAAGGGGTGGGGGTGTAGGCGGAGATGGAGTGTAGCACGGTGTCGAGTCGGTCATCGTCTAGAAAGACGCAACCAACAGGACGAAGTGCCACGTGGAGTTTAGGATGGATGGTGGAAGATGTGTGTAACCACACTTTTTGTACGCGTGTATCAAGGAATATCAGCAACTGGTGCAGATATTCCCGCGATACTACGCATGATAAGTAATGTCAAAATATATATATATGTATATATGTAAATATATATGTATATATATATGTAAGTATACTAGTACTTAGTTATATAAATACTACTATATATATAGATATAAGTATATATATAGATATATATATGTATATAAATATATATAAATATAAATATATATATGTATATATATATAAGTATATAATAGTGTATAGGTGTGTGTTTGTGTGTGTGAAAGTGTGAGTGTAGGGGTGTAAGTGTCGGTAAAGAGTGTGAGAGAGTGCTGAGAGAGAGAGAGTGCCTGCTGTGAAGAAGATACGGGTTAAGCCGTCTGAGCTTCAGGGCCGACGTCTGAGGCTTCACGTGCGTGCGCAAGTGCGTATGCGCGCGGAGAGGGGCGCGCTGGGAGGGGGAGAGCGCGGGGAGAGGAGAGGCCGCAGTGGACCACGCTGCGTAAAGGGCTGGAGCGAGCACACGCAGACGTACCTAGGCGAAGGGAGTAGGCAACGCGGGCAGGTGCGGGCGTTGTGGGCGCATGCAGGCGCACAGGAGAGTGCTGGAGCGGGCGTGGGCCTGGATGCGGGTGCAGGCAGTGGCTGGCAGGGTGCACCGAGTGACCAGATAAGTAAGAAGCTTACCGGTCACCCCACTATAGCCACCGTGTTCCGCAGACTGGCGTGAACAGTGGCTACAATGTATGGCTGAGCCGCGCGACCGGGTACACCCGGTGCTGTGAGTGCGGGTGCCGTGGATATGGCTCGACGAACGCGGAAGAAGGTCTGCGCCAGCTGGGTGTGGGGAGAAGCGGGTGTTTGCGTAAAGAAGCTGGTGGCGAAGGCACCTGCAAGCATGCGCGGAAGGCCTGCGTGCGCTGCTGCCGCCTTGCTGCTGCTGCTGTGGAGCTTGGCCGGCTACTGCAGGGCGTACGGTGGCCGGTTGAGCTTCACAGCTTGAAGCTTTGCTGTAATGGCGGAAATGGCGTGGAAAGTGAAACCAGGAAGAAGGCCACCACGCCCACCAGCTCTTTGATGAGCTGGGCGGTGGTGGTTTCACGGTGGTGGGTGTGCACCACAGTGATGACTCCTGCCCGCAGAGTGGCTCCTCTGTGGAGGAGGTCCTGCATATGGAGGGAGAGGGGAGGGGACGGTGGCCTGGAGAAGAAGGTCTACAGAGTGTTTTTTTTGTTGGTTAGGGACCAGGCGCCCCTTGCAAGAAGGCAGCCAAGCTCTTTTAAAGAAGAAGAAGGCATGCATAGCCATGCCCTGGCTGTGCATGCCTCAACATAGCTGTGCAGGGTAGGCTGCCGTAGGGAAGGGCCTGAGCAGGGAATGGCACGAAGAAGAAGAGGTTGCCATGCATGCCTTGCAGCCACGGGAAGAAAATAAAAAAGAAATAAAAAATGGAGATGGAAATTTTGTAAGTCAGCACTTAAGGAAAACGTGAATTGTGAGGCCATTTTATTCACTCTCCCCCCCTCTCAATTAATTGCATGCGTGCGTCTATATTCACAAATGCCACTATGTCTACCTAATATGCACTGATAATGCTAGGAAATAGCACAAGACGGCATAATTGCAAGTGTATTTTTGCGGTGCAATCATGGGGCAGCCTTGCTGTACCCCACACTGAGGCTGAATCCAAGTTCGCATTGCTTCCCATTTATTAGGGGGGAATAGGAAGGGGTCGTGATGCACTACTTCACCCATTGTATCAAAAGAGGGGTGAATTTTCTTTTTTTAAGAATTTCCCATAGATGCTGCCAAGAAATTGAGTCATTGGCTTTGGTGAAGTCTACCTTCCATAGGAAGGCCTTGGATTTTCGCCTATGCCATCCCATCAACATTTCTTAAGCCATGATGAATGATTCCTGTAGTGACCTCCTTGGTAAGAATGCGGATTGGACAAGCATAATAAAATCTTGCAATACATCGTGAATTCTATTGGCTAGGATCTTGCTGAAGATAAGATAAATGGAATTCGACAAAGCAATAAGCCTGTAGTCTGAAAATTTCTTCGCACCTGACTTCTTTGGTATCAAGAACAAATAAGACTTGTTCAGTCTTTCAAAACCAAAGTTGCCCTTTTCAAACTCATGTACAACTTCCATCACATCCTTCTTAAGAACATTCTGCATTTCCTTGTAGAAGAAGACTTGTACCCCATCTAGTCCTAAAGCACCCTCATTATTCAAACCTTTGATAGCTTCCACTGTTTCATGTTCAGTAAAAGGGGCAACTAACATAGCAACCTGTTCACTGCTGACACAAGGAAAAGCAGCTGAAGCCATCCTCCAGGAACCTCTTGGCACAGCCTTGGCTACTTCTTTAAAGTAACGACCAGCTTCCAATCTTATTTCACGAGTAGAGCTGCTGGTTCTCTCACCCTCTTTAATAGAGGAGATGAGATTTAATCTTCTCCTAAAACCGACAACAAGATGAAAGAATTTTGTATTAGCATCTCCTTCATTGAGCCATAGTTGTCTAGACCTCCCACGCTAGTCCATTTCTTTCTTTAAGTCCTCCTCCCCAATGACCTCCTGTAGATATTTCCTTTGTTCCTGCTCTTGGGCACTTAGAACCAGCCTGCATTCCTTTAAATCAAGCCTTTGGATCTCTGCCAGTGCCTTAGCCCTCTTATGCTCTTTGATAATCGCCACTGTCTGCCTATATTCCTTCAACATTGAGCGATATCTGCCAGCTTTGATGCAAGCTGCTGTGTAGCCGAGCCTGTAACATTCTTATTCTGCCACCAACTGGACAACATATCTTCAAACCCCTCTTCTCTAACCAAGACTTTTTGAGCTTAAAGTATGAACCAACATCCGCACTCACCCCACAGTCCCACACAATTGGTGTGTGATCATTGAATGGCCTGTCAAGGCTCATAGCAGAAGACAGTTGGAATCTCTCCAAGAGGCTCGGGTTGCCAAAGAACCTATCCAACCTTGATTCCAGCCCACTGCTATTTCTGCAGGTGAAATCAACCCCACTGACAAGGTATTCAGTGATGCCCAAGCTCAGCATAGTCAATTGAAATCTAGCCATTACACCATCAGAACTACCCCCAGGTCTATCTCCACTTGCTAAAGGATAGTTGAAATCACTATCAACAAGCCATGGTACCTCTTGGACTCTTTGATGCACTATTGACAGGTCTTCCCAAAGTTCCACCCAACCAGCTGCTACACAAGGTCCATATATGCATGAAATGAACCAATCCAGATCGCCTTGAAGGTTCTGACATCTACAAGTAAGCACATGTCTGTTGTGGTGGATTTCAAGCACTTTAAGGCTAGATTTTTTCCACCATATTGCTATCCCACCAAATCTACCAATTGTAGCCTTCTCCACACAATCTGCTCTCCCAGATTGTCTCAAAGAGTCCTAAACAGAGCCATTTTCCTCCTCCAGATGTGTCTCTTGGATAAAAGCACAATCGATCTCCCAATCCACATGATATCTGATAAGAGATGCCCTTCTCACTTTATTGCGCAACCCACGCACATTCCACGTTAGGACTCTCATCCCTTGCATGGTTGATCCCCTTGAGCCAAATTATCCACGTATTCAACCATGATGGACTTTGCAATAGTTTCCTCCTCTATGGGACTCAAGTTCTCCTTCCTTCTCCTCCTAAGCTTGTAAGGAGAGCGCCCAACCTCCCCTTTTGGTTGGTCACTTTCCCGAATTTCAGATCATCAACAGTAGGGAAGGGCATTTGATTCACTTCCCTAAGGGCACTACTTCCACTGCTGTTTACAATTTCCATACCCGACTTCACCTCCTCACAACTGGTGGATTTGCCTGAGTCCATCTATAAGACAGTGTCATCAACCATGAGTCCCCTGCCAGAGTCCACAGGACGAATGAGCCACGAAGAGCCCCCACAGCTGAGAATGATTTTATCTGGCAATGACCCACTTCTAAAAACCTCAGCCTCAAATTGTAGTAGGTGGGCATTACCTTCCCCAATTGTGATTTCAATATCATCACTAATAGATGCAAAGCCAGCAATCATCTTGGCGACCACCCCTCTAGATCTCAAATGCAGAGGCAATCCTTTGATCTCAAGGGTCACCCTCCTAGTACCCATTCTCTGAGGGGGCCGATCAAGAAGTGCCCCATCAAAGAGAGAGACCAGCCTCCACAGCACACTGATGTTCTTGAAGGTACTCGAGTGAAAGCGTAGCCTTTCCACATCTATCATCCCCAGGCTGAAAATAATAAAGCAAGTCTGGGATAGCACTGCAACCTTCCAGCTTCATGAAACAAGGGATATGGAACTCACCAGTTGATGGAACCTCTCAATAGATGGATTGCCCGGCATAACTTCACCGATCAAAGTGCCCCTCAGCATAATCTCCACGGAGACAATATCCTTTGAGAATGGAACCTCCACATTAATCGTGTGACCACCTAGCGCTAGCGACGGGGGCAGCCAGAGCTCTTTTAGAACCTCCTATTTTGGGCACGGAGGGTTCTTTTTCTTGTGTTGCAGCCTCACCCTTGTGGACAAATCACGTTTGTGACCGTCTCCACCACATGCCTCACAGACAAGGGGATTTCTACACACTGCAACCATATGCCCTCTTTGTCTGCATCTATAGCACAAAACCTCTCCATTCATCCTCCTCCAACCCTCTCTTGGAAAGAATCTGGTTGCCCTATCTTTGTAAGATTGCCATCTCCTCTCCCTCCTCTAATTTCTTGGTCTCCATGTTTTCCAATCACCCTCATCCCCAGCCCTAGCCACACCCTCATCTTCTTCTCCCTTCACCCGTCACCACACACACACACACTCCCTCTCTCCTTCCCTCTCCAAAAATTCCTCTACTAGCTAAGTTCAAAATGAAGTGTCGTTATAGTTCGCACCACTGATTCTTCCTTAAAATCAAAATCACATTTGATCTGATCAACGGGACTTGCATGTGGCTCTTTACAAAATAAAACAACAAATTGATTTGTGGTGTGATGCACACTTCTTACATTGAGCATAAACTCTAGGCACCGTAGTAGGCCTTCGTCCCTTAAGGCTATAGGCACCATTCTCTTTATTGGTGTAAACCCTCCTATTTCACTTTGTGGAGGTAGTATTATCTTGTGACCAAGTGTTTTGATACTCTAAGGAGGAGGACACCCCTTGAAGGAATAAAAGGGTAGTTAAGAGGCACCGCATTCGCATTGCCTCAAAGGAAGGGTTCACCCTACTTGCATCCCTTAGTTCCATCCTTGGAGTAAGTTCTCACTATATTACTTGAGGGTATCATTGAAGTAAGGTATAGGTCCTAGGGCACTTGAAGTTTGGCTTAGGTTGCATAGCTACACTAAATAACTTGTTTGGTCATCTATATTAACCAATTTAACCTTAGCCTCCCCGAAACAGAATTGGTCAGGATCTTAAGTAGCCTCTTTCCTCTTATACCACTTATGTGGGAATAGAGGGACATCTTCTTGACCCTTTTCGACCAATTTGTTCGGTTGGGGGGGGCACAAACTCAATTGGTGAGAACTTGAAATGTGATTGGTAGATATTATATGCTTAGTAGATGCTGATGGGAACAACATCATGAGCCATTACTAGCTCAATTTGATCTTATAAAGTCAATAAAAGCTCCTACATATCAATCAGAAGGTCTCTAAAGCAGGGACAGTTGTTTTGAGAAGAAAAGATGAAAATAGGGTTATTTCTGTAATTTTACCATCTCATCACAAATACAGAATAACCACGAGGTATGCCAAGGGTTTATTAAAGGTCATTTATGAAATTACACTAGAAGGGGGTGAATAGTGAAATTATAGAATACTGTAATAAAAAAGATTCAATCACACAATGTACTCAATTATTTTTAGGTGGAAACCCAAGATGGGTGAAAACCACCACCTAAGCCAATCTCTTGACTTAGGATTTTCGATCACAAGGTGATCAATCCACTAACCACACTACTTAAATGAGGGTAGTGTACCTCAATTACAAATC
Source organism: Thalassia testudinum (assembly GCA_037157565.1). Taxonomy (NCBI): domain Eukaryota; kingdom Viridiplantae; phylum Streptophyta; class Magnoliopsida; order Alismatales; family Hydrocharitaceae; genus Thalassia; species Thalassia testudinum. The sequence continues at coordinate 47,440,019 of JAZHRO010000055.1, forward strand.
CCACCTCCGATCCCTAAACAGATGTTTCTCCCTTCAAAATGAAGAGACGGGGACCTGACAGGCCGGATACCTAAAGTACAGAAATTAAAAAGTAAAATAACACCTATAGAGCACCCCAATAATTTAGTTGCTTTCTTATCTACTAAGCATGAAAAGAACTCCTTGATGATTTGCAGAACAGAGTGAGCCAGGAGTATGGATTTGCCCTTTGATCAGAGTATTAGCACAGCACAAGGGCAAAATGGAGCTTAAAGTAGTGAGTAAGAGATTTTTCTAATGGAATTGTATCTCAAGAGGTGTGTCATGCCTAAGAGGAGTTTTAGTCTATTTATAGGCAAGTTTGGAACCTTCAAGAACACTTGGGAGAGCTCTTCTAGCCGTTGGAGATAAATCCCAAGAGTTTAGGACGAAATCCACACAAAATCAGGGCAATGATGAGTTTGACAGCAACATCAGACGTCTAATTATAGGATCAGACGTCTTACAGGACATCTGATTTTACCTCTGGTTGTCTAATATTGTAGGACATCCTCAACAGACTCTATTGGATCAAAAGAAGGACGTCTGATATTATCTCATAAGACGTCTGATTATTTCATTGGACGTCTAATGAATGGTGGATTCGTTCCCGTTGTCATCAGATGCAAACAGGGTTCTAGGTTTAGAGGATCAGATGTCGTTATGGATGTTTGAGAACATTACCAGACGTCTGGAAACCTAAATACTCTTCCCCACTTCTTCTGCCAAAAGATTATGTGGCCGTAAAGAGATACGCACAGAAAATCATGGCCAACGATTCAAAGGCAGACGTCTGGAGGTGTGTCAAGACATCTGGAAATTGTTTTTGCCTAGATGAACTCTAACGGTTAGTATGAGGACGTCTGGATAAAGAATCAGACGTCTGTGCAAGGTTATCGATGTCTGAAAGTGAAGTCCTCCGACTGATGTTTATGAGGAGAGAAATAAAGGCAGAAATCTTCGAAATTAGACGTCTGATACACTTGTCAGACATCTTAAAGTGGAAAATCCGACGTCTGACCATTTTCCTGGACGTCTGATAAAAGTATAAGTGTTGGGTTTTTGTTTCTTATTTATCCTAAGTGTAGAGAGCCTAAGTTAGCTATTTATAGGTTTTGTTCGGGGGCTCTTTACAATATTTCTAGACTCAAATAAAATGAAAATTACAACCTTTGAAAGTTTACATGAAAAAGCCTAAGACCTAATACTTATGCTACTTGTCTTCATGCTTTTAATCTCCCATCTTGGAAAGCTTTTTGAAATCATGCAAATATGTTATTACAAAGAGAAAACAATATGCTACGCTTTATTTTTTATTTCATTTTCTTCATTTTGTAAAATCATCAAAATATTATATACGAGTGGTTGAACTAACAATCTCCCCCTTTTTGATGTTTTTCAGAATATAGCTATAGGTTCCTATTTCCTCCCCCTAAAGGTTGTACTTGGTAGTCTTTATCTATTTAAGAAGTTTTTATATTATTCCTTAAGTTCTTACCTACATTCTTCTCCTCCTTTTTGAATATCATCATGAAGGGTTGTTAAAGGGAGTTGAAATCCAAACTACAAGAGTGATATCTACAAAGTAGAGTGCATGAATAAAATTGCATGTTTAAAAGATGACAAGGCGTTAAGGAAAATTGAATAGAAATAGAGATATTTAAGCATGGACCAACTATTTGTTCCCAAAAATATTAAGTATGGGGTCAAGGCCCCTTAATACGAACTTGGAATAAAAGTCCGAAAAATAGAAGCACTAAACTATTCTTCTTGATCTTGGCAGCGGCGGCGACAAGCGGGTCCTTGTCCCATCTGCAAAGTTTGAACATTTGATCTAAGTTGGTCGATGTCACGGTGCATGCTTCCCATGTAGGTGTACATCTCGCCGGTTTGACGCAGTAGGAGGGAGATGCTGGAGGAGAGGGAATCTATGGCTGGATCCCATGCTTCATCAAAGCTCGAGCGGGGAGCTTCTATTTGAAGGGGTCGTGGTTCATGGAATTCTGGAAAGGGTGGAAGGGGCTCTTCTTCCATGGGCTCGTCGGCGGGCTCAAGATGCTCCCTAAGTATATGCATCTTGGCGGCTGTGGCCCGGTTGTAAGGCTAAATTTTCTTGTCAACTGCTTGGTCAGTTATGGAAATCTGCTGGGTTGAAAAGATTTTGGATAGAATAGACCCAAACGGAAGTGATGCCCCATGGTCTTCATTCATGACGCGAACAATGAGGCGGCAATAATTGAAAGGAATATGACGGACGGCCGTAAAAAGGAGCGCCTTGTGTTGGCGCGAGATGTAATCAAAACCTCCCGATTTGTTTAGGAGGTCCCACCCAAAAATGCGAGAGAGTAGACGTGGAAGGGGTTTGAGAATTTTGCACGGTAGGGTGACAAGGTTTTCAACATATTTTTCAGGGAGAACTAACTCTTGATTGATGATTTCTGGGTTGTATTGCCTCAGAATGTCATTGAAATCATTTCCCTCATTGGGGATGGCTAGAAGGTCGGAAATAGTTTCGGATGTGATGTGTATTTCGCGACCAAATAGGAGGGTATGGAGTTGAAGTTCATCGTTGCTGTAGTCCTCAACGATGTTGGCATAAAAGAGATGGCAAAGATAAAGGAACACACCAAGAGTTCCAATGCCGGAGTGGAATTGACGGTCAAAATATTGAAAGAGATGGTGAGTTTGGAAGTGTTCCCGAAGGTTCAAATGGGCAAAATCATTCCAAACAATAAAACAAGGGCATTTAACTTTGGCATTCGCGAAACGATGAAATCGCTGCCTAGCGATGTCGCCCCGCAATTGATCTGCCAAATAAGTGGAAGAGGAAGTGGAAGATCCCTCAACTTGCTTCCTCAAGGGAGGCATATTTGGTGGAATGGGCGGTTATGTTTTTGAAAAAAATGGGTGGTGTTTTGAGGATAGAATACCTGCAAAAGGAAACATCCACACAAGAACATTCAACCAACCAAACAACGTTCACCCAAAACATAGATTCAAACAATGCAATCATCATTGAAAAAATGTGTGGTAGTATGCGTTGAGGCAATACAACCTGCCATGTAGTTGTGGCAATATACCTTTGGATTCAAGCTACTAAAATGTCGGCTTGAACCTCATGAGGTAATACCTTTGCCATGGAAGATGCAGCTAGGGCTAACAGGGTTTTCTTGACCGATGGTTAGAGTTCTAAGGCTGATAATGATATGAAATGTGCAAGTAGGTCAAGTGAATCAGGAAGCTACTAGATGCTGCAAGGTCGTGGGTAAAAAAAGGCATGGAGACGCCCTAGGAGTTGAGAGGGTATACCCACGGGAGGAGGGAAGCCTCCAAATGCACAGTCGAGAGGCAGGGAGGACACGCGCAGAGGAGCAGCAGTTCCGTCAGTCGTCGAGGAGGCGCGATGGTCGTTTGGCGGCGAGCAGAACTTCGCCAACTACTGCTGTGGGCCGTCGGGTGTGAGGGAGAGCAGTAGGGATTTTGGAGCGGAGAGTGGGACCGTTGCGAAGAGGATCTTATATCCCAAGGTCACGGAGCAAGTCTCCCGCTGAAGTTGGGGAGATTTGCATTCCAAACTGTCCAGAGAACAGTCGCGGTGCGCAGATTCTTCCCCGATCAGACGTCTGGGGATGATGTCAGACGTTTGGATTTGCCTGAGGGATTTTAGCCCTTTTTATGGCAACGTCTGTTTTATTCATCAGACGACAAATCAGACGACTAATTATATAATTAGACGTCTGATTTCTGTAGGCATCCTCCCCTGGAAAATTATTTATTCTCCAGGTTGTCGTCTGATTTCTACCTCAGATGACGCCAAAGACGTCTAAATGTAATATTAGACGTCCGATTTCTGCAGATAGACCTTCCTGGACTTTCGCCTAAAGTTACAGGGTCGTCTGATTTTCCTGTCAAGCGACCCATGCGACGTCTAACCACATATTCAGACGTCCAACAGGTAGTACATGTTTTGTCTCTAAGATAGACGTCTGTCAACACATCTGGACGACGAGACAGATGTCTGTGATGGATTCCAGACGTCTGATATGACTGTTTTGTTAGATAAAATTGTCGTCTATCCCAGATGTTTAGACGACGAATTTTAATGTATAAGACGTCTGATGATTAAATCAGACGTCTGATATTAGACAGAATGTGCATTTGGATGTTTGAATTGAGAATGAAGGCTTCTAACTTAGTGAATCAAGGTTCTATCTATTCTCATGACAAAGGATGTTCCATTAAATCACTAAATTCTTCAAATATCATTTAGCTTACATATGCCTAATTTCCTACGTATATAAATAAAGCGATCATAATTCAAAGGTTTAGTGAAAATATCAGATAATTGCAGTTCAGTACAAATAAATTCAACTTCGATTTCTCCCTTAAGTACATTATCTCTCAAGAAGTGATGTCGAACATCAATATGTTTTGTGCAAGAGTGATGTACGGGTTTTTTCGAGAGGTTGATAGCACTAGTATTGTCACATAATATTTTTATTTTATTAAATATCAAGTTAAAATCCTTCAAAGTATTTTTCATCCAGAGCACTTGGGAACATGCTAGTGCGGCGGCTATGTATTCAGCTTCTGTAGTTGATAGAGATACACTAGATTGTTTCTTTGAGAACCAAGGGACTAGAGATTTGCCCAAGAATTGGCACGTCCCACTAGTACTCTTCCTATCAGTGCAGCTACCTGCATAGTCCGCATCACTATATGTAACTAAGTTGAATTGTGGACTCCTAGGGTAGAATAAGCCATAATCAGATGTGTCAACTAGATATCTAAATATTCATTTTACAGCATTTAGGTGTGATTGTTTAGGGTTTGATTGAAACCTAGCGCATAAGCAGGTACTAAACAAAATATCAGGTCTACTGGAAGTTAAATACAGTAAAGATCCAATCATGCTACAATAGAGCTTTTGATCTATGGGCGTACCTGATTCGTCCAAGTCTAGCGAAGTTGTGACACTCATAGGAGTGTTCTTCCCTTTACTTTTGTTCATATCAAATTTCTTCAGCATTTCCTTTGTGTATTTTGATTGACACACAAAGGTTTCAATTTTGAGTTGAGTGATTTGCAAGCCCAAGAAAAACTTGTGCTCACCCATCAAACTCATTTCGAATTCATCCTGCATAATTTCTGAAAACTTTCTATACATAGATTCATTAGTAGCACCAAATATAATATCATCTACATATATTTGAACTAATAAAATTTCTTTTCCTTTTCTTTTAATGAATAATGTGGAATCAGCTTCCCCTATAAAGAATTTTGCATTTAACAAATAGTCTTTAGCCTTTCATACCAAGTTCTAGGAGCTTGCTTTAGACCATATAGTGCCTTGTTTAATTTGTAAACAAAATGAGGCTTATCATGAGACTCAAAACCAGGAGGTTGTTTTACAAAAACTTCCTCCTTAATGAATCCATTAAGAAATGCACTCTTAACGTCCATTTGAAAGAGTTTAAAGCCAAGAAAGGCAGCATAAGCAAGAAGCATGCGAATTGATTCGAGTTGAGCTACGGGAGCATAGGTCTCATCAAAATCAATTCCTTCTTCTTGGTTGTACCCTTGTGCTACCAATCGAGCCTTGTTTTGAATAACCATATCGGATTCATTCAACTTGTTCCGGAATACCCATTTGGTACCTATTACCGTTTGCCCTTCAGGCTTAGGTACTAGATCCCAAACTTCATTCCTTTGGAATTGGTTGAGTTCCTCCTGCATGGCCATCATCCAAGTTTCTTCGGAGCACGCTTCCTCGACACTCTTGGGTTCAACTTGAGATACAAAGGCGGAGAGACCAAAGGAGCAACTAAAACGAGATCGGGTTTTAACGCCATCAGAAATACTTCCAATGACTTGACTTTCGGGATGATCCCTTTGATATATCCAATCTTTTGGAAGATTATGGATATTGGAGTTTGGAATGTTAGACACATCAATAGTAGAATCATCTTCATCATCCATATTGACTCGGTCAATGGAGGAATGAGGAGATTTATCGAAGGAAACATGGAGGGTTTCCTCCACTATTAATATGCTCTTGTTAAGAACCCGATATGCCTTACTACGTGAAGAATAACAAATAAAGATGGCTTCTTCACCTTTGGCATCAAATTTATCTAAATTAGAGCGGGTATTCAAGACCAAACATCGACATCCAAAAACTTTAAAATAACTAATTTTGGGTATTTTCCCATAGTATAGTTCAAAACAAGTTTTTCGCAATCCGGATCGAATTAAGGTGCGATTTAACACGTAACAAGCCGTGTTAACCGCCTCAGCCCAAAAGTACTTCGGTAACCCCGAGTCTATGAGCAATGTTTGAGCACACTCTTGAAGAGTACGGTTCTTTCTCTCAACCACCCCATTTTGTTGATGTGTTCAAGGAAAAGAAAACTCATAAGCAATACCATGTTCTTGACAAAAATCATCAAACAAGGAATTTTCAAACTCGCCCCCATGATCACTACAGATACGAGTGATTTGGTAGCCTTTTTCAGTTTGAACTTTCCTACAAAAAATGGAAAAGACGGAAAACACTCCTTCTTTGGATCTCAAGAAGGAGACCCATGAAAACCTCGAAAAATCATCTGCAATTACAAGGCAATATTTGCATCCACTGAGGCTCTCATATTTTGTTGGTCCAAATAGATCTAGGTGAAGTAGTTCCAAAGGTCTTGATGTGGATATAACTTCTTTGCTTTTAAAACTAGATTTTATAATCTTACCTAATTTACATGAATCACAAATAGGCTCATTTAAAAATTTTCCTTTAGGAAGACCTTGGACTAGTTCATGTTTAGCTAATTTTTGAACCAGCTTCATATGAACATGTCCTAGTCTTTTATGCCATATACTTAACTCATCTTTTGCTATAAGACATTCATAAGTGACATTTTTATCAAATTCTACGACATAAATGTCATTAAATCTAGTTCCCTTAAGAATGATTTCATTGGTTAATGCATGCATAATTTCAAACATTTTAGACGTAAACACTACTTTAAAGCCCTTATCACATATTTGACTTACACTTAAAAGATTATGTTTTAGTCCTTTAACTAGAGAAACATTTGAGATGTGAGAGAGAGGGTTACCTATTTTACCAAGGCCAATAATATGGCCCTTGTGGTTGTTGCCAAATGTAACTGTTCCTCCATCCGTATGTTGGAGGTCCAAAAATAGGCGCTTGTCTCCCATCATATGTTTGGAGCATCCGGAGTCCATCACCCATCGGCCTCCTTGGTGGCGGTGGTCTCCTTGTCTTCCTCCTTGTAGACCTTCTTCCTCCTACAAAAGATCTTCGATGGTGACTTGGTGTTTCTATAGGTCTTCTAATTTCAGTCGTCCATCCTTCATTTTGTATATCCAATTTTTGACATTATGATGTCCTTTCATCCATACAAAAAAAAGTGAGACTTGTCTTTTCGGTATCCATTGTAAAGTGGATTCGTATTTGTTAGTGGTCTCCGTTAGAGGAGGGTCCTTTTTCGGCTCACTTTGACTAGGTTCATAAAAGCCCAGTCCAAATTTACTTGAGGAAGGCTTTTGATGGGCAATGAGTTTGTCCAAGTTATCTTTCCCCTTTGTAAATTTGGCTAGGTCCTCAAGAAGTTGGTTTGACTTTTCTTTGAGATGATTTATCTCTATTTTAATTATATCTAGTTTATCTTCTAATGTCCTAATTTCTACTTTAAGTAAGCTATTTTCATCCTTTTTAAAGGAGTTTGATTTTTCAAGCACATGGATTTTGTCGAGTAATTCTTCTCTATCTAAAAATTTTTGTTCACTCATTGCTGTATACAAATCATTCGTTAATGACTCTTTCTCAATCATTAGATTTCTTATTTGCATATTTAAAGTAGTGGTTTCTTTTGTAAGAATTAGATTCTTTTCTTCAAGATCATTGATTAATCTCTTATTTTCTAAGTTTTCTTCTTTTAAATCCTTGCTTTGGGTTTTTGTTTTCTTAAGATCTACATATAATGAATCAAAGGCATCTTGTAATTCATCTAAAGAGTAGCGGTTTACCTCAGGTTCCTCAGATTCAAACTCGGAACCATCATTTGTTGCCATTAGTGCTAAGCATGCCGTTTCTTCATTTGTTTCCTCCTCCTCTTCTTCTTCGGAGGTGGAGTCATCCCACGTTGCTTGAAACGCCTTCTTCTTGAATCCTTTTGGTTTGGAGATCTTCTTGTAGTCGGAAGGCTTCTTGGGTTTCTTCTCATCATCCCTTTTGAGTAAGGGACAATCTTTCCTTATGTGACCTCTCTTTTTGCAATTATAGCAAATTAGAGGTTCTTCCTCTCTTTTCCTTCCCTTGATCTCTTTTCTATTTCTGAGAAACTTTTTAAACTTTTTAGCTAATAAAAGAATTTCTTCGTCATCGGTACTTACCTTATCATCCGAAGTAGCTTTGAAGGCTAAGGTCTTCTTTTTTCGCTCTGATGAGATTAATTTCTTCTTTTGCTCTATTTTTGATTCGTAAGCCATGAGATTCCCAAGTAGATTTTCCATGTCTAGATCCTCTACTTGGTTGGCTTCTTTTATTGCTGTTACCTTCTGTTCCCACTCAGGTCCAAGGGAGCGAAGGAGCTTCCCTTGAAGCTCCCCCTTTATAAATGTCTTTCCTAAAGACTTGAGGTTATTCACGATTAACGTGAATCGGGTGTACATGTCCCCATGTCTTTCATTCTCCTTCATAGAGAAAGCTTCAAATTCCTGCGATAACAAGTTTATCTTTGAGGATTTAACTTTAGATGTACCTTCGTGAGTTACCTCCAAGGTTCTCCAGATCTCGTGGGCGGTTTCGCATTGGCTGATGTGGTTGAATTCCTCCGAGAAGAGAGCACAGTAGAGTGAGTTCATTGCCTTGGCATTCAGTCCAAGGTGATGGATTTGCTCCACTGTGTAACCTGTTTCTGGTTTCTCAGGAATGACGTATACAGATTCGCATTTCTCCCAAATGGAGAAATCGTTGGCTTGAAGCTACATCTTCATTCTCAGCTTCCAGTAAGTGTAGTTGGTTCCTTCGAAGAGTGGTGGTCGAGTGGTGGATTGCCCCTCCAATCTGCTTGTGGAAATGGCCTTCCCCTACATGTCATCTTTCCGCGGATGTTACTCCTGTAGGCAAAAAACCTGCTCTGATACCAAATGAAATTGCACTAGAGCGGGGGTGAATAGTAAAATTATAGAATATTGTAATAAAAAAGATTCAATCACACAATGTACTCAATTATTTTTAGGTGGAAACCCAAGATGGGTGAAAACCACCACCTAAGCCAATCTCTTGACCTAGGATTTTCGATCACAAGGTGATCAATCCACTAACCACACTACTTAAACGAGGGTAGTGCACCTCAATTACAAATCCCACCTCCGATCCCTAAACGGAGGTTTCTCCCATCAAAATGAAGAAACGGGGACCCGACAGGCTGGATACCCAAAGTACAGAAATTAAGAAGTAAAATAACACCTATAGAGCACCCCAATAATTTAGTTGCTTTCTTATCTACTAAGCATGAAAAGAACTCCCTGATGATTTGCAGAACGGAGTGAGCCGGGAGTATGGATTTGCCGTTTGATCAGAGTATTAGCACAGCACAAGGGCAAAATGGAGCTTAAAGTAGTGAGCAAGAGATTTTTCTAATGGAATTGTATCTCAAGAGGTATGTCATGCCTAAGAGGAGTTGTAGTCTATTTATAGGCAAGTTTGGAACCTTCAAGACCACTTGGGAGAGCTCTTCTAGCTATTGGAGACAAATCCCAAGAGTTTAGGACTAAATCCACACAAAATTAGGGCAATGATGAGTCTGACAGCAACATCAGACGTCTAATTAGAGGATCAGACGTCTGATTTTACCTCTGGTCGTCTAATATTGCAAGACATCCTCAACAGACTCTATTGGATCAAAAGAAGGACGTCTGATATTATCTCATAAGACGTCTGATTATTTCACTGGACGTCTAATGAATGGTGGATTCGTTCCTGTTGTCATCAGATCCAAACAGGGTTCTAGGTTTAGAGGATCAGACGTCGTTATGGACGTCTGAGAACATTACCAGACGTCTAGAAACCTAAATACTCTTCCCCACTTCTTTTGCCAAAAGATTATGTGGCCGTAAAGAGATACACACAGAAAATCATGGCCAACGGTTCAAAGGCAGACATCTGGAGGTGTGTCAAGATGTCTGGAAATTGTTTTTGCCTAGATGAACTCTAACGGTTAGTATGAGGATGTCTGGGTAAAGAATCAGACGTCTGTGCAAGGTTATCGACGTCTGAAGGTGAAGTCCTTCGACTGATGTTTATGAGGAGAGAAATAAAGCCAGAAATCTTCGAAATTAGACGTCTGATACACTTGTCAAACGTCTTAAAGTGGAAAATCAGACGTCTAACCATTGTCCTGGACGTCTGATAAAAGTATAAGTGTTGGGTTTTTGTTTCTTATTTATCCTAAGTGTAGAGAGCCTAAGTTAGCTATTTATAGGTTTTGTTCGGGGGCTCTTTACAATATTTCTAGACTCAAATAAAATGAAAATTACAACCTTTGAAAGTTTACATGAAAAAGCCTAAGACCTAATACTTATGCTACTCGTCTTCATACTTTTAATCTCTCGTCTTGGAAAGCTTTTTGAAATCCTGCAAATTTGTTACTACAGAGAGAAAACAATATGCTACATTTTATTTTTTATTTCATTTTCTTCATTTTGTAAAATTATCAAAATATTATATACGAGTGGTTGAACTAACAATTTAGTCATTAAAGTCTAATAAGTAGGTTCATGCAGACATAAACGGGTTTTCTTGCATTTCCAGAAGTAATGAACACCTGAAACCCTAAAAATAGACCTACTTAAATTGTTAAGGTTTTCGTCAAGATAAAATTCACATAAATCCTCTAAAATTAATAAAAAAATATTCTCCATGGTTTGGAATCCTTAGATTGACCATCAAAATCCATTTTGACCTAAAGTAGAGCCACAGGCAGACTATTGCTCTAATTTGGGTTTTTTCATAAATTACCTAGTCAAACTAGGTCAAAACGAAAATCAAATTTCACCATTGGATTCCTTACGTCCAAATTAGGTTTGTATCAAAATTTGGACCCAATCAAAGATTACCTTGACCTAGTTTACAACTTAGTCCAAGTCTGACTCTTTTTATCCTAAATAACCTCACATCTTTTGAATTCCTTAAAAAATGCCCACTATCATTGTAGTCACTCTTTACAAAAAGCTCCCTCCACCATTATTAATTAGGAATCCTACTCTGGTGAGCTTTGATTAGCAAGGACGTGGCAATTACTTGATGAATCGCTCTAAAAATTAAAAGGGAGATTTGCCAAGTAATTGCCTTCAAATCAAACCTATTGGTGGGCTCCAATTCTTTCCCAATCTCTCATGTGAATGCATGAGAGATGTGAGTATCCTTTTCCGATGAGCTTACCAAAGTTAGAAGCTTGGTCTCCAAGCTTTAAACCCCTTTTAATGGCTTATAAAAGGAGCGGGCGTAAGAACCCGAGCTCCTTAGCAAATCTTGGCTTGAGAAACCCTCTTCTCCTCCCACTCTAGCCTCCTTCAGATTTTTCTCCGGCGGACCTTCTCGACCTCCCTCCTCCATGCCCCCAATGGCCAAATTGGAAGCACAATGACCTTCCTCATCTTATTTTGTACCTCGCTTGTCACAGTAGGCATCGTTTTCCCCTCTCTTCGCCATTGCCCCATCACAAAGGGTTCGCCTTCCCCACGTTCAAAAACCACACCTGCGTGGGAATCTCTCTTATTTCGCCGCTAGTTTAGGTCCACTCTCTCTCACTCTTTCTCTCTGGGTTTTGTCTATCCATTTTTGCCTTCGTTTCAATTGCCGTTGGCAACCGTTCGCCCTCCATCTTCCACCTCACTGGTGTACCTCCGGTGAGTTCCCACAGGACACCACTTATCCCTACACCTCCACCTCGATCCTAGGAGCAAAAGCCCTAACTTAGTTAGGTTGATTGCCCCTCTAAACCCCCCACCCAGCACAATGCCTTTCGCACCAACAGATTGAGGTCATACGACCTTTTCACTCACTCGCATGCACTGCCACGTTCACCAACACGTTCTCCATCTTCATATAGAGCTCTTGAACTTGTTTAACAGGGCCAAGAGGCCATTTTGTATGTTTCAGGTCTTTAGGTCTTCTCTGCCATTAACGAGCGAGTTCAAGCTCGTTTGAAGCTTGAGTTAGGTCTTGCCAACCCCAGGTCTCAACTCCAGTTTTTGCGGAATCATCCCAGCACTGCCCTTGGACCACCAATTGGAGCATTTGACCATAGCTTGACCATGAATTTGATAAAGGAACGACTGCTGCCAGCTCTTTGAAGAAGGGTGCTATTTTTAGTCCCACATCGGAAGTGGGCAAGTAGCTAAAGTGGTACAAAAGGAAAACATGTTCTGGGCTTATCGCCTTAGAACATGGGGTGAGGTCCCACACCCTCACTTACTGATCTACCTACACTCTTACACCTCGGCTGTGACCCACACCAGCAGCCTTGGTCCCGGGTACATGGATCCCCGAATACTCGATTACCGAGCATTTGACAGGACATTGAGAAAGAGAAGGGGAAGAGAGAGAGTGTGGGGTTAGGGGTGTTTTGCTCTTGTAGGTACTTGTGCGACACTTAGTCGCAGTAGGAAGAAAAGAGATAGAGCCAAAGAAAGGCAGAGAAAGAAAAGAAAAGAAGAAGAGGAAGCATCCAAAGAGAAGTACAGTGCCTTTGCACTGTAGTATCTGAGCACTTAAGCCATCTGATAAGGAGTTCTGATAGTGCACTATGCACTTGGTTTGCTTAATTGATACTTTTGGGATATTTGATATTATTGTATAAGGGTAATTGGTTATTCAAATCACCATTTTACCCTATTATTTTTGCACATTGGTACTTCAATTCTTGATATATCATTCTCGAATAATTTTGAATTAACTTTTGGTTGAAATTACTCATATAATTGATTCAAATTGTGATCTTGAGATTAATTGCAAAATTTTCTCCCTACATTTGACCTCGGATTTCCTTCTAGTATAAATTGCATCTGCTTTCGGGAATTATTGGCATACTTCAGTGCAATGAATTTTCAAACATCGATTTATCACGTCAATATTTTGGGGCTGTTGCTGGGGAGAAACGCACAATTTAATCTCTTGATTGTAATATCTGATTTGATATTGACTTGCTCTATCTATGTTGCTGTGATTTGTGCAGGGAATTTAGCCAAGGAGTAAGATCAACCACACAACAGCCACTCCAGGGGCAGGTAATCTCATTTTCCATCCTCATTATTTCCCTCATTTTGAAAAGCTAAAAGAAAAAAAAACATCGATTAGGTCTAACTTGCATTCCATTCTTAGATTAATCATGACAAGTAGCTTGGTTTGATTTGAATTGATTCCTTGAGTTGACGACCCTAACCATAACTCTTGCACCTACTTATGGTTTAAGGTATCTAGGGCTATCACCTTCTTGCTTGAGCCCTAGGTACCACATTTGGAATCAATTAATTGGACCAATTAGAGCCAACAAGGGTTTCCATCTCAGGGTTTTAGAGACACATTTGCTTAAAAAGAAGAATCAACCTCTCAAAACAATGTGTGCTTAAGCCTTGATTGAATCTACCAAATCAAGCAAACACTAAAATAAGGTTCTAAATCTCACTTGAATCCAGAAAGCGGGACCTAATATTCTCAAAGGACAAACAGGTGAAGGTGACCCACCCTGTGGGGTCAACAAATCTTCAAATTATGTCACCTTGCACAAAAATATCTTAAAGTTCAAGTGAAATCATAAGCACCTTGCTCTTAACTTAAAATTTGTAGACTTAAGTGGTTAAGTCACTATTCTGGCCTACCTGGATCCTCAGTGACAAGGAAGGTCGAGTGGGGAAAGCCCTGTAACCCGTAGGGATGCTCCACCGTGTAGGGATCTTTGTGGGACTCTCCCTTCCTGGTGGCCCAGGTAATTCGTAGGTAGAAAACTTTCTGATCGAGGAGTATTATCCACCCCAAACCTCTATAGTCATCGAAAAATCATTGGGTGCCTCGATTGGGCCTGTCTGATATTCTATCTTGCATCTTCTCCATCGGTGCTTGCTTGGGAGGAGGTCCTTATGACCATCCTTGAGGCCTCCATTAATCATTCGCACCCGTCAAGGCCAAGCCAAGACCTCCGTGTTTGTGCAACAACCCAAACATTTTGACATCTCCATTGATTCTGAGCCTACCTCTCCCCCATCAGCCATGGATCATCTAGAACAACCTCATGTTAAACCACAACAATTCCTTGATTTAAAGGATCAGATCAATGCCATCATCAACCCATCGCCACATCCTCAAATCACTTTAATCCCATGGTGGTGGAGATCGAACGTCGAATCAACATTCCCGCAGGAGGAGCCGAGGTGGAGCTCAAGCCTAATATGCTTCACATGACTCCAAAGTTTCATGGCATGAACTCCGAGGATCCTTTCTAGCACATCAGGAACTTGAAGCATCTGGCCCACACTTTTGGGGCAGATGTGCAAAATCGTGGCGGACTACTCTTAAAAGTCTTCTCCTTCTCTCTGGCCGACAAAGCCACCTACTAGTTTCAAACTCAACCACACACGATCAACACATGGGGAGAACTTCAAACCGCTTTCCTACAAAAATTCCACCCCATTGGTCATACAAACACTATGCGACACCAAATCATGCACTACTCCCAAGGAGTGGGAGAATCTCTACACGAGGCATGGGATTGCTTTTTGGATCTCATGCGTAAGTGCCCCCATTATGGAGATCTGAGGTGGGAACAATTCCAATCCTTTTCCCACGGGCTCCATGATGACATTAATCTATTTGTCAATCCAACTTGTGGTGGTAGCATCATGGGTCAACAAGAGGACATGATCAGGGAGATTCTTGAAAATAGGTGTAGGAACTCCCTGAATAATGAGTCAATGGGTGTGTACGACCAGACATCCACCTGTGCATTGATAAACAATTGGGGTGTACACAAATCCCGAGGCCTTTCTGCATCCATTGATCTGGAGTTGGTAGATAGTCAATTGGACAAGGTCTCCATTATCGAAAAGAAGGTGAACGACATCACTTGTCGTCTACACAAATCAACCCCTGCACCTCGAAGCACATATGAGCACCCGCCCTTGGGAAGGGAGGTAGCACATAACATCTACCACTCCCTGGGGATGGATGCATATTCACCCCTATCTGATTATCGCTTCGGAGGCAACTCTGAGTCAGCCCACCACGGTTGGGGGAACTCTGAACCCCCGTACCGTGATTATCTCGAAACTCCTTAGACCTGCGAGGATCTCCACTCTATCTAGAATAATCCTTTCTCCAACACTTATGACTCTAGATGGCATAACCATCCTAACATTTCATGGTCAAGAAATAACCTGAATTCGAGATCCCAATTCCAACCCCAACCATAAAACTAGTGACCATATAAACCCACTCAACCAAGGCCTAATCAAAATTTCCAATCTGGACCACCTAAGGAAGATTAAACATCTTTGATTCTCCAGACATTGCTTGACATGCAAAAGTGACACAAACAAGAGATCTCTGAACTGTGAAATCAATTGGCCTAACTGGCAAGTGCTCGACAGCCTGGTGCACTTCCTTCTCAGCCTCTTCCAAACCTAAATAACATGTCGAGCCAGAGGCGCATTATGAACAAAAATCAGGGCCAAGCTCACTTTGTTTATTAGGCCCCTTCTGCTCCATCACTTGACAGGATGGATGCTTTGACTTCATACTCTAGATTTCAGTTGTAGACACCTATTTTGCTCAACCCAAACTAGAATCAGGTAGGATTAAATTCTATCACCCCTCGTAGTGGCAAAGAAACACAGGATCCACCTTTTCCTAGCCACTAATCACTTAAGACTGTAGACCCTAACCCTAGATTGGTTATCCAAGACACACCCATCCCTAATAAAGAGCTTTAGCCAATTCTAGAGGAACCATCTGAGGTTCCATTTCCTGAGGCCATGACCAAGGGAAAGAAAAAAACCAAACCGATGGCGCTTGAGGAGAACTTGGTCAAGCTCTTTGAGCAGGCCCAAATAAACATCCCCTTGATGGATGCGATACACCACGTACCAGCTTACGCATGATTGATTGTGAAAATACGCGGTTTGTTAATTAGGCAATTTAGTGTCGCTGCAACACGTAAATCCACTATCGCTTTTAAATTTATATCCTAGATAGTGGAGTATGTAGGGTCGTCCAAGGAAGCCAAATGTTTGCAAAATTAATTCTCTTGCTTACAAAATAGATCTCAACTTTTTTTTGGTATTTTAAAAATGTAATACCAAAATTAAATATGTTTGCAAAATTAATTCTCTTGGTGCAGCAACTGACAAGAATGCTACGGTCAGCAAGATCTTGTCTTCCAACAGCAGCAGTTAGATTCTGGATGATGTGGAATCCAGCAGTAGCAGAAGAACTACCCGGTTATGGGATGAGAAGAGAAGGCTTTTATCAGACCTTGAAAATTTCAGACCTAGGCCTGGAACGGACGACAGATATCTGTGGGATGGGATCTACAATGTCAAATCTGGGTATAACAAAATGCTAAATTTTGAAGAGGGATGGAGACATGATTCCATTGATAAGAAGATATGGTTGTTAAAAATTCCTCTCAAGGTACAAATCTTCCTTTGGCTGTGCAGGAGGGATGGGTTAATCACAAGTGATCTACGCCACAGAAGATTGGGTATTGATCATCATGTGTGCTTTTTATGTGAGATGAGCACTGATAATGCAAATCACCTCTTCTCTTCTTGCCTTATCACTGACGTCATCTGGAGAAAAGTTTGTCAGGAGCCTTTACTAGAGTGGGATTCTCTGAGGCATGGGTTTGAGGTGAGAGGGAAACCACATGTCCACATGGCTGCTTCTATTTGGTGTGTATGGAAGGCAAGGAATGAGAGACTTTTTTAGGAGAGGCCGGTATGTTGTGAGAATATTGTAAGAGAGTGCTGGTCCCTCATACAGTCTTGGGGATCCTTTTTGTAATCTCCCTTTTTTGCACATAATATACTACTCCGGACTGCTATTGCAAGACGATAGCTCTCCTTTCTGTTTCAAAAAAATATATATAATTTTTTTTGTATTGAAAAGATGAGGGCAAAATGCGAATTGTGGCGGAAAGTACTAACACCTATAATTACTTAACTAAAACTTAAGAGATAAATATATCCTCTTCCTAAGCTCACTCTAGGCAACTGGAGGCCTAGAGTAATTAGGAAGAAGAGGTGAAACAATTGCAAGAACAAAAATAACAACTACAATAGAAAGTAAAAAGAAGGCAATTTGATTAACTAGAATTTGTCTTCTTTTCCATGACAAGTTGAGGAATGCTTCTACTAGAAATGAAAAAAGCTAAAAGTAATAAAAGAAACACAAATCCTCTTGCAAAATTTGGTGAAGAAGGGAGTCTTCTTATTCCAAGCCTAGCTGCTCCTTGACTTGAAAGGAATGCCTCCTTCTTCTCCTTCCTTGAGGGCTCCTCGAAGGTGGATGCTACCAGCTTCAATGCTGTCCTCCAAGGGGTGGGTGTGCACTACCCTCAAAAGCTCCTCCCAGGTGGCGTGGACAACGTTCAAGATCTCCTCCAAAGATCTTCCTTGCCTGGCTTCTCCTTTGGCTGGTGTGGCTCAAGAGAGAAGGGAAGAGGGGAAGGCAGCAAAGGGACAGAATATCCCCTTATTCTTCTTCTTCTTCTCTCTTGGGTGTGGACTCTAAGTAGAATATGAGAGTGAATTTTCTAGCCAAGGATGGTTTGAATGGTGGTGGGTAGTGGTCTTTTTATAGGGTAGGATGGGGGGGTTAAGGTGCCTCTTGAAATGGAGGGCTAAGATGGGAGGATGGAGGTGGTTAGATGATCCTAGGGTTAAGGGTGGTTGGCGCCACCTAAGGGGTGTAAGGGGGGTAGTTAGGGTTGGTCAAGAGGCACCTATAAGTGGCATCAACCGTGGAGAGGTGACATGGGTTGGCACCAACTTTGAGGCTTCTAGAAGGTGGGATTATGTGGAGGGTGGGGATGGGTTTAAGGGGAGATGTGTGGTGGAGATGAAGGGGATTTTTTGTGGGAAATACAGTGCCAACAAAGGGGTAGTTAGGGTGGTTTTAGAAACACTTTTAGGTGTCTCTTGGAGGTGGTGGGTAGGCTAGGTTGGCACCAATTAGGGTTAGCATATGTGGAGCTTAGGTGGAGCTAGTTGGTGGAGTTGTTAGGTATGGTTTTTAGGTGGTACAAGCCAAGGAAGCTGGAGCATGGCTAAGCTAAGCTAAGCTAAGCTAAGCTAAACTAAGCTAAGCTAGCTTAGTTAATGGTGGAGTAGAGGAGGAGGTGTTAGAGCTAGCGTTTCGGGGGAGGAGCTGGTTCTGAAGAGTCCAGAGTTGAAGTGGAGCTGGCAGCTGATGAAGAGGTCAACATGGGGCTACTCCAGCTGGCTTAGCTTACTAGTTCTTTGCTAGCTACTAAGCCAAGCTAAAGTAAGCTGGCTTCTATTGAATGGAGCTGACGTGAGTTGGGTCTGGAGCTCCCAGGGAGGATTGAGCTGGTTGAGACAACTAAGGTAGCTTAGCTCAATTAGCTTGAGCTAAGTTGGGTCCCCGGGAGCTGGACTTGAGTTTCCTGAGCTGGGATGAGTTCATCCTCAGCTGGCTAGAGTTGAGTGGAGCTGGATATAGCTGGATTTAAGCTGGGGTGAACTCCGGTCAACTCAGCTAAGCTAGCTAGATTTCCCTATGGACTTGTGGGAGCTAAAATAAGCTAGACTCGATTATTATGTTTTTGATGTCGGTGAAAGAAGATCTTCTTTGGGAGAATTTAAATTTCCTTTTGGCGGGAAAAGCCGTTGTTGGATGGTCGGCCGCCTGAGGGGGTTCGACGCCGATGCCGATGACTTTGATGGATGGGCGGTATGGCATCTGCGATGTTGGCGCAGGAAGGCACGAGAGTTACATGTTCCTGTGGGTGCTGGGAACATGGGCAGGAAGGATGTTTGAAGTGGTTGGGGTAGAGGTCGAAGGGAGGTGACCTGCTATCGGTGTCGCCTTTGGGGGCACCTAGCGGCGACCTGCTGGTGTCCACTGCTACGTCTAGCGTGCGGTGGTTTTGGTCACAAAGGGGACGCCTGCCAGGAGACATGTGATGGCTCTGGGGACAGGGACTATTCAACACCTTCGTGGCCTTGGGGTAAGCTGCAGATGCCCCTCCCCCCTCCCCCCGAAATGGTCGGGGCTTGCACCATGGATGTTGAGGTTCCTCTGATTGATGATGTCAAAGTAGCGGAACTGGCTTTACGTAGTGGTTTGATTGGAGAAGTTATGAGAGGCACCATATTGATGGGTAGAATTCGACAACTAGTGAGATCTCTCTCTTTATCAACTGATGATTGGAAGATTGCGATTATTTCGCCGTCGCGATTTGTGCTATTTGATGTGGGTGCAGGAGATGTTGAAAGATACTGCTTTCAGACTTGTTCTTTGGATGGACTATCAGTGATCTGGAGGCTGGTATCCCCTTTTGATGGAACTTTGCCTGAACGTCCCCCTTAGAGATCAGCCACCAGGTCTGGTGTTCTTGAGATCAGAGGTTTGCCTCTGCATCTGAGATCTAGGAAGGTGGTGGAAAACATGATAGCTGGGTTTGCATCTGTGTCTGTGGATGCTGCTGTTGGGCTGACTGAAGGGGATGCCAGTGATCTGAATGTGAGGGTGAAGGTCTTCAGGGCTGGCGCCATTCCTGATAAATTGATCCTCAGATGTGGGGGCAGTTCTTGGATGCTCCTTCTGAATTTTATTGTTGCAGATCAAGAGGTTGTCTCTAAATTTCGTCCCCCATCTTATGCTATAGTGCTGAAATCTAAAACTCCTCCCTTGCACCCAAATTATGCTAATCAGGATATGATGGCTGAATGTTCTAAAGGTAGGGAATTGGGGGACGGGATAGGGAACCTGGGGGATGTAGAGATGAGGACTGAAGCTCTGGCAGGTGAGGCTGATGTGTCTCTGATCCAAGATCTCCCTTCCTGTGCTGAGGTGATAAAGTCCAAGGCCCCTTCCCTGCAACCACTTGGTGTCTGTCAGAAGGTGGTGGCAGAATGTTCGGGAGAGAGCGAACTGATAGATGAAAAGGGGGACCTGGGAATTTTGGAGATGAGGTCTGAAATTCAGGACATTGTAGATGATGTACCCCTGGTCCAAGAGGCAGCTGCAGTGATGGATGCTGATGGAAAGGAAATGAGTTTATCAAATGAAGTTGTGAGTGAGGATCTAAAAACCCATCTGGGTGAGTCTGATGATGGGATGATTATGAATGTGATTAATGAGCATGCTACCTCAGATATGGTGGACACCTCTGTGAGTCCTGTGAATTTGCAGACTTCCTCTCTTGTGGCTGAAGTTGTGCATGTGAAGTCAAAGACTCCTTCTTCAGCTAGGAGTTGGAAACCTCCCTATAAGCTGAGATTAAGAAGGCACACTCCCACACAAAAGGTTGATGAATCTGTTGTTGCAGCTGTGATGAAGGTTAGCAGGACTTCTGCAGCTGTGAAGGGGACAGACCTGATCACCTAATGAAGATCTTGAGCTTGAATGTGCGTGGGCTGCGCGATAGAAGCAAGAGGGGGTCGCTAATTAGATATCTTCGTGAATGGGAAATCGACTGTGCCATTCTTCAGGAGACACACATTGACTGTGCCTTTGATAGGGCATGGGAAAAGATGAGGGCAGGATTTGCAAATGACCTTGTGGTGGTCAATTCCACTTGCAGATCTGGGGGAATTGCCATTTGGTGGAGGAAGCAGATGCTGTGCTTGCAGGAGGTGTCCATGGCTAGGCACCTTCTGACTTGTAGATTCACAAGAGGCCAAGGGGACAGTGTCTTTTTTATGACTGGTGTATATGGGCGAAATGACCCTAACAGGAGGCAGGAACTGTGGGAGGACTGGAATCTAGCTGCAGAATTTGTAGGTTGGGGGGCTTGGCTTGTTGGAGGTGATTTTAATTGTACCTTAGTGGGGAGTGACAGACCTAATGGGGTGGTCAACAGCTCCTCCACAGGATTTCACTTGACATTCCAGGCCTTGGGGATGTGCGAATTTCCATCATCGGGGGCTGAATTCACTTAGCGGAATGGCAATGGGCTCATGTCCAAGATTGACAGATTTTTTGGGAATGCTGAGCAATTAGATCTCTTCCAGATGTCTTTTGTATGTGGTCTTGAACGTCCATTTTCTGACCATACACCTTTGATGTGGGATAATGGTGAGCAGGTGGTGGCTGGTTCCTATTCTAAATTTAGGAGATCTTGGCTGAGGGAAATAGGGTTCAGAGACATGCTTGCCAGCTGGTGGAGGTCACAGCAGGGTGAGGGTACAGCCATCTCCAGAGTGGCTTCTAAGCTTAAGGCTCTGAAGGGCATGATGAAGGAGTATGGAGATATTGTCTCAGTTCTTAGACATCAGAAGCGTCATGAGGCCTTGTTGAAAATTCTGGAACTGGATACCAAGGAAGCTGTGGGCCATCTATCTGAACTTGATCTTGCTGACAGAAGAAGATGGTAGGGGGTGGTAATTGAAGAAGAAGTGAAATTGGAGATGGATTGGAGGGAGCGATCTAGATAGCTATGGCTAAGTGAGGGGGATGCAAACACCAAATTTTTTCATTTGGCTGGTAGCTCTAGGAGGAGAACAAATCTGAACTCATCAATGGTTGTAGAGGGGCAGAGAATTACCTCCTTATCTGATATAAGAACTGAGGCCGTCAGATACTTCAAGGAATCTTCAAGAGCTGCAGGTAGGGGCAACTGGAGAATGACAAGAAATGATTTGCCCAGGATTAATGAGTATCAAGGGGCCAGCCTGACTGAATCTATTTCCGAGGCTGAAGTATTGAAGACTATTAATGATCCTAATTGTGAAGGATCGCCGGGTCCTGATGGAATCCAGGTTTTCTTCTACAAAGAACTATGGGACATTGGGGCTCAAAGGTTATGGGGGTAATTAGAGAATTCCAATGTGGCAATTTTGGCTTTGAAAGAATTAATAGATCTTATCTGTTTCTTTTGCCTAAAACTCCGGGTGCTGAATCTTTCAAGGAATTTAGACCCAATGCTCTATCAAACTCCTTATATCTGGTGATCGGAAAGGTCCTGGCTAATAGATTGAGGCCTGTATTGCAAGATTTGATCCATCCTGCTCAGTCTGCTTTCCTCCCGGTTAGATCCCTACAAGAATATTTTATATTGGCCCAAGAGATGGTTTGCGGCTGGCATAAGAGGAGATGCGAGGCCTTCATGTGGAAGGTTGATTTTCGTAGGGCTTATGACTCAATCAGCTGGCCTTACTTATGGGATGTGCTTAAAAGAAGGGGCTTACCCCCTACTCGGATAGCTTGGGTTAAGAGATGTATTACCACAGCCTCCTTTACCCCTCTAATAAATGGGAAACCCTGTGGTGCATGGATCCAGCCTCATTGTGGCATCAGGCAAGGATGCCCCCTGGCCCCATTGATATTTAATTTGGCAGTTGACAGTTTAGCTTGGTTTGTTTGCAAGCTTTCTGAAGTGGGTCTTGTTAGAGGATATTCGCTCTCTTGTAGGAACAGTCTGGCTCCCATTCTTCAATATGCAGATGATACTATCTTTTTTGTTGAAGGATCCATGGATGGAGCATTGGCTTTGCATCACTTGGTTGATATCTTTGGTGAGCTTTTTGGACTGAGGTTAAATGGGGACAAGTCTGGTTTGGTTTGGCTTGGCTTATCTGAGGTGGAGCAAGAGGCCTTAGCAACCATCCTGATGACTCCCCGCATCAGCCTTCCTATTAGATATCTTGGGCTGCCTTTGATGTTTTCCAGGTTGAAGAGAGGTGATTGGAATTGCCTTTTAGACAAGATCTCTATGAAACTTGATGGTTGGCACAGTAGATTCTTATCTAGAGGTGGAAGGCTTATCTTGCTCAATTCGGTGATCACCTCCATCCCTGTTTTCTACTTCTCCATTTTCAAAGCACCATGATCCATTTGGAAAAGGTTGGATGTGATGAGGAAGAGATTTTTTTGGAAGGGTGCTAGACATAAGGGCAACTTCTTGCAGCCTCTCAAATGGGATCAAATTTGCTATCCTAAGGAGCTGGGTGGTCTTGGGATCAAGTCCTTGCAGCACTTTAATGATGCCTTGCTGCTCAAATGGGTTGTTAAGCTACTGCAAGGTGATCTGAAACCGTGGTCTGATCTGATCAGAGATAGATATGGAGCTTCCAACAGCAGATTTTCCAGACTTCAGCCAAACTGTCCATCACCTTTCTGGAAATCAGTAACTAAGGCTTTGGCTGATCACTTCCATCTGCTACAACCATCACTTGGAAATGGCAGGTCTTTCAGATTCTAGAAAGAGGGATGGTCTGAATTAGGGGTCTTGAGGGAGCTCTATCGGAGAGCTTTTGATGCAGCAGCTAACAAGAATGCTCCGGTCAGCAAGATCTAGTCTTGCAATAGCAGCAGTTGGGTTCTGGATGATGTGGAATCTAGCAGCAGCAGAAGAACAACCCGGTTATGGGATGAGAAGAGAAGGCTTTTATTAGACCTTGAAAATTTCATACCTAGGCCTGGAACGGAGGACAGATATCTGTGGGATGGGATATATAGTGTCAAAGCTGGGTATAACAGAATGCTAAATTTTGAAGAGGGATGGAGACATGATTTCATTGATAAGAAGATATGGTTGTTAAAAATTCCTCTCAAGGTACAAATCTTCCTTTGGCTATGGAGGAGGGATGGATTAATCACAACTGATCTACGCCACAGAAGATTGGGTACTGATCATCATGTGTGTTTTTTATGTGAGATGAGCACTGATAATGTAAATCACCTCTTCTCTTCTTGCCTTATCACTGATGTCATTTGGAGAAAAATTTGTCAGGAGCCTTTACGAGATTGGGATTCTATGTGGCATGTGTTTGAGGTGAGAGGGAAACCACATGTCCACATGGCTGCTTCTTTTTGGTGTATATGGAAGGCAAGGAATGAGAGACTTTTTCAGGAGAGGCCGATATGTTGTGAGAATATTGTAAGAGAGTGCTGGTCCCTCATACAGTCTTGGGGATCCTTTTTGTAATCTCCCTTCTTTGCACATAACATACTACTCCAGACTGCTATCGCAGGACGATAGCTCTCCTTTCTGCTTAAAAAAAAAAAAAAGCTAGACTCAACTAGGTTGAGCTGGATTTGAGCTGACTTGAGCTAGGGTGAGCTAAGATGAACTCTCTTGAGCTGTCATTCAGCTGAGATTAGCTGAGTAGAGCTAGGATGAGTTAACCCTAGTTCAAGTGAGCTAGGTTCCAGCTGTGGTGAGCTGGATCAAGCTGAGTTTCACCTAGTCTGAGCTCCTTCTTCACCATTTGCCTTCTTGAGTGCTAGGGTTTTAGGGATCTGTATATCTGTTCATCCCTAACACTTACAAAAACACATTAAAACAATAAAAGAAAATGCAATGCATGCCTAACCTAGTTAATGCCTAAATGTAGCCCAAAAACCCATTTGCAGAGTAAAATCCTAAGAGCTAGGTTTGCTTTAATGCATAAAAATGATGATAAATTGTCATTTATCACACCCCCATACTTATCTTTTGCTAGTCTCTTCGCGAAACTTCAAATTTTTTGGAAAATGGAATTTTTGGGAAATCTAATTTTTTCTCTACTTTTGAGGAGAAAGAGATTAAGGGACCATGGTTGAACTAAACACAGGAGGTATAGGATTTGTTAAAGATAAACATCGGGATTTGTTTCGGATCCAACCATTAGACAAAATGAGATCAATATATCCTCCAGAAAATTCACAAATTAACCCCTTGTTAATTCAGATGACTTGAAAATTTTTTTTTTAGGATTTTTCTAGCTCATAATTCTGATTCGCAACTTGCAAAATCCTTTAAAACCTTGTGTCCATGCTTGTGAAAAGCCAACATTTATAAGGGCATGTTAATTTATTTATTATTACTATTTTTTTTTCACCCCCATGCTTATTTTTAGCTTAGTTTTACAACAGATGTGTCGGGATCATCATTCCCGTTACCAATCCTCGAGGGGGCTCTGGCGCCAGTACTTCGAGATAGCACTGTCCATGACACCACCCAGAAGTTCACAACCACAAAACATAATGCGGTGTAATGGGGCGCTCCAAGCAAACTCAAGTTCTTGCTCCGACACTATAGGTAGAGCACCATCCAAGACACTTGAGCTACTAAAATGTGCTTTAATGCTCCATCTAAAGATATGAAATATAGATATGGAGCAGCACCAAGGCGGTAACATGTTGACATCGCATCCTCAAAGGAGGCATTTTCCTCCTTCTCAGCGGTGGGAACTCAAACCAATGATCTACTTCAGACTTTTACTAAGTCCAAACATGGGAGTTTTTCTAATTTTTAGTTGTTTTCTAAGTGTTGGCTTGTGTGTGAAAATAAACACAAGAAGTTCCTCAAGAAATGCAAGTTATTGAGTCAGAGACTAAGCCAAATACTTTCGATATTACAAAATAGGATCAAGTCACCTGAACTATCTTGAGTTCAAGTGGAATTGTAGAGAAGGATATCTGATCTAATCTAAAAATAGACCCTGAAATTCTAATGATCAAATTCGCATCCTCATCCCTAGTTTGTTAAAGATTAAATCCCATTGTACCCAAAAGTAAATTTTTTCAACCTTAGTCCTGATTTCAAAAATTTTTCCTTAAAAAGTTTTCAACGTTTTTATTTTTTTCGGTATGCAAGCAGGAAAATAAAATAACTAAAGAAAAATGCATGTTTTTAGGTTTTGAAAATTCTAAATCGATTGTCAAATTTTAAAAACACCCCCTCATGCTTAAGATATGCCATGTCATCATGCATTAGGAGGGAAAAGGGATCACCTTAGTGAAGAACGGTCAGGTTTAGGATGATCAAAACCTGGAAAAAGAAAAAAAGAAAGTAGGAAAAAATGATGGGTTGTCTCCCATCCAGTGTTATCTTTTACGCCATTCTGCCGGTCGTAGTGTGCACTAGTGATCAAGGGTGGCTGGCTCAGTAAAATTAAAAGATTCAGATGGAAGATTAGGCGCATGATCAAAATGGGGCTCTAAACGTTGGCTGTTGACTTGAAAGGTCGAATTAGTTTTTGGATCAAAAAGATCAACAGCGTCATATGGATATATTTTATGGACAATAAAGGGGCCGGTCCATTTAGATTTTAATTTGCCAGGGAAAAGATGAAATCTCGCATCGAAAAGGCAAACGCGTTGATTAACGTCAAAGTGTTTCTGAACAATATATTTATCGTGAAATTTCTTTGTTCAGTCTTTATAAATCCTTGCATTTTCATAGGAAAAATTACGTAATTCTTCCAATTCAGTAATTGTAATTTTCTATGGATATCGACGTCAGATAAATCCATGTTGAGTTGTTTTATTGACCAGAAATCCCTATGTCCTAGCTCTACCGGGAGATGGCATGCCTTCCCAAAAAATCAGACGGAAGGAAGACATGCCGAGCGGGGTTTTAAAAGTTGTACGGTAGGCCCATAAAGCGTCGTCCAATTTGGTGAACCAATCATTATGGTCGGGCCTGACCATCTTTTGCAAAATATTTTTAATTTTCCAGTTAGAAACTTCATCCTGGCCATTTGTTTGGGGTTGATAAGGTGTGGAAATTTGATGATTAACCCAATATTTAGAAAGAAGGTGAAGAAATTGTGAGTGGGTGAAATGTGAGCCTCCGTCACTGATAGTGGATTTTGGTATGCCGAATCTTGAGAAAATATTTTTCGTAAGAAATTCGACAACCACACGGTGATCACTAGTGCGGGTGGGTATTGCTTCTATCCATTTTGAAACATAGTCGACTGTGATTAATATATATAAATACCCACCAGAGTTGATGAACGGTCCCATGAAGTCGATGCCCCAAACATAAAAAATTTCAACCTCTAAAATAGGATTAAGGGGCATCATATCCTTCCGAGTCATGTTACCAATGCTATGGCAATGCACATAGGATCGAACAAAGTCATGAGCATCTTTGTTCAAGCTGGGCCAATAAAATCTTGCATTAAGGATTTTAGCTGTAATTTTCTTGCCTAAGAAGTGTCTGCCACAGGCCATTGAGTGACAATGTGTCAAAATATGATGGATTTCATAATCGGGTACACATCGTCGAATGACCTGATCGCCACAAATGCGGAAAAGGTCAGGCTCTTCCGAAAAATAATATTTAATATCAGCAAAGAACTTATCCCGTTTTGTTTTTGCCCAATCAGCGGGGATTTGTTCTATTGCTATGTAGTTTGCGATGGGCGCAAACCAAGGGAGGGTTGTAGCAGCTAAAATGCTTTCATCGAGGAATTGATCTGGTGGGGTCATTATGTCATTCGTCATAAGATGAGAGAGATGGTCGGCCACTACATTGTGTGATCCCACCTTATCCTTGATTTCCAGGTCAAATTCCTGGAGCAGCAGAATCCAATGGATAAGGTGGGGTTTCGCATCTTTCTTTGTCAGCAAATATTTAATTGCTGAGTGGTCGATATATACAGTGACATGTGACCCCAACAGATAAGATCCAAATTTTTCTAAGGCAAATACAATGGCAAGAAGTTCCTTTTCAGTAACCGTGTAATTCCGTTGTGCATCATCAATAGTTTTGCTAGCATAATAGATCACAACGGGCTTCTTGCCAATTCTTTGCCATAAAACGGCCCCTACAACAAAATTTGAGGCATCTATCATTAATTCAAAGGGACTATTCCAATCAGGTCCCTGCAATATTGGTGCCTTGGTAACCACCTTCTTCAAAATCAAAAAACTCTCCAGGCACTTATCATTAAAATCAAATGGCTGGTCTTTAGTGAGAAGCTGACTTAAGGGCTTGGAGATTTGGGAAAAATTTTGTATAAATCGATGGTAGAAACCCACATGACCCTAAAAGGATCTGATATGTTTGACAGTAGTGGGTGGTGGGAGCTTAGATATAGCATCTATTTTTGCTTTAACATGGCCCAAGACAATACCTTCTTGGACCATGAAATGACTTTTTTCCCAAGTGAGGACCAGATTAACTTCTATGCATTTTTGGAGAGTTCTTTCAAGGTTTTTGAGACAATGGTCAAAAGAATCTCCAAAAATAGAGAAGTCATGCATAAAGACTTCTAAACATTCACCTACCAGGTAAGAAAAAATTGCAAGCATGCACCTTTGAAAAATCGCAAGTGCGTTGCAAAGATCGAAGGGCATCTTTCAGAAAGCAAAGGTTCCAAAGGGGTAGGTGAAAGTTGTTTTGTCCTGGTGCTCAAGATGAACTGCTACCTAATTATAGCCAGAATAACCATCCAGAAAATAGCAAAAATCCCGTCCGGCTAACCGCTCCAACATTTGATCAAGAAAGGGGAGCGCGAAATGATCCTTCTTGGTGGCGGTGTTTAATTTTCGGTAATCAATACACAACGCCAAGAAGAAGCGTTTTGAGTGGCTACATTCTCCCCATTATCATTAGTGACAACTGTTTGCCCAGCCTTTTTGGGCACAACTTGTGTTGGACAAACCCAGGAGCTGTCAGAAATGGGGTAGATGGTATCAGCATCTAGCCACTTAATAATCTCCTTTTTTACCACCTCTTGCATAATAGGGTTCAAGTGCCTTTGTGGTTGGCGGGAGGGGCGAGAATCATCCTCTAAATATATACGATATGTACAATAGGACGGATGAATAGCCTTAAGATCAGAAAGGGTCCAGCCAATAGCTTTTCGATATTTACTCAAAACCTGAAGAAGTTTATGCTCTTGTGGCTCAGTAAGTCCAGAATTTATAATCAGGGGCATGGTCTGATTAGGACCCAGGAAGACATATTTAAGGGAGTCAGGCAAAGGTTTTAATTCCAATTATGGGCTCGACTTCGAAGGAGTTTCTGCTTTGTGGGTTAGTGGTGAGGTGAGAGTGAAAGGGTCAGCTGGAAGGTTAGCTGGACGTGTGGTTAGGGTGGAAGGGTGAGAAGAAGTGGATTGTTCAGGAAACATATTGATGGCAAAATAGGAACCTAAATGGAAAATTTGCAAAGTTTCCTCCACAATATTTTCTATTTCTGAATTCAAATCATCAAACAAATCGGGTTCTTGGAACCGCCTAGAAGGTTGAAAAATGTCTAGGGTTATAGATTCACCGCCACACATGATCTTCATCTTTCTAGAATCACAATCAATATTTGCGTGGGTGGTGGCTAAGAATGGTCTTCCATGAATAATGGGGGCAAACTTTAGTGCTTCTGGTACCTCTATGTCCAGGACTAAAAATTCCACTACGAATAGACAAGTTTTTACCCGGACAAGAACATCCTCAACAATTCCCCTTAGTTTAATTGTAGATCAGTTGGCTAACTGGACAGTAACCTCAACAGGTTTTAATTCACCGATCTTAAATTCATCAAAAACAACTTGTGGGGATAAAATTAATTGAGGCACCAAGATCCAACAAAGCGTGATCAAA
Source organism: Thalassia testudinum (assembly GCA_037157565.1). Taxonomy (NCBI): domain Eukaryota; kingdom Viridiplantae; phylum Streptophyta; class Magnoliopsida; order Alismatales; family Hydrocharitaceae; genus Thalassia; species Thalassia testudinum. The sequence continues at coordinate 47,469,618 of JAZHRO010000055.1, forward strand.
TGAGGTATCATTCATGATAACTTAAATTAGGGGTGCGCTGGGATCTTTTCTCTTAAGAGGCAGTCGGCTCTGCACAACTAAGCTAACTGTCTCTGGAAGGATCACCTTTCTTAAATTTCTGGGCTGCCTTTTCGGAGTACATAAATCTTTTAGGAATTTTGCATAGGCAAGGATGTATTTAATGTCATCTAGGAGAGGGATATTAATTTCTACTTGCCCAAATAAATTCATTAATTCCTTCTCAGTGGGCTCGGATTTCTTCTTTTTCTTATTTGAAGAGTGGAGGGCTTGTGGAAATGGAGCAGGGTTTCCCTGTTTTGCAATAATTGGTTCTTGAACAATAGGAGGGGGAGATGGGGAAGAGTTAATCTGTGTTTCATTAAAGTGGGTTTCTTTAACAGGTAGGGGATTGTGAGTGGTTTTCCCATTCCTCAAAGTAACTACATTTGCAGTCTGGTTGTTTCTAGGATGAGGATGGGAAGCCTGACTGTTATTGAAACCCGGTGGATGCTGAGGTGCTGGTTGAATGGGTTGACTGGGATATCCACCTTGGAACTGATTCCTTTTATTATTTATTTTGGGCATGAGTTGGGAAGGTAAATTCCTAATAGGTCGATGATCAAGAGTAACCTTAACTTGGTGTTGCAAGTTGGTGATCATGAGGGTTACTTTTGTCATTTGAGTCTACATTCCTTGTAGAGTTTTCATGAATTGATTATTAATATCATCCTGGGATGGTCCAGGTTGATACATAGGTTGCCCATTATTCCCAAAATAGTTTTGTTTGGGAAAAGGAATCGGGTTCGGGTTTTTCCAGGAGCGATTCGGGTTAGTCCTCCAGTTTTGATTGGAAGTGTTGGAGGGGTTTCTAAATTTCTCATGGAGAGCATAAATATTTTCTGAGGTGGGATCAAAAATATTTTGATCAAAATTCCCAGTCAAATCTTGTAGGAAATCAGTTGGAAATTGTTGGCTAGCGGATGTGGCATCAATGTTGTGAATATTTTCTCTTCGGAGAATGTGTGGGGGGTTAGTGTCTGGAGAGTGAGTGTGTGGAGCTTGTTTATTTATGAGCTTCTCTTCCATTTTCTTTTGGTGAATTTACATCTGGTCTAGTCGTTGAGCTAGCATATATAGATCATCTTGAGTGATTGGAAGAGAGGTGGATTTGGAGTCAATTTCATGGACTCCATGTCTAGGGTTTTGTGATCTACCAAAAGTGTCCATTGAAGTCATGTTAAATGAGTTTTCACTCAATTCTTCAAAGAGGAGATAGGCACTTTTGGCATCTTTGTTAAGAAAATTGCCCCCACATGAGGCATCCACAAATCATTTCAATTAATCTTCTAATCCATGATAGAAGATCTACACTAACTGCCATTGTGGAATTTCATGGTGGGGGCAACTTCTTAAAAGATCTTGAAATCTTTCTTAGGCTTTGTGGAGGGGTTCACCAGTTTTTTGTTGAAAAGTTGTTATGGATCTTCTTAATGCATTCGTTTGACCGATTGGAAAATTGTTTTTTAGAAAAGCACTTTTTAATTAGGGCCAGGTGGTAATAGGGTGCCCAACCATTCTAAACCAATGAGATGCTTTGCCTTTAAGAGAGAGAGGAAAAAGTCTCATTAACCACATGTCTTCCTGCACATTACAGGAACGTGTGGTTTGAGCGAGGACAGTTAATTCCTCGAGATGACAAAAGGGGTCCTCTCTTGGAAGACCATGAAAATGTTTAATAAGGTTTAGAATGGCTAGTTTGATCTTGAAATCCCCTTGTGGTATGACCACCCCTGGTATTTCCTCATAATTGGAAGGATCATAGAAATCCTTAAGAGGAACGATAGGCTGTTGGCAGGGTGGTGGATTTTGTCCTTGGTTAGCTAGGTTCGTGACACCCCTTGTGGTATGACCACCCCTTGGCTTGCTAAATCTTCGTGATTTTGTTGTAGTCGAACCAAATGGTCGACCATTAATGTAAAGGGATTTGGATTTTGAGTTATAATTGGAGGGCCACCTGGCCCTGCTGGTATTTCTGGTTGCTCCAAGTTAGGGAGGTGAGGGAGGGTGAAGTCAGCTTGTGGGTCGGCTGACGGGTTAAAAGTGGAAGCAGAATTTTTTGTCGGCTTCCTGGGTTCTCCATTTTCTTAGAAGAGGAGGGGGAAGAAAACAATGACTTTTTGCTGCGGGGGGCAAAATCGGATGGTCCCTCAAGGTGTGGTTTTTGGGACCATCGTCCGTGCATGCACTGTTTAGGAAGAATTGGAGGGGAGGAGAAGAGAAAGAGATGAGGGAAAGTGTGCAATTCAATAAAACAAAGCTAGACCTATCTTAAGTGCGACTCCCTAACAATAAGCCTAAGACTTTCTCTATATAGGAAATAAATAATCAATAGTGAATACCCATTCTGTCAACAAATCTAGCCAAGTTGCTTAAGGGGAGGTTTGAGCCCAAACGTTTCCCAAGGAAAACCCCAAGTGCTTGTACAAACCCACACCTGGTCGTTTAACATGGCCCCTCAGCCTGAACACCAGATATAGATGACAGAATCGGTATTAACTAAAGAAAACTTAAGACCATATAGCAAGCCTAAGTTGATGAAGCCTTAGGGGTCAAATTGCTACGAAGTTCAGTTAGGTCTAGGGTACTGTAGTGCACACGGAATGTGGAGGGCGTTAATTGGGTTGTTGCCCTGTTATTTCAATTTTTTTGTGTGTGCAAGAATTGGAAAATGGTTCTGATGAAAAGTAAGTTATCACACAATTTTTTTGTATTTAAGTTTTTAGGATTCAGTTTAATTGAATGTGTTTTAGGGTTATTCTTTTTTAAATATTAAAACAAGTTTGAAACTTCACAATCAAAGGAAAAACAAGTTGCAAGTGTGATGGTATACTTCCGTTATATTGTGGGACTAAAAAGCAAAAAAAGAAACCCTAATTGGATTTGAACCCTAATATAGAAAATTACAACCAATGAATTCTTTTTAAGCTTTCCGAATAGGTAGTGGTTCAAACAATGCAACCAACACCACTACCTTATGTAAAATCAAACATGGATTCCAGAAAAGATTTTTGTAAGATTTTGGGAATTTATTTGATAGTTGTTTTAAATTTTTATGTGTACAGGTGTCAAATTCCAGAAATGATACTTTTCAAAAAATTTTGGTTATTTTATATGATATGTAAAATTTCACAAGGATTTCATAAAGGTAAATTTAACAAAATTTGGATGAGCATAAAAATTTTCAAAATTCATAGCAAAATAGGAAGATTAGAGGGTGTGACCCCTCTGCCGTCCATGAATTTTCAAAAATTAAATACAAAGCCAATTGGTATGAAATTTGGAACAGATGTTCCTAACTCAATTTGAAATCACTGTATTCAATTTTATGATTTTAGGATGCCTGTGGTTTTAGAAATTGATTTTTCAAGTTCAGAAAGAAATCTGGACCCAAAAAATAGAGCACCAATACTTGTAATGGAGTGGTGTTAATGAAACAATCATTGTTTGCTCGTAAATCCGCTTTCGTTTTTAAATTTAAATCCTAGATTGGGGAGTATCTAGGGCCGTCCAAGGAAGCCAAATGTTTGTAAAATTAATTCTCTTGCCTACAAAATAGATCTGAACTTCTTTTTTGGTATGTTAAATATGTAATTTTTTTTTGTTTTGAAAGGACGAGGGCAAAATGAGAATTGTGGGGGAAAGTACTAACACCTATAATTACTTAACTAAAACTTAAGAGATAGATACATCCTCTTCCTAAGCTCACTCTAGGAAAGTGGAGGCCTAGAGTAATTAGGAAGAAGAGATGAAACAAGTGCTAGAACAAAAACAACAACTACAACAGAAAGTAAAAAGAAGGCAATTTGATTAACTAGAATTTGTGTTGTTTTCCAAGACAAGTAGAGGAATGCTTCTACTAGAAATGAAAAAATCTAAAAGTAATAAAAGAAACACAAATCCACTTGCAAAATTTGGTGAAGGGAGCCTTCTTGCTCCAAACCTAGCTGCTCCTTGGCTTGAAAAGAATGCCTCCTTCTTCTCCTTCCTTGAGAGCTCCTCCAAGGTTGATGCTACCACCTTCAATGCTCTCCTCCAAGGGGTGGGTGTGAACCACACTCAAAACCTCCTCCAAGGTGGCATGGACCACCTTCAAGATCTCCTCCAAAGATCTTCCTTGCCTGGCTTCTCCATTGGCTGGCGTGGCTCAAGAGAGAAGGTAAGAGGGGAAGGCACCAAAGGGACAGAATATTCCCTTAATATTCTTCTTCTTCTTCTCTCTTGGGTGTGGGCTCTAGGTAGAATATGCGAGTGAATTTGCTAGCCAAGGACGGTTTGAATGGTGGTGCGTAGTGGTCTTTTTATAGGGTAGGATGGGGGGTTAAGGTGCCTCTTGAAATGGAGGGCTAAGATGGGAGGATGGAGGTGGTTAGATGATCCTAGCATTAAGGATGGTTGGCGCCACCTAAAGGGTGTAAGGGGGGTAGTTAGGGTTAGTCAAGAGGCACCTAAAAGTGGCACCAACCATGGAGAGGTGACATGGGTTGGCACCAACTTTGAGACTTCTAGAAGGTGGGATTATGTGGAGGGTGGGGATGGGTTTAAGGGGAGATGTGCGGTGGAGATGAAGGGGATTTTTGGTAGGAAATGTGGTGGCAACAAAGGGGTAGTTAGGGTGGTTTCAGAGCCACTTTTAGGTGTCTTTTGGAGGTGGTGGGTAGGCTCGGTTGGCACCAAGTAGGATTAGCAAATGTGGAGCTTAGGTGGAGCTAGTTGGTGGAGTTGTTAGGTATGGTTTTTGGGTGGTACAACCTAAGGAAGCTGGAGCATGGCTAAGCTAAGATAAGCTAAGTTAAGCTAGCTTAGTTAATGGTGGAGTAGAGGAGGAGGTGTTGGAGCCATGGGTTGGAGGGAGGAGCTGATTCTGAAGATTCCGGAGTTTAAGTGGAGCTGGCAGCTGCTGAAGAGGACAACTTGGGGCTACTCAAGCTGGCTTACCTTACTAGTTCTTTGCTAGCTACTAAGCCAAGGTAAAGTAAGCTGGCTTCTATTGAATGGAGCTGAGGTGAGCTTGTTCTGGTGCTCCCAGGGAGGATTGAGCTGGTTGAGACAACTAAGGTAGCTTAACTTAATTAGCTTGAGCTAAACTGGGTCCCCGGGAGTTGGACATGAGCTTCCTGAGATGGGATGTGTTCTTCTTCAACTGGTTGGAGTTGAGTGGAGCTGGATGTAGCTGGATCTCAGCTGGGGTGAAATCCAGTCAACTCAGCTGAGCTAGCTAGAGCTCTTTGTGGACTAGTAGGAACTAAAATAAGCTAGACTCAACTAGGTTGAGCTAGATCTTAGCTGACTTGAGCTAGGGTGAGCTAAGATGAACTCTTTTAAGCTGCCATTCAGCTAAGATTAGCTGAATGGAGCTGGGATGAGTTAACCCTAGTTCAAGTGAGCTAGGTTCTAGCTGTGGTGAGCTGGATCAAGCTAAGTTCCAGCTAGTCTGAGCTCCTTCTTCACCATTTGCCTTCTTGAGTGCTACGATATTTGGAATCTGTATATCTGTTCATCCCTAACACTCACAAAAACACATTAAAACAACAAAAGAAAATGCAATGCATGCCTAACCTAGTTAATGCCTAAATGTAGCCCAAAAATCCGTTTGCAAAGTAAAATCCTAAGAGCTAGGTTTGTTTTAATGCATAAGAATTATGATAAACTGGCATTTATCAATGATTCCTGAAAGATGTATGTACACCAAAGCGTAAGTTGTGAACCAAAGGTGGGAACCCGATTGTACTGTTGGAGCAAGCCAGCTCCATCATCTTGAGTAGGCTCTCGCCTAAGGCAAAAGACCCAAGTACCCCTCTGATTTCTTATGCTATCGGTGGTATACATTTTGATAGTGCCTTATCGGACCTAGGAGCTTCCATAAATTTGATGCCCACATCCCTACCAAATAGCTTTGAGGAATCTGAACTTAAATCGACAGAGCTGACTTTGCAGTTAGCTAATTGATCTATTAAGTCACCAAAAGGAATTCTCGAGGATGTCATAGTTAGGGTACGCGATTTTTACTTTCCCATGGATTTCATAGTCTTAGACATGGATGCTCCTAAGAACTTTAAGAATACACTGATTATTTTATGGAGACCTTTTCTGGAAACATCTAGGGCAAATATTAGCTGTGAAGAGGGCGAAATTGAGTAAAAATTTGGGAACAAGGCTTTAAAGATCGACATCTTCAAGGCCCAAAAAGGAATTAATTGTGGGGTTATCGAGCGGATCTATGATATCGAGTCCCTAGTTGAAGAGCCCATTGTTGAGGAAAACCCTCCTATCCTTAATATTCAACCACCAGAGGATCAAACCCCTCAGTTAGAGGATCCTAGACCATACCTAGACACACCTATAGCTCTTCCCTTTTCCCTCAAATCCCACCCTGAATCACCTGTTGTTGCTGATAATCCAGTTATGGAATTGAAGCCCCTCCCTAACCATCTCAAATTTGTCATTTTGGGTTCTAATCAAACATTTCCTATGATTACCAATTCCCAACTCACATCTGACCAGGAAACACACTTGATTATTGTCCTCCAGCAGCATCGGAGATCCATTTGATGGACTCTCGATGATCTGATTAGCATCAGCCCCTCATATTTCACACATCACATCTATACCAAAGAGGGCTCACGACCATCCCATGAAATGCAGAGATGCCTGAATCCAAACCTACAGGATGTCGTGAAAAAAGAGAATCAAGTGGCTAGATGCAGGCATCATCTACCCGATCTCCGATAGTCGTTGGGTGAGTCGAATCTAGGTTGTGCCAAAGAAGGCAGGACTCACCGTGATTACGACTAAAATCAGAGAGACCATACCAACCCATGAAGCTAACTCATGGAGAGTCTGCATTGATTACCGAAGACTAAATGCCTCAACGAAAAGGAATCATTTCCCCCTGCCATTTATTGATCGGATACTCGTGAAATTGGTGGGAAATCGATTCTTTTGCTTCTTGGACAAATACACCGATTATAACCAGGTAGCAATTCATCCTGAGGACCAAGAGAAGACAACCTTCGCCTGCCCTTCGGGACATACACATTCCGCAGGATGCCGTTTGGCCTTTGCAATGCACCCGCTACTTTTCAGCAGTGCATGCTTGCAATATTCTCAGATATGGTAGGTGAGTACCTTCAAGTCTTCATGGACGACTTCTCGGTATTTGGGGAATCTTTTGATGATTACTTCCTGCACTTGGTCTAAATCTTCAGGCATTGTATCGACGTGAATCTGGTTCTTTCTTGGGAAAAGAGCCACTTCATGGTAGTTGAGGGAATTGTCTTGGCTCACCTCATTTCTGAGAAAGGCATCCAGGTTGATCAAGCTAAGGTTAATTTGATTTCCAAGCTACCCATGCCTAGCTCGGTCAAGGACATCCGTTATTTTCTGGGGCACGTTGGTTTTTTCCATCGTTTCATTCTTGATTTCTCAAAAATCGTGCACCCCTTGACTAATCTTCTCTTAAAGGATGTCCCTTTCAAGATCACCGATGAGTGCACTCATCCATTTAAGAGCCTACGTGATCGAGTTACTCAAGCACTAGTCCTATAATCCCTTGATTGGTCTCTACCCTTTGAGATCATGTGTAATGTGTCTAACTTCGCTAGTGGGTATGGTTCTCGGGCAGAAAAGCTGATGGGAAACTCGTGGTCATCTACTATGCTAGCAAGACATTGGATGAGGCTTAGCATAACTATACAGTTATTGAGAAAGAGCTTCTGGCTATAGTATTTGGCTTGGAGAAATTCAGATCTTATGTTCTAGGTTCCTGTGTCATCATTTACTCAGGTCACATCACTGTGAGGAACTTACTCACAAAGAAGGATGTGAAACCTCGACTAATCCATTCGATCTCGCTGTTGCAAGAATTTGATCTCGAGATTTACGATAAGGTGGGAAAATAGAATGTGGTAGCTGACCATTTGTCCCGTCTTCCTTCTTTAGTCATTGATCCATCTGGACCAATCATCGAGCATATTTCGGACAAACATTTACTTGGCATTCACAATCTCCCCTGGTTTGCTGATATAGTGAACTACTTAGTTACTGGGAAAGTCTTGCCAGATTAGGCAACTTCCAAGTGGGACAAGCTGATTTTCGAGGCCAAGTACTATATTTGAAAGGAATTGTATCTCTTCCACATTGGCAACAATCAGGTGATCCAGAGATGCATTCCTGACGACGAGGTCAATGATGTGATCTCATTCTGTCATGACCAGGCTTGCGGTGGACATTTCTCTGGGTGTAAAACCACAACGAAAATTCTCCAGTGTGGGTTCTTCTAGCCCACGTTGTTCAAAGATGCACAAGCGTATTGTAGCCCATGCGCTCGCTGTCAGACCCTTGGCAACATGGGCCCGCAGGATATGATGCCATGAAACTCGATAATTATGTGCGAAATCTTTGACATATGTGGAATCAATTTCATGGGACCCTTTCCTAGATCGAATGGCTTCGAATACATTCTACTCGCTGTTGATTATGTTTCCAAGTGGATCGAAGCCATCGCCACAAGAACTAGTAATCATAAAGTTGTCCTCCGATTTATTCAGGAGAACATCATTACCAAATTTGGGGTTCCTAAGGCCATCATCAGCAATGGTGGGTCTCATTTGAATAATGTACACTTCCAATCCCTAATAAAAAGTATGAGGTGTCACATCGTATCTCGACTCCTTACCACCGCCAGACTAATGGACTGGCAGAATTGTTGAATCGAGAGATCAAGAAGATCCTTTAGGTTACTATTCGTTCTGATAGGAAGGGCTGGTCTACTCGCCTTCCGGAGGCTATGTGGGCTTATAGGACCACCCAAGAAATCCAATTAGGCATGTCTCCCTTCAGATTAGTATATGAAAAGGCGTGTCATCTTCCCATAGAGATGAAGCATAAGCCTTATTGGGCAGTACGAAATTGAAATCTGGATTTGATGAAGTCGGGAATACACCGTCGGTTGCAATTGAGTGAGATCGAGGAACTATGCAATGGTGAGTATGAGAACTCACGCATCCACAAAGAGCGGGTCAAACCCTTCCATGATAGGCACATTGTGTGAAAATCTTTCTACCCTGGTTAGAAAGTCTTACTCTTTGATGCCAATCTCTAACTCTTCCCAAGCAAACTCAGATCTAAATGGACTAGTCCATTCTTGGTAAGACGAATCTTTGGAAATGGAGTTGCCGAAATTAGTCAACCCAACCTTGATTTTGAACCTTTAATCGTGAATAGCCAGTGACTCAAGCCGTTCATTGAGCTCATTAATATAGACTTGGCTGAGGTATTTTTTGATATCCATTCTCCCTGAGCTTATTGCACCCTGCTAATGGCATTAAACTCAGCGCTTAATGAGAGGCAACCCATCATCTTTTGAAAAAAAATGAAACCCTTTTGACACATCTCTTTGTTGAACTCATGTTCCACTTTCGGGTTCATCCTTTAGAATAGCTTACTCTACCGCTGGTACTCATATCAAAGCTTGAAATTGTCTGCAACAATCATCTCGACCCGTCGACCCACCCATTGAACCTATTTTAATGTACGATCTAAGCTAAAGTTGAACCCACCTAATTTACAATGAGGACATTGCAAAATGCAAGCATGGGGAATATTAAAGTGCAAAATGCCGTGAGAATCAATTCACAATAAGTGTTTCACCAAAAAAAAGAGAGGTTGAGGAAAAAGGAGAGCCATTTTTGAAAAGGAGGAAAGAAAATTTTAAAAGAGAAGAAAGGAGCAAAACGATAAAGAAAGAAATTGAGTCCCTTTATGGTGATATGGAACTTTGCTAACTTCTAGATTGGATCGAATGATGAATTAAGACCAGAAAGGTTAAAACTTAAGGGATTAGTGGCAAATACCGACCTTAGGCCTCTTGGATATATATTGGATTTAAACATTCATGTACTCGTCAAGATCTAGATAAATCCTCAAGAGGTTGGGGAAAATGCAAAGCTTATGTATTAGGTCTAAGGCTTAGGGAGTATTCCACTTCGTTAACTGACCTCGGGTTTGCAAGACTTGGTAACTTAAGCACCCTAAATCACACACAGTCTAGTTCAGTGTGCTTTAAATAACGAAATCATGCTAAAGGGCATTTAATCTATTTCGAAAAAGCTCCTAAGATCTAGATTAGGAGCAGCTCAAAAACATAATATGATTTGGACGAGTTCCCAACGCGGTGAGGCGGGAAAGTCCCCTCGAAGATGCACAATAACAAATTGTCTCCTCGATGGTTGTCTCCAAGGATATCTAAGTATTCCACTATGGGCATGTAAGCATCTTGTGTTGGCTTAGATGCCATGGGTGGCATTATTATGAATTGTCGATTGCTAGGGTCTGCATTTAGCTACAGAACACCATGGGCAAGATTATCCCAAAATCTCAAAAGCTAGGGTTCTGGGAGTTGCCATGGGCGATGCTATCTCGAAGCATCGATTGCCAGGGACCCTGCGAGGATTGAAGGTGGGGACAAGGAATCTGACACAGACTGTGTTTAGGGCCAATCAAAAAATGGATCTAAGGAAAAATATAATGAAAAGAAAAAGAGAGAGAAAGCTCTCCATAAATCAAATTCTCCTTCTATGTCTCTCTCAAAATGCACTGGCAAACTGAACCTGGACTAACCATGTTTCAAGCACAGGTGCTTTAACCATTGGGTACAACGAAAATTAGATTAGTTCTTGTGGGCCTTAGAAACCTTTGCGGTTGAATGACGAGAAAGCTAGCCAAGTCAGGATCTATGCTGGTACTTGAGTACCTCTAGGCCTATTGTTGGTATTACGATCTGATTCCTAGAGATGTGGCTTAGTAGGGCATGCTGACGGTTACATCCGACCTAGATAACTAGTTCGATTCATAAAATTTTGCTAAGGGACTAGCAAAAGCTAGGCATGGGGGTATGATGGGAACACCATCATGATTCATAGCTAGCTCAATTTGGTCTTATAAGGTCAATAAAAGCTCCTACATATCAGTCAAAAGGTCACTAGAGCGGGGAGAGTTATTTTGAGAAGAAAGGATGAAAATAGGGTTATTTCTATAATTTTACCATCTCATCACAAATACAGAATAACCACAGGGTATGCCAGGGGTTTATTACAGGTCATCTAGTCATTAAAGTCCAATAAGTGGGTTCATGCAGACAGAAATGGGTTTTCACGTATTTCAAGAATAATGGACATCTGAAACAATAAAAATAGACCCAATTAATTTACTTAGGTTTTGGTCAAGATAAAATTCACATAAACCCTCTAAGATTCGTAGAAAAATATTCTCTAGGGTTTGGCATCCTTGAATTGACCATCAGAACCCGTTTTGATCTAAAATAGTCATAGATAGACTATTGCCCTAATTTGAGTTTTTGCATAAATTGCCCAGTCAAACTAGGTCAAAACCAATGTCCAACTTCACCATTGGATTCCCAAGGTCTAAATTAGGATTTTGTCAAAATTTGGACCCAATCAGAGATTGCCTTGACCTAGTTTACAACTTAGTCCAAGTCTAACACTTTTTACCCCAAATAACCCCTCATCTTTTGAATTCCTTACAAAATGCCTCCTATCTTTGTCATCACTCTTTGCATAAAGGTCCCTCCGCCATTATCGATTAGGAATCCTACTTCGGCGAGCTTTGATCTGCAGGAACAAGGCGATTACTTGATGAATTCCTCTAAAAATTGAAAGGGGATTCATCAAGTAATTGCCTTCAAATCAAACCTATTTTTTGGCTCCAATTCTTTCCCAATCTCTCATGTGAATGCATGAGAGATGTGGGTATCCTTCGCTGGTTAGCTTACCAAACTTAAAAGCTTGGTCTCCAAGCCTTAAACCCCTTCCAATGGCTTATAAAAGGAGCAGGGGTAAGAACCCGAGCTCCTTAGCAAATCTTGGCTTGAGTAACCCTCTTCTCCTCCCTCTCCGGCCTCCTTTAGATCTTATTCCAACGGACCTTCTCGGCATCCCTCCTCTGTGCCTCCAACGACCAAATTGGAAGCGCAGTGACCTTCCCCATCTTCCTTCGCACCTCGTCGATCACAGCAGGCATCATCTTCCCCTTTCTTTGCTGCCATCCTCCTTACGGAGGGTTCATCTTTCCCACATCCGGCAATCACACCTGCTTGGGAATCTCTCTTATTTCATCCCTCATTTAGATCCACTCTCTCTCTTTCTCTCTAGGTTCTATCTATCCTTTTTTACGTCCATTTCGCAGTCGTTCACGATCGTTGGCCCTCCGTCTTCCACCTCACCTACGTACCTCCGGTGAGTTCGCATGGCCACCACGCTCGACCAAATTGGCCACCACTTATCTTTACACCTTTGCCTCGATCCTAAGAGCAAAAGCCCTAACTTAGTTAGGCCAATTGTTCCTCCAAACCCTCCACCCAACACAACGCCTTCCACACTAATAGACCGAGCTCATACGACCTTTTCACTCACTCGCATGCATTGCCACATTCACCAACACGTTCGCCCTCTTCATATGGAGCTCCTGAATTTGTTTTATAGGGCCGAGAGGCAGTTTTGTTTGTATCAGGTCTTCAGGTCCTCTCTGCCATTAACTAACGAGTTCAAGCTCGCTTGAAGCTTGCATCAGGTCTTGCTAGCCCTAGGTCTCAACTGCAGCTACTGCAGAATCATCCCAAGACTGCTCTTGGACCACCAATTGGAGCGTTTGACCACAGGTTGATCGCCAATTCAACGAAGTAACGGCTGCTACCAACTACGTGAAGAAGGGCACTATTTTTGTCCCACATTGGAAGTCGACAAGAAGTTGAAGCGGAACAAAAGGAAGAATGTTTTGGTCTTATCGCCTTAGAACACGAGGTGAAGTCCTACACCCTCACTCACTAATCTACCTACGCTCTCACACCTCAGCTGCGACCCACGCCCGTAGCCTTGGTCTCGGGTACGTTGATCCCTGAATACCCGATTACCTGAGCATTTGACTAGACATTGATAAAGAGAAGGGGAGGAGAGGGAGAGAGAATGGGGTTAGGGGGTTTTGCACTTGCAGGTACTTTTGCGACACTTAGTCGCAAAAAGAAGAAAATAGACAGAGCCAACGAAAGGCATAGAAAGAAAAGAAGAGAAGAAGAAGAGGAAGCATCCAAAGGGAGGTACAATGCCTTTGCACTATAGCATCTGAGCACTTAAGTCATCTGATAAGGAGTTCTAATAGTGCACTGTGCACTTGGTTTGCTTAATTGATACTATTCGGATATTTGCAATTATTGTATAAGGGCAATTGGTGATTCAAATCACTATTTTACCCTACTATTTTTGCGCATTGGTACTTGAATTCTTGATATACCATTCTCGAATAACTCTAAATTAAGTTTCAGTTGAAATTACTCATATATTTGATTCAAATTGTGACCTTGAGATTAATTGCAAAACTTGTTCCCTGCTTTCAACCTCGAATTTCTTTCGAGTATAAATTGTATCTGTTTTTGCGATTTATTGGCTATACTACAGCGCAACGACATTTTAAACGTCGATTTTTTGTGTCAACAGATGCTCTCTTGAGGAATCACTAGTAGATGCCACCAAAGAGAGTGGAGAGAAGAGATGACTGATCATGGAGCAAATCAACAAAGAACTCTGATAGACTACCTCATTCCAAATAACCAACCTGCTCAAGCATTGAGAAGACCAGCAGGGGACAATCCATGTGTGATCAAGAGCAATACCATATCCTTGTTGCCCTCCTTTTATGGTACTACTAGGGAGGACCCCTACAAGTATTTAGAGGAATTCACCAAGGTCTGTTCCACGGTGAAACTTTAGAATTTTATTGACGAAGCTCTAGCTTCTTTCCCTTCTCCCTCAAGCATAAGGCAAAACACCGGTATCGCACCTTGTTTGCAAGGGTGAATGATTGGGACACCCTTAAGGGAAAATTCTTGAAGAAATACTTCTCGATGAGTAAAAGCAACCACTTTAGGAGGGAAACCATGGGTTTCACTCAATTAGATGGGGAGCAATTCCACGAGAGTTGGGAGCGATTCAATGATCTGATTCGGTTATGCCCCCATCATCAAGTGTCGTAATGGCAATTGGTAGAATGGTTCTATACTGGACTATTTGATAAGAATAGGAAAGCAGTGGATGCTACTTGTGCTAGAACCTTTCTTACCAAAATGGAGGAAGAGTTCTGGACATTATTTGAGTCATTGAGCAATAATTCTATCCACTTGACCTTGTCATATCAAGAGAGAAAACCATCCATCCTCCAAAAGAAAGCAGGAGCTAGTGAAGCCGGGGATACTCAGAATTTAGCCTTCCAAATCCAATTGTTGAACTGAAATTTTGAAAGGCTTATATCAAACCCCAGCATGTTCCTGCAATCAACTTCCCAAGTCCAAGCTATTTTTGAATGCTTCATTTGCCAAAGCACTTTTCACGCCACTGTTGAGTGTCATTTACCTAATCAATTACCCGAGTTAGTTCAGGCAGACCTGAATGCTGCCAAGGGTTTCGTCCACCTCCTAGGAACAATCCTTTTGGAAACACTTACAATCCTACATGGAGAAACCATCCCAATTTCTCATGGAAGCAAGGTGATGCTTCCAACTTAGGGAACTCAAGAGCCCAACCCACCCAACCCTTTTAGGCACAATAATTGCAGCCTCTTCCTCAGCCCAACAATTCTGAGATGAATGACCTTAAAGCTATGATGAAGGCCATGTAAGAAAGCCAGAGTATGATCATTCAGTCTCAGAATAAGGAAATCCAAGAAATGCAATCTCAAATTGGCCAGCTTGTTGAGGCTGTTAGGCAACATGATCTTGGGAAATCGCCTAGCTCATCGTAGGGGAATCCTAGGGATAAAGGACCCTTCATAAGGGATCATGCTAAGGCTGTGACCATTCTAAGGAGTGGAAAAGAAATTTCCAAACCTAAAATCACTCCTACTGTCACCCGTCCTAGCAACCCGACATTGATTTACACATCCACCAAGGAAGAGCCACTCAACCGCTCCTCGCTTGAAATCACCCATCCGGAGGATGTTGTTACTATTCCAGCTCTGTCCCACCATGACAACCCCTCCACCCAAAGGCTGAGAGTGCTCTTTCCTAAGTGCTTATCAACCACTGAGGCATCTTCTACTAGCTCATCTGGAGCCAAAGATAGGATGGATGAGATTATGGAGACATTCAAGGAAGTTCATATCAACTTGCCTCTACTGAATGTTATCAAGCTGATTCCATCCTATGCTAGTGTTGATGTGTTCTCAATCATGTTTTAACAGTTAGTTACGTCGTAGTATAGGTGATCAAGTGTCATCAACAAATAAAAGTTTTATTACTCAAAAACCTAAGTATTCGAGGTCGAACACAGGGAGCAATTGGAATTTACTACTAATCTCAAGAATGTAATTGAACACTTAATTACTCAAAACATATTTCAAATATAAATGCATGAGTTTGAAAATTAATTGTGGTAAAAAGAAGAAATTGGACGTCAGATCATGGGCTCAGACGTCTTAAAAATGTGTTTCCCTTCTCTTATTTTTCTTCTTCTGATTTTCTTCCTTTCTTCTTCTTTGAGCTTCTTTTTTCCTTGCTTCTTCCATCTTCAGTTCTGTTTTCCTTCAGTTCCTCTTCTTCTTCTTCTTCAGTTCTTCTCTTTTCTTTTTACTTTGCGAAGGCTTCCTTCCTTCTGCATCTTCAGTTCTGTTTCCCTTGGAGTTTCTTCCTCTTTTATGTCTTGCCTTTCTTCCTTGGTAGAGCCTCCTTCCTTCTCTCTTCGTCTGCTTGCAGCGGCTAAGTGTTGGCTTCACTTCTTCCCTCTTTCCCTGCACAAACCACAGCAAAGCAAAACCTAACCCTCTACCCATGCATCTCTCTCTCTGTAAACCACTCATCAGCACGCTCTGCCAGAGCCTCGTAAATGGGTCGGATCTCGCGCCCAGGTCCAGGTGCACCTGCGTGAGGGTGATGCACAAGGAGTGCTCAAAGAAGTATCGGGTTGGGTCGCCAAATCCGTGAGATGAAACCACGGACGAGGCGGTGAAGATAGGTGAGGGACCTCACCCCAAGTGCGTTCGGAGGCAACAAACCCATATCACAAAAACATTATAAACCACTCCATCGGTTTGTGACTTCACGATGTGGGACTAATACCCACTGCCTTCTCTCGCGCACACCCGGAGGAATCCATCCTTCAATTGCCACAGCTGCGGACTTTGTAGCGCCTCTTGCTGGAGCAGAAGTCTTCAAAATACCTCCCCGAGTCAGCTGCTCCTGGTGCCTTGCAGTCCTGTGACCTGGAGCAAGCTTAGAGCTTCTTCAAGTTACCGTCAATGGCGGCCGGGGCGTGAAAGCTGTCAGACACGAAAAGAGCCTCTCAGCTTAATCAGATCATCGGGGGACCTTCGCCATGTCACGACGAAGGTGAAACGCTAGGTGGCAGGCCGTGGGGTGGCCTAGGCGTGCGTGCCTAGGATGCCCTATGGCCGGATGGATGGGTGTGTTCGGGGGACTATTGTGGAGGTGAAGAGGGACTATGGATGGGCGGAGGTTACTCAGTGAGATGAGGCGAAGGTTATGCGATGGTCGGCGAGGCGTGTGCAGCTACGGAGTGATGGGAGCGTCTCGCCAGAGGGTGGCCAGAGATGAGGAAGGTGATGGTGAACAGCAGCGATCAAGGGATGTTTGATGAAATGAGATGGCGGAGATGAAAGAGGGGATAGAGAAGAATAGTTTTAACCTAACTAAAGGGACGAAGGGGCCGAGGAGGCGGATGGCAGTACCTGCTGTCGCCGGAGAAGAAGACGTCCAGTGGAGGAAGACGGCGGCGACGACGGGGCTAGGGCAGCGCGCGCGGGTGTTGCGCGACGTGGAGGAGGATGAGGAAGATGGCTCTGCCACTGGTTTTGTGGCAGAGTGAAGAGGAAGAGGAGGGGGGCTCGCCGGAGCTCCCTGGACCTCTTGGCCGGGGAAGAAGGAGATGAATTTGAGGTGGAATCCTGGCCAAGTCGAGCTGAGGAGGTGCGGACAGAGTTAGGGTTTAATTTATAGGTGCTGGCCGTGCTTCTGGTGCGTGGAGGGCACATTTTTAGCCACCGACGTCTCGCCGTAGATGGAAGGTGCTTAGATACCCAAATCTCTCATGCGTTCGCACGAGAGATTGGGTGCAAATCAGTGGTTGTGATCGGGCTCACATGGAAGGGGATTCCTTAGAGAATCTCCTTTCCAATTCTTGGAGGGGATCTCTGAGGGATCAGAGAGTATTCCCTCTCTAATCCTCGTCGGAGTAGGATCTCTCCCCAATAATGGCAGAGGGACCTGATTGTAAGATTGGCGAGGAAGCTAGGGGGTTCTATGTGATGGTTTTCAAAAGATAGGGACCAAAATGTGATTGGGTGTACTAAATTGCAAAGAAGGTCAAGATGACCTCCCCTTAGGTCCAAATTTTAGTACAAACCTAATTTTGACCTAAGGAATCCAATGATGAAATTGGATTTTAGGTTTGACCACGTTTTATTGGATATTTTGCGTAAAAACCTAAATTAGGTTAATTGATGAGCTAGGACACTAATCTATGTCAAACTAGGTTCCAAAGGCCAAATTGAGTTTTCTAAACCCTAGGGGATATTTTTCCATGATTTTTAGATGGTTTACTTATTTTTATCTTGACCAGAACCTTGTTGAATTAAGTGGGTCTATTTTAGGGTTGCCAAATGTCATTTAATTCCTAGATTGCACATGAACCCATTTTTGATTGATTCACCCCACTTTTTATCTCATTTAGACCATTTGACCTATGCTCTATCTCTGAGAAATCCCATTTATGTACTGCAATGGTAAAATTGTAGTTTTAACCTTTATTTCATGTTTTCTTCTGAGAACACTTATTCCTTTAATTAAGCCCTCTTCTAAGTTATGCAGGAGCTTTTATTCTCTTTATTAGGTCAAAATGAGCTAGTTATGGCTCATGATGAGGCTCTGATCATACCCCCATGCCTAGCTTTTGCAAGCCCTTAACAAAATTTCAAGGTTTTAACTTGTGTTCTAGACCATGAGTGTTTGTCTTCAATTATGATATGTGCTTTTCTTTTCCTTTTGTGATTAGGTCAGAATGCCGACAATAGGCCTAGAGGTACTCAAGTACCAACCAAAATCCGAACCTTACCTGCTTTAGCCTCAGTCCTCCGCAAAGGTTTTTAAGGCCCACAGAAACTTTCCTAGGGTTTGTTGGACTCCGCGAATAAGGCACCCGTGCTTGAGACATTTTTAGCCTAGGGTCAGTTTGCAGTGCATTTTTGTAAGAGAGAGACAGAAGATTTATTTGTTTGGAGAGCTTTCTCTCTCTTTTCTTTTTATTTCTAGCTTTGGATTAGCTTCTCAACACGGTCTGTATCAGATTCCTCGTCCCTATCATCAATCCTCAAGGGTCCCTGGCTATCGAGATTTCGAGATAATCCCACCCATGGCAACCCCCAGAACCCTGGCTTTCGAGATTTCGAGATAATCTCACCCATGGTGTTCCACGGCTGAATTCAAACCCTGGCGATCGACATTTCGTGATAATGCTGCCCATGGTATCTGAACCAGCGGAGTGCTTACATGCCCCCAGTAGGATATTTAGATATCCTAAGAGACAAGCACCGAGGAGATGATATGTTACGCATCTTCGAGGGGAATTTCCCACCTCTCCGCGCCAGGAACTTGTCCAAATCAACTTGTGTTGATCAGCTGCTCCTAATCTAGGTGACTTTTGTAGAACATTAAATGCTTTTGCATGATTTGGATATTTATGTGCACTGAACCAGACTGTGTGTGAATTTGGGGTGCTTATGTTACCAATCCCGCAAACTGGAGGTCAGTTAATGAGGCCGAATACTTCCAAGCCTTAGACCTAATACTTAAGCTTTGCATTTTCCCCAACCACTTGAGGATTATCCAGATCTTAGCGGATACGTGAATTATTAAGCTAAAGAATCTAGCCCAAGAGGCCTAAGACTAGCGTTCCCGCTAATCTCTTGTTATGTCTCCTTAGCACTTTTCTTTTATTTCCTTTCTTGATCTATTCTAGAACTTCAGTTAATTCCTTAATCTTTTACTAATGATTACTTTTTTTTTCTTTTTCATTTTGTGCTCCTTTTTTCATTTTTGCTCTTTTTCTCCTCCTTATAATTATGTGGCTCACAAAATTTCCTCCCTCCCCCATTTTTTTGTTCTTTTTCATAATTTTTCAATTTTTGTGTTTTTGACATATGTGACTTTTTTTGTTAGATTCCTTCTGACTTTTTCTTGGTTCTATATGTATGCACTTTATCACCCCCCCATCCCTAAGTTTTGCAATGTCCTCATTGTAAACGAAGGGTGTGAAATAGTGTTGAGGTCAGGGACTTAGAACAGGATATAGCGGGTGGATGAATGGGTCGAAAATGACTGATGCGGACAATTTCAAGCTCTGATATGTGTACCAGAGGTGGGATCAACTGTCTAAGGCTGAACTCAGGGTGCAATGGATGTGGAGTACTGACGGATAATCAGACGAGTCTCTATTTTTGGGATGACGGGTTGCCTCCAGTTAAGTGCTAAATTTATTGCCTTCAGCCGAGTGGAACATGGGGTGGAGAGGTAGTGGTCAAATCTGTGGAATTTTTTAAAATAAGCACCTTGATTAAGAGCCTGGATGGTCCAACCAGGTGCTTGTTCTGATCAGTAGGCTGATGATGCAGCCCAAACCCAATAAGTTTGGTGGGTTGGTAAATGTAGATCAACAGATGAGGAACCCACCATATGCAATGTGGCTCGGATGGATATGGAAGTGAAAACTCAAGTTTAGGCTAAGTCGAATCAGCCTAGTCAGAGTAGGGTTCCAAAAAATAATCAATGTGTGGTGTGGAAACCCTACAGGGGTGATCAAAGAATGATGGCTCCTGATTTTCGGTCTGATCAAGACCCGATACCTGGTATAGATATGGAGTTTAATCATCTGCAAACGGCTCAGTGAGAGGTGAATCAGAATAGAAATTGAGTCCGGTTGTGGGTCGGGGTCGAGAACGGGCTTTGATTAGTTCTGTATATGTGGAGCAGGTGGCTTCAAAGAGAATTGGCTTGTCATAATCAAGAAGCAGATTTTCTCCGATGTTATGGTCAGATTCAAAATCGTCGGAGAGTTTGTGAAAATCAAAATCTGAATGAGATTCAAGATCATGAGTTCCACCTTAGAATAAATCATATGTTGTAGATTTAGCAGCCTGACTGGGGTCTAGCCTAAATGTTAATTTTGAGCTTAAAAAGGTGTCTCTATCTGGTAGAAGTTCAGGTTCTAAGCTAGTAGGGCAGACCCAATT
This sequence comes from Thalassia testudinum, assembly GCA_037157565.1. Lineage (NCBI taxonomy): Eukaryota > Viridiplantae > Streptophyta > Magnoliopsida > Alismatales > Hydrocharitaceae > Thalassia > Thalassia testudinum. Next base: position 47,489,979 of record JAZHRO010000055.1, read on the forward strand.
GAAACCCCACTCGTCCAACTCCTCAGTTTCTATATCGTAGATTGGCATGACTTCAAAAAAATCGGTAAGTTCCTCTGAGGATGTTGGCGAGAGATATTCATCAAATAAAGGCCCAAAATCATATTCTTCATTAAAAGATTGATCTTCCTCATATGGGGCCTTGAAATCTTCAAAATAGATTTCAGATCTAGGTTCTAGGCTTAGGATGTCGGTTGAATCACTAGAATCTAGGTCTGAATAACCTTCGAGGGTCACCTTATCAGAAAAAGGGATGGGATTTACACCCTCGAGAGGTTCAGTTCTACTCTCATTATTGCAGGAGTTTTGGGATTCTAAGCCTGGTGATCTATGGTCTAGAGTGGGCTTAACATGGTGCTTTCCTGCCTTTGGAGCTTCCCAACCTTCTTCAATATCAGGTTGATTGTATTCTATCTGGGTTGGGATTCCACAACCATTTTGTGCCTCAAACCCGAGATCAGATTGATCCTCGATGTTGTCCCAAGATGGTTCATCTTCTATTTGTGGTATATACGGGTACTTCTGGTCAATAGTTTGTTTTACTAATCTCATTATCTCTTCCTGTTTTTCAAGACTATCTTGGTGTTGCTTCCAAAGTCGAGGATTTGTCATACATTGGAGGTATTCAAGATTGTGAAGTTTTTCTATCTCAATGTATCTAGTGATGAGCAAGTCACGGGTTGATCCTTTTGTGGCTTCTGCTAATAGAACTTAGGCACAAGTTATGATAAAGGTTGTGGTTGTTGGGACATCAACCTAAATGTTTCCTACTGGTGTTGAGGTTTCTTCTTTTTCATAGAATTTCATGGCATCCTCAATCATTTTATCTCTCATGGATCTCCGATATTCAGGTAGTCCTAAGTTGTTTGGCTGCATATTTGGATTAGGTGGTGGAATAAAGATGTAGAATCAGAGTTTGAATCAAGATGTAGAATCAAGTTATGAAGCGATTAGATCTGAATAACGAGTCCCACTGAAAATGTGTGTGTGTGCTCTAAAGAGAAAAGATGAGGGACTGGAGATGTTTTTGACCCAATCAAGACACCAAAAGACGTTTGGATGACTATGGAGGTTCGGGGCGGATGGTATCTCTGGATCAGAAGATCGTCCACCTAAGAATTACCTGGGCAGCCAGAGAGGGAGAGTCCCGTAAAGACCCCTACACGGTAGAGCGTCCCCACGAGTAACACGGTTTCCCCCACCCAACGCCTCTTGTCAGTGAGATTCTTTGTAGACCAGAATGGAGACCTTGACCTCTTAAGTCTACCAATTTTATTTCAAAGGTGCTTTAGGGTTCTCACTTGAACTTTTAGATGTTTTGATGTTGTGACCTAATTTAGGGGTTGGTTGACCCAAGGGGTTGATAACACCACACAAGGGGGTAGTAATTAGGTTGAATATGGCCCATCTTTAGAATAAAAGGCACAACATAAGTAGAATAGGAGCATTGCATGCATCAAGTACCAAGATTGCTTATAAACTGTATTAATGGCCATTTGTGTAAAGCATTTGTCAAAGTAGGCCTCAGATGAGTAATCAGACCACACGGATGGATTCAGAACGACGAACGGAGTCCAACGGACTCAAGATCGGCCAAATCCGACATCCGGAGCTCCCACAATGGGCCCAAGAAATTCTGACCGTTGATCCGGAGATCAACGGCCAAGAGAGCACCACGTCGCCCCGCCCCCACCGCTCGCACACCCTCAAGCCGGCCAAAGACGGATCTCGGCCATTGATCTTCAATCGAACGGTCGAGATCCGCGCACTCGTTCGTGGTCGCCGCGACAAAGCGCGGGCGTGGCACAACGGTTAGCGCGCATGCCCGCATCGCCAAGATGCGTGTTCAAGCCGCGAGGAGCGGGATTTGAAGGCGGGCGAAGGGCGTGGAAAAATTGAGTCGCCCGATCAGCAGCGGGCGGCCACGATCTCGCCATGCGGCGCGACCGCAATGCACGAGCGCCCACGCGCGCGCACACGCGCGACCAAGGCGCGAACTTAGCGCAGGCGCAGAAGGCTCTCAGCCGTCCGATCTTAGCCACGGATCGCGCGAAGAGGAAGACGGGGGCGGGCGGTTGACCGGCGGCGAGAGGGCTACACCAACGCTTTTGGAAGCGATTTTAGCGACGCTCTGGATGTCGCTAAAGCCCCTTCTTCTTTTAGGAAGCCCTTAACTCTATTTAAACCCCCTCCTACCACCATTCAAGATATACTCTCCCACTTGCAACTACTCCACTCCTCTCCTAGCTAGTTTTAGGCACTCTTGTAATCGCCGGAGACGACGAGCCGCCGACGGAGCCTCCTCCATCGCCGTGGCTGCCTCGTCGCTCTCCACTCTCTCTCTACCTCTCTCTCTCTTTTAAGCTTTCATTTACTCTTGTTAAAGCATGTATTTAATGTTGTAAGCTATGAACTATGAATGCATGTTTAATGAAATTATTTTCTGTTCAATCGCCATTTTAATTTCTTTTTAAAGTGCATGATCAAAACTAAGAGCTTTCTAACCCTAAACTCTCTCTCTCGCTCTAGCTTTTCAAAACCGTCTCTTTCGCAAGCAAAACTCTGCCTTTTTCATGACAACAAGTGAGAAACAAAATCCGATTTCGACGCCTCCCTGAGACCGACACTCGGACTCACCTCCGTTTACTTCTTTTAAAACCGATGTATCAAGTGCAACTATAACGACAGCTCTTAACACACACGCACTACAGCACGCCAGTTTTTGGCGCCGTTGCCGGGGAGGCAACGGATTTGTTTTATCACCTCCATTCCACACTCATTCTCACATCGTCTAATGCCCTATTTTCCTTTTTACTTGACGGTTGCAGGAATTTGGCGCATGGAAGGCGAAGCGTCGCATTCCACGACGGTAGCAAGGGAGTAGGCGCCTTGAGGACCGATAGTGAGCAATCTCTCTCTCATTGTTTGCTTGCGTGAAAAAGCTAAAAAAAATTGTAAAAAAAACTGAAAAAAATTGGCGTGGTAAATGATTGCTTGACCCACATTCTTAACACATCACCCTACAAAACAAAAAATGTACACTCTAATATGCTGAATAAATTCTTGGAGTGTTCTTTTCTTTCTTGAGTGGTGTTTACGAAGCCACCATGAGTTGACCTGGGCCGCACCACTCAACCCTAAAACTGACTCATCTAGTAGAAGCTGCATGATCATTAGGATGAGTACACTAGGGTTTTAGAGCCTCTGCAGAATAAAAAGGAAATCTACTTTCATCAAATTGTGTGCAGAACTTGACGTGCCCACTGAAACTTGTTTGAAAACATTAAGACACGTCAACCCTAAAAAGTACTAAATTAAGGATGAAACACTAAAAGACACCACATCCTAACAAATCCTTACTTGAAAACCATGTTTTGCTAGAAGCACACACTTTGAAAGTGGAAAATTAAGAGGCACCACCCCAATCAACACCTCATCACATCACCCTAAGCACAAGCACTATCCTAGCCCTTTAAAAATGAGTAGACGTGCCCTAGGCAGGACTGAGTTAAGTCTCAAAAGGTGAGGTTTTGTTCGCTAGGCACTTGGCTTTCATTCCCTTGGTAGAATCTGGTGACTAGGCTGCGGGGCAGTGTCAAACGACCGCGGTTGTGGGGTCTATGGAACCGGAGGGGCAACCAAAAGGAAGAACCTTCCCTGCAATCCCCTCGTAATCAACTTGGCCAGATTAACCTCGGGAAGGGGAGTCCAGTGCTTACGGACTTAATCAACCTTTGTGAGATTTCTAGGTCTCCTAAGGAATACACCATAAGGACTAGGCTTGTTTGCTTGGTTGAGGACACAACTCTCTCGCGTCTGTTCTTCCCACATCCCTCCATTTCTTCCAAACCATGGATTTCAATGCCTATCCATCTTACCCAAACTACCCCCAACAGGATTTGTATGCTAACCCAAGTGGACCCTACCCACATCCTACTTGGGCTAACCAACCACCAAGTTGCGGGTACAACCTTGAATATCCCTCTTGGCCCAACTATGACCAAACCGCACCAACCTCTTATTGGAATACAACCAACATAGCCACCCAAGGGTACGATACAAATCATGGGGCTCCATATCTCGATTGTCCTCATGATGCCTCCTCATTTAGGTCCGACTCGCTCTACTGTGATAGGACCTACACTTTAGGAGAACAACAAGAACCCTACCCATCTCAGGATAATAACCAAGAAAGGTCATCTGAATTCAACAACCTTGCCTACTTGACCTTTGGATTAGAAGGAGTTCTAGACAAATGGAAATCAGAAAATGATCAGAAATCTAAGCAAGCCTAGGATCATCAACCTTTGATTTGGTCCCCTGATGAAGAATCTGACTGGGAGGAGGACTTAGAACCTCAACTATTCTGGAGTAGGACCAAACAGAGAATGGTTCCACTTGAAGAATTGGACCCTGAACATGATAGAATAGAGGACCCACCCAAGAACCTAAACACCAATATGGATTCTGATCCACAACCTCAACCATACTCTCTTAACCTGGATTTCAAGGAGGAAATCCAAAGGACACCAAATGGCACCATGTCAATTCTTGATAACCTCCAGTTAGAACTACACAGACAGAATCAAGAATTGGTTAAAGGGCAACATGCCATGTTGGAGTTGTTCCAACAATTGGGGGAAGAAGGCCAAAGAAAGCTGTTGCACACAACGCCATTCATGGAATTCATAAAGCAAGGACCTACCATGATCAATTGGACTACACCCAGTCATCCTGATTTGGTTCAGCCCACCATTGATACCCCTCAGGAGTTGGACAGCTCAGTGGATAAGGACAGTAAGGATTCCTTGGAACACAATTTGGGGAGCATTGAGAACAAACATCAGGAGGAAACTGAGAAGGTGAGGGGGGAGACCTTGGAATCTGAATTTAATCGGCCCAAGACAAGTAATCCGGTGGGAGTAGCAGCCAACGTCGGAGATGGAGAATGGAGTTACAATTTCAAAGAAATTGATTATGAATCGGTCAGAATCACCATCACAAATTTGGAGGAGGGTCGAGAGAAAGAATATGATCTAGAGGATGAAATTGACCCTACCTCTAATGTAATCCAAAACAGTGAATCTGATACAGAGGAGGTTGAAGAAAATATTCTTGAGATCAAGGGCTTGGAGGAAATGAGCAATGAAACCATAGTTGCGGGAGAGATGGATTCATCTTTGGAGAGTGGCCTCAAGCTTGGTTGTAGGGCTCAGTATGAAACTCTGGACTTTGTTACCTACCCTACCAGAATAAGAATCCCGCAACCCGAATGCACTGGAATTGATACATTTTCGATGGATTACAATTTTATGGGGACACACGCTGAATATAAAACCTACATCTTTAGTGTCTGGCGTGTCATATTTGGGGTGCGTTCATCCACAACAACTTGTTTGCAAGCCCACAAACTAAGAGAGGTTCTGACACGGGCATGCATGATACAGAATTCCCACCCGTTAGGAACGGGACTCCACCACAACCTTATTCGCATCTGTGGACTTCTGATTTTGGGTCTGATTAATTTTGAACATATTTCCTTGACCCAAACCATTCCTATTTGTGCACCGCCCAGCTGGAGGCGTTAAACTCAGCGCTTCCTGGGAGGCTACCCAGCGGATTTAGACTAATCTGGTAGTTTACGTCACTCAGGTACTATCTTTTTGAACCCTGCTGCATCCATGAATCTGCCAATGAGGACATTGTCCAACTTAAGCATGGGGGGTGATAAATTGCATAATCCTGAGTTCAATTAATCAGTCTGAATAAATAATTAAGAAAAAAGAAAAAAAATGAATTTAGGAAGAAAACTTAGGCATTAGAAACTTGTCAATAGTGGGAAATAATACAAAAAGAACTTAAACACTTAGACTTTTCAGGCCTTCAAGCTTAATCAGCCCTGGTGTCCGTTAAAATATGGATTTAGCAGCGAATCCTTGCAACTTTAAGCTATTCTAATCCACCTACTAAATAAGGTAATAAGTATACGACTTATCAACTCACCCTCTAACTCAGGAAAACTTTCAGTCTAAGCATCTGCACACATTTTTGCACAGACTCACTTCTCGGAGATTTTGACAGAAATTGGGTAGCTAATGAACTCTCTAGGGTGGTATGGTTGGCAAGTTGTCGTGGGTAATAGCCCATTGGCAGGTTGTCCAAAACCCAGCCACAGGCCATTTCTTTTTTGCTGCCTCTAGGTACATTTGAGATCAGGGAAGCCACCTATGAAAAAAAAAAGGGGGAAGAAGAAGAAAAAAAATAAACCACACTTCACCGGACAAGTATGGCTGGCAAGTGATCGTGGGTAACAGCCCATTGGTCGGTTGTCCAGAGCCCAGCTTAATAATGGCACAAAAAAAGACCAAAACACCTAAGGAAGAAGCGGGGAAGTAGTTTAAGCCGGGGAGATATACACTAGAAAATCCTTGTGTTGACCCCAAGTAAAACGAACGTAGGGAGAAAGCTACCAATCGAACAAATACACCTTCAGGCAAAAATATTTTCTTTTTCAGTCACCTAGAGGCATAGAAACTCGAAGTCTGTCTCAATTATCGTTAAGTGAGTCTATCACAACATTCACACCAAGATGCTTAGCACTCAGGGTTTTGACCGAGTTTTGGGTGGTTTGGGTAGCCGTAAAAAGTTACCCACCCACACTGAATTCCGAAAAAAATTCTAAGAAAATATACATACGTATACATATGTACATTAAAGCAAGGATTCAGGCGATTCGTATTTTGGCAGACACTCGGGCGCTGCTTAGTCTTTGTAGATTAAGATCTTCGTATATTTCCTCTTATTGACAAGTAACGAAGTGCCTAAGCAATTACTTCTTGAATTCTCCAAGGAAATAAAGGCTAGAATAAACCTTGCTAGGGACTAGCAAGGAGTAAGCATGGGGGTATGATAACACCACACAAGGGGGTAGTAATTAGGTCGAATATGGCCCATCTTTAGAATAAAAGGCACAACGTAAGTAGAATGGGAGCATTGCATGCATCAAGTACCCAGATTGCTTATAAACTGTATTAATGGCCATTTGTGTAAAGAATTTGTCAAAGCAGGCCTCAGATGAGTAATCGAGCCGCACGGATGGATTCAGAACAATGAACGGAGTCCAACAGACTCAAGATCAGCCAAATCCGACATCCAGAGCTCCCACAATGGGCCCAAGAAATTCTGACCGTTGATCTTGAGATCAATGGCTCAGAGAGCGCCAAGTCGCCCCGCCCCCACCGCTCGCACACCCTTAAGCCAGCCAAAGACGAATCTCGGCCGTTGATCTTCGATCGAACGGCCGAGATCCGCGCGCTCGCCCGCGGTCGCCGCGACAAAGCCCGGGCGTGGCGTAACGGTTAGCGCGCACGCTCGCATCGCCGCGACGCGTGTTCGAGCCGCGAGGAGCAGGATTTGAAGGCGGGCGAAGGGCACGGAAAAATTGGGCCGCCCGATCAGCAGCGGGCGGCCACAATATCACCACTCGGCGCAACCGCAGTGCACGAGCGCCCACGTGCGTGCGCACGCCGGGCGGAAACACGCGCGCACACGTGCACCGAAGCCGCGATCTAAGCGCGGGCGCAGAAGGCTCTCAGCCATCCGATCTTTGATCGGACGGCTCTCGTTCAGCAGCCACAAATCGCGCGAAGAGGAAAACCGGAGCAGACGGCTGACCGGCGGCGAGAGGGCTACACCGATGCTTTTGGAAGTGGTTTTAGCGACGCTATGGATGTCGCTAAAGTCCCTTCTTCTTTTAGGAAGCTCTTAACTCTATTTAAACCCCCTCCTACCACCATGCAAGATATACTCTCCCACTTGCAACTACTCCACTCCTCTCTTAGCTAGCTTTAGGCACTCTTGTAATCGCCAGAGACGACGAGCCACCGACGGAGCCTCCTCCACCGCCGTGGCTACCACATCGCTCTCCACTCTCTCTCTACCTCTCTCTCTCTCTTTTAAGCTTTCATTTACTTTTGTTGAAGCATGTATTTAATGTTGTAAACCATGAACTATGAATGCACGTTTAATGAAATTATTTTCCGTTCAGTCGCCATTTTAATTTCTTTTTAAAGTGCATGATCAGAACTAAGAGCTTCCTAACCCTAAACTCTCTCTCTCGCTCTAGCTTTTCAAAAATGTCTCTTTCGCAAGCAAAACTCTGCCTTTTTCGTGACAACAAGTGAGAAACAAAATCCGATTTCGATGCCTCCCTGAGACTGACACTCGGACTCACCTCCGTTTACTTCTTTTAAAACCGACGTATCAAGTGCAACTATAGCGACACCTCTTAACACACACGCACTGCGGCACGTCAGGGGTCAACTTCACCTAACCTGTCCTATAGATGGCAGAATGATTCTAGGTTTGGAGCCTAGAAATCATCCAGATTTGACTCCCAGTTTATTAGGTCCAAGATTTTAAGATTCAAGTGATTTTAGAGATTCTTTTTTCTTAGGGTTTGTTTTGTTTAGATCTCTTCAATCAAGGGCATGGGTAGCACACTGATGCGGGAGGTTTTATTTCCTTTTATGCAGGCATGTGTGACTAGCACTTCGAGACCCTACTGTAGAAACCCTAATTTTGTTCTATTTCCAATCCTCTTTTTCTTTTTTGAAGAGGTTCTCTTTGGACTTAAAAATAAGAAGTGTGTTATCTGCCTAGAGTAAACGTGATTTCTATTAGGCACATGGATTTGTGGGATAGAATCCAAAAAAAAATTGCTCCAACTTTAAGAAGATTTGAAAATTTTTCGCAAAATCAGGAAATGTTTGCCTTAAAGATGGTGATTACTATAGAAAGAAGGCAATTGATTCCTAAATTAATTTTCTTCCTTTTGTCTTTCAAAGCTTAGGGGAAAGTTTTAAGGAAGAAAGGAAATTACCTGCCCTGGAGTGGTTGACTTGCGGGAGGGATTTTCTCATGAAATACCTGCAAGATCACAACAAAGAAATGGAGGGCAAGTTAGTGTTCAATAGATAAAAAGAATGTAGAGACTAGTGATAAATTGCACGTTGCTCCCTGGCAACGGTGCCAAAAATGTTGATGTATTTCTCGATAGTGTTTTAACAGTTAGTTACGTTGTAGTATAGGTGATTAAGCGTCGTCAACAAATAAAAGTTTTATTACTTGAAAACCTAAGTATCCGAGGTCGAACACAGGGAGTAATTGGAATTTGCTACTAATCTCAAGAATGTAATTGAAAACTTAATTACTCAAAACATATTTCAAATATAAATGCATGAGTTTGAAAATTAATTATGGTAAAAAGGAGAAATTGGACGTCTGATCATGGGATCAGACGTCTTAAAAATGTGTTTCCCTTCACTTATTTTTCTTCTTCTTTGGGCTTCTTCTTTCCTTGCTTCTTCCTTCTTCAGCTCTGTTTGCCTTCAGTTCCTCTTCTTCTTCTTCTTCTTCAGTTCTTCTCTTTTCTTTTTCGTCTGCGAAGGATTCCTTCTTCTTCTTCAGTTCTGTTTCCCTTGGCATTTCTTCTTTTCTATCTTTCCTTTCTTCCTTGGCAGAGCCTCCTTCCTTCTCTCTTCCTCTGTTTGCAACGGCTAAGTGTTGGCTTCACTTCTTCCTTTTTCCTTCTTTCCCTACACAAACCACAGCAAAGCAAAACCTAACCCTCTACCCGCGCATCTCTCTCTCTCTGTAAACCACTCATCAGCACGCTCTCCCAGAGCCTCGTAAACGGGTCAGATCTCGCGCTTGGGTCCAGGTGCACCAACGTGAGGGTGATGCACAAGGAGTGCTCAGAGAAGTATCAGGTTGGGACGCCAGATCCGTGAGATGAAACCACGGACGAGGAGGTGAAGATAGGTGAGGGACCTCACCCTAAGTGCGTTCGGAGGCAACGAACCCATATCAGAAAAACATTATAAACCACTCCACCAGTTTGTGACTTCACGATGTGGGACTAATACCCACTGCCTTCTCTTGCACGTGCCCGCAGGAATCCATCCTTCAATTGCCACAGCTACGGACTTTGTAGTGCCTCTTGCTAGAGTAGAAGTCCTTGCAATGCCTCCCTGAGTCAGCTGCTCCTGGAGCCCTGTAGTCCTATGACCTGGAGCAAGCTTGGAGCTTCTTCAAGTTACCATCAATGGCGGCCGGGGCGTGAAACCTGTCAGACACGAAAAGAGCCTCTCAGCTTAATCAGATCACTGGGGGACCTTCACCATGTCACGGTGAAGGTGAAACGCTAGGTGGCAAGCTGCGGGGTGGCCTAGGCGTCCGTGCCTAGGATGCCCTGTGGCCGGATGGATGGGTGTGTTCGGGGGACTGTTGTGGAGGCGAAGAGGGACTATGGATGGGCAGAGGTTACTCAGTGAGATGAGGCGGAGGTTATGCTTTGGTCGGCGAGGCATGTGGGGCTACAGAGTGATGGGAGCGTCTCGTCGGAGGGTGGATGGAGATGAGGAAGGTGATGGTGAACAGTGGCGGTCGAGGGATGTTTGATGAAATGAGATGAGGGACTTGAAAAAGGGGACAGAGAAGAATAGTTTTAACTTAACTAAAGGGACGAGGAGGCGGACGGCAGTACCTGCTTTCGCCAGAGAAGAAAACGTCCAGTGGAGGAAGACGGCGGCGACAACGGGGCTAGGGCAGCGCGCGCGGGTGTTGCGCGATGCGGAGGAGGATGAGGAAGATGGCTCTGCCACTGGTTTTGTGGCAGAGAGAAGAGGAAGAGGAGGGGGGCTCGCCGGAGCTCGCTGGACCTCTTGGCCGAGGAAGAAGGAGATGAATTTGAGGTGGAATCCTAGCCAAGTTGAGCTGAGGAGGTGCAGTCGGAGTTAGGGTTTAATTTATAGGTTCTGGCCGTGCTTCTGGTGCGTGGAGGACACGTTTTTAGCCACCGACGTCTCGTCGGAGATGGAAGGTGGTTAGATACCCAAATCTCTCATGCGTTCACATGAGAGATTGGGTGCAAATCAATGGTTGTGATCGGGCTTAGATGGAAGGGGATTCCTTAGAGAATCTCCCTTCCAATTCTTGGAGGGAATCTCTGAGGGATCAGAGAGTATTCCCTTTCTAATCCTCGTCGGAGTAGGATCTCTACCCAACAATGGTGGAGGGACCTGATTGTAAGATTGGCGAGGAAGCTAGGGGGTTCTATGTGATGGTTTTCAAAAGATAGGGACCAAAATGTGATTGGGTGTACTAAATTGCAAACTAGGTCAAGATGACCTCCCCTTAGGTCCAAATTTTGGTACAAACCTAATTTGGACCTAAGGAATCCAATGGTGAAATTGGAGTTTCATTTTGACCATGTTTGATTGGATATTTTTCATAAAAACCCAAATTAGGTTAATTGATGAGCTAGGACCCTAATCTAGGTCAAACTAGGTTCCAAAGGCCAAATTGAGCATTCTAAACCCTAGCGGATATTTTTCCATGATTTTTAGAGGGTTTACTTGATTTTTATATTGACCATAACATTGTTGAATTAAGCGGGTCTGTTTTAGGGTTACCAAATGTCATTTAATTCCTAGATTGCACATGAACCCATTTTTGATTGATTCACCCCACTTTTTATCTCATTTAGACCATTTTACCTATGCTCTATCTCTGAGAAATCGCATTTATGTACTGCAATGGTAAAATTACAGTTTTATCCTTTATTTCATATTTTCTTCTCAGAACACTTATTCCTTTAATTAAGCCCTCTTCTAAGTTATGCTGGAGCTTTTATTCTCTTTATTAGGTCAAAATGAGCTAGTTATGGCTCATGATGAGGCTCTCATCAGCTAGATTTTTGAATGACCTGTGCACGTAGAATAGAAAATCACAAAAATGGGTCCAGGCCAAGGTCGTCTTGCCCAGCCTAGTCAGCTTGATCCTACAACAAGGTACACCTCGCAAATTAAAGGACCCAGGAGCCCCGTATATTTCTATGGTCATTGGAGACCAATGCATCGGTGAGGCTCTCCTCGATCTAGGTGCGAGGTTTAATATATTGCCAAGCTTGGTCTATGAGCTATTAGGAGGATGTGAATTGAAGCCTAGTCCCATTATCCTCCAAGTAGTTATAGATCACCCAAGACAACACATGAGCAGCTAGAAGATGTCCTGGTAAGAGTGGACTTTTTCTTTCTCTTTGATTTTCTAATATTGGGCATTAACCCATCCAACATGCCCACTAGACATTCAATTATCTTAGGGCATCACTTTTTGGCTACTACCAATGCTTCCATCAATTTCTAATTAGGGGCGCTCAAGATGGGCTTCGAGAACTAGAAAATCCAGCTGAATGTGTTTGATGCCTATAAACATCCTAGATTGGAAGATTATCCCCAAATCAAGGTGATCGATGAGATTATAGAGGAGACGACTCCAGATCTTCTGTGTAATGATTGCCTCGAAATGTAGTCACCTATAAAGACCATATCCCAACTCTGGAAGGAGGGGGAGATATGCCAGAATTAAAGGAGCTGCTGGGTGTAATGGGCAAGTCCCTCTCCCTACCATGGACAATCAAGGTAGATCCGCTACCAGAGGTGGGCACATCAAACCTAATTCCCTCGATTCAAAAACTCCTAACTTGGAGCTTAAACCACTCCTAGAGTCCCTCAAATATGTTTTTCCTTAGACCCAATGATATGCTCTGATGAGAGCCTCATCATGAGCCATAACTAGCTCATTTTGACCCAATAAAGAATATAAAAGTTCGTACATAACCTAGAAGAAGGCCTAAATGAAGGAATAAGTGCTCTGAGAAGAAAACATGAAATAAAGGTTAAAACTGCAATTTTACCATTACAGTACATAAATGGGATTTCTCAGAGGCGAAACATAGGTCAAATGGTCTAAATAAGATAAAAAGTGGGTTGTGTCAATCTGAAATGGGTTTATGTGCAATCTAGAAATTAAATGACGTTTGGTAACCCTAAAACAGACCCGCTTAATTCAACAAAGTTTTGGTCAGGATTAAAATCAATTAAATCCTCTAAAAATCATGGAAAAATATCCCCTATGGTTTAGAACACTCAATTTGGCCTTGTGAACCCAGTTTGACCTAGATTAGGGTCCTAGTTCATCAATTAACCTAATTTGGGTTTTTACACAAAATATCCAGTCAAACGTGGTCAAACCTAAAATCCAACTTCACCATTGGATTCCTTAGGTACAAATTAGGTTTGTAACAAAATTTGGACCTAAGGTAAGGTCATCTTGACCTACTTTGCAATTCAGTACACCTAAATCACAATTTAGTCCCTATCTTTTGAAAATCATCACAGAGAGCACCCCAACTTCCTCGCCAACCTTGCAATCAGGTCCTTTCGCCATTATTGGGGTAGAATCCTTCTCCGGTGAGGATTAGAGAGGGAATACTCTCTGATTCCTCAGAGATCCCCTCCCAGAAATGGAAGGGAGATTCTTTAAGGAATTCCCTTTCATCTGAGGCCAGTCATGATCCCTGATTTGATCCCAATCTCTCGTGCGAACGCACGAGGGATTTGGGTATCCACCCACTTTCCTTCTCCGACGAGCCGTCGGAGACAAAAGCGTGCCCTCCAAGCTTTGAACACACGACCCAATGCCTATAAAAGAACCCCCAAACCCAGCCACTCATTTGCAGCTCGACCTGGCCAGGGTTTCACCTCAGATTCGTCTCTTCCTTCCCGGCCAGGGTACCCAGCGAGCTCCCGTGAGCTTTCTTTCCTTTCCTCTTCGCTCTGCCACAAAACCAGTGGCAGTGACTTCTTCCTGATTCTCCTCCGCGTCATGCATTACCCGAGCACGCTGCCTCAGACCCGTCGTCGCCGCTGTCCTCCCCCACTGGGCATCTTCTTCTCCGGCGACAGCAGGTACAGCTGTCCGCCTCTCCGTCCCCTTCGTCCCTAGAATTAGGTTAGAACTACTCCACAACTTCCCCTCTTTCTTTTCCCCATTCTATTTCACTTGGTTACCCCTCGACCGCCGCCGTCCACCGTCCCTTCCTCAACTCCGGCCACCCTCCGGCGAGGCACCCCTGTCGCTCCACACTTCCGCATGACTCGCCGACCAACTCAGAGGCTCCGCCTCACCACACCGAGCAACCTCTGCCCATCCACCATCCCTCTACGCCTCCACAACAGCCCCCCGATCATACCCACACCTCCGATCATAGGACGACCTAGGGATGCACGCCTAGGCCACCCCGCGACCTGCTGCACGTCGCACCACCTTCGCAGTGCCACGGCGAAGGTCTGCAGGTGGTTTGATTAGGCCAATAGGTCGTATTCATTCATGGCAGGATCGGAGTTGCAGCCACCATTGACAACGGTTGAAGCAGCTTCCAAGCATGCTCAGACTCCGTGGCTTCAGGATTTCAGCTGCTGTGGAGTGGAGTGAGTTGCGTGCAAGCAGCCAATTATCCAGTGAAGGGAGTTGAGGCTGTAACTGAGCGGAGCTCGAAGAGCGTTCTGTGGGCGCGCGCGAGAGTAGGGCGGGACTAATAGTCCCACATCGGAAATCTACGAGGCGCAGGTGTAGTATGAAGTGAATTTGTTTTATCTTCTCGTTGCCTCCGAACGCACATGGGTGAGGTCCCTCACCTAACGGACGCTCGCCTCGTCCGCGGTTTCACCTCGCAGATTTGGCGGTATCTGACCCGACCCTATCTGAGCACACCTCGCGCATCACCCTCACGCCAGTGCGCCTGGTCCCGGATACGAAGCCCAACCTGATTACCCGCGGCTCTGGGAGAGAGAGAGACGTGCAGGTAGAGGGGAAGGGGTAGGTTTTGCTCCTTGTGTAGGCAGGCTGAGAGTTGAAGAGAAGAGACTTAGCTGCAAGGAAGAAGAAGAGAAGAAGCAGAAAAAGAAGCCTTCGCAGAAGAGAGAAGAGAAGGAAGAAGAAAGGCCAAGACAGAAGAGAAAGAAGTAAAGTGAAGGCTGCAAAAGAAAGAAAGCATGATAAGAAGAAGAAGAATAATCAAAGAATGGAAAACACTTTTAAGACGTCTGATCTTGTGATCAAACGTCTAATTTTACTCTCTTGCCTGGATTACTTTTTAAATGCATTTGAATTAAACTTTTGAGTAAATTAGAGTGTTCAATTACATTTGAGATTAGTAGTAAATTCCGATTGCTCCCTGTGTTCGACATCGGATACTCTAATTTTCGAGTAATAAAAACTTTTATTTGTTGACGACGCTTGATCACCTATACTATGATGCAATAACTGTTAAAACACGATCGAGCCAGTCGCTTCAACATTTTGGCGCCGTTGCCGGGGAGCAACGTGCAATTTATCACTAGTCTCTACATTCTTTTTATCATATTGAACACTAACTTGCCCTACTTTGCTTTGTTTTGATCTTGCAGGTATTTCACGAGAAAATCCCTCCAGCAAGTCAACCACTCCAGGGCAGGTAAGTTCTTTTCTTCCTTAAACCATTCCCTAAATCCTGAAAAGGCAAAAGGAAGAAAATCAATTTAGGAATCAATTGCCTTCTTTATATAGTAATCACCGTCTTTGAGGCAAACGTTTCCTAATTTTGCAAAAATTTTTTCAAACATTCTTAAAGTTGGGGTGATTTTTTTAGATTCTATCCCATAAATTCAGGTGCCTAATAGAAGTAACGCTTAATCTCTACGGACAACACACTTCTTGCTTTCAAGTCCAAAGAGAATTTTTGTGAAAAAGAAAAAGGATTGGAAATAGAGCCAAATTAGGGTTTGTACAGTAGGATCTTGGAGTGTTGTCACACATGCCTGCATAAAAGGAAATAAACCTTCCCACATCAGTGTGTCACCCAAGACCTTGATTGAAGAGATCTAAACAAGACAAACCCTAAGAAAAATTGAGTTCTAAAATCACTTGAATCTTAAAATTTTTGGACCTAATAACTTGGGAGTCGAATCAGGGTGATCACTAGGCTCCAAACCTAGAATCATTATGCCATCTGTAGGACAGGTCAGGTGAAGTTGACCCCTTGGGTTAACCAACCTCCAAATTAGGTCACAACATCAAACTATCTAAAGTTCAAGTGAGAACCCAAAAAGCACCTTTGAAATAAAAGTGGTAGACTTAAGAGGTCAAGGTCCCCATTCTGGTCTACCTGGAATCTCAGTGACAAGACAGGTCGGCTGGGGGAAACCCTGTAACCCGTGGGGACGCTCTACCGTGTAGGGGTCTTTGCGGGACTCTCCCTCTCTGGCTGCCCAAGTAATTCTCAGGTGGACGATCTTTTGATCCAGGTGTCCATCCGCCCCGAACCTCCATAGTCATCCAAACGTCTTTGGGTGTCTTGATTGGGTCAAAAACATCTCCAGTCCCTCATCTTTTCTCTTTAGAACACACACACGCACATTTTCAGTGGGACTCATTATTCATATCTGATCGCTTCATAACTTGATCTTAACTATGATTCTACATCTTGATTCCACCACCTGATGCAAATATGCAGCCAAACCACTTAGGACTACCATTCAAGAAACCTGAATATCATAGATCCATGAGAGATAAAATGATTGAGGATGCCATGAAATTTTATGAAAATGGGGAAACCTCAACACCAGTAGGAAACATTCAGGTTGATCTCCCAACAACCACAACCTTTATCATAACTTGTGCCCAAGTATTGTTAGCAGAAGCAACAAAAGGATCAACCCGTGACTTGATCATTACTGGATACATTGAGATAGAAAAACTGCACAATCTTGAATACCTTCAATGTATGACAAATCCTCGACTTTGGAAGCAACACCAAGATAGTCTTGAAAATTGGGAAGAGATAATGAGATTAGTAAAACAAGTTATTGACCAGAAGTACCCGTATATACCACAAACAGAAGATGAACCATCTTGGGACAACAACATCGAGGAAAAATCTGATCTTGGGTTTGAGGCACAAAGTGGTTGTGGATTCCCAACCCAGATGGAATACAATGTGCCGGATATTGAAGAAGGTTGGGAAGCTCCAAATGCAGGAAAATACCATGATGAGCCCATTCTAGAAATCCAAAACTCCTGCAAGTATGAGAGTAGAACTAAACCTCTCGAGGGTGTAAATTCCGTCCCTTATTCTGATAAGGTGACCCTCGAAGGTTATTCAGACCTTGATTCTAGTGATTCAACCCACATCCTAAGCCTAGAACCAAGATCTGAAACCTATTTTGAAGATTTCAAGGCCCCATATGAAGAAGATCAATCTTTTAATGAAGAATACGATTTTGGGCCTTTATTTGATGAATCTCCCTCGCCAACATCCTCAAAGGAACTAATCGATTTTTCGGAAGTCATGCCAATCTACGATACAGAAATCGAGGAGTTGGACGAGTGGGATTTCAATTGGGTCTGCCCTACTAGCTTAGAACCTGAGCCTCTACCAAATAAGGATACCTTTTTAAGCTTAGAATTCACATTTAGGCTAGACCCCTGTCAGGCTGCTGAATCTACAACATATGATTTATTCTATGGTGGAACTCACGATCTGGAATCTCATTCAAATTTTGATTTTCGCAAACTCTCCGATGATCTCGAATCTGACCAGAACATCGGAGAAAATCTTCTTCCTAATTATAACAAGCCAATTTTCTTTGAAGCCACTTGATCCACATATACAGAACCAATCAAAACCCATTCTCTACCCCGACCCGCAACCGAACTCAATTTCTATTCCGATTCACCTCTCACTGAGCGTTTGCAGATGATTCAACTCCATATCTATACTGGTTACGGGGCATTGATCAGACCGAAAAATAGGAGCCAACATTCTTTGATCACCCTTATAGGGTTTCCACACCTTACATCGATTATTTTTTGGAATCCTACTCTGATCAGGCTGAGTCGACTCAGCCTGATCAGAGTAGGATTACTCAGCCTAAACCCGAGCTTTCACTTCCATATCCATTTGAATCACATTGCTTATGGTGGGTTCCTCATCTGTTGATCGACATCTATCAACCCACCAGACTTATTGGGTTTGGGCTGCATCATCAGCCTACTGATCTTAACAAGCACCTGGTTGGACCAACCAGGCTCTTAATCAAGGTGCTTGTTTTACAAAATTCCACTGATTTGACCACTCCCTCTCCACCCCATTTTCAGCTTGGCTGAAGGCATTAAATTTAGCGCTTAACGGGAGGCAACCCGTCATCCCAAAAATAGAGACACATCTGATTACCCGTCCGTACTCCACGTCTATTGCACCTTGAGTTCAGCCTTAGACAGTTAATCCCACCTCTGGTACACGTATCAGAGCTTGAAATCATCCGCATTAGTCATTTTCGACCCATTCACCCACCCGATGTATCCTGTTCTAAGTCCCTGACCTCAACACTATTTCACACCCTCCGTTTACAATGAGGACATTGCAAAACTTAGGCATGGGGGGGTGATAAAGTGCATAAATACAGAACCAAGAAAAAGTCAGGAGTCTCACACACAAAAAAAATTTTTGCATATGTCAAAATCACAAAAAAAATGAAAAATTTTGAAAAAGAACAAAAAATGGGGGAGGAAGGAAATTTTGTGAGCCACATAAACATAAGGAGGAGAAAAAGAGCAAAAATGACAAAAAGGAGCACAAAATGAGAAAGAAAAAGAAATAGTCATTAGTAAAAGATTAAGGAATTAACTGAAGTTCTAGTCCAGAAAAGAAATAGAAGAAAAGTGCTAAGGAGACATAACAAGAGATTAGCAGGAACGTTGATTTTAGGCCTCTTGGGCAAGATTCTTTAGCTTAAAAATTCAAGTATCCGCTAAAAGCTGGATAATCCTCAAGAGGTTGAGGAAAATGCGAAGCTTAAGTATTAGGTCTAAGGCTTAGGAAGTATTCGACCTCGTTAACTGACCTCCGATTCGCGGGATTCGGTAACCTAAGCACCCCAAATTCACACACAGTCTGGTTCATTGCGCATAAATATCCAAATCATGCAAAAGCGTTTAATGTTCTAGAAAAGTCACCTAGATTAGGAGCGGCCAATCAACACAAGTTGATTTGGACGAGTTCCCAGCGCGGAGAGGTGGGAAATTCCCCTCAAAGATGCGTAACAACATATCGTCTCCCCGTTGCTTGTCTCTTAGGATATTTAAATATCCTACTGGGGGCATGTAAGCACTCTGCTGGTTCAGATACCATGGGCGGCATTATCATGAAATGTATATCGCCAGAGTCTAAATTCGGCCATGGAACACCATGGGCAGGATTATCTCGAAATCTCGAAAGCCAGGGACCCTTGAGGATTGATGATGGGGACGAGGAATCTAATACAGACCGTGTTGAGAAGCTAATCCGAAGCTAGAAATAAAAAGAAAAGAGAGAGAAAAGTTCTCCGAACAAATAAATCCTCTATCTCTCTTACAAAAACGCACTGCAAACTGAACTTAGGCTAAGAATGTCTCAAGCACGGGTGTTTTAACTGCAGAATCCAACAAATCCTAGGTTAGTTTCTATGGGTTTTAGAAACCTTTGTGGAGGACTGAGTCTAAAGCGGGTCAGGTCCGGATTTTTGTTGGTACAAGAATACCTCTAGGCCTATTGTCGGCATTCTAATCTAATCACAAAAGAAAAAGAAAAGCACTTACACTCAGGGTCTAGAACAAAAGTTAAAACCTTGAAATTTTACTAAGGGACTAGCAAAAGCTAGGCATGGGGGTATGATGAGAGCCTCATTATGATCCATAACTAGCTCATTTTGACCCAATAAAGTAGTTAAAAGCTCCTACATAACCGAGAAGAAGGCCTAAATGAAGGAATAAGTGCTCTGAGAAGAAAACATGAAATAAAGGTTAAAACTGTAATTTTACTATTACAGTACATAAACGGGATTTCTCAGAGGCAAAACATAGGTCAAATGGTCCAAATAAGATAAAAAGTGAGTTGAGTCAATCAGAAATGGGTTTATGTGCAATCTAGAAATTAAATGACATTTGGTAACCCTAAAACAGACCCGCTTAATTCAACAAAGTTTTGGTCAGGATAAAAATCAATTAAACCCTCTAAAAATCATGGAAAAATATCCCCTACGGCTTAGAACACTCAATTTGGCCTTGTGAACCCAGTTTGACCTAGATTAGGGTCCTAGTTCATCAATTAACCTAATTTGGGTTTCTACACAAAATATCCAATCAAACGTGGTCAAACCTAAAATCCAACTTCACCATTGGATTCCTTAGGTACAAATTAGGTTTGTACCAAAATTTGGACCTATGGTGAGGTCATCTTGACCTACTTTGCAATTCAGTACACCCAAATCACAATTTGGTCCCTATCTTTTGAAAATCATCACAGAGAGCCCCCTAACTTCCTCGCCAACCTTGCAATCAGGTCCTTCCACCATTATTGGCGCAGAATCCTTCTCCAGCGAGGATTAGAGAGGGAATACTCTCTGATTCCTCAGAGATCCCCTCCCAGAAATGGAAGGGAGATTCTCTATGGAATTCCCTTCCATCTGAGGCCAGTCATGATCCCTGATTTGATCCCAATCTCTCGTGCGAACGCACGAGGCATTTGGATATCCACCCACTTTCCTTCTCCGGCGAGCCGTCGGAGACAAAAGCGTGCCCTCCAAGCTCTGAACACACGGCCCAATGCCTATAAAAGTACCCCCAAACCCGGTCGCTCATTTTCCGCTCGACCTGGCTGGGGTTTCACCTCAGATTCGTCTCTTCCTTCCCGGCCAGGGTACCCAGCGAGCTCTGGTGAGCTTTCTTTCCTTTCCTCTTCGCTCTGCCACAAAACCAGTGGCAGAGACTTCTTCCTGATTCTCCTCCGCGTCGTGCAGTACCCGAGCACGCTGCCTCAGACCCGTCGTCGCTGTCGTCCTCCCCCACTGGCATCTTCTTTTCCGGCGACAGCAGGTACAGATATCCACCTCTCCATCCCCTTCGTCCATACAATTAGGTTAGAACTACTCCACAACTTCCACTCTTTCTTTTCCCCATTCTATTTCACTTGATTGCCCGTCGACTGCCGCCGTCCACTGTCACCTTCCTCATCTCCGTCCACCCTCCGGCGAGGTGCCCCCATCGCTCCACACTTCCGCACGACTCGTCGACCAACTCATAGGCTTCGCCACACCTCACCGAGCAACCTCCGCCCATCCACCATCCCTCTACGCCTCCACAACAGCCCCCCGAACACACCAAGACCTTCGATCATAGGACGACCTAGGCACGCACGCCTAGGCCACCCCGCAACCTGCTGCACGTCGTACCACCTTCGCCGTGCCACGGCGAGGGTCTGCAGGTGGTTTGATTAGGCCAATAGGCCATATTCATGCATGATAGGATCGGAGCTGCAGCCACCATTGACAACGGTTGAAGCAGCTTCCAAGCACGCTCAGGCTCCGTGGCTTCAGGATTTCAGCTGTTGTGGAGTGGAGTGAGTTGCGTTCAAGCAGCCAATTATCCAGTGAAGGGAGTTGAGGCTGCAACTGAGCGGAGCTCGAAGAGCATTCTGCGAGCGCGCGCAAGAGTAGGGCAGGACTAATAGTCCCACATCAGAAATCTATGAGGCGCAGGTGTAGTATAAAGTGAATTTGTTTTATCTTCTCGTTGCCTCCGAACGCACAGGGGTGAGGTCCCTCACCTAACGCACACTCGCCTCATCTGCAGTTTCACCTCGCGGATCTGGAGGGATTCGACCTGACGCGATCTGAGCATACCTCGCGCATCACCCTCATGCCGGTGCACCTGGTCTCGGATACGAAGCCCGACTCGATTACCCGCAGCTCTGGGAGAGCGTCCTGAGAGGGATTTGCAAAGAGAGAGAGAGACGTGCGGGTAGAGGGAAAGGGGTAGGTTTTGCTCCTTGTGCAGGCAGGCTGAGAGTTGAAGAGAAGAAACTTAGCCGCAAGGAAGAAGAAGAGAAGAAGCAGAAAAAGAAGCCTTCGCAGAAGAGAGAAGAGAAGGAAGAAGAGAGAGGCTGCAGAGAAAGAAGAAGAAAGGCCAAGACAGAAGAGAAAGAAGCAAAGTGAAGGCTGCAGAAGAAAGAAAGCAAGATCAGAAGAAGAAGAATAATCAAAGAAGGGAAAACACTTTTAAGACGTTTGATCTTGTGATCAGATGTCTAATTTTACTCTCTTGCCTGGATTACTTTTTAAATGCATTTAAATTAAACTTTTGAGTAAATTAGAGTGTTCAATTACATTTGAGATTAGTAGTAAATTCCGATTGCTCCCTGTGTTCGACCTTGGATACTCTGGTTTTCGAGTAGTAAAAACTTTATTTGTTGACGACGCTTGATCACCTATACTACGACGCAATAACTGTTAAAACACGATCGAGCTAGTCACTTCAACATGCTCCCTGTCATCATCTCGACTATGCTAGCTGAGATGTAGGAGGGAGAATTGATTGAATTCCAAAAATGGCACAAGGAAGACATCTCTTGGACTATAGCGAACATCAAAGGTGTTGACTCAACTCTCTGCATTCATCACATTTACTTGTACGACTCCGTTAAACCCTTTTGAGATATGTAGAGAAGGTTAATCCCCAACATGCGGGAAGTTGTGAAGGAGATTTTAAAGTTGTTGGATTCTAGGATAATTTATCCCATCTCTGATAGTAAATGAGTCAATCCTATTTACTTGATGCCCAAGAAGGCAGGATTCATTTTGGAGACAAATGAGAAAGGGGAAAAAGTCTCCACCAGACTTACTGTTGTTGCAGTTTCATCGAGTGTTAAGAAATTTCTGCATCGTAGTATAATCGACAAAATCTTACAACAAAGATTTAAATTTATAAACTCAGAATCTAAAAGGAGTCTGAGGTCGTTTCCAAGGAGCAAATATGGAACTCACACATTAATCTTCATTTAAGATAGATGAGCACAATTAATTAAGCATCAAAATAGATATTCAATGAATACAACTTGTTAGATTGTAATTCAAATGATGTGGAGATAAAAAGAATAAAGAGAATCTAAAAAGTGGTGATTTAGGTCACCAATTAGGTCCTCTAATTAAGCATGCATCTCATTTTCAAGTTTTTCAAATAATCAATACTTTCAATTGATTTAATCGAATGTTAACTTAGCACTTAAATCTTTCAATAGTGCTCAGAATCAAGTCAGATCAGACGTCAAGAGTACAGCATCAGATGCTTTAAGTGTCAACAGAACAGAGTGCCTCACAGAAGGCACACAAGCACAAGGGCAAGGATATCTCAAGGAGCCTTCTCCTACTTCTTCTTCTCAAGGCTTTTCTCTTCAAAGCCTTCTCAAGCCTTTCCTTACTCAAGCACAGTAATAGCCTTTCTTCTTCAGAGGCTAAGTATACACCTCTTTTTCTTAGCACAAGGAAATCCCTCAGAGAGCAAAACCCTCCCCCCTCCACTCACAAATCCTCTCCTTTCTTCTCTCTCAAACCCGGTGTAATCGGGCAATCGGTCGAGTTATCTGGTAGAGAACAGGGGCTAGGTTTGCGGGCATGTGCCGCAGGTGAGGTGTACGTAAGAGGGTAAGTAGGTGAGCAGGTGTAAGTGAAGTAGGGACTTGACCCCTGTGTGCTTGGGCAACACAACTGAAGCACGAAATCGATTTATGCCCCCTAGAGAACTTTGCATCTGACGATGTGGGATTATATGTCCCTTCCTTCTTCTCTTGGAAAATAGGCAAATTGCTCGTTGAATTGGAGTAGTTGTTGTTTCTTATTACTTCGATTGAGAGATTGGAGGGCTTTGCAATCCTCGTCCACATCTATTGGAAGACGTAGCAGGGTGTATGGCAGCCGGAGAGAGGCAGACGATGCCGGGGAAGAGGGCGGTGACAGCGATGAACGATGATGACCTGAAATAAGCAATAAGGCCTTGCGGTCATGTCAAAGCAGTTTAGGATGTTTGCCTGATGACAGCAAAGGTGATGGTGGTGTCATGGAGTAGGAGTGCACGTTGTGGTCAGGCAATGTCACGGGAGGTGCTCGGATGTGGGCTTGTTCGGTGGAGCTTTGAAGTGGGTGGAATGGGAAACAGGAGGATGGGTTTTGTTGGTGGCATGCTGGCGTAGGTTTTGGCAGTGATCATGTGGAGTTTAGCGGGCTGTGGTGTCGGGATGGCCTCGCTGGAGCTTGCCCGGATGTGGAGAAGATGGAGGGCAAACGGCAGTGTCGGTGGTCGAAACAAAAAAGGAAAGAGTTGGGGGGATTCAGGAGAAGGAGGAGATAGGACCTAAGTTAATGGATGAAAGGGGATGGAAGGCGCCAGCTGTGATTGGCCAGCACCGGAGATGATGAATGCTCCGAAGGGTGGGACGGCAACAAGGAGAGGAGGAGGAAGCTCCTGAGTTGGCTGTCGAGGAGCAGATGAAGTCGAGGATGAAGTAGAACCAGTTAATTTGGTTGTTGGCCAGTCATAAAAAGAGATTGAGGAAGTGTCACCAGAGCTTGGTTAGAGATGGCCAGGGAAGGAGTTGAAGAGGATTTTGGGGCCTAAACCTTACTAAGGAGTGTGGAATGAAGAGAGGATTTTTTATAGACCTCGGACAAGTTTTCAAGCTTGGAAACAAGCCTGAAGAGCTCAAAAAGCAGGAAAGAAGATCCCTGGAATCCCAAGGGTTCGCATGAGGTTTTTGGTCAAAAATCTGAGTCCAAGATGTGATTAATGCGATTGGGGACATCCTTAAGATCATCCTTTCCAACTTTCGAAGGGATTTGTAAAGAAATCAGGGAGATTTCCATGATTGAAGGTCCGCTCTTTTCGGTTCACACCTTCCATGGCGGAAGGGACCCTTTTGTGAAGATGACAAATGTTGGCGGCAATTTGTAAATAATTCGAAAACTAGGGGCATGTAAGTGAGAGAAAGAGTTAGACTGCACTAAAATGCAAACTAGGTCAAGATGAACTCTGATTGGGCCTAAATTTTTGCACAAACATAATTTAGACCCAAGGAATATAGTGGTGAAGTTGGATTTGAGTTTTGACGAAGTTTGATTGGAGAATTTATGTAAAAACCCAAATTAGGGCAGAACTGTGTCTGACTCTGTTTAAGGTCAAAATAGGTTCCAATGGTTAAATCAAGGGTACCAAATGAAAGAGCGATCTTCATTTTTGTTGAAAACTTTAACATAAAATTGTGTCAATGCATTTAATCGTATGGTAGAAAATCGCTTTTCAAAACATTTTAATTTTCAAAATCTAACCACGAATAGTTAGGTCATCGCCACAGGGATGAATTAACCTATCAAAAATGAGTAATGATGCATCAAGTAATCTGGAATATCAACGGATGTGCATGCTAGTTAGTATTCTCATTTCCAGCAAAAATTCTCAATTTAGATAATTAACCAAGAATCTTAGGGTGCACATGCAAAATCTCCACCATGGAAATACCAGAATTGCTATCTTAATACTGACAAGCATCATCAAATTTATCTAAATCGAAATTTATTCCCCATAACCAAGATACATGTTAGCTTAGTCATGCGATCAATGTAATGTGACTGCATGCAATTCAATTAGAATTGAGCGTCATTCATGCAATTCTACCGTAATATAATAATAAGATAAATAAGTAAATAGTATCTTTGACAATGGCAATGCTTGTAATTTTTAATGGCATGTTTTACTGTTCCAAAATAGAGCAAATGCTCTTCATGGCGTGCACGAGGAGGAGGGCCCACGGCTGATGGAGAGAAGCCCAGGAGAGGTTGGCCACGACGAGAGGATCACGATGGTGGTGGTGACATCAACTATGGTGGCCTGAGGTCATCGGCTGCTAAGGAGGAACCCGCCGATGGTGGGTTACTCCATGTGTGTGCGCAGTTCTTGGTAGGCACGTCTGAGGGTGTGGTCTTGTTCGTGAGGTTGAGGCAAGCTTAACGGAGGCGACGGCATGTAGAACGGCGGTCTATGGCAATGGCTGCACTTGGAGGTGGATGGTCGACGATGGGTTCCTTCGGGGAAGAAAGATGAACAATGCAATGTCTTTGTACGTTGAGTTGAAGGAGGAGAAGAAACCGGCTGGCCTCTGTGGTGTTTGCACGCGTGCGCAGGCTAGATGTGTGCGTAGAAAGGTGCGCAACTTCTGGTCGTGAGGGGCTTGCAAGTACTACTGGCTTCGGTGGCTGTAGCTGCATGCTTGCAGGGCGCGCCTGCAGGCTGCGGGCTCGCTTGCAGGCTACGAGAGTGTGGTGGAGCAGGATGAGGTGAGCTTGGTGAAGGCAGCGTGCTCGCGATGAGGGTGCACGCACAAGGGCGTGGTTGCGTGGCTGGTGAGGGCGTGGGTGCGGGCTAGTGAGGGTGTGGGTGCGGGGAGGCAGTGGAAGTGGGTGGTGGTGCATGGTGTTGGAGAGGTTGGCGGTGTGTGGTGCTTGCTGGTTCCATAGTGCACGCCTTCTCCACGGTGGGGAAGGTGGAGAAGAAGAGATATCCCCTCAGGGGGAAAGAAGGTCAAGGCCCCCTCTCTCACACCAAGAACCTTTTTTATCTCCTCCCCCATCTGCAAGTCAATGGATTTTTAAATCCCTTACTAAATTTGGCCTTCGGCTGTTGGGGAGATGGTGAGGCCGGCCGAAGGTTGAGGAAGGCTTAGCTGAGGCCGGCAGTTGTTGGGGGAGTGGAAAATTTAATTCACCCCCCTCGTCTCTTGCAAATTATTCCTACAATAATGAAATATAAAAGAATTACATACAAAGTTATAGATTGCGATAGAATAGATAAAAACTCAAGTAATGATGCTTGCACTCATTCTATAACCTAATGTAGTTATTGACAAACATAAAATGTAAAAATAAAGTTAACCTAGGTGTAACAATAGTTCATTAAAATGGACTCATCAAATACCCCCATGCCTAAGATTTGCTAGTCCCAAACAAGAACGAAGAATAATAGAAGTATTAGAAGATTTCTTCTTTTCTTTTTTTAAAACTTTAGAGATCCAGACAAATGTAAAGTAATAATAGCCTGGGTAACAGATCCACGTGAAAAGCCAATTCGCATTTGGAGTTCATACTTTACCCTTGGTAAATATTTCTGTCGGGATAGGCAACTACTTCCCTCAGGGATAAAGCAGAAGATAATCTGTAATTTGACCATAGCTATTGGATTAGGTCAGAGATATCGAGTTGAATGGATTTGTATTTGGTGGCACACACTCATCTGATGCTACATATAATCTAGTATTACAGACTCCAGATCCCTAGACTATTAGACAAGTCAACTCAAAGAGAGGCTAAACAACTGCGCTCTCTTGATGTTCCGTGGCACTCACTCTTTTCTTTCTTTTCTTTCTAGGAACCCAAATCTTGCCAGATTTAGTAAGTGTACTCACTGTTTGGTGGCCACACATGGCATCCACACTTCAATTAGAGTCCTAATAACTCTACAACTAAGTTAGAGTCCTCAGCCAGTATGCAGGTGTTTATCACGCTTTATCGGGTTTTAAAGAATAACACGTTGTAATATAGCCGAAAAAGCGTTCAAACAAATAGAGAATTTTATTACTCGAAAATCGGAGTATCCAAGGTCGAACACAGGGAGCAATCTAAGTACTTTTAAAAAAAACTAGAGAGTACAACTTTTAAATGAAAGACAACTTGATTCAAAGAGTGATTTATAAAAAGAATTGCTAAGAAAGAACAGGATTTGACGTCTGATTTCTTTATCAGACGTCTTAAATGTAGCTATTCTTCTTCCTGTTTTGATTCTATTTTGGCCTTCTCTGCAGTCTTCCTCCTTACTTCTCTCTTCTGCCTTCTTCTTCTATGTAGGCTCTTCTTTCCTTTTGATCTGCAGGTCTTCTTCTTCCTTGATCTTCTTCCTGTTTTGCTTCTTTTCTCTTCTATCTTCTTCTTCTTTTTCTCTGCAGTCCTTCTTTCTTCCTTCTGCTTCTTCTCTTCTCCTTCTTGCGGCTGAGCTTCTTCTCTTCAGTACTCGGCCTGCCTGCACACAACACAGCAAAACCTACCCCCTTTCCCTCTACCCGCACGTCTCTCTCTCTGCAAATCACTCACAGGACTCTCTCCTAGAGCCGCGGGCAATCGGGTCAGGTTTCGTATCCGGGACCAGGCGCACCGACGTGAGGGTGATGCGCGAGGTGTGCTCAGATCGGGTCGAGTCGGATCCCACCAGATCCGCGAGGTGAAATCGCAGACAAGGCGAGCGTTAGGTGAGGGACCTCACCCCTATGCGTTCGGAGGCGATAAGAGAATAACACAAATTCAATTTAAACCGTACCTGTGCCTCGTAGAATACCGATGTGGGACTATTAGTCCCACCCTGCTCTCGCGTGCACTCGCAAGATGATTCTTCGCGCTCTGCTTAGCCGCAGCCTCAACTCTCTTCACTGGCTAACTGGCTACCTGCACACAACTTACTCCAATCTGCAGCAGCTGAAATCCTGAAGCCACGGAGCCTGGAGCGTGCTTGGAAGTTGCTTCAACCGTCGTCAATGGCTGCTGGGTCTTGAAAACTGTCAGACACAAAACAAGCCTCTCAGCTTAATCAGATCACAGGGGGACCTTCGCCGTGGCACGGTGAAGGTGGTGCAAGGTGCAGCAGGTCATGGGACGGCCTAGGCATGCGTGCCTAGGTCGTCTTGTGACCGGAGGTGTGGGTGTGTTCGGGGTGGCATTGAGGGGGTGTAGAGTGGTAGTGGGTGGGCCGAGGATATTCCTTGTGGTGAGGCGGAGCCTCTGAGTTGGTCGGCGAGTCGTGCGAAAGTGTGGAGTGATGGGAGCAATTCTCCAGAGGTTGGCCGGAGGGATGGAAGTTGGTGGTGGTCAGGCGTGGTCGAGGGGTAATTAAATGAAATGCAAGGGGGAAAAGAAAGAGAGGAAGATGGGGAACGTATCTGGACTGTTGTGTGAGAGAAGGAGGCAGCGGAGTGGACGGCTCGTAGCTGCCGTCGTCGGAGAAGAAGCACCCTGAGGGAGGGAGTGGCGACGAGGAAGAGGTCGGGGGAACGCGCGCTTGGTATGGCGCGACGCGGGAGGAAGAGGCGAAGTAGACTCTGCTACTGGTATGGCAGTAGAGTGACGAGAAGGAGGGGAGGAGGTCGCCGGAGCTTGCGGGTTCCTTGGCCGGAGATGGAAGAGAAGAAAATTTGGGGGAATCTTCGCCAAGACAAGTCTGAAATTGAGCAGCCGGGTTTGGGGATTCTTTTATAGGTGCTGGCCGAACTTTCTAGTGCGTGGAGGGCGCACAATCATCTTCGACGGCTCGCCAGAGAAGGAAAGTGGGTGGATGGATACCCAAATCCCTCGTGCGTTCGCACGAGAGATTGGGATCAAATCAGAGATCGTGATAGGCCTCAGATGGAAGGGAATTCCTCAGAGAATCTCCCTTCCATTTCTGGGAGGGGATCTCTAAGGAATCAGAGAGTATTCCCTCTCTAATCCTTGCCGGAGCAGGATTCAGCCCCAACAATGGTGGAAGGACCTGATTGCAAAGGTGGCAAGGAAGTTAGGGGGCTCTCTATGATGATTTTCAAAAGATAGGGACCAAATTGTGATTTGGGTGTACTAAATTGCAAAATAGGTCAAGATGACCTCCCCTTAGGTCCAAAATTTGGTACAAACTGAATTTTGACCTAAGGAATCCAATGGTGAAGTTGGATTTTAGGTTTGACCATGTTTGACTGGACATTTTGTGTAAAAACCCAAATTAGGTTAATTGATGAGCTAGGACCCCAATATAGGTCAAACTAGGTTCCAAAGTCCAAATTAAGTGGTCTAAACCCTAGAGGATATTTTTCCATATTTTTTAGAGGGTTTACTTGATTTTTATCCTGACCAAAACCTTGTTGACTTAAGTGGGTCTGTTTTAGGGTTACCAAATGTCATTTAATTCCTGGATTGCACAAAAACCCATTTCTGATTGACTCAACCCACTTTTTATCTTATTTTGACCATTTGACCAATGTTTTGCCTCTAAGAAATCCCATTTATATACTGCAATGGTAAAATTACAGTTTTAACCTTTATTTCATGTTTTCTTCTCAGAGCACTTATTCCTTCATTTAGGCCTTCTACTAGGTTATGTAAGAGCTTTTATTCTCTTTATTATGTCAAAATGAGCTAGTTATGGCTCATGATGAGGCTCTCATCAGCAGGCGATCATAAATACTGAAAGGTAGGTATGAGTCATAGTTGGTGGATCGCGATAGGTATTTTTGTTGCCTCAGAAACAATGTTACAAAGATAAAGTTATAAACTTGGACTTTTTTTTTCTTTTCTCTCTCTCTTTTCTTCTTATTTTTATTTTATTTTATTTGTTTCTTCTTCTCTTGTTCCTTTTTCTTTCTTTATCAATCAACATAACATGATACAACTTTTATTTATGAGGCATTATTAGGGATGATGATGGTCAAGAGGATATTGTGTGGCTTATTTAGTGGAGGTGCTTATTCTCTGCACCGGGAAGGAATGGATAGGACAGGCATATTTCCGACCATTGAGACTATTACCCTCCTTTAGCCGAAGACTCTATGAGGGACAATCGTAACCATCCACCATAGTAATAGCTTTATTAAGACTCAATCTCTGTGTATCTGCCTTATTCGATGACTCTCAGAAATTCACACAAAATATGCACACAGGAAAAGAGAGTGAAAACTTTTCCTAAGTCTGAAGTATCATCATCTAATTGTCCAAAACTTAAGAGTCCTTGCACTAGACTAAGTGCATCAGCCATCTCTCTACTTTCTTCTCACAAATATGAGGTGGATCTACTAGAAGATAGTATGCCTGACTCCCTATAAACTATCCAAGGGTTCATTAGACTAAAAATGCTTATTGGTTTTCTTCAAAGATCCATAGCCTAGTCTACGCGCACGTGAAGTAAATGTACTGAATTCTAAACTTACGAAATAATTCAAGAAGAAAAACCTCCAATGATGAAGAAACTTTGCTAGGGACTAACCCATTCAACTCAAGAGGAGAGAATTTATTTATTTTTATATGGTAACCTAAATGCATGAATACTTCCTAAAATGCAAAATGCACCCTCCTATGCCTAAATCCTACAATGTCCTCATTGTAAAATTAAAACAGGGGGAGAAGGAAGGAAATCACCTAACGACGGCATTATTCAGACCGCTGGGTTGCCTCCCAGCAAGCGCTGCATTTTCTGTCAGCAGCCAGACTTATAAGGAACCTGCAAGTCTAGTTCCAAATAGAAAAAGTTAGGCCCTAAAAATATGTGTAACAATGCGGGCCTAAAAAATAGGTAGCCACTGTTGTTGGCGAGCTGGTGATGCAACATAATCCCAAATTCTCGCCATAATGTATGAAAGTAGAAAACCTCGTTGGCTACCTTGGGGGTCCAGGAATAACAAATGGAATATGAAAAGAGGCCTTCCGAAGTGGAATAAGTGGAGGATAACAAGGATCCTCCAAAGTAGGGCGGGTTTTAAAAGATATAAACATTATTAGTTCAAACCATTGATTGGCTAGACTAGAAGTACAAGCATCAATCCACACTCGCCATTCTACCCAAGAATGTACTGGCCTGATATGTTCTCCGGAAAGAATGTACATGAGTAGAGATCTGAGCCAAGGATTGGTTAGGGAGTGTAAGGGTTGTTTATAGTGTTGGAAGGTAATGATTAAGTATAATAAGGGCTTAGTCGGTGCTAGGTCTAATTCCAACAACGATTCAGATTGTGTATTCTCCCTAGCAATTGTAGACGACTTCTTATTACCGTACCTATCATTAATGATCGAAGTCATATTTTCACCTTCCAGTATATGTGAATCAATGGTGGACTCCAAATTATATTCCTTTGATGGCAGGGTAGAAACAATGGAATCATTATCATTAAGCGTATCCCCGAATTCTTTTGGTTCACTCAAATTTTTGTCAGGGTGTATATGTGATTTATTAGTGAAGAAAGGAGTTGGATTAGTATCCTCAATTATTTGTAAAGGAGGATTAGTCTTAATGTTTTGGAGCAATCCTATATCACTGAATTCGTTATTCTTCTCGGGGTATAAATCCTCAATTGACATGTTTTGTCCCCGAGAGTCTCCCCTAGGCTTCTCACTATTTTGTTTGTCCTCCTCTAATATCAACTCCTATTTTGATGGAGGATGACTCTCAAAAGAAGGGAGGAATATGGATTTCACCATATTATTTATATCCTCTAGAGGTAAATGCTCAAATAATAATTGATTCCCATGTGATTCACTCCAGATTTTCAATCTAGGTTCCTCCATTGGGGCATCCTCATCCTTTGAAATAGACTCTTTATATCCCTGAGACCAAAATTGATCTAATACATCCTCCATTCCCTTTGGGTCACCTTCATTGGGTGCATTTAAATCCTCAGGATGCTTAATGGCAGGTGTTGATTCCCTAAGTGGAGGGTTAGGAGTAGGTTCACTAAGGATAGAATGGGATTCCACCAGATAATCAATAGGGGAAGTGATAGGAACAATGCAACCATGATCTGGGTTAGTAGGGGTAAGGAGAATACTGTCATTAGGGTCAAGGTCCTCAAGAGGTACCATCTTCCCTTACTTTTGACTCCAATGTAGCTTGGGTGGATAATCTCTAGGATCATTCTCCTCTAGTGGCCATGTCTCATTGGGAGAGTCTAGGTGATAGCTACATTAAACTGGATCCCTATTGTCATTAGCTTCCTCATAATTATTTTCATGATCATGGTCGTCTAGGTACGGATCAAAATTTCTGTGAAGAGCATAGGTAAGCTGTCTTATTTCTTTGTTTAATTGTTGACTATTCCTCAACATCTCTCCCATGGATTTCATCATTCCCTTTTGTTGTTTTTGCATTTCTATCATAAAAGAGGAGAGGCTACTACTATCAGGTTGGGAAGGATATTCAATTTCAGGCTCTGGTTGCCTAGGGGTATCGGTCCAACTTCGATACTTAAAATCATGAATGGTGGGAGGGTTGGGTGTTTGCATAGAAGTAGGGATTCCAAGGTTGGAAAATCTCGCTCCTAGGCTTTGCTCAAAAGTGGGAGTTATCGGGCTAGTACTCCCAAGATCAGAATAAGGATGATCCCATGAATTATCAATGTACCCTAAAAGGATGAATACGCTCGAGGCATGGGATCCTGGTTAAAATACGGGAAGTATTGACTCTGATAATCAAAATGATGGGAGTAAGGGTGATCCATTTCTTTAAGCCAAATAGTTTTAACTCTCTTTGGATTTAGAAGAATTCAGAACACAAGTAGAAACTTCCTAGAGAGTTCTATCACTGTTAAAGCAAATGCAAATCCAGTGGGATTCGTTTTAGTAGATTCTAGGTCTTAGAATTAAATGTTCAGTTGGTGGCCAAACAAGTTTTGCAAAAATTATGCTTCCTAGGCCAACCTTCATTGGTGCCTATAACCTACTCGTAAGGGATGAAAGTCTAGAATCAAGCCCACACATGAGGAACCGAAGTAACTTCATGGATAGGCTTGTTGATTTCCAACTAACTTCCCTTGTGGTGCAAAAGAGGAGTGGTAGAAATTTATCTAGTGACCTTATGTGTAAGGTGCACAATGTCTCAGGTGTCCAATTGTTTGCACCTCAAAACACGCCTGTAATAACACCTTCTTGTGCTATTTTCTAGCATTAACATTGCATAATAGGATCATGTAATCGCATTTGTAAAAACACTTGCATGCATGCATTTAATCAAGAGAGGAAGAGGAGTGAAACAATCGCCTGCATAGTTACATTTTTCTTCAAGTGCCTCCTTGCAAAATCACCCTCTTTTTATTTTTCCTCTTGATTTCTTCTTTTCTCTCCTTCCCGCGGCTGCACTCTTCCCGCAGCTGCATGCAACGCAGCACTTCTTCCCGTCACTTCTCCCTGCCAACGCCGCTCCCTATAGCTGCAACTTGCGCACCCTCTCCCTGCTGCAGCCGGCACGCCACTCTCTCCTCCTCTATAACTAGCTGCAGCTTCATCCTCGCAACGGAGGCTGCTGCAGCAACAAAAACCCGCAGCCATCTTCTCCACCGCTTTCCCCTCCCAAACGTCGGCCCTCCGTCGAGGAGGCAACCGGCGAGCAGGAGAACCCACTGTGGTGCACACCACCACAGTGGGAGCACCACCGCCCAGCTCTTCGACGAGCCGGTGGGCGTGGTGCATTCCCTCGCTTCGTTTTTTTTCTCTTTAACGCCATTGCCGCCGCTCCAAGCTTCGAAGCTTGAAGCCACGGCAGCAGCAGCCACGCAGCAGCAGCAGCAGGTCCTCCCGCTCCTCCGCGACAGTCCCCGCAGTCGCTCACCGCCTCCGCGCGCGTCTGCAGGGCGTTCCCCGCCTCCGTCTCCGTTCTGTCCGCCTCGCAGTTGCACCTGTAGTCGTCCGCCGCGCGCACTGCAGCGGCCGGCTACGGCCTCGCGCCGCCCCCTGCCCTCCTCCACGACCCTCCGCGACCACCTGCAGAAGTCCTCCACGCTCGCTTCTCCATGCCTTCGCCCGCCCGTCGCCTTCGCGAACGCCTGCAGGAACCCTACGCGAAGCCGCGCCCGCATCCGCCGTCTTCAGACGTCTGCCTCCGCCTTCAGACGATGCGGCGTCAGACGTCCGCCGGAGGCGGCAGACGTCTTAACTCGCGCGTCCGCGATCTCTCGCTCGCCCGCTCTCTCTCTCTGCTGATCTCTCCCGCCCGCTCCCGCTCTCTCTCTCACGTATTCTCTCTCTCTCTCTCTCTTTTTTGCTCACTAACAGACACACACTCACAGCAACGCACACACACACACGTTCACCGACGCACACACACCTATACCAACACATACACACACACTCACACACTTATAGTAACATATATATAAATATATATATATATATACATACATACATATATATATATATATATCTATATACATAGTATATCTATATAGTTATGTATACATACACATATATATAATATATATACATATATATATAATATATATATATATATCTACTTATATATACATCTATATACTTATACATATACTTATATATATATAGACATATATACTTATATACTTATATATATATACATATCTATATACATATATATATACATATATATAGTAATATATATATATATATACTTATATACATATATATACACATATATATCTATATATATATATCTATACATATATAACTATACATTTATATATATATATATATATTTACTTATATACATACATATGTACATATATTTTCATGTTATTTATTATACGCTGTATTGCGGGAATATCTGCACCAGTTGTTGATATTCCTTGATACATGCGTACAAAAAAAGCGTGGTCCCATACATCATCCATCGTCCATCCACACTCCATGCGGCAACTAGTCGTGTTGGTTGCGTCTCCTAGTCGTGTTGGTTGCGTCTCTCTAGACGTCGACTGACTCGACATAGTGCTACACTCCATCGCCACCTCCACCCCCACCCCTTTATATATATACTACATATATATATATACATACTATATTTACTTTCTGTCTATTTTCTTTTCTGTTAGCAAAAAGATAAAAAAAATACATAAAAAAGAAAAGATAATCTTTGACTTGCAAGTACCTCATCTTGCGAGTAGCAAGACTTGTTTTGGGACTCTGTTTGGCTAAAAGCCAAGGACACAATTTTGAGGGTGTGCCTCAAGAACAAGGATTACCATAAAAAAACCTAAATAAGAAAAACACCAAAAACACAATAAACGAACGGAAGAGACGCGTTTTAAGGAAAACGTAGAAACTCGACTTTAACCCCACTTCCCTGTGTTTGACCCTGGGCCTAAAAGTGACAAGATAAAATCAATTAGGCCAGCTTAAAAATTTTGTAAAGAGATGGTTAGGTCCAAATTAGGTTAACCACTATACACATTTCAACGATAAAAATATCATATTAACAACCTATTCGGGCCGACCCATCATAACTTTTCTGGCGCCGTTGCCGGGGAGGTGCGCTTTCGAGTAAGTTTCTATCCAATTCCTTTAAATTTGTCTCTTCTCTCTTCACGGGTATTGTTGTTTTTGGTGTGCAGGTGAACCTGGTGGAAGGAGAAGAAGGCTGACAAAGTCGAGGACGTGAGTAGATCAAAGGCGGGAACGAGAGCGTGAAGACACCGACATCGCATTGGAGCTTCGCACACGTTGCCAAACAAGTAGGTTTTCTTTTCTCATCAAATTAGGGTTAACTTGCCACCACAATAAAAAAAAAAAAAATT
This sequence comes from Thalassia testudinum, assembly GCA_037157565.1. Taxonomy (NCBI): domain Eukaryota; kingdom Viridiplantae; phylum Streptophyta; class Magnoliopsida; order Alismatales; family Hydrocharitaceae; genus Thalassia; species Thalassia testudinum. Next base: position 47,526,052 of record JAZHRO010000055.1, read on the forward strand.
TAAAACTAAAAACTAGAAAAACTTCTTGGGATTTCTTGAGGGCAAGTGGATTAAAATTCACTTGATTGATTGGTTGTCTTCACTCCCACTGCCCCGGGATTTCCCGCCTTACTTCGCATAGCGAAAATCCAAGAATCTTGATTCTTAGATTTTTCGTCGTGGGAAGTATTCTTTGAGGCAAAGAAAAAGATTGCTTGTATCCCTCTTTTGCCTCACTTATCTTTAATTCAGGATCACATTTTTGGTGGGGAGACTTGGAATTGAGTTGATTCCAACCCCACCACGACTTTTCAAACTTGCCTGTGATTCGATCCTGAATACTTCAACCCCAACAACTTTAGTTTCTTTATCTGTTGGTTGAAGCCTTGTGTGTGGATATCTTTCTGGTGATTGGGAGCACTTGAATTGAAGTGCTTTGGCTCCCTTTCACATTGGTATAAAATTGATTTGCGCATCCACACATAGAAATCTCCATTTAGGGTAGCCCATTGCATTTTAGCATGCATTAACTAACTGATAATTGAAGAAGGGTTTCTTGGGCTTTAGAAAAAAAAAAAAAAAACCTGTATTCTTGCAAAACCTGGAGATTGGTTGAATTGGTAATTCAGCAAAATCCTAAAATTCATACTACTTAAGGTTGAACTCTAAAAACCATTCACCAATTAAACTTCAATTCGGGGAGATTTCCCTGTTGCATGCTTGTTCTTACACACTCTTAAAATCAATCACTTAGGCATTACCCGTAAACAACGCCCTTCACATTCCAAAAGCACTTGACCCTAAGCCTCTAATTAAAATTGGTAGTAACTTGACCCTTTTTTTTTAGGATTGGAGGTCTAACTACCTACGTGTAGCGGCTACGTGCTGGTGAGAGTTCTAGCGTGCTATCGGGTGTCTAAGACTGGGGAAAACGGCCTTTCAATCTGGCCCGGTGGTTCCGCGGTGCTCGCATTCGGTTCCGTAGTTCGTGATAGTAGGTAACTTAGATCTTTAAGTCTAAGGGAACACTGTCGAGGTTAGGAACTTGATTGTATTGATTTGTAATCAAGTGTACCTTTGCGGCGTCATTTCTCTCATCTCTTTTCCCTACTCATCTCCTCAACTCTTCCTCCGGTAGTGCATGTTTGGGAGGAGGTCACAAAACCCTGAATTGCTTGTATTGACTGATAAATCTAGAAAAAGAGCCGAATCATCCTCCTCCTCCACAAACATGGCACACACCCCCGCCTCACCACTTCGTCACAATTCCAATTCTTTCAACACCAGGCTTATCCCAAGAAACCCTGCAAGACCTTCCTTATCGAGTGTCGCGCCAAGCGACTCGGTAAGTCATGTGGAACTGGCTTCTGCGAGCCAGTATTTCAACACGGAGGACCAAGCCTCCGTGTACTCGGACACATATGCGGACACGTCTTCTGGCATAGAAGATGCCTGCACCCTGGGGAACAACCCATTTTCTGCCATGTATAACCTAGGGTGGCACAATCATCCCAATTTTTCATGGTCCAACAACCCGCAGCGTCGAAACCCCGCTGGTGGACCGATGCGATCGTCCGCACCCGTCATCCCAAGGGCCCAGTCTAATCCTATGGCAAATCTGCCATCAGGACCTTGTGTGCAGAAAACCAAACATGCATCAAAACCTCTTGATAAATTGATGCGAATGATGACGGAAATGTCAAAGCGCCATAAAGAAAGCATGACCTCTCTTCAGCATTTGGCGCAGCAGAATGCTGAGATCAGTCAACTAAGCATGGCGACTCGATCTCAGGGCACTTTTCCCGCCCAACCTGTTCCAAACCCGCAAAACTTTGTACCCTGTGGTCCGCAACCACAGGTACAACCTTCTCAGGAACAGGTTCATCAAATTCTGCAAGCTCCGAGTATTCCTCTGGGATTTCAGGTTAATTCCGCTGCAGCACCGCACTCTTATGCTGATAGTGATCACATCAAGGATGACACGTCTGACGAGGACGTGACTGTCAGTACGTGTATCGAACTAATTGGAGCCGATTCAGACTGCTGCGAATTACCTGACGACTGCCTGACCAACACAAACTGTGACGTTCCCCAATCCCTCCCTATTCCTGTACCTTCACCTGACCAGACTTCTGACGAGGTTTTTTCCGCTTCCCATACCTTGTGGTCTGAGTCATCGCCGGGCTGCTCACCGCCGGTCCACACTATGGAAGACCGGATTGCCCTTTCTTTCCCGCTAAATCAGGCGGATTTGCAAATCCACACTGGGACCTTGAGCCCACATCTTACTCACCGGGGCTATTCCCTTTTGGATCCATCTATCCAAAAAGCCCTCCTTCTTGGCCAATCTAAGGGCCAACTTCCTCTTCCTGATCTATTTTCTGATCCGCCTGGGACACTCTCGTCCCAGAAAATGCCAAATCTCTCACCATCCACCATTACTTTTCACACCTCTATCGCGATTACTTCGCTTTTCTCTTCACCACCCACCATCCACCCACCCTTCCACCCTGATTTATACCCTGAACCTCAGCTCCTGTTACCCGATCTGTCGTCCGTTCTTTGCCTTTCCCTGCATGCATATGAGGACATAGCATTGTTTGGCATGGGGGGGTGGATAGGCATCCATAGGATCCGGGTATTTTATGGTATCAGACAACTACCACCTATTTATAAATATGCAAGAAAAAGAAAAAAGAAGAAAAAAAAATATATATATATATAATAATAATAAATGGTGTTTAGTAATGATTTGAAAGCTGAAACAAAAAGGCAATAAGTGTTTATGGATATTCAACCTCTGTTTTGAAGACTTTCCAGGCCACAAAAGCTTGATTCGCTCAGGCTCGGCTTAATTCACTTAAAGCATTGACAAAATAGATCAAGATCTCTCCTAACTAAAGATGTATTCTTGTACCTGAGACACAAGTACAAGATCCGTTGGTTTACTTTTACTTGAGAGCTTAAGTAAACGTGGTTCACACTACACATATCAGGAAAGGCCAGGTGAACATAAGATCCAACCCTAGTGTTCATTAGGGAAGGTGGAGTCCTTACCTGTGCACGCAGGTAGACTTTTTATCCCAGGCTTTAGTCTTGTGTTTAGGAGCGACTCTTTCCACCAAAAAGAAAAAAAAGTGTGCTCTTTCAAAATGTGTTGTAAGAGATATACTGACACGTGCTTCAAAAAAAAAAAGAAAATAAAAATAAAAAAAAATAAAAATAAACAAAAAAAAAGAAAGAGAAAAAAAGAGTTGTCAAAAAAAAAAAAAAAAGATGTTGCAAAGGAGTCAGTATATCTCATAAAATAAAAATAAACGAAAAAAAAGAAAGAGAGAAAAAAAAAAAAAAGATGTTGCAAAGGAGTCAGTATATCTCATAAATGTCTGTATACTTTGTTTTTCGGTGAGCCAAAAAAAAAAAAAAAAAATCAGAAAATGGGAGTTGAGTTTTCCGTCATCATCTTAAGGGTCAATTCGAAGACATGAGCTGAAACTGGGACCAACCTGTACTTAAAAATTCGTGAAACCCTGGGATTGAGTCTTAATGTTCATCTGGTCAGTCTTGATCCTTCACTATGCACAAACCATAACCTCTTGAGCTCTCGAGTACGGCAAAAACCTCCTGGGTCCTGGAAATCGTACTTAAGGTTTAAATATCAAGAGTCCTGGTTAGTTGAGAGATGATCTATGTCATGTGAGACTTAAAGTACTGGTAGTCTTCTTTACAATTGGTTCTCACAATATTCGATAGTAAACACACCTGTATCACCTCAGAAGAAAATCTTCAGCTTAAGATCATTTCTAAATACTATTTTGCTAGGGACTAGCAAAAGATAGGCATGGGGGTATATGTTTGCACCTCAAAACACGCCTGTAATAACGCCTTCTTGTGCTATTTTCTAGCATTAACATTGCATAATAGGATCCTGTAATCGCATTTGTAAAAACACTTGCATGCATGCATTTAATCAAGAGAGGAAGAGGAGTGAAACAATCGCCTGCATAGTTACATTTTTCTTCAAGTGCCTCCTTGCAAAATCACCCTCTTTTTATTTTTCCTCTTGATTTCTTCTTTTCTCTCCTTCCCGCGGCTGCACTCTTCCCGCAGCTGCATGCAACGCAGCACTTCTTCCCGTCACTTCTCCCTGCCAACGCCTCTCCCTATAGCTGCAACTTGCGCACCCTCTCCCTGCTGCAGCCGGCACGCCACTCTCTCCTCCTCTATAACTAGCTGCAGCTTCATCCTCGCAATGGAGGCTGCTGCAGCAACAAAAACCCGCAGCCATCTTCTCCACCGCTTTCCCCTCCCATACGTCGGCCCTCCGTCGAGGAGGCACCCGGCGAGCACGAGAACCCATGGTGGTGCACACCACCACAGTGGGAGCACCACCGCCCAGCTCTTCGACGAGCCGGTGGGCGTGGTGCATTCCCTCGCTTCATTTTTTTTCTCTTTAACGCCATTGCCGCCTCTCCAAGCTTCGAAGCTTGAAGCCACGGCAGCAGCACCCACACAGCAGCAGCAGCAGGTCCTCCCGCTCCTCCGCGACCGTCCCCGCAGCCGCTCACCGCCTCCGCGCACGTCTGCAGGGCATTCCCCGCCTCCGTCTCCGTTCTGTCCGCCTCGCAGTTGCACCTGTAGCCGTCCGCCGCGCGCACGGCAGCGGCCAGCTACGGCCTCGCGCCGCCCCCTGCCCTCCTCCGCGACCCTCCGCGACCACCTGCAGACCTCCTCCACGCTCGCTCCTCCACGCCTTCGCCCGCCCGTCGCCTTCGCACACGCCTGCAGGAACCCTATGCGAAGCCGCACCCACATCCGCCGTCTTCAGACGTCTACCTCCGCCTTCAGACGATGCGGCGTCAGACGTCCGCCGGAGGCGGCAGACGTCTTAACTCGCGCATCTGCGATCTCTCGCTCGCCCGCTCTCTCTCTCTCTGCTGATCTCTCCCGCCCGCTCCCGCTCTCTCTCTCACGTATTCTCTCTCTCTCTCTCTCTCTTTTTTACTCACTAACAGACACACACTCACAGCAACGCACACACACACACGTTCACCGACGCACACACACCTATACCAACACATACACACACACTCACACACTTATAGTAACATATATATAAATATATATATATATATACATACATACATATATATATATATATATACATAGTATATCTATATAGTTATGTATACATACACATATATATAATATATATACATATATATATAATATATATATATATCTACTTATATATACATCTATATACTTATACATATACTTATACATATATAGACATATATACTTATATACATATATATATATACATATCTATATACATATATATATACATATATATAGTAATATATATATATATACTTATATACATATATATACACATATATATCTATATATATATATCTATACATATATAACTATACATTTATATATATATATAGATATATTTACTTATATACATACATATGTACATATATTTTCATGTTATTTATTATACGCTGTATTGCGGGAATATCTGCACCAGTTGTTGATATTCCTTGATACACGCGTACAAAAAAAGCGTGGTCCCATACATCATCCATCCTCCATCCACACTCCACGCAGCACCTAGTCGTGTTGGTTGCATCTCTCTAGACGTCGACTGACTCGACATAGTGCTACACTCCATCGCCACCTCCACCCCCACCCCTTTATATATATACTACATATATATATATACATACTATATTTACTTTCTGTCTATTTGCTTTTCTGTTAGCAAAAAGATAAAAAAAATACATAAAAAAGAAAAGATAATCTTTGACTTGCAGGTACCTCGTCTTGCGAGTAGCAAGACTTGTTTTGGGACTCTATTTGGCTAAAAGCCAAGGACACAATTTTGAGGGTGTGCCTCAAGAACAAGGATTACCATAAAAAAACCGAAATAAGAAAAACACCAAAAACACAATAAACGAACGGAAGAGACGCGTTTTAAGGAAAACGTAGAAACTCGACTTTAACCCCACTTCCCTGTGTTCGACCCTGGGCCTAAAAGTGACAAGATAAAATCAATTAGGCCAGGTTAAAAATTTTGTAAAGAGATGGTTAGGTCCAAATTAGGTTAACCACTATACACATTTCAACGATAAAAATATCATATTAACAACCTATTCGGGCCGACCCATCAGCAATCATACGATCATGTTTTGAGTTTAGAAATTTCACAAACAAGATCCTTTTGCACACAATTTTAAGCCACAGATTTTAAGCTCCAACCTCTTAACAGTCCCAATTTTTAAAGTGTCCACTGAATTAATTTGATTCAAGCACTTTAGTGGTTTTAGATTTAGGTTCAATGCAGATGCATGACAGGTAATTGATGCTCAAGAGAAGACGTACCTTAGTCCAGCATTTTTTACGTAGGAATGTATGCAATACAGTAAAAATAAACTAGTTGCTACTCATTCAGTCCTAGATGGTTATCCTATAGATATGCAGCTTCTAGCAGGCAGTTCAAATATTTTTTTATATTTAATAATAATAATAATAAGCAAACAGACCTAATTTAACTAACTAACCAACATGCTATTCAAACAATTTGAATAATCCTATAATCTAAATAAATGGGAACACGCTCCCAAAAATATGCTCCCGCATACAAGAGCGATAAGAAATAAAGAAACATTGGGAACACGTTCTGAAAAATACTCGACAAGGTTCCAAAAGATAGAAATTAAATTCTAATGTCTATCTAAACTAAATCTAAACTAAGCTCTAATGACTAAATCAGAAACAGGCTTCTCTATAAGCCTACGTGCGTGGGATCAAGGCCCACGTGCTCTTGTTGCTGGCCTCCAGGTGGAGTCAAGGTCCGCCGAAAATATCATCTCCGCTGTGCACGCTTGCCATGTTCGATGTTCAAGGTCAATGTCGTCGCGCTGCTACGCCTGTCGCCCGGTCAAATTCCCCGCATAATAAGATAAAGAATAATTACGCAACTCAGAATATTCAAAAATAATAAAGTGAATCTATTGAGTCTGTTGCCTCCCTAGCAACGATGCCATTTGAAAGTGCGATCTTCATTTTCGTTGAAAACTTTAACATAAAATGATGTGTCATTGTATTTAATCGTGTGGTAGAATATCACTTTCCAAAACATTTTAATTTTTAGAATCTAACCACGAATAGTTAGGTCATCTCCACAGGGAGGAATTAACCTATCAAAATGAGTAATGATGCATCAAGTAATCGTGAATATCAACAGATGTGCATGCTAATTAGTGTTCTCATTTCCAGCATAAATTCTCAATTTAGATAACTAACCAAGAATCTTAGGGTGCACATGCAAAATCACCACCATGAAAATACTAGAATTGCTATCCTAATTCAGACAAGCATCATCAAATTTATCTAAATCTGAATTTGTTCCCCATAACAAAGATACATGCTAGCTTAGTCATGAGATCAATGTAATGTGACTGCATGAAATTCAATTAGAATTGAGGGTCATTCATGCAATTCTACTGCAATATAATAATAAGATAAATAAGTAAATAGTATCTTTGACAATGGCAATGCTTGTAATTTCTAATGTCATGTTTTACTTTTCCAAAACAGAGCAATTGCTCTTCTAGGCACGCATGAGCCAGAGGGCCCATAGCTGATGGAGAGAAGCCCATGAGAGGTTGGCCGCGATGAGAGGATCACGATGGCAGTGGTGGAATCAACTATGGTGGCTTGAGGTTGTCGGCCGCCAAGGAGGAACCCGCTGAGGGTTGGTTACTCCATGTGTGCGCGTGGTTCTTGGTGGGCATGTCTGAGGGTGTGGTTGTGTTCGTGAGGTTGAGGCAAGCTTAACTGAGGCGACAGCATGGAGAACGGTGGTCTGTGGTGGTGGCTGCACTTGGAGTTGGACGGATAGCAATGGGTTCCTTCAGGGATGAAAGATGAATAGTGCGATGTCCCCGTGCATTGAGTTGAAGGAGGAGAAGAAGCCAGCTGGCCTCTGTGGTGTTTGCATGCGCGCACGGGCTAGATGTGCGTGCATAAGGGTGTGCAACTTCTGGCCGTAAGGGGCGTGCAAGTACTGTTGGCTTCAGTGGCTGTGGCTGCATGCATGTAGGCTGTGAGCGCACGGTGAAGCAGGATGAGGCACGCTTGTTGAAGGCAGCGCACGCTTGGTGAAGGCAGCGCATGCGGCGAGGGTGCACGCGCAAGGGCGTGGTTGCATGGCTAGTGAGGGCATGGGTGCGGGCTACTGAGGGCGTGGGTGCGGGGAGGCGGTGGAAGTGGGTGGTGGTGCGTGGTGTTGGAGAGGTTGGCGGTGTGTGGTGCTTACTGGTTCCACAGTGCGTGCCCTCTCCATGTTTGGGAAGGTGGAGTGGAAGAGATATCCCCTCAAGGGGAAAGAAGGTGAAGGCCCCCTCTCTCTTGCCAAGAACTTGTTTTATCTCCTCCCCCATCCGTAAGTCAAGGGATTTTTAAATCCCTTGATAAATTTGGCCTTCGGCTATCGGGGAGATGTTCAGGCCAGGTGGAGGTTGAGGAAGGCTCAGTTGAGGCCGGCGGCTATTGGGGGAGGGGAAAATTTAATTCACCCCCTCGTCTCTTGCAAATTATTCCTACAGTAATGAAACATAAAATAATTACATTTTAAGTTATAGAATGCGATAGAATAGATAAAAACTCAAGTAATGATGCATGCACTCATTCTATAACCTAATGTAGTTATTAACAAACATAAAATGTAAAATAAAGTTAACTTAGGCGTAACAATAGTTCATTAAAATGGACTCATCACCAAACCTCACGGAATATTTTTCTGTGAATGTTAAAAGTTTTAGATGAATTTTATCATGGCCAGAACCTCTTTAATTCATGTGGGTCTGAAATTAGTTTTTTAGGTGCTGAATCAGTTCTCGAAATACGTAAGAATCCATTTCTATCTATGTGGATCCTCTTAGTAGACTTTAATGCTCATTAGACCCTAGATTAACCCCTAGCAATCCTTGTGGTTATTTTTCATTCGTGATATGATGTTAAAACTGCAGAATTAACGCTGATTTTGTGTATTCCTCTCAGAATGGATATGCAAGGAATTATGGCCATCAGGCGATTATATAGGAGCTTTTGTCAATAAATGCTAACTAATTAAAGCTATTTATGGCTCATGATGATGTCATCATCACCCACAACAAGCTGATGGGTTTGGATAGATTACCGCTGCCTAAACACCGCAACCTAGAAGGATCGCTTTCACTTGCCATTTATTGATTAGATACTAGAGAAATTGTCAGGGAATAAATACTTCTGTTCTCTCGATGGATTTTTGGGTACAATCAACTTCCCGTCTTTCTAGACGTCCAGGAGCATACTGTTACAAAAATAAGTGTGATTTGTAATTAGGGTTTTCAAATCCTTGTAACATGCAAATTTGCAAATGCTTTTAAATTTTATAAACCTAGATAGGGAGAGTATCTATGGTCGTCAAAGGAGGCGATGTTTGCAAAATTCTAATATCTTACTTGAAAATGGAGATGAACTTTCTTTTTAATTTTTAATAGATATTTTTTTTTTGATTTTTTAATAATAAGGTGATGCAGTTTGATTGCGGAAAAGACAAACACCTAATAGGTAAAATCTAAGTGGCGAAAATTGATTTCTTTCTAAGTTCACCCTAGGCATGTAGAGGCCTAGGGTAATTAGAAAGAAAGAGTGTAAATGAACTAAAGAAAAAGTAAAAAAAATTGTAACAAAGATTGATTGAGAAAAAGACAACTTAAATTGATGAAGTGTTTTACATAAAACCTAGTAGAGGAATGCTTCTACTACTAGTAAACAAAAATAAAGAAAATGCAAAATACTAATCCTCTGAATGGTGAAGAGAGGCTCTTGCTCCAACTACGGCAGCACCCGTAATCGAAAACAACACCTTCTTCTTCTTCTCCTTGCAAACTCCTTCAAAGTGAAGTCCTCCTCCTGGCAAGCCATAGAAGGGGCAAGCCATTGCTCCTTCACAGGTGGATGGTTTCCACCTCAAAAGCTCCTCCAAGGGTGCGTGTGTACCACCCTCAAGACCTCCTCCAATGGTCTTCCTAGCCTAGCATCTCGTCTAACTGGCTTGGTGATGTAGACACATCCATTTAGGTTGAAATGCCTATTCATGTATGTTCCTAGGCATAGATTTGCATTCCATACTATAAATATTGCATAGCATGCATCATTCTACATTTAGATTAGTTGTGCATATTTCAGGTTAATTGCATCCTTTTTTTGGTCAGGATGATGATCGAAGTCCAAAGTCTCCAAAATCATCTTGATCGGAGTCCCGTAGCACCATATGCAGTCTAAGGAAGATAAACGGCAAAGGGACTAGGTGATGTAATTCGAAGCTTCAAATGATAAATCTGACCACACGGATGGATTTGGGTTGACGATCGCAGTCCAACAGTGCCTAAATCGACTCAATCCGACTTCTGTAGCACCCCTACAACAGAAAGAAGGTGGACGACCTAGAATGCCCCATGTGGTGCAACCCAAGCCACCCATGCTCACGCACGAGCCACCGCATGCGCACGCACAACTGTGCAAGTGCACGTGCGCGTGCGAAGGCACACATACACAGCAGCAGCGCACGTGGGTGCACGCACGAAGGCACGCGACATGGGCACGCGGAGCATGCGCCAGCGCAGCGGTCGATGGGCCCATCTGCTATCTTCAGTGATGTTTGTGGCAGATCTTCAGCGACATTTATGACCATCATTAAATGTCCTCTATACGAATTTGATTCTTTCCTCCACTATTAAAGGACCCCTGCCCCTCTCATTTTTCTTCATCTCTTCCTTTCTTCCTCTCACCACCTCTAAGGTTCTTGAGAGAGCTTGTCCCAAGCCTGGGATGCTCCTCTAGAGTAGAAAATCAAATAGTTTTCTCTCCCCTCATCCCCATTCGTGGAGCATCTTGTGGTCGCCCTCTCACCACCCTTCAAGAAGAAGATCCTCGCCATGATATCGTTCTACGCGCCATTGTCCGTCTTGCGGCTACATCCTCCTTCATCCCACTCATCACCACCTTCCTTTAAGAGATGTCAGAGCGAGTCATCCTCCGAGCAACCGTCGAGGGGGATTTCTCTCACCTCATTCTATCTTTTTACGCTTTCGTAGTGTAGATTTTCTGCTTTCGTAGTTGTAACAAACACTTGCTTATGAATAGATGATTATTTCTCTCTCTCTTATATTGTTGCAAGTAGATTTATTAGAATTCATCGACCTGATCTCTTGCTTACTAGAAATACCAAAAAAAAATAGAAAAGATAAAAACAACCAAAAACAAATAAAGGAGAAACGTGGATTTTCAAAATCAAACGTTTGCCTCCCCGTGTTCGACCCAATATTCACTTTTCGAGTTTCGATTATAAATTTTATCTGATAGACGTGTTTTGCAAGCTATGACAACGGGTCCTCTGAACCCTAATTTTAATTCGCGAAACACACCTTGATCATTTTGGCGGCATTGCCTGGGAGGCAACGCTCTTTGGTTTCTCTCGCATTTTTTCCACCTTACCTAACTTTTGTCTCACTTTTCTCTAGTCTTACTGTGATTGTAGGTACTCTGCCGAGGTGGGCCAAAGTGGTTAGATTGGAGAGAAGTGCGGATGAAGGTTTTGTAGGTTTATCCCCACCACCTCTACCCCTTTGTTCATTTCACCACACTAATAATTCAAACCCAAATCAACTTATGTGCTTTTTATAAACCCTAGGATAGATTTGGTTGTTTGTTTGCCACCTCCACTCATCTCACCCCCTCATATATTAAAAAAAAAAAACTCTTCTCTTGTTGGATTTTCTAAAAAATACACACATTAACACCCACAACTCTCAACTTAAGGTGCACCACTCCACTTTGATTCTACCACTTAACCGAGATCTGACCTGTGGATCCGGTACACCTTAACTCAACACGCACATAAGTTAGTAGAAATCTGATTAGGCTAAGACTTTTTGTGTGCCTTAATCAAGTGGTGCAATACGCCAATTGCTTGAACTGTTTAGGCCGCACCACTCAATCTAAAACTGATCCATCAAGTTTCTTGCCACTAAGGGTTGATTCTTAAGGCTGAACCAGGCACTCCACATTTTTCTTCAATTTTAAAGGAACATATCAACACCTGTGTTTTCAAAACATGGAGTGTTCTACAAAACCTTGATTGAACCAACCTAAGAACTAAACCCTAAAAGCTACTAAACAAGGTTAAACCCTAAAAGACACATCATCAAATAACCTTATTTGCAAACTATGGTTGTGCACACACACATTTTGAATTAATCATTAAGGTCACAACCCATCTAAAGGGCCCATCACATTCCAAGAGCACAATCATCCCAATCCTAATTAAAACTGAGTAGACATTGGCCTTAAGAATTGATTCTCACTTCAAGGCTCAAACTGACATTTTGTTTCGATTAATCTACTTTTGCTGGTCCATCTAATGTTTAGCTAGGGGAGTAGCATCAAACGATCGTGGTTTGGGGGTACACTAGGAACAAGAGGCGTAAGCCAATGGAAGAAGCATCTCCCTAGTCCCTCCTTCTAACTGGTTGGATTGGTCGGATAAAAGTATATCAAAACATTCATAATCTCAAGACGGGTCCTAGGAGTCTGTAGGTCTTTAAGCTACCCACATAAGGACAGGTTTGGTTGATTGTACTACAGGGCACCCTTCTCTCTTTTGTCTTTCCTCCTATCCTACCTTGTATCCTTCCACTTCTTACACGCATTTCCCATCCTATCATCCTACCACCACTTATCCCCAAGATGATTACCATCCCGACTTGACTTGTAATTACACATCCACTAGCCATGATAACTTTGATTGGGGATATGAATTTGGACCTTAGTGTCCAGGGCCTAACCCTGGACAACAAGACTATGGTTACTATCCTCCCAGAGCTACAATGATTATAGATCTTGGTCTTTTGATGATCAAACCAGCCTGATCTACAATCAGGAAGGATATCATGATTATAACACCTACCTTCCCCAGTATTCCAATGAATATAGGTCGCCACCATCCTTTAAACAACCTGAAATGACCTACTATCAGGGAGGGACCCGAGAACCTAGATATGTTGACTCTCGTAGATTGAACCCAAACCCGCCCAACCCTTAACTGAACCAGTCGGCCCAGGTGAACCAAATCCAAGATAGGGTGTTGGCTAATTTGAGGAATACTATACAATCTTTATAAGATCATCCAACACAATGCACTGAAGCAATGGACCCTATGATAAAAATGATTGATGAGCTAAATAGTTCTTTATTGGATTTACTCCAAAATGTTAGGGATATTCACCTGGGTGAGTTTCTTCTTAGGAAGTTGTCAAGGTTGAGGATGAGATTTGCGGTTGCCCTAGTCAAATCTTGGGATGATTCTCAAGATGAACCTCCTTTAGGAGAGCCAATGTTTGAACCCGCTCAGGCGCCTATCGGGGGGGATACATATTCTGAGACTGGAGATCACCAGGTTGGGCTAGAACAAACAATTGAGGATGATGAACCAATTAATTCACCCAAGATCCTTGGCCCAGGGAACGATGAAAAATATGCCTCCATGGACCATGAAATGACATATTATTTGGAGACATATAAATGAGGATCAAGAATTCTTTTATTCTGAGGGTGAGGAATCTCTGAGTGACGTCTCACTTGAAGTTAAGGAAAATGATTTTAGTGAGGAAATTGGGCTTGAGGAGTATGACAAACCATTTGATAGCCTGACCATTGAAGATTTTGATTCGGTTGGGGCTAATTTGTTGGATCTGAATCCTCATAATTCAATCAGTAGTCCCATTGTTCAACCACACCCTGAAGTGTTGAATTATGATATTCTTGACATTACCAAACCCAAGTCAATCCTGATTGAGCCACAATTGTTGGACTTGGGTACTTTCGATGAGGTGTACAATGATTTGGCGATCCCAAAAATATTGATTTCAGAGGATAGGATGTTGGAATTAAAAATTTGGGAGGCTAATTCTAAGGGAACTTTGATTTTGGATCTAAGGGTACCTATGGACCTGAAGCCACCAATTTTCTACCACGACCCTTACGATGTCTTTCGCGTGCAACCTAAGCTCGAAATAACTGATTATTTTTCTGAGCTGAATGTCAAGTGGACATCCGAACCTATTAAATCATCTTTACCCGTTGTCCGACACTTTGGTCTTAGGTTGCACACCACAAAACTATAGGCCCAGCACCGCAAACACAATAATCATAGGTTATGGGTGATTTTCATCCAAACCTTAGAACCACTCGACCTTGGGGAATGGATCTACACAATAATCTGGTCCACGTCTGTGGAAATCTTCTACTGACAGGTCAGAGGATTAATCATTTGATTTTGATTCTGACTCGCACTTGTGAATTCTCAATTTCTTCCTTGTATGTATTTTATGCCTAGGTGAAGGAATTAAATTTAGCACATATTTATATTTCACATTCTCTGTGGAGCTGATCGAATTTCTCACGATGTTCAGGTGATATTCTGTTTACTCTACCCTTTACATGTCTTTGTTTTCACAATGAGGACATTGCATCATTTAGGCATGGGGGGTGGATAATCAATTCCTGAGATCATTTTGTTAACTCCATAGGAATTTTTTTTAGTTTCTTATAAAATAAAAAATTTAAAAATTTGAAAGAAGATAAAAAAAGAAGAATTAGGAGAAGAGAACTTTGGCATTTGTAAGTTATTAACTTTAGGAAATGATACGAGAGGACCTAAACACTTAGACTATTCAGGTCTTTGGGCTTAATTAGCCTAGGTGTCCACTCGAATGTGGACTTAGTCTTGATTCCTCACTAATTCAAATTCATCTTTAATCTAGTAAATAAATTGGGATGATAAGTACATGACTTATCAACTCACCCTCTGATTTGAAAGGACTTTAAGCCTAAGTAGTTACACACTTTTTGCACTAACTTAGTTTTTGATGGTTTCTTCAAAAATTAGGTAGCTAATGAACTGTCTAGGGTGGTATGGCTAGCAAGTTGTCGGTGGTAACAGCTCATCAGTGAGTTGTCCCGAGGCCAGCCACAAGACCATTTTCATCGTACTGCCATTAGGTAAATCTTAGATCAGGGAAGCCACTTACTTAAAAAAAAATAAAAAGAAAAAAATAAAAAAAGGAGAAAAATGAAAAAATAAATAAAACCACACTTCACCACACGAGTATGGCTAGCAAGTTACCGTAGGTAACAACCCATTGGCCAATTGACCAGAGCCCAACTCACAAAAATGCATAATAATTCCCAAAACACTTAGTGAAGAAGTGGGGAAGTAGAATAAACCAGGGAGATATACACTGGGTTCGCCCTTGTGTTGACCCCATAAATAATAGAAGTAGGGAGAAAGCTAACGTTCGAAAAGATAAACCTTTAAGCATGGTCACCTAGGGTCATAGAAACCTGATGTCTGCTTTAATGGCTGCCTAGTGAGTCTTTCACTCTTTTCATTAGATGCTTAGCACTTAGAGTCCTTTTCAAGTCTTGGGCTGGTCGGGTAGCCGTAAAAAGTTGTCCTGGAACTCTCAAAAATCAAAAGTATAAAAAAATTTGAAAAGAGGAAAAGCAAAAAAAAATGTATCTTTCCTTTCCAAATAAGGCGAGGACTTGGGTGGTCTGAATTCTAGCACACACTCAGGTACTATTGAGTTTTCGTAGTTTAGGACCTTAATTGAAATTTTCTATTGTTAATAATCAACTTAGGCTTAAGAGATCGAGTCTTAATTCTATTTTTATACATAGCATGTAGTTTAATTTTGCTAGGGACTAGCAAGAGATAGGCATGGGGGTATTGTTGAGAGCGAAAAACTACATATTCACAGTTGGATTTGAAAACCCGTCATCATAGTTCGAGTCACAAAGAAATCTGTTCAACAAATAAAATTTATATCGAAAATCTGTAAAGAAGTTCCAGGTCGAGCATAGGGAGGCTACGTCGATCTCAAAATCCGCAACTATATATATATTTTTTTTGTTTTTGTTTGAAAATAAAATGATCACAATGGAATCGATATAAACAATAAGAGAGAGGGGGGAGAGAACAATCACTTGGTATTTGAATAATGTTTTTACAACTAAGAAAGAGGGAAATGATTACACTAGAAAGTGGGAAACTATTACAACTAGAAAGCGGGAAATTCTACTCTAGAAAGCGATAAAAGAAGTGAGAGAGAAGTTATCCTCCTCGACGAATGCTTAGAGGATGAATCGGACGGAGGTGACTCCTGGAAGATGGAGGATGAGGTGGGAAGAAGGAGGACGAAGTCGGAAGAATGGGAACGAGGCAGCATGTTGTCGTCATCACGGGATCCAATTCCAAAATGGGGGCGAAAGCTTGGATTTAGTTCTTGATGAGCATCCTGGGTATGGGACAAGCTTCTCTTATGATTTGGAGAGGAATAGAGGAGAAGGAAGGGACGAGAATTTCGTAGGGTAGGGGACTCCTTTCATAGTTGCAAGGGTTGGGGGCAATTTAGAGATTTTAACTTGAAATTATTAATTAAGGGACCTTTAGTGAGGGAATTAGATGTCGCTAAAGGCCCATTGTGGGAGACATGTGCACTCTGTGCGTGTGCCTACCCCTCTCCCATGCCTAAAATGCATGCCCACATTTGGACGATATCAGTTGTTTGATCTCAAGATCGGACAACTTAAGGTCGTCCTCGCCTGCGCCGTGCTTCAGCTTCTCATCGCCTGATGGCTCGTTCGATCACACGTGAGTTTCGTGCATCGAATCGCGCATTCATCCTATCAGATCATCCATGCTGTTGATTTCTGATCGTTCGACTGTGACGATGTGCCTACGCTTGAGGAGAGGCCATTCGACATTTCAGACGCTCACCTCCTGCTGACGCAGCGCCTTAACCGCTGCGCTACACGTGCGGTTAAGGCGTAGTGATGGTTTTGCAAATGGTTGATCTCGGCCATTGGATCTTCACCTGACGGTTGAGATTAGGAGTTGATTCAACCTTCAGATGAGGGGAAGTGCTGATGAGCAGTGACGTGGCCGATTCTCAGACGTTGGATGGGCATCAAACATTGGAGATTCAACGAGCGGGTGAAGAAGAAATGCAGTGGCGGGTCCCTGTGGTCGATCGGGTGGCTGATATGGCACCACGTGGTGCCATCATGGTCGTCCATATTTTGTGTGTTGTAGACGGTGCCACGGGTGTCGGATTGGATTGATTTTCATGCCGTTAGGCTATGATTGTCGATTCAAACCCATCCGTGCGGTCAAACTTGTCGTCTAAGGTGCGGATTAACACCATCTTGACCCTTGATCTCTAGGCTTCCTTGGACTATATCTGGTGCTACGGATGTCATATCAGAGCAATGTTGGAGTTGTTGAACTCCCCTTGTTGCCCTAATCAGATCCGTATGGTTGGATCCTCGGTCCGAAGCCCTGATTAAAAGGGTGCCCTATTTTTGGCCAAAAAGGGAGAAAATTAACCTAAATTTTTTACAGACTACCCTAAATGCAAGATGATGCATGTTATGTAATATTTATAGTATGTGATGCATTTCTATGCTTAGGAACACGCATAAATAGATAGTTTATATGATGTAAACGTGTTTACATCGCACTCCCATGACTATCTTTTGCTAGTTCCTAGCAAAACTACATGCTATTTCTAAAAGAATTAAGTCGTATTACTTGGTCAAAAGTTATTTTCAGCAGTTAAGGATTTGAACTTGGATTTGAACTAAAGTGGCACAATAGTGCCCACGTATCAGCCAAGATGCGGACCGCCTCAAGTTCTCGCCTTATTCAAAGAGGGATCTCTTTTTCTCTTTTTCTTCTTTTCTTTTATTTTTTTTGGATTTTTGAATTTAGGGTTACAGAGCAGCTTTCTACGGCCACTCAACCCGCCCAAGACTCAATAGGAACCCTAAGTGCTAAGCATCTTTTTGTGAATGTGATAGACTCGTTGATCAGCAATAAGAACAGACTTTAGGTTTCTATGCCCCTAGGTGACCGTAGAAAGAAATCTGCTTGAAGGTGGATCTATACGACCGGTAGCTTTCTCCCTACTTTTATTTTTATGGGGTCAACACAAGAGTGAATCTAGTGTATATCTCCTCGGCTTATTCTACTTCTCTACTTCTTCCTAAGTGTTTTGGAATTTGTAGTGCATTTCTTGAGCTAAGTTCTGGACCACCGGTTGATGAACTATTACCACCGACAACTTGCTAGCCATGCTCATGTGGAGAAGTGTGGCTTATCTCTTTTTGTTTGTTTTTCTTTCTTTTCTTCTTTTCTTTTTCTTTTTCTTTTCTTTTTGAACTTTCTTTTTCTTTTTAAGTAGGTGGCCTCCCTAGTCTAAGATTTACCTAAAGGCAGTAAGAAAAGAATGGTCCAGTGGCTGGGCTTTGGAGAACTTACCTATGGGCTGTTACCCACAATAACTTGCCAGCCATACCACCTTAGAATGTTGATTAGCTACCCAATTTCCATTAAAATCGTCAAAAAATGAGTCAGTGCGAATAGTGTGTAGATGCTTAGACTTGAGGTTCCAACAAATCAGAGGGTGTGTTGATCAGTCATGTAGTTATCACCCCAACTAATTTAATCAAACTGAAATCAAATTCGGGATGGTGAGGACTCGATAAACAAATCCACATTTTAGTGGATACCCGAACTGATTAAGCCCAAAGACCTGAAGGGTCTTAGTGTTTAGATCATATAGTTTTATTTCCTATGATTGAAAATTTTCTAAAGCCAAAGTTCTCTTTCCTAATTCCACAATTTTTTCTTTTACAAAAACAGAATGAATCTACGGAGCTGACAAAATAATTCAAAGATGAATATCCACCCCCCCATGCCTATCTAATGCAATGTCCTCATTGTATTAAAAAGACATGAAACATAGTGGAGTAGAGTAGAAAGTACCTGAGTTGCGTGAATAATGGGTCTGCTATGAGATAAATAGAAACTGTATACATGCTAAATTTAGTGCCTTCAGCTAGGCACACTACACAAAGAAGAAGAAATAAAAATTTCATAGGTGCAGGTCAGAATCAGAATAAAAAGATGCAACCTAAGACCTTCCAGCAGATGTCCATAGATGTGGACCAGATTATGATGCAGAGCCATTCCCCATGGTTGAGAATATCTAAAGTTCTAGATAAAAATTACCCAGAACCTGAGATCAGTATGCAAGTGGGGTCGGGCCTGCAATTTATGAGGATGCAACCCAAGACTAAAAAGTCGGGTTATAGGGAATTCAAGATCAAAAGGATAATCAATGAATGTGTGCTTGTGTTGGACATCCTCAGAACAAAAGTCGTAAGGGTTCCTGGTTTGATGGTTTCAGATTAATTGGTACCCTTAGACTTGATCTTTCACTTCCTCCGGAATTAACTTCCCAAATCAATATTTCCTAACTCCTATCCTCCCTCAGAATGTCAAATTCCAGGACCTCCAATATATTAATCACCCCATCTGAAATTTCCAAGTCTAAAAGATGTGGCTAAATCAGAATTTACTTGGATCTAGTTATTTCAAAAATAGAATCGTCAGTAAACTCAAAGGGATGTAACTGAGAATTAGGGCATTGAATTGAATCCTTAATGCAGGGATATGGATCTGCCATAGAAGCCATAATATGATCAATTTCCTCAGTTATTGGGCCTTCATATGATCTATCGGATTCCTCTGACACAGTTGTCTCATAGAAATCGTGTTCTATAAACTCACGTGATACTATGCAAACTGATTCTTCACTTTTAGAATCAAAGAAATCTGAATCCACATTAATGTATGTCTTAAAACTATCAATCATTTTCCGATCTATGGAGACATACATGTCCTCATACCTCGGCTCAGGGATCTCAAGTGAAGAAATCAGATCATCCTTAATTGGTTTTTCTAGATCAATCTGGTCAGTCTCTTAACACGTGTCCCCCCCAACATTGGCATGAGTGAGTTCTGACATTGGCTCTCTTGAAGGGGGTTCATCCTGCGAATCATCCCAAGATTGAACTAAAGCAACCACAAATCTCATTCTCAGTTTCGATAACTTCCTAAGTAAAAACTCACCCGGGTCCTTATCCTTAACATCCTGGAGCCCATCCAACAAATACTTGTTCAGATCGTCAATCATTTCAATCAGGCGCTCCAATTCTTTAGTGTAAGGTTTTGGCTGAGCTTCCAAAGATTGTATAATATTCCTCAACTTTGCCAAAACCTTTTCTTAGACCTGGCTAACCTAAACCAAATGGTTTGGTTCAGGATTCGGCGGGTTTGGGATCAATGCAGAGGAGTTAACGAATTGAGATTTGTGATACCCTCCCTAATAATAGGTCATTTTGGGTTGTTCATGAAGTGGTGATGACATAATGGCGGTGTATTTAGGGCATGGGTAAGGATCAGTGTATGCTCCTTGATTGTCGATCGTATTAGGTTGTCCATGAAGGGATGACGATTTATAATCGATGTGGCTCTGAGAAGGATAAAAATTTTGATGATGGTGTTCAGGGTCAGATTCTGAACACGAAAGTCTGGAATTGTGTCCCCAATCGGAGTTATCCCAACTAATAGATGGTTGATTACAATACGATTCAGGATAATCATCATGTTGAGGATAAGTCATAATAGGAGGGAAAGAGTGGGAATGTGCATAAAATGTAGAAGGATTCATGATAGACGAGAGGAAGAAAGGCACCCTGCAATACCAACAATCAAACCTGTCCTTAAGTGGGCTAGCCTAAAGACCTACAGACTCTCAGAACCCATCTTGAGAGAAAGAAAAGATTCGATCTACTTCATTTCATTCAATCCGGTCAGTTAGAGGGAGGAACTGTGGAGAAGGTTCTTCCTTTGGCTTGTGCTTTGGTTCCTAGTGTACCCCCCAACTACGATTGTCTGATTCTGCTCCCCTAGCTAGACATCAGATTGAACGGTAGAAACAAACTAATAAAAAATAATCTCGTTCTGGGCTCCGAAGAGCCAGTCAAATCCTTAAGGCCAACGTCTATTCTATTTTAATTAGGGTTAGGTTTGAATGTGCTTTGGAATGTGATGGGCCCTTTATCTGGGTTGTGCCCTTAATGATTGATTGATGTGTGTGTGCATGTACAACTAGCGATTTACAAGAAAGATTATTTTTTATGCGGTGAATTTTACGGTTCAAATCTTGCTTAGTAGCTTTTAGGATTCAACTTTAGGTATTTTCAATCAAGTTTTGTTGGCACACTGGTAAATCCCTAAGAGTTGAACCTATGTGGCAGCTACTTAGTGAGTTGATTTTAATTGAAGTGGTGCTGCCCAATCAACTCAAACAATAGGCTTATTGCACCACTTAACTAGGCACACAAGTGATTACCTAATCTAATTTCTACTCGATTATGTGTTTGGGTGTGTGTATCGGTTACAAAGATCGGTTTATTGATTGAGTTTGAGAATCAGATGTGGTTGTGTACCTCCGTGAGATTTTTAAAATTTTTCTTTTTAATTGCTGATGGTAGGATAGGTGTAGGTGTCAAACAAACAATCAAAAGTAACCATAGGGTTTATGAGAACACCTAGGTTGATTTAAGTTTGTGTTATTACGTGGTGGAATGAAAACTAATGGGTAGGAGGTGGGGGTAAACTTACAAAACCTTCAACAGCACCTTGCTTTGATCTACCGCTTTTGCTCATCTCAAAAGAGTACCTACAATCACAATAAGAAAGGAGAGAAGTGAGTTAAATGATTCGTAAGTCAAAAATGAGAAGAATAAAAGAGCATCGCCTCCTCGGCAACGGCACTAAAATGTTGATAGTGGAAAACTACGCGTTCGCAGTTGGATTCGAAAACCCGTCATCGTAGTTCGAGTCACGAAGAAATCCGTTCAACAAATAAAATTTATACTGAAAATCTGCAAAGAAGTTCTGAGTCTAACACAAGGAGGCTATATCGATCTCAAAACTTGCAATTATATTGTGTTTTTGTTTAAAAATGAAATGATCACAATGGAATCGATATAAATAATAAGAGAGAGAGGGAGAGAACAATCGCTTGATATTTGAATAATGTTCTTGTAATTAAGAAAGCAGGAAATGATTACACTAGAAAGTGGGAAACTGTTACAACTAGAAAGTGGGAAATTCTACTCTAGAAGGCGATAAAAGAAGGGAGAGAGATGTTATCCTCCTTGACGAATGCATGGAGGACAACCCAGATGGAGGTGACGCCTGCAAGACGAGGACAAGGCATGAAGAAGGAGAGCGAAGTCGGAAGAATGGGAACGAGGTAGCACGTCATTGTCGTTGCAGGATCCACTTCTAGAACGGGGGTGAAAGCTTGGATTTAGCTCTTGAGGAGCATCCTGGGTGTGGGACAAGCTTCTCTTAAGCTTTTGTGAGGAAGAGAGGAGAAGTAAGGGATGAGAATTTCATAGGGTAGGTGTTTACTTTTGTAATTGCAAGGATTGGGTGCAATTTGGACATTTTAACTTCAAAATATTAATTAAGGGACCTCTAGTGACGGAATCAAACATCGCTAAAGACCCATCGTGGGTGACATGTGCATGCAGCACATGTGTCTGCTCCTCTTCTGAGCATAAAATGCACACCCACGTTTGGATGATATTAGCCGTCTGATCTTATGATCGGATGGCTTAAGGTCGTCCCCGCCTGCGCCGCACTTCAGCTTCGCACTACTTGATCGCATGTAAGATCACGCGTGAGTTTCGCATGTCGAATCGTGCGTTCATCCTATCAAACGATTCGAGCCGTTGATTTCTGATTGTTCAGCTGTGACGGTGCACCTGCTCACGAGAAGGAGAGGCCGTTCGATGATTCGAATGCTCGCCTTCTGCCGACGCTGCATTACGCTTGCAATTGAGGTGCGATGTTGGTTTTGCGAACGACCGATCTTGGCCGTTGGATCTTCATCCGACAGTCAAGATCAGGCATTGATTCTTCCTTCAGATTAGGAGAAGCGCTGATGAGCAGTGACGTGGCCGATTCTTAGACGTTGGATGGGCATCCAACGACAGAGATTCGTCGAGCGGGTGAAGAAGAAAAGCAGCGGAGGGTCCCTAGGGCCGATCGAGTGGCTGAGATGGTGCCACATGGTGCCATTTTGGCCGTCCATCTTCTGTGTGCTATAGACAGTGCCACGGGTGTCAGATTGGATCGATTTTCATCCTGTTAGGTTGCGATTGTCGATTCGAACCCATCTATGCAGTCGGATTTGTCGTCTATGGTGCGGATTAACACCATCTTGGCCCTTGATCTCTAGGCTTCCTTAGACTATATCTGGTGCTACAAATGTCTGATCACAGCAATCTTGGAGTCATTGAACTCCCATTGTTGCCCTGATCGAATCCGTACGGTTCGATCCTCGGTCTGAAGCCTCGATTAAAATGTTGCCCTGTTCCTGGCCATAAAAGGAGATAATTAACCTAAATTTTATACAGACTACTCTAAATGAGAGATGATGAATGTTATGCAATATTTATAGTATATGATGCAATTCCATACCTAAGAACACATGTAAATAGGCAGTTTATATGATATAAGTGTGTTTACATCAAGTATGATGTAGATACATCCATTTAGCTTAAAATGCCCATTTATGCAAGTTCCTAGGCTTAGATTTGCATTCCATATTATAAATATTGCATAGCATGCATCATTCTGCATTTGGAGTAGTTGTGTATATTTTTGGTTAATTGCATCCTTTTTGTGGTCAGAAGAGAAGGAGACATATATCGGAGCCTCGGATTGATGATCCGACCGAACAAATCTAATCAGGACAACGGTCGGAGTCCAACGTCTCTGAAAACGTCTTGATCGAAGATCGTAGCACCTTTACAGTTTGAGGAAGATCAATGGCCAAGGGACTAGGTGATGCAATTTAGAGCTTCAAATGACAAATCTGACTACGCAGATGGATTTGAGTCGATGATTGCAACCCAATGGCATGTAAATCAACTCAATCTGACCTCTGTAGCAACCCCTACAACATAAAGAAGATGGATGACCCAGATCATGCCACATGGTGCAATCCAGGCTGCCCATGCGAACACCCGCCCACCACATGCGCACAGTAGTGTGGGTCCGCACGTGCTCATGAAGGCTTTCATGCACAATGGCAGAGTAGATAGGTGCATGTGCGGAGACATGCAACATGGGCTTGAAGAGCATGCACTAGCGTAGTGGTGGGTGGGCTGTCTTCAGCGATGTTTGTGGCGGACCTTCAGCGACATTTATTACCAACACTAAATGTCCTATTTTCAAATTTGATTGTTTCCTTCACCATAAAAGGACCCCTACTCCAATTTTTCTTCATCTCTTCCTTTCTTCCTCTCACCACCGCCAAGGCTCTAGAGAGAGCTTGTCTCAAGCCCAGGATGCTCCTCTGGAGTAGAAAATCAAATAGTTTTCCCTCCCCTCATCCCCATTCATGGAGCATCCCGTGGTCATCCTCTCACCGCCCTTCCAGAAGAAGATCCTCACATCGACGCCGTCCAGCCCCATCCTCCATCCTCCGACTACGTCCTTCTTCGTCCCTCTCCTTACCACCTTCCTCTAAGTGATGTCAGAGCAAGTTGTCCTCTGAGCAACCGTTGAGGGGTATTTCTCTCACCTCATTCTATCTTTTTACACTTTCGTAGTGTAGATTTTCCACTTTCGTAGTTGTAACAAACACTTCCGTATGAATAGAAGATTGTTTCTCTCTCTCTCTTTCTCCCTATCTCTTATATTATTGCAAGTAGATTATTTAGAAGTCATGGACCAGATCCCTTGCTTGTTAAAAATGCAAAAAAAAATAGAAAAGATAAAAATGACCAAAAATAAATAAAAGAGAAATGCGGATTACGAAAACCAAATGTTCGCCTCTGCGTGTTTGACCATGGACTCCCTTTTTGTTTGTCGATTATAAATTTTTTCTGATAAACGTGTTTTGCCATCTACAACGATGGGTCCTTCGAACCTTAGTTTTAATTCACAAAACAGGCCTTGATTACTTGGGCACAAGAGAGAAGAGAAGGGAGGAAGGCACCAAGGGGACAGAGTGTCCCCTTAGTCTTCGTCTTCTTCTTCTTCTTCTTCTCTTGGCCATCAGCCAAAGGTGATCCTTGTTTGTGGTGGTAGGGGGTTTATATAGAAGTGGTGATAGGGTAGGGGTATTTAGTGGATGGAGCTCTAGGATGGGTTGTATAGGGTGGCTATAGGATCCTAGGGTTGAGAGGGGTGGCACCAAAATCGACGAGTGCTTAATGGTTGGCGCCAACCCTAGGTGAGAGCTTGGGTTAGGTTTAGGTTAGTGTGTTGTAAGGGTGAGATGGAGTTGTAGGTGGTGGTTGTTGGAATCTACGGTGGGTTTTATTTGGCACCATATGAGGAGGTGTTTAGGTGTAGGTTAGGTTGAGTTGGTGCCAAAATGGGTGTGGTTAAGGGTTGGTTAGGTGGCGCCAACTCAAGGGTTCTAGAAGGTGGGCAGGTGTAGGGTGGGTGGTCCGGTGTGTTTCGCATGTTAGAAATCGAGGTTACAAGTAACCCATCGTCGTAGTTGCAAAACACGTCAATCAGATAAAAATTATATCAAAACTCCAAGGGAGTCCCGGGTCGAACATGGGGAGGAGACGTTTACTTTATTGAAAATCGCACTTCGATTCGTTTATTTTTGTTATTTTGGGGTTCTTTTTTTGTATTTTTTAAATAAAGGACATGAAGAATGAATCACAAGATAGAAGTGGAACAAATATGATATATATATCAATCCAATGTTGATTAAAATGAACTATAAAAGCATAAAAAGAGAGGGTGGTGAGCAAAAATCTCCCGAATCGGCTGTTCGGTGAGACGACGGTGCCTGGTGGAAGCTCGGACAAGGGAGGTGAGGAGCAGCACGACGGAGGTGAGATGCAGGAGGACGTCATGTTGAGGAAAGCTTCAACGTGGCTCCAGAGTGGAGGTGAGAAGATGGAGGTGATCTGCTACCGGAATGGAGGTGGGCAGACAGCTCTAAGGCGACCTATGAAAGGTGATGGGAAGTAGGAGTATTTGGTGGGATAGAGGTTTGCTAAGTTAAAAGGCACCTTAGGAGCTTGAGAATAAGCTCTAATGGAGCGTTGGTAGGCTTGCTAGAGCTTAGGAGTAGGTGGGAGTAGAGTAGGTAGAGATGGCTTGGAAGGGAGGGAGTGTAGGTCCTTTTATAGTGGAGGAGAAGAGGTAAAAATAGGTATGGGACCATTAGTGACATCAAGGCAGTCGTTGGAAATGTCGCTGTAGGCAGCTCATGCCCGCTGGTGCCCACAGCAGGCTTTGCTTGCATGCGATGAATTACCGACGGATGTAAGCGTCGATGTAAGTCCAGCTGATGCATCACTATAGGTCCAGCTCACGCATAGCTAGCGCTGCACTCCTGCCTTACAGCGCGCGTGCATGCCCACGTGCTGGCGCTGCACTGTGCGCATGCGTGCCTGTGTATGTGCACGTGCACTCGCACTGCTGCATGTGTGCGATGCAGCATGTGTGTGCTGGCGGCCTGGGCTACGTCACTGGCACAGTCTGGGCTGTCTATCTTCTTCTTGTTGTAAGGGCTACTACAGAGGTCGGATTTAGTCAATTTTCAAGCCATTAGGCTGCGATCGTCGACCCAAATCCATCCACGCGGTCAAATTTGTCATTTGAAGCTTCGAATTATGCCTTTTAATCCCTTGGCCGTTGATCTTCCTCGGACTGCATATTGTGCTACGGAACTCTGATCGAGGCAATTTCAGAGGTGTTGGACTCCGATCATCGTCTTGATCAGATCCGTATGTTCGGATCGTCAATCTGAGGATCCAAAATAAATATCCTTCTCTCCTAACCACAAAAATGATGCAATTAACCTAAATTATATACAACTACTATAAATGTAGAATGATGCATGCTATGCAATATTTTTAACATGAAATGCAAATTTAAGCCTAGGTACATGCATGAATAGGCATTTTACCCTCAACAAATGTGTTTACATAAGTAGGCATGGCCTTATAAGGTGGTGGTTATGTGGTGGATGGTTGAGGGTAATTGGTGCCATGTGTAGGGATGTGTACGGGATAGTTATGGTGGGTTAAGTGGAGTTGGCGCCAAGTGTAGGAGGTTTGAAGGTGGTGCTACTAGATAGATGGTGGAGATAGGTTAAGGTGGGATGTGTTGGGTGGATGATGGGGCTTCAAGTTGACACCACATTGATGGGATGTGGAGGCTCTTTTGGTGCCAACTTGAAGTGGGTTATGGTGGTGGTTATGGGTGGTTTTGGAGGGAAAATTAGGTGGCCCTTGGTGGTGGTGGTGTGAAGAGTCATGAGGGTTGGTGGTTCCAACTAGGAGTGGACTAGCTAGCTTGCTTAGGTGGTGAACTTGGAATAGTGGTTAGGGTGAAGTTAGGTTAGGGTTTAGATGGATGGCCTTGGAGGTGGACCAAGTTTTAAACTTAGCTAAGCTATCCAATATAGTTTAGCTAGTAGAGTTGAGGTGCAAGAGCTAAGTCTTCATGAAGGAGGAGTTGGAGAAGATAATCTGGAGCTGGTGGCTATTGTACTTCGAGCTAAATCTATTGAGGTAGCTTCATGGGGAGCTCAACTACTAAGGTAAGCTATCTAGTTCTTATGTTAGTAGCTAGGCTTGGGTAGTTGAGCTAAGTTGAGCTAGCCTCAACCTTGCTGGAGCTAGGTTGAGCTGGAACTACCTCAAATGAGAGCT
This sequence comes from Thalassia testudinum, assembly GCA_037157565.1. NCBI lineage: Eukaryota > Viridiplantae > Streptophyta > Magnoliopsida > Alismatales > Hydrocharitaceae > Thalassia > Thalassia testudinum. The sequence continues at coordinate 47,553,772 of JAZHRO010000055.1, forward strand.
CTAGAGTTAGCTAGGCTACTAGTTGACAAGTAGTAGCTCAACTAGCATGGAGTTCAGTTGCCATGAGCTCAGTGGAGCTGGAATGAGCTGGGCCCGAGCTGAGATGAACTACTGTCAACTCAGTTGAGCTAGCGAGAGTTCCCAGTGAACTGATGGGAGCTAAGATGAGATAGACTCAACTATGATGAGCTCGATTAGAGATGGGTTGAGCTAAGGTGAGCTGCCCTAAGCAGCCGTTTAGCTAAGATGAGTTGATTGGAGCTAACGCTAATCCAAAGGAACGGGTATCCAGCTATGATGAGCTGGAATTAGCTGTCGTAGCCTGATTGAGCTTCCTCTTCAGCAGTTACCTTCAAGAGTGCTAGGGTTTTAGGGATCTGTCAGTCTGTTTATCCCTAACACTCCAAGAAACACTTCAAAAACACAATAAAAAGTAAAATGCTTACCTAACCTAGTTTATGCCTAAATGCAACCCAAAAACCTATTTGTGGAGCAAAATCCTAAGAGCTAGGTTTGTTTTAATGCATAAAAATGTTGATAAACCAGCGCTTATCACACCCCAATGCTTATCTTCTGCTAGTCTCTTAGCAAAGCTTTGATTTTTTACAAAATGAAATTTTTGGGAAATCCAATTTTTTTTTACTTTCGAGGAGAAAGAGATCACGGGACATAGGTTGATCCAAACGTAGGAGCTACGAGATTTTTTAAGGATAAACATTGGGATTTGCTTTCGGATCCAAAAATTAGACAAAAATGGAATCAATATATCCTCCGAAAAATTCACAGATTAACCCCTTGTTAATTTAGATGACTTGAAAATTTTGTTTTTAGGACTTTTCTGGCTCTTGAATTTGATTTGCAACTTGCAATAAGCTCTAAAACCTTGTGTCTGTGCTTGTGAAAAGCCAACAATTATAAGGGCATGCTTTTGGTTTAAAACCCCTTTTTTTTTTCTCTCCCACATGTTTATTTTTAGCTTAGTCTTACAATAGATGTGTCAGGATCGTCATTCCCACAACGAAACCTCAACGGGGCTATGGTGCCAGTACTTCGAGATAATACTTTCCATGACACCACTCAGAAGCTCACAACCCCAAAACACAATGTGGTGCCAAGGGCCGCTCCAAGCAAACTCAAGCTCTTGCTCCAACACTAAAGGTAGAGCACCATCCAAGGTACTTGAGTTGCAAAAATGTGCTTTAATGCGTCATATAAAGATATGAAATATAGATATGGAGCAGCGTCTGATTTGTCCATAGGTGTGGGCTATTTAAATATTTAAGTGCCTAGACATTAGGTTAATTCTAACAGTTATTTAGCATAAATTAGGATGTAAATAGATTAATTCATATTTTTAATTTAATTACATAATCCATGCATTCATATTTTAAGTGCATTTAGAATTAGCTTAGAATGTCATTCATCTAATTAGTTAACCAATTAGGTCCATTGTTTTAGTTAACATAAAAGTTGAGGGTTTGCATATAAATAACCATAATATTTAAACATTATTTTCTTTATTCTTCTTCTTGCAGGAACGGCTGGCTGCCGCTCCAACGCCACCAGCTGCCGCAGTGAAGAACCCATTCAAGGAGGAGCGGATGTGTTGGATCTGGTCGGGCAGCTGATTTCAAATTTGTGCAGGCCACTACAAAAGGAGGAGGGAGGCCGCCGAGTTTGGGAGGCCTCCACCACCGACCTACCACTGTGCAGAGAGATCTTCTCTCTTCCATTCCACACCGCCGGCCTCAACTGCGGCGACGACCCTCCACCACTATGGGCATGTGGTGTGACAGGCCACACTGCCATCCGGAGGTTGTTCGTATTACCGTGAGCACCATAGCGTGCATCTCCCTCGTCGTCATCATCAACAACCACCACCGCAGTCACTGTGCAATCACCTTCTCAGTTAGTTAAGACGTTCGGGAAATTTCCCGGACGTCTGAAGCCACCCGCTCACCTTCCGCCTGCAACCTCATCACGACCATCCGCCTGCGCACCCGCCTGCAGCGCTTCCGCCCACTTCACCTCCAGCGCCATCTCCACACCCTCCAGCCAGCGCACCCACGCCACCCACGCCGCAGCAGTCTTCCCGCTCACCTCTAGCCGCACGCAAGAACCCGCCACTTCCTCTCGCTCTCACCGCCTGCACACCCACGCCAACAGAGCATGCAATTGCTTGCGCACCCACGCCAGCTGTAACCGCACCTGCAGAACCATGCACGCCCTCCTTCCGGGCACGTAACACCCACTGCAAGCTTCCGCCAACACCTCCAGCCTTTGCGCGCACCCGCCTGCAGCACACCCGCGACACCTTCAGTCTGCAGCACCTCACCGCTCATCGCCCGCGCAGCAGCCCTCACCGCCAACAGGCCGCGCACGCTCCCGCGCCCTCCAACTAGCGTGCAGCAGTCCTCCCGCGCCCTCCAGCCAGCGTGCACAGCCAGCAGCGCGCGCTCCGCCCGCCAACAGCAGCTGCAGCACCGGCTGCAGCCACCTCCGCTGGAGCTCGTCCGGCCGACTTCGACCGCCGCGCGACACGCCGGCACCACCGTTTCGTAGCCCTCGGCCCAAGGAACTTCCTACAAGCTTCCCGTGTCCGGCCGTCCACTCCTCGTCGCGCACAGCAAAGGGGAAAAGATCCCCTATTTTGCTGCACTAACCAGGCCATTAAAAATTACATTTTCTACCATTGTCAATTTTTAATGATATTTTATTGATTCTGCATTGCGACAAATATCCTCTAGTTACTCATAATTACTATTTCAGCATTGTTTCTTGTTTCAACCTTAATCTGAAGGCAATTCTGGCTTGATTCTTGTCCAAACTAACTACGAACAAGCATTTTTAACTGGTGCGAATTTAAATACGTCATTGCCTCCCTGTGGATACGACCCGCTCCTCTGTTAGTGGTTATTTCTTTTTTCTAAATATTGATTAGTCGATTTTTCCACCACATAAAACTGCAAATGACTTTAAAGCGAACAATCGACTCGTCAGCGTTCAGGAGGTAACATGTTGACATCGCATCATCAAAGGAAGCATTTTCCTCCTTCTCAACAGTGGGAACTCAAACTAATGATCTGCTTCAGACTTCTACTAAGGACTAACAAGGGGTTTTTTTTAAGTTTTAGTCATTTTTAGGTGTTGGGTTGTGTGTGAAATTTGACACAAGAAGTTCTACATGAAATGCAAGTTTTTCAATAAGAAACTAAGCTAGGTACTTATTACAAAAGTGGATCAAGTTACCTGAACTATCTTGAGTTCAGGTGGAATTTTGGAGAAGGATATCTGATCTAGTCTAAAGATAAACCCTGAAATTCTAATGATCAGATTTGTATCCTTATCCCTAGTTAAAGATAAAATCCCATTGTACCAAAAGTGAGTTTTCAACCTTAGTCCCAATTTCAAAATTTTCCTCAAAAAGTTTTCAACATTTTTATTTTTTTGAGTATGCATGCAAAAAATAAGAAAAAGAAGGAAAGAGAGCTTGTTTTTAGGTTTTGAAAATCCTAAATCGATTGTCAAAATTTCAAAAACACCCCCCATGCTTAAGCTATGGAATGTCTTCATCCATTAGAAGGGGAAGAGAGATTACCTTAGTAAAAGGTAGTCGGATTTAGGATAGTCAAATACCTGGAGAAAAGAAAGAAGAAAAAAGCAAGAAAAATGATGGGTTACCTCCCATCTAGTGCTATCTTTTACTCCATTCGGCTGTGCGTAGTGGGCATCAGTGATAAGCTGTGGTCGTTCGATTAAATCGAAAGATTCTGAAGGAAGATTCGGGGCATGATCAAAATAGGGCTTTAAACGTTGCCTGTTGACTTAAAAACTCATATTAGTTTTAGGATCAAAAAGATCAACAATGCCATAAGGATATGCTTTTAGGATAATAAAGGGGTTGGTCCATTTTGATTTTAACTTTCTAGGAAAAATACATAATCTTGCATCAAAAAGCCAGACGCGTTGATTGACATCAAATGTTTCCAAACAATGTATTTATCATGAAATTGCTTTGTTCAGTCTCGATAAATCTACGTGTTTTCATAAGAAACATTACGTAATTCTTCCAGTTTAGTCAATTGTAATTTTCTGTGGATATTTAACTACTTTATTGCCCAGAAAGCCCTATGTTGAAGTTATACGGAGTGATAGCATGCCATCCCAAAAATCAGACAGAAGGGAGACATGCCGAGGGGAATTTGAAAATGGTACGGTAGGCCCATAAAGCATCGTCCAACTTGATGGACCAGTCTTTACGATCAGGCCTAACCGTCTTTTGTAAAATATTTTTGATTTCCCGGTCAGAAACTTCTACTTGGCCATTTATTTGGGGGTGATAAGGTGAGGAAATTTTGTGATTAACCACATATTTAGATAGAAGGTAACCGAATTGTGAGTGAGTGAAGTGTGAGCCTTCATCACTGATAATGGCCTTTAGAATGCTGAATCTCTAGATAATATTTTTCTTAATAAATTCGACAACCACACAATGATCATTGGTGCTATTGGGTATTACTTCAATCCATTTAGAAACGTAGTCGACTGTAACTAGCATATACAAATACCCACTAGAGTTGATGAATGGTCCCATGAAGTCGATGCCCCTTACATCGAAAATTTCAACATCTAAAATTGGATTAAGGGGCATCATATCCTTCCGAGCCATGTTGCCAATGCTCTGGCAACGCACACAGGATCGAACAAAAGAATGAGCATCTTTGTGTAGGCTGGGCCAAAAGAATCTAGAATTAAGGATCTTAGCTGTAGTTTTCTTCCCTAAAAATGTCCGTCATAGGCCATTGAATGACAATGTGTCAGAATATCATTGATTTCTGAATCATGGACACATCGTCTAATGATTTGATCAGCATAAATGCGAAAAAGGTTGGGTTCCTCCAAAAAATGAGAGAGATGGTCGGCCACTACATTTTGCGATCCCACCTTATCCTTGATTTCCAGGTCAAATTCCTAGGGCAGCAAGATCCAACGGATAAGGCGAGCTTTCGGATCTTTTTTAGTCAGCAAATTTTTGAGTGCTGAGTGGTTGGTATATACAGTGACATGTCACCCCAAAAGATAAGATCAAAATTTTTCTAAGTCAAATACAATGGAAAGAAGTTCTTTTTCAGTAACCGTGTAATTCCGTTGTGCATCATCAAGAGTTTTGCTAGCATAATAGATCAAAATGAGCTTCTTGTCGACTCTTTGCCCTAGAACTGCCCCCACAGTAAAATCTGAGGCATTAGTCATGAGTTCAAAGGGATAATACCAATTACACCCTTGTAAAATTGGTGCCTCGGTAACATCCTTCTTCAACCTCAAACAAGTCTCCAGGCATTTAGCATTGAAATCGAATGGCCGATCTTTAGTAAGTATCTGACTTAAGGGCATGAAGATTTGCGAAAAATTTTAATGAAACGGCGGTAGAAACTCACATGCCCTAAAAAGGAGTGAATCTGTTTCAAAGTAGTGGGCGGTGGGAACTTAGAGATGTCATCAATTTTAGCTTGATCTACTACAATTCCTTTTTAGAAAAAACTTGGCCCAGGACAATACCTTCCTGGACAATGAAATGACTTTTCTCTCAACTGAGGACGAGATTAACTTCTATGCATTTTTGGTGGGTTCTTTCAAGATTCCGAAGACAAATGTCAAAAGAATCTCAAAAAATAGAGAAGCCATCCATAAAGACTTCCAGACATTCACCTACCAGGTCTGAAAATACTATAAGCATACACCATTGAAAAGTTGTCAGTTGTTGTAGAGATTGAAGGGCATTCTTCGGAAAGCAAAGGTTCCGAAGGGGCAGGTGAATGTAGTTTTGTCTTGGTCCTCAGGATGGGTCGCTACTTGATTATAGCTGGAATACCAATAAAGAAAATAATAGTATTCGCGTTCGGCTAACTGCTCCAAGATTTGATCAATAAAAGGGAGTAGAAAATGGTCCTTCTTGGTGGCAGTGTTTACTTTTCTGTAATCAATACACACACACCAAGAAGAAGCAGTCTTAGGGCTATGCTTTCCCCATTTTCATTAGTGACAACTGTTAGTACAACCATTTTAGGAATGACTTGAGTAGGACTAACCCAGGAGCAATTAGAAATAGGGTAGATGATATCAGCATCAAGCCACTTGATAATCTCCTTTTTACCACCTCGTACTTAATAGGGTTCAAGTGCCTCTGTGGTTGGCAGAAGGGGCAAGAATCATCCTCTAGATAGGTGTGATGAGTGCAATAAGGCGGATGAATACCCTTAAGGTCAAAAAGGGTATAGGCAATAGCTTTTCGATTTTTACTTAAAACCTGGAGAAGTTTTTCCGCTTGTAACCCAGTAAGTCCAGAATTTATGATCAGGGGTAGGGTCTGATTTGGACCTAGGAAAACATATTTAAGGGAGTCGGGGAAGGGTTTTAACTCTAGTTGTGGGCCCGGCTCTGGAAGAACTTCTGCTTTAGGAGTTAGTGGTGAAGTGAGAGTGAAGGGGTCCGCTGAACTGTTAGCTGAAGAATGTGTGGTTAGGGTGGTAGAATGAGATGAAGTGGATTGTTCAGGAATTGTGTTAATGGCATAACAGAACTCAAGTGTGAAATTTGCAAAGTTTCCTCCACTATATTTTCTATTTATGAATCCGAATCATCAAATAAATCAAGTTTTTGGAATCGCCTAGATGCGTGGAAAATATCTAGGGTTACAGATTCACCGCCACACACAATATTCATCTTGCCAAAATCACAATCAATATTAGCGCGGACGGTAGCTAACAGTGGTCTTCCAAGAATTATAGGGGAAAACATTAAAGCTTCTGGTACCTTTTTGTCCAGGACTAAAAGTCTACTGCAAATAGACAAATTTTGACCTTGACAAGGACATCCTCAACAATTCCTCTCGATTTAATTGTAGGTCGGTCTACTAATTGAAGATTAACCTCAACGGGATTTAATTCGCTGATCTTAAATTCCTCAAAAATAATTATTGGGGATAAGATTAATTGAGTCACTGAAATCCAGTAAAGTGTGATCAAGAGAATTGTCATTAATGACAACTTGAATCAGGGGTGTGCCTAGATCTTTCTTCTTAAGAGGAAGTTTTCTCTGCATAATTGAGCTAACTGTCTCTGGAAGGATCACTGTTCTCAATGATTTTGTGCGGATTTAAAGCGTATTACGTTGTAGTATAACCGACAAAATGTTTAAACAAATATAAAGAATTTTATTACTCAAACAACTAGAGTATCCGAGGTCGAACACGGGGAACAATCTCAGTACTTTGTAAAACCAAAGAATACAACTGTTAAATGCAAATATAATTGATTCAAAGAGAGAATTTTAAAAAGGATTTGTGAAAAAAAAGTAGAATTGGACGTCTGATTTCTGTATCAGACGTCTTAAATGTGATCTCTCTTTCTCTCTTCTTCTCCTTTCTGCTTCTGTATCTTCCTTCTTCTCCTGCCTTGCCTTTCTTCTTTCTTCCTCTTTTTCTTCTGATCTCTTTGTAGTCTTCACTTGGCCTCTTCTTTGTTCTTCTCTCTCTTCTGCCTTGTCTTCCTTCTTCTTCTTCTTCTTCTCGGCGAAGACTTCTCCTTTCACTGCTACACAGCCTCTTCTTTCTTCTCTTCCTGTTCTTCAGCTACTAAGTGTTCGCTGCCTCGGTAACTTCTTCCTTCCTGCACACACCACACAGTAGCAAAAACCTACCCCCGTCCCTCTACCCAAGCGTCTCTCTTTTTCTCAAGCAGTTCACTCAAGCACGCTCTCCCAGAGCCACATGGGTAGTCGAGTCGGATTCGCACCTTGGACCAGGCGCATCGGCAAGTGGTGATGCGCGAGGAGTGCGTAGGTTTAGGTCAGGTCGGATTAGCCAGATCCGCGACATCAAGCCACGGACGAGGCGTGTGGGGGCAGTGAGGGACCTCACCCCTGTGCTTACGGAGGCAATAAGAAGAAAACACAAAAATAATTTATATGATACCTGAGTTTTGCAATCCCACGATGTGGGACTATCTGGTCGGTCTTGCCTTCACGGGCGCCCGCAGAGCTTTCGTCACTCGATTGCCCAAGCTGATGGCTCCTCTGTGCCACTGGCTGGCCTCGTTCGCTTCGCGACCTTTGCGAGAGTCTGCTGCACCTGCAGCCTGGGAAGCCTGATGCCCGAAGCTGCTCCAAGCTCCCTGCTGCTTCAGCTGTTAATGGCGGCCGGGGCGTACACCTGACATCCAACAGAACGGCCTATTGACCCAATCAGAATAGCTGGAAACCTTCGCCGTAGCACGGTGAAGGCGGTGGGCGATGCTGCAGGTTGCAGGTCAGCCTAGGCATGCGTGCCTAGGTCAACCTATGGCCGGAGATGGTGGGTTGGTCGGGGGGTGCTTGTGGAGGTCTGGAGTGGCAGTGATGGGGTGGAATGGGTTCCTGGTGGTGAGGCAAAGCTCACGAGGGTGTTGGCGAGCCGTGTGGAGGGGTGGAGTGGTGTGGGCAGCTCGCCGGAGGGCGGTCGGAGGCGAGAACGATGGAGGTGGTTAGGTACTGTCGAGGGGTAATCAAGTAAAATAGTAGGGGGAAAAGAGAGAGGAGAGGATGGAGAATGTATCTGGGGTTGTCTGGAAGGAAGGGAGGCGGTGGAGAGGATGGCTCGTAACTGCCGTCATCGGGGAAGAAAGACCCTGAGGGAGGAAGCGGCGACGAAGATGAGGTCAGGAGCACGCGCGCGGGGTACAGCGCGACGCGGGAGGAAGAGAAGGAGAGGACTCTGCTGCTGGTATGGCAGTAGAGCGACGAGAAGGAGGGGAGGAGGTCGCCGGAGCTTTTGGGTCGTTTGGCCGGAGATGGGAGAGAGGGAATTTGGAGGGGATCTCCGTCAAAATCAAGCTTCGGTCCTGCGGCAGGGTCTGGGGGTGTTTTATAGGTGCTGGCCGCTCCTATCAGCACGTGGAGAGCGCGCAATTAGGTCTGCCGGTTCGCCGGAGTTGGAAGGAAGGTGGATACCCAAATCTCTTGTGCGTTCGCACGAGAGATTAGGTTCACACCAGCGATTGTAATTGGCTTTAGAAGGAAGGGAATTCCTCAAAGAATCCCCCTTCCATTTCTGGGAGGGAATCTCTGAGGGATTAGAGAGCAATCCCTCTCTGAACCTCGCCGGAGCTCGGTTCTGCCCTAACAATGGCGGCAGGACCGGATTGCAAAGGGGGCAAAGAACTTGGGGGGCTCTTTACAAGGATATTCAAAAGATAGGGACCTATTTGTGATTTAGGTGTACTAAATTGCGAAGTAGGTCAAGATGACCTCTCCTTAGGTCCAAATTTTGGTATAAACCTAATTTGGACCTAAGGAATCTAATGGAGAAGTTGGATTTCTGGTTTGACCTCGTTTGACTGGACATTTTGCATAAAAACCTAAATTTGGTTAATTGAGGAGCTAGGACACAAATCTAGGTCAGACTAGGTTCCAAAGGCCAAATTATGTGTTCTAAACCCTAGAGGATGTTTTTCCATGATTTTTAGAGGGTTTACTCGATTTTCATCCTGACCGGAACCTTCTTAATTTAAGCGGGTCTGTTTTAGGGTTACCAAGTGTCATTTAATTCTTAGATTGCACATAAACCCATTTCTGATTGACTTAACCCTCTTTTTATCATATTTGGACCATTTGACCTTTGTTTTGCTTCTGAGAAATCCCGTTTATGTACTGCAATGGTAAAATTACAGTTTTAACCTTTATTTCATGTTTTCTTCTCAGTGCACTTGTTCCTTCAGTTAAGCCTTCTTCTAGGTTATGTCAGAGCTTTTATCCTCTTTATCGGGTCAAAATGAGCTAGTTATGGCTCATGATGAGGCTCTCATCATATCCCCATGCCTAGCTTTTGCTAGTCCCTTAGCAAAATTTTAAGGTTTTAACTTACGTTCTACACCCTGAATGTCTGTCAATAATGATAAGTGCTTCTTCTTTTATGATTAGGTAGGAATGCCGACAATAGGCCTGGAGTTATTCAAATACCAACCAAAATCCAGACCTGTTCTGCTTTAGCCTCAGTCCTCCGCAAAGGTTTCTACGGCCCAAAGAAACTATCCTAGGGTTTGTTGGACTCCGTGGTTAAAGCACCCGTGCTTGAGACATTTTTAGCCCAAGTTCAGTTTGTAGTGCATTTTTTTTTTTGTAAGAGAGAGATAGAAGATTTATTTGTTTGGAGAGCTTTTCTCTCTCTTTTATTTTTATTTCTAGCTTCGGATTAGCTTCTCAACATGGTCTGTATCGGATTCCTCGTCCCCATCATCAATCCTCAAGGGTCCCTAGCTTTCGAGATTTCGAGATAATCCCGCCCATGGTAACCCCCAGAACCCTGGCTTTCGAGATTTCCAGGTAATCCCGCCCATGGCGTTCCATGGCCGAATCCAGACCCTGGCGATCGACATTTCATGATAATGCCGCCCATGGTATCTGAACCAGCAGAGTGCTTACATGCCCCCAGTAGGATATTTAAATATCCTAGGAGACAAGCACCGAGGAGACGATATGTTGTTACGCATCTTCGAGGGGAATTTCCCACCTCTCCGCGCTGGGAACTCGTCCAAATCAACTTGTGTTGATAGGCCTCTCCTAATCTAGGTGACTTTTTTAGAACATTAAACGCTCTTGTGTGATTTGGATGTTTTATGCTCACTGAACCAGACTGTGTGTGAATTTGGGTGCTTAGGTTACCGAATCCCGCAAACCGGACGTCAGTTAACGAGGCCGAATACTTCCTAAGCCTTAGACCTAATACTCAAGCTTCACATTTTCCTCAAGCTCTTGAGGATTATCCAGATTTTAAAGGATACGTGAATTTTTAAGCTAAAGGTACTAGCCCAAAAGGCCTAAGACCGGCGTTCCTGCTAATCTCTTGTTATATCTCTGTAGCTCTTTTCTTTTTCTTGATTCGGTCTAGAACTTCAATTAACCCCTTAATCTTTTACTAATGACTATTTCTTTTCATTTTCCTTTTGTGCTCCTTTTTGTCATTTTTCTTCTTTTTCTCCTCCTTATGCTTAAGTGGCTCACAAAATTTCCTCCCTCCCCCCATTTTTTTGTTCTTTTTCTTAATTTTTTTCAATTTTTTTGTGTTTTTGACATATGCAAATTTTTTGTGTGTGAGACTCCTGATTTTTTTCTTGGTTCTGTATGTATGCACTTTATCACCCCCCCATGCTTAAGTTTTGCAATGTCCTCATTATAAACAGAGGGTGTGAATTAGTGTTGAGGTCAGGGAATGGGTCGAAAATGACTGATGCGAATGATTTTAAGCTCTGATACGTATAACAGAGGTGGGATCATCTGTCTAAGGCTGGACTCAAGGTGCAATAGACGTGGAGTACAGATGGTTAATCAGACAGGTCTCTATTTTTGGGAATGACGGGTTGCCTCCCGTTAAGCGCTAAATTTAATGCCTTCTGCCGAGCGGAAAATGGGGTGGAGAGGGGGTGGTCAAATCAATGGAGTTTTGGAAAACAAGCACCTTGATTAAGAGCCTGGTTGGTCCAACCAGGTGCTTGCTAAGATCAGTGGGCTGATGATGCAACCCGAACCCAATAAGTATGGTGGGTTGATAGATGTAGATCAGCAGATGCGGAACCCACCATATGTAGTGACGTTCTGATGGATATGGAAGTGAAAACTCGGGTTCAGGCTGAGTCGAATCAGCCTGGTCAAAGTAGGGTTCCAAAAAATTATCCATGTAAGGTGTGGAATCCCTACAGAGGTGATAAAAGGATGGAGGCTCCTGATTTGTGGTCTGATCAATACCCGATACCCGGTCTAGATATGGAGTTGAATCATCTACAAACGGCTCAGTGAGAGGTGAATCGGAATAGAAATTAAGTCCGATTGCGGGTAGGGGTGGGGAATGGGTTTTGATTGGTTCTGTATATGTGGAGCAGGTGGCTTCAAAGAAGATTGACATGTTATAATCAAGAGGCAGATTTTCTCCGATGTTATGGTCAGATTCGAGATCGTCGGAGAGTTTGCGAAAATCAAAGTTTGAATGAGATTCTAGATCATGAGTTCCACCATAGAATAAATCATATGTTGTATATTCAGCAGCCTGACTGGGATCTAGCCTAAATGTTAATTCTGAGCTTAAAAGGGTATCCTTATCTGGTAGAGGCTCAGATTCTAAGCTAGTAGGGCAGACCCAATTGAAACCCTGCTCGTCCAACTCCTCGATTTCTATGTCGTAGATTGGCATGACTTCCTCAAAATCGATTCGTTCCTCTGAGGAGGTTGATGAGGGATATTCATCAAATCGAGGCCCAAAATCATATTCTTTATTAAGAGGTTGATTTTCTTCATCTAGGGCCTTGAAATCTTCAAAATATGTTTCAGATCTTGGTTCTAGGCTTAGGATGTGGGTTGAATTACTAGAATTTAGGTCTGAATAACCTTCGAGGGTCACCTTATCAGAATAAGGGAGGGAATTTACACCCTCGAGAGGTTCAGTTCTACTCTCATACTTGCAGGAGTCTTGGGATTCTAAAATGGGCTCATCATGGTCTTTTCCTACATTTGGAGCTTCCCAACCTTCTTCAATATCTGGTGCATTATACTCCATCTGGGTTGAGAATCCATAACCATTTTGTGCCTCAAACCCGAGGTCAGATTTAACCTCGATGTTGTTCCAAGATAGCTCATCCTCTGTTGGTGGCATGTACGGGTATTTCTGATCAATCACTTGTTTTATTAATCTCATTATCTCTTCCCATTTTTCAAGACTATCTTGGTGTTGCTTCCAAAGTCGAGGATTTGTCATACATTGAAGGTATTCACTATTGTGCAATTTTTCTATCTCAATGTATGCAGTAATGAGCAAGTCACGGGTTGATCCTTTGTTGGCTTCTGCTAATAGTACTTGGGCACAAGTTATGACAAAGGTTGTGGTTTTTGGGACATCAACCTGAATGTTTCCTACTGTTGTTGAGGTTTCTTCATTTTCATAAAATCTCATGGCATCCTCGATCATTTTATCTCTCATGGATCTCCGGTATTCAGGTTTCTTGAATGGTAGTCCTAGGTGGTTCGGCTGCATACTTGGATCAGGTGGTGGAATCAAGATCAGAGTTTGACTCAAGATGTGTTATGAAGCGATCAGATCTGAATAACGAGTCCCACTGAAAATGAGTGTGTGTGCTCTAAAGAGAAAAGATGCAGGACTGGAGATGTTCTTGACCCAATCAAGACACCCAAAAGATGTTTGGATGACTATGGAGGTTCGGGGCGGATGGACCCCTGGATCCGAAGATCGTCCACTTGAGAATTACCTGGGCAGCCAGAGAGGGAGAGTCCCGCAAAGAACCCTACATGGCAGAGCATCCCTACGGGTTACAGGGTTTCCCCCACCCGACCTCTCTTGTCACTGCGGTTCCAGGTAGACCAGAATGGAGACCTTGACCTCTTAAGTCTACTTTTTTTTATTTTAAAATCAACGTGCTTAATGTTCCACTTGAACTTTTAAGTATTTTGAGTGCAAAAGTGACCTAATATTAAGGTTGGTTGACCCAAGGGATCAACTTCACCCCTTGTTCCTTTGAGAGCTTTTAGGTCCTTCCTTTTATGGTTCAAATGGATTATCAGCCTGATTTGCTTAGGGTTCCTCTTGTATAAATTGTTTCAAACACGGTTTAGGCACACCTCTTTTTGGAAAGTTTGTTTCTTTGTTTTAGAGAAGATGTGTCTCTAAAAACCTTAGCTTTGCAATCCCTAACTTGGCTCTAGTGGGTCCAATTTAGTTGCCTTAGAAATTAGCACCTAGGGCTCAATCAAGAAAGTTTTAGCTCTAGTTGCCTTAGTTGGATGAACAGACAAAAATATGTTGAAATGAAAATCAGGCAACTTGATGAGTTGCTAAATATGAAACAGGTAGCCCTAAGTTGATTTTTCTCTTTTTTTTTTTCCTTTCTAGATTGCGAGAGGATTAAGAGAGAGGGCTTGTGGAGATTACTTGTTCCTTGGAGAGTCTGTTGTGCAGTTATTGTTCTTTTCTTTTTGTTTTGCTTTCCCTTCCTTAAACACAACAAAAGAGAGAAGTTAAGTCAGATATTAGATAGAAAAGTTGTAATCAAAAGCTTTAAAAGTGCCTGTTGCTCCCCGGCAACGGCGCCAAAATGTTCTCAACGATTTTGTGCGGATTTAACGCGTATTACGTTGTAGTATAACCGACAAAATGTTTAAACAAATATAAAGAATTTTATTACTCGAACAACTAGAGTATCCGAGGTCGAACACGGGGAGCAATCTCAGTACTTTGTAAAACCAAAGAATACAACTGTTAAATGCAAATATAATTGATTCAAAGAGAGAATTTTAAAAAGGATTTATGAGAAAAAAGTAGAATTGGACGTCTGATTTCTGTATCAGACGTCTTAAATGTGATCTCTCTTTCTCTCTTCTTCTCCTTTCTGCTTCTGTATCTTCCTTCTTCTCCTGCCTTGCCTTTCTTCTTTCTTCTTCTTTTTCTTCTGATCTCTTTGCAGTCTTCACTTGGCCTCTTCTTTGTTCTTCTCACTCTTATGCCTTGTCTTCCTTCTTCTTCTTCTTCTTCTCGACGAAGACTTCTCCTTTCACTGCTACACAGCTTCTTCTTTCTTCTCTTCCTGTTCTTTAGCTGCTAAGTGTTCGCTGCCTCGGTAACTTCTTCCTTCCTGCACACACCACACAGTAGCAAAAACCTACCCCCGTCCCTCTACCCAAGCGTCTCTCTTTTTTTCAAGATGTTCACTCAAGCATGCTCTCCCAGAGCCACATCTGTAGTCGGGTTGGATTCGCACCAGGGACCAGGCCCACCGGCAAGTGGTGATGCGCGAGGAGTGCATAGGTTTAGGTCGGGTCGGATCCACCAGATCTGCGACGTCAAGTCGCGGACGAGGCGTGTGGGGGAGGTGAGGGAACTCACCCCTGTGCTTATGGAGGCAGTAAGAAGAAAACACAAAAACAATTTATATGATACCTGAGTTTTGCAATCCCACGATGTGGGACTATCTGGTCGGTCTTGCCTTCCCGCGCGCCCGCAGAGCTTTCGTCACTCGATTGCCCATGCTGATGGCTCCTCTGTACGACTGGCTAGCCTTGTTCGCTTCGTGACCTTTGCGAGAGTCTGCTGCACCTGCAGCCTAGGAAGCCTGATGCCCGATGCTACTCCAAGCTCCCCGCTGCTTCAGCTGTTAATGGCGGCCGGGGCATACACTTGACATCCAACAGAATGGCCTATTGGCCCAATCAGAATAGCTGGAAACCTTCGCCGTAGCACGGCGAAGGCGGTGGGCGATGCTGCAGGTTGCAGGTCAGCCTAGGCTTACGTGCCTAGGTCAACCTGTGGCCGGAGATGGTGGGTTGGTCGGGGGGTGCTTGTGGAGGTCTGGAGTGGCAGTGATGGGGTGGAATGGGTTCCTGGTGGTGAGGCGAAGCTCACGCGGGGGTTGGCGAGCCGTGTGGAGGGGCGGAGTGGTGTGGGCAGCTCGCTGGAGGGCGGTCGGAGGGGAGAACGATGGAGGTGGTTAGGTACTGTCGAGGGGTAATCAAGTAAAATAGTAGGGGGAAAAGAGAGAGGAGAGGTTGGAGAATGTATCTGGGGTTGTCTAGAAGGAAGGGAGGCAGTGGAGAGGACGGCTCGTAACTGCCGTCATTGGGGAAGAAAGACCCTGAGGGAGGAAGCAGCGACGAAGATGAGGTCAGGAGCACGCACGTGGGGTACAGCGCGACGCGGGAGGAAGAGGAGGAGAGGACTCTGCTGCTAGTATGGCAGTAGAGCGACGAGAAGGAGGGGAGGAGGTCGCCGGAGCTTGCGGGTTGTTTGGCCGGAGATGGGAGAGAGGGAATTTGGAGGGGATCTCCGTCAAAATCAAGCTTCGGTCCTGCGGTAGGGTCTGGGGGGTGTTTTATAGGTGCTGGCCGCTCCTATCAGCACGTGGAGAGCGCGCAATTAGGTCAGCTGGCTCGCCGGAGTTGGAAGGAAAGTGGATACCCAAATATCTCGTGCATTCGCACGAGTGATTGGGTTCACACCAGCGATTGTAATTGGCTTTAGAAGGAAGAGAATTCCTCAGAGAATCCCCCTTCCATTTCTGTGAGGGAATCTCTGAGGGATTAGAGTGCAATCCCTCTCTGAACCTCGCCAGAGCTTGGTTCTGCCCTAACAATGGCGGTAGGACCGGATTGCAAAGGGGGCGAAGAACTTGGGGGGCTCTTTGCAAGGATATTCAAAAGATAGGGACCTATTTGTGATTTGGGTGTACTAAATTGCAAAGTAGGTCAAGATGACCTCTCCTTAGGTCCAAATTTTGGTATAAACCTAATTTGGACCTAAGGAATCCCATGGCGAATTTGATCTCAGGTTTAACCTCGTTTGATTGCACATTTTGTGTAAAAACCCAAATTTGGTTAATTGAGGAGCTAGGACCCTAATCTAGGTCAGACTAGGTTCCAAAGGCCAAATTAAGTGTTCTAAACCCTAGAGGATGTTTTTCCATTATTTTTAGAGGGTTTACTCGATTTTTATCCTGACCAGAACCTTGTTAATTTAAGCGGGTCTATTTTAGGGTTACCAAGTTTCATTTAATTCTTAGATTGCACATAAACGCATTTCTGATTGACTCAACCCTCTTTTTATGTTATTTGGACCATTTGACCTATGTTTTGCTTCTGAGAAATCCCGTTTATGTACTGCAATGGTAAAATTGCAGTTTTAACCTTTATTTCATGTTTTCTTCTCAGAGCACTTGTTCCTTCAGTTAAGCCTTCTTCTAGGTTATGTAGGAGCTTTTATCTTCTTTATTGGGTCAAAATGAGCTAGTTATGGCTCATGATGAGGCTCTCATCAATCACCTTTCCTAGGTTTCGAGGATGACTTTCGGGAGTACAAAAATCTTTTAGAAATATTACATAGGCAGGTGATAAACTCCAGTTTATCATCATTTTTATGCATTTAAACAAACGAAGCTCTTAGGATTTTACTCCGCAAATGGGTTTTTGGGCTGCATTAAGGCATAAATTTGGTTAGGCATGCATTGCATTTTTATTATCTTTTTAATTTATTTTTGTGAGTGTTAGGGATGTACAGATATGCAGTTCCCTAAAACCCTAGCACTCAAGAAGGCAAATGGAGAAGGAGAAGACCAGACTAGCTGGAACTCAGCTTGATCTAGCTCACCACAGCTAGAACCTAGCTCACTCGAACTAGGGTTAGATCATCCCAGCTCCATTCAGCTAATCTCAGCTGAATGGCAGCTCAAGAGAGTTCATCTTAGCTCACCCTAGCTCAAGTCAACTCAGATCCTGCTCAACTTAGCTGAGCTAGCTCATCTCAGCTCCCACTAGTCCATAGGGAGCTCTAGCTATCTTAGCTGAGTTGACAGGAGTTCACCCCAGTCAGATCCAACTACATCCAGCTCCACTCAACTCCAGCTAGCTGAAGAAGAACTTATCCTAGCTCAGGAAGCTCCAGTCCAGCTCCCGGGGACTCAGCTTAGCTCAACTCAATTGAGCTAAGCTACCTTAGTTGCCTCAACCAGCTTGATCCTCCCCGGGAGCACCAGACCTAGCTCACCTCAGCTCATTATGGTAGAAGCTATTTTACTTTAGCTTAGCTTAGCAACTAGCAAAGAACTAGCAAGCTAAGCCAGCTAGAGTAGTTCCATGCCAGCCTCTTCAGCAACAGCCAACTCCAATTTCAGCTCCAGACTTCTCCTTTTCAGCTCCTCCCTCCAAACCCTAGCTCCAAGACCTTCTCCTCTACTCCTCCTTTAGCTAAGCTAGCTTAGCTTACCTTAGCTTAGCTTAGCTTTGCTAGCAACCAGCCCCTTGGCCAACCACCACTTTCAATTTAACCTTAGCTAGCTCCACCAACTTAAGCCCTAACTAAGCTAGCTACCCTACTCATTTTGGCGCCAATTCTTCACCACCTTTCACCCCTCAACTATCCACCAAAACACACCAAAAGTTGGTGCCAAAACTACCCCTAACCACCTCTCTTTTGGCACCAACTTTCAGCCCTTCACATACCCTACACCTACCCACATAACCCATCCTAGCCATCCACATACCCCACTCTAGAACCCTAAGGTGGCGCCACCTAATGGCCTTCTAGAAGGCCCATTTTGGTGCCAATTCGAAAGGGCACCAAAGCCTAAACCAACCCCGTAGGTGTCCCATAAGGTGGTGCCAATTGACCTTGGCCATTGGATCCTCAACCACCTCCATCTCTTCATCTTATCCCTCCATTCCAAGAGTCACCTTAGCCCCCTTCCTATTCTATAAAAACCCACCACCTACTACCATTTGGGGGCATCCTCCATTAGTGTATTTTGCTACCTATACCACCTATACCTACGGCCAAGAAGAAGGAGTAGAGAAGGAGATTAAAGGGGCACATCACCAGCCCTTTTGGTGCCTTCTTCTCCCCACTCTCTTCAACTTGGGCCACACCAATGAGGAGGACTCTTCCACTTCAAGGAGGATGGCCAGGCAAAGGAGAAGGTCCCGGGGTAGACGTCCACCCTTGGAGTGAAGCTTAGGGCACGCCCCCTTAGGGCTTGCCTTGGAGGACATCACCTTGTCAGAGCACAGCAAAGGAGGAGTTGGAGGACTCTTTTCAAGCTTGGGAGTTACCAAGCTTGGAGCAAGAAGCCCTCTTCTTCACCATCTATCTAGAGGATTTGTGTTTGCTTTTCTTTATTTCAATTTTGCTAGTAGTGGAAGCATTCCTCTACTAGCCATTTTTTTGTAAAATACTTTTTCATTAATCTAGTTGCCTTCTTTTCAATTTCTTATTTGCATTTCTAATTGCTTTGTTTTTAGCATTCTTCACTCCCGCTCCCTAATTATTCTAGGCCTCTACTTGCCTAGATTGAGCTTAGGGAGAGGCTCTACTTGCCACTTAGAAGTAGTACTTGAATTTGAAGTGTGAATCACTTTCCCACCACCATTTCGCATGTTGTCTTAGTTCAAAAAAAAAAAAAAAATTGATATATTGAAATGCCAAAAAGAAAGTTGAGATTTGTATTCCAAGCAAGAGAATCAATTTTGCAAACATTTGGCCTCCTTGGACGACCCTAGATACCCCACTATCTAGGTTTATAAATTTAAGAGTTGATCGATTTTGCATGTTA
Organism: Thalassia testudinum; assembly: GCA_037157565.1. NCBI lineage: Eukaryota > Viridiplantae > Streptophyta > Magnoliopsida > Alismatales > Hydrocharitaceae > Thalassia > Thalassia testudinum. Next base: position 47,572,899 of record JAZHRO010000055.1, read on the forward strand.
CAACGACGTATTTTACAAACCGCATAAAATCCGCTATCACTTTTTGGAGTCGTTTCCGGGGAGGCACAGCTTTACATTAGTTATTTTTCTCTTGCCTGAAGTGGATCTCATCCCCTTCTCTTTCTTTCTTTTGTGTGTGCAGGAATTACAGTGGGAAGGCGGGAATCTGGAAGCAAGAGCTCAAAGATCCTTTTCTTCCCGTGAAATTCAAGTTGGTTCTCCTTTCTTGTCACATTTAGGCTAAAAGACTACCAAAAAAATTGTTAAACTTGGCTTTCAGGACCCTAAACACTTTAATTAAGTGGAGTGGTGCCCATATAAAATCCATTGTTTGCTTGAATGCTTCTTTAACACCACTCCATTGCAAGTATTGGTGTTCTATTTTTCGGGTCTGGATTTCTATCCAGACTTGAAAAATCGATCGCTGACACCACAGGTCTCCTAAAATCATGAAATTTCATACAGTGATTCCCAATTAAGTTAGGAACATTTTTTTTCAAATTTTAGATCAATTGGGTTTGTATTTAATTTTTAAAAATTCGTGGACTGCAGAGGGTCACACCCTCTAATCTTCCTATTTTGTTACAGTCCAGGAATTTTTAGAATTTTTATACTCATCCAATTTTTGTGAAATTTATCTTGCTGGAATCCTTGCGAAATTTTACACATCATATAAAATCACAAAAATTTTCTGACGTCGGTGGTAATACTGAAATGTCCAAAATACTTACAGGTATCATTTCTGGACTTTAACACCAGTACAATTAAAAATTCAAAATAATTACCATGCAAATTCCTAAAATCTTACAAAAATCTTTTTCGGAATCCTTGTTTGATTTTCTTCAAGGTAGTGGTGTTTTTTGACTTGTTTGGACCACTACTTAATACAGAAAGCCTAAAATTAATTCATTGGTAGTAATTTTCTATCTTAGGGATAATTGACTTAGGGTTTCTTTCTTTCTTTTTAAAGACTCACATTAAAGGAAATTAACCATCACCAATACAACTTGTCTTTCTTTTCATTGTGAAATTTCAAACTTGTTTGAAAATTTAAAGAGAAAAAAGCTAAAACACATTTAATTAAATCAAATCCTAAAAGACAAAAATACAAAAAAATTGTGTGACAACTTGATTTTCATTGGAGCCACTCTCCAATTCTTGCACACACACCAAAAAAATCAAAATAACAGGGCAACAACCCAATAAACGCCCTCCACATTCCATGTGCACTATAGCATCCTAGACCTAATTAAAACTTGTAGCAACTTGACCCCTAAGGCTTCATCAACTTAGGCTTGCTATCTAGGTCTTAAGTTTTCTTTAGTTAGTACCAATTCTATCATCTATATCTAGTGTTTAGGCTGAGGGGCCGTGTCAAACTATCAGGCATGGATTTGTACAAGCACCTGGGGTTTTCCTTGGGAAACGTTTGGGCCCAAACCTTCCCTTAAGCAACTTGGCTAGATTTGTTGATAGAACAGGTATTCACTATTGACTACGTATTTCCTACATAGACCAAGTCTTAAGTTATTATTAGGCAGTCGCATTTAAGTTAGGTCTAGTTTTGTTTATTTGAATTGCACACTTTCTCTCATCTCTTTCTCTTCTCCTCCCCTCCCGTTCTTCCATTTTTTGCACGGGCGACGATCTCAAAATCAGCACTTGGAAGGACCATTTGATTTCGCCCCCGGCGTAAAAAGACCACTTTTTCTGTCTTCTCCTGAAAAAATGGAAACACAACAAAATAAGTCCACTGACCCTTCCACTTCCACCTCTAACCCCACCACAAACCCTAATTCTAACCCTTCCACCTAAAACCCACCCACCATTAACTTCCCACACTTGGAGCTCCCTAATCTTGAGTTGCCCCAAACACAACATCAAGACCCCCTACCTGATCTTTTAAAATTAATGGCCGAGCAGAGTAATAAATTAAATTCCAATCAACAAACATTCACTAGGAACATTCAAAACCTAGCCAGTCCAAGGCCACACCCACCACCCCGTCAGCAGCCCGTTGTTCCTCTAAAAGATTTCTATGATCCGTCTTATTATGAGGAGCGACCAAGGGTGGTCATACCAGAGGGAGACTTTGAGATCAAGCCTGCTGTCTTGAACCTAATTAAAAACTTTCATGGCCTTCCTAGGGAAGACCCTTTCAGCCACCTTGAAGAGCTAACTCTTCTTGCACAGACAACCCGTTCCCGAAATGTGCAAGAAGACATATGGCTGATGCGGCTTTTTCCATAATCTCTTAAAGATAAGGCCGCTTATTGGTTCAGGACCATTGGCCGACCCATCAGAACTTGGCCTTAGCTGAAGAGTGCCTTCCTCAAGAAATTCTTTCCCATAGGTCGTACCAATTCTGGTTCCGTTGCGAAGATCTATTACGACCGTTCACCAAAAATCTGGTGAGACTTTCATTTATTCTTGGGAAAGATTTCAAGATCTTTTAAGAAGTTGCCCACACCACGAGATTCCTTTATGGCAGCTCGTGCAAATCTTTTATCATGGATTAGAAGATCAAATCCGACATTTTGTCGATGCCTCGTGTGGCGGCAACTTCTTAAATAAAGATGCTGAAAGTGCCTACGACCTATTTGAAGAAATGAGTGAAAACTCATTTAATCAAGCTTCCATGAACACATTTTGCAGATCCCAAAACCTGCAGTTCGGTGTTCATGAAATAGGCACTCAATCTATCCCTGTCACCCAAGACGATCTTCAATTGATCGCTCTAAAACTAGACCAGATGCATATTAATCAGAAGAAAATTGTGGAAAGACTGGCCACATCAACTTAAGCTCCACACCCACATCTAACCCAACCTAACTTTCCACGAAGAGAAAATTTGCACAATCTCAACACTACTACTGCTGATTATTCTGAGGTTGCCCATGATTCACTGGGGAATTACAACTCTCCAGATCTAAACCCCACTCAAAATATTTCTACCATCCAGGAGCCCTTTAAAAATTCTTCAAATTGGAAAAATTACCTGAAATACTCCTAGAATAATCAAGTTTCTTCCCAACCATATCACTTTAATGCGTATGGGTCAAATCCAATCTTCCATCCTGGGCCATCCCAACAAGACATCAATGCCCAGATGATGCGAACCCTGCAGGAAATGCAAACAAAAATGACGAAAGTAACCCGCACCATCACAAATCTGAACAATCAGATTGGGGTTACTCCCACTCAAAGACCTGCAGGACATCTTCCGTCCCAACCCATGCCCAACCCTAATCACCAAGGGAACCATTATATGGGCAGAACTCCACACTATCCAAATCAGCCTCCTCCTAATCCACCACCTCAGCAGCCTCCCAGATTTCTACAATCACAGGCCCCCCCACCTCCTCCAAATAATAATCCGACTGCACATGCAGTTACTTTGAGTGGGAAAACCACCACTGACCTCGGGCCTTCACACAAACCTGGTGAAATACCTGTGCAAATTGACTCCCCACCTCCCCATTAGGAAGAAAAGGAAATATGAAAATCTTAAGACAAGATTCCTATCCCTTTCCCACAAGTTCTCTACCCCACCACCAACAAAAAGAAGAAATCTGAGCCCACTACAGAAGAACTCATGGATCTATTTGGGAAAGTTCATATCAATATCCCTCTCCTAGATGCCATCAACTATATACCTGCCTATGCCAAATTTTTGAAGGAGATTTGTACTCCTAAAAGGTAGGCCAAAAATCTACGACAGGTGCATCTTTCGGAGACAGTAAGCTCTGTCATACAGAGTCAGCTGCCTCCTAAGATGAAAGATCCAGGGGCGCCTTTAATTTCTATAATTATTGATGACACTACATTTAATCGCACCCTCCTTGATCTTGGTGCCTCAGTTAATATTATTCCCACGAATTTATTCAAAGAATTTCAAATTGGTGAATTAAAACCCGTCGAGGTTACCCTACAATTAGCCGACCGATCTACAATCAAACCTCGTGGGATTATCAATGATGTTTTGGTCAAGGTCCAGAATTGTGTCTTCCCTACAGACTTTCTGGTTCTTGACATTGAGGTACATGAATCATTACTGGACTCCCCAATAATCCTTGGATGCCCTTTTTTGGCCACTGCAAAGGCAAATATCAATTGCCAACAGGCAAAATGGATATAACTTGTGCAGGCCAAACTCTCACTTTAGATATTTTCAAATCCTCCAGGAGATTCCATGATGATAACCTTTTTGAGGACTCAGATACTGAAATTTCCAATATGGTGGAGACAATGCTAATAGATACCCTTACCGACCACAATTTTTTTGAGGACTCTGATTCAGAATCAGTGGTCAGCGAAATTTGTGATCTGGAAAATTATGTTGACCCCAAATTTATTCCTGATACACCCCGTAAGAACCCTAACCCACCACTATTCACGCACCTAATTTTTCCACACTAACTTCACCCAATCCTCACCATTCCTTCCCTGACTCCTTTCTTACGGACCTGCCACCAATCCCGCCCGAGTTTGGCATCCAACCTGATTTAAAACCATGGCCAGACTTGGGCTACACTTATCATTTTCCATCCAACTTTGATCCCAATATTGCTTCTAATCAATTTTCTAGGGATCTAGAAGAAGACACCTTTCTTGCGGGCATCCAAGTGTTTAATTATTTACATGATTTTATGTCTTCCGTGCATACCTTCACACCCGACTGAATGGCGTAAAAGATAGAACTGGATGGGACATAACCTATCATTTTTTCTTGCTTTCCTTTTTTTCTTCTTTTTCTTTCCAGGTTTTGTTCATCCTAAACCCGGCCGTTCTTCACTAAGGTGATCCCTTTTCATTCCTAATGCATGAGGACATGGCATATCTTAAGCATGGGGGGGTGCTTTTAAATTTGAAGATCGATTTAGGATTTTCAAAACCTAAAAACATGCATTTTTCTTTAATTTATTTCCTACTTGCATACCCAAAAAAATAAAAATGTTGAAAGCTTTTTGAGGAAAAATTTTGAAATCGAGACTAGGGTCGAAAAATTCACTTTTGGTACAATGACATTTAATCTTTAACAAACTATGGATGAGGATATGGATCTGATCATTAGAATTTCAGGGCCTACTTTTAGACTAGATCAGATATCCTCCTCTAAAATTTCACCTGAACTCATGATAGTTTAGGTGACTTGATCCGATTTTGTAATACGGAAAGTATTTGACTTAGTTTCTGATTCAAAAACTTGCATGTCTTGAGAAACTTCTTGTGTCAATTTTCACACACAAGCCAACACTTAAAAACAACTAAAAATTTGAAAAACTCCCTTATTTTGACTTAGTAAAAGTCTAAAGTAGATCATTGGTTTGAGTTCCCACCACCGAGAAGGAGGGAAATACCTCCTTTGAGGATGCGATGTCAACATGTTACCGCCTCGGCGCTGCTCCATATCTATATTTCATATCTTTAGATGCAGCATTAAAGTGCATTTTAGCAGCTTAAGTATCTTGGACGGTGCTCTACCTATAGTGCCGGAGCAAGAGCTTGAGTTTGCTTGGAGCGCCCCTTTACACTGCATCATGTTTTGGGGTTATGAGCTCCTGGGTGGTGTCATGGACAGTGCTATCTCGAAGTACTAGTGCCAGAGCCCCCTCGAGGAATGGAATCGAGAATGATGATCCCGACACATCTGTTGTAAGACTAAGCTAAAAGTAAGCATGGGGGAGAAAAACAAAGTAATAATAAATAAATTAACATGCCCGTACAAATGTTGTCTTTTCGTAAGTACAGACACAAGATTTTGAAGGATTCTGCAAGTTGCGAATTAGATTCATGAGCCAGAAAAATCCTAAAAACAAAAATTTTAAGTCATCTGAATTAACAAGCAGTAAATTTATGAATTTTCTGGAGGATATATTGATCCCGTTCTGTCTAATGGTTGGATCCAAAAACAAATCCCGATGTTTACCTTTAACAAATCTCGTACCTCCTGTGTTTTAATCTACCAAGGTCCCTTAATCTCTTTTTCTCCTCAAAAGTCGAAAAAATTAGATTCCCTAAAAATTTCATTTTTCAAAAAAATTGAAGTTTTGCTAAGAGATTAGGAAAAGATATGCATGAGGGTGTGATAAATGCCAGTTTATCATCATTTTTATGCATTTAAACAAACCAAGCTCTTAGGATTTTACTCCGCAAATGGGTTTTTGGGCTGCATTTAGGCATAAATTAGGTTAGGCATGCATTGCATTTTTTATTATCTTTTTAATATGTTTTTGTGAGTGTTAGGGATGTACAGATATACAGATCCCTAATGCCCTAGTACTCAAGAAGGCAAATGGAGAAGGAGAAGCCCAGACTAGCTGGAACTCAGCATGATCCAGCTCACCACAGCTGGAACCTAGCTCACTTGAACCAAGGTTAGCTCATCCCAGCTCCATTCAGCTAATCTCAGCTGAATGGCAGCTCAAGAGAGTTCATCTTAGCTCACCCTAGCTCAAGTCGGCTCAGATCCCGCTCAACTTAGCTGAGTCTAGCTCATCTCAGCTCCCACTACTCCACAGGGAGCTTTAGCTAGATCAGATGAGTTGACAGGAGTTCACCGCAGTCAGATCCAGCTACATCCAACTCCAGTCAACTCCAGCCAGCTGAAGAAGAACTCATCCCAGCTCAGGAAGCTCAAGTCCAACTCCCGGGGACTCATCTTAGCATAACTCAGTTGAGCTAAGCTACCTTAGCTGCCTCAACCAGCTTGATCCTCCCTGGGAGCACCAGACCTAGCTCACCCTAGCTCATTATGGTAGAAGCTAGCTTACTTTAGCTTGGCTTAGCAGCTAGCAAAGTACTAGCAAGCTAAGCCAGCTAGAGTAGTTCCATGCCAGCCTCTTCAGCAGCAGCTAGCTCCAATTTTAGCTCCAGACTTCTCCTCCTCAGCTCCTCCCTCCAAACCCTGCTCCAACACCTTCTCCTCTACTCCTCCTTTAGCTAGGCTAGCTTAGCTTATCTTAGCTTAGCTTAGCTTTACTAGCAACCAGCTCCTTGGCCAACCACCACCTTCAATTTAACCCTAGCTAGCTCCACCAACTTAAGCCCTACCTAAGCTAGCTACCCTACTCATTTTGGCACCACTTCTTCACCACCTTTCACCCCTCAACTAACCACCAAAAGACACCAAAATTTGGTGCCAAAACTACCCCTAACCACCTCTCTTTTGGCACCAACTTTCATCCCTTCATCCACCCTACACCTACCCACATAACCCATCCTAGCCATCCACATACCCCCTTCTAGAACCCTGAGGTGGCGCCACCTAATGGCCTTCTAGAAGGTCCATTTTGGCGCCAATTCTAAAGGGCACCAAGGCCTTAACTTCCCCCCTAGGTGTCCCATAAGGTGGCACCAATTGACCTTGGCCATTGGATCCTCAACCACCTCCATCTCTTCATCTTAGCCCTCCATTCCAAGAGTCACCTTCGCCCCCTTCCTATTCTATAAAAACCCACCACCTACTACCATTTGGGGGCATCCTCCATTAGTGTATTTTGCTACCTATACCACCTATACCTACGGCCAAGAAGAAGGAGTAGAGAAGGAGATTAAAGGGGCACATCCCCAACCCTTTTGGTGGCTTCTTCTCCCCACTCTCTTCAACTTGGGCCACACGAAGGAGGAGGACTCTTCCACATCTAGGAGGATGGCCAGGCAAAGGAGAAGGACCTAGGGTGGACATCCACCCTTGGAGAGAAGCTTAGGGTACGCCCCCTTAGGGCCTGCCTTGGAGGACATCACCTTGGTGGAGCACAACAAAGAAGGAGTTGGAGGTCTCTTTTCAAGCTTGGGAGCTACAAAGCTTGGAGCAAGAAGCCCTCTTCTTCAACATCTATCTAGAGGATTTGTGTTTGCTTTTCTTTATTTCAATTTTTCTAGTAGTAGAAGCATTCATCTACTAGGCCTCTTTTGTAAAACACTTTTTCATTAATCTAGTTGCCTTCTTTGCAATTTCTTATTTGCATTTCTAATTGCTTTGTTTTTAGCATTCTTCACTCCCTCTTCTTAATTATTCTTGCCCTCCACTTGCCTAGAGTGAGCTTAGGGAGAGGCTCTACTTGCCACTTAGAAGTAGTATTTGAATTTGAAGTGTAAATCACTTTCCCGCCACCATTTCGCATGTTGTCTTAATTCAAAAAAAAAAGAAAAATTGATATATTGAAATACCAAAAAGAAAGTTGAGATTTTTATTCCAAGAAAGAGAATCAGTTTTGCAAACATTTGGCCTCCTTGGACGACCCTAGATACGCCACTATCAAGGTTTATAAATTTTAGAGTTGATCAATTTTGCGCATTACAACGACATATTTTACAAACCGTGTAAAATCCACTATCAGCAGGAATATATTTTATGGCATCTATGAGGGGGATATTAATCTCTACTTGCCCAAAAAGATCCATTAATTCCTTATCAATGGAATTAGATTTCTTCTTCTTGTTGTGTGAAGAGTGAAGGGCTTGTGGAAAGGGTACAGGGTTTTCCTATTTTGCATTATTAGGTTACTGAACAAGGTTAGAGGAAGAGGGAGAAGAGTTGATCTATTTTTTATTAAAACGGGTTTCTTTAACAAGAAGAGGACCTTGAGTGGTTTTCCTATTCCTCAAAGGAACTGCATTTGCAGTATGGTTGTTTCTAGGATGAGGATGGGAAGCCTGATTGTTATTGAAACCTAGGGGATGCTGAGGTGCTGGGTGAATGGGCTGACTAGGATATCCACCTTGGAACTGATTCCGTTGATTATTCGGGTTGGGCATGGGTTGGGAAGGTAAATTCCCAGTAGGTCGATGATCAGGAGTAACCATAAATTGATGTTGCAAGTTAGTGATCATGCAGGTTACCTCAATTATTTGATTCTGCATACCATGCAATGTCCTCATGACCTGGGATTGATATCTTCCTGGGATGTCTAGGTTGATATGCGGGTTGCCCATAGTTCCCAAATTAATTTTGTTTGGGAAACGAAATCGGGTTCGGGGCTTTCCAGGAGTGATTCAAGGTGGTCCTCCAATTCTGATTGTAAGTGTTGGAGGGGTTTCAAAATTGCTCCTTAGGAGCATAAATATTTTCCATGGTGGGATCAAGAATATTGTACTTAAGGTAATCAAAATGCCTAGTCAAATCTTATGTAAAATCAGCAGGAAACTGCTAACCAGCAGGTGTGGCATCAATATTGTACAGATTTTCTCTTCAGAGAAGTTAAGTGTTAGTGTGTGGAGAGTTAAAGAGTGGAGAAATAAGGTGTGGAGAGTTAAGGTGTGGAGCTTGTTTGTGAGTGAGCTTTTCTTCCATTTTTTTTTAGTGTATTTGCATCTGATCCAGTCGTTAAGATATCATATATAGATCATCTTGAGTAATTGGAACAGAGGTGGATTTGGAGTCAATTTCATTGACCCCATATCTTAGATTTTGGGTTCTACCGAAAGTGTCCATTAAAGTCATATTAAATGTGTTTTCACTCATTTCCTCAAAAATGAGGTAGGCACTTTCGGCATCTTTATTAAGGAAATAGCCTCCTAGTCGCACGGGTTTCGCGTGTTAGAAATCAGGGTTACAAGTAACCTGTCATCGTAGTTGCAAAACACGACGATCAGATAAAATTTATACCGAAACTCTAAGGGAGTCTCTGGTCGAACATAGGGAGGTGACGTTTACATTAGTTGAAAACTGCGCTTTGATTTGTTTCTTTTTGGTATTTTAGGGTTTTGATATTTTTTTGTATTTTTGAAAGAAGAAATCAACCAAACGAATCGCAAGATAGAGATGGAATGAAAATGGCTTAGGTATCACTTCAATGTCTATTACAATGTACTATGAAAGTATAAAAATAGAGGGGGGGTGAGAGGAAATCTCCCGAATCAGCTGTTCGGCAAGATGACGATGCTTGGTGGAAGCTCAGATGAAGGAGGTGAGGAGCAGGACAACAGAGGTGAGATGTAGGACGTCGGGAAGAGGAAAGCTTCAGCATGGCTCTGAAATAGAGGTGAGAAGACGGAGATGATCTGCTATCGAAATGGAGGTGAGAGGATGGCTCCAAGGTGACCTATGAATGGGGATGGGAAGTTGGAGGAGTCTTTGGTGGGGTAGAGGTTCGCTAGACTAATAGGTACCTTGGGAGCTTGAGAGCAAGCTCTAATAGAGTGTTGGTAGGCTTGCTAGAGCTTGGGAGTAGGTGGGAGTAGAGTAGGTAGAGATGGCTTGGAAAGGAGGGGGTGTAAGTCCATTTATAGTGGAGGAGAAGAGGCAAAAATATGTATAGGACCATTAGTGACATCCAGGCCGTCACTGGATGCGTCGTTGCAAGTACCTCATGCCTGCTCCTCCCACAGCTGGCTTTACTGGCTCGCAAAGAATTAGCAATGGCTGTAAGTGTCGCTGTAGGTCTAGCTCAAGCGCCGCTGTAGGCTAGCTCATGCGTTGCAGCGTACGTGTGCACCCACGTGCTGGCGCTACACTATGTGCATGCACGCCTACGTGCAAGCGTGCGTACCCACGCTATTGTGCGCGTGCGGTGGCACATGCATGCGTTAGGATACCTGGGCTACGCCACGTGGTGTAGTCTGGGCCGTCCATCTTTTCATTGTAAGGGCTGCTGCAGAGGTCGGATTGAGTCGATTTTCGCACTGTTAGGCTGCAATCGTCGACCTGAATCCATCAAAGTGGTCGGATTTGTCATTTGAAGTGCTGAATTATGTCACCTAGTCCCTTGGTCATTGGTCATCCTCGGACTGCATACAGTGCTACGGGACTCTGATTGAGGCGATTTCAGAGGCATTGGACTCCAATCGTCATCTTGATCAAATCCGTATGGTCGGATCATCAATCCAAGGCTCCAAAATAAATACCCTTCTCTCCTGACCACAAAAAGGATGCAATTAACCTGAATTATATACAACTACTCTAAATGCAAAATGATGCGTGCTATGTAATATTTATGAGATGAAATGCAAATCTAAGCCTAGGAGCATTCTTGAATAGGTATTTTACCCTCAATAAATGTGTTTACATCATACCCGCATTCCTATCTTTTGCTAGTCTCTAGCAAATTAAACTATATGCTATTTATGAAAATAGAATTAGGATTAGATCTCTTAGGCCTAAGTCATTTATTAACAATAGAAAATTTCAACAAAGGTCCTAAACTACGAAGACTCAACAGTACCCAGGTGTCTGTCGGAATGCAGACCGCCCATGTTCTCGCCTTATTTGAGAACGGCAGATACATTTTTTTATTTTTATTCTTTTATAATCTTTTTTGTACTTTTGGAGTTTGAGAGTTCCGGGATAACTTTTCACGGCTACCCGACCTGCCCAACACTCGAAAAGGACTCTACGTGCTAAGCATCTTGTGAAAATAGTGAAAGACTCACTAGGTGGCCGTTAAAATGGACTTCAAGTTTCTACGACCCTTGGTGACCTTGCCTAGAGGTTTATCTTTCCGAACGGTAGCTTTCTTCCTGCTTCTTCTATTTTTGGGGTCAACACAAGGGTGAACCCAGTGTATATCTCCCCGATTTATTCTACTCCCGCATTTCTTCCCAAATTATTTTGGGAATTATTGTGCATTTGTTTTAGTGAGCTGGGTTCTAGACAACCGGCCGATGAGCTATTACCACCGACAACTTGGCAGCCTTACTCGTGCGGTGAAGTGTGATTTTATTTGTTTTCTTATTTTCTCCTTTTTTATTTTTTTCTCTATATTTTCTTTTCTTTTCTTTTTTAAGTTGGTTTCTTTCTTGATCTAAGATTTACCTAAAGGTAGTACAATGAAAATGGTCTTATGACTGGGCTTTGGACAACCGGCCGATGAGCTGTTACCACCGACCACTTGCTAGCCATACCACCCAAGATAGTTTATTTGCTACCCAATTTTTAAAGAAACCACCAAAAAGTAAGTCAATGCAAAAAAATGTGTGTAGATGATTAGGGTTAAAGTCCCCCTAAATTAGATGACGAGTTGATAAGGTGCATACTTATCATCCAAATTTATTAGTCAAATTAAAAATGAATTTGAATTGGCGAGGACTCGAGACTAAGTCTACATTCGAGTGGACTCCCGGGTTAATTAAGCCTGAATACTTGAAGAGTCTAAGTGTTTATGTCCTATTGTATCATTTCCTAAAGTTAATAACTTCCAAATGTCTAAGTTCTCTTTTCCAAATTTCTTTCTTTTTTTTCTTTTTCAATTTTCAATTTTTTTTATATAAGAAACTAAAGGAGATTCACAGAGTTAACAAAATGACTTCAGGAATTGATTATCCATCCCCCCATGCCTAAATGATGTAATGTCCTCATTGTACAATAAAGACATGAAAAGGCAGAGTAAACAAAATATCACCTGAATAACGTGAGGAATCCGATTAGCTCCACAAAGAACATGAAATATAAACACGTGCAAAATTTAATGCCTTTGGCTAGGCATAATATACATACAAAGAAGAATTTAAGAATTCACAAGTGCAGGTCAGAATCAAAATAAAAATATTCATCTTGAAACCCACCGAAAGAAGATGTCCATAGACGTGGACAAGATTATGGTGCAGACCCATGCCCCAGGGTTGAGTGGTTCTCAGGTTCTGGATGAAAATCACCCAAAATCGAAAGTTGTGTTTGCGAGGCTGGCCTACAGTTTAGTGGTGTGCAACCCACGACCAAAGTGGCAGATAATTGGTAGATCCGGTTCACTAGTTTCATATGTCCACTTAACATTTAGCTTAGAAAAATAATTAGTTATTCCAAGCTTGGGTGGCACGTGAAAGATATCATAAGGGTCCGTATAGAAGATAGGTGGTTTCAAGTTAATAGGTACCCTTATATCCAAAATCAAAGTTCCCTCAGAATTTGCCTCCTGAATTTTTATTTCAGCAATTCTATCCTCCAACATCAAGAACTCAGGCTCCGGGACCTTTAACATATCATTCACTCCCAAGTCCAAAAAATTGTGGCTGAATCAAGATTGACTTTGGCATAATGATCTCAGAAGTCAGCTCTTCGTGGTGCATATGAGGAATGGAGTCACTAATTGAATCATGAAGTAAATGAAGATTCGAATCATTCAAGTTAGGCCCAACCGAATCAAAATCTTCAATGACTGGGTTATCAAATGGTTCGTCATGCTCTTCGAGCCCATTTGTCTCACTAAAATCATCTTCCTTAAGCTCAAGTGAGACTTCACTAAGAGATTCCTCACCCTCAGAATGAAAGAATCCATGATCCTCATTTATAGATGTATCAAAATCATATGTCATTTCATGATCCGTGGAGACATATTTTTCGTCATTCCCTAGCTCTAGAATCTGAGTGAGAAACTCAATTTATCCTAAATGGGTTGCTCTAGCCCAACCTGGTCATCTCCGGTCTTAGAAAATGTATCCCCCCCGACAGGCGCCTGAGTGGGTTAAGACATTGGCTCTCCTAAAGGGGGTTCATCTGGAGAATCATCCCAAGAATTGACTAGGGCAACCATAAATTTCATCCTCATCCTCGATAATTTCCCAAGAAGAAACTCACCCAGATCTCTATCCCTAACATTTTAGAGCAAATCCAATAGAGAACTATTAAGTTCATCAATCATTTTGATCATAGGCTCCAATGCTTCAGTGCGTGGTGTTGGCTGAGCTTCTATCGATTGTATAGTGTTCCTAAAATTAGCCATCACCCTATCATGGATCTGGTTTACCTGAACCGACTGGTTCTGTTCAGGGTTGGGTGGGCTCGGGTTAAATCTAGGGGAGTCAGAATATCAAGGTTCCCGGGTCCCTCCCTGATAGTAGGTCATTTCAAGTTGTCTAAAGGATGGTGATGACCTATATTCAATGGGATACTGGGGAGGGTAGGTATTATAATCATTATATTCCTGATTGTAGATTGGGTTGGTTTGGTGATAAAAGGATGAAGATCTATAATCATTGTAGCTCTAGGAAAGATAGTAATCATAGTCTTGTTGTCTAGGGTTAGGCCCTGGAGATTGAGGTCTGGATTCATATCCCCAATCGAAGTCATCTCGGCTAGTGGATGGGTAATTACAAGTCAAGTCGAGATAGGAATCATCTTGAGGATAAGTGGAGCTAGGAGGATAGGATGTGAAATGTGTGTAAGATGTGGAAGGGTACATGGTGAAGTAAGGAGGGAAATCAGAAGACAAAGGAGCCCTACAATACAAAAATACAAGCTTGTCCTTAGGTTGGGTAGCCTAAAGTTCTACAGACACTCTGTATCCGTCCTAAGATTATGGACAATTTTCTCTACTTACGTCCAGGTAGTCCAACTAGTTAGAAGGAGGGACTGGGAAGAAGGTTCTTCCTTTGGCTTGTGCCTTCGGTTCCTAGTGTACCCCCCAGCCGCATTCATTTGACGCTACTCCCCTAGCTAGACATCAGATTGACTAGTATAAGCAGGTTAATCGTGAACAATCTCAATCTAAATCCTGATGAGTGAACCAGTCCTTAGGGCCAATGTCTAATCAATTTTAGTTAGGCTTGGAACAATGGTGCTTCATAAATGTGATGGGCCCTTTATATGGGTTGTGCCCTAAATGATTAGTTAAAATGTGTGTGCATGCACAACCAGAGTTTTCAAACAATGTTATTTGATTATGTGTCTTTTATGGTTCAACCTTGTTTAGTAGCTTTTAGGGTTTAATCTTTAGGTATATTCAATCAAGGTCCAGTAGAATACTCCAAGTTTTGAAAGCACTAATGTAGATATATTCCTTTAACAATTAGAAATAAAATGTGCAGTGCTATTGAAGCTACGGGTTACTACACTAACGTGTTTGGTTTTAAAGAAAACCTGTCGTCATAGTATGAAAGTGAAGAACTCGTGTTCAACAAATAAAATTTACATCGAAATAGAAATCCCGGGTCAAACTCAGGGAGGCAAACGTTTGATTTAAAAATACGCATTTGTTTTATTTATCATGAAGTAATTTAATTGACTAGAAACTATCTGTCTATTTACACTAAATAGAAGAGAAAGAGAGAGAGAGAGAGAATATTATAAACAAAAACCAAAAAGAGATGTAGAGTGAACATGGAATTCATTATCAAAGGGATTGTTCATTACACTAAACATTACGACTAGAAAGCAAGAAAATGATTACATTAGAAAGCAGTAAATCTATTCAAGAAAGCAGTAAAAAGAATGGGGAGAGAGATACCCTCCTCGACGGTCGCTTGGAGGACGAGCCGGACGGGACGACGCTAGGACGATGGGGAACGGAGCAGGACGAAGAAGGACGAAGCGAGAAGAACGGGAATGGGGCAGCACGTTTTCATCGTTGCGGGATCCGCTTCCGAAAAAGGGACGAAAATTTGACTTTATCTCACCAGAAGCATCTCAGGTGTAGGACAAGCTTCTCTTGAGCTTTGGAGAGGGAGTGAAGAGAAGGAAGGGATGAGAATTTCATGTGGAGGGGGCCTCCTTTTATAGTTGCAAGGAATGAGGGCAAATTGGTCTTTTAAATCTCAAAACATTAAATAAGGGGTCTTTAGTGATGGATAAAACCATCGCTAAAGTGCCATTGTGGGTGACGTGGGGCGGAGCACACGTGCCTGGTTGCCTGCTCTCGCGTGAAATGCACGTTCACAATCTAGAAATCTTAGCCGTCCGATCGTGATATCGAATGGCTTAACTCGCCTCTCCACCCGTTCCTCAGCGCGCGCTTGCGCGTGTGATGGCGCGTCACGCGCGGGGGTGCGATAAGGCGTGAGCGCTATTGTGCACGCATGACCACTCGATCGCGATCGGGCGGTCAGTCGTGTCCACTCACCACGCTGCTCACCTGCTAGCCGCGATTCGAATGCGCGCTTCGCCTTCTAGCAAGCGCATTCGACCAATGCGATAGTAGCGCATTTGTGTCACACTTACGATTTAGGTGCGTGCATCCACAGTCATTGGATGCACATCCAATGGTGGAGAAGCGATGAAGAAGATAGGGTGCGGCGAGTGTAGTGGCCGATTGGGTAGCTGAGATGGTGCCACGTGGTGCCATCTTGGCCGTCCATCTTCTGGATGATGTAGATGGTGCCACGGTTGTCGGATTGAGTCGATTTTCACATTGTTAGGGTGCGATCGTCGATCCGAATCTATTTGTGCAGTCAGATTTGTCGTTTGAAGTGTGGATTCACACCATCTTATCCATTGATCTTCTAGGGTTCCTCAGTCTCTCTGATGCTACAGATGTCTAATTAGGGCTATCTTGGAGTAGTTGAACTCCAATCGTCACCCTGATCAGATGTGTACGGTTGGATCTTCGATTCGAGGACCTGATAAAAAGTTTGCCCTATCCCTGAACATAAAAGGAGATAATTAACCTCCATTTTATTCAAACTAATCTAAATGCATGATGATGCATGTTATGCAATATTTATAGTATGTAATGCAATCCTATGCTTAAGAACATGCATAAATAGACATCTTATGCAATGTAAACATGTTTGCATCACACCCCCATGCCTATCTTTTGCTAGTCCCTAGCAAAAACTACATGCTATTTATAAAGGAATCAGGTTCGATTATTTGGGCATGAGTTATTTTCAATCATTAAGAAAATGTCTACTTAGGATCTAAACTTTCAAAGATACAATAGTGCCTGGGTATCTGCCAAAATGCAGACTGCCTCAAGCTCTCGCCTTATTCAAAGAAAATCATCTTTTTCCCTTTTTCCACTTTTCTATTTTCTTTTTGGATTTTGAAGTTTTAGGGTTTTAGAGTGGCTTTCTATGGCCATTCAACTTACCCAAGATTTGATGAGAACCCTAAGTTCTAAGCATCTTATTGTGAATGTGATAGACTTATTGATCGGTAGTTAAAGCGGACTTTGAATTTCTATGCCTCTAGGTGACCTTAAAAAGAGAATTCCACCTAAAGGTGTATCTTTACAACCGATAGCTTTCTCCCTACTTTAATTTTTACGGGGTCAACACAAGGGTGAATCCAGTGTATATCTCCCCGGTTTATTCTATTTCCCCGCTTCTTCCTAAGTGTTTTGGGAATTTTCAGTGCATTTATTGAGCTGGGTTCTGGACAACCGGTCCATGAGCTATTACCACCGACAACTTGCCAGCCATACTCGTGAGGCAAAGTGTGGCTTATTTCTTTTTTTCTTTTCTCCTTTTTTTTCCTTTTTGACTTTCTTTTCTCATTTTTTTAGTAGGTGGCTTCCCTGGTCTAAGATTTACCTAAAGGCAGCAAAAAGAGAGAGGTCCTATGACTGGGCTCTGGACATCCTACCTATGAACTGTTACCCACAATAACTTGCCAGCCATATCACCCTAGAAGGTTCATTAGCTACCCAATTTCTGTTAGAATCATCGAACAACAAGTCAGTGACAAGATAGTGTGTAGATGCTTAAAACTCAAAATTCCCTCAAATCAGAGGGAGGGTTGATAAGTCGTGTACTTATCATGCAAACTTATTTACTCCAATTAAAATAGAATTCAGGTTGACGAGGACTCAAAAAACAAATCCACATTTTATTGGATACACAGGCTGATTAAGTTGAAAGACCTAAAGGTTCTTTGTGTTTAGATCATAATGTAGTATTTCCTAAGATTGAAAATTTTCTTAAACCCAAGTTCTCTTTCCTAATTCCGCAATTTTTTTTTAATAAAAGAAAATGAAACAAATCTACGGAGATGACGAATAATTTCAGAGATGAATATCCACCCCCCATGCCTATCCAATGCAATGTCCTCATTGTATTAAAAAGACATAAAACAGAGTGGAATAGCGTAGAAAGCTCCTGAATTGTGTGAATGTCGGGTCTGCTCCGAGATAAAAACTTAAATGAACTATATACGTGCTGAATTTAGTGCCTTCAGCTCGGCACACTATACAAAGAAGAGAAATAAAGAATTCACAGGTGCAGGTCAGAATCATAATAAAGAGAAGAATCCTTGGACCTACCAGCAAAGGTCCACAGATGTGGACCAGATTGTGGTGCAGACCCATACCCCATAATCGAAAAAATCTCAGGTTCTGGATAAAAATTACCCAAAACCTCAAATCAGTATGCTAGAGAGGTCGGGCCTGTGATTTATGAGGATGCAACCCAAGAACAAAAAGTCGAGTTACAGAGAATTTGATATCGAAAGGATAATCAATGATTGTATGCATAGGTTGAATATCCTCAGAACAAATGTCGTAAGGGTTTTGGTTTGATGGTTTTAGATGAAATGGAACCCTTAGACACAGTCTTCTACTTCCTCCGAAATTTGCTTCGCAAATCAAAATTTTCCAACTCCTATCCTCCTCATTCAGAATGTTAAATTCCAGGACCTCTTGCTTATTAATCACCACATTTGAAATTTTCAAGTCTAAAAGATGTGACTGAATCAGAATTAACTTGGGTCAAGTTATCTCAAAAACAAAATCATCGATAAGCTCAATGGGGTGTAACTGACAATCAGGGCGTTTGATTGAATCCTCCAGAAAATGCAATTCTGGATCCGTAGTGTGCGCCCTAATAAGATCAGTTTCCTTAGTTATTGGGCTATCAAATGATCTATTAGATTCCTCAGGCCCAATCATCTCACAGGAATCATATTCAGTAAACTCGCATAAGACTTTGCAAATCGAATCTTCACCATCAGAATCAAAGAAATCAAGATCCGTATTAATGTATGTCCCTAAATCATCTGTCGTTTTCTGATCTATGGAGACATACGTTTCCTCATACCCTGGCTCAGGGATCTTAGGTGAAGAAATCAAATCATCCTTAATTTGTTGCTCTAATTCAATATGGTCAGCCTCGTAATGCGTGTCCCCCCTAACAGGTGCCTGAACAGGTTCTGACATTGGCTCACCTGAAGGGGGTTCATCCTGGGAATCATCCCACGACTGAACTAAGGCAACCACAAATCTAATCTTCAATTTCGCTAACTTCCCAAGTAGAAACTCACCCAGGTTCTTATCCTTAACATCCAGGAGCCAATCCAACAAATACTTGTTCAAATCATCAATCATTTCAATCAGGGGCTCCAATCTTTCAATGGAAGGTGTTGGCAGAACTTCTAAAGTTTGTATGATATTCCTCAAGTTAACCAGAACCTTATCTTGAACCTGGTTACCCTGAACCAAATGAGTTGGTTCAGGGTTGGGTGGGTTTGGGATCAGTGCAGAGGAGTTAACGAATTGAGATTCGTTATACCCTTCATGATAATAGGTCATTTCGGATTATTCAAAAGGTGGTGATGCCCTAAAGGCAATGTAATCAGAGGATGGGTTAGGATCTGTGTATCCTTCTTGATTGTAGATCGAATTAGGTTGTCCATGAAAGGTTGACAATCTATAATCGATGTGGCTCTGAGAAGGATAGAAATCGCAATCATAGTGTTCAGGGTTAAACCCTAAACGTGGTAGTCCGGAACTGTAACCCCAATCCAATTTACTCCAACTAACTGATTGTTGATTACAGTACGAGTCGGGATAATCATCATGTTGAGGAAAATTCAAAACAGAAGGGAAAGAGCGGGAATGCGTATAATATCTGGAAGGATTCCTGATAAATGGGAGGAAGAAAGGCGCACTGCAATACAAGCAATCAAACCTGTCCTTAAGTGGGTTAGCCTAAAGACCTATAGACTCCCACAACCCGTCTTGAGATAAAGGAACGATTTGATCTACTTCTTTCTGTTCAATCCAACCAGTTAGAAGGACGGACTGGGGAGAAGGTTCTTCCTTCGACTTGCACCTCTGGTTCCTAGTGTAACCCCCAGCCACAATCGTTTGATTCTGCTCCCCTAGCTAGACATCAGATAAAACAGTAGAAACAGACTAATTGAAAATAATCTCGTTCTGGGCTCTGAAGAGCGAGTTGAATCCCTAAGGCCAACGTCTACTCTATTTTATTTAGGGCTAGGTTTGAATGTACTTTGGAATGTGATGGGCCCTTTATCTGGGTGTGCCATTAAAGATTGATTGATTGATGTGTGTGTGCGTGCACAACCTGTGATTTTCAAGCAAGATTACTTTTGATGCAGTGAATTTTAGGGTTCAAATCTTGCTTAGTAGCTTATAGGATTCAACTTTAGGTGTTTTTAGACAAGTTTTGTTGGCACACCAATTTTTGAAAGCACAGGTGAAGATGTTTTCCTTTAAAACATAAAAGAATGTGAAGTGCCTAGTAAATCCCTAAGAGTTGAAGCTAATCAGCAGCTACTTGATGAGTTGATTTTAATTGAAGTGGTGCGGCCTAATCAACTCAAATAATTGGCCTGTTGCACCACTTAATTAGGCACACAAGTGATTACCAAATCTAATTTCTACTCAATTATATGTTTGGATGTGTGTATCGGCTCCAAAGATCAGTTTACCGGTTGAGTTTGAAAATCAGATGAGGTTGTGTACCTCTGTGAAATTTTTTTAACTTTTTACTTTTAAATGTGGAGGTTTGGGTGGGTGCGGATGTCAAACAAACAAACAAAACTAACCTTAGAGTTTATAAGAACACCTAGGTTGATTGATGTTTGTGTTATTATGTGGTGAAATGAAAACTAATGGGTGGGAGGTGGGGTAACTTACAGAACCATCAACAGCACTTTACTCCAATCTACCGCTTTTGCTCATCTCAAAAGAGTACCTACAATCACAATAAGAAAGGGGAGAAGTGAGGTAAATGATTTCTAAGTTAGAAAATGCGAAAAAAAAAACAAAGAGCGTCGCCTCCCCAGCAATGGCGCCAAAATGCTGAAGCTACGGGTCACAACGCTAACGTGTTTGGTTTTGAAAAAAACCTGTCATTGTAGTATGAAAGAGAAGAACTCGTGTTCAACAAATAAAATTTTTACCAGAGTAGAAATCCCGGGTCGAACTCAGGGAGGCAGATGTTTGATTTAAAAATACGCATTTGTTTTATTTGTCACGAAGTAATTTAATTGACTAGAAACTATCTATCTATTTACACTAAATGGAAGAGAGAGAGAGAGAGAATATTACAAACAAAAACCAAAAAGAGATGTAGAATGAACATGGAATTTATTATCGAAGAGATTGTTTGTTACACTAAACATTACGACTAGAAAGCGGGAAAATGATTACACTAGAAAGCAGTAAATCTATTCTAGAAAGCAGTAAATCTACTCTAGAAAGTAGTAAAAAGAATGGGGAGAGAGATATCCTCCTTAATGATCGCTTGGAGGACGAGCCGGACGGGACGACACATGGACGACGGGGAACCGAACAGAATGAAGAAGGACGAAGTGAGAAGAACGGGAACGGGGCAGCATGTCGACGTTGTTGAGGGATCTACTTCAGAAAGGGGGACGAAAGTTTGACTTTATCTCACGAGAAGCATCCTGTATGGGACAAGCTTCTCTTGAGCTTTGGAGAGGGAGAGAAGAGAAGGAAGGGATGAGAATTTCATGTGGAGGTGGACTCCTTTTATAGTTGCAAGGAATGAGGGTAAATTGGTCTTTTAAATCTCAAAACATTAAATAAGGGGTCTTTAGTGATGGATAAAACTATCGCTAAAGCGCCATCGTGGGCGACGTGGGGCGAAGTGCACGCACCTGCTCGCCTGCTCACGCGTGAAACACGCGTTCACGATATGCAAATCTTAGCCATCCGATTGTGAGATCGAATGGCTTAATTCGCCTATTCTCCCGCTCCTCAGCGCGTGCTTGCACGTGTGATGGCGCATCGCATGTGGGTGTGCGATATGGCATGAGCGCTATTGCACGTGCGTGACCGCTCGATCGCGCACTCGCTTACCATGCTCGCTCGCCCGCTAGCTGCAATTTGAACGTGTGCCTCGCCTTCTTGCGAGCACGTTCGACCAACGCACTATCAGCACGTTTGTGTCGCGCTTACGATTTAGGCACGTGCATCCATAGCCGTTGGATGTGAATCCAACGGTGGAGAAGTGATGAAGAAGAGAGGGTGCGGTGAGTGCAGCAGCCAATTGGGCGGCTGAGATGGCACCACGTGGCACCATGTTGGCTGTCCATCTTCTGGATGATGTAGATGGTGCCACGGTTGTTGGATTGAGTCGATTTTCGCATCATTAGGCTGCGATCGTCAATCCGAATCCATCTGTCCGGTCGAATTTGTCGTTTGAAGTGTGGATTCAGACCATCTTGGCCCTTGATCTTCTATGGTTCCTCGATCTCTATCTGATGCTACAGATGTCTGATTAGGGCGATCTTGGAGTCATTGAACTCCAATCGTCACCCTGATCACATGTGTATGGTTCGATTTTTGATTCGAAGCCCCGATAAAAATTTTGGCATGTCCCTGAACATAAAAGGAGATAATTAACCTCCATTTTATTCTGACTAATCTAAATGCAAGATGATGCATGTTATGTAATATTTATAGTATGTAATTCAATCCTATGCTTAAGAACATGCATAAATAGACATCTTTTGCAATGTAAACTTGTTTACATGAAGTGCCTAGTTCAGTCCTAAAAATCAACCCTGAGTGGCAAGCTACTTGATGAATCACTTTTATCTTAAGTGGTGTGGCCCAAACAGTATAATCAATTGGCCTATTGCACCACTTAGTTAGGGCACGCAGAAATGTTTGACCTATTCAGATTTCTACTCACATATTTGTGTGTTGAATTAAGTTTACTGGGTCCACAGTTTAGATCCCAGTTAAGTGTTAGAATTGATGTGATCGTGTGCCTTAGGGTGAGAGTTGTGGGTGTTAAGTGTGTAGCTTGCAGAAAATCCCAGAACAAGATAACACTTCTTTTAGTTTTTTTCTATTTATGTGGATGACGAGGTGAGTGGAGGTGGCAAACAAACAACCAAATCTATCCTAGGGTTTATAAAGAGCACCTAAGTTGATTTGGGTTTGAGTTATTAGGTTATAGAATGAAAACTAAGGTGGGGGTGGTATGGGGGACACTTACAAAACACTCTACCGGCACTTTACACCAGCCTACTGCTCTTCAATCTCCATGCTAGGGTACTTGCAAGACAATAGATCGGAGATAAGTGGGGATAGTGTTATGTAAATGCAAAGAAGTATAGAAAATAATAAGGTAAATTCCGTTTCCTCCCTAGCAACGGCGCCAAGATGGTCGCACATGTTTCACATGTTAGAAATCGGGGTTACGAGTAATCCATCGTCGTAGTTGCAAAACACATCGATCATATAAAATTTATACCCAAACTCCAAGGGATTCCCAGGTCAAACGCAGGTAGGTGACGTTTACTTTGGTTGAAAATCGCACTTCAATTTGTTCCTTTTTTGTACTTTAGGGTTTCGATATTTTTTTGTATTTTTGAAAGAAGAAAACAAGAAAATGAATCACAAGATAGAGATGGAACCAAAGTGGTATAGATATCACATCAATGTCCATTACAATTTACTATGAAAGCATAAAAAGAGAGGGGGATGAGAGGAAATCTCCCGAATCGGCTGTTCAGTGAGATGACGGTGCCTGGCGGAAGCTCAAACGAAGGAGGTGAGGAGCGAGATGATGGAGGTGAGATGCAGGAGGACGTTGAGTAGAGGAAAGCTTCGGCGTGGCTCCAGAATGGAGGTGAGAAGATAGAGATGATCCGCTACCGGAATGGAGCTGGGAGGATGGCTCCAAGGAGACCTATGAATGGGAATGGGAAGTTGGAGGATTATTTGGTGGGGCAGAGGTTCGCTAGGCTAATAGGTGCCATGGGAGCTTGAGAGAAAGCTCTAACAGAGTGTTGGTAGGCTTGCTAAAGCTTGGGAGTAGGTGGGAGTAGAGTAGGTAGAGATGGCTTGGAAGGGAGGGACTGTAGGTCCTTTTATAGTGGAGGAGAAGAGGCAAAAAAAGGTATGGGACCATCAGTGACATCCAGGCCGTCGCTGGAAGCATCTCTGTAGGCAGCTCATGCCCGCTCATGCCTGCTTACGCCCACAGCTAGCTTTGCTGACTCGCGACAAATTAGCGACTGCTATAAGTGTCGCTGAAGGTCCAACTCAAGCGTCGCTGTAGGCTAGCTCATGTGTCGCTGGCGCTATGTTCCCCACCTTTGCCGCATGTGCTGGCACTGCACTATGCACATGCACGCACCTGCGCTGCTGCATGCGTGTGGTGACACGTGCATGGCGTAGTCTAGGCCATCCATCTTCTTTTCATTGTAGGGGGTACTACAGAGGTCAGATTGAGTCGATTTTTGCATTGTTAGGCTGTGATCGTCGACCCGAATCCATCCACACAGTCCGATTTTTCATTTGAAGCATTGAATTATGTCACCTAGTCCCTTATTCGTTGAGCTTCCTCGGACTGCATATGGTGCTATGGAACTCCGATCATCATCTTGATCAGATCTATAAGGTCAGATCGTCATTCCGAGGATCCAAAATAAATACCCTTCTCTCCTGACCACAAAAAGGATGCAATTAACCTAAATTATATACTACTCTAAATGCATAATTATGCATGCTATGCAATATTTATGACATGAAATGAAAATCTAAGCCTAGGAACATGCATGAAAAGGTGTTTTACCCTCAATAAATGTGCTTACATCACCTCAACAAGAGAAATCCATAAATCTTTTTAATTAATTATCTAATCCATGATAGAAGATCTGTACTAACTGCCATTATGGAATTTCATGGTTGTGACAACTTCTTATAAGTTTTAGGAATCTTTCCCAAGATTCATGGAGGGGTTCACCATTTTTTTGTTGAAAGGTCATTATGGATCTTCTTAAAGTATTAGTTTGACCAATTGGAAAATTTTTTCAAGAAAAGTGCTCTTTAACTGGGGCCAGGTGGTGATAAGGCACCCAACCGTTCTAAACCAGTGTCAAGCTTTATCATTTAAAGAGAGAGGAAAAGTCTCATTAGCCATACGTCTTCCTGCACATTGCGGGATAGAGTGGTTTGAGCAAGGACAGTTAATTCCTCGAGATGACAAAAAGGGTTCTCTCTCGAAAGGCCATGTAAATGCTTGATTAGGTTCACAATAGCTGGTTTGATCTCAAAATCCCCTTGTGGTATGACCACCTCAGGTCTTTCCTCATAGTTAGAAGGATCAAAAAAATCCTTAAGAGGAATGATAGGCTGCTGACAGGGAGGCGGGTTTTGACCTTGGTTAGCTAGGTTCGTCACAGTCCTAGCCAAATTTTCTTTATTTTGTTGAAGTCAAACTAGATGGTCGACCATAAAGGCAAAGGGGTTTGTATTCTGAGTTTGGATCTGAGGGCCACCTTGCCTTGTAGGATTTTCTGGTTGCTCCAGATGAGGGAGGTTAGGGATAAAGAAGTCAGCTTGTGGGTTGGCTGATGGGATAGAGGCAAAAGCAGAATCTTTTTGTTGGTTTCCCAGGATTTCCATATTGTTAGAAGAGGAAGAAGAAAATAAAGATTTTCTGGTGCGGGGGGCAAAATCAGATGGTCCCTCAAGATATGGGTTCTGGGACCTTCGCCTGTGCATGCACATTTTTTTGGAAGAATTGGTGGGGAAAAGAAGAGAGAGAGATGAGAGAAAGTGTACAATTCAAACAACAAAATTCTAGACCTAACTCAAATGTGACTCAAGAAACATAACCTAAGACTTGATCTGCCTAGGAAATAAGAAATCAATAGTGAATACCTGTTCTATCAACAAATCTGGCCAAGTTGCATAAGGGGAGGTTTGGGCCCAAGCATTTCCCTGGAAAATCCCCAGGGGCTTGTGCAAACTTGCATCTGGTCGTTTGACATGGCCCCCAGCCTGACTCTAGATATAGATGATAGAATTGGCATTAACTAGAGAAAACTTAAGGCTTATATAGCAAGCCTAAGTTCATGAAACCTTAGGGGTCAAATTGCTATAATTTCTGGTTAGGTCAAGGAGACTGGAGTGCACACAGAATGTGGAGGGTGTTGATTTGGGTAATGGCCTGTTATTTCAATTCTCTTTTTCTGTCTACAGGATTGGAAAGTGATTCCAATAGCAAATAAGTTGTCACATAATTTTTTGTTTGTTTGTCCACTTTAGAATTTGATTTAGCTTAGTGCATTTTATAATTTTTTGTTTGTTTCTCCACTTTAGAATTTGATTTAGCTTAGTGCATTTTGGGATTTTCTTTTTAAGGTTTCAAACAAGTTTGAGATTTAACAAACAAAGGAAAAACAAGTTGTGTTGGTGAAGATCAATTTCCTTCAAGTTGTTGGTCTTTAGAAATGAAAAAAAATCCTAATCACTTGAATTCTAATACTGAAATTTTACTACCGATGGGGTTTTCTTTAAGCTTTCAATTTAAATAGTGGCCCAAACAATGTAGACAACACCACTAGTGTAAGGCAAATCAAACAAGGATTCGAAAAAATATTTTTTTGTGATTTTAGGAATTTGTTTGATATTATTTTAAAATTTTTCTTTTTGCTAGTGTCAAAGTCCAGAAATGATACCCAACGGTATTTTGGACATTGCAGTACCACCACTGGCCTCGGAATTTTTTGTTTTATATGATGTATAGGATTTCAGAAAATTAAATTTCACAAAAATCGAATGAGTATAAAAATTCCTAAAATTTGCGGATATTAGCAAAATTTGGAGAATAGAGGAGATGACCCCTTTGTAGTCCACAAAGTTTTAAAAATTCTATATAGATCTAATTGTTCTAAAATTTGGAATAATGTTCCTTACTTGAATTGGAATCACTAGGTGAAATTTTAAGATTTTAGGAGGCCTGTGGTGTTGACAATTGATTTTTGAAGTTCGAACAGAAGTCTGGACTCGAAAATTAGAACACCAACACTTAAAGTCAAGTGGTGTTAAATGATACAAACAAGCAAACAATGGGTTTTGAATTGCACCACTCCACTTAATTAAGTTCTTTAGGATCCTGAAAGCCAAGTTTAATATTTTTTTCATAGTTTTAAAGATTTATGTGACCAAAAAGTTGGATCAACCTGAAATCTTAGGGAAGTAAAGGGACTTTTAGCTCTCACTTCCAAAATCCCTCCTTCCTATAGTTCCTACACAGAATAGAGAAAGAGAGAAAAGGGGTTGAGATCCACTTAACAAGTAAGAGAAATAAATGAATGCAAAACCATGCCCCCCGGCAACGGTGAGAAAAAGTGTTGAGAAAATAAGCATGATTTGTAATTAGGGTTTTCAAATCGTTGTAACACACAAATTTGCAAACACTTTTAAATTTTATAAACCTAGATAGGGAGAGTATCTAGGGTCATCTAAGGAGGCGATGTTTGCAAAATTCTAATCTCTTACTTGAAAATAGAAAGCAAATTTCCTTTTAATTTTTGAATATATAATTTTATTTTTCTAATTTTTGAATAACAAGGTGATGCAATTTGATTGTGGAAAAGACTAACACCTAATAGGTAAAATCTAAGTGGCCAAAATTGATTTCTTTCTAAGCTCACCCTAGGCACGTGGAGGCCTAGGGTGATTAGAAAGAAAGAGTACAAATTAACTAAAGAAAATGTAAAAAGAATTGCAACAAAGATTGATTGAGAAAAAGGCAACTTAAATTGATGAAGAAAGTGTTTCACACAAAACCAAGTAGAGGAATGCTTCTACTGCTAGCAAATAAAAATAAACAAAATGAAAAACACTAATCCTCTTAATGGTGAAGAAGGGAAGCTCTTACTCCAACTGTGGCTACTCCTACAATAAAAAAGAGCTCCTTCTTATTCTCCTTGGAAACTCCTTCAATGTGAAGTCCTCCTCCTAGCAAACCCTAGAAGGGGTGTGCCTTAGCTCCTCCATAGGTGGATGGTTTCCACCTCAAAAGCTCCTCCAAGGGTGGGCATGTGCTACCCTTAAGACCTCCACCAAAGGTCTTCCTAGCCTTGCTTCTCCTCTGGCTAGCTTGGGCATAAGAGAGAAGGGGGGAAGGCACAAAGGGGACAGAGCATCCACTTAATCTTCTTATTCTTCTTCTTCTCTTGGTCGTGGGCTACAGAGTAGAATATACGTAGAAAATATGTAACCAAAGGTGATCCTTAATGGTGGTGGTAGGGGGTTTATATAGAAGTGGTGAAGGGGTACGGGTAGTTAATGGATGGAGGGCTAGGCTGGGTTGTATAGGGTGGTTATAGGATCCTAGGGTTGAGAGGGGTGGCGCCAAAATGGATGGGTGCTTGATGGTTGGCGCCAACCCTAGGTAAGAGCTTGGGTTAGGTTTAGGTTAGTGTGTTGTAGGATTGAGATGGAGTTGTAGGTGGTAGTTGTTGGAATCTATGGTGGGTTTTATTTGGCGCCATACGAGGAGGTGTTTAGGTGTAGGTTAGGTTGAGTTGGCACCAAAATGGGTGTGGTTAAGTGTTGGTTAGGTGGTGCCAACTCAAGGGTTCTAGAAGGTGGGTAGGTGTAGGGTAGGGATATCCTTATAAGGTGGTGGTTATGTGGTGGATGTCTGAGGGTAATTGGCGCCAAGTGTAGGGATGTGTAGGCGGTACTTATGGTGGGTTAAGTGGAGTTGGCACAAGGTGCAGGAGGGTTAAAGGTGGTGCTACTAGATGGATGGTGGAGATAGGTTAAGCGGGGATGTGTAGGGTAGATGATGGGGCTTCAAGTTGGCACCACATTGAAGGGTTGTGCAAGCTCTTTTCACACCAACTTGAAGTGGGCCAAGGTTGTGGTTATGGGTGGTTTTGGTGGGAAAATTAGGTGGCCTTTGGTGGTGGTGTGAAGTGTCATGAGGGTTGGTGGTGCCAACTTGGAGTGGACTTGTTAGCTTGCTTAGGTGGTGGACTTGGAGTAGTGGTTAGGGTGAAGTTCTATTAGGGTTTAGATGGATAGCCATGGAGGTGGACCTAGTTTTGAACTTAGCTAAGGTAGCAAAGCTAGCTTAGCTAGTAGAGTAGAGGTGGTGGAGCAAGGGTTTCATGAAGGAGGAGCTGGAGAAGATAATTTGGAGCTGGTGGCTGTTGCACTTGGAATTGAATCTACTGACGTAACTTCATGGGGAGCTCAACTACTAAGCTAAGCTATCTAGTTCTTATACTAGTAGCTAGGCTTGGGTATTTGAGCTAAGTTGAGCTGTCCTCAACATAGTTGGAGCTAGGTTGAGCGGGAATTACCTCAAATGAGAACTCTACAGTTATCTAAGCTACTAGTTGACAAGTAGTAGCTTATCTAGCATGGAGTCCAGCTAGCATGAGCTGGGTGGAGCTGGATTGAGATGGGCCTGTGCTAAGATGAACTTTTGTCAACTCAGTTGAGTTAGCTAGAGTTCCTAGTGAACTGATGGGAGCTGAGATGAGTTAGACTCAATTAAGTTGAGCTGGATCAGAGTTGGGTTCAGCTGAAATGTGCTACCATTAGCTACCATTCAGCTAAGATGAGCTGAATGGCAGCTAACTCTAATCCAAAGGAGCCGGTATCCATCCAGCCATGATGAGCTGGAATTAGCTGAGTCCTTGCCTGATTGGCCTTCCACTTCTCCAGTTGCCTTGAAGAGTGCTAGGGTTTTAGGCATCTGTCAATCTGTTTATCCCTAACACTCCAAGAAACTCATCAAAAACACAATAACAAGTAAAATGCATGCCTAAACTAATTTATTCCTAAATGCAACCCAAAACCCATTTGTGGAACAAAATCCTAACTGCTAAGTTTGTTTTAATGGATAAGAATGACGATAAATCAGAGTTTATCACGTACTACTTTCACGAGTCCTTATGGCACATTCGTCTTCCATTTGAATTATACAATGTTGCAGGAACATTTCTACAGTGTATGATGTACATCTTTTCGAATATGATTGATGAGTTTGCAGAGGTTTTCATGGATGAATTCTTCATCTATGGCTCATTTGACCACTGTCTCTAGCATTTTGGAAAAGTTTTCACACGCTGCAAAGAGATAGGATTGGTGCTCAGTTGGAAGAAAAGCCATTTCATGGTTCAGTAGGGCATTTTTCTTGGGCAACTAGTGTCTGTGGGAGGTTTAAACGTGGATAAAGCCAACGTTGAGTCCATTTCAAAGCTTCTACTGCCCACATATGTCAAGCAAATCTAATCATTCTTGGGCCATGCTAGATTTTTTAAGAGCTTCGTTAAAGACTTTAGCAAGATTTTTAGGCCACTTTGTGACTTACTGGAGAAGGACATTACTTTCATTTTTGATACAAGGTGTGCTAAGGCCTTCCAAGTAGGGAAGGAGGCCCTCATAACCATGCGTATCTTGCAAGGACCTGATTGGACCCTCCCATTTGATTGATGTACGATGAATCAGATTTTGCCATAGGAGCGGTTCTCAATCAGAGGGTTGATAAAAAGTTTCATGTGCTATATTATGTTATGAAGACCTTTATTAGTCCACAACAAAACTAAACTATGATAGAGAAAGAACTTTTTGCGATACTATTTGCTTTGAAAAAGTTTCCATCTTTTCTTTTGGGATGTAAGGTTGTGGTGTAAATTGATCATTCGGCCTTGAACAATTTTCTTGCTAGGAAAGACACCAAACCTAGGCTTATTAGATGGATTCTATTACTACATGAGTTTGACTTGGATATCTACAACAAGAAAGGTGTCAAAAATGTAGTTGCAGATCATTTATTCAGGATCCCAATTGTAGCTTCAACCTCATCAGGAGACATTCATGACACCTTTCCTGACGAAGCAGTGATGGCAGTACACCCGATGACCCCTTGGTATGCTGATGTCGTGAACTACTTGGTCTTTGGTGAAACCCCCAGTACAAGGAATAAGCAGAAGCGAGATAGATTTCTCGTTGACATGAACCATTACCACTAGGAGTTGATGTTGAAAAATGCATTGAAACAATTCGTTCGTTGTAGCAAGAGTTCACGACATCAATTTTAATAAGAAAAATGAACGATGAGTCCAAATGTCGATCTCGAGGAGGTAAGGAATTGGATAAGTTAATTACTTTAATGTCACAAAGTACATCGATTGGTTTGCTTGTGAAAAGAGAAGAGAGAGAGATAGATAAGGGTTAGAAATTCATGATAACGGTGATTGCTAATCAACAGACAAAAAATATAAGATAGAACAACGTCACAATAAAATCATAGAATGTCATGGATCAAATGAGACAACAATGATAGGAAAAATCATCTTACAACTACCAAAACTAATGCTAGATGAATGCTTAAAGAAATGTAAACATTAAGCTAAGGAAAACTAGAAAATAAATACGACAAATGGAGCATTGAGATAGCTATGGTGTTGGATGGGCTTCTGTTGGTGGCTCGATAGCTCTAGGACCTTGCTTGAAGCTCTGGAAGGGGTGGGAACATGCTCTCTAGATGATGGTGATAGATGCCCTTGCAATGGAGGTCCATAGGGCAATTTATAACAAATTAGGAATGGCCAAAATAAGTATTGTACCATTAGTGACATCCAGGATGTTGCAGTAAGCATCACTATAGCCTACTCGTACACTCATTGGCGCTGCACGTGTACAGCTCGTATTGCACACAACCCGTATGCAAATGCTCATTACCGTTGGCTCAGAAATCAACGGTCGAGATCGCGTGCACCTGCACACTCAAGATTGTGCTGAGCCAGAGCATGTGATGGCGCGTGTGATATGGCGTCGAATCACACATTGCCAGTTGCATGCACTTCACGTCTGAGATTGTGCCATGTGGTCACACAATGTCCGCCCGATGATGATTGCATGGTCAATTGAGCTTACGCCCCGTCCCTAACGGATTGAATCTGCTATCGGTGGCTCGAATGTGCAGTCATGCGTTGAGATCTTCATCCGTGATCGCTGAGCTACGTGTATGGATTATCAGGAAGATGTCAAGGAGCATGCGTGTGGATGGTCGTTGGATGCTGATGTGAGGATAGATCTCGCATGATGAAGAAGCTACAGGTATTGTTAGCATATGATGGAAGCCGGAGCAGGCGGCATGTGGCGCGATGAGGATTTTTGATTTTGATCCATCTGTACGGCCTGAGTGGTCATCTGAGACCTGTTTCGATATGCACTTGTACACATGATCTTTAAACATTTATTGTAAGCAATCTAGATGTGGAAATTACACAATATGCATGATTGCTCCCAAGACCCATTATAATATGATATTTGTGCACACGTGCCCTCAAAATTAACTCTAATTGAGGTAATTAACGTTATTTTTTGTAGAGTCATCATACCCCCATGCCTAACCCTTGTTAGTCCCTAGCAAGGTTAACCTAAATGTTATTTACAACTAGAATTAAGAATTGATCGCTTAGGCACCAGTTACTTGTTAACAGGATGGAATTTCTAGTAAAAACCTAACCTACAAAGACTCAACAGCATCCGGGTGTCTGCCAAATTGTAGACCGCCCGTGTCCTCACCTTATTCTATATAGAAGCAAATATTTTTTTTTCCTTTTCATCTTTTCTAAATTTTTTTTAATTCTAGAGTTGAGAGTTTCGGGGTAACTTTTTACGGCTACCCAATCCACCTAAGACTTGAAAAGGACTCTAAGTGCTAAGCATCTTGTCGTGAAAATTGTGTTTGACTCACTCAACGGCAATTAAAATGGACTTCAGGTTTCTACACCCATAGGTGACTCGAAAAAGAAAATGCTGCCTAAAGGTATATCTATCTGATCGGTAGCTTTCTCCCTACTTTTGTTTTCATGAGGTCAACACAATGGCAAACCTAATGTATATCTCCCCAGATTATTCTACTTCCCTGCTTCTTCCTTAAGTGCTTTGGAATTCTTATGCATTTTATGAGTTGGGATCTGGACAACTGGCTAATGTGTTGTTACCCATGATGACTTGCCAGCCATACTCGTGTGGTGAACTATGGCTTTTTTTAATTTTTTCTCCTTTTTCTTTTGTTTTATCATCATTTTTTTCCTTTTCTTTGAGTAGGTGGCTTCCTGATCTAAGATTTATCTAAAGGTAATAGTAAAAAAAAGAATGGTCCTATGGCTGGGCTCTGAACAACTAGCCAATGGGCTGTTACCCATGACAACTTGCCAGCCATGCTACCTTAGAAGATTTTTTACCTGCCCAATTTTCATTAGAACCACTGAGGAGTGAGTTAGTGCAAAATGTGTGTGGATGCTTAGACTAAAAGTCCCCTCCAAATCAGAGGGTGGGTTGATAACTTGTATACTTATCACCCTACTTTATGACCGAATTAATATAAATTGAGGAGGCGAGGACTCGAGAACAAGTCCACATTTTATTGGACACTCAAGCCAATTAAGCCTAAAGACCTAAAGAGCTAAGCGTCTAGGTCCTTAATGTATCATTTCCTAAAGTTGTCAAGTCCTAATGCCTAGGTTTTCTTTTCCTAATTTTTTTTCTTCTTTTTTACTAATGAAGAAAAAAAAACTAGTTCAAGATGGCAATTTTTATACTCAGAAAATGAGAAAAACCACCCCCATATGCCTATCTTATACAATGTCCTCATTGGAAATTAAATGTATGCAAGAGAGTATAGAAAGAAATCACCTGAGTTGTCACTGTGTATCCAGTCAGCTTGAAACCTTTGGGTTGCTTCCCAGGAAGTGCTGAGTTTATTGCCTCCAACTGGGCAAAGTTCTAGTTTATCCCTCAATGAGGGTTACAAATTTTTTCGAAGGAACCTGGGTGAGAAAATGTTTTATTCTTTGGCTATTAACTGTTAAGGTTTGGCTAGTCTTAGGATCAGCAATTTCTATTGTCCCATTGGAAAAAGGTCTGACCACTCGGTAAGGTCCCAACCACTTGGATCTCAACTTTTTGGGAAAGAGTTTAAGTCTCATCAAAAAGTCAGACTTGCTGATTCAGCTCGAAGGTTTTTCTATTAATGTGCTTGTTGTGGACAACTTTCATCCTCTCCTTTGAGTTCGGACCATATGGGAATCCATATTACATTTCTTGATGGCCTAGTATGCTCGAAGCTCCAGCTAAACTTGAAGGTGGCAAGCTTTGCCAAAGACCAATCGATATGGTGACATGCTTATTAAGGTCTTATAAGCAGTCCTGTATGCTCAAAGGACATCATCCAATCGTATGGACTAATCCTTCTGGTTAGGTCTCATAGTCTTTTGCAGAATATTCTTAATCTCCCTATTGGAGAGATCAATTTGCTTATTCGTTTGTGGGTGATATGGGGTGGCAATGCGGTGAGTGACCCCATATTTCTTAAGTAAGGCATGAAATTGGGCATTGATGAGTGACTCCCACCATCGCTGATAATGGCCTTAGGTATCCCAAACTGAGAAAAGATATTCTTCTTATCAAAGTCCATAACAACCTTTTGATTACATTTCTGGGTAGGCACGATTTTGATCAACTTCAAGACATAGTTCACTGGGAATAGTATATATTCGAAGCCGTTTGATGGTGGGATGGGACCCATGAAATCAATGCCCTAGATATCGAATATTTTGATGATAAGAATGGGTTGTAGAGGCATCATATCTTTCTTGGTCATGGTCTCTAGGGTTTGGCATCTATTGCAGGGTTTTAAAAAATTATGTGTGTCCTTGAATAGTGATGGCCAGAAAAAACCAGACTGCAAAACTTTTGCAGCCATTTGCTTCCCAGAGAAGTGGCCACCACAGCCTTGGTCATGACAGAAGGATAGAACACTTTGAACCTCCTCTTCAAGGATACATCTTCTAATGATTTGATTAGCACAAAGTCTAAATAGAATAGGATCATCCCAGAAATATTGATTGGCCTCAGCTAAGAACTTGTCCTACTGCTATTTAGACCAATCATGCAGAATCTGCCCTACCAATAAATAATTAACTATGTCTACATATCAGGGGAGACTGTTTCCATGCACAACTAGAATTTATTCATCAGGAAATGTGTCAGTTAGGGGCGGTGAAGATCTAATATGCTCTGGGTGATGTCTAGATAGGTGGTTGGCTACAACATTCTTGGATCCGGCCTTGTCACTCATTTCTAAATTAAATTCCTATAGGAGTAGGATCCATCTGATCAGCCTGGGTTTAGCATTCTTTTTGGCTAACAAGTGTCGGATAGTCGAGTGGTCCGCATAAATGATCACGTAGGATCCTAGAAGTTATGATCAAAACTTTTCTAATCCAAAAACTATGGCGAGTAGCTTCTTTTCTGTGACAGTGTAATTCTGTTGAGCCTCATCCAAAGTTTTGCTCGTGTAGTAGATCACCATAGGTTTCCTCTCTCCTCTTTGTCCTAGGATTGCTCCAATAGCAAAGTCTAATGCATCACACATTATCTCAAAGTCCTAGGACCAGCTGCGGGTTGTAAAATAGGTGCAGTCAAGACTATACCCCTTAGGGTGGTGTAGGCTTTGATGTAATCAGGTGTCATATCAAAATGCACATCGTCGGATAGATGGTTAGTCAAGGGCTTGGATAGCTTGGAAAAGTCTTTTATGGACCTTCTATAGAAGCCAACATGTCCTAGGAAAGATCTGATTTGTTTGATCGAGCTAAGAGGTGGAAGTTTGGAAATTAAATCAACTTTAGCTAGGTCAACTTCTATGACCCTATGCAAGATGATGTGACCGAGGACAGTCCCTTCTTGAACCATATATTTGCTCTTTTCCCAGCTTAAAATTAGGTTGACATTGATACAACATTTCAGGATTTTCTCTAGGTTACAAAGACAATGATTGAATGAGTCTCAAAAAATGGAGAAATCAACCATAAAGACCTCTAAGTATTCACCCACCATCTCCGAAAAGATGGCTAACATGCAATGTTGAAAGGTCACAGGGGCATTACATAACCTCAATGACATACAACAGAATACAAATGTGCGATACGAGTAGGTGAACGTGGTCTTCGCTTAATGTTATTGTGCAATAGCAACCTGGTTATATCTTGAATATCCATCCAGGAAGAAAAAATATTTCTACCCTGCAAATCATTAGAGAATCTGGTAAATGAATGGTAGGTGAAATGATCCTTTTTAGTGGCTTCATTAAGCTTCCTATAGCCAATACACACCCACCATGCGGTGGTGGTGCAAGTGGGGATGGATTCACCATGGTCATTTATGAATGCGGTGATCCTGGCCTTCTTTGGTACCACTTGAGTAGGGCTCACCTAGGGGCAGTCTAAAATCAGATAGATCATTTCTGCATCGAGTGACTTAATTATTTCTTTTTTAAAAACCTCTTACATGTTTGGGTTCAGTTGCCTTTGCATCTGGCAAGAAGGTCAAGCCCCATCTTCCAAATAGATTTTGTGTGTGCAATAGCTAGTGCTAATTCCTCTTAGGTCAGAAATTGTCCACCCAATTGCTGCCCGATGCTCATAAAGGGTTGTAGTCAACCTAAGTTCTTGGTCCCTGGTCAGTTGTGTATTGATAATCATAGGGAAAGTGTTAACGGGCTATCAAGGGGTTTTAAGAGATGTAATCATCGTAGCAAAGACTCAATCACTCGAAAACAAATAAAATTTATAAACTCAGAATGTACAATGGAGTTCGAGGTCGAACATAGGGAGCAAATATGGAATTCACAACATTAATCTCATTTAAAATCAATGAGCATAATTAATTGAGCATTCAAATAGATATTCAATGAATAACGATCTACTCAAAATTACTATTCAATCATAAGCATGAGTATTTCAACAGTTCACAAAGACAAGAAGAAGTTAAGACAAAATAATGGAAATTTGAATCACCAATTATTAACCGTAATCAATCATGCATATTTGATCTCAATTATATTAAAAAACGAATAGTAGCTTGAACGCTACAGTGCCTCAGACGACAGTTTCACAAATCAAATGGCTTAAAGTGTAAGCCATAGTAAAAGCACAAGGCTCTTAATAACCCTTTCTCTTCTTCTTCTTCTTTCCTTCTTCAGCTTCCTTCCTTATTTTCTTCATGACCCTTCTCTTTTCTTCTTATGACTAACTATTAGCCTTTTAGCACATAGCATGCACCTCGAGGCACATGCATAGAGAGCAATGCCCTCCCTCACTCTCTCACAAATCCTCCTTGATAGGTCAACTTTAGTGGACAAAATTAGAGCCTAAGTACATTGTCATTGAAATAAGAAGTTAATTTAGAGTTTGCATTATATTAACAAAATCATGTAAGATGTAAAATCATCATTTCATGCATTACATCATTATAAAAGGGAAATTTGGATGGATTCCTACTCAATTTGGAATGCCATTTGATTTGTAAGAATTCTCCACTTTCCATATTGAAGGGTTGCCTCTCTCCAAATTAGAATTATTTTATGTGGAAATCTTTTTTTTGAATGTCTCGTGCAAAAGAAAAATGAAAGAAAAGGAAAAATAAAGAAAGGAGAAACAAATAGTCAACCATCCCCTCTCTCTCTATCTCGTGAATATCTCTCCCTCAAATTTCTCTCAATCCCTCCCCTTTTTTGGCAACATAAAATCACTCTTTCCTTCTTTGACTCTCTCTCTCTCTCATTCTTTTTGTTTTCTCTCCTTATATAACAGGGAACAGTAGGACTACAGAATCAACTCCTCTCCAAGGGAGGTCTGCTCTCTCCAACTCTCTCCCTTTCAAAAGGGAGGAAGCAACTCCTCCAGTGTTGATGCCACAACCACCACCGCATGTCGCCTATGCCAAATCATCACCGTAGTGGGTGGTGACAGCATTGACACCCACAACTGCTTATTCGACTTCATGACAATGTGCCCAACTCGGCCACTGCGGGCCATCGCAGCTGTGCCCCCAACCACCACAGTGAGCCACTATCAAAACCTTCAACCGCGCGCCTGCTCCCCCAGTTAAGTCATCCAAGAATCCATCCTAGATGTCTGAAGACCGCCACTATGCTCCATCTTCTTCTCCTTCTCCTTCTATTTTGTAACTCCACCAACATAACTCACCCTCAAACTAACCACCGCCAACATTATTGTAGCTGAGTCCTTACCTTTCGCTAGTCAACCTCAGCCACATTCCTCTTCGCGAGCAGCAGGGCCCCCCATCCTCGATTGCGGGACCACCCTTCTCCACCGCGTGCTTCCTCCTCCTGCGTGTGTGATCGCACGTGTTTCATGTGTTTGAAATCGGGGTTATGAGTAACCCGTCGTCGTAGTTGCAAAACTCATGATCAAATATAATTTATACAGAAACTCAAGGGAGTCCTGGGTCAAACACAGGGAGGCAAAGATTACTTTGTATGAAAACCACGCTTCGATTTTTTTTTTTGGTGTTTTAGGGTTTTATTTTTTCACTTTTGTTTTTGAAATAAAATGGCAATCAATCACATGAAAGAGATGGAAGTGAATATGGTATATTGCATGAATGTCAATTACAATAATATAGAAAACATAAAAAGAGGGGGAGGTGAGAAGAAATCTCCCAAAGCGACTATCAGCGAAGACAATGACGCCTGGTGGAAGCTTGGATGAAGGAGTTGGGAAGTAGGATGACAAAGGTGAGAAGTAGGAGGACGTCGGGTAGAGAAAGCTTCAGTGCAGCTATGGAATGGAGTAGAGAAGGCGGAGATGATCTGCAACCAGAATGGAGGTGGGAGGATGGCTTCAAAGTGACCTATGAATAGGGATGGGAAGTTAGAGGAGTATTTGGTGGGGAAGAGTCTCGCTACACTAATAGGTGCCTTGGGAGCTTGAGAGCAAGCTCTAACAGAGCATTGGTAGGCTTGCTAGATCTTGGGACAAGGTGGGAGTAGAGTAGGCAGAGATGGCTTGGAAGGGAGGGGGTGTAGGTCCTTTTATAGTGGAGAAGAGGCTAGAATAGTCATGGGACAATTAGCGACCTTCAGGACGTCGCTGTAAGTGTTGTT
Source organism: Thalassia testudinum (assembly GCA_037157565.1). Lineage (NCBI taxonomy): Eukaryota > Viridiplantae > Streptophyta > Magnoliopsida > Alismatales > Hydrocharitaceae > Thalassia > Thalassia testudinum. The sequence continues at coordinate 47,611,506 of JAZHRO010000055.1, forward strand.
GTAGCCAGCTCATGCCCGCTGGCGTGCGTAGCTGGCCCTACACTTGCGAACAATTATCGACAGCTATAAGCGTAGCTGTAGGTCCAGCTTAGGCGTCACTGTAGGCTGGTGCCAACCGAGCACTTGCCCACATGCAGCTGGCCTACGCATCACGTGCCCCTAGTCCCGAAGGCGTGCTCCCGTACTAGTTGTGCGCCCGCCTACCCACGTGCATGCTTGCGCTGCTGGTGGCCATGCGATGAGCTCAATCGATGGATTGGTGAGGCTCAAACCCACTCTAGCTAGTTGAGGGGTGGGGGCTTCACCAATGTGCTACATGGGTCAGATGGTCTCGGCTACATTTTGAGGCTTAGTCGCTTCAACCGTTGGATGCAAATCCAGCGGTGGATATCACTCGCTCAGAGGAAGTGGGACTTCTGTGGACACCTAGGGGCAGTTCAAATGGTGCCACGTGGCTCTGCCTGGGTTGTCTATCTTCATTCTATTGTAGACGGTGCCATGGTGCTCAAATTGAGAAGATTTCTGCATTGTCAGACTGTGATCGTCGCTCCAAACCCATCTGTATGGTTAGATTTTCGATCTGAAACTTGTATGGATGTCGCATTGCCCCCTGGCCGTTGATCTTCCCTGAACTTTGTATGATGCTACAGAAAAATCTATATGGATGATTTCAGAGGCATTAGACTCTGATCGTCATCCTAATCAAATCTGTACGGTTTGATCATCCATCCGAGGCCTTGAAATAAGTCTTCTCTCGTCACCATAAAAAGGACCTAGTTAACACAAAATATATACAACTACTTTAAATGCAGAATGATGCATAGTATGCAATATTTATAACAAGAAATGCAAATCTAAGCCTAAGAAAATGCATGAATAGGCATTTTAATCCAAAAAGATGTGTTTACATCATACCCCCATGCCTGTATTTTGCTAATTCCTAGCAAAATTAAACTACACGCTATGTATAAAAGCAGAATTAGGATTAGATTGCTTAGGCCAAAGTTGTTTATTAACAATAGAAAATTTCAACTAAGGTCTTAAACTACAAAGACTCAACAGTATCCGTGTGTTTGCCAGAATGCAGACCGCCCATGTCCTCGCCATATTTGAAAAGGGAAGATATATTTTCTTGCTTTTCTTCTTTTCTAATTTTTTTTTTGTACTTTTGGAGTTTGGGAGTTCTGGGATAACTTTTTACGGCTACTCGACTAGCCCAAGACTCGAAAAGGACTCTATGTGCTAAGCATCTTGTGAAAATAGTGAAAGACTCACGAGGCGGCTGTTGAAATGGACTTTGGGTTTCTACGACCCTAGGTGACCTTGCCTGAAAGTTTATCTTTTCGATTGGTAGCTTTCTCCCTACTTCTTTTATTTATGTGGTCAACACAAGGGTGAACCTAGTGTATATCTTCCCGATTTATTCTACTTCCTCGCTTCTTCCCTAAGTGTTTTGGGAATTGTTGTGTTTTTTTGTGAGCTAGGCTCTGGACAACCAGCTAGTAGGCAGTTACCCACAGCAACTTACCAGCCATACTCATGTGGTGAAGTTTGGTTTTATTTGTTTATTTTTTTTATTTTCTTACTATATATATTTCTTTTTCTTTTTTAAGTAGGTGGCTTCCCTGATCTAAGATTTACCAAAAGGCAGTACAATGAAAATGACCTTGTGACTGGGCTCTAGACAACCCACCGATTGGCTGTCACCACCGACAACTTGTCAGCCATACCACCCTAGATAGTTCATTCGCTACCCAATTTCTAAAGAAACTGCCAAAAAGTGAGTCAGTGCAAAAAAAAGTGTGTAGATGCTTAGGCTTAAAGTCCCCCCAAATCAAAGGGTGGATTGATAAGTCACATACTTATCATCCCAATTTATTTACCAAATTAAAATGAATTTTAATTGGTGAGGACGTGAGACTAAGTCTACATTCGAGTGGACACCTGGGCTAATTAAGCTCGAAGACCTGAAGATTCTAAGTGTTTAGGTCCTCTCGTATCATTTCCTAAAGTTAATAACTTCCAAATGCCTAAGTTCTCTTCTCCTAATTCTTCTTTCTTTTTATCTATTTTCAAATTTTCATTTTTTTTATAAGAAACCAAAAGAAATTCTATGGAGTTAACAAAATAATCTCTGGAATTGATTATCCACCCCCCCATGCCGAAATGATGCAATGACCTCATTGTAGAAACAAAGACATGAAAAGGGCGAAGTAAACAAAATATCACCTAAACATCATGAGAATTCTGGTCAGCTCCACAGAGAACGTGAAATATAAACAAGTGCTAAATTTAATGCCTTCAACTAGGCATAACATAGATACAAGGAAGAAATTGGGAATTTACAAGTACAGGTCAGAATCAAAATCAAAAGGTTGATCCTGAAACCCATTGGCAGATGATGTCCACAGATGTGGACCAAGTTATGATGCAGACCCATGCCCCAGGGTCGAGTGGTCTTAAAGTTCTAGATAAAGATCACCATAACCTAAGTTTATTGTGTATGCGGGGCTGGGCCTACGATTTTGTGGTGTGCAACCTAAGACCAAAGTGTCGGACAACGGGTAAAGATGGCTCAATAGGTTTAGATGGCCTCATAACATTCACCTCAGAAAAATAATCAGTTATTTCGAGCTTGGGTTGCAAATGAAAGATATCGTAAGGGTTATGGTAGAAAGTAGGTGGTTTTGCAAATGAAAGATATCGAGCCTGAGCGAATCAAACTTCTGTGGCCTGGAAAGTCTTCAAAATAGTGGTTGAATATGCATAAACACTTATTGTATTTTTGTTTCAGACTTCAGATCATTACTAAACACCTTTATATATATATATATATAGATGGAAACTTCATGATACCATAAAAAACCTAGATCCTATGGATGCCTATCCACCCCCCCCATGCCAAACGATGCTATGTGCTCATATGCATGCAGGGTAGGGTAGAGGAAGGATGAAAGATCGGGTAACGAGAGCTGAGGTGCAAGGTATACAGCAGTGTGGTAGGGTGGGTGGATGGTGGGTGGTGAGGTGAAAAGTGAAGTGAACGGGATAGTGACGAAGTGTTGTTGGGGAGCCTCCCAACGAGTGCTGAATTTAACATCCCCAACTGGACTCAGAATGAGGCACGTCATTAGCTAGCCCCCACCAGGGCAACAATTTCTCCAACGGGGGCAGGTTCATGAGTAAGATAGGGTTTCAAACGCTACCCATTGACCATAAATTTATGCCCAGATTTGGGATCTTCAATCTCAACGGCCCCATTAGGAAATGGTCTCATGACCAGGAAAGGACCAGCCCATTTGGACTTCAGTTTCCTGGGAAAGAATTTGAGCTAGGCATTGTAGAGCCAAACTTGCTGAGATGGCACAAATTCCTTCTGCCGAATACGGCTGTTGTGAAAAGCCTTAGTGTGTTACTTGAAAGTTAAGGCAAAATCATAGGCTTCACGACGGAGCTCTTCCAACTCCTGGTGTTGGAGTTTCCTTTCTCGACCACAAAGGTCTGGGTCAAGGTTACATTGGTGAACCACCCAAATAAGCACTACGCTCCAACTCCACGGGCAAATGACAAGGCTTCCCCTAAACGATTCTATAAGGTGACATACCAAGGGGAGCCTTGAAGGCAGTCTGATACGCCCAAAGTGCGTCAATCAGCCTGTCGGACCAATCCTTACGGTCAGGCCGAACCATTTACTGGAGAATTTGCTTGATTTGCTAATTCAACACCTCTGCCTAGCTGTTCGTCTGAGGATGATATGGGGATGCGATATGATGGTGAACTCCATATTTCGTCAGAAGTTCCCAAAAAGAAGCATGGGTAAAGCGGCTTCCTCCATCCGAGATAATGGCTCGAGGGATCCCAAAGCGAACAAAAATGTGGTCTTTGACAAATCAAGTGGATATAATATGGTCAGCACGGCGATTGGGAATAGCCTCGATCCATTTCGAAACATAATCAACAGCCACGAGGATAAATTCGAAATCGTTGGAAGGAGAAAAGGAACCCATGAAATCAATTCTCCAAATGTCGAAGATTTCCGCAGCTAGGATGGGTTGTAAGGGCATCATGTCATGACATGACATTGACCCTAACGACTGGCACCTAGTGCAATGTTTGGCATAATTGTGTGCATTCTGGTGAAGGGAGGGCAAAAAGAAACCGCACTGCAACACCTTGGCTACAGTTTTCCTCCTAGAGAAATGGCCTTCGTAGGCCTGATCGTGGCAGAAGGATAGCACACTGGGGAATTTGCTGTCAGGAATACAGCGATGGATGATTTGATCATCACCTATTCAAAAAAGAAGTGGACTATCCTAGAAATAATACTTTGCTTCTGCCATGAGACGCTCGCGCTGGTTTTCAGGCCAGCCACGTGGAAGGGATCCAGAAGCAAGGTAATTGCAATGTCGGCATACCAAGGTCCACTTGCCACATTAATTGCCAATAGGTGCTCATCAGGAAAAATCTCATTAATCGGCAGAGTACGTCCAGTATGGTCAGGGTCTAGTCTAGAAAGATGATTAGCCACAACATTCTGGGCTCTGACCTTATCGCCGATCTCAATGTCAAATTCTTGGAGCAGAAGGATCCAACGAATCAGTCTAGGCTTGGCATCCTTTTTATGCATGAAATGGAGAATGGCCGTGTGATCAGTGAAAACAATAACGTGTGAGCCCAGAAGGTAAGAGCGGAATTTCTCCAACCCAAAGACGACCGCCAGTAGTTCTTTCTCAGTGGTAGTATAATTACGCTGGGTCTCGTCCAACGTCTTACTGGCGTAGTACACCACGAAGGGATGTCTATCGTGTCTTTGTCCTAGGATGGCTCCGATTGCAAGGTTGGAAGCATCACACATGAGTTCAAAGTCGAGGGACCAATCAGGTGGCTGGAGAACAGGGGCCTTGGTGACAGCATTACGTAGCTGCGTGAATGCTTGTATGTAGTCGGGGCCCATATCGAAGGGTACATCGGTCGATAGGAGATGAGTTAAAGGTCGAGAAATCTTGGAGAAATCTTTGATGAATCTCCCATAGAAACCGATGTGTCCCAGGAAGGAGCGGATTTGTTTGACAGAGCCAAGCACAGGTAAATCGACAATTACATCAAGCTTAGCTCTGTCAACCTCGATACCCCTATCGGAGATAATATGTCCGAGAACAATTCCCTCATGTACCACAAAATGACTTTTTTCCCAGGAAAGCACGAGGTTTACATCAATACATCTCCTAAGGATACAGGTCATGTTGGCAAGACATTCATCTAAAGCTGGTCCAAAGACTGAATAGTCATCCATGAAGACCTCGAGAAAGTCACCCACCATGTCATGGAATATCGCCAGCATACATCTCTGGAAAGTTGCTGGCACGTTACAAAGTCCGAATGGCATCCTTATAAATGCAAAGGTGCCGAAGGGGCAGGTAAAAGTGGTTTTCTCTTAGTCCCGGGGGTCAATTGCCACCTGGTTATATCCTGAGAATCCATATAGGAAATAGAAAAATTTATTTCCCGTTAACCGCTCCAGGATTTGGTCAATGAAAGGTAGCAGAAAGTGATCTTTCTTAGTTGCAACATTGAGTTTCCTATAATCTACACACACTCTCCAACATGTAAGAGTGCGTGTAGGGATGGATTCGCCCCTGTCATTGACACAGATGGTGAGTCCTGCCTTTTTGGGTACGACATGAATCGGACTCACCCAGGGTTATCGCTGATCGGGTAGATTATACCCGCATCCAACCACTTAATAATTTCCTTCTTAACGTCCTCTCTCATGTTAGGGTTGAGACGTCACTGCATCTCGTGGGAAGGTCGAGCCTCCTCCTCTATATATATACGGTGAGTGCAGTAGGAGGGCTAATGCAAGTTAAGTTTGATAAAGACCTTCCAATGGCTGCCTTGTGTTCCATAAGGACCTTCGTTAGTTTGCACTCTTGCTCCCTGGTCAATTTTGAACTGATGATTACGGGGAGCGTTTCATTTGGCCCCAGGAAAACATACTTAAGTGTACTAGGTAGCTCTTTCAGCTCGGGAGTGGATGGTGAAAGATCTGGCATTTCTTGGGACGAGAGTGTCCTAGGAAGATTAGAAAACAAGTCAGGAGGAAGAAGTTGGCCCTCAGATTGGCCAAGAAGAGGGGTTTCTTGGATAGAAGGATCCAAAAAGGAATAGCCCCAGTGAGTAGTATATGGGCTCAAGGTCGCAGTGTGTAGTTCCAACTCCACCTGATTTGGTGGGAAAGAAAGGGCAATCTGGTCTTCAAGAATGTGGACCAGCGGTGAGTAGCTCGGATATGACTCAGACCACGAGGTATGGGAAGCGGAGAAAACCTCGTCGGAAGTCTGGTCAGGAGAAGGTACGGGAATAGGGAGGGATGCGGGAACGTCACAATATGTGCCGGTTAGGCAAGCGTCAATATTTAAAGGCAGTCCGCAGCAGTCAAAATAGGTCCCAATTAGTCCGATACACGCGCTGACGGCCACGTCCTTGTCAGACGTGTCATCCTCGATGTAATTGCAATCAAAGTTCTTGGCTGCCTTGAAGATGTTAAGCTTGAGCTTTTCAGATCCAACGACAATCTAAATACAGCCCGACTCACAGTCGATATGGGCACGGGCTATGGCCAAGAAAGGTCATCCAAGGATGATCGGACAATCAAAAAGCGAGCTAGGAACTTCCATATCTAAAACAAGAAAGTCAACAGGAAAACAGAGACTATTGACCCTAACCACCACGTCTTGCACCACACCCTTCGAAATTTTGACAGAACGATCTACCAACTTTAATGTGAGTGGGGTGGGTTTCAGATTTCCCAAGGAAAATTTTTCGAGCATGATGGTTGGTATATGATTGATGGAAGATCCTTGATCAAGCAGGGCAAGGTTAAAATTGCAGCCTTGTATGCTACAGGAAATAAGCGGTGTGCCCGGATATTTCTACTTTAGTGGTAGGTTTGACAGTAAAGCACAACTAGCATGAGGAGAGAGAACCACTGGATTCTTAGTTTTCTTTGACTGTCTCCTAGGTGTTGTGTAGTCTTTGAAAAATCGGGCGACAGTAGGTATGTGGTCGATAGCCTCTAGCAGGGGTACCTTGATTTCAACATCCCTGAACAAATTACACAAGTTATCAAAGGACTACGTATCCTTCTTCTTGCCTTTTGGCTCCCTCAGTAGAGCCTCAGGGAATGGAACTGATTCTGGCACCAATTTGGGTATATCGTCCTCTCACGAATGCAGTGCGCATCTCGAATGAGAGGGCGATGAAGAAGACGGGCCAGAATCAGGTCGAGGCAGATCGACAGTCTGCTTACTGCTCCTTGTAGTGATCGCATTGGACGATGCGGGTTCAGTGGGATCATAAAGTGGAGGAGGGTTTGCAATAGGGACATAAGAGTGAGGTGCTGCAGCGAGATTAGCATGAAATCTCAGTGGAATGCTCGGAGCCCACATAATCTGATGAACCTACCCCTGAGAAGGTCATACCTGTGGTTGAGGACCACGGGGTACAAAATTTCGCAGGTTGGGAACAAGTTGGGCTGGGAGAGTGCCCTGAGATCGAGTCTCCATGCATAGTTGACTGATCTCAGCATTCTGCTACGCCAATTGGTGCTGAAGAGAGGTCATGTTCTCTTCATGGAGCTTTGACATTTCTGTCATCATTCGCATCAATTTGTCAAGAAGACTTGATGCGTGTTCTATTTGCGATACGCAAGGACCCGATGGCGGATTCGCCATAGGATTAGACTGGGCCCTTGGGATGACGGGTGCGGACGGTCGCATTGGTCCACCCGCGAGGTTTTGGCTCTACGAGTTGTTGGACCATGCGAAGTTTGGATGATTTCGCCACACTGGGTTATACATGGCAGAGAATGGGTTGTTCCCTAGGGCACAAGCGTCTTCTATGCCAGAAGACGCGACCACATGTAAATTTGCTTCCGAGCACACGGAGGATTGGTCCTTCGTGTCAAAATACTGGCTCGCAGAAGCCAGATCCACATGACTTACCGAATCGCTCAGCGTGACACTCGGTAAGGAAGGTCTTACTGGGTTTCTAGGGATAAGCCTGTGTTGGAAGAATTGGGATTGTGACGACGTGGTGAGGTGGGGGTGTTTGCCATAGAAAGGGCGGGGTTGGCCAGAAGCTCGTCCAGCTTCTTGTGCACGATAGAGACTTCATCCAATTTCTGTGCAATATGGCTGAGATCTATGGATGAATGGGAGGGTCCCGTGTCAACTTCGTGGATATTACAGGGTAGGCTGTTACGATTAAAGGTGACAATGGAGGCATTGTTCATTGAGTTTTCACTCATATTTTCAAATAATTTCATGCTCAATTCTCATCTTTATTCATGAAATTCCCTCTGCAGGAAGCATATGCAATCTGCTTCAAAGTCTCATTTAGCCCATAGCAGAAAATCTGGGCTATATGCCACTTAGGCAGACCGTGGTGCGGACACTTCCTGACGAGGTCATTATATCTGTCCCATGCCTCATGAAACTATTCACCGTTTTGTTGCGTAAATGAAGTGATAGCACGGCGAAGCGCATTGGTTTGCCTGATTGGGAAGAACTTCTTGAAAAACACTGTTCGCATCTCTTCCCAAGATTGGATGGTTCTCCCAAGGGTGCGTAACCACTGCGACACTTTATCCTGCAATGAAAACGGGAACATTTCCATGAGGGCTATTGGTAACCTGATATTTCTTAGTTTAACTGTTTCAGCCAATCGGGTTAGGTCTTCCTAGTGGAGAAAAGGATCTTCACTTGGAAGACCATGGAAGTGAAAATTTATCAGGCCAATTATGTTAGGTTTCAATTCAAAGTCGTCCCCGCCCATGGGGACCCGAATTTGTCCTATGGTCTCTGTAGCAGCAGGATTCTGATAAGAGCTAAGAGACCTAAGCTCCTCCCGTTCGGGAGGGTTCTGCATTTCCTCCAATGTTTCCCTAATGGCCTCAATTTGTTCACTATACATTTCCATTTAGGCTTGGAGGCTGGTTATGGGATCCAAGGCTCCACCACCTGGTGGGTTTTGAGGGCGGTTTCCTCCCTCGGGATTTGGGGGTGGGCATGCAGCCATGTTTGTGGAGGAGGAGGACGATTTGGCTTCTTTTCTAAAATTATCAGACAATTCACACAATTTAGGGTTTTGTGGCATCCTCCCAAACATGCACTACCACAGGAAGAATTGGGGGGATATGAAGGGAAAAGGAGATGAGAGAAATGACGCTGCAAGGGTACACTTGATGACAAATCAATACAATCAAATTCCTAAACTCTATAGTGTGCCCTTAGACCTAAAGATCTAAGTTACCTACTATCACGACCTACGGAACCGAATGCGAGCACCGTGGAACCACCGGGCCAGATTGAAAGGCCGTTTGCCCCAGTCTTAGACACCTGATAGCATGCGGGAACCCTCGCCAGCATGTAGGTGCTACACGCAGGTAGTTAGACCTCCAATCCTTAATAAGGGTCAAGTTGCTACTAGTTTTAGTTAGAGGCTTAGGATCAAGTGCTTCTAGAATGTGAAGGGTGTTATTTACGTTTAATGCCCAAGTGGTTGATTTTATAGAGTGTGTAAACCAAGCATGCAACGGGGAAATCTCCCCGGATTGAAGTTTTAATTGGTCAATGGTTTTTATAGTTTCAGCCTTAAGTAGTATGGATTTTAGGATTTCTCTGAATTACCAATTCAACCAATCTCCGGGTTTTGAGAGAATACAAGTTTTCTTCTAAGCCCAACAAATCCTTCTTCAATGTCAGTTGGTTAAGGCATGCTAAAATGCAATCGGCTTCCCTATATGGAGATTTCCATGTGTGGATGCATGAGTCAATTTTAGATTTGTGTGAAAGGGAGTCAAAGTACTTCAATTCAAGTGCTCCCAATCACCAAAATGATTTTCCACACACAAGGCTCAACCATAAGATAAAGAAAATCAAATTGTTGGGGTTGAAGTATTCGGGATCGAATCTTAGGCACGTGAAAGGTCGTGGTGGGGTTGGAATCAACTCAATTCCAAGTCTCCCCACCAAAAATATGATCCTGAATTGCAGATAAATGAGGCAAAGAGGGATGGCAATCAATCTTTTTATTTTTGCCTCAAAGAATACTTCACATGGCAAAAGATTCAAGAATCATGATTCTTGGATCTTCGCTAGCGAAGTTTGGCAGGAAATCCTGGGGCGGTGGGAGTGCTGTCAAACAATCAAACAAGTGATTTTTTTTTTTTAACCCACTTGCCCCAAGAGATCCGAAGAAGTGTTTTACTTTAGTTTGTTTTTTTTTTTTATTGAGGTGACAAGTTGACCTAAGTTGCTAAGAAAGAAAGACCTATCTGTTCATCAACATGGGCGAAGCTCCAGTGCGGTGCCGGCGACTTCACGCTCTCGTTCCTGCTTTGGATCTGGCCACGTCTCCGACTTCGTCTGCCTGCCTTCTCCTTGCAACTGGTCCACTTGCACACCAACAAACAGAAACACACGTGAAGAGAAGGGTGTGCACTTCCCCAGCAACGGCACCAAAAAAAGTGTGGTCGGGCTTGAATAGGTTGTGTTAATATGGTGATTTAATCGTTGAAATGAGTATAGTGGTTAACCTAAATCGAGCCTAACCATCTTTTTACAAAATTTTTAACCTAGCCTACTTGATTTTATCTTGGTCACTTTTAGGCCTAGGGTCGAACTCAGGGAAGTGGGATTAAAGGTGAATAAGTTTCTACGCCTGTCCTACAACGAATCTCTTCCGTTTGCTTATTAGGTTTTTGGTGTTTTTCTATTTAATTTTTTTTTTCTCATAATTCTTGTCCTTGAGGTACACCCTCAAATCAGGTTCTTGGCTTTGAGCCAAATTAGGGTTCCAAAACTGGTCTTGCTATTCGTAAGACTGAGTACCTGCAAGTCAAGGATTATCTTTCCTCTTTTATATATTTTTTTATTTTTTTGATAGCAGGAAAGAGAAATAGAAATAAGATAAATATAGTATATATATATTATATATGTATATAGGGGTGGGGGTGGAGGTGGAAATGGAGTGTAGCATGTGTCGAGTTGATCGTCGTCTAGGAAGATGCTACCAATAGGACTGATAAACATGTATAAATTCATCGTAAAATGCTTATTTGTGATAGTTCTTAGGCTTAGCACTGCATATCATGAAATAAATATCGCATAGCATGCATCATTTTGCATTTAGAGTAGTTGTTTATATTTTTGGTTAATTAGGTCCTTTTTATGGTCAGAAGAAGAGAAGATTTATCTCAGGGCCTTGGATGGACAATCAGACCATACAGATCTGATCGGAACGACAATCGGAGATTAACGCCTTTGAAATCGTGCAAATCGGAGTCCCGTAGAATCACATTAAGCCCAAGGAAGATCAATGGCCAGGGGGCAATGCGACATCCATACAAGTTTCGGATGGAAAATCCGACCGTATGGATGGATCCAGAGCGACGATCGCAGTCTGACATCGCAAAAATCATCCCGATCTGAGCATGGTGGCACCCTCTGCAAGAAGAAGAAGACGAATGGTCCAGATGGTGCCACGTGGCGCCATCCAGGCCGCCCAAACCCTGCCAGCAGCCACCGCCCACTCTCCCTCATCATCTACACCGTTAATCCTAGCCGTTGGATCAAGATCCAACGGCTGGGAAGCGTTTGCACCGATTTCCTCCTCACGGCACAAAAGGCGACGTGGTGCATTGGTTGACGCAGCAGTTTGCAAAGGAGAGGCACGGGTTCGATTCCCCGCAGCCGCTCCAACTGCCGCAAAGGAGAGGCACGGGCATTTGGAGCGAAGTGCAGCGGCAGTTGCAGCGCGTGAGGGAACACGCCGGCCAGCGCATTGCAAGCGCGCACGCCAGCGTACAGCACACGCGCACACAGCTGGGCGCACGGTCAGCGCGGGTGAAGAGCGGGGCAGCTAGCGCGGGTGCAAGGGGCGGTTGGTGCCAACTTTCAGCGACAGCTTGACTGACCTATAGCGACGCTTACAGCCGTCGCTGTTTCATTGCAAGCGAGTAGAGCTAGCTATGGGCGTGGGTGGAGGTGAGCTGTCTACAGCAACATTTCCAGCGACGGTCTGGAGGTCGCTAGAGGTCCATTATCCATTTTTAGCCTCTTCTCCACCACTATAAAAGGGCCTTCACCCCCTCCCTTCCAAGCGATCTCTACTTACTCTACTCCCACCTACTCCCAAGCTTTAGCAAAGCTCCATTAGAGCTTGTTCTCAAGCTCCCAAGGTGCCTATTAGTGTAGCGAAACTCTGCCCCACCAAATACTCCTCCAACTTCCCATCTCCCTTCTTAGGTCACCTTGGAGCCGTCCTCTCACCTCCATTCCGGTAGCAGATCAACTCCGTCTTCCCACCTCCATTCCGAAGCTACGCCGAAGCTTTCCTCAACCAGACGTCCTCCAACATCTCACCTCCGTCATCCCGCTCCTCACCTCCTTCATCCGAGCTTCCGCCAGGCGCCGTCGTCTCGTCGAACAGCCGATTCGGGAGATTTCCTCTCACCTCCCTCTTTTTATATGCTTTCATAGTTTCTTGTAATTGACATTAGAAGTAATATATATCAGAATGGTGGGGCGTGCTTTGTGTGTTAGAAACAGGGGTTACAAGTAACCTATCGTCGTAGTTGCAAAACACGTCGATCAAATAAAATTTATACCGAAACTCCAAGGGAGTCCCGAGTCGAACACAGGGAGGCGACGTTTACTTTACTCCAAAATCGCATTTCGTTTTGTTTCTATTTGGTATTTTCAGGTTTTGTTATTTTTTTGTGTTTTTGAAATAAAAGACAAGCAAATGAAGCACAAGATAGAGATGAGGAACGAAAATGATTTATATATCAATCCAATGTTTATTACAATCTACTATGAAAGCATAAAAAAGAGAGGGAGGTGAGAGGAAATCTCCCGAATCGACTGTTCGGCAAGACGACGGCGCCTGGCGGACGCTCGGATGAAGGAGGTGAGGAGCGGGATGATGGAGGTGAGATGTTGGAGGACGTCGGGTTGAGGAAAGCTTCGGCGTAGCTCTGGAATGGAGGTGAGAAGACGGAGGTGATCTGCTACCGGAATGGAGGTGGGAGGACAGCTCCGAGGTGACCTATGAAGGGTGATGGGAGGTTGGAGGAATATTTGGCGGGGCAGAGGTTCGCTGCACTAATAGGCACCTTGGGAGCTTGAGAACAAGCTCTAATGGAGCTTTGCTAGAGCTTGGGAGTAGGTGGGAGTAGAGTAAGTAGAGATGGCTTGGAAGGGAGGGGGTGAAGGCCCTTTTATAGTGGTGGAGAAGAGGGTAAAAATGGATAGTGGACCTCTAGCGACCTCCAGACCGTCGCTCGAAACGTTGCTGTAGACAGCTCACTCCACCCACGCCCATAGCTGGCTCTGCTCGCTTGCAATGAAACAGCGACGCTTCATTGCAAGCGAGCAGTGCCAGCTTTGGGCGTGGGTGGAGGTGAGCTGTCTACAGCAACGTTTCGAGCGACGGTCTGGAGGTCGCTAGAGGTCCATTATCCGTTTTTACCCTCTTCTCCACCACGATAAAAGGGCCTTCACCCCCTCCCTTCCAAGCCATCTCTACTTACTCTACTCCCACCTACTCCCAAGCTCCGGCAAAGCTCCATTAGAGCTTGTTCTCAAGCTCCCAAGGTGCCTATTAGTGCAGCGAACCTCTGCCCCGCCAAATATTCCTCCCACCTCCCATCACCCTTCATAGGTCACCTCGAAGCTGTCCTCCCACCTCCATTCCGGTAGCAGATCACCTCCGTCTTCTCACCTCCATTCCGGAGCTACGCCGAAGCTTTCCTCAACCCGACGTCATCCAACATCTCACCTCCGTCATCCTGCTCCTCACCTCCTTCATCCGAGTTTCTGCCAGGCGCCGTCGTCTCGCCGAACAGCCGATTCAGGAGATTTCCTCTCACCTTCCTCTTTTTATATGCTTTCATAGTCTCTTGTAATTGACGTTAGAAGTAATATATATCAGATTTGTTCCAGATCTCTATCTTGTGATACGTTTGCTTGATTTCTTTTATTACAAAAATTAAAAAAAATATCAAAACCTTAAAATACAAAAAAGAAATGAAATGAAACACGATTTTCAATAAAGTAAATGTCGCCTCCCTGTGTTCGACCCGGGACTCCATTGGAGTTTCGGTATAAATTTTACTTGATCGATGTGTTTTGCAACTACGACAATAGGTTACTTGTAACCCCTGTTTCTAACACACGAAGCACGGCCCGACCATTTTGGCACCGTTGCCGGGGAGGCAACGAAATTTACTTTACTGTTTATTGTGTTTCTTTGCATTTACATAGCATTAACCCTACTTGTCTTTGATCTACTGTCTTGCAGGTACCCTAGCATGGAGATCCAAGTGCGGTAGACCGGAGTAAAGTGCGGGTAGAGTGTTTTGTAAGTGTCCCCCACACCACCCCCACCTTAGTTTTCATTCCATAACCGAATAACTCAAACCCAAATCAACTTAGGTGCTTTTCATGAACCCTAGGATAGATTTGGTTGTTTGTTTGCCACTTCCACTCACCTCGCCATCCACATAATTAAAAAAATAAAAAAATAAAAAAGTGTTATCTGATTGTGGGATTTTTTTGAAAGCTACACACTTAACACCCACAACTTCTTATCCTAAGGCACACAATCACTTTGACTCTACCACTTAACCGAGATCTGACCTGTGGACCCGGTACACTTCAACTAAATACACATAAGTGAGTAGAAATTTGAATAGGTTAAAAATTCTTGTGGGCCTAAACTAAGTGGTGCAATAGGCCAATTGATTGAGCTGTTTGGGCCGCACCACTCAATCTAAAACTAATCCATCAAGTAGCTTGCCACTTAGGGTTGATTCTTAGGGTTGAACCAGGCACTCCACATTATTTTTAATTTTTAAAGGAACATATCATCACCCGTGTCTTCAAAACTTGGAGTGTTCTACTAAACCTTGATTGAACCAACATAAGGATTAAACCCTAAAAGCTACTAAACAAGGTTGAACTCTAAAAGACACATCATCGAATAACCTTGTTTAAGAACCTTGGTTGTGCACGCACACACATTTGAACTAATCATTAAGGGCACAACCCATTTAAAGGGCCCATCACATTCCAGAAGCACCATTGTCCCAAGCCTAACTAAAATTGATTAGACGTTGGCCCTAAGGACTGGTTCGCTCGTCGGGATCCAGATTGAGATTGTTCACGATTAACCTGCTTATACTAGTCAATCTGATGTCTAGCTAGGGGAGTAGAGTCAAACAACCGCGGCTGGGGGGTACACTAGGAACCGGAGGCGCAAGCTAAAGGAAGAACCTTCTCCCCAGTCCCTCCTTCTAACTGGTTGGATTGCCTGGACATAAGTAGAGTAAATCGTCTATAATCTTACGACGGATTCTAAGAGTCTGTAGACCTTTAGGCTACCCAAACTAAGGACAGGCTTGTATTTTTGTATTGCAGGGCTCCTTTCACTTCTGATTTCCCTCCTTACTTCACCATGTACCCTTCCACATCCTACACACATTTTACATCCTATCCTCCTACCACCACTTATCCCCAAGATGATTACTATCCCGACTTGACTTATAATTACCCATCCACTAGCCAGGATGACTTTGATTGGGGATATGAATCTGGACCTCAGTGTCCAGGGCCTAACCCTGGACAACAAGACTATGATTATTATCCTTCCCAGAGCTATAATGATTATGGATCTCCATCCTTTGATGACCAAACCAACCCGATCTACAATCAGGAAGGATATAATGATTATAACACCTACCCTCCCCAGTATTCCATTGAAAATAGGTCATCACCCTTCTTTGAACAATCCAAGACGACCTACTACTAGGGAGGAACTCGAGAACCTCAACATCTTGACTCCCCTAGATTTAATCTGAACCCATCGAAACCTGAACCAAACCAGTCGGTTCAGGTGAACCAGATCCAGGATAGGGTGTTGGCTAATTTGAGGAACACTATACAATCTTTAGAAGCTCAGCCAACACCATGCATTGAAGCACTGGAGCCTATGATCAAAATGATTGATGAACTTAACAGTTCTCTATTGGATTTGCTCCAAAGTGTTAGGGACAGGGACTTGGGTGAGTTCCTTCTTGGGAAATTGTTGAGGTTGAGGATGAAATTTGTGGTTGCACTAGTCAAATCTTGGGATGATTCTCAAGATGAACTCCCTTCAGGAGAGCCAATGTCTGAACCCGCTCAGGCGCCTGTCAGGGGGGATACATTTTCTGAGACTGGGGATGACCAGGATGTGCTTGAGCAACCATTTGAGGAAGAACCGATTGATTCACCCGAGATCCCCGAGCCAGGGAGAGAGGAAAAATATGTCTTCACGGACCATGAAATGACATATGATTTTGAGATATATATAAATGACGATCATCAATTCTTTGACCCTGAGGGTGAAGAATCTTTTGGCGAAGTCTCACTTGAACTTAAGGAAGAGGATTTTAGTGAGACAAATGGGCTTGAGGAATCTGACAAACCAGTTGATAGCCCAATTATTGAAGATTTGGATTTAGTTGGGGTTAACTTGGAGGATCCTAATCTTGATGATTCAATCAGTGACCCCAGTCCTCATCTGCACCCTGAAGAGATGACTTCTGAGATCTTTGTGCCCAAGTCGATCTTGATTCAGCCATGATTTTTGGACTTGGGCGATCATATGGGGTGAATAATATGCTAGAGGTCCCGAAGCCTAAGCCCTTGATGTTGGAGGATAGAATTGTTGAAATAAAGATTTGGGAGGCTAATTCTGAGGGAAGTTTGATTTTGGATCTAAGGGTACCTATTGACTTAAAATCACCTACTTTCTACCAGGACCCTTACGATATCTTTCATGTGCAACCCAAGCTTGAAATAACTGATTATTTTTCTGAGCTATATGTTAAGTGGACAACAACACCTATTGAACCATCTTTACCCGTTGTTCGATACTTTGGTCTTGGGTTGCACACCACTAAACTGCAGGCCCGGCCCCACAAACACAACAACCTTCGGTTCTAGGTGATTTTCATCTAGAACCTGAGAACCACTCGACCCTGGGGCATGGGTCTGCACCATAATCTCGTCCACGTCTGTCGACATCTTCTGCGGGCGGGTTTCAGGATCAATATTTTGATTTTGATTCTGAACCGCACTTGTGAATTCTCAATCTCTTCTTTGTATGTATGCTATGCCTAGCTGAAGGCATTAAAATTAGCACGTGTGTATACACCCTTCTCTCTGCGGAGCTGACCAGATTTTCACGACACTCAGGTGATGTTCTGTTTACTCTGCCCTTTTCATGTCTTTATTTTTACAATGAGAACATTGCATCATTTAGGCATGGGGGGGTAGATAATCAATTCCTGAAATCATTATGTTAACTCCATAGAATTTCTTTTAGTTTCTTATAAAATTAAAAAAAATTTGAAAATTAAAAAAAAAAAAAGAAATTAGAAAAGAGAACTTAGGCATTTGGAAGTTATTAACTCTAGGAAATGATACAAGAGGACCTAAACACTTAGACTCTTCAGGCCTTCGGGCTTAATTAGCTCGGGTGCCAACTCGAATGTGGATTTAGTCTCGAGTCCTCACCAATTAAAATTCATTTTAAGTTGGTAAATAAATTTTGATGATAAGTATACGACTTATCAACCCACCCTCTGATTTGGGGGGATTTTAAGGCTAAGCATCTACACACTATTCACACTGACTCACTTTCCGGCAGTTTTTACGGAAATTGGGTAGCTAATGGACCGACTTGGGTGGTATGGCTGGCAAGTTGTCGGTGGTAACAGCTCATCGTCCGGTTGTCCAGAGCCCAGCCACAACACCGTTTTCTCTGTACTGCCTTTAAGTAAATCTTAGATCAGGAAAGCCACCTACTTATAAAAAAAGAAAAAAAAGAAGAAAAAAAAGAAGAAAAAGAAAGAAAGGAAAAAAAAAAAATAAATAAAACCACACTTCACCGCACGAGTATGGCTAGTAAGTCGTCGGTGGTAACAACTCATCGGCCGGTTGTCCAGAACCCAGCTCACAAACAAATAAATGCACAATAATTCCCAAAACACTTAGGGAAGAAGTGGGGAAGTAGAATAAACCGGGGAGATATACACTGGGTTGGCCCTTGTGTTGACCCCATAAATAAAAGAAGTAGGGAGAAAGCTACTGATCGTAAAGATAAACCTTTAGGCAAGGTCACCTAGGGTCGTAGAAACCCGAAGTCCGTTTTAACGGCCGTTTTGTGAGTCTATCACTTTTTCACAAAGATGCTTAGTACTTAGAATCCTTTTCGAGTCTTGGGAGGGTCAGGTAGCCATAAAAAGTTATCCCGTAACTCTCAAACTCCAAAAGTACAAAAAAATTACAAAAGAAGAAAAATAAAAAAATATATATATTTCTTCCCTTCTCAAATAAGGCGAGAACTTAGGCGGTCTGCATTCTGGCAGACACTCGGGTACTGTTGAGTCTTCGTAGTTTAGAACCTTAGATGAAATTTTCTATTGTTAGTAAATGACTTAGGCCTAAGCGATCTAATCATAATTTTGATTTTATACATAGCATGTAGTTTAATTTTTCTAGGGACTAGCAAAAGATAAGCATGGGGGTATGATAAACATGTATAAATTCATCGTAAAATGCTTATTTGTGATAGTTCCTAGGCTTAGCACTACATATCATGATATAAACATCGCATAGCATGCATCATTTTGCATTTAGAGTAGTTGTTTATATTTTTTGTTAATTAGGTCCTTTTTATGGTCAGAAGAAGAGAAGATTTATCTCAGGGCCTTGGATGGACAATCAGACCATACAGATCTGATTGGAACGACAATCGGAGATTAACGCCTTTGAAATCGTGCAGATCGGAGTCTTGTAGAATCACATTAAGCCCAAGGAAGATCAACGGCCAGTTGGCAGTGCGACATCCATACGGGTTTCGGATGGAAAATCTGACCGTACGGATGGATTCGGAGCGACGATCGCAGTCCGACATCGCAAAAATCATCCCAATCTGAGCACTGTGGCACCCTCTGTAAGAAGAGGAAGACGGACGGTCCAGATGGTGCCACGTGGTGCCATCCAGGCTGCCTAAACCCGGCCAGCAGCCACCGCCCACTCTCCCTCATCATCTACACCGTTAATCCTAGTCGTTGGATCAAGATCCAATGGCTGGGAAGCGTTTGCACCGATTTCCTCCTCGCGACGCAAAAGGTGACGTGGCACATTGGTTGACGCAGCGGCTTGCAAAGGAGAGGCGTGGGTTCGATTCCCCGTAGCCGCTGCAATTTGCAATTGGACGGGCATTTGGAGCGAAGCGCAGCGGCAGCTCGCGCGCGAACGCGCGGCCCAGCTCATTGCAAGCGTGCACACCGGCGCACAGCATACGCGCACACAGCTGGGTGCGCGTGAAGAGCGGGGCAGCTAGCGAGGGCGCAAGGGGCGGTTGGCGCCAGCTTTCAGCGACAGCTGGACTAACCTACAGCGACGCTTACAGCCGTCGCTGTTTCATTGCAAGCGAGCAGAGCCAACTATGGGCATGGGTGGAGGTGAGCTGTCTACAGCAACCTTTCCAGCGACGGTCTGGAGGTCGCTAGAGGTCCACTATCAATTTTTAGCCTCTTCTCTACCACTATAAAAGGGCCTTCACCCCCTCCCTTCCAAGCCATCTCTACTTACTCTACTCCCACCTACTCCCAAGCTCTAGCAAAGCTCCATTAGAGCTTGTTCTCAAGCTCCCAAGGTGCCTATTATTGTAGCGAAACTCTGCCCCACCAAATACTCCTCCAACTTCCCATCTCCCTTCATAAGTCACCTTGGAGTCATCCTCTCACCTCCATTCCGGTAGCAGATCAACTCCGTCTTCTCACCTCCATTCCGAAGTTACACCGATGCTTTCCTCATCCCGACGTCGTCCAACATCTCACCTCCGTCATCCCGCTCCTCACCTCCTTCATTCGAGCTTCCGCCAGGCGCCGTCGTCTCGCCGAACAGCCGATTCGGGAGATTTCCTCTCACCTCCCTCTTTTTATATGCTTTCATAGTTTCTTGTAATTGACATTAGAAGTAATATATATCAGAATGGTGGGGCGTGCTTCGCGTGTTAGAAACAGGGGTTACAAGTAACCTATTGTCGTAGTTGCAAAACACGTCGATCAAATAAAATTTATACCGAAACTCCAAGGGAGTCTCGGGTCAAACACAGTGAGGCGGCGTTTACTTTACTCCAAAATCGCATTTCGTTTTGTTTCTGTTTGGTATTTTCAGGTTTTGTTATTTTTTTGTGTTTTTGAAATAAAAGACAAGCAAATGAAGCACAAGATAGAGATGAGGAACGAAAATGATTTATATATCAATCCAATGTTTATTACAATCTACTATGAAAGCATAAAAAAGAGAGGGAGGTGAGAGGAAATCTCCCGAATCGGCTGTTCGGCGAGACGATGGCACCTGGCGGACGCTCGGATGAAGGTGGTGAGGAGCAGGACGACGGAGGTGAGATGTTGGAGGACGTCGAGTTGAGGAAAGCTTCGGCGTAGCTCTGGAATGGAGGTGAGAAGACGAAGGTGATCTGCTACCGGAATGGAGGTGGGAGGACAGCTCCGAGGTGAGCTATGAAGGGAGATGGGAGGTTGGAGGAATATTTGGTGGGGCAGAGGTTCGCTGCACTAATAGGCACCTTGGGAGCTTGAGAACAAGCAGAGGTTCAGCCGTCCTCTGTTGGCCCACGGGCAGGCACAGGCGTGTAGGTGTGCGAAGATGCGCGCGCACGCTGGAGGGAGTAGGCACGAGGGAGTTATTGTAGCGAAGCGCGCTACAAACCACAGTGCACCGTGCTGCATGCTAAGGGGAACGCGGGCAAAGAATTGGGTGCTGGGAGAGATGTGGGGGTAGACGGGTGCAGGCGTTGGCGTACACGGGAGCGGGCACGCGGACGGGCTAGCGATGGTTGCGACGCAGAGAGAGTACGCGGTGACAGGATAAGTGAGAAACTTTTCGGTCGCCGCACTGTAGCCATAGTGTCACGCTCTCTAGCTTGAACAGTGGCTGCAGTGCGTGCTCGGCTCGCGCGACTGGCTACTGGCGGTTCTGCATGTGTCGGCACTGCGAAGCGAGCCTGCTGGTGCAGAAAGAGTTGTACCGGCTACTGTAGGGGTACGTGGTGGCCTGCACGCAGCGTGGGGCAGTCGATTCCTTACTGCAGCTGCGGTTGAGATTCGAAGCTCGACTCTGCGGCAATGGTTGAAATGGATGGAATGACGAAAACGAAGAGGAGAACCACCATGCCCACCAGCTCTTTGATGACCTGGGCAGTGGTGGGATTCACAGTGTTAGTTGTGTACCACAGTGAGCTACTCTTGCCAGCAGCGTAGCTCCTCAGGTGGAAGAGAGGCTGCGTTTGGAGGTGAGAGGGGAGGAGACGGCCCGGACGAAGGAAGGGTGCTGTGAGTGTTGGACCAGGCTCCCCCGCAACGAAGATAGCTGTGCCCTTTCTAAGGCGGAAGGAGGCAAGCACAGCCATGCCCTGGGCTATGCATGGCTGAGCATGCGGCTGGCAGGGCATGCAGTGCAGAGAATGGCACGAAGAAGTTCAAGCCATGCCCTGTAGCTGCGGAGGAGAAGAAATTCAAACCCAATAAAAAATGAACATGGAGATTTTGCGAGGTAGCACTTGAGGAATACGTTAATTTCAAGGCCATTTTATTCACTCTCCTCCCCTCTCGAATAAATGCATGCATGCGTTTATTTTTACAAATGCGACTGTGGCTACCTAATATACATAGGCAATGTTAGGAAATAGCACAAGATGGCACAATTGTTGGTGCATTTTTGCTGTGCAATCACTACCAAATTTTCATTTCAATAATTCTACCCTCCAACATCAAGAGCTCAGGCTCTAGGACCTTTAGAAAATCATTCATGCCATATGACTCAGCCAAGGTCAGAAATTGTGGCTAACTCATAATTGACTTGGGTACAATGATTTTGAAATCAAAATCAATCCCTTTGGGGTGTGGTTGAGGAATCGGTCCATTGATCGAATCTTCTAGTAAATGAGGATTCGAGTCCTCTAAGTTAGCCCCAATCGAATCCAAATCTTCAATAATTAGGCTATCAAAAGGTTCTCCAGATTCCTCAATCCCATTTGTCTCACTAAAATCATCTTCCTTGCACTCAAGTCAGACTTCACTAAGAGATTCTTCACCCTCAGAATCAAATAATCCATGATCGTCATTTATATATGACTCAAAATCGATTGTCATTTCCTGGTTCAAAGAGACATATTTCTCCTCGCTTCCTAGCTTGGGGATCTTAGGTGAATCAATCGGTTCATCCTCAATTGGTTGCTCTAGCCCAACCTGGTCATCCTCAGTCTCAAAAAATGTATCACCCCTGACAGGCACCTAAGCGGGTTCAGACATTGGCTATCCTGAAGGGGGTTAATCTTGGGAATCATCCCAAGATTTGACTAGGGCAACCACACATTTTATCCTCAACGTTGATAATTTCCCAAGAAGAAACTCACCTAGGTCCCTATCCCTAACATTTTGGAGCAAATCCAATAGAAAACTATTAAGTTCATTAATCATTTTGATCATAGGCTCCAATGCTTCAGTGCATGGTGTTGGCTAAGCTTCTATAGATTGTATAGTGTTCCTTAAATTAGCCAACACCCTCTCCTGGATATGGTTCACCTGAACCGAATGGTTCAGCTCTGGTTTGGGTGGGTTTGAGTTAGATCTAGGGGAGTCAAGATATCGAGGTTCTAGCGTCCCTCCCTGATAGTAGGTCCTTTGAAGTTGTTTAAAGGATCGTGGTGTGGAATACTAGGGAGGGTAGGTGTTATAATCATCATGTTCTTCTTGATTGTAGATCAGGTTGGGTTCAACATCAAAGGATGGAGATCTATAATCATTGTATCTCTGGGAAGGATAGTAATCATAGTCTTGTTGTCCAATGTTAGGCTCTGGACACTGAGGTCCTGATTCATATCTCCAATGAAAGTCATCCTGGCTAGTGGATTGGTAATTACAAGTCAAGTGAGGATAATAATCATCTTGGGAATAAGTGGTGGTAGGAGGATAGGATGTGAAATGTGTGTAGGATGTGGAAGGATACATTGTGGAGTAAGAGGGAAATCAGAAGAGAGAAAGGAGCCCAACAATACAAGTAATCAACCCTATCCTTAGGTGGGTTAGCCTAAAGACATACAGACTCCTCAGACCCATCTTAAGATTACAAACAATTTGGTCTACTTTTATCTGGTCAATCCAACCAGTTAGGAGGGAGTAGGGAGAAGGTTCTTCCTTTTGCTTACGCCTCAGGTTCCTAGTGTACCCCCAACCCGCGATCGTTTCACGCTACTACCCTTGCTAGACATCAGATGGACCAGCAGAAGCAGATTAATCAGAACAAATCTTTGTCTGAGCCTCGAAGAGCGAATCAATCCTTAAGGCCAACTTTTGTTCAGTTTTAATTAGGCTTGGGATGATTGTGCTCTTGGAATGTGATGGGCCCTTCACATGGGTTGTGCCCTTAATGATCAGTTAAAATGTGTGTGCATGGACAACCAGGGTTTTCAAACAAGGTTATTTGATGATGTGTCTTTTAGGGTTTAACCATGTTTAGTAGCTTTTAGGGTTTAATTCTTAGGTTGGTTCAATTAAGGTTTAGTAGAACACTCGAAGTTTTGAAAGCACGGGTGATGATATGTTCCTTCAAAAATAAAAAATAATGTGGAGTGCCAGGTTCAGCCCTAATAATCAACCCTAAGTGGCAAGCTACTTGACGGATTGAGTTTAGTTTGAGTGGTGCGACCCAAACAATTCAAGCAATTGGCCTATTGCACCACTTGATTAAGGCACACAAAAAGTCTTAACCTAATCAGATTTCTGCTCACTTATTTGTGTGTTGAGTTAGGTGTACTGGGTCCACAGGTTAGAACCCGGTTAAGTGGTAGAATTGATGTAATTGTGCACCTTAGGGTGTGAAGTTGTGGGTGTTAGGTGTGTAGCTTTCAGAAAATCCCATTCGAGAAGAGTATATTTTTTTTCTTTTTTTCTATATATGCAGGGGTGAGATGAGTGGAGGTGGCAAACAAACAACCAAATCGATCGTAGGGTTTATGCAAACACCTGAGTAGATTAAGTCTTGGTTATGGGTGTGGCGAAATGAAACTAGTGGAGGGGGAATGTGGGGGCATTCTACCTGCACTTTACTCTGGTCTACCGCACTTTCATCACCATGCTAGGGTACCTGCAAGATAGTAGATCAAAGACAAGCGGGGTTAGTGCTCTGTAAATGCAAAGTGGAGCAAAAACAATAAAGTAAATTTCATTGCCTCCCCGGAAATGACACCAAAATGATTGCACATGTTTCGTACGTTTGAAATCGGGGTTACGGGTAAGCCATCATCGTAGTTGCAAAACTCGTGATCAAATATAATTTGTATCGAAACTCGAAGGGAGTCCCGGGTCGAACACAGGGAGGCCATGATTACTTTGCATGAAAATCGCGCTTCGATTTGTTTCATTTTGGTGTTTTAGTGTTTTGTTTGTTTTTTTTTGCTTTTGAACTAAAATGACAATCAATCACAAGAGAGACATGGAAGCGAATATGATATATTGCATGAATGTCAATTACAATAATCTCGAAAACATAAAAAGAGGGGGAGGTGAGAAGAAATCTCCCAAAGCAACTGTTCAGTGAGACAATGGCGCCTAGTGGAAGCTCGGATGAAGGAGTTGGGAAGCAAGACGATGGAGGTGAGACGACGGAGGTGAGAAGAGGTATAGGAAAGCTTCAGCACAGCTTCAAAATGGAGGTGAGAAGGCAAAGATGATCTGCTACCAGAATGGAGGTGGGAGGATGGTTCCAAGGAGAACTATGGTTGGGGATGGGAAGTTGTTGGAGTATTTGGTGGGGCAGAGTCTCGCTACACTAATAGGCACCTTGGGAGCTTGAGAGCAAGCTCTAACAAAGCATTGCTTGGCTTGCTAGAGCTTGGGAGTAGGTGGTAGTAGAGTAGGTCAAGATGGCTTGGAATAGAGTGGGTGTAGGTCCTTTTATAGTGAAGAAGAAGAGACTAGAATAGTCAAGGGACCATTAGCGACCTCCAGGATGTTGCAGTTAGTGTCGCTGTAGCCAGCTCATGCTCGTTGGCACACTTAGCTAGCCTTGCACTTGCGAACAATTAGTGACAGCTGTAAGCGTTGCTGTAGGTCCAGCTCAGGCGTCATTGTTTGCTGGCGCCAACCAAGCACACCCCTGCATGCAGCTAGCCCGTGCATCGTGCACCCCTGGCCGCACGCTCGCTCGCAAGTTGGCATTGCGCTGGCTGTGCGCACTCCTGCATGCATGCGTGGTTGCGTTACGGCTAGCCATGCGATGAGCACAATTCATGGATTGGTTAGGCTCGAACCCGTGATAGCCGGTTGAGGGGTGGGTGCTTCACCAGTGCACTACCTGGGTCAAATGATTATGGCTACGTTTTGAGGCTCAGCCGCTTCAACCGTTGGATGCAGATCCACTGGTGGACACCACTCGCTCAGAGGAAGAGACAGCTCTGCAGATGCCTAGGGGCAGTTCAGATGGTGCCACATGGCACCATCTAGGTTGTCTATCTTCATTCTATTGCAGAGGGTGCCACGCTGCTTTAATCTAAATGATTCCAATGTTGCCGGACTACAATCGTAGCTCCGGATCCATCTGTACGATCGGATTTTCCATTTGAAACCCATATGGATGTTGCGTTGCCTGCTAGCTGTTGATCTTACTCGAACTTCATATGATTCTATGGGACTCCGATCTAGATGATTTTGGAGGCATTAGACTTTGATAGTCGTCCTGATCAAATTCGTACGGTCTGATCATCCATCTGAGGCCCTGAAATATGTCTTCTTCTCCCCTGACCATAAAAAGGACCTAATTAACCCAAAATATATACAACTACTCTAAATGTAGTTTAATGCATGCTATGCAATATTTATAACTTGAAATGCAATTCTAAGCCTAGGAACATGCATGAATAGGCATTCTAACCCAAATAGATGTGTTTACATCAATGTGTAGCACCACCGACATTAGTCCATGTGCATGTACCCTTGCACATGCATCTCCAGCCCCATTAGCCCATCCTCTTCCTCTTCTTCTTCTCCATCGACAGCCAACAAAGAGGAACCCAAAGCGGGTGTCCAACCACCTTCGCGCAGCCACGACCACGGGCCTCGAAACTTTGTACCATCAACACCAACGATCTCGCCTCGAGCTCATGACCTCGACCACGCCCTCAAACATTCCAATCGTAGCCCGCACGTGCTGGCGAGCCATCGCCACTGCCATTGCTCCTCGTCGACGGTGACAGGTTCGGCCTCTGTTCGTCGATCCATTACTGCCATTAGGACCCCCTCGTCGTGGCCAACCTCCACTGAAAGTTTCGCCACCCGCCGTGGCCTCACACGTGCGCACGGTCAAGAGGGTTACATCCTCTATTTTTGAGTTGATTACTTACTACATTGAATGCCATTGAAGAAGGATTGATTTTTGGATTTTGGTTATTTTATTGTGTAAACATTGTGGTAGCACCATCATATTCTTATGTTGTTATTCAACGCATTTCATCACCTTTTATTTTATCAAATTGGATTTCAAAATTGCACTCAAGCACACATGCATTCAAAATTACATAACATGCCACTACACATGCATCATCTACATATTTTGGGGGCTTGATTTTTGATGTGGAATTTACATAAATAGTCCATAACTTCTCATGAAATTGCAAGTTACATTCAGAGTAGCATATTTATTGAATTGATTTCATGAATGTCTCTGCTTACATGATGGTTACATACCCGTGAATTTATTGCAATAGTTCCTCCTTGTGGATATGACCTAATCCATCATGCAACGACATATTTTTTTTGATACCATCTGCAAGTGAAAAATGCTTGACCAAATGGCACCGTTGCTGGGGAGGCAACAGACGCAATAGAATCATTTGATTTTTATTTCTGATTATTATGAGTTGCACGGTGATCTGACTAGTTGTTATCTTTTCTATGCGAGGAATCTGACGAGTCAACAGGTGCAGCTGAGTGACGACATCGACCCTGGGAGATGTCCACATGTGGATAAGATGTAGGAGGCTGGATCCTACTCTCACAGGGGATTCTCCTTCGTCACAACTTTATTTCTCTCTTCTCATCCTTGTAGTAATTGGGGCTTATTTTCGGGGGTCTGTCCCCATATTCTTTAGTGGAAAGGGGCTATATTTTTTCTACATGTGAGAATTATATTTATGCATGCTTGCACCTAAAACAAACAAAAGAAATTGTCAACCTGCCTATTTAGGAGTTGCATGCCCTTAGGTGCACACATTTAGGGGTGATTGACTAGCATACTAGATCTCTTCTTTGCATTGCATACATATTTGCATAAAGATTATTGAAGTCAGGTATACCTTTCTATCTTTACGTCCAGCTCTTGTTCACGCATTTGCATTTAGATTAAAATTCAAGAGCACCAAACTGATTGAATTGACCTAATTCAGTGGTTGCCTAACAGAAATTTGGATTGATAATCAAATTTGACCTTAACACCAAATCACACTTGATCTGATTCAGTGGGACTTGTCTGCATTTCCAAAATCCAAAAATGATTTTTGGTGTGATGCACACTTCTGGCATTGAGCACACACATTAGGCACCGCACTAAAGCTCGATCCCTTAAGGCTATAGGCATCGATCTCTTTATCGATGCAGACCGTCCTATCTTACACCGTGGTGTTGGTACTTATTCGGGAGCATAAATCGCATAGAAAATCAGCATGTTGAAGTATAGCGTGAAATACGTCTTGAGCAAATAATTAACGGAACTGGTGAATCCCGGTTAATCACATGGAGGTAGAAAGCACTTTTGATTTCATACGTTTGTTCGAAATATAAGTACTAAGTAATAGCAACAATTAATCACACCATCCACATCACAAAGAGATTGAATTTGATGTATGCGATAGAATGAAAACATGAATGTAAATAACTACTATTGTAACAGAATGAGGACATGGTGGCCTTCTAGAGAGGTTGAGAAGAGTAGCAATGATCTGTCAGGGTGGCCCAACGGACGCTTCAAACGGAAGTGCAGAGACAGAGGCAGAGAAGACGGGAAGAAGAGAGAGAAGGTATAGAAGGAGGAAGAAGAAGAAAGTAAGAGAATGCCTTTCGAAGGGGGCAGTTAGACCTCTTTTTATAGCTTTAGTGAAAGGCATTTAAGGTATTTGGTCCCTTAAATCTGTGAAATGGCTTCAAATTACCCAGATCCATTGATCGAGAGATCAACGACCCTGGTGCAGCCTTCCAAATCCATCTTTTATTCTCAATTTGTTCTAATGCTGCCACATGGCATTCTGTGTGCCCTTTGATTTGAATCCGATGGCTTCCGCTCACCCGCACGCTTGCATGTCCACTGCTCACCCTCAATCAGCGCCTCAAATCCTAATGCTTCTCAATCATTCGATCTCTAGATTAGATGGCTTAAAGAGCATGCTCAGCACCCGCTGAATCCTAAGGCACACGTCTGCATCCAATGCTTCCACGCCTACCACGCGTTCACCGTAGATCCATCCGATGAAGAGCCGACGGTGGAATTTCATCTGCGGGTGCCCAACTCCTAATAATGCTTCGATCCTACATCACACGCTATCTGTTAAGGCTGCCCTCCGCAACGCTACACATGCAGATTGCCATGATTTCCAATTCCTCTATGGCCACTCTTGATCGTTGGATGGGAATCCAACGGTCAAGACCTCTGATTAGCTCATATTTATGGGCTATTTAAGTATTTAAGTGCCTAGACATTAGGTTAATTCTAAATTTTATTTAGCATAAATTAGGATGTAAATAGATTAATTCATATTTCTAATTTAATTATATAATTCATGCATTGCATTCATATTTTAAATACATTTAGAATTAAGTTAGAATTGCATTCAATTAATTAGTTAACCAATTAGGTGCATTGCATGTATTAATTTAAGTTAACATAAAAGTTGTGAGTTTGTATATAAATAATCATAATATTTTAACAATATCTTTTACTCTTCTTCTTTTTAGCAACGACTCGGCTGCCACTGTAACGCCACCTGCCGCACTAAAGTCTACATTCATGGATTAGCGGAGAAGGTGGATCTGCTCCAGCCTCTCCATTCAAATTTGTGCAGGTAGCTACAAAAAGAGGAGAGAGGCTGCCGAGCGGAGTAGGCCTCCACCCCAACAATCCACACTGTGCAGAGAGTCCATCTTGTCCATTTCACCATCACCGACCTCAACCGCAGGGACGAGCCTCCACCACTGTGACCGTGTGGTGTGACAGGCCACACCGCCATCTAGAGATCGTCCGCATTATTGTGATCACCTCGCAGTGCACCACCCTCGCCATCATCACCAACAACCTCCACAACTGCTACTACAATTTCACTCCTCAGTCAGTTAAGATGTCCGGGAAGTTTCCTGGATGTCTGAAGCTTCGACTCCCCCCACTACAGCAGCAACAACCCTTGCTGCACTTGACCTCCAGTGCCAACTGCCCTCCCTCACCCACATCACTTCCAGCGCCAACCACCTTGCAGTCTCACACGCATCCTATTGCGCAAGACCGCCTTCAAGCCATCTCCAGCCTGCAGTGCGCCCGCTCACTCCTCGCTGTGTGCTGCATCTACTCAAGCACGTCGCCTGCAGCAGCATTCCCCTCCAGCAGGCGCACGTTAGCCAACGCTTCAACGCGCTCAATTGTAGCGCCAAGCCCGCACCCGGTCCTTGCAGCGTGCCCGCCAGCAACCTTCAGCGCACTCAACTCCCACGCGCCCGCTCCAGCGTGCCTACGCCTACTGTCTACAGCGCCCCCCCCGTCGCCGTCTGCAGCGCCTCCACCAGAGCGTGCACCCGCATCACCTTCAAGGCACTCAACTCCCGCGCATCCGCAACAGCAGTGCCCGCGCGCACCACCTGCAGCAACTGTCGCATGCACACAACCGCCCCTCCAGTAGGTAC
Organism: Thalassia testudinum; assembly: GCA_037157565.1. Taxonomy (NCBI): domain Eukaryota; kingdom Viridiplantae; phylum Streptophyta; class Magnoliopsida; order Alismatales; family Hydrocharitaceae; genus Thalassia; species Thalassia testudinum. Next base: position 47,641,585 of record JAZHRO010000055.1, read on the forward strand.
AACCACCATCGAAGGCCACCTTCGGTGGGGCTCCGTTCGACTTGCTCCGGCCACTGCGCGACTCGCCGCCACCACCACTGCAAAGCTCTCGGTCCAAAGAACTTCCTCCAAGCTTCCCACCTCCAGCCATTCATTCTTCTTCATGCATGGCCAAGGGGAAGAAATCCCCTATTTTGCTACAGTACACGCACCATTAATAATTACATTTTTTGCCATTGTCATCTTTTAATGATATTTTATTGAATCTGCACTGCAAAAAATATCCTCTAGTTGTTAAAAATTGCCATTTCAGCATGTTTTCTTGATTCAACGTTAATCTGAAGGCAAATTTGGCTTGATTCTCTTCCAAACTAACTACGAACAAACATTTTTAACCGATGCGAATTTAATTATGTCATTGCCTCCTTGTGGATACGACCTGCTCTTCTGCGAGTGGTTATTTTTAATTATTGATTTGTCGATTTTTCCACCACATAAAACTACAAACGACTTTAAAGCGAACAATCAACTCGTCAAAATGGCACCGTTGCCAGGGACGCAACAGATGCAATAATTTCACCTAATTTTACTTTGATTATTTCTCAATTGTACAATGATTTGACCATTTATTATTTTTCTGTGTGAGAAATTTGTGCAAGAATCAGCCACTGTGAGAGGCGACCCTTGATGTCGCCAGAGGAGAATTGGTTGAGCTACTTTGAAAAGGAGGAGAAGGATGAGGACGCAACGGTCATCATTATACATTTAGTCGCTAATTTGATTAGAATAGAATTAACACTTTAGATTTAATTTATCATTGCATTTGGTTTGAAACCCTTGTTTTGGGGTATATTTTGTGGGATTTGTTCCCCGATTTTATTTTTGGCCCGTGTTGGGTAATTTTTGGGAGCCTGTTCCCTTTTCTTTAGATTTAGGTTTTTACTTTATTTTATGAATTGTTTACTTTTATTTGCTTGTGCATAAGTATCTTAAAAAAAAGAAACGAGCTGCCTACTAGAAGCTACCTGCCCTTAGGATGAACCATTTATGTTTGTATGAGCAACGTCTGGATTTATTTCTCTGCATTGCATGCATTCTTGCATCGTTGATTGCTGGAAGCAAGGTACGCATTCTCTTACTTTGCATCCTATTCATGATCACGCATTGCATTTGGATTTAATTTGAAGACCACAAAATTTGTCTTGAAGCGATCTAACAAGTGGTCACATATTTTCTAGAAAAAGGACTAATTAAAGGAGGGTCATCTAAAAAAACCAAGGATTTGATTTTCAAACATGGTGTAAGATTCAAAATTCAAAATTCTTTTGCGGTGAATGCACCCTTATATCTTTTGCACCACAACACTCATTTTGACACTCTTAAGTTTTGAAATGACGAGGACAAGAGCCCTCCTACAGTTGGATTCTGAAGTGTTCGGAACTTGAGATCAAAGGTTTTGTAAATCCAAAGAGGGGGATACCCTGTCACGGATTTTTGGGGGTAGTTGAGAAGCACCGCAAAAGCATAGCTTCAAAGGAAGGCTTTGGCCTACTTGCATCCCTTGATCTTTCATCTTTGGATTTACTTGACCATTTGAGATTTAGGGAAGAATACCTAAGCTCCAACTAGGACTTTTTAGGCATTTTGAAGGTTGACAATAGGCGCGTAATTGATTGGGCAACTTGCTTTGTCACCTACAATTTGAATTAAAGTCAAAAGCCTAAATTTGCAAAGACTGAACAAGTCCTTTCGAATTGTGTTTGTAGTGCATGCTTGCTAGGAGTTCTCTTAGGAGACAACTTGTGTTTGATCCTAAACTTGAAAGAATCCTAAGAAGAGACCTTCCAAGGGTAAAAATGGCCGGTCAAAGGAGCCTTAAGGAATATTTCATCCCAACCAATCAAGCTGGCCCTGCACTACGTAGACCTGGAGGGGACAATCCGTATGAGATCAAAACTAGTACCATATCCTTGCTACCCTCCATTTATGCTCCTACTAGGGAAGACCCTTACAGGCATATAGAGGAATTCACCGAGGTCAGTTCCACGGTGAAGCTGCAGGGCATTATTGATGACGCTCAAATGCGGACCCTCTTTCCCTTCTCCCTTAAGGACAAAGCCAAGTATTGGTATCACACCCTTTATAATATAAATACTTGGGATGCCCTGAAGAAGGAGTTTTTGAAGAAGTACTTCCCCATGAGCAAAACCAATCACTTTAGGAGGGAAATTATGAGTTTTGTTCAAAAGGATGGGGAAGCATTCCATGATGCGTGGGAGCGCTTTAACGACTTGTTGAGACTTTGCCCACATCACCAGGTGCCTAAATGGAAACTGGTTGAAAGGTTCTACACCGGACTTAATGAGTCGCATAGGCAAACTATGGATGGTGCCTGTGCAAAAACCTTTCTATCTAAGATTGAGGATGAAGCTTGGAACTTATTTGATACTTTGAGTGAGAATTCTATTCACTTGAATTTTGCCTACATGCATAGAAAGCCCACTCTCATGCAAAGAAAGTTGGAGGCGAATGAGGCAAGGGACAGTGAGAATTCTATTCACTTGAATTTTGCCTACATAGATAGAAATCCCACTCTCATGCAAAGAAAGTTGGAGGTGAATGAGGCAAGGGACACCCAGAATTTAGCCTATTAGATTTAATTATTGAACCAAACCATGGAAAGGCTTATGTCAAACCTGAGTTCATTCGTATCTAACACCTCCACATCCCAAGCTTCCGAATGCTTAATTTGTCAAGGTAATACACACTGTGGATTGCCACTTGGCCTCCCAATTCCCTTAGCTTGTACAAGCGGATTTGAATGCCGCTCAAGGGTTCCATCCAAGACCTCGTAATGACCCTTTCTCCAATACTTATAATGAGGGATGGAGGAACCACTCAAACTTTTCATGGAGATAAGGAAATGTCTCAAATTCAGGGAATTACAAACCACAATCCTTTCAAAACCATCAAATGAACCAACCTCAGACCTTTGCCTAACCTAAAACCTCTGAGATGGGTGAATTGAAGGCGATGTTGAAAACTATGCAAGAAAGTCAAAGTGCCATCATCCAATCTCATGACAAGGCTATACATGAGATGAAATCATAAATTGGACACCTTGTTGAGGCCATTAAACAGAGGGAGACTAGGAAGCTCCCCAGTGCTGCTGAGGAAAATCCTAAAGGAAAAGGGATTGTCTTTAGGGATCATGCTCAGGCGGTGACTATTCTAAGGAGTGGGAAAGAAATTTCCAAACCCGATGCTCCTATAGTCTCAACCCCTAAAAAACCATCCACCCCGACTTTCACCCCCACCAGAGAAGACTTGCCCAAATCTTCTCCGCTTGAAATCACCTCACCGGAAGAAGTTGCCCCGTTCCACCCCTTACCTGACATGACAACCCTTCCACCCAGAGATCGAGAGTGCCTTTTCCAGAATTTTTATCCACCTCTGGGCAGACTTCTGCTGGCTCATTTGGAGCCAAAGATAAGACGGATGAGATTATGGAAACTTTCAAGCAAGTGCATATTAACCTGCCTTTACTTGAAGCTATCGGTAGATTCCATCTTATGCCCGCTTCTTAAAGGACCTATGCACGAAAAAGCGACAATCTAGAAAATCGGTCCAATCAAAAGTTGTCCTACCTGATTTTGTTAGCTCAATTGTTCAACATGGCACACCCCCGAAACTTAAGGACCCAGGAGCCCCATACATCTCTGTAGTTATTGGTGACTTACAAATTGATGAGGCTCTACTTCATCTGGGTGCGGGGGTGAACATCCTTCCGAGCTACGTGTATGAACAACTTGGGGGAGGCAATCTGAAGCCTAGCCCTGTAATCCTTCAAGTTGCTGATTGATCACTTAAGACACCACGGGGAATTTTGGAAGATGTCCTCATAAGAGTGGAGGATTTCTTCTTTCCTATTGACTTCTTAGTTTTGGACACTAACCCTACAAACAAGCCAACCAAACCCTCCATCATTTTGGGCCTCCCCTTCCTTGCAACTTCGCATGCTTTAATCAATTGCAATACTGGGGCATTGAAAATGGGCTTTGGGAACAAGAAAATCCGGCTTAATGTGTTTGTTGCTTACAAACAAGCCAGACTTGAGGATTGTTCTCAAGTTGAGGTGATAGATGACCTGATTGAAGAGGCAACTCCTGCAATGTTATGTAATGACCCCCTTCAGCATGTCATGCTAAATGAGCATTCCCATCTCTTGGAGGAATGTGAAGGGGATATACTAGAACTTGAGGAATTGCTAGGTGTTTCTGCTGCGTCTCTTCCCCCATCATTTCCGTTGAAGGTAGATCTACTACCTGAGATGGGGACATCTATTATGAAACCCTCAACCATACAAGCCCCCGACCTTGAGTTGAAACCCCTCCCTGACACTCTCAAGTATGTTTTCCTAGGTGCCAATGATACGCTTCCCATTATCATTTCGACTGTGCTATCTGAGGCACAGGAGGGAGCCTTATTTGAATGCCTATCTAGGCACAAGGAAGCTATTGCTTGGAGCATTGCTGACATTAAGGGTATAGACTCTACACTCTACATGCACCACATTTATACTGATGATTCCATCAAGCCTTTTAAGGACATGCAGAGACGTCTGAACCCTAATATGAGGGAGGTAGTAAAAAAGGAAATCCTGAAGTGGTTGGACGTCGGGATCATATATCCCATTGCTGTTAGTAAATGGGTCAGTCCCATTCATGTGGTACCAAAGAAGGCAGGCGCTACTATGGAACTCAACGACCAAGGTGAACAAGTTGTCACAAGACCCTCAACTGGATGGAGGGTCTGTATTGATTACAGCAAGCTGAACACCGCTACCTAAAAGGATCACTTTCCTCTGCCTTTTATTGATCAAATTCTCGAAAAATTGGCAGGGAATAAATACTATTTCTTTCTCGATGGATATTCTGGGTACAATCAGGTGGCAGTCTTTCCTGATGACCAGGAAAAGATGACATTCACGAGTCCTTACGATACTTTTGCATTCAGGCGTATGCCGTTTGGATTATGTAATGCCCCTGCAACTTTCCAGCGGTGTATGATGTCTATCTTTTTGGACATGATTGACGAGTGTGTTGAAGTGTTTGTGGATGATGTCTCCATTTATGGCTCGTCTTTCGACCAGTGTCTCCTGCACCTGGAGAATGTGTTGAAGCGATGTAAGGTGACTGGTTTAGTCCTCAGCTAGGAGAAAAGTCACTTCATGGTACAGAAAGGAATTGTACTTGGGCATGTTGTATCCGAGCAAGGTTTGGAAGTAGATAAAGCCAAGATTGATTCTATTCCCAAACTTCCATTACCTACGAATGTCAAACTAATTAGATCCTTTTTGGGCTATGCTGGCTTTTATAGGCGCTTTATTAAAAACTTTACTAAAATTTCTAGGCCACTTTGAGACTTGTTGGCGAAGGAATCTTCCTTCAGTTTTGATTCAAAGTGTGCTGAGGCCATTCAAACTCTAAAGGAGGCCTTGATCTCTACGCCTATTCTCCAAGCTCCTGATTGGACACTCCCATTTTAGCTTATGTGCAATGCTTCGGATTATGCAGTGGGAGTAGTCCTTGGACAGAGGGTTGAGGGAAGACCTAATGTGCTGCATTATGCAAGCAAGACTTTAACCGAACCTCAGTAAAACTACACCGTCACTGAAAAAGAATTACTTGCTGTAGTTTTTGCTCTGGAGAAGTTTAGGTCTTATCTACTTGGGTCTAAGGTGGTTATTTTTGCTGTTCATGCATCAGTGAAACATCTCATTGCTAAGAAAGATTCTAAGCCACGTCTAATTTGATGGATCCTACTCCTTCAAGAATTTGACTTGGAAATACGTGAACAGAAAGGAGTAGAAATGTTGTGGCTGACCACAGGTCTCGCCTTCCTCTTAATGACTCTCTTTCTGGAGACATTCGCGAGACATTTCTCAATGAAACTCTGATGGCGGTAACACCAACTTTACCTTGGTATGCAGACACTGTAAATTACTTGGTCACTGGACAAACTCCTGGCTCTAGGGATGAGTAGAAAAGAAAGAGATTCATTTCTCAAGCAAGATATTTTCATTGGGAAGAGCCAGAATTATTTAGAATTGGACAAGACCAAGTATTGAGACGTTGTGTACCTGAAGAGGAACAACAAAGTGTGCTGAGTTTTTGCCATGACCTTCATTATGGAGGACACTTTGGTGCTAAGAAAACTGCTTTTAAGGTTCTCTAGTCCAGTTGTTGGTGGTCTGCCCTATTAAAGGATTCTCATAATTTTGTTAAGGCCTGTATTAGATGTCAATGGACTGGAACGATTGGGAAGAAGAATGAAATTTTTGATGTGTGGGGAATTGAATTTATGGGCCCCTTCTCGTCATTCCATGGTTATGAATATATCATGGTGGCAGTTGATTATGTCTCTAAATGGATAGAGGCCATTCCTACGTGCACAAATGACCACTCCATTGTTTTGAAATTTGTGAAGGCCAATATCATATCCCGTTTCAGTTGCCTCAAGACTATTATAAGTAATGGCGGACCTCATTTCCGAAACCACCACTTCAATTGGCTAATCAGGAGTCTGGGAGCGACTCACAAGGTCACTACCCCTTACCATCCTCAGACAAGTGGCCAGGTTGAAGTGTCAAATAGGGAGATAAAAAATATTTTGGAAAAGACCATTAGACCTAATAGGAAAGACTGGTCCCAAAAGCTCGATGATGCTTTGTGGGATTATTGAACGGCTTATAAGACCCCTTTGGGTACTTCTCCATTTCGGATTATGTATGGAAAAGCATGCCATTTACCTGTTGAGTTAGAACATAAGGCACTTTGAGCTATTCGAAGTGTTAACATGGATTTAGAGAAGGCAGGTAAGGCACAACTTCTAGAATTAAGTGAGCTTGAGGAGTTGAGGAATGATGCTTATGACACCTCTCAAGCTTATAAAGAAAGAACTAAGGTCTTGCATGATAAGTTTATACTTCGAAAGACCTTTGAGCCCAACCAACAAGTCTGGCTTTTCAATTCCAGACTTAAGCTTTTTCCTGGGAAGTTAAAATCTCGTTAGGATGGGCCTTACATAATCACCAAAGTATTTTAGCATGGAGTTGTAGAGATTAAAAATCCTTCCTCTTCACCAACTCCTTTTATCGTCAACGGTCAACGATTAAAATCGTACATAACTTTACAAGGCCATCTGGTTGACGAAGTCACTCTTGAGGAGCCTTAGCTCCTACCATTCTCCGCCTCAGGTAATATCTTCCTTTAGCTATTTTTGTTTTCAATGAGGACATTGTTTGAACAAGGCATGGGGAAGAGGACATGAGAAATTTTGTTTATAGCATGCATATAAAAATAAAAAAAGAAAGTTCTGAGCTTAACTGGCTTGGTCCTGCATTCTTAAGAAAATCAGAACTCTAGGGCAGACTAAATTAATTCTAGGGTCAAACTTTGGAAGCTAAATGAGCTACTAGCTTTAGACCTTTAGGGTCCTTTGTGGACTTAAAAACTTAAGTAGGATTTAAGTTGCAGACCATTCCTCTAGAGGTTGAGGAAGGGAAGCTAGGGTTTGAGTTAAAAGGTGGGGTAGTACCTGGAGTCTTGTTCTACCTTTTGCTTTACGGGTCCTTCTAACCCAAGCATCCAAATTTCACACACTTGCTCTGGTAATTAACTTAATTTCTTTCTTTCTGAAAAGAGATTTGGTTCTCTTAGTTTTTACTTACTAGAGGCTTGAAAACGCATTTTGATTGGTAGAGTTCCTGCCATAGGAGAGGTGGAGTATATGCTCACCTTGAGGATGCGATGATAACATATTACCTCCTTGACGCTTGTCTGTTAGGATATCCATCCTACTGGGGGCATGTAAGTGCATTGTGCATTTCAGGTACCATGGGCGGCCCTATCTTGAAGTGCCAATTGCCATAGGCCTGAATTTGCTTAAGAAATCCACAGGCGATAGTATCTCGAAGTGTCGATTGCCAGGAGTTCTTGGGGTCATTATGGACGGTGCTATCTCGAAGCATTGAAAGCCAGGCACCCTTCGAGGTATGTTAATGGGGACAATGAATCTGACACAGATCATGTTGATAGCTAATCTAAGGTTAGACTTGGAAGAATCAAGCAAAAAAACTATATATATATATATTATTCAAAAAAAAGAACTTTTTCCTTTAACTCAAATAACTCAGACAATGCACAAGCACAGATGCTTTAATCTCAGGGATCAATAAACCTTAGGGTAGAGTCAGAAATCAGGGAAACTTGTGCCTACAACTCATCTTTAGCCGACCTAGTCTATAACTTAGCAACTACTTGGGAACCTTGGGTTTGGAGTCTGAACATAATATGTTTCTGAAGGAAGACCAATTGGGTTGACTACTATACTTGGAGTGCTAGGTTTCGCTTAATTTTGCTAGGGACTAGCAAAAACTAGGCATGGGGGTATTTGATTAGCCCATATTTGTGAGCTATTTAAGTATTTAAGTGCCTAGACATTAGGTTAATTCTAACATTTATTTAGCATAAATTATAATGTAAATAGATTAATTCATATTTCTAATTTAATTATATAATTCATGCATTACATTCATATTTTAAATACATTTAGAATTAACTTAGAATTCATTCATTTAATTAGTTAACCAATTAGGTGCATTTCATGTATTAATTAAAGTTGACATAAAAGTTGAGGGTTTTTATATAAATAACCATAATATTTTAGCAATATCTTTTATTCTTATTCTTTTCAGCAATGGCTCGGCTACCGCTACAACGCCATCTGCCACACTAAAGTCTACATTCATGGATTAGCGGAGAAGGTGGATCTGCTCCCGCCTTTCCATTCAAATTTGTGCAGGCAGCCACAAAAAGAGGAGAGAGGCTACCGAGCAGAGTAGGCCTCCACCCCAACAATCCACACTGTGCAGAGAGTCCATCTCATCCATTTCACCACCGTCGGCCTCAACCGCGGCGACGAGCCGCCACCACTGTGGGCATGTGGTGTGACAGGCCACGCCGCCATCCGGAGATTGTCCGCATTACTGTGATCACCTCGTAGTGCACCACCCTCGCCGTCATCACCAACAACCTCCACAACCACTACTGCAATTTCACTCCTCAGATAGTTAAGACATCCGGGAAGTTTCCCGGACATCTGAAGCTTCAACTCCCCCCACTCCAGCAGCAACCACCCTTACAGCGCTTCACCTCCAGCGCCAACTGCTAGCCCTCGCCCGCATCACTTCTAGCACCAACCACCTTGCAGTCTGGCATGTATCCTGCTACGCAAGACCTCCTTCAAGCCATCTCCAGCCTGCAGTGCGCCCGCTTACTCCTCGCCGCATGCTGCATCTACTCAAGCATGCCACCTGCAGCAGCATTCCCCTCTAGCAATCGCACGTTCGCCAGCGCTTCAGCGCGCTCATCTATAGTGCCAAGCCCGCGCCCGCGCCTTGTAGTGCGCCCGCTCCAGCGTGCCTACGCCTACCGTCTGTAGTGCCCCCCGCTGTCGTCTGCAGCGCCTCCACCAGAGCATGCACCCGCATCACCTTCAGCGCAGTCAACTCCTGCACGTCCGCAACAGCAGTGCCCGCGTGCACCACCTGCAGCAACCGTCGTGTGGACATAGCCGCCCCTCCAGCAGGTGCAGCCACCGTCGAAGGCCACCTTCACCAGAGCTCCATCCGGCCGGCTCCGGCCACTGTGCGACTCGCCGCCACCACCGCTGCGAAGCTCTCGGTCCAAAGAACTTCCTCCGAGCTTCCTGCCTCCGGCCGTTCATTCTTCTTCGCGCACGGCCAAGGGGAAGAAATCCCCTATTTTGGTACAGTACATGCCCCATTAATAATTACATTTTCTTCCATTGTCATCTTTTAATGATATTTTATTGAATCTGCATTGCAAAAAATATCATCTAGTTGTTAAAAATTGCCATTTCAACATGTTTTCTTGATTCAACCTTAATCTGAAGGCAAATTGGCTTGATTCTCATCCAAACTAAGTACGAACAAACATTTTTAACTGGTGCGAACTTAAATACGTCATTGCTTCCCTGTGGATACGACCCGCTCTTCTAAGAGTGGTTACTTTTAATTATTGATTAGTTGATTTTTCCACCACATAAAACTGCAAATGACTTTAAAGCAAACAATCGACTTGTCAATCTCTCCCTTGAGTGATAAGGTGGCTGGAGACGGGTGACGTGGCTGCATTGCAGCTGTTGGATGATGATCCAATGGCCCATGGCTCTGCTTTCCAGATTAGGGCACAATGAGGGGCGGCTACAATGGCGGCACGTGGTGCCATCATGGCTGTCCATCTTCTCCTTGCATCTGATGGTGTAGGCCTCCGATTAAGTTGATTTTTACACCGTTGGACTGTGAACATAGATCCAGATAAATCCATGTGGTTGGATTTGTCATTTGAGGTTTGGATATTCTTCAATTTTCCTCTTGGTTCCTGCTTCTTCTGCGAACTCCCTTGGGTACTACGGGAGTCAGATTGATATGCTCTTGGAAGCATTGGACTCCTATCATTATTTTGAACAGATCCGTAAGGTTGGATTGGTCATCTATAGCCCTGGATTACCTGCAATTATTAATACCTCTCAAATAGCACATTATTATGTATAAAACATATAAATCATCTAAGATGCAAAGTACGATGTCTATGCATGCAGAATGCCCATGTTAAACTAGGTTCTACCTTAGTTCAGGAAAATTAGGGCCTATGATTGCTGAGGAGTCTAACTTTGTCATAGGGTTAGTAGAACCTAGTTAAAGTGTAATGCCCTGTAAGACCACCAAATACAGTTGCAAATCCGGTAAGATGTGAGCTCAGGAAGAAAAAGAAAAAGAAAGAGAGAGAGAGAAAAGAAATAGTATAAAAGACTAAAGAGAGCACAGTTTTCCAGCCTTTCTTTAAGTTAATTTATTCAATAATCTAGAAATCTAGATTCTAAAATACTAATCTCCATGTAGCATTAGGAGTGAGCCACCAAATACAAATCCAGTTAAGTTAAACATCTTCTACCTAAGCCAAAAGCTGGGGCTAAAATCAGAACATAGTTTATATGCTCGAGAGAAGAGGTTTGCCTATCCCAATAGAATTTTACTAGGGTTCAAGTACAAACTTTAAATGTGTATCAACTTTTTGCTTGGATCCATTGCAAAAGCTACAACATTATATATTCATAGTTATCTGGATTCTGAATTTTTGGATGAAACAGAAAGAAATAAACCTTTAGTGAGCTCTTGATACAATGCATTTAGTCTTGCACTTTCTAGGGATTAGCAAGATTTAGGCATGGGGGTATGATTGCGCAATAATCATAAACCCTAATTTCGCTGAATTAAGGTAGAACCAAGCTTAACACACGCATTCTACATGCATACACATCGTACTTTGCATCTTAGATGATTTATATGTTTTATACAGAAGAATGTGCTATTTGAGAGGAATTATTAATTGCAGGTAATCCAGCACTGCGGATGATCGATCCAACGTATGGATCTATTCGGAATAACGACGGGAGTCTAACGCTTCAAAGTGCGCATCAATCAGACTTCCGTAGCACCCTAGGGTGGCCATAGAAGAAGCAGGAGGCAAGGAGAAATTGAAGAATATTTGGACCTCAGATGACAAATCCAACTATGTGAATGGATTCGGATCGACGTTTGTAGGCTAACGGTACAGAAATCAACTTAATCGATGGCCTATGTCATCAGATAGAAGAAGATGGATGGCCATGACGGTGCCACATGGAACCATCATAGCCACCCCTCACTGCACCTCTGTTTGGAAGGAGAACAACGTGCTATTTGATCGTCATCCGTTGGCCGCGATGCAACCACACCACCCTCCCTCAGCTGCAGCATCTAATGAGGACAGATCTCGGCCGTTGGATTCCCATCCAATGGTTGAGAACTCGCACCAACAAAATGTAAATGCAACAAACACATGGGAGTAGCACGTTGGTTGGTGCTCTCTTCATGAGATGAGGGGCGAACAATTGAATCACACTTGGTAGGGAAATCAGGAGAAGTGACGAGTGCGGGCGCAATTAACCATGGAATCTCCATCGGGTGACTCAACAGTAGACGCGTGGTGGGTGCGGAGGTGTTGGATCAAAAACATGCGCGTTGATGCATACGGAAACATGCGAGAGCATGCTTTAGGATTTAAAGGCGTGATTGAGCATGCGTTTAAGCCATCCCATCTTATGACCAGGCGGCTGAGGATTGGGTGCTCAGAAGAGGCTAGCAGCGAAGGAGAGGAAGCGAAGGTGCAAGTGCGAGTGATCTATAGTCATGTGATCTTCATCCGAGGGTGCATAGGCAACCATGTGGCAGCACCAGATTCAATCGGTGATAAAAGGACTTGCAAGACTTAATCAGGGCAGTTGATCTCCCGATCAATGGATCTAATTAATCCAAGGCATTTGCATGGATTTAAGGGGTCCAATACCTTCTTTGCCCTTTACTAAAGTTATAAAAAGAGGCCAAAGGGCCCCCCTTTAAAGGCACTTCTCATTTTCTCTTCTTCTTCCTCCTTCTTCAACCTCTCTTTCTTCTTCTTCTTCCCGTCTTCTCTACGCTTGTCTTTGCACCTCCGTCTGAAGCATCTGTTGGGCCACCCCGATGAATTGTTGCTGCTCTTCCCAACATCTCTAAAAGGACACCACGAACCACCCATGGTGCCCTCGTTCTGTTACGTAAGTAGTTACATTTATGTTATAATTTGTTCAATTCTATGTATACAATTCATGTTTAAACTCTTTTGATTGATATATACATTGTGTCTATACTATTTGGCATTTATATTTGGAATAATGTATGTAATCAAAAGTGCTTTTTGCTTACCTGTGATCAATCAGGACTCACCAATTTCCATTAATTTATTTGCTCAAGACATATTTTGCGCTATACTACAACATGCTAATTCTCTATGCGATCTACGCCGTGAACAGATTGGCAAACTTCTTCTCCCGGGGATATAAACTATTCCCTAATTTTAGCCCTGGCTTTTGGTTTAGGTAGAAGATGGCTGAGTTAACTGGATTTGTATTTGGTGGCTTACTCTCTTCTGGTGCTACATAGAGACTAGTATTTCAGAATCTCGATTTCTATATTATTGAATAGATTAACCTAGAGAAAGGCTAAAAAACTGTGCTCTCTTTAATCTTTTGTACTTTTTCTTTCCTCTCTTTCTCTCACTCTCTCTTTTTCTTTTCCTTTTCTTCCTGAGCTCACATCTTACTAGATTTGCATCTGTTTTTGGTGGACATGTATGGCATTACACATTAATTAGGTTCTAATAACCATACGACTAAGTCAGACTTCTCAGCTCGTATTTAGGCTGTCAGAAATACAGAAAAATTGGTTAAGGCTATATTTGGTGGTTTGTGGGGATGGTAGGAGTTTTCGCCTCAAAACACTTTGATCTACATAACTCCGCCTATGTTGAGGTTCGTGTACCTTTTCATTGCCGGTCCCAAGCCCGAGTAAAGGAGGGGGGTTGCGTTAGATAGCCGACAGCCAGCGTAAAATTTGTCGAAACTTTAAACATGGATTCTAGCAAATACTCTGATTTCATTGGGGCGTTCCCTACTTGCGAGGCGCTGCATCGATGCCCGGGTGCAGTGATAAATGAGCAAGGGTTCTCGCATGAGGAACGCATGCGAGTAAAGAAGTTAGTTCCGCTACATCGCCGCCTGGATGTAGTCCAAAATGAGCAAGGGTTCTTGCATGAGGAACGCATGCGAGTAAAGAAGTTAGTTCCGCTACATCGCTGCCCGGATGTAGTCCAAAATGAACAAGGGTTCTCGCATGAGGAACGCATGCGAGTAAAGAAGATAGTTCCACCACTTCGTCATCAAAGTGTGTCACAAAGAATGCTGAGATTCGGTAGTTTGAATATTGGTACCTTGACCAGCAAGCTCATGGAGATTGTGGATACTATGGTAAGGAGAAGGATTCAAATTCTTTACCTTCAAGAGACTAAATGGGTTGGTGAAAAAGCAAAGGAAATCGAGAGAACATGTTTCAAACTTTGGTATTCAGGAAGGGACAAAGGTAGAAACAGCGTGGGTATTATATAAGGATTTGAAGGAGAGCGTGGTTGAGGTTAAGAGATTGGGTGATCGATTTATTTTGGTAAAATTAATCTTAGAAGAGATCTTGAATGTCATTTCAGTTTATGCACCTTAAGTTGGTTTAGAGGAAAGAATAAAGAATAAATTTTGGGGAGAGCTTGATATGATAATTCAAGGAATCCCACAGACAGGAATGATTTGCTTGGGTGGAGATTTAAATGGGCATGTGGCAAAAGATGCTTTAGAGTATGCAGGAGTGCATGGAAATCATGATTTTGGTGTTAGGAATGAAGAAGGGAAGACATTTCTTGATTTTGCTATGGCTTATGATCTTTTCATACCAAATATTTTTTTCAAAAGACAGGAAGAGCATTTGATTACCTATAAAAGTGGCTTAACGAGAACGCAGATCGATTACTTTGCTTTGAGAAGAAGGGATCATTTATCTTTTAAAGATTGCAGGATTATTCCAGGGGAGAGTTTAACTGCTCAACATCATCTTTTGGTGTTGGATGTTCATTTGAAGAAGGCAAAGAAGAGAAAATTAGTGTCTAAGAATTTGAGAATTAAATGGTGGAATCTTAAGAAAGAGCAAGTGAGATTTAAAGAGAAGATGATGCGACAAAAGGCTTGGGATCTTGATGGTAGTGCTGATGAAATGTGGTAAAATATGGCAAACTATATTAGGAAGGTGGCAAAGGAGGTGTTAGGCATGTCTAAAGGAGGTGCTCTAGGACAAAAGGAGGCTTGGTGGTGGAGTGAGGAAGTGCAGGAGAAGCTTAAAATTAAAAGAGCTTGTTTTAAAGCCTTATATCGATATAAGACCGATGAAAATATGGAAAACTACAAAAGAGCAATGAAAGAAGCAAAGAAAATAGTTAGTGAAGCAAAAGCAAAAGCTTGGGAGCATTTTTATAAGAAACTTGATTCTAAAGAAGTTGAAAAAGATATTTTCAAGTTAGCTAAAGCAAGAGAGCGGAAAGAAAAGGACCTTACACATGTAAGATGCATCAAGGATGAAGAAGGAAGGGTGCTTACAGCTAGTGAGGATATAAAGACAAGATGGAAAATATATTTTCATAAGCTATTTAATGAAAAACAAAAGAATGATTTCATCTTAGGGGAGTTAGTTAACTCAGAAGAGTATGTGAATCGATCTTATTATCGAAGGATACAAAAGAAAGTAGAGGAGGCTTTGAAGATGATAAAAAGTGGGAGGGTTGTTGGGCCTGATGATATTCCTATAGACGTCTAGAGAATGACAGGAGAATGGGGTATAACTTAGCTCACAAATTTATTTAATACTGTGTGGAGAGGCAAGAAGATGCCAGAAGAATGGAGGAAAAGTTTTATGGTAACTTTATATAAGAACAAGGGTGATATAAAAGATTGTTCCAACTATAGAGGTATTAAGTTGATGAGTCATACGATAAAACTTTGGGAAAGAATAATTGAAACAAGGGTGAGGCAAGTCTCTATGGTAACTGAAAACCAATTTGGCTTTATGCCAGGGAGGTCTACTATTGAGGCAATACATCTCTTGAGACCTATGATGGAGACATACAAAGTGAAGAAAAAGGATTTACATATGATTTTTATTGATTTGGAGAAGGCCTATGATTCTAGCCCAAGAGATATCTTGTGGAGAATTTTGGAGAAGAGACAAGTGCCAATTATATATATCAACCTCATAAATGATATGTACTATGGAGCTGTAGCTTGTGTAAAGACTAAGGATGATTTGACAGACTACTTTGATAGCACCATTGGTCTGCATCAAGGTTCGACTTTAAGCCCTTATCTTTTTGCCTTGGTTATGGATGAGTTGACGAAGCATATCCAAGTTGAGGTGCCTTGGTGTATGCTTTTTGCTGATGACATTGTGTTGGTTGATGAGACAACAGATGGAGTGAACAGAAAACTTGAGCTTTGGAGAGAAGCCCTGGAAGATAAAGGATTACGCATAAGTAGGATGAAGATTGAGTATATGGAATGTAAGTTTAGTAGTAGAAGGAACAACGAAGGGACTGATGTAAAAATTGGAGAAGAGTGCATTCCAATGAAAGATATTTTTAAGTACTTGGGATCCATTTTCCAACATGATGGTGGAATTGATGGAGATGTTACACATAGAATTAATGCAGGGTGGTTGATAGGGAGGGGTGCTTCTGGTGTTTTCTGTGATAAGAGGGTTCCTTTAAAAGTCAAAGGAAAATACTATCGAGTTGTGGTAAGACCAGCCATGTTGTACAGTTCTGAATGCTGGGCTATAAACTATAGGCATGTACAGAAGATGTCTGTGGCAGAAATGAATATGTTAAGATGGATGTGTGGTCATACAAGAAAGGACCGTATTTCAAATGAATTTAATAGAAACAGGGTTAGGGTGGCACCGATAGAGGATAAAATGAGAGAGGCCCATCTAAGATGGTTTGGACATTTACAAAGAAGGCCACTAGATGCTCTAGTTAGGAGATGCGAGAAGTTGGAGGCTGAACCCGCTAAGAGGGGGCAAGGAAGACCAAACAACTGTCGGAAGGAAACCATTAAGTATGACCTCAATTACTTTAATTTAAGTCCTAAAATGGCTGAAAATCGATCTGTGTGGAAGCAAAGAATCCATATAGCCGACCCCACTTAGTGTGGGAAAAGACTTGGTTGTTGTTGTTGTTGTTTTTTCCCTTTTCTTTTTTCAAGCAAAAACCTCTTTTGTATGCTCTTTTTTATCAATATATATAACTACAGGCACAATGTTGTTACCAACATAACATAATGCAATAATTCAACGTGACATACATACTTTTATTCATAAGACATTATTTGGGATTTTTGGGGATGACCAAGAGGATCTCGGGTGGCTTATTTGGTGGAAGTGCCTACTCTCGGCACCAGGTAGGGAATAGATAGGATGACATATTTCTGACCTTGACATCAGTACCCTCCTTCAGTCGAGGATTCCATAGAGGACGGTCGTAACCATCCACCTTAGTCCTAGTATTATCAGAACTCACTCTGTGTTTTTGCCTTATTTGGTGGCTCTCGTACGGAATTTCTCGCAAAATTAGTATGCATGAACTGAGAGCGAAAACTATGCTAACTCCAAGTGTCATATTCCATTATTAAAGATTAAAGATTCCTTACACTAGCCTTAGAGCACTAGTAGACTCTACTCTCATCTCACATATATTTTAGTGGATCCACTTGAAGATGGCTCACTTGACTCCTTGATTGCTATCCAAGGGTTCAGCAGAAGAGACAATGCTTCTTCTCGACAAACTAGAGATGTCTATCAGTTTTTACAGTGGATCCATTGCAAATTCTACATGCAAATGTGAGGTTATAGTAGATTCTAAGCTTAGGAATCTACTAAAGAATAAATCTTTAATAAAAGCTCTTGACAAAATGATCTAATCTCCCACTTGTTGGTAGAAAATTGTCATTTTTTATGGACTACCTGATGAGTCCATTAAAATGGACTAATATTAAGCCTAAGAATATTTAATCGTATAGTTTAGGTATGTTAATAATGATAATTAAGTTATAGAATAATTGTACACCTCATGGTTTAAGTTATAACATTCAATAACTTAATGATTTTATTATTTTTATATGCAGGAAATAAAATACACAAAGAGCAAGGGTGGGGGGATAATTTTCCCAAACAGCCGCAACTCTTTCCCCCTCCCCCACTGGACATTAGGGTAATCTTCACTTCCGTCGCCTTTCTCAACAACTGTGACCGGGGATTTGGGAAAATCCCTGAACTCACGCGCAAGGGAGGAGTTAAAGAAAGGAGGCAAGGAGAGAGGAGGAGTCATCTTCCCTCCCCTGCGGGGAACGTCTCTCTCTTCTCCACTGTGGAGAGGGCAAGCACTGCGCCACTCCGTCTCTACGTCAAGCAGTAGCACCCGCCCGCAATCACCTGCATCTCCCTCAGCCACCGTAGGCAACCGCACACCATCAGCCCGCACCTCACTGCAAGCGCAGGCTTGCATGCCAACTTCCAACGTCCACTGCAGGCGCACCTCCCTGTAGAGCGCCATCACGCTACCCCTGCCCACGCGCCTTCCTCCCGCTACTCCACCTCCCTGCAGAGCACCATCCTGCCTTCATTAATGCTAGGTAGGATAACTTGAAGTTGTCTACTACTAGGGAGTGTACACAATTCGAATCATTGTTGGAATTGGACCTAACACCTACTAAGCCCTCATTGGACTTAACCATTACCTTCCAACATTACAAACAACCCTTATATTCCCTAACCGATCCTTGGCTCAGATCTCTGCTCATGTAAATTCTTTTTGGAGACTATATCAAGCCAGTACATCCTAGAGTAGAATGGCGAGTATGGATTGATGCATGTACTTTTGCTCTCGCCATTCAAGGGTTTGAACTAATAATGTGTATATCTTTTAAAACCCATCCTGCTCTGGATGATCCTTGTTATCCTCCACCTATTCCATTTCGGGAGGTCCCTTTTCATATTCTGTTTATTATCCCTAGACCTCCCAAGGTAGCCAACGAGGTTTTTCGCTTTCATATCTTCTGGCGAGCATTTGGAATTATATTGCATCATCAGCTCGCCAACATCCGTGGTTACCTGTTTTCTAGCCCTGCACTGTTACGCATATTTTTACGGCCTAACTTTGTTTGTTTGGAACCAGACATATAGGTTCCTTCTTAGTCTGGCTACTGACAGAAAATGCAGCGCTTGTTGGGAGGCAACCCAGTGGTCATCAGGTGATTCTTTCCTTTCTCCTCCTGTTTTAATTTTACAATGGGGACATTGTACGATTTAGGCATGGGGGAGTGCATTTACATTTTAGGAAATATTTATGAATTTAGGTTAGTAAAAAAAAAAATGATGAGCTGAATGGGTTAGTCCTTAGCAAAATACCTTTGTCATTGGAGGTTTTTCTTCTTGAATTATTTCTTAAGTTTAGAATCCAGTACATTTATTTCACGTGCACGTAGACTTGGTAATGGATCCTTGAGGAAAACCAATGAGCATTTGTAGTCTACTGAACCCTTGGACAGTTCATAGAGAGTCAGGCATACTATCTTCTAGTAAATCCACCTCATATTTGTGAGAAGTAGAGAGATTACTGGTGCGCTAAGTCTAGTGCAAGGACTCTTAAGTTCTGGATAATTAGGTAATGATACTTCAGAGTTAAGCGTAGTTTTCACTCTCTGTTCCTGGGTGCGTACTTTGAGTGAATTCCTGAGAGTCACCAGATAAGGCAGATACATAGAGATTGAGTCTTAATAAAGCTATAACTATGGTGGATGGTTACGACTATCCTTCATAAAGTCCTCAGCTGAAGGAGGGTAATAGTGTCAAAGGTTAGAAATACGCCTGTCCTGTCCATCCTTTCCTGGTGCCGAGAATAGGCACTTCTACCAAATAAGCCACACAACTTCCTCGTGACCGTCATCATCCCTAATAATGCGTCGTAAATAAAAGTCTGTATCGTGTTGTGCTGATTGAAAAAGAAACAAAAACAAGAAGAAATAAAATAAAATAAAATAAAAAAGAGAGAGAGAGAAAAGAAGAAGAAAAAGAAGAAACTGAAAGAAGAAAAAGAAAAAAATAGTTATATTATAAAAAAAAAAAAGGTCCAAGTTTCCGAGGCAACAAAACACCTACTGTGTTCCACCAAATATGACCCATACCTACCTTCTAGTATTTCTGATCGCCTGAATACTGGTTGAGGACTCTAACTTAGTTGTACAGTTATTAGGACTTTAATTGAAGTTTGGATGGCATGTGAGGCCACCATATAGTGAGTATAATTTCTAATTTTGGCGAGATTCGTGATCTCAGAAAGAAAAAAAAAAAGGAGAGTGCCTAGGAACATCAGGAGAGCATAGTTATGTAGCCTCTCTCAGAGTTGACTTGTCTAATAGTCTAGAAAGCTAGACTCTGCAGTACTAGACTATATGAAGCACCAGTTGTATGTGCCACCAAGTACAAATCCATTCAACTTGATATCTCCTACATAAGCCAAACACTAGGGTCAAATTACAGATTATCGTCTGCTTTACCCTCAAGGGAAGTAGTTGCCTATCTCGATAGAAATTTTTGCCAAGGGTAATGTATGAACTCCCAATGCGAATCGGCTCTTTCACTTGGATCTATTACCTAGGCTATCAGCACTTCATATTTGTCTGGATTTCTAAAGTTTTGAAATAAGAAAAGAAGTCTTCTGACTACTTCTATTCATTTTTGCTAAGGATTAGCAAATCTTAGGCATGGGGTATTTGATGTGTCCATTAAAATGGACTAATATTAAGCGTAAGAATATTTAATCATACAGTTTAGGTATGTTAATAATGACAATTAAGTTATAGAATAATTGTACACCTCATTGTTTAAGTTATAACATTCAATAACTTAATGATTTTATTATTTTTATATGCAGGTAATAAAATATAGAAAGAGCAAGGGTGGGGGGATAATGTCCCCAAATAGCCGCAACTCTTTCCCACCTTCCCCACCGGACATTAGGGTAATCTTCTCTTCCTTTCTCAACAACTGTGACCGGGGATTTTGGAAAATCCCTGAACTCACGCACAAGGGAGGAGTTAAAGGAGGCGAGGAGAGAGGAGGAGCCATCTTTCCCCCCCTGCGGGGAACATCTCTCTCTTCTCCACTGTGGAGTGGGCGAGCACTGTGCCGCTCTGTCTCTACCTCAAGCAGTAGCACCCGCGTGCCATCACCTGCCTCTCCCTCAGCCACCGTAGGCAACCGCTCACCACCAGGCCGCGCCTCACTGCAAGTGCAGGCCCGCATGCCAACTTCCAACGTCCATTGCAGGAGCACCTCCCTGTAGAGCACCATCATGCTACCCCTGCCCACGCGCCTTCCTCCCGCCGCTCCACCTCCCTGCAGAGAGCCATCCTGCCATCGCAACCGTCCGCAGGCGCTCTCAACTGCGCGCCACTCGTCCCTGCAGAAGGCACTCACGCGCTCCCTGCCTGCAGTGCACCATCCAGCGTGCCCCACCGCTCCAACGCTGCAGGCGCTCATGCCTTCCGCCCGCGCGCTCCACCTCCAGCCATTGCAGGCCGCTTCCTATCTTCAAGCGCTCACCAACTGCAGCCACCTCCAGCCACAAAGAAGCGTGCTCCACCGCCCATCTGCCACCGCAGCCTGCAGGCAATCGCACACCAACGCGCCCGCGCAAGCCTACAAGGCCACATCACCCACAGTGCCCTCCAGCAGACCGGCGTTCTTCACCTCCGGCCACCGCCACCGGCCAGCTCCAGCCACCTCCGCCGCCGCCACTGCCACCGTGGGAAAGCTCTCGACTTCGCCGTCCTCTTGAGCCCTGCATCGACCTCCACAGATCTCTCTCTCTCTCGCGAGGAGGAGAGAGGAAGAAAGCTCTGTTTTTGATGGAATTAGAAATTACATTCAATGCCATTGCCACCGATTTGATTTTTCTATTATTATTATTATATTGTGGCAGAATTGCATTCAAGCACTCACAGTTCTTTCTAATTGCATGGTATTAATATTGGCTAGTTTAAAGATTGATTTTGGACTTGATTTAAGTACTAATTGTCTTTAGTACACATCACGTGAAAATTACACTAATTCATCCTAAATTTATTGAGGATTTGTGTGAGGGAAAACTGCACTTACACCCTTAACTTTTTAGGTTATTGCAAATCTACTTTCCTTCACATTTTAAGTCCAATTTGAAAAGGAATTTCGCACTATCCGAAATAACATAAAATAATTAAGTGTTGACTGCATCATTGCCTCCCTGTGGACACGGCCTGCTCTTCCACGAGTGGTTATTTTCTTTGTTTTTGATTCATCGATTTTTCCACCACTTAAATACTATAACACTAAGCGAAAAGTCGACCTTTCACTACCCCCCCATACCTAAGTGTTTGCATGTCCTGAAGCATGAATAAAAGAAATAAGGCAAGGTGTATGTGGAAAGAAATCACCTGAAACTACTTTTGTGTTGTCATTTAGCTCATGCCAAAACTATAATGCCATACACAATATGCAAAACAATATGCGAAACAATATTTGAAAATGAAATATGCTATGTATATATGGTATGTATATATGTATATGTGCTGAGTTTAATGACTCTAGCTAGGCAACTCATCAGTCACACGTCCTTGATGTGTCCATTAAAATGGACTAATATTAAGCCAAAGTATATTTAAGCGTACAGTTTAGGTGTGTTAATAATGGCAATTAAGTTGTAGAATATTTGTATGCCTCATGATTTAAGTTTATAACATTCTATAACTTAATTATTTTGTTGTTTCTATGTGCAGGTAATAAAATGCAGAAAGAACAAGGGTGGGGGGATAAATTTCCCCAACAGCAGCAACTCTTTCCCCCCTCCCCAGCTGCACATGGGGTTAATCTTCCACCGCCCTTCAACTGACAAGGTTAGAAATAGTTAAGGGATTTGAAAATCCCTTAACTCACGCATGTGGGGAGAGAGAGGAATTAAAAAGAGAAGAGGTGCACTGGGGATTGCCTTCATCTTCCTCCAGGCGGGGACCTACTTAGCAGACACTGTGGAGGAAAAGAAGAAGCGTGCACTGTGCCCTCTTCCCCCTTGCGGGGAAAAACCTCTCTGCCCGCATGCACCAAGCCGCGCCCCTCATGTCCAGCACCCCTGCAGCCACACGAAGCGTGCAACCGCGCACCCTCCTGCCTTTGCAACACACCAAGCCCTCCAGCGCACCTCCATACAGGCGCTCACGCCATCTCCAGCACGCCTTCCTATCCATCAGTGCACCTGCAGGCGCCAGTCTCTGCAGCGCGCAACCGCGTGCCCTGCTGCAGGCACTCTCCGCCCGCGCGAATCTCCCTCCAGCCACTGCAGGCATTCTCTACCAGCATGCCATCTCCAGCACACCGCTCCACCTTCCTGCAGACCACACGCCTGCAAGCGCGCTCTGCCGCCCATCTGCAGGCACACCAGCAAGTGCCTGTCCGCGCACCAGCGCGTGCGCACGCCACCAGCCGCAGGCACTGCAGCAGCTATGCCTTCTTTGTCAACATGCCAGAGCTCTGGCCACCTACACCAGCCACCTCCGGCCACCTGCGTCGCTGCTGCTGCCACCACCGAAGAGCTCTCGACCTTGCCGTCCTCTTGAGCTTTGCATCAACCCCCGCGGTGCTCTCCCTCTCTCGCAAGGAGGAGAGGGGAAAAAAATGCTATTTTCCCACTAATTAAAATTTACATTCAATGCCGTTGCCACCAATTTGATTTTTTTTATTATTATTATATTGTGGCAGAATTGCTTTCAAACACTCATTGTTCTTTATAATGGCATGCTATTGATATTAACTAGTTTAAAGATTGATTTTGGGCTTAACTTAAGTACTAATTTTCTTTAGTACAAATCACGTGAAAACTACTTGAATTCATCCTAAATTTATTGAGGATTTATGTGAGGTAAAATTGCACTTATACCCTTATCTTTTTAGGTTATTGTAAATCTACTTTCCTTCACATTTTAAGTCTGATTTGGAAAAGGATTTTGCACTATCCGGAATAACATTAAATAATTAAGTATTGATTGCATCATTGCCTCCCTGTGGACACGACCCGCTCTTGTACGAGTGGTTATTCTCATTATTTTTGATTAGTCGATTTTTCCACCACATAAATACTATAACGCAAAGCGGAAAGTCATCTATCAAAATTGGCGCTGCTACCAGGGAGGCAACTGACGCAATAGATTTACTTTATTATTTTTTAATCTTTTGAGTTGCGAAATTACCTAATCATTTTGATTATTGTGTAAGGAATCCGCATAGGCGACGAGGCCCAACAGAGCAGCGACAGCAACCATGATTTAAGCCACATGAGGAAAAGACGAAGGAGACCAAGATCCTGTTTCGCAGAGGATTCTCCGTCGTCATAATTTAAATCTATCTTTTCGCCCTTGTAGTAATTTGGGGCAAAATTTTTTGTGGTTTGTCCCCATATTCTTTAGCTACTAGGGCTTACAATATTTTTGGTGCATGCGTGATTATATTTTCTGCTTGCTTACTTTTAAAAACCAATAAAAAATATCGAGCTGCCTATTTAGAAGTTGCATGCCCTTAGGTGCTCGCATTTAGGGGTGATTGAGCAGCATATTAGATCTTATTATTGCATTGCAAGCATATTAGCACGAAGATTGCTGGAACAGGTATATCTTTCTAACTTTTGCATCCAGCTTCTGTTCACACATTTGCATTCTAATTTAAATTCAAGACTACCAAATTGTTTGAATTTACTAATTCAGTGGTCACATAACTAAAAGAGGAACTAATAATCAGATTCAACCCTAAAAGCAATTCACATTTTGATATGATTCTAAGGGACTTGTCTGCGATTTCAAAAGAAATTACAAAGATTTGTGGTGTGTTGCACACTTTTGACACTGAGCACACACATTAGGCACCGTACTAAGGCTCGATCCCTTAACGCTACAGGCACCGATCTCTTTAACGTTGCAGACCCTCCTATTGTGCTTTGTGGTAGTGGTGATGCTATCTTTTGATCAAGTGTTTTGATACTCCATGGGGGGGACACCTCTTAAGGGAACAAAAGTGTAGTTAAGGGGCACCGCATACGCATCGCCTCAAAGGAAGGGTTCGCCCTACTTGCATCCTTTTGTTTGTCCTTGGAGTAACTTCTCCCTTGATCACCTGGGAGTATCATCCAAGCAAAGTATAGGTCCTAGGGCACTCGAAGGTTGAATCAAGGCATGTAATTGCAGTGAAAAACTTGTTTAGCCATTTTTTTTAACTAATTCAACGTCCACAATAAAGAAGGTTAAGATTTCAAGTCCACACCCCTCTTATACCACTTACGTGGGAACGGAGGGATAAGTCTTGATCTTTTGACTTATCTTTCGAGTGGAGGTCTGACTTAGTCAATAATAAAAAAAATTCTGAATTGTGTTTTGTATGCTTGGTAGATGCTCTCTTGAGAGTAGTCTAGTGTTTGATCCTAAGCCTGAGAGAATTCTTAGGATAGCTCACCTAGGAGAAGAAAGAGAAGAAATGGCTGAGAAAGGTGCAAATCAACAAAGGACCCTAAGCGACTATTTTATTCCTACCAACCAACCTACACAAGCACTAAGACGACCGACAGGGGATAATCCGTATGAGATCAAGAGCAGTACCACATCTTTATTGCCCTCTTTTTATGGTACTACTAGGGAGGACCCCTACCGGCATTTGGAGGAATTCACTGAGGCCTGTTCCACGGTGAAGCTCCAGGGCTTTACTGATGAAGCCCTGATGAGGACTATATTTCGTTTCTCCCTAAAGGATAAGGCCAAGCAATGGTATCATACCCTCGATGCAAGGGTAAATGATTGGGCTACCCTTAAGGGAGAATTTTTAAAAATGTATTTTCCTATGAGTAAAACCAACCATTATAGAAGAGAGATTATGGGTTTTACTCAATAGGAAGGGGAGCCATTTCATGAGACTTGGGAGCACTTTAACGACCTTCTTAGGTTATGCCCCCACCATCAAATGCCAAGACGGCAGTTGGTCGAAAGGTTCTATAACGGATTATCTGAAAGGCATAGGAAAACCATTGCTGCAGCCTGTGCAGGAACCTTCATGACCAGAACTGAGAATGAAGCCTGGGAATTATTGAAACTTTAAGCGATAACACCATACATGTGTCCTCTGCATATCAAGAAAGAAAACCATCAATCTTGCAGAGGAAGATAGAGGCCCATGAAGCTGGGGCTTCTCAGGATTTGGCTCATCAGATTCAACTATTGAATAAAAACTTTGATAGGCTTTTAGCAAACCACGGCATGAACCCGCAAGCAGCCTCTATTTTCCAGGCTTCAAGAGAATGCTCCATTGGCCAAAGCACAACGCACGCCACAGCGGAGTGCCATCAGGCAACCCAATTCCCTGAGTTTATTTAGGCTAACTTGAATGCAGCCCAAGGTTTCCCCCCCTTGCAATAACCCTTACTCCAACACTTATAATCCAGGGTGGCGGAACCATCCAAACTTCTCTTGGAAGAAAGCTAATGCTTCTAACTCAGGGAATACATGACCCTTCCCTCCCTAGCCCACTTACCAACCTTCTTATGAAAACCCTCCTCTAAATAAGCCCTCTGAGGTGGATGAACTGAAGGCCATGATGAAAGCAATGCAAGAGCATTAGAATATGGTTATCCAATCTCAGAATAAGATGATTACTGATATACAATCCCAAATTGGTCATCTTACTGAGGCAGTTAGGCAACGTGATCCAGGGAAGCTGCCTAGCTCTTCTGAGGAGAACCCTAAGGGCAAGGGGGTTGTATTCAAGGAGCACGCCCAAGCAGTGACCGTGTTGAGGAGTGGAAAAAAGATTGACAAGCCTGATAACACTCCTATGGTTACATCTCAAAATTCCCCTTCCACACCTGACCCGACTTCCATCTCACCCGAGGAAGAGCCACACCACTCTCCCTCACAAAAAATCACCCACAATGTCGATGTCGTCCTTCCACCACCCCTTTCCCGCCATGATGACCCCTCTACTCAGAAGCCGAGGGTGCCCTATCCAGAGCACCTATCTGCTCCTGGGGAATCTTCTGTTGGCTTGTTTGGAGCCAAAGATAGGACAGAAGAAATTACAGATACTTTTAGGCAAGTCCAGATTAAGTTGCCTCTGTTGGAAGCGATTAAATAGATTCCGTCCTATGACAAGTTTCTAAAGACCTGTGCACCCAGAAGCGCAGATCTAGGAAACAGGTCCAAACCAAGGTCATCCTGCCTGACCATGTTAGCTCGATTCTTCAGCATGGAACACCCCCCAAAATGAAAGACCCAGGGGCCCTGTATATTTCAGTGGTTATAGGTAACCAACACATTGACGAGGCTCTACTCGATCTGGGTGCGGGGGTAAACATTCTATCGAGCTCTGTCTACGACCTTTTGGGAGGAGGAAAGCTAAAGCCTAGTCCAGTAATCCTCTGGGTTGCA
This sequence comes from Thalassia testudinum, assembly GCA_037157565.1. Lineage (NCBI taxonomy): Eukaryota > Viridiplantae > Streptophyta > Magnoliopsida > Alismatales > Hydrocharitaceae > Thalassia > Thalassia testudinum. The sequence goes on from JAZHRO010000055.1 coordinate 47,668,645, forward strand.
GACAGATCACTTAAGACACCACGGGGATTGTTGGAAGATGTCCTTGCGAGAGTGGAGGATTTCTTCTTCCCCATTGACTTTCTGGTACTTGATACTGACCCATCTAATAAGCCCACAAAGTCATCCATTATTCTGGGATGCCCCTTTTTGGCCACAGCCAATGCCTCTATAAATTGTAGATCCGGGGCACTTAAAATGGGCTTTGGGAACAAGAAAATCCAGTTGAATGTTTTTGATACTTACAAGCAACACGGATTTGAAGATTGTTCTCAGATTGAGGTCGTTGATGAAATAATTGAAGAGACTACTCCAACACTCTTATGTACAGATCCCCTTCAGAAGGTCATATCACAGGACCATCCCTCTATTATTAAAGAAACTGAAAGGAAAATGCACAAACTAGAAGAGTCGCTGGGGATACACACTGAGTCTCTGTCCCCACCCTGAACTGTGAAGGTAGATCCGCTGCCTGAGGCAGGGACATCTCAACTAAAACCCTCAATCCAAAAGGCTCCTGAATTGGAGTTGAAACCCCTCTCAAGCATATTGAAATATGCTTTCCTTGGTCCTAATAACACGCTCCCCGTTATTATCTCGTCTGCATAATCTGAATTGTAGGAGGGAGCTTTGTTTGAGTGTTTACAAAGGCACAAGGAAGCAATTTCCTAGACAATTATTGATATTAAGGGTGCTGATCCCTCTCTTTGCATGCATCATATATACACGGACGAGTCCGTGAAGCCTTTCCAAGACATACAGAGATGGCTCAATCCAAATATGTGGGAGGTTGTTAAAAAGGAGATTCTAAAATGGCTGGATGCAGGGATTATCTATCCCATTTCAAATAGTAAATGGGTCGGTCCAATTCATGTAGTTCCGAAAAAGGCAGGAATCACTGTGGAAGAGAATGACCAAGGAGAACTAGTGACCACTAAACCTTCAACTGGTTGGAATTACCGCCATTTAAACACGGCTACCCAGAAAGACCATTTCCCCTTACCGTTTATAGATCAAATTTTGGAACGATTGGGGGGGAACAGGTACTTTTGTTTTCTTAATGGGTACTCTGGGTACAATCAGATAGCCATTTTTCCTGATGATCAGGAGAGTACCACCTTCACGAGTCCTTATGGCACTTTTGTGTTCCGCCGAATGCCATTCGGGTTATGTAACGCACCTACCACTTTCCAACGCTGTATGATGGCTATCTTTTCTAATATGATCGACGAGTTCGTTGAAATTTTCATGGATGACTTCGCCATTTATGGCTCATCGTTTGACCTATGCCTTTCGCACCTTGATAAAGTCTTAACCCATTGTGAAGAGGCAAAACTGGTGCTTAGCTGGGAGAAAAGCCACTTTATGGTCCAGCAGGGCATTGTGTTAGGGCATGTAGTTTACGAGAGAGGATTAGAGGTGGACACCGCAAAAATCAATTCCATCTCTAAGCTTCCATTGCCCGCCAATGTTCGTCAGGTTAGATCTTTCCTTGGCCACGCTGGATTTTGTAGGTGCTTTATTTGAGACTTCAATAAAATCTCTAAGCCACTCTACGACCTATTAGCGAAGGATGTCTCTTTCGATTTTGATGATAGATGTGGCGAGCCTTTCCAAGCTTTGAAGAAAGCCTTCATTACCGCGCTGATTCTCCAAGCACCAAATTGGACCCTCCCATTTGAGCTTATGTGCAATGCTTCTGATTTTGCAGTGGGAGCGGTCTTAGGTCAAAGGGTTGATGGCAAACCTCATGTGCTACATTATGTCAGAAAGACCCTTACGGATCCTCAGCAAAACTACACAGTCACGGAAAAGGAATTACTTACTGTAGTATTTGCTTTGGAAAAGTTTCGATCTTATCTTTTGTGATCCAAGGTTGTGGTGTTCACTGATCAATCAGCCCTTAAGCATCTTCTGGCTAAAAAGGACACCAAACCTCGCCTAATTCGTTGGATTCTGCTACTATAAGAATTTGATCTGGAAATTGAAGACAAGAAAGGAGTTGAGAATGTGGTAGCAGACCATTTTTATAGGATCCCTACTGAGGCATCAAACCCTGGTGGTGGTATTCAAGAGACTTTCCCTGATGAATATCTAATGGCCGTGGAAACTAAAACTCCTTGGTTCGCTGACATAGTGAACTATCTGGTCACAGGCAACACCCCTAGTACTTGGGACAAGCAGAAGCGAGACAGGTTTATCGCCAATTCTAAATTTTATCACTGGGAGGAACCTGAGCTTTTTAGAATAGGCCCTGACCAGCTATTTCACCGTTGCGTCCCTAATGAGGAACAAAGAAGTGTTCTGAGTTTCTGCCATGACCTCCACTGTAGGGGACATTTTAGTGGGAAGAAAACTACTCATAAGGTTCTTTGATCTGGTTTTTGGTGGCCCACATTATTCCGAGTTGCACATATGTATGTGGGCGCATGTCTACGTTGCCAGCAGACGAGAACCATTGGAAAAAGGGATGAGATGCCCCAACAACCTATCCTCCCGATTGAAATCTTTGATATTTGGGACATTGACTTCATGGATCCCTTTCCTATGTCCTTCTGATATGAATACATCCTTGTGGCTATTGATTATATATCAAAATGGATAGAAGCCATCCCCACATGAACCAATGACCATTCTGTAGTCTTGGGCTTTGCTAAGGCTAATATCATTTCTCGGTATGGGTGCCCAAGGACGATCATAAGTGATGGAGGACCTCACTTTAAGAATGTACACTTCACTATACTACTCCAAAATTTGGGAGTCAATCACATGATAGCTACACCTTCTCATCCCCAAACGAGTGGGCAAGTTGAAGTGTCTAATAGGGAGATTAAGCGAATTTTAGAAAAAACTGTCAGGCCTGATCGGAAGGATTGGTCTAAAAATCTAAATGATGCTCTTTGGGCCTACAGAACTGCATATGAGACTCCCTTGGGTATGTCTCCTTTCCTTCTTGTCTACGGAAAAGTGTGCCACCTTCCCGTTGAAATCCAACATAAAGCTTATTAGGCTATTAAAATCATTAACTTAAATCTGGATAAAGTGGGAAAAGCACGTATGTTAGAATTAAGTGAGCTTGAGGAGCTTCGTAATGAAACTTATGAAACTTCTCAAGCTTACATGCAACATAGAAAAGTCTTCCATGACAAGCACATCATTAGAAAGACTTTTGAGCCCAACCAGTGGGTCTGGCTTTTCAATTCTAGACTTAAATTATTTCCTGGAAATCTCAAGTCCCATTGAGATGGGCCTTACGTTGTTATCAATACCTTCCCTCATGGAGCAATAGAGATTAGGAACCCTATTTCAGGTGCGAACTTTAAAGTAAATGGCCAACGACTTAAACCGTATATTACTCTTTCAGATGGCCAGGTTTTGGATGCACTACGGCTTGAGGAGCCTTAGCTCCTCCCACTCTCCTCCTCAGGTGATATTCTTCTATGTCTATATTTTTCCAATTAGGACATTGTCAGTCTTAGGCATGGGGGGATATAACCTGAGAATGTTTATAGTGTTTATAGCATTTATAAATATTTGCATACAAATTTATTAAAAAAAAAAAATTTCTTGAGCTGATTGGGTTAGTCCCTAGCAAAATACCTTTATTGGATGTTTTTCTTCCAGAATTATTTCTTAAGTTTAGAATCCAGTACATTTATTTCACATGCATGTAGACTTGGTAGTGGATCCTTTGGGAAAAACAATAAGCATTTGTAGTCTACTGAACCCTTGGACAGTTCATAGAGAGTTAGACATACTATCTTCTAATAAATCCACCTCATATTTGTGAGAAGAAGTAGAGAGATTACTGGTGCGCTAAGTCTACTGCAAGGACTCTTAGGTCTGGATAATTAGATGATGATACTTTAGAGTTAGGCGTAGTTTTCACTCTCTGTTCTTGTGTGCGTACTTTGAGTGAATTCCTGAGAGTCACCAAATAAGGCAGATATGTAGAGATTGAGTCTTAATAAAGCTATAACTATGGTGGATGGTTACTACTGTCCTTCATAGAGTCCTCAGCTGAAGGAGGGTAATAGTGTCAAAGGTCAGAAATACGCCTGTCCTATCCATTCCTTTCCGGTGCCAAGAATAGGCACTTCCACCAAATATGCCACATAACTTCCTCTTGACCATCATCATCCCTAATAATGCCTTGTAAATAAAAGTCCGTATTATGTTGTGTTGATTGAAAAGGAAACAAAAGCAAGAAGAAAAAAAATATATATATATAAAAGAGAACAAAAGAGAAAAGAAGTAGAAAAAGAAGAAATAGAAAGAAGAAAAAGAAGAAAAAAGTTATATTACAAAAAAAAAAAGTCCAATTGTATGCTGTAACACTATTTCTGATGCAGCAAAACACCTATCGTGTTCTACCAAATATGACCCATACCTACCTTCTAGTATTTCTGATCACCTGAATACTGGTTGAGAACACTAACTTAGTTGTAGAGTTATTAGAACTTGAATTGAAGTGTGGATGCCATGTGAGGCCACCAAATAGTGAGTACAATTTCTAAATCTGGTGACATTTGTGATCTCAGAAAGAAAGAAAAGAGAGAGTGCACAGGAACATCAAGAGAGTACAGTTGTGTAGCCTCACTAAGAGTTGACTTGTCTAATAGTCTAGAAAGCTAGAGTCTATAGTACTAGACTATATGTAGCTCCAATTGAGTGTGTGTCACCAAATACAAATCCATTCAACTTGATATCTCCTACCTAAGCCAAACGCCGGGGTGAAATTACAGATTATCGTCTGCTTTATCCCTGAGTGAAGTAGTTGCCTATCTCGACAGAAATTTTTGCCAAGGGTGATGTATGAACTCCCAATGCGAATCGGCTCTTTCACTTGGATCTGTTACCTAGGCTATCAGCACTTCACATTTGTCTAGATTTCTAAAGTTTTGAAATAAGAAAAGAAGAAATCTTCTGATTATTTCTATTATTTTTGCTAAGGGCTAGCAAATCTTAAGCATGGGAGTATTTGATGAGTCCATTAAAATGGACCAATATTAAACCTAAGCATATTTAATCGTACAGTTTAGGTGTGTTAATAATGGCAATTAAGTTGTAGAATATTTGTATGCCTCATGATTTAAGTTTATAACATTCTATAACTTAATTATTTTGTTTCTTTTATGTGCAAGTAATAAAATGCAGAAAGAACAATGGTGGGGGGATAAATTTCCCCAACAACCGCAACTCTTTCCCCCCTCCCCCGCTGCACATGGGGTTATCTTCCACCACCCTTCAACTGACCAGGCTAGAAATAGTTAAGGGATTTAACTCACGCACGCGGCGAGAGAGAGGAATTAAAAAGAGAAGAGGTGCACTAGGGATTGGCTTCATCTTCCTCCTGGCGGGGACCTACTCAGCGGACACTGTGGAGGAAAAGAAGAAGCGTACACTGTGCCCTCTTCCCCCTTGCAGGGAAAAACCTCTCTACCCGCACGCACCAAGCCGCGCCCCTCATCTCCAGCACCCCTGCAGCCACACGCAGCATGCAACTACGCGCCTTCCTGCCTTTGCAACACACCAAGCCCTCCAGCGCACCACCCTATAGGCACTAACGCCATCTCCAGCACGCCTTCCTGCCCATCAGCGCACCTACAGGCGCCAGCCTCTGCGGCGCACAACCGCGCGCCCAGCTGCAGGAGCTCTCTACCCGCGTGCCTCTCCCTCTAGCAATGGCAGGCATTCTCTGCCCACACGCCATCTCCAGCCATCGCTCCACCTTCATTCAGACCGCACGCCTGCAAGCACGCTCTGCCGCCCATATGCAGGTGCACCAGCAAGTGCCTGCCCGTGCACCAGCGCACGCGCACACCTCTGCCCACGCCACCAGCTACAGGCACTGCAGCAGTTATGCCTTCTTTGTCAATAGGCCGAAGCTCCGGCCACCTCTGCCAGCCACCTTTGGCCACCTACATCGCCGCCGCTGTCACCACCGGAGAGCTCTCGACCTCGCCGTCCCCTTGAGCCTCGCATCAACCCCCACGGTGCTCTCCCTCTCTCGCAAGGAGGAGAGAGGAAAAAAGCCTTGTTTTCCCGCTAATTAAAATTTACTTTCAATGACATTGCCACCAATTTGATTTTTTTTATTATTATTATATTATGCCAGAATTGCATTCAAACACTCATTGTTCTTTATAATTGCATGGTATTGATATTAACTAGTTTAAAGATTGATTTTCGGCTTAACTTAAGTACTAATTTTATTTAGTACAAATCACGTGAAAATTGCATGAATTCATCCTAAATTTATTGAGGATTTCTATGAGGGAAAATTGTACTTGAACCCTTATCTTTTTAGGTTATTGCAAATCTACTTTCCTTCACATTTTAAGTCTGATTTGAAAAGGGATTTCGCACTATCCGGAATAACATTAAATAATTAAGTATTGATTGCATCATTGCCTCCCTGTGGACATGACCCGCTCTTCTGCGAGTGGTTATTCTCATTGTTTTGATTAGTCAATTTTTCCACCACTTAAATACTATATCACAAAGCAAAGAGTTGTTTATCAGTCCTCAAGAAGATGTATCATCTCGTTAGCAAGAGGATGTTCTTGGGCAAAGAATGGTTTGAGGAACTATCCATTAACTGTAAAAACATGTCCAGATTTCAGGTCTCTAATTTGGATTGCCCCGTTAGGGTACAGGTGGACCACCAGAAGTGACTCAGTCCATTTGGAGTTGAACTTTCCAGCAAAGAATTTGAGTCTGGAGTCAAACAACCGGACCTGCTGGTTAGGTGTGAACTCCTTCCTCTAGATGTGTCGATCATGTAAAGCTTTTGTCTTATCTTTGTATATTTTTGCATTTTTTTAAGCTTCCCACCTAATCTCCTCTAACCTACTGAGTTGGAGCTTCCTTTCATAACCTTCAACCTCGAGGATAAAATTACACTTCTGCACTAACCAAAAGGCATGGTGCTCCAACCCAAAGGAAGGTGACAGGCCTTTCCATACACCATGCGGCATGGCAACATTCCGAGTGGGGCCTTGTACGCGATCCGATATTCCCACAGTGCATCAATCAACCGATCAGACCAATCCTTCCTATCAGGTCTAACCATCTTTTGAAGGATAAGCTTGATTTGACGGTTTGATACTTCAGTCTACCCATTGGTCTGTGGGTGATACGGGGTAGCAATGCAGTACTGCACCTCGTATTTCTTTAATAATGACCTGGAATGGGCATGGATGAAGTGACTTCCCCCATCTCTTATTAAGGTGCGGGAACTCTAAATCTCATGAAAATGAATTCTCAAACAAAGGATATAACAGTCTTATGATCAGCTGGTCTTGCCGAGATAGCTTTTACCCACTTTGAGACTGTCTACTACAAGAAGTATGTACTCAAAGCCATGCGAGTTTGAGAAGGGGCCCATAAAGTCGATGCCCCAGCCGTCAAATATTTCCACAATGAGAATAGATTGGAGAGGCATCATGTCTCTCCTGTTCATAGAACTGACCACCTAGCATCGCTTATGGCACCTGGCAAACTCGTGTGTATCTCTGAAAATGGTTGGCCAGAAAAATCCCGACTGCAAAATCTTTGCAACGCTCTTTCGGCAAGAGAATTGACCCCCACAAGCATCGCTATGGCAGAAGGATAACACACTAGAGATTTCCAAATTAGGGATGCATCTACAAATGATCTGATTAGCCCCAATGCGAAAGAGTAGTGGGTCATCCCAAAAATAGAATTTATCCTCTAATATAAATTTGAGTTTTGAACTTTTGATAACCCCACAGGTAGCCTGCCTACGATGAGATAGTTTGCTATATCAGCATACCAAGGAAACTCAACAGAGTTGATAGACAATAGAGACTCATATGGAAATCAATCTGAAATCAGCAGGGAGTACGAAATGTAGTTTGGGTCTAACTGAGACAAGTTATCCACCACAACATTATGTGCTCCTGCTTTGTCGTGGATCTCGACATCGAACTCCTGCAAAAGAAGGACCAATCTGATAATGCAGGGTTTGGTGTCCTTTACCAACAAATGCTGGAGGGTGGAATGGTTAGTGTAGATGATAACTTTGGACCCGAGTAAGTATGACTTGAATTTCTCCAACTTGAATACAACAGCCAGCAATTCTTTCTCTGTGATTGCATAGTTACGCTAAGCCTCGTTCAGCATTTCACTAGTGTAGTATATTGCAAATGGTTGGTGCTCTCGACGTTGGCCAAGAACAGCACCGGCAGCAAAGTCGGAGGTGTCACACATCATCTCGAAGTGAGCGACCAGTTGGGGGGTTGGAGAATAGGTGCACTTGAAATAGTGCTTCGCAAGGTCTCGAAAGCACTAAGACACTAGGAGTCAAAATCAATGGGAGTGTCGGTTACCAGAAGATTCATTAATGGACGAGCAATTTTTGAGAAATCTCGAATGAATCTTCGATAAAATCCGACATGCACTAAGAATGATCTGATTTGCCTTACTGAGCTTGGCGGAGGTAATCACGAAATGATTTTGGACTTAGCTCGGTCGACCTCAGGCCCATCAAAGGAGATCTTATGACCTAGTACGATGCCATCCCTCACCATAAAATGGCTTTTTTCCCATAAAAGTACTAGGTTAACCTCTATACACCTCCTTAGGATCTTTGTGATGTTATCAAGACACGAAGAAAAATCATCTCCAAACACGGAGAAGTCATCCATGAACACCTCTACGCAATCCCCGATCAAGTCTGAAAAGATGGCCATCATGCATCGCTGGAAAGTGGTTGGTGCGTTCCAAAGGCCGAAAGGCATCTGCTTAAAAGTGAATGTTCCGAAGGGACATGTAAAAGTCATCTTGTCTTGATCTTCCGGGTTGATTGCTACTTAATTGTAGCCTGAGTATCCATCCAAAGAGCAGAAGAACTACGCCCGACCAGTCGTTCTAGAATCTGATCAATAAAGGGTAAAGGAAAATGATCCTTACTGATAGCTGAGTTTAGCATCCTATAATCAATGTAGACCTGCCAAGAAGTTGTGGTGCTGGTCGAGATGGATTTGCCCAATTCATTTTTTATTACGGTGAGTCCCGCTTTTTTGGGCAAAATTTGAATGGACATTATCTATCTTATTTCTGACATATTTGAATTTTGGCATCTCTTAGGTTGTCTCGATGGTCTCACCCCTTCATCAGTGTAGATATGGTGAGTGCAATATGAGGGGTGAATCCCATAGAGATCAGTAATGCCCCACCCGATAGCAGCTCTGTGTGCTTGTAGAACAGAGATCAACTGGTGTTCCTTGTCTAGAGTCAAGTGAGCATTGATAATCACGGGATATGTCTCACTTTCTCCTAGAAGCACGTACTTGAGTGAATCAGGTAAGGGCTGTAACTCTAGTGCCGGAGGGTGGGGAGGGGGTCTATGCAGGGGAGGAGAGGAAACAATAGCTGAAATCTGCTAATCCTGACTACTGAAGAATCCGCCTGTAGTGGTCATGTAATCCTGTCTTAAATATCAGTGCTGGATGGGATAGGAAAGTCGTGATAGGGGGTGTTAGGAGTAGATAAACACCCATGACAACTAGATCCATGGGATGAAATGTGCATGTCATTTGTCTTAGTCCCATGTGGATCGCAAACTGAGACCCCTAATAGTGAAGATGAATGTGCCATTGGGTCGCTGCAGAGGAGCCCAATGTTCCCACAACAAGCTAAATCTTTATCGTCACTATCCTCCTCGATTAAATCGCAACTGAAGTTCTTTGATGCCCTAAAAATGTCCAGAGTAAACCTTTCATTCCCTAGGGCAATCTCCATGCATCCTGATGCATAGTCGTTGTAAGCGTAGGAGGTTTCCAAGAACATGCGACCTAAAATAATTGGTGCATCATGGAGATTAGGAGGAACCTCCATATCAAGAACAAAAAAGTCTGCTAGAATGCAGAATCCTTGGACTTTTACAATCACATTTTCAACCACCCACCTCAACATTTTCGATAATCGGTCGACCAACTATATGGTAATCGAGGTGGGCTTCAACTCCCTAAATTGAAATCAATCAAATACTATGGTGGGAGTTAGGTTGATGGATGACCCCAAGTCAAGAAGGGCCCTATCAAAAGGGGAGTCCTGCAAAAAGCAGGAAAATAGTGGTGTGCCCAGGTCCTTTTTGGGTGGTAAGTCAGCTAAAATAACCTCGCTGGCTTCCTCAGATATTACCGCCTGCTGTCTGATTCTCTGTTGTCGTTTCAGAGTATAGTAGTCCATGAAGAACCTTGCAACAACAAGGATGTGATCTATTACTTCAAGGAGAGGAACCTAAATCTGAACTTCCTTGAACATAGATTTCTGGTCCTTGAAATTTCACATGTCCTTTTTCTTTGTTGAATCTCGCGTTAGGGCCACGGGAAAAGGGATGGGAATTTCAGGGTCTAGGGGCTTCTTTCCTTTATCTAATGAAGATGGCCTATGTGAGGAAGAGGGTTGTGAGCCACCTCGTGGTAGAGCGCAGGAAAAATCGTTACTTGCTTGGCTAAGTAGCAGGTCCTATGTAGTCTTTCCGCTCCTTAATGTGACAGCTTTTACATCGACGTGCTGTCCATGAAGGGCCAGAGGAGCGGGTTGGTCTGGATACGCAGGGCTCGGAAAGAGGGGTGGCTGATTGAGCCCATAAACAGCTGGTGTGGGAGGTGCTTACAGAACAGCATGTGCCTGCCCCTGTGGTGCTTGGAATCTTGGTGGGGCACCCTGATTCTGCACATATCTCAGGTTTGGGGCAGGTTGGGTAGGTAAAGCTCCCTATGACCTATGCTTCTACATCATCTGGTTTTGTGTGTTCTGTATGCTCTGTATTTGGTCAGCCATTTCCTTCATTATTTGCAGGTTGTCATGAGTAAATTTCTGAATTGATGCTTGGAATTCCTCCTTCAAAGACTCCAAAGGGTCATGCCACTTTGGAGGATAGCTGGCAACTTGGTGCAGCGGATGATAGACAGAGCATGTCTGTTGCTACTGAGATAGGAATGGCTGCTGCTTGGGATAGATGTTCTGTGCATTCTCGTATTGTTTGGTCTGGTAGTGTGGAGGTTGACTTGGTCTCTGTGGGTTACCAGAACAGGGTTATATGTTTCAGAGTACGAGTTGTTATGCCCATAACCTTGGATAGCATTGACATCTTCGTTGGTCAAAGACAATTCAGATGTCAATTCATCAGAAGAATACGCACTTCCATCATCATGTGGTGCGTAACCTTGATTGTGTGTTGCCAGATCCATATTGTTCACAGGTTCCTGGTATGCAAGATCCTGTGGAGATGGGGAGAAAACTTCCCGAGTGAATGGATATGTACAAGCAGGGGGCTCGGGATGCTTAAGAGTAGTAAGATGGAGCAGTGTTGCCAGAAGATCCGGATCTCACTCGCATTAATTCATCAAGCTTCTTATCGAGAAGATCCACCTTATCCAGCTTTTTGGTGATAATGTCCATGTTGACTCAGGCAGACTCGGCTTGAGTTTAGTGGACATTAACTTATTATTGTCCATGTCGCTGGAACTGGTTCATTGAGGCAGCATTCATCGAGTTCTTTGCTAAGGACTCGAACAATTGAAATGCGCTATTCTCGCTCTTCGCAGGGAAACTCCCACAGCTAGATGCATTGACCAAGTACCAATGTGTGCCATCCAGCCCATGGCTAAAGACTTGAGCGAGGTGCCATTTGGGTACACCATGGCATGGGCAGTTCCTGAGAAGATCATGAAATCTATCTCAGGCGTCATGCAGCTTCTCACTAGGGCCTTGGGCAAAAGTGGTGATCGTGTACCTCAGCATTTGCTCGACTGATCGGGAAGAACTTTTGGAGGAATTCACGACGTAGTTCTTCCCAAGTTCCAACTGGCCTCCCGATGGTCTTGAAGCAATAGGCAGCTTTATCCTTGACAGAAAAAGGAAAAATCTTCATGAGAAAAATTCTGATTTCTACATTCCTAGGTCAAACTGACTCTTCAATCCGACTAAGATCTTCGAGGTGTTGGATGGGATCCTCACTCGAGTTTCCATGGAAATGAGTCTGAATTAGACTTATGATGTTCAGCTTCAACTCGAATACATCTCCGCCTGTGGGAATCCAGACCTGAGGTGCTATGATTGATGCCGTCGGATCGTAGAAGTCCCGTACTTGTTCTTTACATGGTGGATGCTACATCCTATCGAGTGTTGTGAGAATCCGATCGATGCTTTACCCCTATTTTTGTTCCGTTTCTTTGAACATGGCTTCCAGATGAGTCATGGGGTCTTGATTCTCAGGGTCCAAACGAACTCAATGATCGAGATTAGCCATCTCAGCTAATTGAGTGGAAGAAGGTTGAGAAGAGAGGTCGGGTGGGGATCGCCTTTATCGCCTTGGGTTTGGCTTCCAAGGTCCCACAAGTTTAGGTCCTCACGACCTTCTTCCATGCAAACACCAACTAAAAGGGTTGGTGCAGTCAAGCAGAACAACGCTATGACCTTGTTAATTAGAGTGGTCCTTTAGATCAGATGACCAAATTTTTCATTTAACTTTTTGTTAGTAAAATAAAATTCGGCAAGAGACCGACTGCAAGGAATTCCCACCTCTCGGGCTATCTCGGCCAATTTTGGTTACGAGGGGACTATAAGGAAGGTTCTTCCTTCGACTTTCACCTCCAGTTCTGTTACCCCGTAGCTGCGGTCATTTGACGCTACCCGGAGGCTTAGTCACCAAGTTTTGCTAGAGAGGTTGGAACTACCCAGTAGTTTCAAGCCAAATGCAAGTTATTTGATGTATTTTCTTGAATTTTAATCTGTTTCTTCAATTTAGCAGATGGTGGGTGGTCCACAAGGTGACTCACCTCACCAACTAATTCTTGGGCTCTTCAGAGTCCAAGTAAGTCTATGTGATCCTATTGGCTCATGCACTTCTAAGCTTTTTTTCAAATTGAAGATTACAATTCAAATGTATACTCTAAAGTATGATTGAATCCAAATGATTTGAAATTTGACAAGAAGATTCCTTTTTCAATAGGCTTTTCAAAGTGTATTTTTTGAAAATTTTTAGTACTTCGAAAAATTAGTTATGAATTTTTAACAAACCAGAGGTCAAATGTGTGATTTAGACCCTATTTTGGTTTTTCTGTTGAAAATAACATCAAATATGCTCCAAAAAATTTGTAAAAATATGATATTGCAAGCTAATTTGATTGTCTTTCAAACCTCAGAAATTGTGAGTAAATCCAATTTGTATGTTGGTCAAAATTGATTTCTAAAAATCATAAAAGTATGTTTTCAATCAACCTAACTATTATGTACTCCACAAACTTTTAAAAATTCCACAAAAGGAGTTTCTTTCTGCAAAAGGGACATTTGAAAGATAATTTGAAGATCTAGTTCCAGTCCAAATTTTAAGATTTTTGGAGCATCAAAAACATGGCTATTGAATTTTAAAGATGACAATTAATTTCTGGCTGAATTTCTAAAAAATATGTGTGCACCTGATTTTCGCAGTGCCCACTTTTCCTCATTTGTTGCCTTGTTTTGTTGTACTTGCACACAAAAGCACTATGTTAGAGATAAAATCAAAAGTCAACATGCCTCCCTAGCAATGGTGCCAATTTATTTGGGAGCATAGATTGTGTAGAAAATGAGCACATTATAATATAGCACGAAATACGTCTCGAGAAAATAATTAACAGAACAAGTGAGTCTCGGTCGATCACAGCGAGGCAGAGAGAACTTTTGATTTCATACATTTTTACCAAATATATGTACTAAGTAATAGCAACAATTAATCACGACATCCACATCACAAAGAGATTGAATTTGATGTACGCGATAGAATGAAAACATGAATGTAAATAACTACTACAGTAACAGAATGAGGGCACCACGGGTGGTCCGTGGTGGCCTTCTGGAGGTTGGGAAGAGCAGCAACGATCCGTAGGGGTGGCCCAACAGACCTCGCAAATGGGAGTGGAGAGACGGAGGCAGAGAAGATGGGAAGATGAAGAGAGAGATGTAGAAGGAAGAAGAAGAAGAAAGTAAGAGAATGCCCTTCAAAGGGAGACCTTAGGCCTCTTTTTATAGTAATAGTGAAGGGAATTTAGGGCATTTGGGCCCTTAAATCTATGCAAAGTTATCAAATTAATTAGATCCATTGATCGGGAGATCAACAACCCTGATTAAGCCTTCCAAATCCTTCTTCTATCCTCGGTTTGTAATGATGTTGCCACATGGCACTCTGAGCACCCTTGGATCTAAACCCGATGGCTCCTGCTTGCCCACTCTCGCTCGCATGCTCATGCACCCGTCGCTTGATCGCACTCTTGCACACTTGCTGCTCGCCCTCAATCAGTGCCTCAAATCCTAACACTTCTCAGTCATCTGATCTCTTGATTGGATGGCTTAAAGAGCGTGCTCAGCACCCACCGAGTCCTAAGGCACGCATCATCGCACGCATTTGCATCTAATGCTTCCATGCCTGCCACATGATTAGCCCATAGTTGTGGCCTATTTAAGTATTTAAGTGCCTAGACATAAGGTTAATTCTAACATTTATTTAGCATAAATTAGGATGTAAATAGATTAATTCATATTTTTAATTTAATTACATAATCCATGCATTGCATTCATATTTTAAGTGCATTTAGAATTAGCTTAGAGTGGCATTAATCTAATTAGTTAACCAATTAGGTACATTATTTTCGTTAACATAAAAGTTGAGGGTCTGTATATAAATAACCATAATATTTTAACATTATTTTCTTTATTCTTCTTGCAGGAACGGCTGCATTTCCTTCAGCTGTCGCTCCAACGCCACCAGCTGCCGCAATGAAGCCTGCATTCAAGGACGAGCAGAGAATGTGGATCTGCTCCGGCCTCTCCATTCAAATCTATGCAAGCGGCAACAAAAGGAGCAGGGAGGCAACCGAGCTCGAGAGGCCTCCACCACTGACCCACCACTGTGCAAAGAGATCTTCTCTCTCCCATTCCACGCCATCGGCCTCAACCGCGGCGACGACCCTCCACCATCATGGGCATGTGGTGTGACAGGCCACACCGCCATCCGGAGGTCGTTCGCATTACCATGAGCACCTCACCATGCACCTCCTTCACCGTTGTCATCAACAACCACCGTCGCTGCAATCACCCCTCAGCCACTTAAGACGTCCGAGAAGTTTCCTAGACGTCTGAAGCTTCGACCTCCCACTCCTGCAACAACCACACTCGCCCGCTCACCTTCTACCTGCAACCTCACTCGGTCACTCCACGCCCTCCAACCTGAGTACCCACGCCACCCCCACGGCTAGCAGTCTTCCCGCACCTCCAGCCGCACACAAGTCGGACACAGCCTATAGCCGCACCCTCACCCTCCGCTAATAGGCTACGCACACCCTCTTGCAGCCTTCCAACGTCTGCTCCAGCACCACCCCCACGCCTGCAGCCTTCATCCACACGCCCTCCAGCCTTTGAAGCCCATGCGCACATCGCCAGCCAATAGCACGCGCAACCACTCCAGCAACAGCACCGGCTGCAGCTCTCAACCGCACACAGCAATAGAGCCGGCAGAGCAGCTTGCCTCCCGCACCTGCAGCACCTCATGCCACCCGCTCACCACCAACAGTGCACGCCCACGCCTCCAGCCAGCACGCAACAGCGCCTCCCACCAACAGTCCCGAGCGCACCTCACCGCCAACAGCAGCTGCAGCACCGGCTGCAGTCACCTCCGCCGGAGCTCCGTCCGGCCGGCTCTGGCCACCGCACGACACGCTGCGACCACCGCTTCGAAGCCCTCGATCCAAGGAACTTCCTCCGAGCTTCCCGCGTTCGGCCATCCACTCCTCGTCGCGCACGGCAAAGGGGAAAAAATTCCCTGTTTTGCTACAGTAAAATGGCTATTAATAATTACATTTTCTGCCATTGTCAATTTTTCATAATATTTTATTGATTCTGCATTGTGACAGATATCCTCTAGTTACTCAGAATTGCTAATTCAGCATTGTTTCTTGATTCAACCTTAATCTGAGGGCAATTTTGGCTTGATTCTTATCTAAACTAACTACGAACAAATGTTTCTAATAGATGCAAATTTAATTACGTCATTGCCTCCCTGTGGATACGACCCGCTCTTCTGCGAGTGGTGATTTCTTTTTAAATATTGATTAGTCAATTTTTCCACCACATAAAACTACAAACGACTTCAAAGCGAACAATCGACTCGTCAAATGGCGCCGTTGCCGGGGAGGTAGCAGACGCAATAATTTCACTTGATTTTATTTTGATTATTTGTCAATTGCACAGTGATTTGACCATTTATTATTTTCTTTTCTGTGCGACAAATTTGTGCAAGAATTTGTCATTGTGAGAGGCGACCCTTGACGTCGCGAGAGGAGAATTGGATGAGCTATTTTGGAAAGGAGGAGAAGGACGAGGACGCGATGGACATCATTGTATATTTAGTCGCTAGTTTGATAGAATTAATACTTTAGATTTAATTTTTCATTGCATTCTATTTGAAACCCTTGTTCTGGGGTATATTTTAAGGGGTTTGTTCCCCGATTTTGTTTTGGGCCCGTGTTGGGTAATTTTTGGGAGCCTGTTCCATTTTATTTAGATTTA
Organism: Thalassia testudinum; assembly: GCA_037157565.1. Classification (NCBI taxonomy): domain Eukaryota; kingdom Viridiplantae; phylum Streptophyta; class Magnoliopsida; order Alismatales; family Hydrocharitaceae; genus Thalassia; species Thalassia testudinum. The sequence goes on from JAZHRO010000055.1 coordinate 47,685,220, forward strand.
GGTTTTTAGTTTATTGATTACTTTTATTTACTTGTGCATAAGTAGTTTAAAACTTAAAAAAATAAAAAAAAAAATGAGTTGCCTGCTAGAAGTTGCCTGCCTTAGGATGAACCATTTAGGTGTGTATGAGCAGCCTCTAGATTTATTTCTCTGCATTGCGTGCATTCTTACATTGTTGATTGCTGGAAGCAAGGTACGCATTCTCTTACTTTGCATCCTATTCTTGATCACGCATTGCATTTGGATTTAATTCAAAGACCACAAAGTTTGTCTTGAAGCGATCTCACAAGTGGTCACATATATTCGAAAAAATGGCTAATTAAAGGAGGGACATCTAAAAATCAAGGACTTGATTGTAAAACGTGGTGTGTGATTCAAAATTCAAAATCCTTTTGCAGTGAATGCACACTTATATCTGTTGCACCACAGCACTCATTTAGACACTCCTAAGTCTTGAAACGACTAGGACAAGAGCCCTCCTACTGTTGGATTCTGAAGTGTTTGGAACTTGAGATCAAAGGTTTTGTAAATCCAAAGAGGGGGATACCCACAGATTTTTGGGGGTAGTTGAGAAGCACCAGGAAAGCATAGCTTCAAAGGAAGGCTTAGGCCTATTTGCAACCCTCAATCTTCCATCTTTGGATTTACTTGACCATTTGAGATTTAGGGAAGAATACCTAAGCTCCAACTAGGTTTTTTTTAGGCATTTCAAAGGTTGACAATAGGCGTGTAATTGATTGGGCAACTTGTTTTGTCACCTACAATTTGAACTAAAGTCAAAAGCCTAAATCTGTAAAGACCAAACAAGTCCTTTTGAATTGTGTTTGTAGTGCATGCTTGGTAGTCGTTCTCTTAGGAGACAACTTGTATTTGATCCTGAACCTGAAAGAATCCTAAGAAGAGACCTTCCAAGGGTAGAAATGGCTGGTCAAAGGAGCCTTAAGGAATATTTCATCCCAACCAATCAAGCTGGCCCAGCACTACGTAGACCTGGAGGGGACAATCCGTATGAGATCAAAAGCAGTACCATATCCTTGCTACCCTCCTTTTATGGTACTACTAGGGAAGACCCTTACAGGCATATTGAGGAATTCACCGAGGTCTGTTCCACGGTGAAGCTATAGGGCATTACTGATGATGCTCAAATGTGGACCCCCTTTCCTTTCTCCCTAAAGGACAAAGGCAAGTATTGGTATCACACCCTTGATAATATAAATACTTGGCATGCCCTGAAGGAGTTTTTGAAGAAGTACTTCCCCATGAGCAAAACAAATCACTTTAGGAGGGAAATTATGAGTTTTGTTCAAAAGGATGGGGAAGAATTCCATGATGCGTGGGAGCGCTTTAACGATTTGCTGAGACTTTGCCCACATCACCAGGTGCCTAAATGGCAACTAGTTGAAAGGTTCTACACCAGACCTAATGATTCCCATAGGAAAACTGTGGATGGTGCCTGTGCAGGAACCTTTCTATCTAAGACTGAGGATGAAACTTGGAACTTATTTGATACTTTGAGTGAGAATTCTATTCACTTGAATTCTGCCTACATGGATAGAAAGCCCACTCTCATGCAAAGAAAGTTGGAGGCGAATGAAGCAAGGGACACCCAGAATTTAGCCTATCAGATTCAATTATTGAATCAAAACATGGAAAGGCTTATGTCGAACCCGAGTTCATTCGTACCTAACACCTCCACACCCCAAGCTTTCGAATGCTTAATTTGTCAAGGCAATACACACGCCACTATGGATTGCCACTTGGCCTCCCAATTCCCTGAGCTTGTACAAGCGGATTTGAATGCTACTCAAGGGTTCCGTCCAAGACCTCGTAATGACCCTTTCTCCAACACTTATAATGAGGGATGGAGGAACCACCCAAACTTTTCATGGAGACAAGGAAATGTCTCAAATTCAAGGAATTACAAACCACAATCCTTTCAAAACCATCAAATGAACCAACCTCAGACCTTTGCCCAACCTAAAACCTCTGAGATGGATGAATTAAAGGCGACATTGAAAACTATCCAAGAAAGTCAAAGTGCCATCATCCAATCTCATGACAAGGCTATACATGAGATGAAATCACAAATTGGACACCTTGTTGAGGCCGTTAGATAGAGAGAGACTGGGAAGCTCCCCAGTGCTGCTGAGGAAAATCCTAAAGGAAAAGGGATTGTCTTTAGGGAGCATACTCAGGTGGTGACTATTCTGAGGATTGGGAAAGAAATTTCCAAACCCGATGCTCCTATAGTCTCACCCCCTAAAAAACCATCCACCCCGACTTTCACCCCCACCGGAGAAGACTTGCCCAAATCTTCTTCGCTTGAAATCACCTCACCGGAAGAAGTTGCCCCCATTCCACCCCTTACTCGACATGACAACCCTTCCACCCAGAGATCGAGAGTGCCCTTTCCAGAGCGCTTATCCTCCTCTAGGCAGACTTCTGCTTGCTCATCTGGAGCCAAAGGTAAGACGGATGAGATTATGGAAACTTTCAAGCAAGTGTAGATTAACCTGCCTTTGCTTGAAGCTGTCAGGCAGATTCCGTCTTATGCTCATTTCTTAATGGACCTGTGCACGAAAAAGCGGCAATCTAGAAAATAGGTCCAATCAAAAGTTGTCCTGCCTGATTCTGTTAGCTCAATTGTTCAACATGGCACACCCCCAGAACTTAAGGACCTAGGAGCCCCATACATCTCTGTAGTTATTGGTGACTTACAAATTGATGAGGCTCTACTTGATCTGGGTGCGGAGGTGAACATCCTTCCGAGCTATGTGTATGAACAACTTGGGGGAGGCAATCTGAAGCCTAGCCCGGTAATTCATCAAGTTGCTGATTGATCACTTAAGACACCACGGGGAATTTAGGAAGATGTCCCCATAAGAGTGGAGGATTTCTTCTTTCCCGTTGACTTCTTAGTTTTGGACACTGACCCTACAAACAAGCCAACCAAACCCTCCATCATTTTGGGCTGCCCCTTCCTTGCAACTTCGCATGCTTCAATTAATTGCAATACTGGGGCTTTGGAAACAGGAAAATCCGGCTTAATGTGTTTGATGCATACAAACAAGCCGGACTTGAGGATTGTTCTCAAGTTGAGGTGATAGATGACCAGATTGAAGAGGCAACTCCTGCAATGTTATGCGATGACCCCCTTCAGCATGTCATGCTGAATGAGCATTCCCATCTCTTGGAGCAATGTGAAGGGGATATACTAGAACTGGAGGAATTGCAAGGAGTTTCTGCTGAGTCTCTTCCTCCATCATTTCCGCCGAAGGTAGATTTGCTACCTGAGATGGGGACATCTATTATGAAACCCTCAACCAAACAAGCCCCCGACCTTGAGTTGAAACCCCTCCCTGACACTCTCAAGTATGTTTTCCTAGGTGCCAATGATACACTCCCCATTATCATTTCGGCTGTGCTATCTGAGGCACAGGAGGGAGCCTTGATTGAATGCCTGTCTAGGCACAAGGAAGCTATTGCTTGGAGCATTGCTGACATTAAGAGTATAGACTCTACACTCTGCATGCACCACATTTATACTGATAATTCCATCAAGCCTTTTAGGGACATGCAAGGACGTCTAAACCCTAATATGGGCGAGGTTGTAAAAAAGGAAATCTTGAAGTGGTTGGCCGCCGGGATCATATATCCCATTGTTGACAGTAAATGGCTCAGTCCCATTCATGTCGTGCCAAAGAAGGCAGGCTTTACTGTGGAACTCAGCGACCAAGGTGAACAAGCTGTCACTAGACCCTCAACTGGATGGAGGGTCTGTATTGATTACCGCAAGCTGAACACCGCTTCCCAAAAGGATCACTTTCCTTTGCCTTTTATTGATCAAATTCTCGAAAAATTGGCAGGGAATAAGTATTATTTCTTTCTCGATGGATATTCTGGGTACAATCAGGTAGCAGTCTTTCCTGATGACCAGGAAAAGACGACATTCACGAGTCCTTACGGTACTTTTGCATTTAGGTGTATGCCGTTTGGATTATGTAATGCCCCTACAACTTTCCAGCGATGTATGATTATCTTTTCGGACATGATTGACGAGTATGTTGAAGTGTTTATGGATGACTTCTCCATTTATGGCTCGTCTTTCGACCAGTGTCTCTTACACCTGGAGAATGTGTTGAAATGATGTAAGGAGACTGGTTTAGTCCTCAGCTAGGAGAAGAGTCACTTCATGGTACAGAAAGGAATTGTATTTGGGCATGTTGTATCCGAGCAAGGTTTGGAAGTAGATAAAGCCAAGATTGATTCTATTTCCAAACTTCCATTGCCTACGAATGTCAAACAGATTAGATCCTTTCTGGGCCATGCTGGCTTTTACAGGAGCTTTATTAAAAATTTTAGTAAGATTTCTAGGCCACTTTGTGACTTGTTGGCGAAGGAATCTCCCTTCAATTTTGATTCAAAGTGTGCCGAGGCCTTTCAAACTCTAAAGGAGGCCTTGATCTCTGTGCCTATTCTCCAAGTTCCTGATTGGATACTCCCATTTGAGCTTATGAGTGATGCTTCGGATTATGAAGTGGGAGCAGTCCTTGGACAAAGGGTTGAAGGAAGACCTCATGTGTTGCATTATGCAAGCAAGACTTTAATCGAACCTCAGCAAAACTACACCGTCACTGAAAAAGAATTACTTGCTGTAGTTTTTGCTCTGGAGAAGTTTAGGTCTTATCTACTTGGGTCTAAGGTGGTTATTTTTACCGATCATGCAGCAGTGAAACATCTCATTGCTAAGAAAGATTCTAAGCCACGTCTGATTTGGTGGATCTTACTCCTTCAAGAATTTGACTTGGAAATATGTGAAAAGAAAGGAGTAGAAAATGTTGTGGCTGACCACTTGTCTCGCTTTCCTCTTAATTGCTCTTTCTAGAGACATTCGCGAGACATTTCCCGATGAAACTCTGATGGCGGTAACACCAACTTTACCTTGGTATGCAGACACTGTAAATTACTTGGTCACTGGACAAACTCCTGGCTCTTGGGATGAGCAGAAAAGAATGAGATTCATTTCTCAAGCAAGATATTTTCATTGGGAAGGGCTAGAATTATTTAGAATTGGACAAGACCAAGTATTGAGACGTTGTGTGCCTGAAGAGGAACAACAAAATGTGCTGAGTTTTTGCCATGAACTTCATTGTGGAGGACACTTTGGTGCTAAGAAAACTGCTTTTAAGGTTCTCCAGTCTGATTTTTGGTGGCCTTCCTTATTTAGAGATTCCCATAATTTTGTTAAGGCTTATATTAGAAGTCAACGGATTGGAATGATTATGAAGAAGAATGAAATGCCTCAACATCCTATTCAATTTGTTGAAATTTTTGATGTGTGGGGAATTGACTTTATGGGCCCCTTCCCGTCATCCCATGGTTTTGAATATATTTTGGTGGCAGTTGATTATGTCTCCAAATGGATAGAGGCCATTCCTACGTGCATAAATGACTACTCTGTGGTTTTGAAATTTGTGAAAGCCAATATCATATCCCGTTTCGGCTGCCCCAAGACTATTATAAGTGATGGGGACCTCATTTCCGAAACCACCACTTCAATCGGTTAATCAAGAGTTTGGGAGTGACTCACAAGGTTGCGACCCCTTGCCACCCTCAGACAAGTGGCCAGGTTGAAGTATCAAATAGGGAGATAAAAAATATTTTGGAAAAGACCATTAGACCTGATAGGAAAGACTGGTCCCAAAAGCTCGATGATGCTTTGTGGGCTTATCGAATGGCCTATAAGACCCCTTTGGTACTTCTCCATTTCGGATTGTGTATGGAAAAGCGTGCCATTTACCTATTGAGTTGGAACATAAAGCACTCTAGGCTATTTGAAGTGTTAACATGGATTTAGAAAAGGCAGGTAAGGCATGACTTCTAGAATTAAGTGAGCTTGAGGAGCTGAGGAATGATGCTTATGACACCTCTCAAGCTTATAAAGAAAGAACTAAGGTCTTGCATGATAAGTTTATTCTTCGAAAGACCTTTGAGCCCAACCAACAAGTCTGGCTTTTCAATTCCAGACTTAAGCTTTTTCCTGGGAAGTTAAAATCTCGTTGGGATGGGCCTTACATAATCACCAAAGTATTTTCGCATGGAGCTGTGGACATCACAAATCCTTCCTCTTCAGTAACTCCCTTTATCATCAACGGTCAACGATTAAAACCGTACATAACTTTAGGTGGCCATCTGGTTGACGAAGTCATTCATGAGGAGCCTTAGCTCCTACCATTCTTCTCCTCAGGTAATATCTTCCTTTAGCTTTTTTTTTTTCAATGAGAACATTGTTTGAACCAGGCATGGGGGAGAGGACCTGAGGCATTTTGTTTAGAGCATGCATGTAAAAAAAAAAAGAAGAGAAAATGACAAAAAAGAAAAAAAAAGTTTTGAGCTTAACTGGCTAAGTCTTGCATTCTTAAGCAAATCAGAACTCTAAGGTTGACTAAATTAATTCTAGGGTCAAACTTTAGAAGCTAAATGAGCTGCTAGCTTTAGAGCTTTAGGGTCCTTTATGGACTTAAAAAATTAAGTAGGAGTTAAGTTGCGGACCATTCCTCAAGAGGTTGAGGAAGGGAAGCTAGGGTTTGAGTTAAAAGGTGGGGTAGTACCTAGAGTCTTATTCTACCTTTTGGTTTACGGGTCCTTGTAACCCAAGCATCCAAATTTCACACACATGGTCTGGTAATGAACTTAATTTCTGTCTTTCTGAAAAGAGATTTGGTTCTCTTAGTTTTGACTTAGGAGAGGCTTGAAAACGCATTTTGATTGGAAGAGTTCCCGCCGAAGGAGAGGTGGAGTATATACTCACCTTGAGGATGCGATGATAACATATTTCCTCCTCGGCGCTTGTCTCTTTGGATATCCATCGTACTGGGGGCATGTAAGCGCATTGTGCGGTTCAGGTACCATGGGCGGCCCCATCTCGAAGTGCCGATTGCCATAGGCCTGAATTCGCTTAAGAAATCCATGGGCGATACTATCTCGAAGTGTCGATTGCCAGGAGTTCTTGGGGTCGTTATGGGCGGTGCTATCTCGAAGCATCGAAAGCCAGGCACCCTTCGAGGTTTGGTAATGGGGACAATGAATCCGACACAGACTGTGTTGATAGCTAATCTGAGGTTAGACTTAGAAGAATCAAACAAACAAAAAAATATATTTATATATAAAGAAAAATTCCTTTAACTCAAATAACTCAGACCAATGCACAGGCACGGATGCTTTAATCTCAGGGATCAATAAACTTTAGGGTAGAGTCAGAAATCAGGGAAACTTGTGCCTGCAACTCGTCTTTAGCCGACCTAGTCTGTAACTTAGCAACTACTTAGGAACCTTGGGTCTAGAGTCTGAACTTAATATGCTTCTAAAGGAAGACTAAGTGAGTTGACTAGTCTACTTGAAGTGCTAGGTTTCGCTTAATTTTGCTAGGGACTAGCAAAAACTAGGCATGGGGGTATTTGATTAGCCCATAGTTGTGGGCTATTTAAGTATTTAAGTGCCTAGACATAAGGTTAATTCTAACATTTATTTAGCACAAATTAGGATGTAAATAGATTAATTCATATTTTTAATTTAATTACATAATCCATGCATTGCATTCATATTTTAAGTGCATTTAGAATTAGCTTAGAATGGCATTCATCTAATTAGTTAACCAATTAGGTACATTATTTTCGTTAACATACAAGTTGAGGGTTTATATATAAATAACCATAATATTTTAACATTATTTTCTTTATTCTTCTTCTTGCGAGAATGGCTGCATTTCCTTCGGCTGCCACTCCAATGCCACCAGCTGCCGTAATGAAGCCTGCATTCAAGGACAAGAGGAGAATGTGGATCTGCTCCCGCCTCCCTGTTCAATTCTATGCAAGCAGCTACAAAAGGAGGAGGGAGGCAGCCGAGCTCTGGAGGCCTCCACCACTGACCCACCACTGTGCAGAGAGATCTTCTCTCTTCCGTTCCACACCGCCGGCCTCAACCCGGCGACGACCCTCCACCACCATGGGCGTGTGGTGTGACAGGCCACACCACCATCCGGAGGTCGTTCGCATTACCGTGAGCACCTCACCATGCACCTCCTTCGCCGTCGTCATCAACAACCACCGTCGCTGCAATCACCCCTCAGCCACTTAAGACGTCTGGGAAGTTTCTCGGACGTCTGAAGCTTCGACCTCCCACTCCTGCAACAACCACGCTCGCCCACTCACCTTCCGCCTGCAACCTCACCCGCTCACTCCACGCCCTCCATCCTGAGCACCCACGCTACCCCCATGGCCAGCAGTCTTCCCGCGCCTTCAGCCGCACGCAAGGCATGCACAGCCTGCAACCGCACCAGCGCCCTCTGCTAGCAGGCTGCGCGCACCCGCCTGCAGCCTTCCTGCGTCTGCTCCAACACCACCCCCGCGCCTGCAGCCTTCATCCGCATGCCCTCCAGCCTTTGAAGCCCATGCGTGCACCGCCCGCCAACAGTGCGTGCAACCACGCCAGCAACAGCACCGGTTGCAGCGCTCAACCGCACGCAGTAGCAGAGCCGGTAAAGTAGCCCGCCTCCCGCGCCTGCAGCGCCTCACGCCACCCGCTCACCGCCAACAGTGTACACCCACGCCTCCAGCCAGCGTGCACTAGTGCCTCCCGCCAGCAGTCCCGAGCACACCTCACCGGAAACAGCAGCTGCAGCACCGGCTGCAGTCACCTCCACTAGAGCTCTGTCCAGCCGGCTCCGGCCGCCGCGCGACACGCCGCCACCACCACTTCGAAGCCCTCTGTCCAAGGAACTTCCTTCGAGCTTCCCACATTCGGCCATCCACTCCTCATCGTGCACGGCAAAGGGGAAAAAATCCCTTGTTTTGTTAATGTAAAATGGCTATTAATAATTGCATTTTCTACCGTTGTCAATTTTTAATAATATTTTATTGATTCTACATTGCTACAAATATCCTCTAGTTACTTAGAATTGCTATTTCAGCATTGTTTCTTGATTCAACCTTAATCTGAAGGCAATTTTGGCTTGATTCTTGTCCAAACTAACTACGAACAAACATTTTTAACTGGTGCGAATTTAATTACGTCATTGCCTCCCTGTGGATACGACCTGCTCTTTTGCGAGTGGTTATTTCTTTTTAAATATTGATTAGTCGATTTTTCCACCACATAAAACTGCAAACAAATTCAAAGCGAACAATCCACTCGTCACCACACGTTCGCTGCAGATCCACCCGATGAAGATCCAACGGTGGAATTTCAACTGCGGGTGCCCGACTCCTAATTGCACTTCAATCCTGCATCGTGCGCTATCTGTTAAGCATGCTCTCCACTGCACTATATGTGCAGATTGTCACGCTTTCCAATTCTTGTGCGGCCGCCCCTCGGTCGTTCGATGTGAATCCTACGGTCGAGTTCTCTCCCTTGCGTGATATGGCGGCCAGAGGTAGGTGATGTGGCTGTAGGTGGTTGTTGGATGATGATCCATTGGCCTACGACTCTCCTTATAGATTGGGGAGTGATGAGGGGCAGTTGTGATGGTGCCACGTGGTGCCATCATGGCCGTCCATTTTCTTCTATTCATATCTGATGATGTAGGCCTCAGACTAAGTTGATTTCTGTGCCATTTGATTGCGAACATCAATCCTGATCTATCTGTGTGGTTTGATTTGTGATTTGAGGTTTGGATATTCTTCAATTATCCCCTTGGTTTCTACTTCTTCTGCGAACTCCCTAGGGTGCTACGAGAGTCTGATTGATGTGTTCTTGGAAGCGTTGGACTCCCGTCGTTATTCAAAATAGATACGTAAGGTTGGATCGGTCATCATCAGCCATGGATTGCCTACAATTTTTAATACCTCTCAAGTAGCACATTATTATGTATAAAACATATAAATCATCTAAGATGCAAAGTACAATGTGTATGCTTGTAGAATGCCCATGTTAAGCTAGGTTCTACCTTAATTCAGGCGAATTAGGGCTTATATTTGTTGCACAATCAGTAATATCTTTTGAGCGAGTGTTTTGATACTTTACAGAGGGGGACACCCCATAAAGGAACAAAGGGCAGTTAAGAGGCATCGCTTACGCATGACCTCAAAGGAAGGATTCACCCTACTTGCATCCCTTTGTTCGTCCTTAGAGTAACTTCTCACTTGATCACCTGAGAGCATCATCTAAGTAAGGTGTAGGTTCTAGGGCACACGAAGGTTGACCTAGGGCTCGTAATTGATTGTGAAAATTCTTTGGCCACCAAGAAAGAATGTAAATGACCTCTGTTCTTCTCTAAAGTGCTTGTCAAGGATCTCAAGCCACAGCTCCCTCTTATACCACTAAAGTTGGAATGAATGGGTACAAACTTGACTCCATTTGACAACATTAAGGAGTAGATTGGAGGTTGGCTTAAATCTGCTTTAAGAAAGAAAAGAGAGTCCAATTGCCTTGTGTTTAATTGGGCTATGCTGTTCAAGTCGTGTTTTTAAATGGATTACAATAGCTACTTCACTTCTTACTTTCACCCCAGAGCGTCGAATTCCAATCCCATGACCTATAGTGATCCATCATTTGATGAACAATGGGATCTTTTCTACTCTTACTATTGGAACATTGGTCTGATTATCCCCTAACTCTATGATCATGAACAGAACCTAGGAGAGGGTTACACCATCCCTAACCCATCCATGACTATGCCCAACCCACCTGCCCATGACGATTCTTACACTCCTAGTTAGATAGAAACTCCTAAGCATTATAACCCTAAGCTTTACTATCCCCCCCAATCTGATAATAGCCTCTCATCTTTTATGATTGAAATGCAAAAACAATAGAAAGAAATTATGGATTCTATGGGAGTGATTTTGAGGAACAGTCAAAGACTAACTGAAGAGATTAGCCAACTTAACAATCCTCCTGCAGTCAATTCTGATCCCCACCTGTATATCCCTAATTACCAAGTGAATTTCAATTAAAATAATGACAATAGGGATCCTGTTTTTAGGAGTTGCTATCACTTAGACGTTCCTCATGAGATATGCCCACCAGAAGGCAATCCTGGTCACTATCGACCTGAACTTAATTGAAAGGAGAAAATGGGCCCATTAGATGAACTAGACCTGAATGATAGTATCTTCATTACATTTGATGAAAAGGGTCGCAGTCAAATATTCAACCCAGCTCCCAGTCTGAACCTTAAGGTGTAATCTGTACCCCATCCTAGGGATCATGAGCATATACCTTGCGATTTTGAGGACCTTGCACCTCCATTAGAGCTCCCTGAGGATTGTGATTTAGAAGTTAACAAATTCTAGGAGTCTTGGATGCTAGAGGAAATCATACTAGAAGGAAGTGATATTAAACACACTCCTCTATCAAGGGGACGAAAAACCTATCAATGAATATTCTGAGGATTCACGAGTCCCCAACCCAATTGACCATGAGAAAATTAAGACGGAATTGGAAGAATTAGATCAATATTGGTCTCAAGGACATGAAGAGTTGATTTTTGAGGAGGCACTTGATTCTGATATGAGAGATTGTTCTAAGTCTTAGAATCCAAAGGGACAAAATATAGAAGAGGATGATGATGACTTTGAGGTGCCCAGACTCAGAGTATGGAGTGACTGTAGGGGAGATTATGCTTTGACTAAATTAGCCAAATCTGGATTCCTACATACCGTTGATTATCAAGATCATCCTCTCAAATAGTTGGAAGAAATGGAAGTAATTACAAATCTTGAGGAAAGAATCTATACACCCTAATAGCTAGATCTTAGCATTTAATAAGAGCCTGGGGATGTCATTATTGAGGGCATTCATAGAGCTATTGCTTCCAAACCACTTCTATGTGAGAGTGAAATAAGTGGCACCCTTGAGCGGTTCAATTTAGACGATGAACATTTGGGCCCATTCCAAGACGTGCACACCAATGATATGCAGCATGAACGGAAATTAGCAACTAAGTGATGGGAATGCCATCATGAGCCCTAACTAGCTCATTTTGACCCTCAAAAGAGAACAAAAGCTCCTACATAACCAACTGGAGTCCTAACTCAATGAATAACCAGTCTGAGATAAAAGTAAGAAATAAGGGATAAAATTACAATTTTACCATTACATTACTACAATGGGTTTTCTCATGGGCCAAACACAAATCAAATGGTCTTAACAAGATAAAAAGTGGGTTGGTTCAGACAGAAAAGGGTTCATGTGAATTCTAGGAATTAAATGACTTCCTATAACCCTAAAATAGACCCACTTGAGTTGACAAGGTTCTCTTCAGGATAAAATTCACCTAAACCTCTAAAAATCATCAAAAATCATCCTCTAAGGTTTAGAACCTTCAATTTGACCCTTGGAACCTATTTTGACCGAAATTGGAGTCTCAATTGAATTTTAACTTAAATTGGTTTTCTTTGTAAATTGCCCAGCCAAACATAGTCAAACCTAAAATCCGGCTTCACCATTGGATTCCTTAGGTCCAAATTAGGTTTCTACCAAAATTTGGTCTTAAGGGGAATTCATCTTGACCTACTTTGCAAATAGGTCCAGCCTAATTACATTTATACCCCTATCTTTTGAAAACCTCTACAGAAACCCCCTAACTTCGTCGTCATATTTTGCAATTAGGTCCCACTACCATTATTATGGGGGGAATCCTACTCGAGTAAGGTTTCAAAGGCAAGAACTCTCTGATCTCTCAGATAATTCCTTTCAAAATTGAAAGAGAGATTCCTCCTTGAGGAATCTCCTCCAATGTGAATCCCTTGATGAGACCTAATTCCTACCCAATCTCTCATACGAACCCATGAGATATTTGGGACTCTCTGAGTTTCTATCTCCGGGGACATTGCCATTCTTGGAAGCTTGGCTTCCAAGCAAAAACTCAACCTCCAGGGCCTATATAAGAAGCCCTAAATCATTCCACACCTCCTCAGCTTGGATTTTGGCCGGTCCACCCCACTTTCTTTTCTCCTCGCCAGCCAGAACTTCTCTACAAGCTCCGACGGATCCATCCTCTCTCTCTCTTGTCGCACAACCACAATACCAGTGGTTGGGTTAGCTTCCTCTAAATCGTCTGCGTCGGCCGCACCAGCCTAGTTGCTGTCGCCTTACCTACAAACAACTTCATCTCCGGTGACGGCAACACGAGCCATCTGCCATCCTAGCCTCCTTCATCCTTAGGTTAGGTCAGTTCAATTTCTCTCTCTCCTCTTCCTGTTCCCCTACTTTATTTCTTGAAACTACCCCTCGATGCCACAAATCACCACCACCTTCTTCACCTCCAACCAAACTACAGTGAGGCATCCCTACCACTCCGCACCTTCATTCGCCTCGCCAACCACTCCACAAGCATCACCACAGCTCACTGAACGTAACTCCTTATCTCTCTTGCTACACAACACACCCAAAACATCCCCCGAACACACCCATACACATAGCCATAGGGTAAACTAGGCACGCACTCTCCGGCCACCCCACACCAAGCCGACCCTTGCACTACCTCCACCATGTTTAGGCGAAGCTCCCCAAACTTTCTGATGAGGCTGCAAGGCCATTTTCTTGCTGACAGGGTTAGAGGTCTCAACCGCCATTGACGCAGCAAGGAGGTTTCTTGGGAGCCTCATCCAGGTCTCCTCATTCCAAGCAACTGGTACTAGGTCGTGCGAACTATCTTTGCCCACAGCCTCAGCCAAGCAGCTGGCACTGATGCCCTACGTAGCTATTGCAATCAGAGGAGGAATTCTCCTGTGGGCGCTCGCAAAGAAAGGTGGGACGTTTAGTCCCACCTCTGAAGTGGAGGAGCTGACACAGCGAAATAAATTGTAAAAGTGACAGAGGCTTATCGCCTCCTGACCATTGGGAGAGGTCCCACTCACCCTCACTGTCTCGTCCATGACCCACTACCTGCGGACCTGACCCTGACCCGTATACCCAATCAGCCTGCACTCCACACCCACCACGCATGCCGGTGGGCCTGGTCCCGGGCACGCATACTCGACCTGATTACCCGAGAAGGCTCCAGGAGAGCGAGCCTAAGAGAGAAAGAAGAAGATGGATCACGGGGTCGGCTAGGTGTAGGTTTTGCTCTCGTAGGCAGGAGAAGAAGAAGCCAAGGAAGGAGAGGGTGACAGCCAGAGAAGCTAAGGAAGCAGAAGGCAAAGGTGAAAGAGAGGAAGCTGAATGGCTGAAGAGAAAGAAGGAAGAAGAAGAAGAAGCCAAGAAGAAGGAGGACCCGCAGAGACAGAAGGAAAGGAGAAAGAAGAAGAAGAAGAAGACAAGGGCCAAAGCAAGTAAAGAAAGAAAGAAAGAAGGCTAATTCATGAGGAAATCAGAGAAGAAAGAATAAGAAGGAAGAAAGTCAGCAAGAGATAGAGAACAGAGAAGAGGAATAGAAGCACTGTAGCAACCATATATTTATGACGTCTGATTTCCAACTATACTACGTTGAATTGATTTTAACATTGATCTCGCTTCGCTAAAACATTTTGGCGCCATTGCCAGGGACCAACGGGCGATTTAGAAATCTCAATCACAATTTCTAATTTGATACTAACTTGATACATCTCTTTTGTTGTGATTGTTTCTGGGGAAAAGACTCAAATGAAGATGGCTGGTAGGTCCATTTTAGTGGACTAATTTAGTGCTTAAGTACAGTATTATTGGGACGAGAATTTAATCTATTGCATGTTTAGTATTGATGAAATGATGTGAGTTTTAGGTTTATCATTTCATGTATTAATTGCATTAATCTTTATATGGGAGGATTAATTATTCACATTTAAAGGCAACGGTATCACATCAAAGCTTGTCTTGATTTTGTTCTAGCAAAATGTAGCAAAGAATAACTTTTTAGAGGCATCCTTATATGTCCCTTAATGATTCAAGCACATTCCCTTATTTGCTTTTTAATGTCTCCCACGAATCTCTCCCCCTCAATTTTCTCCTCTCTATTTGGTTACATAAAATACTCTCTTTGACTCTCTCCTTCTGTGACTCCTGCTCTAATTCTATCTCTTTTTTTCTTTATATAACAAGGAAAAAAAAGGCATTGGAATCCCATCTCCCCTCCACAGGAAAGAAGCTCTCCTTCTCCACCTCTCCTCCCTGTAAGCAGCTACCTTCACCGTGTGCCTTCTCCACCACCGTGAGCCTCCACCTTCGACACCATGACTTCTCCCTTGGCACGACTGTGAGTTCCCCACGACCGCACACCAGTAACCTCTACCGTGCTCTAGCAACCTCTACCGCATGCCTAAGACTCTGCCACTGCGAGCCTTGCAACCATAACCGTACAACCTCTCGACGAGCGTGGTGACAGCACAATCCTCGATGCCACATCCTCCGCACTGCAACCATGTGCCTCTCCCCCACCACTCTGACCACTCATCTCTCTCCTTGGCTCCTACTGCACGCAGCCACTAGCGTGCGCAACAGGCGCAACACCACTGACAGTGCAACCTTCCCCCATGTGTGCAGGCCCTCACGCACCTGCCTGCAGCCTTCCTCCTCATGGCCAACCCCACGCACGATCACAGTAGCGCAGCCAAGCCCACGCAGACAGAACAATCGTACCCCCTCCTCTCCTTCATCGTCTTCTCCATCAGCCAATAGAGAAGAACCCAACACCTGCTCGTTACGCCCCACACGCAGCCACCTCTCCATGCCACCATTCTCTATGCCATCACCCCCACTGAGCTCTCCTCGACCCCACAAGTTCAGCCATGCATCACGACACGGCCACAGCGACCACGACTGCCTGCGAGCCGTCGACACCGCCGCCTCTCCTCCATGTCACCGACGTCAACTTCAGCCACCGTTTAGAGAGCCACCACCACCATTGGAAAGCCCTCGTCACGGTCGACCTTCCTCGAGCTCCTCAGCCTCCGTCATCGCTTCCTCTTCGCATGAGGTCAAGAGGAAGATTTCCTATATTTTTGGGTTCTATTAATATTTACCAAAAATGCCATTGTGGAACACTATTCAAATAATTTTTTGATTAAACTATTAGGGTGAAATTGCGAGATTATACTTATTCCTTTCCATATTTAATTTGCTCCTGTTATCCGCATCATTTCACATTTAAATTGGATCCAGAGTTGCATGCAATTAAGAATTACATACCATGTCACTACACATGCATCATCTACATATTCTTGGAAGCCATGATTTTTGATGTGAAATTTACAGAAATAGCCCTAAACTTCTCATGAAATTCAAAGTGACATTCAGAGTAGTAAATTCCTTAAATTGACTTCGCGAATGTTTCTACGAATAAGATGGCCCTCTACTCATGAATTTATTGCATCTATTCCTCCCAGTGGATACGACCTACTTTCCTATGAGTGGTTTATTTAATTGTTGATGATCGATTTTCCACCACTTAATTTCTACTTCGACAACTTATTTCCTTGTGCAAAAATCATTCTTAAGAGAAAATTGATCGATCAAATGGCGCCGTTGCTGGGGAGGCAACAGACGTAATAGATTCAGCTGATTTTTATTTCTGATTATTCTGAGTTGCGCATTTATCTGATCATTCTTTATCTTTCTGTGCGTGGAATCTGACTAGGCGAGGTGCGATAGAGCAACGACATTGACCTTGAGCGACGTTCACATGTGGAGAAGATGTAGGAGACCTGGATCCCGCTCTCATAGGGGTTTCCCCTTCCTCACAAATTTTATTTCTATCTTCTAGCCCTTGTAGTAATTGGGGCTAAATTTTTGGGGGTCTGTCCCCACATTCTTTAGAGGCTAGGGCTATATTTTTTCTGTGTGAAAGTTAAATTACTGCTCACTTGCCTCTAAAACAAACAAAAGAAAATATCGAGTTGCTGAAAGCGAAAATACGCGGTTTGTTAATTAGGTAATTTAGTGTCATTGCAACGCGTAAATCCGCTTTCACTTTTAAATTTATATCCTAGATAGGGTCGTCCAAGGTGGCAAAAATTGCATTTCAATTCTCTTGCTAAAAAAATATCTCAACTTTCTTTTTGGTACTTCAAATATATATATTTTTTTGTGTTTTGAAATAATATGGGCAAGGTTCAAATTCCGACAAAAGAGTGCTAACAACTAAAATGCTAAGCTAAAACTTAAGAGATTAAAAAGTCCACTACCTAAGCTCACTCTAGGCAAGTGGAGGCCTAGAATAATTAGAAAGTGGAAGTAGAAAAAGTGCTTGAACAAAAGTAACAATTGCAATAAAAAGCTCAAAGAAGGTAATTTAATTAACTAGGATTTGTGTTCTTTTCAAGGACAAGTAGAGGAATGCTTCTACTAGAACTAAACAAATTTAAAAGCAATAAAAGAAACACTAATCCTCTTGCAAAATTTAGTGAAGAAGGGAGTCTTCTTGCTCCAAGCCAAGCTACTCCTTGGCTTGAAAAGAGGGCCTCCTTCTTCTCCTTCCTTGAGGGCTCCTCCAAGGTGGAAGCTACCACCTTCAATGCTCTCCTCCAAGGGGTAAACGTGCACCACCCTCAAAAGCTCCTCCAAGGTGGCGTGGACCACCTTCAAGATCTCCTCCAAAGATCTTCCTTGCCTAGCTTCTCCTTTGGCTGGCGTGACTCAAGAGAGAAGGGAAGAGGGGAAAGCACCAAGGGGATAGAATATCCCCTTAATCTTCTTCTCCTTCTCTCTTAGACATGGGCTTCTAGGTGGAATATGGGAGTGAATTTTCTAGCCAAGGATGGATTCAATGGTGGTGGGTAGTGGTCTTTTTAAAGGGTAGGGTGAGGGGTTAAGGTGCCTCTTGAAATAGAGGGCTAAGATGGTTGGATGGAGGTGGTTAGATGATCCTAGGGTTAAGGATGGTTGGCGCCACCTAAGGGGTGCTAGGGGGGTAGTTAGGGTTGGTCAAGAGGCACCTAAAAGTGGCACCAACCATGGAAAGGTAGCATGGGTTGGCACCAACTTTAAGGCTTCTAGAAGAAGGGGTTATGTGGAGGGTGGAGATGGGTTTAAGGGGAGATGTGTGGTGGAGATGAAGGGGATATTTGGAGGGAAAAGTGGCGCCATCAAGAGGGTAGTTAGGGTGGTTTTGGTGCCACTTTTAGGTGTCTTTTGGAGGTGGTGAGCAGGCCAGGTTGGCGCCAAGTAGGTGGAGCTTAGGTGGAGCTTGTAGGTGGAGTTGCTAGGTAGGGTTTTTGGGTGGTACAAGCCAAGGAAGTTGGACCATAGCTAAGCTAAGGTAAGCTAAGCTAAGCTATGCTAGCTTAGCTAATGGAGGAGTAGAGAAGGAGGTGTTGGAGCTAGGGTTTGGAGGGAGGAGCTGAGGAGGAGAAGTCTGGAGCTGAAACTGGAGCTGGCTGCTGCTGAAGAGGCTGGCATGGAGCTACTCTAGCTGGCCTAGCTTGCTAGTTCTTTCTAGCTGCTAAGCCAAGCTAAAGTGAGCTAGCTTCTACCATAATGAGCTGAGGTGAGCTAGGTCAAGTGCTCCTGTGGAGGATCAAGCTGGTTGAGGTAGCTAAGGTAACTTAGCTCAACTGAGTTGAGCTAAGCTGAGTCTCTGGGAGCTGGACTTGAGCTTCCTGAGCTGGGATGAGTTCTTCTTCAGCTGGCTGGAGTTGAGTGGAGCTGGATGTAGCTGGATCTCAGCTGGGGTGAACTCCCGTCAACTCAGCTGAGCTAGCTAGAGCTCCCTGTGGACTAGTAGGAGCTGAGATGAGCTAGACTCAGCTAAGTTGAGCTAGATCTGAGCTGACTTGAGCTAGGGTTAGCTAAGATGAACTCACTTGAGCTGCCATTCCACTGATATTAGCTGAATGGAGCTAGGATGAGCTAACCTTAGTTCAAGTAAGCTAGGTTCCAACTGTGGTGAGCTGGATTAAGCTGAGTTCCAGCTAGTCTGAACTCCTTCACCAATTGCCATCTTGAGTGCTAGGGTTTTAGGGATCTGTGTACCTGTTCATCCCTAGCACTCACAAAAACATATTAAAATAACAAAAAAAAAATGCAATGCATGCCTAACCTAGTGAATGCCTAAATGCATCCCAAAAACCCATTTGCGGAGTAAAATCTTAGAGCTAGGTTTGTTTTAATGCATAAGAATGATGATAAAATGGCGTTTATCACACCCCCATGCTTATCTTTTGCTAGTCTATTAGCAAAACTTAAAAATTTTTTTGGAAATGGAATTTTTGGGAAATCTAATTTTTTCAACTTTTGAGGAGAAAAAATATTATGGGACATTGGTAGATCAAAACACGGGAGGTACGGGATTTGTTAAAGATAAAAATGGGGATTTATTTTTGGATCCAACCATTACATAGAACGGGATCAATATATCATCCAGAAAATTCACAAATTAACCCATTGTTAATTCAGGTGACTTGAAATTTTTGTTTTTAGGATTTTTCTGGCTCATAAAACTAATTCACAATTTCCAAAATCCTTTAAAACCTTGCGTCTGTACTTGTGAAAAGCCAACATTTATAAGGGCGTGTTAATTAATTAATTAATTTTTTTCTTCCCCCATGCTTATTTTTAGCTTAGTCTTACAACAGATGTGTCGGGATCATCATTCCCATTAACATTCCTCGAGGGGGCTCTGGCACCAGTACTTCGGGATAGCACTGTCCATGACACCACCCAGGAGCTCTCAACCCCAAAACACGATGCTGTGTAAATGGGCGCTCCAAGCAAACTCAAGCTCTTGCTCTGACATTATAGGTAGAGCACCGTCCAAGACACTTGAGCTGTTAAAATGTGCTTTAATGCTCCGTCTAAAGATATGAAATATAGATATTGAGCAGTGCCGAGGGGGTAACTTGTTGACATCGCATCCTCAAAGGAGGCATTTTCCTCCTTCTCAGCGGTGGAAACTCAAACCAATGATCTGCTTCAGACTTTTACTAAGTCTAAATAAGAGAGTTTCTTCAAATTTTTAGTTCTTCTTAAGTGTTGGCTTGTGTGTGAAATTTGACACAAGTTTCTCAAGACATGTAAGTTTTTTAATCAGAAACTAAGCCAAATACTTTCCGTATTACAAAATAGGATCAAGTCACCTGAACTATCATGAGTTCAGGTGGAATTTTAGAGGAGGATATCTGATCTAGTCTAAAAATAGACCCTGAAATTCTAATGATTAGATTCATATCCTCATCGTTAGTTTGTTAAATATTAAATCCCATTGTACCAAAAGTGAATTTTTCGACCTTAGTCCCGATTTCAAAATTTTTCCAGAAAATATTTTCAGCCTTTTTATTTTTATTTATTTATTTATTTATTTATTATTATTATTATTTTTGGGTGTGCATGTAGGAAATAAACTAAAGAAAAAAAAATGCATGTTTTTAGGTTTTGAAAAATCCTAAATTGATCATCAAAATTTGAAAACACCCCCATGCTTAAGATATGCCATGTCCTCATGAATTAGGAGGGAAAGGGATCACCTTATTAAAGAATGGTCCGATTTATGATGATCAAAACTTGGAAAAAGAAGAAAAAAGGAAAGCAGGAAGAAATGATGGGTTACCTCCCATCCAATGCTATTTTTTACGCCATTCAGCCGGACGTAATGTGCATTAGTGATCAAGGGTGGCTGGCTCAGTAAAATTAAAAGATTCAGTCAGAATTTTAGGCGTATGATCAAAATAGGGCTTTAAACGTTGGCCATTGACTTGAAAGGTCGAATTAATTTTCAGATCAAAAAGATCAACAGTGCCGTATGGATATGTTTTATGGACAATAAAGGGGCTGGTCCATTTATATTTTAATTTGCTAGGAAAAAGACGTAATCTCGCATCGAAAAGCCAAACGCATTGATTAACGTCAAAGTGTTTCCGAACACTATATTTATCGTGAAATTTATTTGTTCGGTCTTTATAAATCCTCGCATTTTCATAAAAAAAATTACGTAATTCTTCCAATTTAGTTAATTGTAATTTTCTATGGTTACTGATGTCAGATAAATCCATATTGAGTTATTTTATTGCACAAAAAGCCCTATGTTCTAATTCTACCGAGAGATGGCATGCCTTCCCAAAAATCAGACGAAAGGGAGACATGCCAAGCGGTGTTTTAAAAGCAGTACGATAGGCCCATAAAGCGTCGTCCAATTTGGTGGACCAATCTTTACGGTTGGCGTAATTGTCTTTTGTAAAATATTTTTATTTTCAAGGTTAGAAACTTCAGCCTGGCCATTTGTTTGGGAGTGATAAGGTGTGGAAATTTTATGATTAACCCCATATTTAGAAAGAAGGTGACAAAATTATGAGCCTCCATCACTGATAATGGCTTTTGGTATGCCGAATCTTGAGAAAATATTTTTCTTAAGAAATTCGACAACCATGCGGTGATCAGTAGTGCGGGTGGGTATTGCTTCTATCCATTTTGAAACAAAGTCGACTCTGACTAATATATACAAATACCCACCAGAGTTAATGAACGGTCGCATGAAGTCGATGCCCCAAGCATCAAAAATTTCAACCTTTAAAATAGGATTAAGGGGCATCATATCCTTCCGAGTCATGTTGCTGATGCTCTGGCAATGCACACAGGATCGAACAAAGTCATGAGCATCTTTGTGCAAGCTGGGCCAATAAAATCCCGCATTAAGAATTTTAGTTGTAGTTTTCTTGCCCGAAAAATGTCCACCACAGGCCATTGAGTGACAATGTGTCAAAATATCATGGATTTCAGAATCGGGTACACATCATCGAATGACCTGATCGACACAAATGCGGAAAAGGTCAGGCTCCTCCCAAAAATAATATTTAATATTAGCAAAGAACTTATCCCATTTTGTTTTTGCCAATCAACGGGGATTCATTCTGTTGCTAAGTAGTTTGCGATGGGCGCAAACCAAGGGAGGGTTGTAGCAGCTAAAATGCTTTCATCAGGGAACTGATCTGGTGGGATCATTATGTCATTCGTCATAAGACAAGAGAGATGGTCGGCCACTACATTGTGCGATCCTGCCTTATCCTTGATTTCCAGGTCAAATTCCTGGAGCAGCAGAATGCAACAGATAAGGTGGGGTTTCGCATCTTTCTTTGTCAGTAAATATTTAATTGCTGAGTGGTCGGTATATACAGTGACATGTGACCCCAACAGATAAGATCTAAATTTTTCTAAGGCAAATACAATGGCAAGAAGTTCCTTTTCAGTAACCGTGTAATTCCATTGTGCATCATCAAGAGTTTTGCTAGCATAATAGATCACAACAGGCTTCTTGCCAATTCTTTACCCTAGAATGGCCCCTACAGCAAAATCTGAGGCATTTGCCATTAATTCAAAGGGACTATTCCAATCAGGTCCCTGCAATATTGGTGCCTTAGTAACCTCCTTCTTCAACCTCAAAAAACTTTCCAGGCACTTATCATTAAAATGAAATGGCTGGTCTTTAGTGAGAACCTAACTTAAGGGCTTGGAGATTTGGGAAAAAATTTGTATAAATCGATGGTAGAAACCCACATGACCCAAAAAGGATCTGATCTATTTGATAGTAGTGGGCGGTGGGAGCCTAGATATAAGATCTATTTTTGCTTTATCTACTGCAATTCCTTGTTTTGAAGTAACATGGCCCAAGACAATACCTTCTTGGACCATGAAATGACTTTTTTCCCAGCTGAGGACCAAATTAACTTCTATGCACTTTTGGAGAGTTCTTTCAAGGTTTTTGAAACAATGGTCAAAATAATCTCAAAAAATAGAGAAGTCATCCATAAAGACTTCTAAACATTCACCTACCAGATCTGAAAAAATTGCAAGCATGCACCTTTGAAAAGTCGCAGGTGCGTTGCTCGAAGGGCATCCTTCGGAAAGCAAAGGTTCCGAAGGGGTAGGTGAAAGTTATTTTGTCCTGGTCCTCAGGATGAACTGCTACCTGATTATAGCTTAAATAACCATCCAGAGAATAGTAAAAATCCCGTCCAGCTAACCGCTCCAAGATTTGATCAATTAAAGGGAGTGGGAAATGGTCCTTCTTGGTGGCGGTGTTTAATTTTTGGTAATCGATACACATGCGCCAAGAAGAAGCAGTTTGAGTGGCTACGTTTTCCCCATTATCATTAGTGACAACTGTTAGTCCAGCCTTTTTGGGGACAACTTGTGTTGGACTAACCCAGGAGCTATCAGAAATGGGGTAGATGATATCAGCATCCAACCACTTAATAATCTCCTTTTTTACCACCTCCTACATAATAGGATTCAAGCGCCTTTGTGGTTGGTAGGAGGGGCGAGAATCATCCTCTAAATATATACCATGCGTACAATAGGACAAATGAATACCCTTAAGATCAGAAAGGGTCCAGCCAATAGCTTTCCGATATTTACTCAAAACCTAGAGGAGTTTGTGCTCTTGTGCCCCAGTAAGTCCAGAATTTATAATTAGGGGCAGGGTCTAATTACGACCTAGAAGACATATTTAAGGGAGTCAGGCAAAGGTTTTAATTGCAATTGTGGCCCAGCTACGAAAGAGTTTCTGCTTTGTGGGTTAGAGGTGAGGTGAGAGTGAAAGGGTCAGCTAGACGTGTGGTTGGGATGAAAGGGTGAGAAAAAGTTGATTGTTCAGGAACCATATTGATAGGAAAACAGGAACCTAAATGGGAAATCTGCAAAGCTTCCTCCACAATGTTTTCTATTTTTGAATCCGAATCATCAAAGAAATTAGGTTCTTGGAACCGCCTAGAAGCCTGAAAAATGTCTAGGGTTACAGATTCACCGCCACACATGATCTTCATCTTTCCAGAATCACAATCAGTATTGGCGTGGGTAGTGGCTATGAATGGTCTTCCAAGAATAATGGGGGCAAACTTAAGTGCTTCAGGTACCTCTATGTCCAGGACTAAAAAGTCTACTGCGAATAGACAAATTTTGACCCGAACAAGAGCATCCTCAACAATTCCCCTTGGTTTAATCGTAGATCGGTCGGCTAATTGGAGAGTAACCTCGACAGCCTTCAATTCACCGATCTTAAATTCCTTAAAAACAACTATGGGGATAAGATTAATTATGGCACCAAGATCCAACAAAGCGTGATCAAATGAGGTATCATTAATGATAACTTGGATTAGGGGGGTGCCAGAATCTTTTCTCTTAAGAGGCAGTCAGCTCTACCCAACTGAGCTGACTGTCTGTGGAAGAATCACCTTTCCTAAATTTCTGGGTAGCCTTTTTGGAGTACATAAATCTTTTAATAATTTTGCATAGGCAGGGATATATTTAATGGCATCTAGGAGATGGATATTAATTTCTACTTGCCTAAATAAATCCATTAATTCCTTCTCAGTGGGCTCGGATTTCATCTTTTTCTTTTTTGAAGAGTGGAGGGCTTATGGAAATGAGGCAGGGTTTCCCTATTTTGCATGAATTGGTTCCTGAACAATAGGAGGGGAAGAGTTAATCTGAGTGTCATTAGAGCGGGTTTCCTTAACAGGCAGGGTATTGTGAGTGGTTTCCCCATTCCTCAAGGTAACTGCATTTGCAGTCTGGTTGTTTCTAGGATGAGGACGGGGGGCCTGGTTGTTATTGAAACCTGGTGGATGCTGAGGTGCTGGCTGAATGGGTTAACTAGGATATCCACCTTGGAATTGATTCCTTTGATTATTTGGGTTGGGCATGGGTTGGGAAGGTAAATTCCCAATAGGTCGATGATCAGGTGTAACCTTAACTTGGTGTTGCAAGTTGGTAATCATGCGGGTTACTTCTGTCATTCGAGTCTGCATTCCTTGCAGAGTTTTCATGACCTGATTATTAATATCATCCTGGGATGGTCTAGGTTGATACATAGGTTGCCCATAATTCCCAAAATAATTTTGTTTGGGAAAAGGAATTGAATTCGGGTTTTTCCAGGAGTGATTCGGGTTAGTCCTCCAGTTTTGGTGAATTTGCATCTGGTCCAGTCGTTGAGCTAACATATATAGATCATCTTGCGTGACTGGAACAGAGGTGGATTTGGAGTCAATTTCATGACTCCGTGTCTGGGGTTTTGTGATCTGCCAAAAGTGTCCATTGAAGTCATGTTAAATGAGTTTTCACCCATTTCTTCAAAGAGAAGGTAGGCACTTCCGGAGTCTTTGTTAAGAAAATTGCCCCCACATGAGGCATCCACAAATCGTTTCAATTGATCTTCTAATCCATGATAGAAGATCTGCACTAACTGCCATTGTGGAATTTCATGGTGGGGACAACTTCTTAGAAGTTCCTAAAATCTTTCCCAGGCTTCGTGGAGGGTTCACTAATTTTTTTTGAAAGGTCGTTATGGATCTTCTTAACGCATTTGTTCGACCGATCAGGAAATTTTTTTTAAGAAAAGTGCTTTTTAATTGGGGCCAGCTGGTAATAGGGCGCCCAACTGTTCTAAACCAATGAGATGCTTTATCTTTAAGAGAGAGAGGAAAAAGTCTCATTAACCACACGTCTTCCTGCACATTGCGGGAATGAGTGGTTTGAACGAGGACAGTTAATTTCTCGTGATGACAAAAAGGGTCCTCTCTTGGAAGACCATGAAAATGCTTGATAAGGTTTAGAATGGCTGGTTTGATCTCGAAATCCCCTTGTGGTATGACCACCCCTGGTCTTTCCACATAATTGGAAGGATCGTAGAAATCCTTAAGAGGAACAACAGGTTGTTGGCAGGGTGGTGGATTTTGTCCTTGATTAGCTAGGTTTGTGACAGTCCTAGATAGATCTTCCTGATTTTCCTATAGTCGAGCCAAATGGTCGACCATTAATGCAAAGGGATTTGCATTTTGGCTTATAATTGGAGGGTCACCTGGCCCTGCTGGTATTTCTGGTTGCTCCAAGTTAGGGAGGTGAGGGAGGGTGAAGTCAGCTTGTGGGTCGGCTGACGGGTTAGTAGTGGAAGCAAAATTTTTTTGATGGCTTCCTGGGTTCTCCATTTTTTTAGAAGAGGAGGGGGAAGAAAATAATGATTTTCTGCTGCGGGGGGGGAATCAGATGGTCCCTTGAGGTGTGGTTTTTGGGCCTGTCGCCCATGCATGCACTACTTGGGAAGAATTGGACGGGAGGAGAAGAGAAAGAGATGAGAGAAAGTGTGCAATTCAAACAAACAAAACTAGACCTAACTTAAATGCAACTCCCTAATAATAAACATAAGACTTGGTCTATGTAGAAAATAGGTAGTCAATAGTGAATACTCGTTCTATCAACAAATCTAGCCAAGTTGCTTAATGGGAGGTTTGGGCCCAAACATTTCCATGGGAAAACCCCAGATGCTTGTACAAACTCGCGCCTGGTCGTTTGACACGGCCCCTCAGCCTGAACACCAGATATAGATGATAGAATTGGTACGAACTAAAGGAAACTTAAGACCTAGATAGCAAGCCTAAGTTGATGAAGCCTTAGGGGTAAAGTTGCTACAAGTTTTAATTATCCTAGGATACTATAGTGCACACAAAATGTGGAGGGCGTTAATTGGGTTGTTGCCCTGTTATTTTGATTTTTTTTGTGTGTGTGCAGGAATTAGAGAGCGCTTCAAATGAAAATCAAGTTGTCACACAATTTTTTTGTATTTATGTCTTTTAGGATTCAATTTAATTGAATGTGTTTTAGGGTTTCTCTAGTTAAATTTTCAAACAAGTTTTAAATTCCACAATCAAAGGAAAAACAAGTTGTATGGGTGATTGTATATTTCCTTTAAATTGAGTCTCTAAAAAGAAAGAAGGAAACCCTAAGCCAATTGTCCCTAAGGCAGAAATTTAACTATCAATGAGTTGTTTTTAGGCTTTCTGAATAGATAGTGGTCCAAACAATGCAACCAACACCACTACCTTCAGTGAAATCAAACAAGGATTCCGGAAAATATTTTTTTAAGATTTTATGAATTTGTCTGATAATTTTTTTGAATTTTTAATTATACTAGTGTCAAAGTCCAGAAATGATACCCGTGGTATTTTCGACTTTTTAGTATTATCACCGACATCAAAAAATTTTGATGATTTTATATAATGTGTAAAATTTCATAAGGATTCCAGGAAGTTAAATTTCAAAAAAATTGGATGAGTTTAAAAATTCTAAAAATTCACGGACTGTAGCAAAATAAGAAGATTTGAGGTTGTGACCCCTCTGTAGTCCACAAAATTTTAAAAATTAAATACAAAGTTAATTGATTTGAAATTTGAAGCAAATGTTCCTAGCTCAATTTGGAATCTGTATATGAAATTTTATGATTTTAGGAGGCCTGCAGTGTTAGAAATGATTTTTTAAGTCCGGACAGAAATCTAGACCTAAAAAGATAGAACACCAATACTTGCAATGGAGTGGTGTTAAAGAAGCATTGAAGCAAACAATGGATGTTAAAATGCACAACTCCACTTAATCAAGTTGTTTAGGGTCCTGAAAGACAAGTTTAGTGTATTTTGATAGTTATTGATTAATTATGTGACCAGAAAGAGGAACCTACCTGAATTTCCCGGGAAGAAATGGAACTTTGAGCTCTCACTTCCAGATTCCCGCTTTCTTCCTGCAATAGTTCCTGCACACATGAAAGAGAAGAAAGAGAAGCGGATGAGATCTACTTCAAGCAAGAGGAGAAAGAATAGCAAAGCTGTGCCACCCCGGCAACAGTGCCAAAAAGTGATAGCGAAAATACATGGTTTGTTAATTAGGTAACTTAGCATCGTTGCAACGTGTAAATCCGCTTTCGCTTTTAAATTTATATCCTAAATATGGGAGTATCTAGGGTCGTCCAAGGAGGCAAGAATTGCAATTCAATTCTCTTGCTAAAAACACTTCTCAACTTTCTTTTTTGTTATTTTAAATATATATATTTTTTTGCGTTTTGAAATAATACGGGTATGGTGCGAATTGTCACAAAAGAGTGCTAACACTTAAAATGCTAAGCTAAAACTTAAGAGGTTAAAAAGTCCACTACCTAAGCTCACTCTAGGCAAGTGGAGACCTAGAATAATTAGGGAGTGGAAGTAGAATAAGTGCTAGAACAACAGTAACAATTGCAATAAAAAGCTAAACGAGGGCAATTTAATTAACTAGGATTTGTGTTCTTTTCAAGGACAAGTAGAGGAATGCTTCTACTAGAACTAAATAAATTTAAAAGTAATAAAACAAACACTAATCCACTTGCAAAATTTGGTGAAGAAGGGAGTCTTCTTGCTCGAAGCCTAGCTGCTCCTTGGCTTGGAAAGAGGGCCTCCTTCTTCTCCTTCCTTGAGAGCTCCTCCAAGTTGGAAGCTACCACCTTCAATGCTCTCCTCCAAGGGGTGGGCGTGCACCACCCTCAAAAGCTCCTCCAAGGTGGCGTTGACCACCTTCAAGATCTCCTCCAAAGATCTTCCTTGCCTGACTTCTCCTTTGGCTGGCGTGACTCAAGAGAGAAGGGAAGAGCGGAAGGCACCAAGGGGACAGAATATCCCCTTAATCTTCTTCTTCTTCTCTCTTGGACGTGGGCTTCTTGGTCGAATATGAGAGTGAATTTGCTAGCCAAGGATGGATTGAATGGTGGTGGGTAGTGGTCATTTTATAGGGTAGGGTGAGGGGTTAAGGTACCTCTTGAAATGGAGGGCTAAGATGGTTGAATGGAGGTGATTAGATGATCTAAGGGTTAAGGATGGTTGGCGCCACCTATGGGGTGCTAGGGGGTAGTTAGGGTTGGTCAAGAGGCACCTAAAAGTGACGCCAACCATGGAAAGGTGCCATGGGTTGGTGCCAACTTTAAGGCTTTTAGAATGTGGGGTTATGTGGAGGGTGGAGATGGGTTTAAGGGGAGATGTGTGGTGGAGATGAATGGGGATTTTTGGAGGGAAAAGTGGCACCATCAAGGGCGTAGTTAGGGTCATTTTGGCACAACTTTTGGGTGCCTTTTGGAGGTGGTGAGTAGGCTAGGTTAGCGCCAAGTAGGTGGAGCTACTAGGTGGAGTTGCTAGGTAGGGTTTATGGGTGGTACAAGCCAAGGAAGTTGGAGCATAGCTAAGCTAAGCTAAGCTAAGCTAGCTTAGCTAATGGAGGAGTAGAGAAGGAGGTGTTGGAGCTAGGGTTTGGAGGGAGGAGCTGAGGAGAAGTCTGGAGCTGAAACTGGAGCTAGCTCCTGCTGAAGAGGCTGGCATGGAGCTACTCTAGCTGGCCTAGCTTGCTAGTTCTTTCTTGCTCCTAAGCCAAGCTAAAGTGATCTAGCTTCTACCATAATGAGCTGAGGTGAGCTAGGTCTGGTGATCCCGAGGAGGATCAAGCTGGTTGAGGTAGCTAAGGTAACTTAGCTCAACTGAGTTGAGCTAAGCTGAGTCCCCGGGAGCTGGACTTAAGCTTCCTGAGCTGGGATGAGTTCTTCAGCTGGCTGGAGTTGAGTGGAGCTGGATGTAGCTGGATCTGAGCTGGGGTGAACTCCCGTCAACTCAGCCGAGCTAGCTAGAGCTCCCTGTGGACTAGTGGGAGCTGAGATGAGCTAGACTCAACTAAGTTGAGCTAGATCTGAGCTGACTTGAGCTAGGGTTAGCTAAGATGAACTCTCTTGAGCTGCCATTCAGCTGAAATTAGCTGAATGGAGCTGGGATGAGCTAACCTTAGTTCAAGTGAGCTAGGTTCCAGCTATGGTGAGCTGGATTAAGCTGAGTTGCAGCTAGTCTGAATTCATTCTTCACCAATTGCCTTCTTGAGTGCTAGGGTTTTAGGGATCTGTATATCTGTTCAACCCTAACACTCACAAAAATATATTAAAATAACAAAAGAAAATGCAATGCATGCCTAACCTAGTGAATGACTAAATGCAGCCCAAAACCTCATTTGCGGAGTAAAATCTTAAGAGCTAGGTTTGTTTTAATGCATAAGAATGATGATAAGCTGGCATTTATCATCTTCCTGTTCAAGAGTTGCATACCCTTTGGTGCACGCATTTAGGGTTGATTGAGCAGCATACTAGATCTTTTCTCTGCATTGCGTACATCATTGCACAAAGATTGCTGGAGATAGGTGTACCTTTCTAACTTTGCATCCAGCTCCTGTCCTCGCATTTGAATTTGGATTAAAATTTAACACCACTAAATTGATTGAATTTAAAATCAAATCATACTTGATCTGATTTAAAGGACTTGTCTGCGTTTTCAAAATAATAAAAGATTTGCGGTGTGATGCATACTTCTGGCACTGAGCACGCACATTAGGCACCGCACTAAGGCTCGATCCCTTGAGGCTATAGGCACCGATCTCCTTATCGGTACAGACCCTCCTATCTTGTTTTGTGGTGGTGGTACTATCTTTTGACCAAGTCTTTTGATACTTCATAGAGGGGGACACCCCTTAAAGAACAAAAGGGTAGTTAAGAGGCACCGCTTACGCATCGCCTCAAAGGAAGATTCGCCCTACTTGCATCCCTTTGTTCATTCTTGGAGTAACTTCTCACTTGATCACCTGAGAGTATCATCTAAGCAAAGCATAGGTCCTAGGGCACTCGAAGGTCAACTTAAGGCACGTAATTGATTGTGAAACTTCTTTTGCCACCAAGAGAAAACGTAAACGGCCTATGTCTTCTCTAAAGAGCTTGTCAAGGATCTCAAGTCATATCTCCCTCTTATACCACTAAAGTGGGAACAGACGAGTGCAAACTTGACTCCATTTGATAAACTTTAAGGAGTCGATTGGAGGTTGGCCTAAATCTACTTTAAGAAAGAAAAGAGAAGTCCCATTGCCTTGTGTTTGATTGGGGTGTGTTTTTCAAGTTGTGTTTTCAAATGGATTATAATAACTACTTCACTTCTGTTCACCCCAGAATACCCAATCCGAATACTTGCAGTTATCCATCTTTTGATGAGCATTGGGATCCTTTCTACTCCTACTATAGGAACATTGGTCTGATTAAATCCCAACCCAGTGGTGATGAGTAGAACCTTGGAGAAGGGTATCCCAACCCTAGCTCTTCCATGACCATGTCCAACCCACCCACCATTCATGATTGGACTGATTCTCCTAGACAACTTGAACTTGAGATTGACTATCCTACTCAATCTGATGGTAGCCTCTCCACTTTTGTGATAGAAATCCAAAAACAACAGAAAGAGATGATGGATTCTATGGGAGAGATTTTGAGGAATAGTCAAAGATTAAATAAAGAGATTAACTAGCTTAGTTATCCTCCTACAGTCAATTCTGATCCCTACCCTTATATCCCCGATTACAAAGATAATTTCAAGGAAAACAATGACAACAGGGATCCTATTTTGAGAAGTAGCTATCACTTAGACGTCCCTCATGAGATATGCCCACCAGAAGGCAATCTTGGTGACTATCCACCTGATCTTAATTGGAAGGAGAAAATTGGCCCATTAGATGAACTCGACCCGAATGATAGTATCTTCATTACATTCGATGAAACAGGTCGCAGTCAATTAGTCAACCCTGCTCCCAGTCTGAATCTTGAGGTAGAATCTATATCCCATCCTAGGGATCCTGAGCATATACTTTATGCTTCGGAGGACCTTGCACCTCAGTTAGAGCCCCCTGAGGATTGTGATCTAGAAGTTAACAAATTCCAGGAGTCTTGGATGCTAGAGGAAATCATACTAGAAGGAAGTGATAATAACCACACTCCTCTATCAATGGGACCAACACCTGTCATTGAATATTATGAGGATTCACAAGTCCCCAACCCAAGTGACCATGAGAAAATTGAGGCTGAATTGGAAGAATTAGATAAATATTGGTCTCAGGGACATGAAGATTTTATTTTGGAAGAAGCACTTGATCTGGGTGTGAAAAATTTTCCTGTGTCTCAGAGTCAAGAGGGATGAAATGTAGAAGAGGATGATTGATGACATTGAGGGGCCCGGGCTCAAAGTATGAAGTGACACTAGGGGCGAATATGTTTTGTTCGATGACTTACCCCCTAAGGATCTGACTGAATTAGCCAAATCAGGATTCCTACATACCTTTGACTATCAAGATCATCCTCTCAAACAATCGAAAGAAATGGAAGCAATTACTACTCTTGAGGAAAGAATCTATACACCCCATGAGCAGGATGTTAGCATTGAACAAGAACTTGGGGATGTCATTATTGACACTCACAGTCCTATTGTTTCCAACCCACTTCTACATGATGATGAAATGAGCGACACCCTTGAGTGGTTCAATTTGCATGACGAACATTTGGGCCCATTACAGGACACACACACCAATGATATGCAGCATGAAAGGCAATCAATAACTAAGGCTGCTTTTGATAACATTCAAGAACTGGAATGGATATCAAGGATGAATGCTGAACTACTCACACCCTCTTTAACCCTCTTCCCTACCCCACACCTGAGTGACTTCAACTCCTATAGAACCAGCTTCCTGAAATCTCTACTCACACTTTTGATTAAAGGGGGAATATCCAGACCAATGCACCCTGTGGTAGAGTGGCGATTTTGGATAGATGCTTTTCCATGTCAGCCCATTAGTCTTAGGGTATGTTTCATCGCACTTTCTGTAGCCCACACATATTTGCTTGAGGAGCCTTTGCTTCCGCGTCGCACACTCCCGGAGGTTACTACTCATGTGTATTACGTAAAACCTTCACAAATAGCTCAGGAGTACCCTCTTTTCACCTGCTTTTGGCAAGTATTTAGCCTCACTATCCATCACCAACTTGCCAACATCTTCGGTTACCTACTCGCCAGGCCAGGTTTGTTACATTTCTTCTTTGGGTCTCCTTCTGTTTCACTTCTACCGCTAGATTTGCGAGGTATCCCAACTCCGCCTCAAGTAATATCTATCCTTGCTTTTACTTTTCAATGAGGAAATTTTTAGATTTAGGCATGGGGGAGGTATAACCTGAGGTTATTCATAGCTTTTATACATATTCAGCATGCAATTAGGTCATCCATCTTGCATTAAAAAAAAAACAAAAAAAAACAAAAACAAAAAAAAAGAGAGAAGAAGAGAGAAAAAGGAGATGAAATCTTTGTGAGTTGAATTTCAAAAATATTGAGGAGAGACACTGGAAGAAAATGTGCAGAATTGTGCTGGTCCTAGCAGTTGATTATGGAAAAGTTACCTAAGTTCTAGGCCAGAATGAATGAATTAAGTCCTAAAGTACTAATGAAAAGGAGATAAGTGAGGGATACCGACTTTAGGCCTTTTAGGTCTATTTTAGGTCTTAAACACTCACATATTTGTTAAGATATGGAATATTCCTCAAGAGGTTAAGCGAGTTGCAAGGCTGATGTATTAAGTCTAAGGTTTAGGGAGTATTGGGCCCCGTTGCCTGCCCTTTAGTTTGCAGAACTTGGAAACCTGAGCACCGAAAAATCACACACTGGTCTGGTTCAGTGCACATAACAAAGAATAATACTAAAAACTTTCTATTCTAAAAATGTTTTCTAGAAAAGTTGACTTAGGAGCAGCTTGAATACACAAGTTGATTAGATGAGTTCCTGACGCGAAAAGGGGGAATGTGAAATAAGCCCCTCGAAGATGCATTATAACATATCATCTCCTCGATGCTTGTCTCCTAGGATATCTAAATATCCTTCTTGGGGCACATAAGCATCTTGTGCTGGTTCAGATGCCGTGGGCGACATTATCCTGAAATGTCGATTACCAGGGTCTGAATTTAGCTACAGAATGCCATGGGCAACACTATCCCAAAGTGTCGAAAGCCAGGGTTCTGGGGGTTGCCATGGGCAGTGCTATCTTGAAGCATCAAGTGTCAGAGACCCTGCGAGCATTGATGGTGGGGACAAGGAATCTGATACAGATCATGTTTAGGGCCAATCCATTGTTAAGTCTAGGGGAATTTAAAGAGAAAGAGAGAAAACTCTCAAAATAATATTTCTCCCTCTCTCTTACTAAAAATGCACTGGCAAAACTAAACCTAACCTTTTCGTACATATGCACGGGTGTTTTAACCGATGGGGTCAACGAACCTCTGGACAGTTTTTGTGGGCCCTAGAAACCTTCACGGTAGACCCAAGGCTGAGGCTGGTTAGGTCTGTATCTCGGCTGGTACTTGAGTACCTTTAGGCCTATACTTGGTATTTCAATCTAATTTCTAAAGTGTGGCATAGTAAGGCATCCTGACGGTAAAATCTGACCTAGAGACTTGGTCTATTTCATATGATTTTGCTCGGGAGTAGCAAAACTTAGGCATGGGGGTATTTGATAGGGCCATTTTAGTGGACTAATTTAGTGCTTAAGTCAAGTATTATTGGGACAAGAATTTAATCTAAAGCATGCTTAGTATTGATAAAATGATGTGAGTTTTAAATTTATCAGTTCATGTATTAATTGCATTAATCTTTACATGGGAGGATTAATTATTCACTTTAAAAGGCAATGGTATCACATCAAAGCTTGCCTTGATTTTGTTCTAGCAAAATGTAGCATGGGAATAAATTTTTAGAAGCATCATTATATGTCTCACAATGATTCAAGCACATTTCCTTATTTGTTTTTGAATTTTCCTCACGAATCTCTCTCCCTCAATTTTCTCCTCTCTATTTGGTAACATAAAATACTCTCTTTGACTCTTTCCTTCTCTGACTCCCGCTCTAATTCTCTCTCTCTTTTCCTTTATATAACAGGGAAAAAAAAGGTGTAGGAATCCCATCTCTCCTTCACGGGGAAGAAGCTCTCCTTCTCCACCTCTCCTCCTTGCAAGCAGCTACCTTCACTATGTGCCTTCTTCGCCACCGCGAGCCACCACTGTCAACACCACAACTTCTCCCTTGCCACGATTGCGAGTTCCCCACGACTACACTCCAGGAACCACTACCATGTGCCTAAGACTCTGCCACTGCGAGCCCTCCAACCGTAACCGTACTTCCTCTCGATGAGAGTGGTGGCAGTGCACTCCTCGACGCCACGTCGTCTGCACTACAATCGTGTGCCTTTCCCCCACCGTGCCAACCACTCATCGCTCTCCTCGGCTCCTACCATGTGAAGCCACTAGTGTTCGCAACAAGCACAGCACCACCGACAGCACAGCCTTCCCCTACGCGCGCAGGCCTTCACGCACCTGCCCTGTAGCCTTCCTCCTCGCGGCCAGCCCTGCGCACACCCGCAGCAGCGCAGCCAGCCCCGCGCAGACAGAACAATCGCACCCCCTCCTCTCCATCATCTTCTCCTTTAGCCAATAAAGAAGAACCCAACACTCGTCGGTTACGCCACACACGCAGCCACCTCTCTGCGCCACCATTCTCTGTGCCGTCACACCAGTTGAGCTCTCCTCGACCCCACTAGTTCGGCCATGCATCAAGACATGCCCACAGCAGTCACGACCGTCGACGAGCCGTCGACACTGCCACCTCTCCTCCTTGTCGCCGATGTCGACTCCAGCCATCGTTCGGAGAGCCACCACCACCATTGGAAAGCCCTCGTCACGGTTGACCTTCCTCGAGCTCCTTAGCCTCCACTGTCGCTTCCTCTTCTCATGAGGTCAAGAGGAAGATTTCATCTATTTTTGGGTTCTATTAATATTTACCAAAAATACCATTGTGGATCACTATTCAAATATTTTTTTGAATTAAATTATTAGGGTGAAATTGTAACATTATACTTATTCCTTTTCATATTTAATTGGCTCCTATTATGTGCATCATTTCGCATTTAAATTGGATTGAGAGTTGCATGCAATTAAGAATTACATACTTTGTCACTACACATGCATCATCTACATATTCTTGGAAGCATGATTTTTGATGTGAAATTTACAGAAATAGCCCTAAACTTCTCCTGAAATTCAAAGTGACATTCAGAGTAGTAAATTCCTTAAACTGACTTCGCGAATGTTTCTACGAACATGATCGCTCTCTACTCGTGAATTTATTGCATCTATTCCTCCCTGTGGATACGACCTACTATCGTATGAGTTGTTTATTTAATTGTTGATGATCGATTTTCCACCACTTAATTTCTACTTCAAAAACTTATTTCCTTGTGCGAAAATCATTCTTAAGCGAAAATCGATCAATCAATGGCCTCAACACAAGCACACCTGGGGTAGGTAATCAGTGATTAGCCCCTTCTCTTAATCCCCTCATTCTAAAAAGGAAAAACAAGATAAAAATCAATTAAGGCTACCTACTTTCCACCTTTGGCTAAGTCACCAAAGTTGCTTGATTTTGATTTCAGCAACAAATATCGATTTGTGCATCCATTTAAGGTAACTTGAGCTACCACCTTCTTGATTGAGCCTTAGATACCATATTTTTGGCAACTAAATTGGACCAAAATTAGAGCCAACTTAAGGATTCCAATTTAGGGTTTTAGAGACACATATTTTTAAGCAAGAATCAACTATTCCAAAAAGAGGTGTGCCTAAGCCTTGCTTGAAAGGACTTATTCAAGAGAAACCCTAAAATTCAGGCTCTTAATTTCATTTGAATCCCAAAAGAAAGGACCTAAAGCTCTCAAAGGACAAATAGGTGAAGTTGACCCCTGGTTGGGTCAACCAACCTTGAAATTAGGTCACTTTTGCACTCAAAACATCTAAAGTTCAAGTGAAGTCCTAAGCACCTTTGATCTTAAATAAAAGTGGCAGACTTAAGAGGTCAAGGTCCCCATTCTGGTCTACCTGGAATCTCAGTGACAAGAGAGGTCGAGTGGGGGAAACCCTGTAATCTGTGGGGGCACTCTACCATGTAGGGGTCTTTGCAGGACTCACCCACTCTGGTTGCTTAGATAATTCTCAGGTGGACGACTTTTTGATCCAGCTGCATCATCCGCCTCGAACGTCCCTAGTCATCCAAACATCTTTGGGTGCCTTGATTGTGTCAAACATCCAGCCCCTCATCCCTTCTCTTTAGAGCACACACATAGATTTTCAGTGGGATCCTCTATTTAGAACTAATCACTTCAATCTAAGATATGAATTCTGAATCTACACCTTGACTCCACCATCTGATCCAAATATGCAGCCTAGTTACTTACGAATACCATTCAAGAAACCTGAATCGCAAAGATCCATGAGAGATAGAATGATTGAGGATGCCCTTGAATTTTATGAAATTGAATACAAAACCTCAAAGACAGTAGAAGACATTCAGGTTAGTGTACCAACAACAACAACCTTCATCATAAACTGTGCCCAAGTATTATTAACAGAAGCAACAAAAAGATCAACCCAAGATATTCTCATAATTGGATAAATTGAGATAGAAAAATTACATAACTTTGAATACCTTCAATGCATGACAAATCCTGTACTTTGGGTACAACACCAAGATGATCTTGAAAAATGGAAACAGATGATGAGATTATTGAAACAAGTTATCAGTCAAAAATACCCATTCATGACCCAAACAGATAATAAACCATCTTGGAATAATATTAAAGACTAATTTGATTTCCCAATTCACGGGTTCGAGGCACAAGGTTGTTGTGGATTCCCAACCCAGACGGAAAATAACATGCCTGATCTTGAATTAGGTTGGGAAGTCCCAATTGCAGGAGAACACGATTTTGAACTAGCCCTAGAAAACCAAAATCCTCTGTCATCAAGCATAAAATTCTGAGACTCCTGCAATGATGAAATTAAAATCGAACCTCTCGAGGGTGTAAATCTCGCCCCTTATTCTAATAAGGCAACTCACGAAGGTAATTCTGACCTAGATTCTAGTGATTCAACCCACACCCTCAGCCTAGAATGTGGATCTAAAACTTATTGCGAAGATTACAAGGCCCCATATGACGAAGAGTGAAGTTTCAATGAAGAGAATGAGTCCAGGCCTTTATTTGATGAATATCCCTCTCCAACATCCTCAGATATATAGATCGATTTCTTAGAAGTCATACCAAACTACGAAACTACGATACAGAAATTGAGGAGTTGGAAGAGTGGGGTTCTAATTGGGTCTTTCCTACAAGCCTAAAACCTGAGCCCAGATCCTATAAGGACACCTTTTTAAGCTCAGAATCTGCATATAGGCTAGACCCCAGTCAGGTTGCTGAGTCTACATCGTATGATTTGTTCTGTGGTGGAACCCCTGATTTTGAATCTCATTCAGAACTTAATTCTTGCAATTTCTCCGACGATTTCAAATCTTACCATGATTTCGGAAAACCTTTGTGTCCAAACCACGATGAGCCAATCTACGACCTCAGCTCACATGATTCATTCCCCAACTTTGACTCTGAGGTCCTTGATCCTGAGATCACTGATATAAATTTAGGTTCCAGTAAGATGGAATCATTTCTTTTCGATCCTTAGGAATCAAAACTAGAAAATGCCAAGTGTGACTACAACCCAGAGTTCGAATCTTTTCTTGACTCAGATTTTCCTCATCCTATAAACACTCTTCAGGCTTTCACTTTTGAATTTGATGGCTACTATGAGGACTCTTTAAATGAAACCACCTGTAACTCATTTCTAGAAGAACCCTCATACACAATTCTTATTGAAGCCATCTCCTCTACGTATATAGAACCCTCCCGAACCCATTTTCAACCCTAATCCACAACCAGACTCAATTTCTATTCTGATTCCCGTCTTACTGAGCCGATTGCAGATGATTTGCCCCCACACCTTTATCAAGTTTTGGACATTGTTCAGATCACAAACCATGCTCCATCATTCTCTAATCACTCTGCT
Source organism: Thalassia testudinum (assembly GCA_037157565.1). Taxonomy (NCBI): domain Eukaryota; kingdom Viridiplantae; phylum Streptophyta; class Magnoliopsida; order Alismatales; family Hydrocharitaceae; genus Thalassia; species Thalassia testudinum. The sequence goes on from JAZHRO010000055.1 coordinate 47,723,687, forward strand.
AGGGTTTTTGCATCATCCACTGATTACATTACGAGTCCCTACTCTAACCAGGCTGATCTGACTCAGCCAAACCCTAAATTCACACTTCCACATCATTCCAAGCTCCATAGTATATGGTGGCTTCCACATCTCTTGATCTACACTTATTAAATCACCAGATTGATTTGGTTTGGGCTGCATCATCAACCTGTTATCTGAACAAGCACCTGGTTGGACCAACCAGGCTCTTAATCAGAGTGCTTGTTCTACAATATTTAGCTGATTTGACCACTCCCTCTCGATACCATTTCTTGCTCGGCTAAATGCATTGAATTTAGTGCTTAATGGGAGGCAACCTGTCATTCCAAAAACCTGAGATCCTTCTATTTGTCCATCTGTACTTCATGTCTATTTCACCCTGAGTTTGATTTTTTTAGAACAGTCGATCCCACCTCTGGTAAACATGCTAGAGCTTGAAATCGTCTGCAACAGTCATTCCCGACCAAGTCACCCACCTGATAAATCCTGTTCTAAATTCTTGAACCCAACATTGTTTCATATCCTTCATTTACAATGAGGACATTGCAAAACTTAGGAATAGGGGGTTGGTAAAGTGCAAACACATAGAAATGAAAATTCAAAAGGGTTCTCACAAAAAATATCATATGCCAAAAATACCAAAAAAGTAGAAAATTGTGAAAAAGAACAAAAAAATTGGAGGGGAAAAGAAAAATTTGAGGCCGTACAAAACTTGAGGAGGAAAAGTGAAAAATGTCAAAAAGGAGCACAAAATGAAAAAGAACAAAGAGAGATAGTCATTAGTAAGAAATTAAGGGATTAATTGAAGTTCTAGACCATATCAAGAAAAAGAAAAATGAAGGAAAAAGTGCTAATGAGACAAAAAAGTGATTAGTAGGAACACTGATCTTAGGCCTCTTGGGCTAGACTCTTAGGCTTAAAAATTCAAGTATATGTTAAGATCAGGATAGTACTCAAGAGGTTTGGGAAAATGCGAAGCTTAAGTATTAGGTCTAAGGCTTAGTGAGTATTCGCCCTTGTTAACTGACCTTCGGCTTGCGGGACTCTCTAACCTAAGCACCCCAAATCCACACCCAGTCTGGTTCAGTGCGCATAACTGTCAAAATCACGCAAAAGCGTTTAAGTGTTCTGAAAAAGTCGCCTAGATTAGGAGCGGCCGATCAACACAAGTTGATTTGGATGAGTTACTGGTGCGAAGAGGCAAGAAATTCCCCTCGATGATGCGCAATAACATATCGTCTCCTCGATGCTTATCTCCTAGGATATTTACATATCCTACCAGGGGCACGTAAGCACTCTGTGCTGGTTCAGATGCCATCGGCATCATTTTCACGAAATGTCGATTACCAGGATCTGGATTTTGCTACAGAACGCCATGGGCGAGATTATCTTAAAATCTCGAAAGCCAGGGTTCTGGGGGTTGCCATGGGCGGTGCTATCACGAAGCACCAATTGCTAGGGACCTTTGAAGGATTAATGATGGGGACAAGGAATCCGATACAGACCATGTTGAGAAGCCAATCTGAAGCTAGAAATAAAAAGAAAAGAGAGAGAAAACTCTCCTAACAAGGAAAATCCTCTGCCTCTCTCTTACATAAAATGCATTGCAAACTGAACTGAGGCTAAAATACATTGCAAGCACAGGTGCTTTAACCGCGGAGTCCAACGAACCTTAAGATAGATCCTGTGGGCCTTAAAAACCTTCGTGGAGGATCGAGGATAGAGCTGGTCAGGTCCGGATCTTGGTTGGTACTTGAGTACCTCTAGGCCTACTTTCAGCATTCTAACCTAATCAAATGGAAAAGAGAAAAGCACTAATCATAACCTCTGAACATCAAGGAATTCATGGTCTAGAACATGTGTTAAAACCTTAAAATTTTGCTAAGGGACTAGCAAAAGCTAGTCATGGGGGTATAATGGGAACACCATCATGAGCCTTAACTAACTCATTTTAACCCTGAAAAGAGAACAAAAGCTCCTACATAACCAAATGGAGGTTCTAACTCAATGAATAACTGGTCTGAGAGAAAAGTAAGAAATAAGGGGTAAAACTGTAATTTTACCATTGCATTACAATAACAGTTTTTCTCGTGGGTGAAACACAGGTCAAATGGTCTTAACAAGATAAAAAGTGGGTTAGCTTAGACAGAAAAGGGTTCAAGGAATTCTAGGAATTAAATGACTTCTAATAACCCTAAAACAGACCCACCTGAGTTGATAAGGTTCTGGTCAAGATAAAATTCACCTAAGCCCTCTAAAAATTATGGAAAATTATCCTCTATGGTTTAGAACCTTCAATTGGGTCCTTAGAGCCTATTTTAACCTAAATTGGGGTCTTAGTCAAACATTTAGCCGAAATTGGTTTTTTATGTAAATTGCCCAGTCAAACATGGTCAAACCTAAAATCCAAGTTTACCATTGGATTTATTAGGTCTAAATTAGGTTTATACCAAAATTTGGACCTAAGGGGAATTCATCTTGACCTACTTTGCAAATAGGTCCAGCCTAATTACATTTCTACCCCTATCTTTTGTAAATCTCAGCAGAAACCCCCCTAACTTAATCATCATTCTTTGCAATTAGGTCCCTCCACCATTATAGCAGAGGGAATCCTACTCCGGCCAGGTTTCAAAGGCAAGAACCCTTTGATCTCTTAGAGAATTCCCTTCAAAATTGAAAGGGAGATTCTCTGAGAAATCTCCTCCAATGTGAACCCCTTGATGAGACCTAATTCCTACCTTCGCATGAGAGATTTGGGTCTCTCTGAGTTTCCATCTCTAGCGACATTTCCATGCTTGGAAGCTTGGCTTCCAAGTACAAACTCAACCTCCAAGGCCTATATAAGAAACCTTATATCATTCCCCACCTCCTCTGCTTGGATTTGGTCCGGTCCACCCCACTTTCTTCTCTCCTCGTTGGCCACAACTTCTCAACAAGCTTCGACGGCTCCATCCTCTCTCTCTCCTTGCTCAACCACAATACTAGTTGTTTGGTTACCATCCTCTCAATCATCCGTGTCGGCCGCACCAGCCCAAACGCTACCTCTACCCCTGTCGTCGCCACCGCCTCACCTATGAAGAGCTTCGTCTCCGTCGATGGCAACATGAGTCATCCGCCATCCTTGCCTCCTTCATCCTTAGGTTAGGCTAGTTCAATTTCTCTCTCTCTCCTCTTCCTGTTCCCCCTCTTTATTTCTTGAAACTATCCCTGGACACCACAAATCACCACCACCTTCTTCACCTCCAGCCACACTCCGGCGAGGCGTCCCAGCCGCTCCGCACCTTCATCCACCTCGCCATCCACTCCACAAGAATCACCACACCTCACTGAATGTAACCCCTCACCTCACTCACCATGCCACACATCCAAAACATCCCCTGAACTCACCCGTACACAGCCACAAGGTGACCTAGGCACGCACTCTTCGGCCACCACACGCCACGTCGACCCTTACACTACCTTCTTCATGTTTAGGCGAAGCTCCCTGAACTTTCTGACGATGCCGCAGGGCCGTTTTCTTGCTGACAGGGTTAGAGGTCTCCACCGCCATTGATTCAGGAAGGAGCTTGCTTGGGAGCCCCCTCTAGGTCTCCTTGCTCCAGGCAATAGGTCCCAAGTTGCGCAGACTATATTTGCACATAGCCTCAGCCAAGCAATTGGCACTGACGCCCTACGCAACTGCTGCAATCTGAGGAGGAATTCTGCTGCTGGTGCTCGCGAAGAATGGCGGGACATTTAGTCCTACCTCAGAAGTGGAGGAGAGGACGTAGCGAAGTAAACTATAAAGGTGGTAGAGGCTTATCACCTCCTGACCACGGGGTGAGGTCCCACTCGCCCTCACTGCCTCATCTGTGACCCACTTCCTGCGGACCTGGCCCTGACCCGTATACCCGACCAGCCTGCACTCCTCGCCCACCACTTACGCCGGTGGGCTTGGTCCTAGGTGCGCATACACGACCCGATTACCCGAGAAGGCTCTAGCAGAGCGAGCCTAGGAGAGGAAGAAGAAGAGAGATCGTGGGGGCAGGTAGGGGTAGGTTTTGCTCTTGTAAGCAAGAGGAGAAGAAGAAGCCAAGGAAGGAGCAGGCGGCAGCCAGAGAAGCTAAGGAAGGGGAAGGCAAGGCTGAAGGACAAGAAGCTGAAGCGCTGAAAAGAAAGAAGGAAGAAGAAGAAGATGTCGAGAAGGAGGAGCCACAGAGATAGAAGGAAAGGAGAAAGAAGAAGAAGAAGACATGGGCCAGAGCAGCTAAAGAGAGAAAGAAGGATAAGGCACTAAGAAATCAGAGAAGAAGAAGGAGGAAGAAAGCCAGCCTGAGATAGAGAACAGAGAAGAGGAATAGAAGCGCTGTAGCAACCTTATATTTATGACATATGATTTCCAAAATCAGACGTCCATTTTTTTGTGCTTCTTCTTTATACATTGACGTGTTTTTGCACTATACTCTAGTTTTCATTGCATATTATATTCAATCTTAAAGTTGTGCTCTTGATTTTTAAACCACAATTTGCTCCCTGTGTTCGACCTTGGACTTAAAACTTCGAGTAATAAATTTTTTTTGTTTTCGAGCAATTTCAACTATAATATGATGCATTGATTTTAACATTGATCTCGCTTCGCTAAAACACTAAGGCTGGTTCTGATGACAGTCAGGAATTGGAATGGTTGTCAAGAAAGAACGCTGAACCTCTCAAGCCCTCTAAGACCCTCTTCCCTACCCCACACCTGAGAGACTTCAACTCACATAGAAGCTACTTCTTAAAATCTTAGCTCACAGTTTTGATTAACGAAGGAATATCCTGACGACTACATCCTATGGTAGGGTGGCAAGTGTGGATTGACACTCTTTCATGTCAACCCATCAGTCTTAGAGTATGCTTTGTCTCCACCTTTGTTTCCCACACATATCTGCTTGAGGAGCCTTTGCCTCCTCATCGCACACTCCCGGAGGTCACTACTTATGTCTATTATGCAAAACCTCCACAAATAGCTATGGAGTACCCTCTTTTCACTTGCTTCTGGTGAGTATTTGGCCTCACTATCCAACACCAGCTTGCCAACATCTTGCGTTACTTACTTGCCAGCCCAGGTTGGTTACGTATCTTCTGTGGTTCTCTTTCTACGTCCCTTCTAGAACCCAATTTATGAGCTATCCGAACTCCACCTCAGGTAATATCTTTCCTTGCTTTTGCTTTTCAGAGAGGACATTGTCAGATTTAGGGATGGGGGGTATAACTTCAGGTTGTTTATAACATTTATACATATTCCGCATGCAATTAGGGCAACAATCTTGCATTGAGAAAAAAAATAGAAAAAAGAAAAAGAAAAAAAACAACAGAGAGGAAGGAGATGAAATCATTATGAGATAAACTTCGAATATATTGAGGAGAGATACAGAAAGAAAGTTTGCAAAATTATGCTGGTCCCAGCAATTGATTATGGACGAATTACCTAAGTTCTAGGCCAGAATGAATGAATAAATAAAGTCTTGAAGTGCTAGAGAAAAGGAGATAAGTGAGGAATATCGACCATAGGCCTCCTGGGTCTATTTTAGGGCTTAAACACTCATGTATTTGTTAAGATCTGGACTATTCCTAAAGAGGTTGAGGGAGTTGCAAGGATGATGTATTAAGTCTAAGGATTAGGGAGTATTCGACCCCGTTGCCTGCCCTTTGGATTGCAGGCTTAGTAACCTAGGCACCCAAAAAAATCATACACTGGTCTGGTTTAGTGCGCATAAAGAAGAATAATGCCAAAAAATAAAGTGTATCCATTTTGAAAATGTTTTCCCAGAAAGTTGACTTAGGAGCGGCTCGAAGACACAAGTTGATTGGACAAGTTCTTGGCATGGAGTGGAGGAATGTAAAAAAATCCCCTCGAAAATGCGTTATAACATATCATCTCCTCGATGCTTGCCTCCTAAGATATCTAAATATCCTACAAGGGGCATGGAAGCATCTTGTGCTAGTTTAGATGCCATCGGTGCCACTATCCCTGAAATGTCAATCGCCAGGGGCTAAATTTAGGTACAGAATGCCATCGGTGGTACTATCCCAAAGTGTCAAAAGCTAGGGTTCTAGGGGCTGCCATGGGCGGTGCTATCCTGAAGCATCGATTGCCAGAGACCCTACGAGGATTAATGGCGGGGACAAGGAATCCGATATAGATCATGTTTATAGATAATCTAATGTTGAGTCTAGTAGAATTTAAAAAGAAAGAGAGAAAACTCTTGAAATAATATTTCTCCCTCTCTCTCTCTTACTAAAAATACATTGGCAAGCTAGACCCAGCCATGTTGCACATATGCACAGGTGCTTTGACCGCTGGGGTCAACAAACCTCTAGTAGTTTTTGCGAGCCCTAGAAACCTTCACGGTGGACTCATAGCTGAGGTTGGTCAGGTTCGTATCTTGATTGGCACTTGAGTACCTTTAGGCCTAAAGTTGGTATTTCAATCTAATTTCTAGAGATATGACATGATAAGGCATCCTGGTGGCAAAATCTGGCTTGGAGATCCGGTCTGCTTCAAATGATTTTGCTTGGGACTAGAAAAACGTAGGTATGGGGGTATTTGATAGGTCTACTATAGTGGACAAAATTAGAGCCTAGGTACATTGTCATTGAGATAAGAAGTTAATTTAGAGTATGCATTATATTAACAAAATCATGTAAGATGTAAAATCATCATTTCATGCATTACATCATTATAAAAGGGAAATTTGAATCGAATCCTACTCAATTTGGAATGCCATTTGATTTGTAGGAGTTCTCCACTTTCCATATTGAAGGGTTGCCTCTCTCCTAGTTAGAATTATTTTCCATGGAAATCTTTTTTTGAAAGTCTCATGCAAAAGAAAAATGAAAGAAAAGGAAAAATAAAGAAAGGGGAAACAAATAGTCAACCATCCCCCTCTTTCTCTCCCTTGTGAACATCTCTCCCTCTAATTCCCTCCCTTTTTTTGGCAACATAAAATTACTCTTTCCTTCTCTAACTCTCTCTCTCATTCTTTTTTTTTCTCTTTATATAACAGGGAACGACAGGACTATAGAATCATCTCCTCTCCAAGGGAGGTCTACCCTCTCCAATTCTCTCCCTTTCCAAAGGGAGGAGGTAACTCCTCCATTGTCGACAGCACACCATCAATGCATCTCACCTCCAACGACCACCACCGTGTCTCACCTACAACAAATCATCACCGCATTTGGTAGTGACAGCACCGACACCTGCAACTACATTTTCGACTTCACGATCGTGTGCCCAACTCCACCACCATGAGCCACCGTTAGTGCACCTCCAACTACCATTGCAAGCCACCATCAAAACTTCAATATCATGTCAGCTCCCCTAGCTAAGTCATTCGGGAACCCATCCCGGACGTCTGAAGACCACCACCATGCTCCATCTTCTTCTCCTTCTCCTTTTGTTCTACAACTCCACCAACATAGCTCACCCTCAAACCGACCGCCACCATCATCAGTGCAGCCGAATCCTTTCCTCTCACCGCTCAGCTTCAGCCACCTTCTCTTTGCGAGCAGCAGAGACACCCATCCTCGACTGTGGGACCACCCTTCTCCATCGTGTGCTTCCTCCACCTACGTGTGTAGCACCACCATCATCAGCAAGTGTGTGCGTATCCTTTCCCATGCATCTCTAGCCCCAGCAGCCCCTCCTCTTCCTCTTCTTCTTCTTCTCCATCGACGACCAACAGAGAGGAACCCAAAGCGGGCATCCAACTACCTCAACGTAGCCACGTCCACGGGCCTCGAAACTACGCGCCATCAACACCAATGATTTCTCCTCGACCTCACGACCTCGACCATGACCTCAGACACACCAATTGCAGCCCACGCATGCTGGTGAGCCGCCGCCACCACCACCACTCCTCCTCGTCACTGGCAAGAGCTGTGACCTCTGTTTGTCAAGCCACTACCACCATTAGGACCCCCTTATCGTGGCCAACCTCCACCGAAGGTTTCGCCGGCCACCATGGCCTCAAACGTGCCCACGGTCAAGAGGGTTACATCCTCTGTTTTTGGGTTGATTACTTATTACATTGAATGCCATTGAAGAAGGATTGATTTTTGGATTTTTGGTTATTTTATTGTGTAAACAATGTGGTAGGACCCTCATATTTTTATGTTATTATTCAACGCATTTTATCACCTTTGATTGCATCAAATTGGATTTCAAAATTGCACTCAAGCACACATGCATTCAAAATTACATAACATGCCACTACACATGTATCATCTACATATTTTGAGAGCTTGATTTCTGACATGGAATTTACATAAATAGTCCATAACTTCTCATGAAATTGCAAGTTACATTCAGAGCAGCATATTTATTAAATTGACTTCACAAATGTCTCTGCTTACATGATGGCTTCATACCTGTGAAATTATTGCAGTTGTTCCTCCCTGTGGATACGACCTAATCCATCATGGTTACTTTTACTAATAATTAGTTTTATTCAGGATTTTTCCACCATGCGATTTCACTGTAACGACATATTTGTTTTGATACATCTGCAAGCGAAAGACGACTAACCACTCCTCTTCTCTCTCATAGACCCAGCATTGTCGGATCCAGCTACTCTAGTAAGTGGGTCTCGAACATTGTCCAGGGTCATCGGCATGGGTGGTGACAGAGGAGTGGCATAGGCAGGATATTGGGTGAGATGGGTAGGAGGGACTCGACTCCTCGTGTTACTGAGCGATAAGTCAAAAACACAAAAACACTTTATGCGCTGTTGTTGCTTTGGAATCCCACGATGAGGGACTAAGGTTCCTGGCTTCTTCGCGCAAAGCTACAGTGGAGGTCTCATTCAATTTGTGCAAGCTCGCAGCTGGAGCCTTTGATTGAGGACCTAGGTGTGGACATGGAGGATTTCTGCAAGGCCTGAAGGTGGAATCGTGGGCTAATGTGGTCGGAGGACTATGGATGTCGTAAGAGATGATGGCGTCAGTAGAGGACGGCGGTCTACCCTGAAACAATGAATAAGGCCTCATGACCACATTAGAATGCCTCAGGAGCTTCGGCTGGGCTTGGAGAATGTGGTGGTAGCAGTTTCGTGGTGTGAAGGTACATGTGGAGGGTGGATGATGACAGAGAAGGTGAGTGGATGTGGGTGTGTTCGGGGGCGTGATTGAGGTGGTAATCCCCTCAATTTCTTGAGGGGTTTCGTGTAGGTGGATGAGGTTGAGGTTGTGAAGTTGTTGGCGAGAAGTTTGGTTGTTTTTGGCATCGGGGAAGCCACGTCGGAGGTGCTACCGGACATGGAGATGATGAGGGGCGAACGGCGGCGTTGTGGGTTGAATTAAGGGATTAAAGGAAGGAAAGGGAAGTGTTAATGTAGCTAGATCGTGTTTTAACAAATATCTCGTTGTAATATAGATGAACTTTTCGTGAAAACAAATAAAAATTTATAACTCAAAAATCAGAGTATCCGAGCTCGAACAAAGGGAGCAATCTGAGTATTCCAAAACTTGAGAACACAACTTTTAAATAAAAAGAAATGACTAGTTCAATAGAAGTGGCATGAGAATGATATGGAAAGAAATTGCTCAAAAAGAATGGACGTCTGATATTGCATCAGACGTCTTAAAGTTATTTCTCATGTTCTTCTCTTCTACTGGTCTTCTTTTCTTTTTCTTCCTCAGCTCCTTCTACTCTTCTTCTTTTTCCTTCTCTTCTTGATTTTCTTCTTGTGGCTAAGTCCTGGCTTTGCCTCTTCTTAGGTTGCCTTCTTATTTTTCTTCCACTTCTTCCTTTGCTTTCTTGCTTCTTTGTCTGCCCCTTGATCTCTCTCTTCTTCTTTCTTGGTCTGCCGCACCTCTGCTTCAGGGTGGTCTTCCCCTTCTTCTTCCTCGCTCGCAGCGGCTAAGTCCCTTCTTCCTTCTTTAGCTGCTTCCTCCTTAGCGTCCTCTTCCTGCACACAAGCACCACGCAACAAAACCTACTCCCCTACCCTTCCCACACATCACTCTCTCTCTGAATCTCTCTTTGGTATGCTCTCCCAGAGCCAGGTTATAGGGTCGGGTCGCACGCCCAGGTCCAGGTGCATTGGCATGGGTGTGGTGCACGAGGAGTGCTCAGGTGGGTAGTCGGGTCGGGTCACCAGATCCGTGGGATGAAGTTGTGGATGAGGTGCGTGTATAAGTGAGGAGGGACCTCACCCCAGTGTATTAGAGGAAACCCAACGATAGCACAAAATCATTTTAAAGTACTCAAGCGCCTTATGACTTATGAATGTGGGACTAATGCTCCATCGGTCTTTCTCACGTGCCGCAGCAGACCGTTCCTCCAATTGCAGCAACTATAGGTTTTGTGGTGCAACTTTCTGGAACAGATGACTTCACGAGATCTCCCTGAATCTGCTGCACCTGGAATCCTGAAGTCCTTCAACCTGGAGCGAGAGTGCAACCTCCTCGAGTCACCGCTAATGGCAGCTGAAGCTCAAACCCTTCTCAATACAAAATGAAGCTTGCAGCTCTATCAGACCACAGGGGGACCTTCGCCGTGTCACGGCGAAGGTGAGGCGGTAGGTGGCAGGCCGCAGGGCAGCCTAGGCATGCTTGCCTAGTTTTCTCTGTGGCCGGACGGATGGGTTAGGTTGGGGGATAGTTGTGGCAGTGTAGGCGGTCTGTGGACGAGTGGAGGATGTTCAGTGGAGTGTGGCAGAGGTTGTCCGGTGGTTGGCAAGATGTGTGGGGCTACGGAGTGACGGGAGCGTCTCGCCGGAGGGTGGCTGGAGATAAGGAAGATGGCGGTGAACAGTGACGGTTAAGGGGCGTTGTGTGAAATAAAGTGACGAAAACGAAAGAGTTGAAGACAGGGAGCTTATTTGGATTGTTGGGAGTGAAGGGGGGTAGCGGAGACGGACGGCTCGTTTGTGTCGTCGTCAGAGAAGACGGCCTTGAGAGAGATAACAACGATGAGGAGGAGGACAGGAAGGTGTGCGCTTGGTGCGGGGCGACGCGGGAGGATGTGGTGGGGTGAACCTTACTGCTGGTATGGCAGCAGAGTGACGAGAGGGAGGAGGAAGAATCGCCAGAGCTTGCGGGCTACTTGGCCGGAGAGAGGAGAGATGAAATTTGGAGGATTCTATGGCCAAAACATGTCTGAGAGATTCGTAGAGGGTCGGGGGTCCTTTTATAAGTGCTAGCCGAGATTCTAGTGCATGGAGGGCAAGCCTTCTCCCACCGACATCTCACAGGAGAAGGAAGGTAGTTGGGATTCCAAATCTCTCGTGCGTTCGCACGAGAGATTGGACTGAAATCAAAGATTGTGATTGGGCTCAGATGGAAGGGGATTCCTCAGAGAATCTCCCTTTCAATTCTGGGAGGAGATCTTTGAGGGATCAGTGAGTATTCCCCTTCCCTTCCTCTTCGGAGAAGGATTCCTCCCCATTAATGGCGGAGGGTCCTGTTTGTAAGAGTGGCGAGGTAGCTAGGGGGGTTTATGTAATGGTTTTCAAAAGATAAGGGTCAAAATGTAATTTAGTGTACTAATTTGAAAAGTAGGTCAAGATGACCTTCGCTTAAGTCCAAATTTTGGTAAAAACATAATTTTGACCTAAGAAATCCAATGGTGAAGTTGGATTTTAGGTTTGACCATGTTTTGCATATTTTGCATAAAAACCCAAATTAGTCAATTGATGAGTTAAGACCCCAATCTAGGTCAAACTAGGTTCCAAAGGCCAAATTGAATGTTATAAACCCTAGGGGATATTTTTCCATGAATTTTAGAGGGCTTACTTGATTTTTATCCTTATCGAAACCTTGTTGACTTAAGCGAGTATGTTTTGGGGTTACAAGATGTCATTTAATTCCTAGATTGCACATGAACCCATTTCTGATTGAATCAACCCAGTTTTTATCTTATTAGATCATTTGACCTATGTTTTGTCTCTGAGAAATCCCGTTTATGTGCTGCAATGGTAAAATTGCAATTTTACCTTTTATTTCCTGTTTTCTTCTCAGAACACTTGTTCCTTCAATTAAGTCTTTTCTAAGTATGCAGGAGCTTTTATTCTTTTTCTTGGATCGAAATGAACTAGTTAGGGCTCATGATGAGGCTCTCATCATACCTCCATGCCTAGCTTTTGCTAGTCCCTTAACAAAATTTCAAGTTTTTAACTTCTGTTCTAGACCCTGAGTGTCTGTCATCAGTTATGTTAAGTGCTTCTCTTTTTCTTTTGTGATTAGGTCAAAATGCTGACAATAGGCCTAGAGGTACTCAAGTACCAACCAAAATCAGGACCTGACGCACTTTTTCCTCAGTCTTCAGTAAAGGTTTTTAAGGCTCGCAGAAACTATCCTAGGGTTTCTTCGACTCCGCAGTTAAAACACCTGTGCTTGAGACATTTTTAGCCTAGGTTCAGTTTACACTATGTTCTTTTTAATAGAGAGACAGAAGATTTATTTGTTTAGAGAGTTTTCTCTCTCTTTTCTTTTTATTTCTAGCTTCAGATGGGCTTCTCAACACGGTCTGTATCGGATTCCTCGTCCCCATCATCAATCCTCAAGGGTCCCTAACTATCGATGCTTCGAGATAGTACCACCCATGGCAACCCCCAAAACCTTGGCTTTCGAGATTTCAAGATAATCCCGCCCATGGCATTCTGTGGCCGAATTCATACCCTGGCGATCGACATTTCGTGATAATGCCACCCATGATATCTGAACCGGCAGAGTGCTTACATGCCCCCAGTAGGATATTTAAATATCCTAAGAGAAAAGCACCGAGGAGATGATATGTTGTTACGCATCTTCGAGGGGAATTTTCCACCTCTCCACGCCAGGAACTCATCCAAATCAACTTGTGTTGATCTCCCACTCCTAATCTAGGTGACATTTTCAGAACATTGAAATGCTTTTTGCATGATTCTGATATTTATACGCACTAAACCGGACTGTGTGTGAATTGGGGTGCTTAGGTTACCGAATCCCACAAACTGAAGGTCAGTTAACGAGGCCAAATACTTCCTAAGCCTTAGACCTAATACTTAAGCTTCGCATTTTCCCCAACCTCTTGAGGATTATCTAGATTTTAGCGGATATGTGAATTTTTAAGCTAAAGAATCTAGCCCAAGAGGCCTAAGACCAGCGTTCCCGCTAATTTGTTGTTATGTCTTTTTAGCACTTTTCTTTTATTTTTCTCTTTTTTTGATGTGGTCTAGAACTTCAGTTAATCCCTTAGTCTTTGATGTAAACACATTTACACTATTTAAGATGTCTATTTATGCATGTTCTTAAGCATAGGATTGCATTTCATGATATAAATATTGCATTACATGCATCATCTTGCATTTAGAATAGTTTGAATAAAATGGAGGTTAATTGTCTCCTTTTATGTGCTTGGACAGGGAAAATATTTTATTAGGGCCTCGGATCAAAGATCCAACCGTACGGATGTGATTAGGGCGACGATTGGAGTTCAACGACTCCAAGATCGCCCTAATCAGGCATCCGTAGAATCAGATAGTGACCTAGGAACCCTAGAAGATCAAGGGCCAGGATGTTGTAAATCCGCACTTCAGATGATAAATCGACCACACGGATGAATTCGGATCGACGATTGCAGCCCAATGACACAAAAATCGAGTCAATCCGACATCCGTGGCATCATCTACAGCTTCCCGAAGATGGACGACCAAGATAGTGCCACGTGGTGCCATCTCAGCCGCCCAAACGGCCACTTGCGTCTTGTGAAAGCCCTACACCCGATCGCTCTCCACCATTGGATTGATCTTAATCCAATGGCTGTGGGCGCTCGCATTTAAAAAAGCCAGCTCGACCATCCGAGCCCCATGGTGCAGTGGTCGAGCACGGGGCGCGGGTTCGATCTGCGGCGAGGCGCTGGAGGGCGCGGGTTCGATCCGCCAAGATCGAACGACCGCACGCACCCGATAGCGTCGACGCGCGATTGGACACGCAATCAGACGTGCAATCAGATGCGCAGGGGGCGTGCAGCGCGTGGGCGTGGATGCATCTTAAGCCGTCCGATCTCGCGATCGGACGGCTGAAAAGCACTGGACGTGCGTGGACGTTGAGGAGCGGGCAGCCGAGGAGGCGCGCGTGGGCGTAGAGGCGACGCCCACGTCGGGGCTTTACTGACGGATCTATCCATCACTAAAGACCCCTTATTTATTGTTTTGATGTTGTAATGTCCATTTTGCCCCCACTCCTTGCAACTATAAAAGGAGACCCCCTCCATACGAAATTCTCATCCCTTCTTTCTCCTCTCTACCCCTCCAAAGCTCAAAAGAAGCTTGTCCACACCCGGGATGCTTCTTGTGAGATAAAGTCCAATTTTCGTTCCCCTTCGGAAGTGGATCCCGCGACGACGACGCCGTGCTGCTCCGTTCCCGTTCTTATGCTTCGTCCTCCTTCGTCCTGCTTCGTTCTCCTTCGTCCAGGCGTCGTCCCATCCGGCTCATCCTCCAAGCAATCGTCGAGGAGGATAACTTCTCTCTCCCATTCTTATTTACAGCTTTTCTAGTGTAGAATTTTCCTGCTTTATAGTGTAATTGATTTTCCACTTTCTAGTATAACTTTTATAAACAATTGAAATATTGAATGCATGTTCTCTTTCTCTCTCTCTCTCTTATAGTTTGATAGCTCCATTGTAATTATATCGCCCTGCTTATAAAAAAATCCTAAAAAAATATAATTGCGAATATAGATCAACGTAGCCTCCCTGTGTTCGACCCGAAATTCTTTTCGATATAAATTTTATTTGTTGAACTTGAATTCTTCGCATTTCTTGCACTTTATTTGTTTTCTAATTAGCTTTCTCTTGTGTCTATTGTTTTGGAGAGACCTCCATCATGGAATCAACAAGCGGTACACTGGAGTAAAGTGCAGTTGAAGACAACTGCAAGTGCTCCCCCATTCTTTCCCCCTCCATAGATTTCATTCGCCACATTAAATCCAAATCCCAATTAACCTAGGTGTTTGCATAAATCCTAGGAATAGTTTGGTTGTTTGGATTTTCACTCACATTCATTCCACCCTCATTTATAAAAAAATAACAAAAAGATAATCTTGTGGGTAATATTCAACAAACACACAACACACCCACATTCAAGGCACTTGATCAACTTGATTTGTTTTCTACTCAACCGGGTTTTGATCTGTGGAACCAGTACACATAAAGCAACACATAACAGAGTAGAAATCATTCTAGGTTAATCATCTTTAAGTGCCTAACTTAGTGGTGCATTTGTGGGCGGTTGTTTGAGTTGTTTGGGCTGCACCACTTTATTTAAAATCAACTCATCAAGTAGCTCCTCCTTAGGGTTTTCAATCTAGGTATATTCCAGGCACTCCACTTTCTTTCTGATTTTAAAGGAAAACAATTTTCACCCGTGTTTTACAACTTGGTTTGCCTAGAAACATGATTGCAATTCACCTAATTTGAAACCCTAAAAGCTACTTAAGCAAGATTTGAACACTAAAATTCACACATTATCAATAATCTTGCTTGAAAACCCTGGTTGTGCACACACACACAAATCAATAATCATTAAGGGCACAACCCATTTAAAGGGCCCATCACATTCCAAAGCACATTCAAACCTAGCCCTAAATAAAACAGAGTAGACGTTGGCCTTAAGGATTGGACTCGCTCTTCAGAACTCAGAACGAGATTATTTTCGATTAGTCTATTTCTACTATTCAATCTGATGTCTAGCTAGGGGAGCAGAGTCAAACGATCGCGGCTGGGGGGTACACTAGGAACCGGAGGCGCAAGCCGAAGGAAGAACCTTCTCCCAAGTCCCTCCTTCTAACTAGTTGGATTGAACAGACAGAAGTAGATCAAAATCGTTCCTTTATCTCAGGATGGGTTTTGAGAGTCTGTAGGTCTGTAGGCTAACCCATTTAAGGACAGGTTTGATTGTTTGTATTGCAGGGCACCTTTCTTCCTCCCGAGTCTCATGAATCCTTCCACATATTTCACACTTTCCCACTCTTTCCCTCCTGTTGTGAATTATCCTGAACATGACGATTATCCCAACTCGTATTGTAATCAACCATCAGTTAGTTGGGATACTTCAGATTGGGGATACAATTCTGGACCCCTATGTTTAGGGTCTAACCCTGAACACTTTGATTCTGATTTCTATCCTTCTCAGAGCTACATCGATTATAGATCGTCTTCCTTTCATGCACAACCTAATACGATCTACAATCAAGAAGGATACATCGATCCTTACCCATCCTCTGATTTCACTGCCTCTAGGTCATCACCATCTTTTCAACAATCTGAAATGACCTACTATCAGGAAGGGTATAACGAATCTCAATTTGTTAATTCCCCTGCATTAACCCCAAACCTGCCCAACCCTGAATCAACTCCTTTGGTTCAGGCTAACCAGGTTCAAGATAAGGTTCTGGCTAACTTGAGGAATATCATACAATCTTTAGAAGTTCAGCCAATACCTTGCACTGAGAGATTGGAGCCCCTAATTGAAATGATTGATGATTTGAATAAGTCTTTGTTGGATTGGCTCCAGGATGTTAAGGATAAGAACCCGGGTGAGTTTTTACTTGGGAAATTAGCAAAATTGACGATGAGATTCATGGTTGCTTTGATTCAATCTTGGAATAATTCCCAGGATGAACCCTCTTCAGGAAAGCCAATGACAGAACCCGCTCAGGCACCTGTTAGGGGGGACACGTGTTACGAGGCTGACCAGATTGAATTAAAACAACCAATTAAGGATGATCTGATTTCTTCGCCTGAGATCCCTAAGCCGGGTTACGAGGAAACGTATGTCTCCTTGGAACACAAAGTGACAACTGATTTTGGGATATACATTGATACGGATCCTGATGGTGAAGATTCAAGTTACGAAGTCCCACGCGAGTTTTCTGAACATGATTTCTGTGAGACGATTGGGCTTGAGGAATCTGATAGATCATTTGATAGCCCAATAACTGAGGAAACTGATCTTATTAGGGCACACATTACGGGTCCAGAATCACATTTTCTGGAGGAATTAATTCAATGCCCTGATTATCAGTTACACCCTGTTGAGCTTATTGATGATTCTAATACTGAGATAATTAAGCCCAAGTCAATTTTGATTCTGCCACATCATTTAGACTTGGAGATTTCAGACGGGGTAATGAATATACAAGAGGTCCTGGAATTTGATCTGCTGAATGAGGAGAATAGGAACTGGGAAGTTCAGATTTGGGAAGTCAATTTTGGAGGAAATAGAAAATTGAGTCGAAGGGTTCCTTTTAAGCTGAAACCATCAAATCAGAACCCTTACGACATTTGTTTCGAGGATGTCAAACCCAAGCACACATTCAACGATTATCCTTCTGAGCTTCAATTCTCTATAACCCGACTTTTTGGTCATGGGTTGCATCCTCAGAAATCGCAGGCCCGATCCCGCTTACATTCTGATTTTAGGTTTTGGGTAATTTTTATCCAGAACCTAAGATATTCTCGATTATGGGGTGTGGGTCAGCACCACAATCTGGTCCACATCTGTGGACCTTTGCTGATAGGTCAGAGGATTCTTCTGTTCATTCTAATTCTGACCTGCACATGTGAATTCTTCATTTCTTTTCTTTGTATAGTGTGCCTAGCTGAAGGCACTAAACTCAGCACTTGTACAGTTCTTTTTAAGTTTTCATCTCTGGGCGGACCTGACATTCACGCAATTCAGGTGCTTTCTACGTTTTTCCACTCTGTTTTATGTCTTTTTAATACAATGGGGACATTGCATTAGATAGGCATGGGGGCTGGATATTTATCTCTGAATTCATTTGTCAGCTCCGTAGATTTATTTTATTGTGATTAAAAAAAAAATCGAAATTGGGAAAGAGAATTTGGGTTTAAGAAAATTTTCAATCTTAGGAAAAACTACATTAAGATCTGAACACAATGACCCTTCAGGTCGTTGAACTTGATCAGCCCGTGTATCCACTAAAATGTGGATTTGTTTTTCGAGTTCTCGCCAACTTGAATTTTATTTTAATTGGAGTAAATAAGTTTGGGTGATAAGTACACGACTTATCAACCCGCCCTCCGATTTGAGGGAATTTTGAGTCATAAGCATCTACACACTTTCTTTGCACTGACTCGTTGTTCGGCGATTCTAACGAAAATTTGGTAGCTAATGAACCTTCAAGGGTGATATGGCTGGCAAGTTATCGTGGGTAACAGCCCATAGGTAGGTTGTCCAGAGCCCAGTCACTGGACCTTTCTCTTTTTCCTGCCCTTAGGTAAATCTTAGACCAGGGAAGCCACCTATTGAAAAAAAAAAAAGAGGAAAAAACTAAAAAAAAAAAATAAGCCACACTTCGCCGCACGAGTATGGCTGGCAAGTTGTCTGTGGTAACAGCTCATCGACTGGTTGTCCAAAACCCAGCTCAGAAAATGCACTAAAATTTCCCAAAACACTTTGGAAGAAGCGGAGAAGTAGAATAAACCGGGGAGATATACACTGGATTCACCCTTATGTTGACCCCGTAAAAAAAAATAATAATAAAAGTAGGGAGAAAGCTACCGGTTGTAAAGATATACTTTTAGGTAGAATTATGGTTAGGTCACCTAGAGGCGTAGAAATCCAAAGTCCGTTCTAATTGCCGGTCAACGAGTCTATCACAATCACAATAAGATGCTTAAAGCTTAGGGTTCTCATCAAATTTTGGGTGAGTTGAATGGCCGTAGAAAGCCACTCTTAAACCCGAAAATTTGAAAATCAAAAAAAAAATTAGAAAAGAGAAAAAGAGAAAAAGAAATTTTTCTTTTAATAAGGCGAGGGCTTAAAGCGGTCTGCATTTTGGCCGATACCCGGGCACTGTTGTGTCTTTGAAAGTTCAGTTCCTAAGTAGACAATTTCTTAATGATTGAAAAATAACTCAAGTCCAAATAATCTAACCTAATTCTTTTATAAATAGCATATAGTTCTTGCTAGGGACTAGCAAAAGATAGGCATGGGAGTATGATGTAAACACATTTACACTACTTAAGATGTCTATTTATGCATGTTCTTAAGCATAGGATTGCATTTCATGATATAAATATTGCATTACATGCATCATCTTGCATTTAGAATAGTTCGAATAAAATAGAGGTTAATTGTCTCCTTTTATGTGCTTGGACAGGGCAAATATTTTATCAGGGCCTCGGATCAAAGATCCAACCGTATGGATGTGATCAGGGCGACGATTGGAGTTCAACGACTCCAAGATTGCCCTAATCAGGCATCCATAGCATCAGATAGTGACCCGACAACCCTAGAAGATCAAGGGCCAGGATGGTGTAAATCCGCACTTCAGATGATAAATCCGACCACATGGATGAATTCGGATCGACGATCGCAGCCCAACAACACAAAAATCCAGTCATTCCGACATCCGTGGCACCATCTACAACTTCCAGAAGAAGGACGGCCAAGATAGCACCACGTGGCGCCATCTTAGCCGCCCAAACGGCCGCTTGCGTCTTGTGAAAGCTCCGCACCCGATCGCTCTTCACCGTTGGATCTTAATCCAACGGCGTGGGCGCTTGCATTTAAAAACGCGTGCTCGACAATCCGCGCCCCATAGCGCAGTGGTCGAGCGCGCTATCGCGAGCGCGGGGCGCGGGTTTGATCCGCGGCGAGGCGTTGGAGGGTGCGATCAATTGAGGTGCATGGAGCGTCAGATGAAGATCGGACGGTCGCGTGCTCCAGATGGCGTCAACGCGCGATTGGACGCGCAATTGGACGTGCAATCAGACGCACGGGCGGCGCGCAACGTGCGGGCGCGGATGCATCTTAAGCCGTCCGATCTCGCGATCGGACGACTGAAAATCATTGGACGTGCGTGGGCGTTGAGGAGCGGGCAGCCGAGGAGGCGTGCGTGGGCGCGAAGGTAACACCCACGTCGGGGCTTTAGTGACGGATCTATCCGTCACTAAAGACCCCTTATTTATTGTTTTGAAGTTGTAATGTCCATTTTGCCCCCACTCCTTGCAACTATAAAAGGAGACCCCCTCCATACGAAATTCTCATCCCTTCTTTCTCCTCTCTGCCCTTCCAAAGCTCAAAAGAAGCTTGTCCCACACCCGGGATGCTTCTTGCGAGATAAAGTCCAATTTTCGTTCCCCTTCGGAAGTGGATCCCGCGACGACGACGGCGTGCTGCTCCATTCCCGTTCTTCTGCTTCGTCCTCCTTCGTCCTGCTTCGTTCTCCTTCATCCAGGCGTCGTCCCGTTCGGCTCTTCATCCAAGCAATCGTCGAGGAGGATAACTTCTCTCTCCCATTCTTATTTACAACTTTTCTAGTGTAGAATTTTCCTGCTTTATAGTGTAATTGATTTTCCGCTTTCTAGTGTAACTTTTATAAACAATTGAAATATTGAATGCATGTTCTCTTTCTCTCTCTCTCTCTCTTATAGTTTGATAGCTCCATTGTAATTATATCGCCCTACTTATAAAAAAATCCTAAAAAAATATAATTGCGAATATAGATCTACGTAGCCTCCCTGTGTTTGACCCGAAATTCTTTTCGGTATAAAATTTATTTGTTGAATATGAATTCTTCGCTTTTTGAACTACAACAACAGGTTTTCCAAAACCAATCCCCTAAGCGTAGTGATTCGCAAAAAACACGTTCAACAGTCTTTTACTAATGACTATCTCTTTTTCTTTTTCATTTTGTGCTCCTTTTTGGTATTTTGCTCTTTTTCCTCCTCTCATTTTGTATGGCTCGAATTGTTTCTCCCCCTTCCTTATTTCTTTTTTTTTCTTTTCCAATATTTTTTTTCTTTTTTTTTTGAGTTGAAACCTTTTCTTGATATGAATTTTCCTGACATTTTGCACATTCATACCCCCCCATGCCTAAGATTTGCAATGTCCCCGTTGTAAATTAGGTGGGTTCGATTTCAGCTTAGTTCATGCATTAGGACAGGTGTTTGGTGAGCGAACGAGTCGAAGTGACTGTTGTGAATGATTTCTAATCTCGGGTAGGGGTACCTGAGGTGAAGTCGGCTATTCTAATGGATGAACCCTAAAGTGCAATATGAATTTCATGTAGAAATGTCAGAAAATGTTTTGAGTTTTTCAAAGAATGATGGGTTGCCTGGCGTTAAGCCCTGAGTTTTACGCCATCAGCTGGGCGCAATGAGCTCAAGGAGAATGGAGGGTAAAGGATGACTCAGCCAAATTTGTATCAGTCATGTCAATGAACGATTTGAGTCTCTGACCGTTCACAACAAAGGGCTTGGAATTGTGGCTGAGTGGGCTGATTTCAATGGCTCTATTTCCAAAGATTTGTCGGACTAGTAGGGTTTGACCCACTTAGATCGTAGCTTTCCTGGGAATAATTTGAGTCGGGCATCAAAGAGTAAAACCTTTTACCAGGATGAAAGAACTTTCTAGAAATGTGTTTGTCATGAAATGCTTTAACCCGTTCTTTGTAAATTCGTGAGTTCTCATACGCATCGTGGCGTAATTCGTCGATCTCGCTTATTTGAAGCCTTCTGTGGGTTTCAGCTTTAAAAAGATCTAAATTGCAATTCCATACTGCCCAATAGGCTTTATGTTCCAATTCGACGGGGTGGTGACATGCCTTCTTGTACACTAGTCTGAAGGGAGACATTCCTAATTAGGTCTTGTGGATGGTGCTATAGGCCCACAATGCTTCTGAAATTCGAGAAGACCAATCTTTTCTGTTAGGTCGAACAATAATGAAAGAGTGATCTTCGTTTTCGTTGAAAACTTTAACATAAAATGATGTGCCGTTGTATTTAATCGCATGGTAGAAAATCGCTTTTCAAGACATTAAAATTTTCAAAACCAACCACGAAGAGTTAGGTCATCCCCACAGGGAGGAATTAACCTATTAAAAAAGAAAAGAGTAATAATGCATAAAGGAATCGAGAATATTAATAGAGATGCATGCTAACTAGTGCTCTAATTTCCAGCACAAATTCTCAATATAGATAATTAATCAAGAAGATGAGGGTGCACATGCAAAATTACAACAATATAATATTTTAAATAATGACCTTGGTAATAGCAAACAATGTTAATATTAATCTCCTAACTAATGACACTATAATCAATATCACATATTGTATGTCATTTATAAGGAGAAATCAATTATATGTAAATCCAAATTAAGCAAGGGGTGTCCATGCAAATTTTTCTATAATATATTAATTCAAAAAATAAATGAACAGTAACTTTGACAATGGCATTTTCTGTAAATCTTAATTGTGGAGGAAACAGAGCATTTGCTCTCTCTCCTCCTAGCGAGAGAGAGAGAGCACCGGCGATCGTTGGAGAGGCTAAGGAGGTCGGCAAGGATGAGGGCTCTCCGATGGAGGCTGCGGCGTCGAAAGAGGAGGCTAGTGGTGGCCGGCTAGTGGAGGAGACTACTGCTGCCATGAAGGTTCTGTTGAAGGTTAAAGGCACTGGCTGCAGGTGGAGTTTAGCGTGCGCGTGCCTGCGGGCAGAGGCCCGGGTTTGCAGGTGCACAAGGCGGATGCCTACAGGCACTTGCAGAGGCACGGGTCTGTCGGCACGCAAGGCGGATGCCTGCAGGCGCTTGCAGAGGCGCGTGCCTGCGGGGACGTGCTGTGAGGGAGAGGCACGCGTGCGGGCGAGAGGGTGCACTTGGTGTCTTGGCGGTGCTAGGGAAGGCGATGTAGATGGCAGCGAGCGCCTGCAAGAGCTGCAGAAGGGTGTGCCTATGGGCACTTGCAGGCGTGCAGTGCGGAAGCGCGAGTGGCAGGTGGTACTGGAGAGAGAGGCGCACTTGCGGGCATGCGAGCGAGAGGGTGCGCACCTGCAGGAAGGAGGGGTCGCGTCTGCAAATTGTACAGGCGTTTGGTGGTGTGGGCGGTG
Source organism: Thalassia testudinum (assembly GCA_037157565.1). Taxonomy (NCBI): domain Eukaryota; kingdom Viridiplantae; phylum Streptophyta; class Magnoliopsida; order Alismatales; family Hydrocharitaceae; genus Thalassia; species Thalassia testudinum. The sequence goes on from JAZHRO010000055.1 coordinate 47,746,564, forward strand.
CGTTGCAGGAACGGGAAAGAGGAGGCGCTGGAAGGGGCGCTGCAGATGAGCGGTGTGCACTTGCTGGTGGGCTAGAGAGGTTGGAGCACACAGCTACAGGTGCGGCTGGAGGATGCTTGGCGTGTGTGCCTGCTATGGTGAGGGCGCGCGGGCGAGAGGGTGCACTTGGTGCTGAAGATGGGCAGCTAGTGGTGAAGGAGCGAGCATGGGCACAGTGCATGCGGTGGAGTTTTTCCCCGTAGGGGGGAAGATGCCTCCACTCCGCTCCTTTCCCTGCCCCCTTTTTAACTCCTCTCTCCCCACGTGCGTCATTTAAGGGATTTTCAAATCCCTTGGCTATTTTTGACCGGCGGGTGTTGAGGGGAGAGTTACAGCTAGCCGGAGGATGAGCCGTTTGCTAGAAGGGAAAATTTCCCCTCACATCCATGTTATTTTGCCAAATATTCTTCCTGCACATAAAAATAACATAATTATTACACATTAAGTTATAGCATGTTATAAAATTAATTCATGATGCATACAAATATTCTATAACTTAGTGTAGTTCTTAACAAACTTAAAATGTTAAAAGAGAATTACTTAGGCGTAACATTAGTCCATTAAAATGGACTCATCAAATACCCTCATGTCTAAGATTTGCTAGTCCCTAGCAAAAATAAAAAGTAATAGAAGTAATTAGAAGTTTTCTTCTTTTCTTACTTCAAAACTTTAGAAATCTAGACAAATGTGAAGTGCTGATAGCCTAGGTAACAGATCCAAGTGAAAGAGCCAATTCACATCGGGAGTTCGTACATCACCCTTGGCAAATATTTCTGTCGGGATAGGCAACTACTTCCCTCGGGGATAAAGCAGATGATAATATGTAATTTGACCCCGGCGTTTGGCTTAGGTAGGAGATATCGAGTTGAATGGATTTGTATTTGGTGGCACACATTCATCTGGTGCTACATATGGTCTAATACTGCAGACTCTAGATCTTTAGACTATTACACAAGTCAATTCTAAGAGAGGCTACAGAATTGTAGTCTTTTGATGTTCCTGGGCACTCCCTCTTTTCTTTCTTTCTGAGATCACGAATCTCGCCAAATTTAGAAATTGTACTCACTATTTGGTGGCCTCACATGGCATCCACATTTCAATTAAAGTCCTAATACTCTTCAACTAGGTTAGAGTCCTCAACCAATATTCGGGTGATCAGAAATACTAAAAGATAGGTATGGGTCATATTTAGTGGAATGCGAAAGGTGTTCCGTTGCCTCAGAAATAATATTACATTAGAAACTTGGACTTTTTTTTTTTGTAATATAACTATTCCTTCTTTTTCTTCTTCTTTTCTCTCTTCGCCTATTTTTTTATTTCTTCTTGCTTTTGTTTCTTTCTCAATCAACACAACACGATATGGACTTTTATTTATGAGGCATTATTAGGGATGATGATGGTAAAGAGGAAGTTGTGTAGTTTATGTGGTGGAAGTGCCTATTCTCGACATCAGGAAGAAATGGATAAGATAGACATATTTCTGACCTTTGACACTATTACCCTCATTCAGCCGAGGACTCTATGAAGGACAGTCGAAGCCATCCATCATAGTTATAGCTTTTTTAAGACTCAATCTTTGTGTATCTGCCTTATTTGGTGACTCTCAGGAATTCACACAAAATACGCACACAGGAACAGAGAGTGAAAACTACGCCTAACTCTGAAGTATCATCATCTAATTATCCAAAACTTAAGGGTCCGTGCACTAGACTTAGCGCACCATTAATCTCTCTACTTTCTTCTCATAAATATGAGGTGGATCTATTGGAAGATAGTATGTCTGACTCCCTATGAACTGTCCAAGGGTTCAGTGGACTACAAATGGTTATTGGTTTTCCTCGAGGATCCATTACCTAGTCTACGTGCATGTGAAATAAATGTACTGGATTCTAAACTTAAGAAATAATTCCAGAAGAAAAACCTCCAATGACAAAGGTATTTTGCTAGGGCTAACCCAATTAGCTCAAGAAAATAGATTTTTTTTTATGCTAACCTAATTGCATGAATACTTCTTAAAATGCAAATGCACTCCCCGATGCCTAAATCCTACAATGTCTAAAATTAAAATAGGAGGAGAAAGAAAAACATCACCTGAAATGGTCCGTTGGGTTGCCTCCCAACAAGCGCTGCATTTTCTGTCAGCAGCCAGACTAAGAAGGAAACTGTAAGTCTGGTTCCAAACAGAAAAGGTTAGGCCTTAAGAATATGCGTAACAGCGCAGGCCTAGAAAACAGGTAACCACAGATGTTGGCGAGCTGATGATGCAATGTACTTCCAAATGCTCGCAAGAAGAAATGAAAAAAAAAATCTCGTTGGCTACCTGGTGAGGTCTAGGAATAAGAAAGGGAATATGAAAAGAGGCCTCCCGAAATAGAATAAGTGGAGGATAACAAGGATCCTCCAAAGCAGGACGGGTTTTAAAAGATATAATCATTATTAGTTCAAACCCTTGAATGGCAAGAGTAAAAGTACTAGCGTCAATCCATACTCGCCATTCTACCCTAAGATGTACTGGCCTGATATATTCTCCAGAAAGAATACACATGAGCAGAGATCTGAGCCAAGGATCAGTTAGGGAGTATAAAGGTTGTTTGTAGTGTTGGAAGGTAATGGTTAAGTCAAATGAGGGCTTAATTGGTGTTAGGTCTAATTCCAACAATGATTCAGATTGTGTACACTCCCTAACAGTTGTAAACAACTTCAAGTTATCCTGCCTAGCATTAATGATCAGAGTCATATTTGAATCAAGGGTAGACTCCAAATTATAACTTTTTGATGGTAGGGTCAAAATGTAAGAATCATTATCATTCATCTCATCCCCAGATTTGTTTCGTTCACTCAAATATTTGTCAGGGTGTATATGTGATTCATTAGGAGTTGGATCAGTATCCTCAATTATTTATAAAGGAGGATCAGTCTTAATATTTTGGAGGAGGCCTATATCAATGAATTCGTTATTGTTCTCAGGGTATAAATCCTCAATTGATGTGTTTTGTCCCCGAGAGTCTCCCATAGACTTCTCATTAATTTGTTTGTCCTCCTCTAATATCAACTCTTGTTTTGATGGAAGATGACTCTCAAAAGAAAAGAGGAATTTGGATTTAATCATTTTATTTCTATCCTCTGGAGGTAAATCCTCCAATGATAAGTAATTCTCCATTGATTCACTCCATATTTTCAGTTTAGGTTCCTCTGTTGGGGCATCCTCATCCTCTGAATTAGACTCTTCATATCCCTGAGACCAGAATTGATCATCCTCTATTCCCTTAGGGTCACCTTTATTGGGTGCATTTGAATCCTCTGGATGTTGAATGGTAGGTGTTGATTCCCTAAGTGGAGGGTCAGCAGTAGGCTCACTAAGAGTAGAATGGGATTCCACCAAATAATCAAGACGGGAAGTGATAGGAACAATATAACCTTGACCCGGGTTGGTAGGGGTAAGGAGAATACTGTCATTGGGGTTAAGGTCCTCAAGAGGTACCATCTTCCCTTGCTTTTGACTCCAATGTAGTTCTGGTGGATAATCACTATGATTATTGTCCTCTAGTGGTCGTGTCTCATTGGGAGAGTCTAAGTGATAGCTACATAAAATTGGATCCCTATTGTCATTAGGTTCCTCAGAATTATTTTCATAATCATGGTTTATTGGGTAGGGATCAGGATTATTGGGAAGCATGTAGCTAAGTTGTCCTATTTCTTCATTTAAATGTTGACTATTCCTCAACATCTCTCCCATTGATTCCATTATTTCCTTTTGCTATTTTTGCATTTCTATCACAAAAGAGGAGAGGCTACTATTATTAGGTTGGGGAGCATAGTTAATTGAGGCAATGGTTGCCTAGGGGTATCGGTCCAACCTCGATACGGAAAATCATGAAGGGTGGGAGGGTTGGGTGTTTGCATGGAAGTAGGGATTTCAGGGTTGGGAAATCCCACTGTTAGGCTCTACTCAAAAGTGGGAGTTATCAAGCCAGTACTCCCAGGATAAGAATGATCTCATGAATTGTCAATGTACCCATCAAAGGATGGATATGCTCGGGGCATGGCATCCTGATTAAAAGATGGGAAGTATTGACTCTGATAATCTGAATGATAGGAGTAAGAGTAATCCATTTCTTTAAGAAAAACAATTTTAACTCTCTTAGGATTTAGCAAATTCAGAATATAAGCAGAAAACTTCCTAGAGAGTTCTATTGCCAAAGCAAATGCAAATTCAAAGGGATCTGTTTTTAGTAGATTGTAGGTCTTAGAGTTATATGTTTAGTTGGTGGCTAAACAAGTTTTGCAAAAAATTACGCTTCCTAGGCCAACCTTCGCTGGTGCCTATAACCTACTCGCAAGGGATGGAAGTCTCGAATCGAGCCCACACACGAGGAACCGAAGTAACTTGGTGGATAGGCTTGTTGATTTCCGACTAACTTCCCTTGTGGTGCAAAAGAGGAGAGGTAGAAATTTATCTAGTGACCTCATGTGTGAGGTGCACAGTGTCTCAAGTGTGCAAGCATACGATCATGTTTTGATTTTTGAAATTCTGCAAACAGGATCCTTTCGCACAAAATTTTCAGTCACGGATTTTAAAGTCCAACCTCTTATCTGTCCCAATTTCTAAAGTGACCACTGAATTAATTTGATTGAAGCACTTTAGTGGTCTTAGATTTAAATTCTATGCAAATGCATGACAGGTAATTAATGCTCAAGAGAAGACGTACCTTACTCTAGCTTTCTTTGTGCAATGTATGAATGCAATGCAATAAAAATAAACTAGATGCTGCTCATTCAATCCTAGATGGTCGTCCTATAGATATGTAGCTTCTAGCAGGCAGTTCGATTTTTTTTTTTTAATAATAATAACAAATAGACCTAATCTAACTAACTAACCGAAATTCAGTTCAAAATAGTTCAAATAATCCTATAATCTAAATAAATGGGAACATGCTCCCAAAAATATGCTCCCACATACAAGAGCGATAAGAAATAAAGTGCACTGGGAACATGTTCCAAAAAATACCCGACAACGGTCCAAAAGATAGAAATTAAATTCTAACGTCTATCAACTAAATCTAACTAAAACCTACTAACTAAATCAGAAATAGGCTTCTCCGTAAGCATATGTGCATGGGATCAAGGCCCACGTGTTCCTGTTGCTGTCCTCCAGGTGGATTCAAGGTCCAGCAAAAAGATCGTCTCCGCCATACACACTCGTCGCATTCGCCGCATGTTTTTGCACGGAAGAAAATCCACAGTTAGTAATTAAGAAAAGCTTTCAAAATAGCATAAAAATAACATAAAATTCCTGAAAAAAAAATTAAAAGGCATTTTTCCTCCCCGGCAACTGTGCCATTTGAAAGAGTGATCTTCGTTTTCATTGAAAACTTTAACATAAAATGATGTGCCATTGTATTTAATCGTGTGATAGAAAATCGCTTTTCAAAACATTTAAATTTTCAAAACTAACCACGAAGAGTTAGGTCATCCCCACAGGGAGGAATTAGCCTATTAAAAAAAAAAGAGTAATAATGCATAAAGGAATTGGGAATATTAATAGATATGCATGCTAACTAATGCTCTCATTTCAAGCACAAATTCCCAATATAGATAATTAATCAAGAAGATGAGGGCGCACATGCAAAATTACCATAATATAATATTCTAAATAATGACCTTGGTAATAGCAAACAATGTTAATATTAATCTCCAAACTAATGACACTATAATCAATATCTCATATCGTATGTCATTCATAAGGAGAAATCAATTGTATGTAATTCCAAATTAAGCAAGGGGTGTCCATGCAAATTTTGCTGCAATATATTAATTCAGAAAATAAATGAACAGTAACTTTGAAAATGGCATTTTCTATAAATTTTAATTGTGGAGGAAATAAAGCATTTGCTCTCTCTCCTCCTCGCGAGAGAGAGAGAGTGCCGGTGGTCGTTGGAGAGGCTAGGGTGGTCGGCGAGGATGAGGGCTCTTCGATGGAGGCTGCGGCGTCGACAGAGGTGGCCGGAGGTTGCTGGCCGGTGGAGGAGACTGCTGCTGCTGTGAAGGTTCTGTTGAAGGTTGAAGGCACTAGCTGCAGGCAGAGTTTGGCGTGCACGCGCCTGCGGGCAGAGGCGTGGGTCTGCAGGTATGCAAGGCGGTTGCCAGTAGGCACTTGCAGAGGCACGTGCCTGCGGGGAGGTGCTGTGAGGGACACGCGTGCCTGCGGGCGTGCGGGCGAGAGGGTGCACTTAGTGGCTTGCGGTGCTAGGGAAGGCGGTGTAGATGGCAGCGAGCGCCTGCAGGTGCTGGAGAAGGGTGTGCCTGCGGGCACTAGTAGGCGCACACCTGCAGAAGGCGCAGGCATCTGGTGGTGTAGGCAGTGCGTTGCAAGAGCGGGAAAGAGGAGGCACTGGAAGGGGCACTACAGATGAGCAGTATGCCCTGCAGGTGGGCTGGAGAGGTTAGAGCGCACGCCTGCAGGCACGGCTAGAGGATGCTTGGCGTATGCGCCTACTATGGTGAGGGCGTGCAGGCGAGAGGGTGCACTTGGTGCTGAAGATGGGCGTCTGGTGGTGAAGGAGCGAGCATGGGCACAGTGCATGCGATGGAGTTTTTCCCAGAAAGGGGGAAGATGCCTCCTCTCCGCTCCTTTCTCCACCCCCTTTTCAACTCCTCTCTCCCCGCGTGCGTCATTTAAGGGATTTTCAAATCCCTTAGCTATTTTTGACCGGCGGGCGTTGAGGGGAGAGTTGCGGCTAGCCAGAGGATGCGCCGTTTGTTAGAAGGGAAATCTCCCCTCACCTTCTTCTTATTTTGCTAAATATTCTTCCTACACATAAAAATAACATAATCATTACACATTAAGTTATAAAATGTTATAAAATTAAATCATGATGCATAAAAATATTCTATAACTTATTGTAGTTATTAACAAACTTAAAATGTTAAAAGAGAATTATTTAGGCGTAACATTAGTCCATTAAAATGGACTCATCAAGTAACCTGAAAGATTTTCTTGATCTCTCGGTTTGATAGCTCAGCTAGACCATTAGTTTGGTGGTGGTAGGGTGTAGAGATTCGATGTGACACCCCGTATTTGGTCATCAGTGACCTGAACTGAGCATTTGTAAAATGGGTCCTTCCGTTAGAAATTATTGCTCATGGAATCCCGAACCTTGAGAAGATGTTTTGATGAATGAATTTGATAACAACCTTATGATTATTGGTTCGGGTCGGAATGGCTTCTATCTACTTGGACACATAGTCAACGGCGAGTAAGATGTATTTGAAGCCATCCGAGATAGGGAAGGGTCCCATGAAATCGGCTCGCCAGATGTCAAAAATTTCGCATACTAGGATCGACTGTAGAGGCATCATGTCTCGATGGCTCATGTTGCCCAAGGTTTGGCAACGGGTACATGCCTTACAGTGATCGTATGCATCGTTGAAAATTGCGGGCCAGTAAAAGCCACACTGAAGGACTTTTGATGTGGTTTTTGTCCTGAGAAATGTCCACCGCATGCCTGGTCATGGTAAAAGGAGAGTATGTCCTTGATTTCTACTTCCGCAACACACCGTAGAATTATTTGATCAACACCAATGCGGAATAGATACGGGTCTTCCCATATGTAATACTTGGCATCGGAACGCAATTTGTCCCTCTTGGCCTTCGGCCAATCGACAGAATCTGATGTGATGCCAGGTAATTCACTATATCTGCGAACCATGGAAGGGCTGTATTGATAGTCAAGAGGTGCTCATCAGGAAAGTGTTCTGTGATGGGTCTGGAAGGGTCAATTATTTCAGAAGGAAGGTGGGACAAGTGATTAGGTACCACATTTTTCTTTCCCGCTTTGTTATGAATCTCGAGGTCAAATTCTTGCAACAACAAGATCCATTAGATTAATTGAGGTTTCACGTCCTTCTTTGCAAGGAGATCCCTCACAGCTATGTGATCCAAGTATATGATAACACGGGAACCCAGAAGGTATGATTAGAATTTTTCTAGGGCAAATACTATAACTAGCAGCTCTATCTCAGTAACCGTGTAGTTACGCTGAGCCTCGTCCAGTGTTTTGCTAGCGTAGTAAATGACCACGGGTTTCCTGTCAAATTTTTGCCCCAAAACCGCTCCTACAGCAAAGTCAGATGCATCTCACATGATCTCAAAGGGTTGAGACCAATCAGGGGACTGTAGGATCGGGGCTTGGGTGACTCGATCACGAAGGATCCCAAAATGCTTGATTGCTTTCCTTGGAAATTTCGAAAGGCACATCCTTGAAGAGAAGAGTAGTCAGGGGGTGTGAGATTTTTGAAAAATCAGGGATAAATCGATGGTAAAAACTGACGTGCCCCAAAAAAGATCGGATGTCCTTAATCAAGCTAGGCATAGGGAGCTTGGAAATTAAGTTAACCTTAGCTCGATCCACTTGGATGCCTTTCTCTGAGATTAGATGTCCTAGGACAATTCCCTCAGGCACCATGAAGTGGCTCTTTTCCCAGGAAAAAACCAAATTCACATCGATGCAACGCCTGAGTATTTGGACCAAGTGTTGGAGGCAATCGTCAAATGATGCTCCAAAAACTGAAAAGTCATCCATGAAGACTTCCATATAATTACCTACCATATCTGAGAATATGGCAAGCATGCACCGCTGAAAGGTTGCAGGTGCATTGCAGAGACCGAAGGGCATCCTTCGAAATGCGTACGTCTCGAAGGGGTAGGTGAATGTGGTCTTTTCTTGGTCTTCTAGATGGATTGCCACCTGGTTGTAACTGGAGTACCCGTCAAGAAAGTAGAAGAACCTATTTCCCACTAGTTTCTCGAGGATCTGATCAATAAATGGTAGTGGGAAATGGTCCTTCTTCATGGAGGAATTGAGTCTTCTATAATCAATGCAGACTCTCCACAAGTTAGCTATTCGGGTAGGAATGACCTCTCCGATTTCAGTCGTGATGATGGTATGTCCAGCCTTTTTAGGCACCACCTGTATTGGACTCACCCAACGACTGTCGGAGATAGGGTAGATGATCCCTGCATCTAACCACTTTGTGTTCTCCTTTTTCACGACCTCCTGCAGGATAGGGTTTAAACGTCTCTGCATTTCTCTTGAAGGTCGTGTGCCCTCTTCTGTGTAGATTCAATGTGTGTAGTACGAAGGGCTTATTCTAGTCAAATCATTAAGAGTCCATCCAATGGCTCTATGATGTTGCTGGAGAACAGTAATCAAACAGAATTTCCGGTCAGGTATGAGTCGAGAGTTGATAATCACAGGAAACATTTGATTGGAACCCAAAAAGACGTACTTCAGATGCTTGGGAAGGGGATTGAGTTCCATGATAGGATTGTCAGCAGCAGCGGGTGGTTCGGGGTTTGTATCAGGAACAAGGGCCGGAGTTATGGGTGTGTCTAGATCATGTTCGGACTCCTCTGTTTGCGGGTTTTGATCTTCTAGTGGTTGATCAGGGATAATCACGTTGTCCTCTGTACGCGATTCATCAACCACGGCTCTGGTATCACATATTTACTCTATAACCCCGCAATTAATCCCTTGTTGGGACTTAAAAATGTCAATCTTCAGAGTTTGATTCCCAAATTTTAGTTCTATCTGGCCCTCTTCGCAGTTTATGTTGTCCCTTGCAGTGGCCAAAAAGGGTCTCCCTAATATGATTGGTGTGTCCCTTGGGTTCTTAGGTGCGTCCATGCCCACAACTATGAAGTCCACCGGGAAGTAGAAATCCCACATCCTAACAATGACATCCTCAAGTATTCCTTTAGGTGACTTGATGGATCGATCGGCTAACTGCAACGTCACCTCAGTCGGTTTAAGTTTGGACTCTTCAAGGTGGTCAAGGAGGGATGTAGGTATTAGATTTATGGAGGCACCAAGATCTAGTAAGGCTCTGTTAAATTGAGTTTCACCAATTTTACAAGAAATCAGGGGGGTTCCTGGGTCATTAGCCTTGGGTGGGAGTTTACTCAAGATGACAGATGTGGCTTGCTCTGATAGTACGATCGGATTCCCTTCCTTGGTTCGTAGCTTACGTTTAGGTGTACATACATCTTTCAGGAATCTTGCGTAAGCCGATACGTGGCGAATTGCATCCATCAAGGGGATGTTTATCTTGACCTATTCAAAGTGCTTGATCGGATCCTCCTTGTGAGCGACGATTTTGGTTATCCTTTTTCCTTTGGTCAAGGCCTCAGGAAATGGAATCCTAGTTGGTTCCTCTAGAATAGGTCCAGATTCTTGATCTGGGACAGTGGTATCCTGGATAACTATCCTAGTGTCTTGGCTACAACCAGGCATGGAGTGGTTCAGATAATGTGGGTCTTGGGTTGTTTTACCACTACGTGTCGTTACAGAGTTTAATTTGGCCTAGTTTTGGTTTAGGTTTGGTAAGAAGGGTGGCTCCTGCTGAAATCCCGCATAAGATGTCGAAGCTTCCATCCCGTCTGGTGATGGAGCAGCCAAGGCCTGATAAATTAAATGTGCGTGGCCTGAATTTGGGTTCATAACATGCCTCTGGGTAGGCACATTATTTGGATTTGGTAGAGGTTGCGAAGGAAGGCTGCCAGGTTGGCAGGAATTTGCCATTTGGGCCAGTTGGTTGTGAACCTCTGTGATCTCGTCCTTGTGCTATTTTTTCATTGCCGCATTCGTCTTTTGAATGTCAGCTAGTGCTTGAAGGATAACAGTCATTTGATCCTGGTTTGGCCCAGATTGGTAGGTGGTATTGGGCCGAGGCTGAGGCTGCTGATATGGACGAGGGGCTTGTGGATGGGGTGGATACGGTGTTCTTTGAGTCTGAGGATTTCTCGTCCACTGAAAGTTGGGATGATTTTGCCATCCAGGGTTGTAGGTATTGGAGAATGGGTCATTCTGGATGGCGTTGAGGTCCTCGCAAGTCTGAGGAACCTCAGGAAAGTCAGAATACGAGGGTTCAGAGTTCCCCCAACTCGAGTAGAATGGATCAGAGGTCACTCCGATCCGAGAGTCAGACGGGGGTGGACACGGGTCCATCCCCTTAGCAGATTGGTGGTAGATGTTTTGCAGAGTTTCCCTCGCTAGAGGTTGTTGTGCAAAAGAGTTCTGCGTAGAGGTGGCTCGTTGCAGATGCCGAGTTAGCTCGTGCACCTTCTTTTCTATGATTGCAACCATGTCCAACTGACTGGCCATCAATTCCAAGTCGACAGATGTGGACAGGTCCTGTATCTCATGTGTCCCTCTCAGATTCATCAATGCGCTGGCATTCGTCCAGTCAAATAAGCCCATGGAGTCATTATTAATGGAGTTCTCACACATGTTTTCGAGAATCTCCCACACCATGTCCTCATCTTGATCCATGATGTTTCCTCCGCATGTTGCATTGACGAATAACCGAATGTCTTCACAGAGTCCCTAGTAAAAAGACTGGACTTGTTCCCATTTAGGAAATCCGTGATGGGGGCACTTTCGCATGAGATCTAAGAATCGGTCCCATGCTTCGTGAAGAGGTTCTCCCATTTGTTGAGTGAAATGGGTGATCTGGTAGTGTAAGGCATTTGTCCGGCCTATGGGGAAGAACTTTTTCAAGATTTCGGACTGAAGTTCCGCCCTTGTGTTGATTGGACAGGTCTGAGGTTGATACCAATGGGTGGCCTTGTCCAAGAGGGAGAAAGAAAACATTTCCACGAGTAGGATATCCCGATTTTGTGGATCTGACCCGAAGGTCTGGGCAAGATGCTTGAGTTGTTTATTGTGCTGGAATGGATCCTTGGAGTTAAGCCCATGAAACTTTGGTATGGCATGAATCATATTGGGCTTCAGTTCATAATCAAAACCTCCAATCAGGATTCAGACTCGAGGCTTGATCACCACTGCAGTGGGATTATAGTGATCTCGCATCATTGGTCGCTGTAGTGGGTTTACAAAGTTTTCAAAGAGATCATTTAGGTGTTGAAGCTGGTGCTCAAGGTTGTTCTCTTCTTCAATGGGTTGTGCCATGATGGGAGAAGGAGAGCTTGGTTCTGAATCGGATGAAAGATTTATGTGGTGAGGTTGCTACACAAAAAAAAGCATCGAGGCTTGGCCTCGACGAGAGTGAATTTCTAAAGGAAGTTTTAAGGATGGTCTTAAGGACCTCCTACCGAACATGCACCAAAGGATGTGATGAGATTAGAAGGTGCTGGACCCAATCGAGACACCCAAAGATTGTTGGGTGACTATAGAGGTTCGGGGCGGATGATACCCCTTAGTCAGAAATGGTCGTCCACTTGGGAAGTACCTGGGCAGCCAGAGAAGGCGAGTCCTGCAAAGACTCCTACACGGTAGAGCATCCCCACGAGTTACAGGGTTTCCCCCACCCGACCTCTCTTGTCACTAAGATTCCAGGTAGACCAGAATGGGGACCTTGACCTCTTAAGTCTACCTTTTTTACTTTAAGATCAAGGTGCTTAAGGTTCCACTTGAACTTTTAGGTCTTTTGAATGAAAAAGTGACCTAATTTTATGGTTGGTTGACCCAAAGGATCAACTTTACCTCTTGTTCCTTTGAGAGCTTTTGGGTCCTTTCTTTTAGGGTTCAAATGGATTTAAAAGCCTGATTTGGTTAGGGTTTCTCTTGTATAGATCTTTTCAAACAAGGTTTAGGCACACCACTTTTTGGAAAAACTTTTTTCTTTGTTTAAGAGAAGATGTGTCTCTAAAAATCCTAGCTTTGCAATCCTTAGGTTGGCTCTAGTTGGTCCAATTTAGTTGCCTCAAGAATTGGTATCTAGGGCTCAATCAAGAAAGTTTTAGCCCTAGTTACCTTAGTTGGATGTGCAGTTCAAGATGTGTTGAAATGAAAATCAGATAACTTTGATGAATTACTAAGTATGAAACAGGTAGTCCTAGGCTGATTCTTCTATGTTCCTTTTCAGACTTTGAGGAGGTTAAGAGAGAGGGCTAGTGAAAGTTACCAGTTCTTTGGTGTGGCTGTTGTGCAGCTGTTCTTCTGTTCTTTGCTTTCTCTGAGACAAGCACAACAAAAGAGTGGAATTAAGTCAATATTGGGTCAGAAGTTGTGATCAAAAGCTTTAGAAGTGCCTGTTGCTCCCCGGCAACGACGCCAAAATGTGAACGCAACTAGATTGTATTTTAACAAATATCTTGTTGTAATATAAGTGAACTTTCTGCAAAAACAAATAAAACTTTATAACTTGAAAATCAGAGTATTGGAGGTCAAACACAAGGAGCAATCTGAGTATTCCAAAACATGAGAACATAACTTTTAAATAAAAAGAAATGACTAGTTCAATAGAAGTGACATGAGAATGATATGGAAAGAAATTGCTCAAAAAGAATGGATGTTTGATATTGCATCAGACGTCTTAGAGTTATTTCTCAGATTCTTCTCTTCTACTGGTCTCCTTTCTTTTTCTTCCTCAGCCGCTTCTGCTCTTCTTCTTTTTCCTTCTCTTCTTGATTTTCTTCTTGCAACTAAGTCCTGGCTTTGCCTCTTCTTAGGTTGCCTTCTTCTTTTTATTCCTCTTCTTCCTTTGCATTCTTGCTTGTTTGTCTGCCCCTTGATACCTCTCTTCTTCTTTCTTGGTCTGCCGCACCTATGCTTCAGGGTGGTCTTCTTCTTCTTCCTCGCTTGCAGCGGCTAAGTCCCTACTTCCTTCTTTATCTACTTCCACCTTAGCATCCTCTTCCTATACACAAGCACCACACAATAAAACCTACTCCCCTACCCTTCCCGCGCGTCTCTCTCTCTCTCTGAATCTCCCTTCGGTATGCTCTCCCAGAGCCGGGTTATCGGGTCAAGTTGCGTGCCCGGGTCCATGTGCACTGGTGTGGGCATGGTGCACGAGGAATCATATATGAGGTGGAGCTAGTCAGATTGTATTTCAAGTGAAGGGTTTATTCCGAGTCTTCGTCTGCGGCCGGGGCGGGAGAAGATTTCAGTGTAGCGGATTGCAAGCCAAGTAGGTTGTTGATTACTTGTAGTAGTTCGCGGGGATGAAGTGATGGAATACAAAGCTGACAATGTCGATTCCACACCCCAGGAGGTGTGTTATTCATTATTTCATAAGTAAGATAGCCTTACCTATAATAGGCATCGGGGGAAAAAGCCCCTACAAGACACCCCAAGAGGGGAGAAGCATACCCATTGTGAAATTACCAGGTTTGAGCCAAGGTTTAGGCCATCCACTGATGAGTGAGGGTAAAGTGAAGTGGAGGATGCCGAAAAGAGCTTTGATTTTGACCCTTCGAGTTCAGGTTCCCGAAGAAATGAGGTTCTTTTACTCAGGTTATGCAACTACTCCCGGTGTGCTAAGTTCAGATGTTGAGAGTTCACCAACGGAGGAAGCAAGGGTATTTCTTTCGCAAGGGGGTTATAAGTCCTCAGTAGAGGTACGCAAGCAAGGGTTTCACCGCAAGGGTCGCAAGCCTGGGGAGTCAAAGAGGTTTCATAAAGGTGGTAAAGGTGGCTTACAAGAAAGGGTAATGAAACGATTGCTTTACTTGACTTGAAAAAAAATGAGGTTAGTTGATCAACGGGATGACGTTGAGGATCCAATGAGGGAGTCGGAGATAGGGAGTGTCATTGGAGTGTGGATTGAGGGTTGGAATCCGAGAGTTCGCAGGGCAGGAAATGCCAGGTCAGATTCAGTGTCTAGTTGCCTGATCAGGTAATATTCAGCGTACGTTTATACAGCTTGCGGAAGTCAATGACAGTAGGAATGTGTATGTCAAAGTATAATGAGTGTCCCGGCCCGATTTGTAGTCAGGCTATGAGCAGCTGGCATTTATCCGGCAGAGTATGATCTGATGTCCGACCCAAATTCACTGAAGTAGCGCAGGGGGTGTCACTAATTTTGCAGGTTAGCCAAAGTCCGCAAGTAAGGTTAGCTCGGATTCCCAAGCAGAAGGTGCAATTTATTATGATTCCAGGAGTTATAGTGAAGCAGTTTTGACCCAAAGTGAAGCTTAAGAATAGCGAAGCTATTCTACTAAACCGTTCCGTAGGGAAGGGTTGATTCCGGTAGCTAGGTAGTTCAGCTTTGAGTCTAGTTCACAGGTTAGGATGTGAGGAGGGGGTTGAAACGGATTCAAATGAATCTTCTTTCACAAGTCGGGCATCAGCATCAGTGGAATCCAAATATGTTAACACCAGTCCCATGGATCCCAATTCATAACAATCCTGGGAATAATCGGAGGAGAACTTCAAGTAATACCGGAACGGGAGATTCTTTCGTTCGCAAGGTCAAGTCAGGGTGTTGATTTAGTTATAGATTGAGATTCCTCAGTTTACCCTAGGCCGGAAAGAGGTGCTGGTGGGTCCCATACAAGAGATCAAGTGAATTCCCTGGTAGGTAGCACAGAAGAATGAATCCCATCTATGACCGGGCCGGGTTTTAAGGGGAGTTGAGTGAATTCCCATGGATTGGGTTTTCTGCGAATGGGCCTATTTGATCTTGGAGTCTGAAAGCATGATGTTTCCCATCTTATCAGTCATCACACGAGGGCAAAAACCTACCCACTAAAGAATAAAGAACGGAAGCTGACGGGGAGCAGGAATCAGCTCTGTCTTCATAAGTTAAGTTCCCGCGCAAGCAGGTGTTGATTTTTTGACATGGTAGATCGGGTCGGCTAGGCACCGTCAGGGCATTTCTTAGTGAATTTAGTGAGTGAGATTCACTCTCAAGCTTTAACCAGGCTTTAGTTCAAAGGGGTGTGAGTATGTGGGAGAAGGAGAGTACCAAGACATAGAACTACCAAAACAGCACCTTATTACACCTTACTACATGCAGGATCGGATCGATCGAATAGTCCATTCGTCTTGTCGGTTCTTGGGATTGTGAATGGGACAGCTATTCAAATGACTTCCCAGCTGACTGAACACCGTGCTTGTCTGTCAGTGAAGAAGTCTAGGTGGGTGGGCTTCAAATAGAGCTTTCTTGGGACTTTCCAATGATATTTTGTAGGAACTCCTGAAAAGCAAGTTCTAGCGAGGTTGCTTACTGAAGGGATAGGATTCTTCCGGCTAAGGCTAAGGAAAGATAAAGAAATCCTTGGGATTACCTTTACTGCAACTTCTGGTGAACCAACAGGTGCAATTAGAGCGGGTTGTTCACTCCAATTCAAGCTCTGGGGGTGGGGATTTGGGATGTATGTGCTTAGTCATGTATATAAAAGCAGAATCAAGCCCGCCAAGTTTTGTAGCTGGTAGTAAGGTAGACTCCTGGGTTTTTTGCGTGGTACTGGGCTGGTCGAGCAAATGGAGGAATATTGATAGTGAGTTGGAAAATCAGAAGTGGCATTTGAAATAGGAGCATTAGGTAAAGCAAGTAATAGCTAAGTAACAACAACCAATAGGGGGTTTGAGCTAGGAGCCATATATGCGTATATTAGATCTAACCCTAGGGCCAGAGGGATGAATCTCTTAGGTGAACTCCACCTTTACTTGGCTTTCAATCCAACTCGCTCGCTTTGATACCATGTGGAGATTACGATAACTTGGAGAACTTTGATTATTTAGTCTCAAATCTCAAAGAAACAAGTAGAGTAGATCCCTTAATTTCACCACCATCCATCCATGAAGTATTGTGTGTGGAAAGTGTCGTAATTGGAATTCAGAGAATGTGTTTCAAAGAAAGAGAGTTCATCCCTCTTTATATAAAGGGAGGATTCATCCTAATCCTAAACAACACTATGAACTCATGGGTTTGATCTGAGATAAGAATATGCTAGGGAATGCATGGGGTTCACTACTAATTGAAAAAAGAAGTTGTTCCCCTCAATCTCCCCGTTGATCTGTACCCAGAAAAATCCGTGAGTCAAGGAGGAAGTGAATGAATCCATCCCTTTTATAAACACCACTCTTCCTCGGAAAACCCCAATTCCAACTCCAACCCCATGGGAACTCCTGAAACCCCGGTTCTTTGCTCCGACTAGAAAAAGTCAGCAACGGACCTATGAATACCCACACTGATTGTACTCTGAACTCCCCCTAGGTGACAAATCAAGTGCTGTGATGCATGCTTACCCGGAACACCAACTGACTTGACTTCTAGGGAAGACTGGGAAATGAATGAACACCCAACTACCCTAACTGAAAGAAGACCTAACCCCGGGTCAAAGAGTGAATGGTGTCAGCCTGTCTTATCTAAAGTCATGATGTTTCTCCACCTAGGTATTTCTTCACCCGGTTCACAGGGTTCATTGATTGCCTAGAAACCCGCACCTTTCAGTTCAGTCCGGGGAGCGAGGATTGAGGATTGAGGATTTGAGGAATGGGCTGGTAATTTCACAAATATATTCTAAGCGGAGACTGAGAGTG
The DNA here is from genome assembly GCA_037157565.1 of Thalassia testudinum. Taxonomy (NCBI): domain Eukaryota; kingdom Viridiplantae; phylum Streptophyta; class Magnoliopsida; order Alismatales; family Hydrocharitaceae; genus Thalassia; species Thalassia testudinum. The sequence goes on from JAZHRO010000055.1 coordinate 47,763,894, forward strand.
AAGAGCGTTTTTGTTTTTCACCAATGTGAGTAGTAGTCTATAAGTTGGCACTCCACCCTGGAATGAGTGGGTGAAGTGGAGGGGTAGGGGAATGGATTGATTAAGGAGGGTCATTTATGAATGGAATCCATTGCTATGCACATATGTCACCTAGCTGACGCTTGGGGCTTTGATGCTTGTAGATATAGAACTCATGTTTATCACCCATTCGTAGAATGGTTATTTGATTATTCCAAGCTAGCTCGATTGGGTTGAATGAAACTCCTCGGGACTTCAGCCAATAAACTTCATCTAAACTTACCACACCATGGGAATTCACTGTTTACTTACTGCTCCAGACGAAGCCTACTTGAACCATCCTTTCCGACTAGCTCTCCGGACCCAGAACCTTCGTATCGCTAACTTGCTTACGTGGTTGCTTATTCAGATGTTTGCTCAATTACCCATTTCGGAAAGAGAAATCTCCTTGGCAGGAGACTCCTACTTTGATTTACTTCCCTGAATCCTAACCTGCGGACTCCCCTTCCTGCGAACAAAATACTTACCACAAAATGGAACCCTCACCCGGGGAACTCTTCACTTCGGGTCATTCCAGCCAAACCACGTTATTCACTTCGTCAGACTCTGAATCAGAATCCAAATCAAACGAATTAGATAATAACCGAACTAAACCTATAAAGTCAAGAAGTTTGAACTGTCAGCAAACTGGGCTGGGTAAAGATCCCAAGCTTGAGGGTTGTTCAGAAGCTTATAAGAATAATGGAATGAATATGAAAATAGCACCCGGGAATATATCTATTGCATTACTTACTCGCTCATACGACATGCTCATACGCAGAGAAATACCATGAAAAGCTCGTCGACTTTACCAATAGGGTATTTCTACGACTTGCTTGCACCGTAGAGTTGCTAACTCACTGCTGAGTAGTTTCTCACAGGTTGGTTGGTCTCTCCTTCCTATGGCAGGCAAAATGAGAGCCGCATTGCCGTCAACCCGTTTCAATCTCATGCTTTCTTTAGCATGCCCCGTCTTACTCCTGGCCGGCCCCGGTTGGAGTACGTTCACTATTTTGTAGTAATGCCTGGACCAGTCAAAAGGTACGTACGAAAGGTGGTCTTGTCCTTGGTACCGGCATCGTCGATCTCTCCTCTTCCCAGCCCGGAAGGTATGTCAAGCCATCCCAACATCGATTCCGAAAGACTTCTACCATTCGAATAGATCTTCGGTATCGAGAACAGAGGCGCTGAACCATCCGGGATCGTGGTTGGCTAGTCCTTATTTTAGGGGGATGAGGACTCTCCTCCGGTCAGGGGCAGCCGGCTCGGTTGTCCCCCGCGATTAGTAATGGCACAACCGGAAGAGGGGTCTTTTCTAGATACCAAACAGAAAAGGCACCGAGTAGCGCAGCGCATCTATTTCGGGTACAGATGCGACGAGGGGTGCGGAAATGGCCACCCAACCCAGCGGGGTGGGGGCGGACCGGCAAGGGGTTCGAATCCTGCCACCTTTCTTGTGGATCATCCTGTGGTGTTGTATTTCGGATGATGGGAAGGCTACAATGAGGAAATGACATTTTTTGAATTATGTCATTATTCATTATTTCTGGGTCTTTTCATTGCATTCACTTACAACAAGAAAGAACCACCTGGGTTTGGTGCAGCACTTGCATTTTTGGTGCACTCTTATTACTTTACTTGGTCTTTTGTTATGTCATTTTTCAGAGAACTTATCCCCTCCCAACGTCTCCACCGTGGAGGCACCTTTCTTTTATCAAATCTCGGAGACATGGTCTAATCATGAGGGTAGTCTTTTATTATGGTGTTGGATCTTCAATTTTTATGGATTACCTATTTGGGGTCGACCCCAACATAATGTCTCAAAATGAAGAGGCCATAGAGAGAATTTCTTGTTCCTTTGTCTCGAACTTCGTGATCATTCGGTATCTTGAACCTCAAAGTGGTCAAGCGCCCCAGTTGTACACTCCCTTCGTTCGTAGAACTCTTGTGGATTCTGAACTGAGTTCGCGAAGGAAGCGGACTTTTCACGGGCCAACCCTTTGTTATGCACCACTTGATCCTGGAATGAAAATGAGCTTTGAGGGTGCTGGACGAGGTTTGTGAGAAGGAAAAAAGACTCATCCACAACGATTGCCCCCAGTCGTCCTCCCTGGCCCCTCTAACATCAGAACTTCGTCGATCGATGAACAGCGGATTTACAGAGCTCTTGGCATTGCCTTGTTTTTCTCTCTTTTCCTATTAGCGAGTTCCGATCCTTTTGTTTGAAATTTCTTCATTTGTACCAAACCACTTGCAGAATTCAATCATGTTCTACAAGATCCCATATTATCCATACATCCTCCTTGCATTTATGCCAGAGAGGTAGCCAGTGCTATGGGCTTTGCCTTTTGTAGATCACAAATTCTTAATGGGATTTTGGCACTCCACTCGCCACTTAGTCCAATGCGGAGGGGCTTTTTGCAGAATGGAAGGCTGCTTTGCAGATGCGTCGGATCCCAGAGGAGAAGCTCGCTCTTTACTCGATCATTATACCACATATCCCGGTGGTTGCCTTTCCACCGAAGCCGGCTCATGCTGCTTCTTAGGCACTTTTTCGCCTCCTCTTCGCTCTGGACAAGAGCGCCGAGGGTGCAGGCAAAACGTGTCATTCTCCATGGTACGAACGGAAGGTCTCCTTCCTCTCTTTGTTTGACCGCCGGCGCGAACACAGTGGTCTCTGACTAAGAAGAGGAACCAATTCGAATTTGGATCTTGACATGTTGGTTGTTTTTAACCATAGGCATCTCGCTAGGAAGTTGGTGGGCTTATCATGAATTAGGTTGGGGTGGCTGGTGGTTTTGGGATCCCATAGAAAATGCTTCTTTTATGCCTTGGGTCTCCACCACAGCTTGCATTCATTCCGTAATTCCACCCTTTCTTCATTCTTGGACCTTGTTTCTGAACATTCTGACTTTTCTATGCTGTGTCTTGGACCTTGTTTCTGAACCTTTTCAATACGGTCCGGATTGCTAGCTTCCATTCATAGTTTTGCTACAAATGATACACGAGGAAGATTCTTATGGTGGTTTCTCCTAATTACCGACATACCTATGATTCTTTTCTCCCAGATGAAGCTGCAGGAATCGATTTGTAGAACCCATAAAAAAGAGATGGTTGTTGCGCTCAGTACTCTTGTGCACCTACGCCACTTGGCTCGCATGCAACCCCTCCCCGCTTATTGCTGGGCTGCTTATTCAGAGTCAGCAATTAGTAAAGCTGCCGGACTTCATCTCATCCATAGTGCTTCAGAGGTGGATTATCTAGAGCGTGGTTGAATGTAGAGCTGTCCTTGCCTTTGCGATGGTTCGATCAGTAGATCAGTTGATAACTTTCGGAATATGGTGAAGTAAAGCAAGGGGGATTGCTTCCAAGCCACTGCACATCATTCGCATGTAGTCGCTCTTGGATCTGCAGAAGAAGGCCTATGGGCTCTCTATTTTATGGCAAGGCATCTCTCCACACCAAAGACAATGGGTCGACACCTACTTTTCCTTCCACTCCGTTCAATTCCCCATAGGCCCCAACTACTCACTTTTTAGTAGTAGTGGAGGTCCTTCTTCCTTGGAATCGTGAGACTTGTCGACCTATTTCGACTAACTTCGTTCCTTTCTTCATCTCGAAATCCAACGGGTAGAAAAGAAAGATCAGAGGAAGGGTACACCTATTTCGCAGAAGTTTTATTACATGATGGTATAGAGCGAGTTTTCTTTCATCTTGTTTTCTTGCGGAGTTCCCAGCACATTCGACTTTCTCCATCTCCACGCCACATTTGGGAGGTCAAACTACTATAAATCAAACAAAGAAGGCATAAACTGCGATAACGTGGAGAGACCCAAATGAAATCGACGCTTCGGACCTGCGAGTCGGATGTTTTTGTAGCCGACGAGTGAAGTTTTTAGACTCGCAAGACAAACAAAAATGAACTTATTCAGTTATTCCACTGAGTTAAGAAACCGCTATTGCTTCACTCGCTGGTAAGAACTCAGTAACAGTTAACCCCTAGAGAGGGGGAGTAGGCACTTGTTTTATGACCTTTACTGTGCTACCTTGTGGAGTATTCCAGGTCAATCATAACTTGTGATTTGCTGTGGATTCCCTTTTGCTTGCTTTGTCCCGTATTCCTACGACCTTAGCCTACCTATTGCATTGCCTCTCGCTTTCCTCATCTGCGCGGACTGTGATCAAAACAGAAAGAAGTTCAGTCATCGTGACTTCAAATGGTGGTTCCTAGCACTCCTTCCGTATTGGGATCGAACAACATAGCCACGTCGCCTGGACTAAAGTGGCCCTGACGGACTAGATGTCCTGGAGGTTATAAACACCTTTTTGATTATGAGGCTTGAGCGTGACGAGCGTCGGTAGGGCCTTTGCGGGTACGGTCTTCATCGACGTGCCTCCAGTTCATTGGCACTTTTTTCTGCATATTCAGGATACAACCAACCACAGTCAGGCCAACTGACGAAGCATAATGATGAGACCTTGTTGATCGATGTGAAGGTGTGATCCTGCGGGCCTGTGAGTCGTAGGAGTCGTCGAAGTAGGTGCAAGTCTTTGGACGTGACGAAAAAATATGAGCTTCGTGGTATCTGTGCGAGTTTGCGAGTCTAGGGAGACGAAGATGAGCTTAACTCATTCTACTACAAAAAGCTGCACTTCGTACATTGCGAGTCGGATGCGAAGCAGAATTCCCCTCTCGACTCACCTCTCTCTATTTTTGAGGGCTTGAAAAAGATGCCCTAGATTCCTGGTGCGAAATGTAGGGTACCGTAATTGAGCTAAAAGAAGGACTCGTCCTGATCCACCAAGAAATTGGTAGTTCGGAATCTACAAAAACATTCTAGGAGAGGGCTCGTTATGATCTTTCATAAGATCACAAGGCGCTAAAGTGGGAGGGGGGATCCTGAGGTTTTTGTGAAAGGGATGCTCTTATAATGCATGTTTTCTGAACGTACCACTTTCATCGGCGAAAAATCGAACTCTATTTGATGTCGATTCATCCACACTTCCATTCTCTAGTAGAGGAAATCCCACTGCTTGCTTGCTGGGAGATGTATGAGCGGTAACGTCCACATACGTCTCCATGAGATGGTGGAAGGAAATGGCCTTGTTGTACCTCACTCTCATCTTCAATGTGGTTTGCTCTTTTTTTTTTGGCCGAGTATGCCAATAAGATCTTAATGAGGTGCGGGGCTTTGCATCTGGAATTCGTCGGGCTTCCCTCTACTGGACCCAGTGTCCCAGCCTTTTTGTGCAATAAACCCCTCCCAGCCGAAGACTAGTGATAGGTGGACCCGTGGATCTTTCGGAGAAGGGTAGACGGGGGTGTCCGCATAGCAATGAACCGCGGCAAACCCGATTCGAGACCTTGCCCACTTGAGCCAGAATCAGGCTTACGATGAGGGGGGAGATCCTCAGTAGTGGTGACCCTTTGACTCTTCCACAGCATTACTTATACATGTACCGAATGCTCATACGGGAAAGTGAACTCCAGCGGGTCAGAGGAATCCTTTCTTTCTCGTCCACTGCTACTCATCGGGGTGCGGACACTCCTGCGTGGATTACAGGTGACGGTTACAAGAATGGTGGGGAAGTGAACAGTACCGGTTGAATGCTACGAATGGCTATGCTTACATGTTTGGTTTTGGAAAACTTGTCGTTGTAGCTTGAAAGCGAAGAATTCGTGTTCAACAAATAAAATTTATACCGAAATTGAAAATTCCAGGTGGAACATAGGGAGGTGGACGTTTGATTTAAAAACTAAGCATTTCTTTTTATTTGTCATGAAGTAATTCAATTTAAAACTATCTAATTATTTACAATAAGTAGAAGAGAGAGAGGGTAAGAGAGAGAGAGAATATTACACATAGAAATCAAAATGAGATGTAAAATAAACAAAGAATTTATCACTGAGGAGATTGTTCATTACAACTAGAAAGCATAAAACAATTACACTAGAAAGAGATAAATTTACTCTAGAAAGCATTAAAAGAATGGAGGGAGAAATGTCCTCCTCGACGATTGCTTGGAGGACGAGCAGAACTACACTAGAAAGCAGTAAATCTATAGTAGAAAGCAGTAAAAAGAATAGGGTGAGAGAAATCCTCCTCGACGGTTGCTTGAAGGACGAGCCGGACGGGACGATGCCTGGACGAAGGAGAACGAAGCAGGACAAAGTAGAAGAATGGGAACGGAGCAGCACGCCGTCGTCGTTGTGGGATCCACTTCTGAAGGGGGACGAAAATTTGGACTTTATCTCGCGAGAAGCATCTCGGGTATGGGACAAGCTTCTCTTGAGCTTCGGAGGGGTAGAGAAGAGAAGGAAGGGATGAGAATTTCCTATGGAGGTGGTCTCCTTTCATAGTTGCAAGGAGTGGCAGAAAAATGGGCATTACAACTTTAAAATAATAAATGAGGGGTCCTTAGTGACGGATAAATCCGTCACTAATGCCCCAACGTGGGCGTAGCTCCCGCGCCCACGCGTGCCTCCTTAGCTGCTCGCTTCCTCAATGCCATCGCACGTTCATTGATTCTCAGCCGTCCGATCGTGAGATCGGACGGCTTAAGATGCATCTCTGCTCGCTGCTGCGCCCGCCTGGCGCGTGCGATCGCGCATGGCGACGCGCGTTCAATAGTGCTTGATCTTTTTTGAGCGCTGACGGCCATCCGATCATGATCCAACTCCCGCCGTCACCCGCATGCCTGCGCCTTCCTCATCTTCGCTGTGGCTCGAACCCGCGCCCGCAGCTCGCATAAGCGCGCTCGACAGCTACTCTACGAGGCGTGGATGGTCGAGCAGACGCTTTTAAGCACGGCTGACCACAGCTGTTGGATCGAGATCCAACGGCAAAGAGCCTGCGGGTGCGGGACCTTCAGGGATTCATGCGGCCATTTTGGTGGCCGTGATGGCGCCATGTGGCGCCATCTTGGCCGTCCATCTTCTGGAAGTTGTAGATGGTGCCACAGATGTCGGATTGACTCGATTTTTGTATCGTTGAGCTACGATCGTCGATCTGAATTCTTCCATGTGGTCGAATTTGTCATCTGAAGTGCGGATTTACACCATCCAGGCCCTTGATCTTGTAGGGTTCCCCAGTCACTATCTGATGCTACGATTGCCTGATTGGGGCGATCTTGGAGTCGTTGAACTCCAATCGTCACCCTGATCACATCCATACGGTTGGATCTTTGATCCGAGGCCCCGATAAAATGTTTGCCCTGTCCAAGCACATAAAAGGAGATAATTAGCCTTCATTTTATTCAAACTACTCTAAATGAAAGATGATGCATGTTATGCAATATTTATATCATGAAATGTAATCCTGTGGTTAAGAACATGCATAAATAGACATTTTAAGTAGTGTAAATGTGTTTACATCATACCCCCATGCCTATCTTTTGCTAGTCCCTAGCAAAAACTATATGCTATTTATAAAAGAATTAGGTTGGATTATTTGGACCTGAGTTATTTTCAATCATTAAGAAATTGTCTGCTTAGGAACTGAACTTTCAAAGACATAATAGTGCTCGGGTATCAGCCAAAATGCAGACCGCCTCAAGCCCTTGTCTTATTAAAAGAAAAATTTCTTTTTCTCTTTTTCTCTTTTCTAATTTTTTTTAGATTTTCAAATTTTTAGGTTTAAGAGTGGCTTTCTACGGCCATTCAACTCACCTAAGATTTGATGAGAACCCTAAGTTTTAAGCATCTTATTGTGATTGTGATAGACTTGTTGACCGGCAATTAAAATGGACTTAGGATTTCTACGCCTCTAGGTGACCTCAAAAAGAATTCTGCCTAAAGGTGTATCTTTACAACTGGTAGGTTTCTCCCTAGTTTTATTTTTTACGGGGTCAACACAAGGGTGAATCCAATGTATATCTCCCCGGTTTATTCTACTTCTCCGCTTCGTCCTAAGTGTTTTGGAAATTTTTAGTGCATTTACTGAGCTGGGTTCTGGACAATCGATCGATGAGATGTTACCACCGACAACTTGGTAGCCATACTCGTGCGACGAAGTGTGGCTTATTTCTTTTTGTTCTTTTCTCCTTTTCTTTTTGACTTTTTTTTTCTTTTTTTAAGTGGGTGGTTTCCCTGGTCTGAGATTTACCTAAAGGCAGCAAAAAGAGAAAGGTCTCGTGACTGGACTCTGGACATCCTACCTATGGGTTGTTACCCATGATAACTTGCCAACCATATCACCCTAGAAGGTTCATTAGCTACCCAATTTCTGTTAAAATCGCCAAACAACGAGTCAGTGCAAAGAAAGTGTGTAGATACTTAAGACTCAAAATTTCCTCAAATCAAAGGATGGGTTGATAAGTCGTATACATATCACCCAAACTTATTTACTCCAATTAAAATAAAATTTAGGTTCGCGAGAACTTGAAAAACAGATCCACATTTTAATGGATACACGGGCTGATTAAGTCCAAAGACCTAAAGGGTCTTTGTGTTCAAATCGTAATGTAGTATTTCCAAAGATTGAAAATTTTCTTAAATCGAAATTATCTTTACTAATTCTACCTTTTTTTTAATAAAAGAAAATAAAACAAATCTACGGAGCTGACAAATGAATTCATAGATAAATATCCACCCCCCCATGCCTATCTAATGCAATGTCCTCATTGTATTAAAAAGAGATAAAATAGAGTGGAAAAGTGTAGAAAGCACTTGAATTGCATGAATGTCAGGTCTGCTCCGAGATGAAAACTAAGAAAATCTGTATATGTGCTGAGTTTAGTGCCTTCAGCTAGGCACACTATACAAAGAAAAGAAATGAAAATTTCACAAGTGCAGGTCATAAGCAGAATAAACAGAAGAATCCTCTGACTTATCAACAGCGGTCCACAGATGTGGACCAGATTGTGGTGCTGACCCATCCCCCATAATCGAGAATATCTTAGGTTCTGGATAAAAATTACCGAAAACCTAAAATCAGAATGTAAGCAGGGTCGGGCCTGCGATTTATGAGGATGCAACCGAAGACCAAAAAGTTGGGTTACAGAGAATTGAAGCTCAAAAGGATAATTGTTGAATGTGTGCTTGAGTTTGACATCCTCGAAACAAATGTCGTAAGGGTTCTGATTTGATGGTTACAGCTTAAAAGGAACCCTTCGACTCAATCTTTCATTTCCTCCAAAACTAACTTCCCAAATCAGAACTTCCCAGCTCCTATCCTCCTCATTCAGCATATCAAATTCCAGGACCTCTTGTATATTCATCACCCCGTCTGAAATCTCCAAGTCTAAATGATGTGGCAGAATCAAAATTGACTTGGGTCTAATTATCTCAGAATTAGAATCATCAATAAGCTCAACAGGGTGTAACTGATAATCAGGGCATTGAATTGATTCCTCCAGAAAAAGCAATTCTGGATCCGTAATGTGTGCCCTAAAAAGATCAGTTTCCTCAGTTATTGGGCTATTAAATGATCTATCAGATTCCTCAGGCCCAATCGTCTCACTAAAATCATGTTCCGAAAACTCACGTGAGACTTCGCAACTTGAATCTTCACCATCAAAAAAATCAGGATCCATATCAATGTATGTCCCAAAATCATTTGTCACTTTCTATTCCAAGGAGACATATGTTTCCTCGTAACCCGGCTCATGGATCTCAGGTGAAGAAATCAGATCTTCCTTAATTGGTCGCTTTAATCCAATCTGCTCATAACACATGTCCCCCTCAACAAGTGCCTGAGCGGGTTCTATCATTGGCTTTCCTAAAGAACGTTTATCCTGGAAATCATCCCATGATTGAATCAAAGCAACCACGAATCTCATCCTCAATTTTGCTAATTTCCCAAGTAAAAACTCACCCAGGTTCTTATCCTTAACATCCTGGAGCCAATCCAACAAAGACTTATTTAAATCATCAATCATTTTAATCAGGGGCTCCAATCTCTCAATGCAAGGTATTGGCTGAAATTCTAAAGATTGAATGATATTCCTCAAGTTAGCCAGAACCTTATCTTGAACCTGGTTAATGATTAGCCCATAGTTGTAGGTTATTTAAGTATTTAAGTGCCTACACATTAGGTTAATTCTAACATTTATTTAGTATAAATTAGGATGTAAATAGATTAATTCATAGTTTTAATCTAATTACATAATCCATACATTGCATTCATATCTTAAGTGCATTTAGAATTAGCTTAGAATAGCATTCATTTAATTAGATAACCAATTAGGTATATTGTTTTTATTAACATAGAAGTTGAGGGTCTATACATAAATAACCCTAATATTTTAATAATATTTGCTTTATTCGTCTTCTTTCAGAACGGCTGGCTGCCGCTCCAACGCCCGGCTGCTGTAGTGATGAAGCCATTCAAGGGGGAGCGGATGTGGTGGATCTGGTCGGCGACTGATTTCAAAATTGTTCAAGACACTATAAAAGGAGCACGGAAGCTTCCGGCTGCAGAGGCCTCCGCCACCGACCCACCACTGTGCAGAGAGATCCTCTCTCTTCCACTCCACACTGTCGGCCTCTACCGTGGCGGCGAGTCTCCACCACCGTGGGCGTGTGGTGTGACAGGCCACACCGCCATCCGGAGCTCGCCCGCATTACCGTGAGCACCTTAGCGTGCAACTCCCTCGCCGTCGTCGCCGACCACCGTCACCAACCTACTGATCAGCCACCCTCTCAGTAACTTAAGACGTCTGGGAAATTTCCCAGACGTCTGAAGTTACCCGCTCACTTCACCGCACACGCCTGAAGTCGCCTGCAGATCCCTTCCCGCACCTGCAGAACCTTCAGCGCACCCACGTCCGTCAACCTTCAGCTCAAACACGCACAACCGCCTGCAGTCCACGCCGTTCACCACTGTGCCTGCAGAACCGCCAGCAACCGACCTCTGCGCCCTCCACCGCTCACCGGCTGCTGACCTGCGCACGCCTGCAGATCAGCCCGCGCTCTCCTCCAACGCCTGCAGACCAGCCTGCAGCATCCTCCAACAGCCGTCTGCAGCTTCCACCGCGCAAGCGCCCCCTCTGCAGCTTCCACCGCACACGCCAGCGCCCGCCTGCAGATCAGCCCGCGCACACGCCAACCGCCTGCAGACGCCCGCCTGCAGACCACCGCGCAAGCGCCCAAGCGCCCCCTCTGCAGCTTCCACCGCACACGCCAACCGCCTGCAGACGCCCGCCTGCAGACCACCGCGCGCCAGCGCCTTCCGCAGACTCTCCGCGCGCCCACGCACAGCCACCTGCAGCACCTCCGCCGGAGCTCGTCCGGCCACCTCCGGCCGCCGCGCGACTCGCCGTCACCACCGATTCGAAGCCCTTGATCCAAGGGACCTCCGCCGAGCTTCCCGCGCCCAGCCATCGGCTCCTCGTCGCGCAAGACAACGGGGAAGAATTCCCCTGTTTTGCTACAGTAAAGCATTGATTAAAATTTACATTTTCTGCCATTGCCAGATTTTATTCATATTCTATTCACTCTGCATTGCGGAAAATATCCTGTAGTTTATCATAATTGCCATTTCAGCATTATTTCTTGCTTAAACCTTAATCTAAAGGCAATCTTGGCTTGGTTCTTGTCCAAATTGACTCCGAACAAACATTTTTAAGTGGCGCGAATTTTAATACGTTATTGCCTCCCTGTGGAAACGACCCGCTCCTCTGCGAGTGGTTATTTCTTATTAAAAATTGATTAGTCGATTTTTCCACCACATTAAACTACAAACGACTTAAAAGCGAAGGATCGACTCGATCAAATGGCGCCGCTGCCGGGGAGGCAACAGACGCAATAATTTCGCCTAATTTTATCTTCATTATTTGTCAATTGCACAGAAATTTGACCATCTATTATTTTCTTTTCTGTGCGAGAAATTTTGTGCAAGAATCAGCCACTGTGAGAGGCGACCCTTGACGTCGCCAGACGAGAAGTGGACAAGCAATTTTGAAAGGAGGAGAAGGACGAGGACGCGACGGACACCACTGTATTTAATCGCTAATTTAATTAGAATAGAATTAAGACTGAAGACTTAATTTTTCATTACAGTTAGTTTGAAACCCTTGTTCTGGTGCATATTTTGAGGGTTTGTTCCCTGATTTTATTTTGGACCCGTGTTGGGTAATTTTTGGGAGCCTGTTCCCTTTTCTTTAGATTTAGGTTTATTTTTTTTATTATTTCTTTTATTTGCTTGTGCATAAGTAGTTCTAAAAAAAATAGAAAAAGAAAAAAAAACGAGCTGCCTGCTAGAAGCTGCCTGCCCTAGGACGAACCATTTAGGTCTGTATGAGCAGCCTCTAGATTTGCTTTTCTGCATTGCGTACATTTTTGCATCGAAGATTGCTGGAGGCAAGGTACGCATTCTCTTACTTTGCATCCTATTTTTTATCACGCATTGCATTTGGGATTTAATGCGAAGACCACCTAATCTGTACTGAATAAATCTAACAAGTGGTCACATTTTTTTTTTTAGAAAAAGGACTAATTAAAGGAAGGACATTTTAAAAACCAAGGATTTCATTTTCAAACTTGGCGTGCGATTCAAAGTTTAAAATCTTTTACGGTGTATGCACACTTATTTCACTTGCACCACGACACGCTTCTAGACACTCCTTAGGTTTGGAAATACTAGGACAAGAGCCCTCCTTTCGTTGGATTCTGAAGTGTTCGGAACTTGAGATCAAAGGTTTTGTAAATCCAAAGAGGGAGATACCCTGTCACGGATTTTTGGGGGTAGTTGAGGAGCACCGCGAAAGCACAGCTTCAAAGGAAGGCTTAGGCCTACTTGCATCCCTCGATCTTCCGTCTTTGGATTTACTTGACCATTTGAGATTTAGGGAAGAACACCTAAGCTCCAACTAGGTCTTTTTAGGCGAGCCGTAGGTCGACAATAGGCGCGTAAATTGATTGAACAAATTGTATTGTCACCTGCAATCTGACTTAAAATCAAAAGCCTAAATTGGGAAAGACTTAAAAGGTCCTTTTTGAATTGTGTCTTGCTTGGGGAATTCTGATTGAAGTGTGAGTTAGGATGGACCACATTGATTTTCATCCTTTCACATCTTGCCCACACCCTCACCCCCACTCTGCATCCTTCGATCCCAGACGCCGAGATGGTCCATTCCTTGATGGACATAATGACAATCATTGGGATCCGTTTTACTCCTATTATAGGAGTATTGGCCTAGTTAAGCCCCAAATTAGTGAGCAGAACTCAGGAGCGGGATTTGCTTTGCCCAATATCCCACATACCAAAGAAATACCCAACCCACCCTCCCTGAAAACTTATAATGGTTGGACAAACACTCCTGGGTACTATAAGCCTGAGCCTGACTTCTCTTATGATAAAAATGACCTCTCCTCTTTGAAGATGGAAATACAGAAAATGCAAAATGAAATGAGTGAATTGTTAGGAGAATCTTTGAGAGCAGGCCAACAAGAAAGAGATGAAATTAGCCACCCAATCTGCCCCATTGACGATGACGTATAACCCTCTACAATAGATGCATCTCCCGTGGGAAAGCTACACTTTAAGTTGAAGGGCAATTCTGGGGAGAATAGCTACTTTTCGAGGATCGATTTTGAAACCTCCCCATTAGATGACACTTCCTTGAGAGATCTACACTTTAGGTGGGAGGAAAATACACATGAAAGTAGCTATGCATTGGATGAAGAAAGGTGGCAACCCGAGGAAGATGATGATAAGGTTGAGTATCCACCTGAATTATATTGGAGTCAAAAGAAGGGAATGATGGTGCCATTGGAAGACCTCGACCCAGATGATAGTATTTTCGTGACATTTGATGAAGTGGGTCAAAGTCAAGTTGTTAATCCTACCCTCCCTTCTGATCATGATATGGAACTCAAACCCACCCTTAGGGAACCTAACCCTAAAGAAATTGACCTATCTGAGGAGTCTGATGTAACCAATGTAAATAATTTACCTCAGATAGAGCACCCTAGGGGATCTGCTGATATATTAAATGATTCTAGACCTCGGGTACATGATGAATTGTGTGATGAGGAGGAAGATGAATTATATGAGGAACCTACATTCAAGATTTGGAGTGACACTAAGGGTGATTATGTATTATTTGAAGAGTTAACCCCTGAGGATGTCACAAATTTGACCAAATTAGGTTTCCTTGGCACACCCATTGATGATATTTCTCCTCATGATAAAATGATGGAAAATTTGGAAGCAATTTCTAAGATTTATGTGGATTCACATATAGACTCCGGGGAAGATGTGAGTAAAGAACAAAAACCCGGGGATGACATTAATAGGATAATCCCTAGATCTGTTGCTTCCAACCTGCCTTCATTCACTTCGAAGTCACCCTCTGATTCTCTTATATCTGAAAGCGAAATTGTGACTCCTGATGAAGAGCAGGAAGATCCACGTGATGGTGCAAGGAATGCTAGGGATGAAATTGAGGATTTAGAAAGAGTGTTTGGGATGGACACCAAGCTGATTAAACCCAATCTAGATCTTATGGCCATCCCACAACCTCGTAACTTGGACACCCTAGACGATCCTTGCCTTAGAGAATTGCTCATTTTTGTTCTGACTAGGGGGCTTAACAGACCAATATTTTCTGTAATGGAGTATCGGGTATGGATTGATGATTTCTTTAGTCAGTCCATTACCCTGGGGGTTTATCTCTATACCATTCCTTCCCCATTCTTTTTGGAGGATCCTTGTCATCCTACCCCTACCCCTTTGGAGGTTATTTTAACTGTTTATCCTTTAGAACCTCTTCTGGTGACCTGGGAAGATTTCATTCCCATTTTAGTTGGGCGAGCATTTGCTATCGGGATTCATCATCAGCTCGCCAACATCCTAGGTTATCTATTTTCTAGGCCAACTTTGCTTTCCTCATTTTTAGGGCCTATTTCTGCAATTCTTGAACCTGATTTGCAGGTTCTTCGGCTATTCAGCCCAGCTTTGACCCAGGTAATATCCTTCTATGCAATGAGGACATTGCAGATTTTAGGCATGGGGGGGTGTACTTGGGGATATACATAGCATAATTGCATACATTTGTACATATAAAAAAAAAAAAAAAAAAAAAAAGGTTTTGAGCTTAACTGGCTAGATCTTGCCGTCTTAAGCAAATCAGAACTCTAGGGTAGACTAAGTTAATTCTAGGGTCAAACTTTAGAAGCTAAATAAGCTACTAGCTTTAGACCTTTAGGGTCCTTTGTGGACTTAAAAACTTAAGTAGGAGTTAAGTTGCGGACCATTCTTCAAGAGGTTGAGGAAGGGAAGCTAGGGTTTGAGTTAAAAGGTGGGGTAGTACCTGGAGTCTTATTCTACCTTTTGGTTTACAGGTCCTTGTAACCCAAGCATCCAAATTGTTCACACTTGGTCTGGTAATTAACTTAATTTCTGAAAAGAGATTTGGTTCTCTTAGTTTTGACTTAAGAAAGGCTTGAAAACATATTTTGATTGGAAGAGTTCCCGCCGCAGGAGAGGTCGAGTATATACTCACCTTGAGGATGCGATGGTAACATATTACCTCCTCGGCGCTTGTCTCTTAGGATATCCATCCTACTGGGGGCATGTAAGCGCATTGCGCGGTTCAGGTACCATGGGCGGCCCTATCTCGAAGTGCCGATTGCCATAGGCCTGAATTCGCTTAAGAAATCCATGGGCGATACTATCTCGAAGTGTCGATTGCCAGGAGTTCTTGGGGTCGTTATGGGCGGTGCTATCTCGAAGCATCGAAAGCCAGGCACCCTTCGAGGTATGGTAATGGGGACAATGAATCCGACACAGGCTGTGTTGATAGCTGATCTGAGGTTAGACTTAGAAGAATCAAACAAAAAAAAAAAAAAAAAAAAAAAAATTCCTTTAACTCAAATAACTCGGACCAATGCACAAGCACGGATGCTTTAATCTCAGGGATCAATAAACTTTAGGGTAGAGTCAGAAATCAGGGAAACTTGTGCTGGCAACTCGTCTTTAGCCGACCTAGTCTGTAACTTAGCAACTACTTAGGAACCTTGGGTTTAGAACCTGAACTTAATATGCTTCTGAAGGAAGACTAAGTGAGTTGACTAGTCTACTTAGAGTGCTAGGTTTCGCTTAATTTTGCTAGGGACTAGCAAAAACTAGGCATGGGGGTATTTGATTAGCCCATAGTTGTAGGTTATTTAAGTATTTAAGTGCCTACACATTAGGTTAATTCTAACATTTATTTAGTATAAATTAGGATGTAAATAGATTAATTCATAGTTTTAATCTAATTACATAATCCATACATTGCATTCATATCTTAAGTGCATTTAGAATTAGCTTAGAATAGCATTCATTTAATTAGATAACCAATTAGGTATATTGTTTTTATTAACATAGAAGTTGAGGGTCTATACATAAATAACCCTAATATTTTAATAATATTTGCTTTATTCGTCTTCTTTCAGAACGGCTGGCTGCCGCTCCAACGCCCGGCTGCTGCAGTGATGAAGCCATTCAAGGGGGAGCGGATGTGGTGGATCTGGTCGGCGACTGATTTCAAAATTGTTCAAGACACTATAAAAGGAGCACGGAAGCTTCCGGCTGCAGAGGCCTCCGCCACCGACCCACCACTGTGCAGAGAGATCCTCTCTCTTCCACTCCACACTGCCGGCCTCTACCGTGGCGGCGAGTCTCCACCACCGTGGGCGTGTGGTGTGACAGGCCACACCGCCATCCGGAGCTCGCCCGCATTACCGTGAGCACCTTAGCGTGCAACTCCCTCGCCGTCGTCGCCGACCACCGTCACCAACCTACTGATCAGCCACCCTCTCAGTAACTTAAGACGTCTGGGAAATTTCCCAGACGTCTGAAGTTACCCGCTCACTTCACCGCACACGCCTGAAGTCGCCTGCAGATCCCTTCCCGCACCTGCAGAACCTTCAGCGCACCCACGTCCGTCAACCTTCAGCTCAAACACGCACAACCGCCTGCAGTCCACGCCGTTCACCACTGTGCCTGCAGAACCGCCAGCAACCGACCTCTGCGCCCTCCACCGCTCACCGGCTGCTGACCTGCGCACGCCTGCAGATCAGCCCGCGCTCTCCTCCAACGCCTGCAGACCAGCCTGCAGCATCCTCCAACAGCCGTCTGCAGCTTCCACCACGCAAGCGCCCCCTCTGCAGCTTCCACCGCACACGCCAGCGCCCGCCTGCAGATCAGCCCGCGCACACGCCAACCGCCTGCAGACGCCCGCCTGCAGACCACCGCGCAAGCGCCCAAGCGCCCCCTCTGCAGCTTCCACCGCACACGCCAACCGCCTGCAGACGCCCGCCTGCAGACCACCGCGCGCCAGCGCCTTCCGCAGACTCTCCGCGCGCCCACGCACAGCCACCTGCAGCACCTCCGCCGGAGCTCGTCCGGCCACCTCCGGCCGCCGCGCGACTCGCCGTCACCACCGATTCGAAGCCCTTGATCCAAGGGACCTCCGCCGAGCTTCCCGCGCCCAGCCATCGGCTCCTCGTCGCGCAAGACAACGGGGAAGAATTCCCCTGTTTTGCTACAGTAAAGCATTGATTAAAATTTACATTTTCTGCCATTGCCAGATTTTATTCATATTCTATTCACTCTGCATTGCGGAAAATATCCTGTAGTTTATCATAATTGCCATTTCAGCATTATTTCTTGCTTAAACCTTAATCTAAAGGCAATCTTGGCTTGGTTCTTGTCCAAATTGACTCCGAACAAACATTTTTAAGTGGCGCGAATTTTAATACGTTATTGCCTCCCTGTGGAAACGACCCGCTCCTCTGCGAGTGGTTATTTCTTATTAAAAATTGATTAGTCGATTTTTCCACCACATTAAACTACAAACGACTTAAAAGCGAAGGATCGACTCGATCAGTTAACCTGAACCAAATGAAATGGTTCAGGGTTGGGCGAGTTTGGACTCAATGCAGGGAAATTAATGAATTGAGATTCGTTATACCCTTCCTGATAATAGTTCATTTCAGATTGTTGAAAAGATGGTGATGACCTAAATGCAGTGAAATCAAAGGATGGGTAAGGATCGGTGTATCCTTCTTGATTGTAGATGGTATTAGGCTGTTCATGAAAGGAAGACGATCTATAATCGATGTAGCTCTGAGAAGGATAGAAATCAGAATCAAAGTGTTCAGGGTTAGACCCTAAGCACGGAGGTCTGGAACTGTATCCCCAAACTGAATTATCCCAACTAACTGATGGTTGATTATAGTACGAGTTGGGATAATCGTCATGTTGAGGATAATTTACAATAGGTGGGAAAGAGTGGGAATGCGTGAAATATGTGGAAGGATTCATGAGACACGGGAGGAAGAAAGGTGCCCTACAATATAAATAATCAAACCTGTCCTTAAATGGGTTAGCCTACAAACCTACAGACTCCCAAAACCCATCTTGAGTAAAGGAACGATTTGATCTACTTCTGTCTGTTCAATCCAACTAGTTAGAAGGAGGGACTGGGGGAAAGGTTCTTCCTTCGGCTTGCGCCTCTGGTTGCTAGTGTACCCCCTAACCACGATCATTTGAGTATGTTCCCCTAGCTAGACATCAGATTGAACAGTAGAAATAGACTAATAAAAAATAATCTCGTTCTGGGTTCTGAAGAGCGAGTTCAATCCTTAAGGCCAATGTCTACTCTATTTTATTTAGGGCTAGGTTTGAATGTGCTTTGGAATATGATGGGCCCTTTAAGTGGATTGTGCCCTTAATGATTGATTGATTTGTGTGTGCATGCACAACTAGTGGTTTTCAAGCAAGATTATTTTTGATGTGGTGAATTTTAAGGTTCAAATCTTGCTTAGTAGCTTTTAGGATTCAACTTTAGGTATTTTCAAACAAGTTTCATTGGCACACCAGGTTTTACAAGTGCTGGTGAAGATGTTTTCCTTTGAAGCTTAAAAAGAATGTGGAGTGCCTGGTAAATCCCTAAGAGTTGAACCTAATTAGCAGCTACTTGATGAGTTGATTTTAATTGAAGTGGTGCGGCCCAATCAACTCAAACAATTGGCCACAAATGCACCACTAAGTTAGGCACACAAAGATGGTTAACCTAGAATGATTTCTACTTTTATGTGTTGCTTTATGTGTACCGGTTCCACAGATCAAAACCCAGTTGAGTCGAAACAAATCAATTTGGTTAAGTGCCTTTGAATCTAGGTGTACGTTGTGTGTTAGTTGAAAATGGCCCCACAAAATTATCTTTTTGTTTTTTTTTTATATAAATGAAGGTGTAATGAATGTGAGTGAGAATCCAAACAACCAAACTATTCCTAGGATTTATGCAAACACCTAGGTTAATTGGAATTTGGATTCAATGTGGCGAATGAAATCTATGGAGGGGGAAAGAATGGGGGATAAATTACAAAACCTTCCACAGCACTTTACTCGAATCTACTGCTTTTGCTCGTCTGAAAAGAGTACCTGCAATTACAATAAGAAAGGAGAAAAGTGAGGTAAATTATTTGTAAGTTACAAAATACGAAGAGAAATCAAAGATCGTCGCCTCCCCGGCAACGGCGCCAAAATGTTGAACGCTACGAATGGCTACGCTTACATGTTTGGTTTTGGAAAACCTGTCGTTGTAGCTTGAAAGCGAAGAATTCGTGTTCAACAAATAAAATTCATACCGAAATTGAAAATTCCGGGTCGAAAACAGGGAGGCAAACATTTTATTTAAAAACTTCTTGTTTTTTTTTATTTGTCACGAAGTAATTCAATTTAAAACTATCTAATTATTTACAATAAATACAAGAGAGAGAGGGTAAGAGAGAGAGAGAATATTACACATAGAAATCAAAATGAGATTTAGAATAAACAAAGAATTTATCATTGAGGAGATTGTTCATTATTACTAGAAAGCATAAAACATTTACACTAGAAAGCGATAAATTTACTCTAGAAAGCATTAAAAGAATGGAGGGAGAAATGTCCTCCTCGACGATTGCTTGGAGGACGAGCAGAACTACACTAGAAAGAGTAAATCTATACTAGAAAGCAGTAAAAACAATAGGGTGAGAGAAATCCTCCTCGACGGTTGCTTGGAGGACGAGCCGGATGGGATGATGCCTGGACGAAGGAGAACAAAGCAGGACAAAGGAGGACGAAGCAGAAGAATGGGAACGGAGTAGCATGCCGTCGTCGTCACGAGATCCACTTCCGAAGGGGGACGAAAATTTGGACTTTATCTCGTGAGAAGCATCCCGGGTATGGGACAAGCATCTCTTGAGCTTTGGAGGGGTAGAGAAGAGAAGGAAGGGATGAGAATTTCGTATGGAGGGGGTCTCCTTTTATAGTTGCAAGGAGTGGGGGCAAAAAGGGCATTACAACTTTAAAATAATAAATGAGGGGTCTTTATTGACGAATAAATCCGTCACTAAAGGCCCAACGTGGGCGTAGCTCCTGTCCCCACGTGCGCCTCCTCAGCTGCCCGCTTCCTCAACGCCATCGCACGTTCATTGATTCTCAACCGTCCGATCGCGAGATCGGATGGCTTAAGACGCATCTCTGCCCGCTACTACACCCGCCTGGCACGTGCAATCGCGTGTGACGACGTGCGTTCAATAGCACGTGATCTCGATTGAGCACTAACGGCCGTCCGATTGCGATCCAACGCCCGCCATCGCCTGCACGCCCGCACCTTCCTCACCTTCGCTACGGCTTGACCCTGCGCTCGCAACTCGCGCGCGCCCGCAACTCGCGTTAGTGCACTCGACCACTGCGCTACGAGGCGCGGATGGTCGAGAGGACGCTTTTAAGCACGGCTAACCACAGCCGTTGGATCGAGATGCAATGACGGAGAGTGAGCAGGTGAGGGGCCTTCAGCGATTCATGCGGCCGTTTGGGCAGCCAGGATGGCGCCACGTGGCGCCATCTTGGTCGTCCATCTTCTGGAAGTTGTAGATGGTGCCACAGATGTCGGATTGAGTCTATTTTTGCGTCATTGAGCTGCGATTGTCGATCCGAATTCATCCGTGTGGTCGGATTTGTCATCTGAAGTGCGAATTTACGTCATCCTGGCCCTTGAACTTCTATGGTTCCCTGATCACTATCTGCTGCTACGAATGCCTGATTAGGGCGATCTTGGAGTCGTTGAACTCCAATCGTCGCGCTAATCACATCCATACAGTTGGATCTTTGATCTGAGGCCCCGATAAAATGTTTGCCCTGTCCAAGCACATAAAAGGAGACAATTAGCCTCCATTTTATTCAAACTACTCTAAATGCAAGATGATGCATGTTGTGCAATATTTATATCATGAAATGCAATCCTATGCTTAAGAACATGCATAAATAGACATTTTAAGTAGTGTAAATGTGTTTACATCAGTACCTGACGACATTCAGGGATGAATGTAGACCCATCGGGCAGGGATAATCATTCCGGTCCTGGGAGAGGTGGCGACACCAGCCTGAACTATACTGAGGGAACCTAAGTCACTGAAAGTGTTTGTTCTTCTCGGAGCTGTGGTGGCGAAGGCTTACCCTGACGACTATAAGCAAGAGGAGGCCTACTCGCCTGCCTCTAATAGTGGAAGCTGGAGATTACCCACCGATCAAAGAGTGGGGTTGTTCTCCTTTGTCAACTCCTTGTGTCGTTTCCAAAGCCAACCTCTACCTTTGTCAATCTACAAGAAATCCATTGTCAAAGCGCATCACGACAAAAAAAAAGTGGCCTTTGGAAAGGCACTAAAACAGGATTGGGGCCTCGCCTTCAGCCTAAGTAGGGTACCTTTATTGGGAGCGGGGGATGGATTTCAGAAAACATTTCAGCATCAGCGACACCCTTCGTGACCCCCGCCTCTACCATTCTGGGAAGCGAAGCCGGGTTCGGAGTGCGTTGACGGTAATGATGGAAGCATTGGAAATCCCCAATTTGACCATACACAGGGGGACAGAGGCAGTATCTCCTACGATCCCTCTGAGTAGGGGAAAGAGGCATTGGAGATTCCCGTCACTTCTGATCTACCCTTCTCTGACTCTACCAATCTCTTCGGGTCTCCAGCTTCTTCAATTGTTATGGTTGTTAGGCATAAAGGTAGGAATGTTGACCACTACAACAGTGCAGTGGCTTAGAAAGCGAGTAGCAATCCCCTCGATCGAGCAGAGCATCGATTTAGTGCCAAAAGGTACGCCCCCTAAGCTTACCTATTATCTTCTTCTGCGAGACTCGAGATCTATAGATCTACTGATCTAAAGAACTCAGCGAGCATTGTAGTCGTGGGGTTCGGTTGCCTATCGGCAAGGCTTTTCAAAGCCTCCCGACTGCCTGACTTCATTAAACTGATTCACATTTTTTTCCTACCACCTTGTAGAGATCTCGGATCTTCGGAATGGTTTGAGAGAGCCCCACCTCCTCTTGGTTGGTGTCGGTCCTTTTGGTGGTAGTCCCCCTTCTTGCCGAAAGATCGTTTCATTCCGGCCAGCTGGAGGGCCCCTGATCTCTCAATAGAGGGAGAAAAAAATGGGCTTTGCCCCCTGAAAGAAATAAGGGTCGAAGTTTAGATCGCTCAGAGTAGTTCTACCTATAGAAACGATCATGAAAGAGGTGATTAGAATGGTACTCGAATCCATTTACGATCCCAAGTTTCCAGACACATCACACTTCCGCTCGGGTCAATGCAGCCACTCAGCCCTCGGACGGATCAAAGAAGAGTGGGGAACCTCTTGCTAGTTTTTGGAATTCAAGGTTAGGAAGTGTTTTCACACCATCGACCGACATCGATTCATCCCAATCTTAAAGGAAGAGATCGACGATCCCAATTTCTTTTACCCTATTCAGAAACTATTTTCCGCTGGACGACTCATAGGAGGTGAGAAAGGCCCTGACTCCATCCCACACAGTGTACTACTATCAGCCCTGTTAGGCAACATCTACCTAAACAAGCACTATTAGGAGATAGGGAGGATCCAACAGAAGCACGAAATTCTTCTTATTCAGAGAAATAGATCGGTTCTCTCCAAAGAGAGTACTAATGACCATTCTGGAGAAGAAGCAAGCTTCAACGCTCCCCAAGACAACAGAGCTGTCACTGTGGGAAGGGACGAGTTCCCCCTCAAAGTTACCTTTCATTCCCTTGTTTCATCCTGGCACACCCCCCCTTCCCCCTTAGAGCCGTGGGGACCAGAAAAGGTCATTCGTTTTCCCCCTTGTGACCCCCCCCCGCCGCCTTCCTTAACAAACCCTCGAGCCTCCTTTGCGTCGCCTTCCTCATAGAAGTTGCTGGGTTTATCCAGGAGGCGATAGCCATATCAAGTAAGATTAAGAAAAGTAGAGAAGGTGTGAGTTTGGAGTATGTAAGCGGAGGCGACAGCTGCAGCGTGAAGAAGAATTTGGCCATTCCACTAGTAGATAACCAGTATTGCAAAAAAAAGGGCCTGCCTATAGAGCTGGGTGAGGAGACGATCTCCTTCCGTGTAGTAAGGTCAAAGAGAGGCCTGGCCCGAAAGCTGGCCCCCTCCAAAACCCATTGCTGGAGAAGGATTTGTTGCGCGCGATATGCCCACGACTCACTACTAGGAATCGTGGGTGCCGTAGAGCTTCTCATAGAAATACAAAAACGTATCACCCACTTCAATCAATCCGGCCTGAACCTTTGGGGGTTACCCACAGGATCAACAACCATAGCTGCACGGAGTACGGTAGAATTCCTCGGTACGGTCATTCGGAAAGTCCCTCCGAGGACAACTCCCATCCCATTCTTGCGAGAGTTAGAGAAGCAATTACGAGTAAAGCACCAGGTACATATAACTGCTTGGCACCTATGCTCCACCATCTATTTAAAGTAGGGGGACCTGGGTGAGGGTATCCCGATCAAAGAGCTGACGCAGGGGATGAGCGGAACAGGGAGTCTACTGGACGCGATTGCACTTTTTGGAGACGTCTACTCAAAGAATAGCTGGAGTCAGAAGTCCCCAAGTTTTCATCTCTTGGGGGATCATCAAGGACATCCGGAAAGGATCAAGGGGGATTGAGTTCTTGCTGGGATCAGGTTGGAGCAACGTGCCATCGAAAGTGAAAGAGGCAGTCTCACGATCAGGCGTGAGTGCCCGGAAGTTTGAATTCTATACTCCCGCGAGTCGGAAGGCGGCAGGAGAAGGAGGGGGACACTGGTCGAGATCTTTCCACAGTGAATTCCCCAAACAGATAGAGGCACCAGTGAAAAAGATACTCTGAAGGCTTCTAGATCGAGGTCTCATTAGCCGAAGAAGACCATGGCCAATTCACATGGCTTTCTTGACGAACGTTAGCGATGGAGACATCGTAAATTGGTCCGCGGGCATCTTTATCAGTCCTCTATCCTACACAGGTGCTGCAACAACCTTTACCAAGTCCAAAGGATTGTCAACCACCATATCCGCTGGTCTACCCTCTTCACCCTAGCCCACAAGCACAAATGCTCAGCGCGGAATATAATCCCAAAGTACTCTAAAGACTTAAATATAGTAAATCAAGAAGGTGGTCAGACCCTTGCAGAGTTCCCAAACAGCATAGAGCTTGGGAAGCTCGGACCTAGTCGACGATCCGATTTTGTATTTCGTCACACTCCCCCCTTCCAAAGTAGTAGTCTTTTTATCATACTGGGGGTCTTTCTCTACTGCAGTTGGTATCAGCAGCAGGCTTTTTCCAAAGCACCCTCGCTAATGATTCGGAAGCACTCGGATGGGAGGTTCGAGGACCCGTTGGTCAAAGGAAAGGGGGGTCTTGATTCCAGGATGGAGCTGTATGACGCGAGAGTGTCATGTACGGTTCCTTTGAGAAGGGTGTGAGATCACCACCTATCAGGCCCAACGAACGGTCCATGGAGCTGCATCCTAACTCACCTGGTCTATGCACATTGTTCCTTCTAGGAGGTTGGCCACCCATCCTAGATCTTCCCATTTCAAATAAGATCTCGGGCTCGATCTGGTTTAGTATCAAGGTTCTTCTCTTTCTTTTCCAATATATATGGGTCCATGCAACATTTCCATGATATCGTTATGATCAATTAATGGGACTTGGTCGGAAAGTGTTATTGCCTCTATCATTAGCTCGGGTAGTCCCTGTTTCTAGTGTTTCAGTCACCTTTCGATGGCTCTCTTAATGTATGTGCCAAGAAGCGTCTGAAGAAATGGGCTACTCCACGAAAATGCTCCGGTCCGAAGGATAGAGCTAAGAAAAGAGTTAGGGATTCATTACTCACTCTGCATTGTTCGAGTTCGTATTCAAGCTAAGTAGATTAGTTGATTGATAACAGACTGAGGCCTGCGTCGAGTTGTTAGCTATGAGTGAGGACTTCGAGTTTGTGATAAACGCCAGTTTATCATCATTCTTATGCATTAAAACAAACCTACTCTTAGGATTTTAATCCGCAAACGGGTTTTTGGGCTGCATTTAGGAATAAAATAGGTTAGGCATGCATTGCATTTTTTATTGTCTTTTTAATATGTTTTTGTGTGTTAGGGATGTACAGATATATAGATCCCTAAAACCCTAGCACTCAAGAAGGCAAATGGTGAAGGAGAAGCCCAGACTAGCTGGAACTCAGCCTGATCCAGCTCACCTCAGCTTGATCCAGCTCACCATAGCTGGAACCTAACTTACTTGAACTAGGGTTAGCTCATCCCAGCTCCATTCAGCTAATCTCAGCTGAATGGTATCTCAATTCATCTAAGCTCACCCTAGCTCAAGTCAGCTCAGATCCAACTCAACTTAGCTGAGTCAAGCTCATCTCAGCTCCCACTAGTCCACAGGGAGCTCTAGCTAGCCCAGCTGAGTTGACAGGAGTTCACCCCAGCTCAGATCCAGCTACATCCAGCTCCACTCAACTCCAGCCAGTTGAAGAAGAACTCATTCCAGCTCAGGAAGCTCAAGTCCAGCTCCCGGGGACTTAGCTTAGCTCAACTCAGTTGAGCCAAGCTACCTTAGCTGCCTCAACCAGCTTGAGTCTCCCCTGGAGCACCAGACCTAGCTCACCTCAGCTCATCATGGTAGAAGCTAGCTTACTTTAGCTTGGCCTAGCAACTAGCAAAGAACTAGCAAGCTAAGCTAGCTAGAGTAGCTCCATGCCAGCCTCTTCAGCAGCAGCCAGCACCAATTTTAGCTCCAGACTTCTCCTCAGCTCCTCCCTCCAAACCCTAGCTCCAACACCTTCTCCTCTACTCCACCTTTAGCTAAGATAGCATAGCTTGGTTTAGCTTAGCTTAGCTTAGCTAACAACCAGCTCCTTGGCCATCCACCACCTTCAAAGTTAACCCTAGCTAGCTTCATCAACTTAAGCCTACCTAAGCTAGCTACCCAACTCAAGTTGGTGCCACCTCCTAGCCATCCCTTCACCCCATTATCACCACCAAAAGACACCTTAAGTTTGGGCCAAAAACTACCCCTAACCACCTCTATATTGCCGCCAACTTTCAGCCCTTAATCCACCCTACACCTACCCACATAAGCCATCCTAGCCATCCGCCTAACCCCCCCTTCTAGAATCCTTCTTGTCGCCAACTTAGACCATCTTCTAGAAGCCATTTTGGCACCAATATCAAGGGGTGCCAACGCACATAACCACCCCTTAGGTGTCCCTTAAGGTGGCGCCAAACACCCTTGGCCATTGGATCTTCAACCACCTTCATCTCTTCATCTTGGCCCTTCATTTCAAGGGACACTTTAGCCCCCTTCCTATTCTATAAAAACCCACCACCTACCACCATTGGAGGGCATCCTCCATTAGTGTAATTTGCTACCTAAACCACCTATACCTACGGCTAAGAAGAAGGAGTAGAGAAGGAGATTAAAGGGGCACATCACCAGCCCTTTTGGTGCCTTCTTCTCCCCACTCTCCTCAACTTGAGCCACGCCAAGGAGGAGGACTCTTCCACTTCATGGAGGATGGCCAGGCAAGGGAGAAGGACCTACGGTGGACGTCCACCCTTGGAGAGAAGCTTAGGGCACGCCCCCTTAGGTCTTGCCTTGGAGGACATTACCTTGGCGGAGCACTGCAAGGAAGGAGTTGAAGGATTCTTTTCAAGCTTGGGAACCACCAACCTTGGAGCAAGAAGCCCTCTTCTTCACCATCTATCTAGAGGATTTGTGTTTGCCTTTCTTATTTTAATTTTTCTAGTAGTAGAAGCATTCCTCTACTAGGAATTTTTTTGTAAAACACTTTGCATCAATCAAGTTGCCTTCTTTGGAATTTTCTGTTTTGCATTTCTACTTGCTTTACTTTTCTATCATTTTTCACTCCCTCTCCCTATTTATTCTAGGCCTCCACTTGCCTAGAGTGAGCTTAGGGAGAGGCTCTACTTGCCACATAGAAGTAGTATTTAAATTGAAGTGTAAATCACCTTTTCCGCCACTAGTTCGCATGTTGCCTTAGCTTGAAAACAAAAAAAATGATATATTAAAAAAATACCAAAAAGAAAGTTGAAATTGTATTCCAAGAAAGTGAATCACTATTGTAAACATTTGGCCTCCTTGGACAACCCTAGATACTCCCCTATCTAGGAATATAAATTTAAGAGCGAAAGCAGATTTACGCGTTACAATGACCTAATTAACAAACCGCGTATTTTCGCTATCACTTTTTGGCGCCGTTGCTGGGGCGGCACGGTTTTGCATTAATTAATTTTCTCTTGCTTGAAGTGGATCTCATCCCCTTCTCTTTCTTTCTTTTGTGTGTGCAGGAATTACAGTGGGAAGGCGGGAATCTGGAAGCGAGAGCTTAAAGTTCCTTTTCTTCCCACGAAATTCAGGTTGGTTCCTCTTTCTGGTCACATAATTATTTAAAACTACCAAAAACATATTAAACTTGGCTTTCAGGATCCCAAACAAATTAATTAAGTGGAGTGGTGTTCATATAAAATCCATTGTTTGCTTGAATGCTTCTTTAACACCACTCCAATGCAAGTATTGGTGTTCTATTTTTCGGGTCCAGATTTATGTCCGGACTTGAAAAAATTGATTCCTAACACCACAGGCCTCCTAAAATCATAAAATTTCATATAGTGATTTCCAACTACGTTAGGAACATCTTTTCCAAATTTCATAACAATTGGATTTGTACTTAATTTTTTAAAATTCGTGGACTGTAGAGGGGTCACACCCTCTAATCTTCCTATTTTGCTACTATCCGTCAATTTTTAGAATTTTTTTACTCATCCAATTTTTATGAAATTTAGCTTGATGGAATCCTTGTGGAATTTTACACATCATATAAAATCATAAAAATTTTCTGAGGTCGGTGGTAATACTGAAAAGTCCATAATACCCACAGGAATCATTTCTTGACTTTGACACCAGTACAATTAAAAATTCAAAACAATTGTCAAAAAAATTCCTAAAATCTTATAAAAATATTTTTTGGAATCCTTGTTTGATTTTATTCAAATTATTGGTGTTTTTTGACTTGTTTGGACCACTACTTAATTCAGGAAGCCAAAAATCAATCCATTGGCAGTAATTTTCTGTCGTAGGGATAATTGGCTTAGGGTTTCTCTGTTTCTTTTTAGAGACTCACATTAAAGGAAATTAACCATCACCAATATAACTTGTCTTTCCTTTGATTGTGAGATTTCAAACTTGTTTGAAAATTTAAAGAGAAAAACCCTAAAACACATTTAATTAAATTAAATCCTAAAAGACATAAATACAAGAAAATTGTGTGGCAACTTGATTTTCATTGGAGGCACTCTCCAATTCCTGCACACTCACAAAAAAAATTCAAAATAACAGGGCAACATCCCAACAAACTCCCTCTACATTCCGTGTGCACTATAGCATCCTAGACCTAATTAAAACTTGTAGCAACTTGACCCCTAAGGCTTTATCAACTTAGGCTTGCTATTTAGGTCTTAAGTTTTCCTTAGTTAGTACCACTTCTGTCATCTATATCTGGTGTTCAGGCTGAGGGGCCGTGTCAAACGACTGATAACGAAAATATGTGGTTTGTTAAAATACGTCGTTGTAACGCGTAAATCCGCTTTCGCTCTTAAATTTATAATCCTAGATAGGGAAGTATCTAGGGTTGTCCAAGGAGGCAATATGGTTGCAAAATTGATTCTCTTGCTAGGAATATAAATCTCAACTTTCTTTTTGGTATTTTTTTTCAATAAATCATTTTTTTTGTTTTTAAGCTAAGGCAACATGTGAACTGATGGCTGGAAAAGTGATTTACACTTCAATTTAAATACTACTTCTATGTGGCAAGTAGAGCCTCTCCCTAAGCTCACTCTAGGCAAGTGGAGGCCGAGAATAATTAGGGAGAGGGAGTGAAGAATGCTGAAAATAAGCTAATAGAAATGCAAACAAGAAATGCAAAGAAGGCAACTAGATAATTGATAAAGTGTTTTACAAAAGGCCTAGTAGAGGAAAGCTTGTACTACTAGAAAAATGCAAATAAGAAAAGAAAACACAAATCCTCTAGATAGATGGTGAAGAAGAGGGCTTCTTGCTCCAAGGTTGGTGGCTCCCAATCTTGAAAAGAGTCCTTCAACTCCTTCCTTGCAGTGCTCCGCCAAGGTGATGTCCTCCAAGGCAAGCCCTAGGGGGGCATGCCTGAAGCTTCTCTCGAAGGGTGGACGTCCACCCTAGGTCCTTCTCCCTTGCCTGGCCGTCCTTCTTGAAGTGGAAGAGTCCTCCTCCTTGGCGTGGCCCAAGTTGAAGAGAGTGGGGAGAAGAAGGCACCAAAAGGGCTGGTGATGTGCCCCTTTAATCTCCTTCTCTACTCCTTCTCCTTGGGCGTAGGTATAGGTGGATGTCGGTAGAAAAATACAGTAATGGAGGATGCCCCCAAATGGTGGTAGGTGGTGGGTTTTTATAGAATAGGAAGGGGGCTAAGGTGTCCCTTGAAATGGAGGGCCAAGATGGAATGATGGAGGTGGTTAAGGATCCAATGGCCAAGGGTGTTTGGCGCCACCTTAAGAGGCACCAAGGGGGTAGTTATGGGGGTTGACACCCCTTGATATTGGCGCCAAAATGGCTTCTAGAAGAGGGTCTAAGTTGGCTCCAAGAAGGATTCTAGAAGGGGGGTTAGGTGGATGGCTAGGATGGCTTATGTGGGTAGGTGTAGGGCGGATTAAGGGCTCAAAGTTGGCGCCAATATAGAGGTGGTTAGGGGTAGTTTTGGCGCCAACTTAAGGTGTCTTTTGGTGGAGATAATGGGGTGAAGGGATGGCTAGGAGGTGGCGCCAACTTGAGTAGAGTAGCTAGCTTAAGTAGGCTTAAGTTCGTGAAGCTAGCTAGGGTTGACTTTGAAGGTGGTGGATGGCCAAGGAGCTGGTTGTTTGCTAAGCTAAGCTAAGCTAAGCTAACTTAGCTAATGGAGGAGTAGAGGAGAAGGTGTTGGAGCTAGGGTTTGGAGGGAGGAGCTGAGGAGGAGAAGTCTGGAGCTGGAGCTGGAGCTGGCAGCTGCTGAAGAGGCTGGCATGGGGCTACTCTAGCTGGCTTAGCTTGCTAGTTCTTTGCTAGTTGCTAAGCCAAGCTAAAGTGAGCTAGCTTCTACCAAAGTAAGCTTAGGTGAGCTAGGTCTGGTGCTCCCGGGGAGAATCAAGCTGGTTAAGGCAGCTAAGGTAGCTTAGCTCAACTGAGTTGAGCTAAGCTGAGTCACCGGGAGCTGGACTTGAGCTTCCTGAGCTGGGATGAATTCTTCTTCAGCTGGCTAGAGCTGAGTGGAGCTCGATGTAGCTGGATCTGAGCTGGGGTGAACTCCTGTCAACTTAGCTGAGCTAGCTAGAGCTCCCTGTGGACTAGTGGGAGCTGAGATGAGCTAGACTCAGCTAAGTTGAGCTGGATCTGAGCTGACTTGAGCAAGGATGAGCTAAGGTGAACTCTCTTGAGCTGCCATCCAGCTGAGATTAGCTGAATGGAGCTGGGATGAGCTAACCCTAGTTCAAGTAAGCTTGGTTCCAGCTGCGGTGAGCTGGATCATGCTGACTTCCAGCTAGTCTGGGCTTCTCCTTCACCATTTGCCTTCTTAAGTGCTAGGGTTTTAGGGATCTATATATCTTTACATCCCTAACACTCACAAAAATATATTAAAAAGACAATAAAAAAATGCAATGCATGCCTAACCTATTTTATGCCTAAATGCAGCCCAAAAACCCGTTTACGGAGTAAAATCCTAAGAGCTAGGTTTGTTTTAATGCATAAGAATGATGATAAACTGGCATTTATCAACGGCCAGGCGCAGGTTTGTACAAGCACCTGGGGTTTTCCCTGGGAAACGTTTACGCCCAAACCTCCCCTTAAGCAACTTGGCTAGATTTGTTGATAGAACAGGTATTCACTATTGACTACTTATTTCCTATATAGACCAAGTCTTAGGTTATTATTAGGGAGTCACATTTAAGTTAGGTCTAGTTTTATTTGTTTGAATTGCACACTTTCTCTCATCTCTTTCTCTTCTCCTCCCCTCCCGTTCTTCCATTTTATGCACGAGCGACGGTCTCAAAATCCGCACTTGGAAGGACCATTTGATTTCGCCCCCCACGCAAATGGACCACTTTTTCTGTCTTCTTCTCCTGAAAAAATGGAAACACAGCAAAATAGGTCCACTGATCCTTCCACTTCCACCTCTAACCCCACCACTAATCCTAGTTTTAACCCTTCCACCCAAAGCCCATCCACCATTAACTTCCCACACTTGGAGCTCCCTAATCTTGAGTTGCCCCACACACAACATCAACACCCCCTACCTGATCTTTTAAAATTGATGGCCGATCAAATTAATAAATTAAATTCCAATCAACAAACATTGACTAGGAACATCCAAAACCTAGCCAATCCAAGGCCAAACCCACCACCCCGTCAGCAGCCTATTGTTCCTCTAAAAGATTTCTATGATCCGTCTTATTATGAGGAACGACCAGGGGTGGTCATATAGGAGGGGGACTTTTAGATCAAGCCTGCGGTCCTGAACCTAATTAAACACTTTCATGGCCTTCCTAGGGATGACCCTTTCAACCACCTTGAAGAGCTAACTCTTCTTGCACAGACAACCCATTCCCGAAATGTGCAAGAAGACATATGGCTGATGCGGCTTTTTCCATTATCTCTTAAAGATAAGGCAGCTTGTTGGTTCAGGACCATTGGCCGACCCATCACAACATGGCCTCAACTCAAGAGTGCCTTCCTCAAGAAATTCTTTCCCATAGGTCGTACCAATTCCTTACGAAGATCTATTACAACCTTTCACCAAAAATCTGGTGAAACTTTCCATGATTCTTGGGAAAGATTTCAAGACCTTTTAAGAAGTTGCCCGCACCACGAGATTCCTTTATGGCAGCTCGTGCAAATCTTCTATCATGGATTAGAAGATTAAATCTAACATTTTGTCGACGCCTCGTGCGGCGGCAACTTCTTAAATAAAGATGCTGAAAGTGCCTATGATCTGTTTGAAGAAATGAGTGAAAACTCATTTAATCAAGCTTCCATGAACACATTTTGCAGAACCCAAAACCCGCAGTTTGGTGTTCATGAAATAGGCACTCAATCTATCCTAGTCACCCAAGATGATCTGCAATTGATCGCTCAGAAACTCGACCAGATGCATATTAATCAGAAGAAAATTGAGGAAAGACTCGCCACATCAACTCAAGCTCCACACCCACATCTAACCCAACCTAACTTTCCACAAAAAGAAAATTTGCATAATCTCAACACTACTGCTGATTATTCTAAGGTTGCCCATGATTCACTGGGGAATTACAACTATCCAGATCTTAACCCCACCCAAAATATTTCTGCCATCCAGGAGCCCTTTAAAAATTCTTCCAATTGGAAAAGTTACCCGAACTACTCCTGGAATAATCAAGTTTCCTCCAAACCATATCATTTTAATGGGTATGGGTCGAATCCAAACTTCCATCCTAGGCCATCCCAACAAGATATCAATGCCCAGATGCTGCAAACCCAACAGGATATGCAAACAAAAATGACGGAAGTAACCCGCAACATCACAAATCTGAACAATCAGATTGGGGTTACTCCCACGCAAACAGCTGTAGGACATCTTCCATCCCAACCCATACCCAACCCTAATCACCAAGGGAACCATTATATGGGCAGAAATCCACATTATCCAAATTAGCCTCCTCCTAATCCACCACCTCGGCAGCCGCCCAGGTTTCTGCAATCACAGGCCCCCCCACCTCCTCCAAATAATAATCCGACTGCACATGCAGTTACTTTAAGGAGTGGGAAAACCACCACTGACCCCGAGCCTTCACACGAACCTGGTAAGATACCTGTGCAAATTGACTCCCCACCTCCCCATCAGGAAGAAAAAGAAAAACAAAAATCTCAAGACAAGATTCCTGTCCCTTTCCCACAAGCTCTCTACCCCACCGCCAACAAAAAAAAGAAATTTGGGCCCACTACAGAAGAACTCATGGAGCTATTTGGGCAAGTTCATATCAATATTCCTCTTCTAGATGCCACTAAATATATACCTGCCTATGTTAAATTTTTGAAGGAGATTTGTACTCCTAAAAGGCAGGCCAAAAATCTAGGACAGGTGCATCTTTCAGAGACAGTAAGCTCTGTCATACAGAGTAAGCTGCCTCCTAAGATGAAAGATCCGGGGGCGCCTTTAATTTCTGTAATTATTGATGATGCTACATTTAATCGCACCCTCCTTGATCTTGGTGCCTCAGTTAATATTATTCCCACAAGTTTATTTGAAGAATTTCAGATCGGTGAATTAAAACCCGTCAAGGTTACCCTGCAATTAGCCGACCGATCTACAATCAAACCTCGTGGGATTATCGAGGATGTTTTAGTCAAGGTCCAGAATTGTGTCTTCCCTGCAGACTTTCTGGTTCTTGACATTGAGGCACCTGAATCATTACTGGACTACCCAATAATCCTTGGATGCCCTTTTTTGGCCACTGTAAAGGCAAATATCAATTGCCACATAGGCAAAATTGATATCAACTGTGCAGGCCAAACTATCACTTTAGATATTTTTAAATCCTCCAGGAGATTCCATGATGATAACTTCTTTGAGGACTCAGATACTGAAATTTCCAATATGGTGGAGGAGACAATGTTAATAGATACCCTTACCGACCATAAATTTTTTGACTCTGATTCAGAATCAGTGGTCGGCGAAATCTGTGATCCGGAAACTTGTCTTGACCCCAAATTTATTCCTGATAGCCCCCTAACCCACCCACTATTAACGCACCTAATTTTTCCACAGTAACTTCCCCCAATCCTCACCATTCCTTCCCCGACCCCTTTCTTACGGACCTGCGACCAACCCCGCCCGAGTTTGGCACCCAACCTGATTTAAAACCATGGCCAGACTTGGGCTACACTTATCATTTTCCTTCCAACTTTGATCCCAATATTATTTCTAATCAATTTTCTAGGGATCTAGAAGAAGACACCTTTTTTGCGGGCATCCAAGTGTCCAATTATCTACATGATTTTACGTCCTCCATGCATACCTTCACGCCCAGCTGAATGGCGTAAAAGATAGCACTGGATGGGAGGTAACCCATCATTTTTTCTTGCTTTCCCTTTTTTTCTTCTTTTTCCTAGTTTTGTTCCTCCAAAACCTGACCGTTCTTCACTAAGGTGATCCCTTTTCCCTCCTAATGCATGAGGACATGGCATATCTTAAGCATGGGGAGGTGTTTTTAAATTTTACGATCGATTTAGGATTTTCAAAACCTAAAAACATGCATTTTTGTTTAATTTATTTCCTGCTTGCATAACCAAAAAAATAAAAATGTTCAAAACTTTTTGAGGAAAAATTTTGAAATCGGGACTAAGGTCGAAAAATTCACTTTTGGTACAATGGGATTTAATCTTTAACAAACTAAGGATGAGGATATGGATCTGATCATTAGAATTCCACGGTCTATTTTAGACTAGATCAGATATCCTTCTATAAAATTTCACCTGAACTCATGATAGTTCAGGTGACTTGATCCTATTTTGTAATATGGAAATTATTTGACTTAGCTTCTGATTCAAAAATTTGCATGTTTTGAGAAACTTCTTGTATCACTCTTCACACACAAGCCAACACTTAAAAATAACTAAAAATTTGAAAAACTCCCTTGTTTGGACTTAGTAAAAGTCTGAAACAGATCATTGGTTTGAGTTCCCACAGTCGAGAAGGAGGAAAATGCCTCCTTTGAGGACGCGATGTCAACATGTTACCCCCTTGGCATTGCTCCATATCTATATTTCATATCATTAGACGGAGCATTAAAGTGCATTTTAGCAGCTCAAGTGTCTTGGATGGTGCTCTACCTATAGTGTCAGAGCAAGAGCTTGAGTTTGCTTGGAGCGCCCCTTTTCACCGCATCGTGTTTTGGGGTTGTGAGCTCCTGGGTGGTGTCATGGACAGTGCTATCCCAAAGTACTGGCACCAGAGCCCCCCTGAGGAATGGTAACGGGAATGATGATCCCGACACATCTGTTGTAAGACTAAGCTAAAAATAAGCATGGGGGAGAAAAAAAAAAAGAGTAATAATAAATAAATTAACACACCCTTATAAATGTTGGCTTTTCACAAGCACAGCCATAAGGTTTTAAAGGATTTTGCAAGTTGAGAATCAGATTCAAGAGCCAAAAAAATCCTAAAAACAAACATTTCAAGTCATCTGAATTAACAAGGGATTAATTTGAGAATTTTCTGGAGGATATATTGATCCCGTTCTGTCTAATGGTTGAATCCAAAAACAAATCCCGATGTTTATCTTTAACAAATTCTGTACCGCCAATGTTTTAATCTACCAAGGTCCCTTAATCTCTTTTTCTCCTCAAAAGTCAAAAAAATTAGACTTCCCAAAAATTCCATTTTAAGCTTTGCTAAGAGACTAGCAAAAGATAAGAATGGGGGCATGATAAACGCCAGTTTATCATCATTCTTATGCATTAAAACAAACCTAGCTCTTAGGATTTTACTCCGCAAACAGGTTTTTGGGCTGCATTTTGGCATAAAATAGGTTAGGCATGCATTCCATTTTTTATTGTCTTTTTAATATGTTTTTGTGAGTGTTAGGGATTTACAGATATATAGATCCCTAAAACCCTAGCACTCAAGAAGGCAGATGGTGAAGGAGAAGCCCAGACTAGCTGGAACTTAGCCTGATCCAGCTCACCTCAGCTTGATCCAGCTCACCTCAGCTTGATCCAGCTCACCACAGCTGGAACCTAGCTTACTTGAACTAGGGTTAGCTCATCCCAGCTCCATTCAGCTAATCCCAGCTAAATGGTAGCTCAATTCATCTTAGCTCACCCTAGCTCAAGTCAACTCAGATCCAGCTCAACTTAGCTGAGTCTAGCTCATCTCAGCTCCCACTAGTCCACAGGGAGCTCTAGCTAGCTCAACTGAGTTGACAGGAGTTCACCCCAGCTCAGATCCAGCTACATCCT
This sequence comes from Thalassia testudinum, assembly GCA_037157565.1. Taxonomy (NCBI): domain Eukaryota; kingdom Viridiplantae; phylum Streptophyta; class Magnoliopsida; order Alismatales; family Hydrocharitaceae; genus Thalassia; species Thalassia testudinum. Next base: position 47,800,269 of record JAZHRO010000055.1, read on the forward strand.
GCTCCACTCAACACCAGCCAGCTGAAGAAGAACTCATTCTAGCTAAGGAAGCTCAAGTCCAGCTCCCGGGGATTTAGCTTAGCTCAACTCGGTTGAGCTAAGCTACCTTAGCTGCCTCAACCAGCTTGAGTCTCCCCAGGAGAACCAGACCTAGCTCACCTCAGCTCATCATGGTAGAAGCTAGCTTACTTTAGCTTGGCTTAGCAACTAGCAAAGAACTAGCAAGCTAAGCCAGCTAGAGTAGCTCCAAGCTAGCCTCTTCAGCAGCAGCCAGCTCCAATTTCAACTCCAGACTTCTCCTCCTTAGCTCCTCCCTCCAAACCCTAGCTCCAACACCTTCTCCTCTACTCCACCTTTAGCTAAGCTAGCTTAGCTTGGCTTAGCTTAGCTTAGCTTAGCTAGCAACCAGCTCCTTGGCCATCCACCACCTTCAAAGTTAACCCTAGCTCGCTCCACCAACTTAAGCCTACCTAAGCTAGTTACCCTACTCAAGTTGGCGCCACCTCCTAGCCATCCCTTCACCCCATTATCACCACCAAAAGACACCCTAAGTTGGTGCCAAAGACTACCCCTAACCACCTCTATATTGGTGCCAACTTTCAGCCCTTAATCCACCCTACAACTACCCACATAAGCGATCCTAGCCATCCACCTAACCCCCCCTTCTAGAATCCTTCTTGGTGCCAACCTAGACCCTCTTCTAGAAGCTATTTTAGTGCCAATAGCAAGGGGTGCCAACACACATAACCACCCCTTAGGTGTCCCTTAAGGTGGCGCCAAACACCCTTGGCCATTGATCTTCAACCACCTCCATCTCTTCATCTTGGCCCTTCATTCCAAGGGACACTTTAGCCCCCTTCCTATTCTATAAAAACCCACCACCTACCACCATTGGAGGGCATCCTCCATTAGTGTAATTTGCTACCTAAACCACCTATACCTACGGCCAAGAAGTAGGAGTAGAGAAGGAGATTAAAGGGGCACATCACCAGCCCTTTTGGTGCCTTTTTCTCCCCACTCTCCTCAACTTGAGCCACGCCAAGGAGGAGGACTCTTCCACTTCAAGGAGGACGGCCAGGAAAGGGAGAAGGACCTAGGGTGGACGTCCACCCTTGGAGAGAAGCTTAGGGCACGCCCCCTTAGGGCTTGCCTTGGAGGACATTACCTTGGCGGAGCATTGCAAGGAAGGAGTTGAATGATTCTTTTCAAGCTTGGGAACCACCAACCTTGGAGCAAAAAGCCCTCTTCTTCACCATCTATCTAGAGGACTTGTGTTTGCCTTTCTTATTTAATTTTTCTAGTAGTAGAAGCATTCCTCTACTAGGCATTTTTTTGTAAAACACTTTTCATCAATCAAGTTGCCTTCTTTGTAATTTTCTGTTTTGCATTTCTACTTGCTTTATTTTTTTAGAATTTTTCACTCCCCCTCCCTAATTATTATAAGCCTCCACTTGCCTAGAGTGAGCTTAGGGAGAGGCTCTACTTGCCACATAGAAGTAGTATTTAAATTGAAGTGTAAATCACCTTTTCCGCCACCAGTTCGCATGTTGCCTTAGCTTAAAAACAAAAAAAAATGATATATTGAAAAAATACCAAAAAGAAAGTTGAGATTGTATTCCAAGCAAGAGAATCACTATTGCAAACATTTGGCCTCCTTGGACGATCCTAGATACTCCCCTATCTAGGAATATAAATTTATGAGTGAAAGCGGATTTACGCGTTACAACGACCTAATTAACAAACACCGTATTTTCGTTATCAGTTTGTCGACTTTCTTCCTCTAACTCGCCTTAATTCATAGGTCCGTAGGTTCATTCCTTGGCTTTGACTTAGGAAAGGAAAGAAAGCTGCAACATGATACTATGCATAGAGGAACAAAGCGGAGCTCAGTAGAGGAATGGAGCTATGGAAAAGAAAGTAGTCAGACCTAGACCTTCAATTAGAGATTGATTACTCCCTACCAATCACCATCTAGTGCCGTGTTCAGTCACTAGGGAAAGGTGCGAGTGGAATGAAATGCAACGAGAAGAAGACTCGGTCACATCCTGCAAGACGAGGCATAACCCTCAGTGGATTTTCTCCACTCCATAATATAATGGTCTCACTTGTAATTGCGTATTGTAATGGTCGAATGTAGCATCTAAAAAGAAATCTTGGATCGATAAGCTGCCGGATAAATACCAAGGAGCTGGGCAACATAGGGACACAGCTTTGTGCGGGACCTGCCCGAGCCAGTCATCCTAGGTAGTGTAAGATCCTTGCTTTCGAAGTTCTCAGAGTGCTAATTATCCTCTATTCCGGGATGATAATGACATTCACTCTCACTTTCTCTTTGACGTCGGTGTGAATAGAAGTACTCGATAAATCATCTATTTTGGGATGAATGTCTATGTTTTTTTGTTTATTACTCAACTTGCTCTTACTCTTGTAGATCGAATCCTATCTTTTTATCCTTTGAATTACTTACTCATAGAATGAAATTGAACACTGGAAACTATTTTGGGAAAAGTGAGAATCCGTGGAGTTTGGATATTGATTGGTCTTGGTTTGACATGGTTTACGTGTTATTGGTTTTCGGAAGAGTTCATTTTTCTATTAGCTAAACCTTTTCTGACCCTACTGTTGGACTCGTATTTTGTTTGTACACAATTAACAGAGGCCTTCTCGAAATATTTTGCAACGTCCCTAATAGCATGCCTTTACTTCGTCTTTCCCTTCATAAGTTATCAAATTTGGTGCTTTTGATCCCCAGTTGCTATAGGGAACAAAGGAAGAAATACAATCGATTCCTCCATTTCAGTGGCTTTTGCTTCTTCATGTTCCTGTTGCTCAATTTTTCCTGGGTAGTTCCCAATGTTTGGCACTTTCTATACTTCGTGGGTGCAACATCAATGGAGTCGCTCATGATCAAGTTACAACCTAAGATCTATGACTATATTCTGCTTACTCTTCATATTTTGTTCATTTCATCGGTATGCTCCCAGGTACCTGTCATTGTGATTTGTTTGCTAGAACCAAGGGGTATTTCCGTGGTCACGAACAATCGTCATTTTTTTATGGTTTTTTTTCTTTTCACAGCTACTCTTTCAACACCTTCGGATATCTGGTGCCAAATTGTAGCCCCTTTCCTAATTTTTTGCATCATCGAGTTGGCGGTATATGTGGCATTGATTGTACAAGTTCGTGAAGAGGGCTGGATGAGTAGAATGAGGGAGAGTGGCTCCATCGAAAAAAAGGAGGAGTAGCCCCACGGGACCCCTTGGAAAAGCCCCCTCAATTCTTGTCCACCCGTACTGCTCCTAAAACATATAAGATGGAGAAAGACCCTACGGGGCCTGGCCATCCCCTTCTAAATAAAGGACATGCCAGGAGGCTTGCGATCTGCCGGTGGAATTTGATTGGGGAGGGGGAAAAATGGTTATAGGGGACTGAAGAACCGAGAACCAATATTGGACAGGGAGGAAAGGGGACAAATTCCCAGTAGTTCATATGCTGCCACACGAATTTGTGGCTATCCGATTTCAGTTAGACTTTCTCAGAATCGTAGTTCAGATTCAAGTTGGTTCAGTGATTATTATTATGGTAAATTAGTGTATCAAGATGTAAATCTGAGATCTGATTTCGGTTCGATGTGCCCACCTACGATCGCAACCTTTGGCTTTCATCTGGGACCTTCTACTACTACAAAGGGACATTCATTCATTTCTTTCTTCCCCGTGGACCACTACGACTGAAAGGACTTGACGAATCAAGACCCAGAAAGGATAAGGGTAATTCCAATGGTGGGCATTTGGGAAAGTCGGGCCGATCGGGTGTCTTCATTCAAGCAAGGGTACAGAGGAAGAACGAACTGACGTGAGAGGCCGGGGGGCTTTTGGGGGGGCAGAATGGGGGGGTTACGAAGGGAGAAGCGAAACGAGCGAAAACAAATGCAATGCTATGCATACCATGTTCCATCGAGAAAGAAGAATCCTTATAAATCACTTCAGGGGACATCCGTGCATCCCAAAGACTTAGGGCTTTTCAATTACAGGGACTTCCTGATAGAAAATGATGACTCCCTCAGAAAAATGAAGTTCTTCCCATTATTTTTACCAAATAAGCCCCGCTCTGACAGCCCGAGGAGTCATCTACTAAAAAGAACCCTCCCCGCTATGTGCCCCTCCTTGAATTATTTGGTCTTGCAATACTGGAGGAATACAAAGAACAAAATGCATTTCGACCCCGTCTACATTCTCAATCATTTTGTGGCATCGGGTGTGTCTGAACCATCTAGGATTCGTGGAGCGAAGCAGGGGGTCAAGCATTGAATACGCTCTCGCATCGCTTTTTTTGTAGAAAGCTCCACCAGCAAGAAACAGTGTTTGGCCTAAGCCCAAAATGGGACAAAAATAGCGGGAACAACAAAAACAACCATCTCGCTCTGTACTTTATTCGGTGCTACTTTTTTCTTTCCCAGGGATGGGGTTGGATCTACCCTAAAGGGTCGAGAATCACTCTGGAGTCAATTAAGTCAAAAATGTTGGAACCTCATGAGTTAAGATAAGGTCGTGGAATTGATAGAGAAATGCAGGGAACTAGGTAGTACCGAAGATTTGATAAAAGGAATAGAGATTCTGATAGAGATCATACTGAGAAATCGCAAAATTCCGTACACGTACAACTCTGATTTTAACAAAGTGAAACAAATGCGATCTTTTTTGTCGAAGAGAACAAAGACGGAGACCTCCATTGAGTCGGTAAGGAGCCAATCTGTTTATCAAAGTGCTTCACCAATTGCTTAAGACATCTCTTTTCAACCGAGGAACAAAAGAATCTCATTTCATTCCATTTTGAGTAACATAGTCAAGGTAGATGTAGTAGGGGTGGAGGGGATACGTATTTGTTGTTCAGGTTGATCAGAAGGTGAGGAAATATCTCGAACGGAATGCAGAAAGTATGGAAAGGCATCTCATAATGTATTGGAACAGAAAATCGATTACGCTCCCTCTCCAGTATCTACTCGTTACAGAATCTTAGGTGTCAAGGTGTGGATCTCATATAGAGAGAAAAAGAGGGGACGTGCCCTCTACTACCTGAAACGTACTAAATTGAGTCAATATCATCAAGGAAAATGTAGTAGGGGTTGCGAATTTCAGAGTTCACATCCAAAACCCGATCGACATGAGGTTTCTAGTGCAGTGTCCACTCTCTCTCTCGTGCTTGACCCGGAAAGATCAAACCCAACATAATTGGCTGCCGCATACTTACTTCTTTCGACTTCTGACCTGGGTGACTCTGACTTGGTTAATACCTAATCATGATCAACCTCCGCTAGCATGCGAACTATTTAAGAAAGTGTAAGATAGTCCTCTCGCCTCGCTGAAAAAGCCACCACTGCAAACAAACTCACTAGGGAAGAAATCCACATCATATAATGCCACGACTTCCGCATACGCATACCCTGTGGAATCAACCGAACCGGCACCTGCGTACTACTTTAGAGTAATGGAAAGTCATCTGTGGATTTGGTTACTGCTGTTCCAGATGACTCCCCACCAGATTACGACTCAGTAGGGGAAGAAATTGGATATTGATTAACCTATTTACAATTAGTACTTAGCTTACGGTTTGACTGAACTATCTGGGAAACTAGCCCAACTCAAATGACACTCCCTTGCAGTTGAGCCCCTGACTTACGGACGCATACTAGGAATCAGACTCGTAATCGGAATTAGACTCGGAGCTTGCTTCCTGGACTACTTACCAAGCCAATCTGTGGATCCACTCTACAAATTCCCCATTCCTCCTATGGAAAGACCTATTCACGAACCCCTTGCATCCCAAACCCTGGAAACCCAATCTAGGGTTACAAAGTGAAGCTGATTATAAGAATAATGGAATTCATATGAAAATAGCGGTAATATCTATTATATATTTGATTACTTCATTTCCCTTCTTTTTTGAAAGATAAATCTTAGACTACCTTCTATTCGAGGGCAGGTAGGAATGACACAGGGGTTTCGGATGAGAGCCGACCAGTCCCTGGTTTTTTTGATAGTAGAAGTGCTTCTTTCTGCCTTTTTCATTCCTGAGTCCGTGTAAGCTAGTGAAGCTATTGTGAATATAATTCCTCCCCTTTAGATTTTGCTTTATTCGCAAGTAACCTTTTGTACTTCACTTCTGGCAGGATAGCCGAGTTAGTTTTAGTGTCTGTCACAGCAGTTGCAAGCTAGCAAACAAGTGAGAGAGAAAACAAGCATTTTCCTTTTTTGGCAATTAGGTAGCTACAAATGGCAATCCAAGAGTCATTGGCAGCTTTATTTTACCATTGAGCAGAAGAGTGAGGAGAAGTGATTACTTCCAAGCCAGCGAGCTAGTTTCAGGGCGTGAGTTCATGTATTTGACTTGAATCATGAGTGAAGTGAAGCGAAAGCATAACGAGCTAACTCAACTACCTGTGTGTCGACTACAAAAACATACGACTTGTAGTATCCCGCAAGTGGAGTGGAATGGCATGAAGCTAGCTTGTCAACTACAAAAACATATGACTCGCTTGCACCTACAACTTACTGACTCGCAGACTCGCTGGGCGGGAGGGAAAGTGCAAAGGATAGGCAGCTTCTAGGGAAGGGGAGAGAGAAGAGAATCCCATGAGGTGAGGGTTGGAACTATATGTAGTAATTTGCCCGATTGAGTCAAAGTAGCAATCTCTTTCCCTTCTCTCGCTTCCGTCAGGTAAGTGGGTTTACTTCAAGGGTAGTACGGACAGGACGGTAATCTGCTGTTTTGTAGAGGGGGGCTAAACTCCCAGAAGCAGATGCGGAAAAGTGGGGCAAACATCGGTGACCCAACGAAGGTGGTTTCAAGGAAAGACTGAGCTGGAGGGTCAGTAAATTCGTAGTTCTTTAACTCCCGTCTCATAGTAAGGAAAGCGAAGAGCATCAGCATAGGCAGTTGGCCAAGCAAGCGAGGCACGATGTTGGCCCCGTATCCCCCTGGCCGAAACTTTAGTCTTGCAGGAAGAAAGAATAGAATGGGAGCCTGGTATTTGGTAAAACGAAGATGATCATCTCCACCTTACTACCACCCACCTGTATCTCCCAAGTAATCCAGTTCATGGGAAGGGGGTTGCGTTGTAAAGGTGAAGAGGACAAATCTGAATGGTAGTTTCAAGAACTACTATCTATAAATAGTATCCGGGAACTGGAACTGCAACTTCAAGAGATGAAGCTGCTTTGATAGAAGCAGGAACCTAGCACTTTCAACCTTGGGGTAAGCCTCCAGGATAGAAAGGTGTGGATATCTACTATTTAGTTAGGAATGAAAGGGTCATTCAGAGCTCATGAGAAAGCTACTTACCACTATACTCACACTAGGCCAGGCGCCGACCCCGATGCTTGCCTTTCAAAATCGCTACACAACCATCTATCATCCTTGAGTACGAAGTGGCCAACCATTTGATAGAAGAGAACTACGCAAATCTCTATCTGGGAATTGCTCATGACCTCTCCAACCAGGGTGGTCAAGTATTCAGGTTCAATGCGGAGACCCAAGAGCCAAGTCGATGCCTAGCTCCTACTGGAGTAGTATGGAAGGCCAGCAATCTATCTTTGATACAGAATCCCATTAGGGTTCATCAACCTGTCAATCTTCCTCAAGGGGGCATTCTCGGGATTAGGCGAATCGATATCGATAGAGGAAAAGAGGAGTTCAATACATCTTTCTAAGCTCCTCCATGTATCTCTCTATTGGTCCTTCGGTCGCCTCCGCTCGTTCCATCTTCCCATTCTTTCCTCCAAAACACCCACCCATAACATGAGGGTGCTGCCATCTCTGCTAATCAAGCCCTTCGCTCTCTCCTACCTATGGGAATCCGAGCAGCCTTGGCAACCAACATGAATTAATGTTTTAAACATACTCATTGTGTAGACCTTACTATGCTTTACTTTAAGCATTCGCTTCCGTAGAAGTGCAGCTGTAAGGTTAGATATGCATTGGTGCGAGTCTACGTCAGGGCGTAGACGAGTTTGTTCGCTCGTTGCACGTAATTCAGAAACCCTCCATTTCACTTCGCACATCTAATATAGACTCAGAAATCATTAATGCATGTTTAGATCTAAGATACGCATATATCCACCAATCTCAACATGAAGCTTTTCATGCGTGATACATCTTTATTATATTACTCTTGCCCCAGCTTTTCCTATATTGGAACTTTCTTTGGCCTAATCTCAGGCTGCAAGGCTTCCCACCATCCTGGATTCACTAGATGAAGACATGCATCACATCTGCTTCTTGCTCCATCATGGTTAATGGGTGCCATGTGGGGAGATGGATGAATCTTAGGAGGGGGTGTGGCAGGGATGCCCCCTGGTCCCTATGATGTTCATCTTGGCAGTTGATTTTTTGGTAGATGCCTCTTATGCTCTCTATAAGGCAGGCCTCCTAAAAGTGAGGCTTAGGCACTACTAAGGGAGGCACAGTGGTACCTCTGCTGCAATACACAGATGATACCATCTTCATTGAGAGGTCCATCTCAGAGGACGGTGAGATTGCTCCTTTCAATTTTTAGAGAAGCCTCCGGGCTGAAGATGAGCTTGCAGAAACCAAGATTCCTACCTTTTTTTTGGCATGTCCTAAAATTGGGCAGGGCAATGCAGAGAAGCTCTTGGAGTATTGCAATGGCAAATGCCTTTCAAGTATCTTGGCTTTCCTCTTCCCTTGGTTGCATCACTGCCAAGGATTGGACTCCCATATTGGAGAGGATGGAGAAACATCTACAGTGAGTGCTCCTCTCTAGTGTTGTCTCCGCACTACTGATGTATTATCTTTCGCTCATGAGAATACAGGATATTGTCCTCAAAAGCATTGACTCATTTAGAAGGAAATTCATCTGGGGTAAGCCTCTGGTTCTGGAGATAACTATATGCCCCCGATGGCCTGGGAGGAGGTTTGCATTCCTGTAGTTAAGGAGATGGGGGGCTTGGGAGTCTTGAATTTGCTGTTGATGAATGAATCCCTGATCATGAAGTGGGTTCTACATCTTAAGGGTTTTTCCCACAACAGCTTTTGTGGAAGAGGATATTATGCGAGTCCTATGGGGATATGATGGATTGGGAGGAGTGGAGGATCAGGCTTAGAGGCACTTCCCATTTTTGGCAGGGGGTCTAGAAGACCCTAAGGAGGGTAAAGCCACATTGTAGGGTAGTTCCGGGTGACGGTTCTAGCTTTCAGTTCTAGTCGACCCTCAGTATTTGCCCTTTTCTTGCTCTATTCCTTCTTTCTGTTTTATGGTATGGACTTTTTTAGTATGAAAAGTTGTAGGAATTGATCGAACTACCAATCTACTACACTGCATGGGTTCTATCTATTTCTTTCTTATACCTCTATGGGGTGGAATAGATCCCATTTCTAGTCTTTTGGCCTACATTTCTTTCTGATTTTTGTTTCTTTTCTATCGTGCCAATCCAACACAAATCTTTTCCTTGATTGGATTTCTTTAGCTTGATTTGGTTTCTCGGCATTCCATTCTTAACTATTGGCAATGATGTATTGAACAAATAGAATTCCATTTGATCGTGGATGAATAGGTCCATAGATGCATTTCTGTCCCATATGGGTTGGTTTTATGTAGGGATTGATGTACGAAAATTCCAATTCAAATAAAAAAGGGAGAATGGAGGTTCTTACATTTGATTTGATTTGGAGATATCTTGTATTTTCATTGGATCCATCTTATTTTGTTTCTATTATAGAATGGAATGGATTCGAACACTTTTCTTTTTCGGTTTGTTTTGTTGCTAGTTCTGTTTCCATGTTCCAGGATTGCACCATTCTACCGCATCCATTTCTCATTATTATATTATTTGATTTGGATTTGGATCCTATATCTAATTGTATCTACATATTTCTTTGGGTTGCTAACTGTTACCAATGTGTGAGTAGAGTATTCGGCCTTTAAGTGCGGCTATGATCATTTACACATTTTGATGAAGCAACGAATTCGTCTAGAAGCTACTTAAATAGTAGAGTCTATAAGACCACGACTGATCCTAGGTAATGAATGGAAAAAAGAGCATGTCGTATTCTAACTGCCACCATTTCGGGTAGAATTTGGAAGATAGGCCATTCTTCCTTGATTGTTACAACAATATTGCTTTCATTTTTGGAAAATGAATTCGAATTACCTGGTTGAGTCAATAAATGGATAGAGTTCGAAGCTCCAATTCCAGGGAAACAAAAAGCAACGAGCTTATGTTTTGAAACAGTTGGAATGATTTCCCGATCTAATTTGGAAAAAGTGATTAGTGCCTAATGGGGAAAAGGGTTATTCCACGAGAAGATCATCCATTTTTTCTAACTATTTGGTTTCTATTGTAGAGTGTAGACAGATGTGTATAAGAAACAGCATACTGATCAAAAGGATTCCTTCCAAAATCAAAAGAGTGATTGGGTTGTAAAAAGAAAGGATTTGTCATTTTCTCTTTTAGAATGTTAGTGAATAGAAACCAATTGGGTGGCAAAAGAGAAGAAGATCCATTGACTGAACTATTCATTTCCAGGCATTTTGGATTTTGATGTACATAACCCTTTCTTTGATATATACCTTGTTCTAAGCCACCCATATCGCACTATGTATCATTGGATAATGCAAGAAAGGCTTTTCGCTCTGGCTCAAGTCTGTATGATTAAGAATGGAAGAATTACAAATCTATTTTGAGCAATATATATATGGGTAGTTTCAACAACAGGATACTTCCTATATCCGCTTTTCTTTCAGGAATATATTTATGCACTTGCTCATGTCATGGTTTTAGTGGATTTGCCGTGGAACTTCACCTTTAGGTTCTGATAAGTAATCCAGTTTCGTACTTGTGAAGCATTTCATTCTTCAAATGTATCAACAGAATTCTTTGATGAATTCCTTGAATGATTCAAAGCAAAATCCATTCGTTGGACACAACAATTCTTTTTTTTATCAAATGATATCGGGGGCTTTTGCAGTTCTTGTAGAAATTCCTTTCTCCTTGCCATCCTGAAGAAAAAAAAGAAGAAATCCCAAAATCTCAGAATTGACGATCTATTCATTCGATATTCCCTTTTTTTAGACAACCAATTTTTACATTTCAATTATGTACCCGATATAGCCCTATCCTATTCATCTCGAAATCTGGATTCCAATTCTACAATCCTGGATTCTAGATGTTCCCTCTTTGCATTTCTTGAACAAAACCCCGTGGGATAAAGCTGACATCTATCTATTCTACAAAAGGACCAGGCAGAATCAAAGCACTTTCTTATACCAGCTAAAGACCTTACTCCTCAAAACTCGAGCGCCTATGAACTTGACTTTCACTTCTCCCCAATTCAAGCAAGAGTGGACACTGGTACACTTGAACCCACTCGAACTACCTTGTATCAGATCAATGGTTCCCGAGCAAAGACTTGAGAGGCTAATTCCAGGGAGTCTACACGAATGGATGAATGGGAGTTGAGCTAATCGGAGTTGAGCTAAGCGGAGGGGTTGAAGTGATGTTCCAGGCCGGGATTGTCAGAAAGTACAAGAGGGTCCCCAGAATCAGGGAATTGCACAACTGAATCAGCCAACACAGGAGGAGATTGGGCCTGAGATCAACATTCCATCCCCAGGGGGTGATGCTTATGCTTCCCCTGTGAGGAGAGGAATTGATCAAAACCATGCTTGAGGTTGATTATTCTCCCCGGAGCGAAGGTAGTACAAATCCAATGAATCTTCAGCACCTGGTCAGGTAAGCAGACTCAGTTGAGAGTTCCCCTGATGTGGTAAGTTCAGATGTTTCAGTTTATAGTGATGAGTTCCCCAGCTCTTCTCTTTGACTTTGATAAACTTCACTCCGTATCTGGACAAACTGATTTTGTGCATCCCGGTTCAGGTGTAAGCACATCGGTGAGGGGGCATACAGGAGGGAGGGTTATTTTTCATATTAGCAGGGTTCCATCAATCCAGTGCCGAAAGAGGGTAGTGTAGTAAGGAATACGTCAGGAAGGTGATCCCCTGGAATAGTCTGGAATTGGAGTTCCCCCGGGAAGTGGTTGATTCTTTCTGAGGGTAGTCTTTTCACTCATGAATCTGACCTCACTATGGGTGGTTATGCTCTTGGCCGAGGAATTTCACATACTACTGAATCTAAGCCAGGCAGGGGTACCAATGGAAGCTTGCTTTTCATAGCGTTTCATTCAAAGACAATCAGATTTGGCTCCGGGCCAGATTAATGTGATTGTGACCTCCCTCATCCTATCTGTCCTCGACTGGCTGACTTTCCCATTAGTAATTAGTTTACACAATTTCATTATCTTGTTATTCTTTGATAGAATGGAAAGACTCAATTCATACTGATATATGTGGACCATTGAATTTAGGGTGGACTCATTTGCCTGCCTGAAAGGTGAGTATTGAAATCACAAGATAATTATAGAAACAACACTGATTGGCTTAATGAAACAACAAGATCAAAGAAAGCCTTGAATCGAGGGAATCACATACCTCTTGACCCATGACTGGATCCATCTTCACTTCGTACATATGTAAGGAATGGGTTGGATCTGATTTGATCTTATTGAAGCATGAATTGGAGTTACGGAAACAACAAGTGAATGAACTACCAGTTTATCAGCTGTTCCCCGGGGCTGCCAAAGAACCCTGCTAAAGAACGCTTCCCTCAAGTGGAACTCTTCCTCCAATCGAAGAAAGCTCACCCATTGAGTTGGGACTTCACTACGTACACTTCGTTTATGTACTTAGTGGGAGTTTCAAGGCACTACTTCATCTCAAAGTGCTTCACTTCCACCCTTCCGCTTTACTTTACTTGACTTTACTTTACTTGCACTACTTTAGGCGGAGTGGTTTGATTGGAGGCCAACTCTCAACATTTGAGTTTGGACAAAAAAAAAAGGGCTACAGCCTTTACCATGCCATGCCACGCTAGGGTTCACTCAAGAATGCATGAGGGCCAATTTACATTTCCTTTTTATAGTTCTAGTTGCTTACGAAGATCCAAGTCCAGCTATTGACGAAGAAGGGAAGACAGACTATGCCATTCCCATCCCTCGGACTAAGCGTGATTGTCGAGCGAACGGGTGGACGAAGATCATACAGCAACAGCAGTACACCTCCTCCTCTTTGGCAATCCAAAGATTAGTAGTCGATGACTCGGGAGTCAACCAATCTTGTTCATCTGCGAATGCCAATAAGCAACTAGTAGTGCCGAGATCAATCGGTCCAACTATACCTGACGGTTGAATTGGATAGGGAAGGGTCTGAAGGAGCTAGATTGCCCTCATCACCTTCATACAATATCTATCGAAAGAAGACCTATTATGAGCTGATAGGTCGTAGCGTGACAGTAAATGACAATCGAGACCCTCTGGCTCATAGAAAACTATCACTGACTGAAGGGTAGTTGGTTAAAGGAAAGCTAACCTAATTGGTATGGTAACCTTCCAACTGTACTTTGGTATTGAGCAGACAGTTCATCCATCAGCAGCAGGGCCTGATACAAGCAGGACAAGCCAAACATTTATTCGCAGAGCAGAAGCTATGTTTGAACCTCCTGAGGATGAAAAGGATCTGGAATTGGTGAGTACTCATCTCTTTCTATTTCCAATAGGATGAAGAACCTTTCGAAGATGGCTGGCCCAGTTTCCTCTTCGATTTTGCCCGGTGGAACCACCAATGTTCGAGTCCATTTTCCAAGAAGTTGCTGCAGCTGGGGAGGGGGAGCCACCTCATCTTTTAGCATCCTTGATGGAACTTTGCGGTGATGGGGATTCGTGGCCTATTCTGCTGGTGGTGGCAGCGGTGCTCGTCAAGTTGCTGGTTGCAACGAGGATCATGCTACTGATGCGGTGGATTCGGGCAGATTGTCTGTTGCTGCTTCTCATCTGGTGATGCGCAGGCTCCTCGTGTCTGCATCACGAGGTAGAATCTAGGAGTCGAGGGTGAGACTCTTCTATTAAAACTCCCTAAGTGGACCTTCTAATTAAAGGAAACATGGGGAGGCCTTCGGCGTCGTCCACGGCGTAGAAGGAGGTGATGAAGATGACATGGAGGCTCCATCGATGGGGGTTGGAAGCGCAGCTGAAAGGGATCATGTTGCGAGTGCTGTTGGGGACCGGTCGGCCAGGGAGGTGGTTTGTGGTGTAGAGGCGGAGCAGAGACCGGCTGACGATAGGGCAACGGATGAGAATGCGGCTACTATGGCTGACGAAGATGCTTGTGACAAGGTGGCGGTGGCGGCCGCGTCGGGGTACCGACGCACGAGTGGTGTACTGACGGTTCCCAATGAAAGCTTTCAGTTCTCTCATGGAACATGAGGGGATTTCATCACCCCTCAAGAAGAGCAGCACTTGGTGGGTACATCAGATTATGGGGTCCATCTTTGGTGTTTCTCCAGAAGACCAAGTTGGACAACTCCAGCAAATGTGGCGGGAAGTGGGTGGTGGATGTTTGGAGAGCTTCCTATCTTTGACGCGGCACGGTAGTAATATCGGGAGGCAAGCTGATATTCGGTAGCTGGAGGGGTTATTTGTTTGAGCTGGAGGATTCGTGGGCACGCATGTGTTGACAACTATGTTGGTAAGGCATAGTGATAATATTCAAATGGTCATCTCGGTGGTGTATGGTTAGTACCAACGGATGATGCGGCAAGGACTCACTGGAGGATTTGACTCAGGTGGAGGGTTCAGGGTCGGGGCTGATTGGAGGTAACTTCAACTTCACCCTCTTGATAGATGATTGGCCAGGAGGGAGAGGACGTAGTAGTATGATTGGGGTGGAGTTTGCGGACTTTGTCACTTTGCATGGACTCCTGGACCAGTTACCCACATCCTATGCGTTCATGTGGAGGAGGGCAGAAATCCATAATTGATAGGTTCCTTTGCAGCGTTGAAGTGGCGGAGATGTTCCCATTAGCAGATGTTCGGTGGACAGACCTTCACTTCTCAAACCATACACCTCTGACGGACAAATGAGGGAAGGCAGTTTGGGACCTACTTCAAATTGGATAAATCTTTGTTGCTGGAGGAGGATTGAAGAAGGGGAAGACAATACTGAACTGGAGGCGGTCCTCTCAGGGGTTCAACGTTAGTAAAAGTGGAGTCCAAATTGGGTGAACTACTCATCTGGGTGCTCCTCAAAAATGACAAGGAGGTTAGGGAGAGGCGCAATAGGAAGAGGAATGAGGCACTGGTAGAAGTGACATGGCTAGACAGAGCAGAAGATGAGGGGGTGCTCTCTCAGGAGGGCGGCCAGAGTCACGCACTTGCATACGAGGAAGAGGACAGGAAGCTGGAGGTGGAGTGGAGGGTAGATCCACGGCTTGTGAAAAGTGGGAAGCTCAAGGGACTCCAATACCAGGTATTTCCATATGATGGCTTCTGCTAGGAGGAAGAAGAACTAGATTAACAGGTTGGTCGTGAATTATACAACATTTTATGACTCAGCGGGAAGAGGTGGGAAAAGCAACGGTGGATTCTGACTTCTCAGGGCCTTCACGGCCAGAAGTAGGCTAGTACGAGTGGGTGGAGGTGGACAAGTTCGGAGGTGCAGCACATCAGTGAAGAGCAGGCGGAGGGTTACTACTCCAGAGCGGAGTTCTCGAAGGATGAGGTGCGGGAGGCGGTTTGGGGCTTGAATGCTGACGGGTGTCTCGGTCCGGATGGCTTTCCGGTCTATTTTGATGAAGTGAAGTAAGGAGTTCTGGTCTCTAGTGAAGGAGGATGTAATGTAGGGCAGACTTTGCTGGTGGTAACTTGGGCTAGGCTCAACAAATTCTTCACGTTCCTACCGGAAGAACTACCATTGAAGTAGCGAATACCCAAGTAGCTGCCCATTGAAATACCCTTTATAATGCCATCGACCTCATTATGCCTGCTTGCCAATAGGCGGGAGTACTTCAAGATATCGTCTCGCCTGTGCAGACGTCATTCAGGGGAGGAACATTCTAGATGGGTTTGTTTGTTGTCGAGATCCTGGCCTATTGGAAAAAGGTGAAGAGGAAGGCATTCCTAAGCTAGGTCTAAGTCGCTAAATTAGAAGGTGAATTTCAGTCAAGCTTATGATTCAAGACAGTGGTCCTTCCTCTGCGACCCTAAGGGGTATTCCCGTTGGGTGGAGTGGATGAAGCGTTGTGTGATGACGACTTCATTCTCAATCCTAGTGAATGGAAACTCTAGGGAGGCTGGATAGAACCTATAAGGGTAGTTGAAGCAGGGGTGTCCGTTGCGATGCTCTTTGTTCTTGCAGCCGACGCGTTGGCGAGATCTACCTTTACTTACTTAAGAGTAGGGCCTGTGTAGGGAGTCTGTTCAAGGGTTTCACGGTAGAGAACTGGCCATCCTGGTACTACAGTATGCAGATGATACCCTCTTCTTTGTGGAGGGCTCTGGGTTAGAAGCGAGGAGGCCTTTTGCTTGAGATTTTTGGTGAGGCATCAAGGTTACAGATCCACTTCTCGAAGTTCACATTTGTCCCCATGCACATGACCGCTGAGGAGGTTGCTAGCTATGGAGACGCACTTCGTACACCGGAAGGATCTCTACCCATTTCCTACCTTGGCCTACAACTTTCTGACAGGACGATGACCGCACAGTAGTGGGTTCCCATCATTGAGAGGATAGAAAGGAGGCTTGCTGGCTCAGGTCTCCATGTCGCAGGCTCGTTCCCTCCTTGCCTAGCTTGCTCTTCCCAGGGTCAGTCAGGTCTATTTATTGATGGGCGAATGACGGGGACTGAACCCGTGAATGGTGGATTGATAATCCACTTGGCTACATCAGCCCCTACCCCCCGTGCATGGGTTTCACTCTCTATCTACGCATATACTTTCCTTCCCTTAAAAGATCCACTTTACTACCAAAATCGAGCGAGGTAGTTTGTTGTCTTTTTTTTGGGAAGCAAATCTTCAACAAGCAAGTAGAAGGGGTTGTTCACTTCATTAGTTTGACTCCATGTTCCCATTATCCCGGGCCGGGCGGCTTATTGATCGATCAAAGGGTAGTAAGGCTTGTTTAGTAGACAGCGAGCAAGCAGCAAGTGCAGGCAAGACTGGCGGGGTGGGGAGCATTGGGTAATTCCCCTGGGTTGGTTGCTGTTGGGAGTGAATCCTCGAAACTACCTTTTTAAGCGCTTCGACAAAGGGGAGCCAAAGCCACACACCCTACGCATCAGCTCTTCTTTCTACAAGGTGGGGGATGGGGGGTTTGTAGGCAAGGGAAGCGCATACTATTCTCCTGTTCTACGAATCTGAAACTATCTTTACCACACCACACCACACCACGCGAGACTCGAGAACGAGCCACCAAAGAGCAGCTACAAATAGAATAGGAGAGCCACCCTATGACCCACCACCCCCTTTACCGCACTCTTGATAGAATAGAAAAGAGGACAGCAGGCCTGTGTCTGTGTAGACACCTCAATGAACTCATGTGGACACTCCTCAGCCCGAAATCTATCAAATACAAAGTTTTCTTTTCTTGTCTGATTCCTCTCAATGAAATTTCCCATGTTGCACTAAGTTACTTACGGATGTATGCATGCGGTTCGGGAACACTTTGGGGTGAACACCCATCCGAACAAGTAGGGTCAATAGTTCATCATTTAGGGTGGGAAATTCCGAAACAAAGAAATTGTCGAACCCAACAAGTGCTCTCCGAACCAAGCTAGATAGACTCCCATCACTAGGCTCACCAACTAACCTGGACTTTGATTCTTATTATTCCTACTATGAAGTGAAGTATGGCCTCAAAACCATCAGGATTGTTTTCAACCATGAGTTCCCATATGACATAAGCGCTCGTCAGGTGGGCCATCATTTGCTAGGTCTGTCGAGTTCCCGTCGTAGCACGTGGTTGGTGCACTAGGCTTATCAAGACTCCACTTTAGTCACTCGGATCTGCCACCTTCTCCGGAGAGTCAGTAACTTCTCTCCGAGCTGGGCCCTCGAGTCAAATTTATCGTGTCATGTGCAACATCCATCAATGATGGTTCCACCATGTCCATTGATTTAGACTCCTTCCCCCTAGGACAACAAGGCCCGAACTCGACTCTTCTGGAGTTATCACGGAATTCGACTCACTCTCGTAACCTTCGAGCTTGACGAAGGGTCATTACATCTTTTTCTATTCCCGCCACGATAAAGACGCATGGAAGAGGTATGACCAGCACAGGGGGAATCAGTTGAGAGTGTCCGATGGAGAGAGCTTTTCCCCCTTGTCAAGACCGGACCCTGAAGCTGCTCCACGAGGGTACGAAGTTTTGAATAGCTCTGTGAAACGAGGGTACAAAGTGAAGCTTTGCGAAACAAGTGAGTTATGCTCGTTGACGCCCTGCGAGGCCAGAGTGGGCTCAGCGGTCAGCCCCCAATTCGTCTGGCGTGTCGGGGGTCTTTTGCTTTTGCCAGATCTATAGAGATACTACATGTCCTCCATCCTAGATTCCCTCACCGCAGCTATCTGGTTCACCGGTACTACCAAAAACTCTCATGCTTACTTCCCTCTTTCTTATATATCAGTCTCGATCTCGGACCACGAGGACCCCAGTCGTGCTTCTGGTTTCCATTCCCATCATCATACTGAAGGAAACTCCTCATGCTCTGCCATAAGAACTTGGAGTCTGTATCATGGTGAGGGTAAGGGGAAGCTATTGATTCTTGCGAATTGACTGGGGTAGCTGACCGAAGGCCCTCGAATTATTGGCTCATCCAACTCGGTAGCATTCATGAGTCGCTCATTCAACTATACCTCGGAGACAGGGTCGGGAAATGCCATGCATGGTTTCCCCCATCCTTTCTTTCTCTCGGTCCCACCGGGGGGTTTGGGGACTTCCGTAATGGGCTATGCCACCCATGACTGATGAGGGAAGTCGCATCTGTCCCATCACAAGCACCTACAATGTCATGATCACATTGGTTGACCATTTTTTCGTAGTTCAACGGACGGTTGCCCCTCCAACAATCAAAGGTATAAAGATGAACACTTCTCTGCCATTTAGATTGGATAATTTATGGAGGAAATCGAGTTTGCAATTTCCAGAAACCACATGATTGTATAGCCAAAGGGAATACGCTGCGCCTAAAATCATTCCAAGCACTGCGGAGGTGGCTACTAAGCTATTTCTTTGGAAAACTCCTAATAAGATAAGAAATTCCCCGATAAAGCTTTCTGTACCAGGTAAGCTCATATTGGCCAAAGTGAAAAAGAACAAAATGGTAGAGAAATTCGACATGGTGCTCATTAAACCTCCATAATATTTAACAAGTCGAGTACGATGTCGATCATATAGAACACCAGCACATAGAAAAAGGGCTGGAGAAACCAGTCCATGGCTTAACATCAATAAAATGCTACCTCCAATTCCATGTATGTTCAGACTAAACATACCAATAGTCACCAGATTCATATGGGCTACTGAGGAGTCGACAATGATCTTCTTAAGATCGATCTGTCTTAAAGTGGTCAACGAAGTATATATTATAGCAATCGCGCTTAGAGTATAAATGAGAGAAGTGAAACAAAGTGTTGCTTTGGGAAACATGGGTATTGAAAATCTTAAAAGCCCGTAGGTTGCAAATTTTAAAAGAATTCCTGCCAAGATGACGGATCTGCCCGTAGGTGCCTCCATATGGGCTTCGGGTAACCAAATATGAACTGGTACCATAGGCATTTTGACGGTGAAAGGGGTGAAAAAAGCAATCCATAGAAAGATTTGGCGTCGCTTACTCAATTTTGTGGTTAATAAGATTTGTAAATCAATGGTTCCTGTTTGGAGAAGAATCAACAGAATAGCTAATAGCATAAAAATGAATCCCAATAAAGTATATAGGAAAAACTGATATGCTGCCTTGGTCTTTCTTTGCCTCGAACCCCATACCCCTATAATAATGGTAGAGTCAGGGGTGGCCCCAAAGTGAATTAGATTTCCTTGACCGGTGGTGGTTGTTCCGAAGCTCCAATCGGTATCCACTCCCTTCTCAGGGAACTGTACGTGACACTTCTGCGTCATACGGCTCCGTCCAGAGCTTCCGTCGTCAGCCCTTGTCATTTGACCACGATGCATGTATTTTCTGCCTTGACTCTCAAATCTTTTGCTTCTCAGGTGGTGGTGAACAATGCTGCTTGCATTGCGGGGATGCCCGCCCGCGGGACCCGGCTTGCTTCCTACCTGAAAGAGCCACTCCCCCTCCTGCTTCCCGTCGATCCGTCGGGTGCTGCCAAAAGTCTTTCTTCGGTCTCCTACTGAAAGGCCGGGTCGATCCTCCCCTCCATTTGTTGGGGCGACTTGTCTAACGCTCGCTGATGAGCTCCCCAGCGACGACGGAGGAACCTTCCGGCCGGTAGGTGGGGTGGCTTTTTTTCACAATAAGACCTGGAGATTATCCCTACCATCGAGGTCTCCCGTGTTTACGTCCATCCCTGGGTAGTTCAGAGTTTCCTTTTGATCTCTCCCTTGTAGCCTTCCCCCAAATTCGTGCAAGTGTGTCCATACCCCCTTACTTGACGATGAATCCATTCTCATGAACAAACACACCCCCTACACACACCTAAGACCACCCCTTCCTACATATCCATACAAGACCCGAGTAGGCAGGTCGAGGTCCAACGAGGTACCCTCTACTAAGAGTACCCTCCCACAAAAAAAGGATGTGTGGTTCGGTGGTTCGACCAGAAATGCTCTGCTTACACACAGTACTACCACTCTTCCCGAAAGCTTCGTGGGTCCCCCTTGACGACGACGGAGGATCGCCCGTAGGGGGTTTACTGCACAAGGCCCCTGCAAAGGAAAAGCTTGGTACCAGCGAATAGAAGATGCTCAGCTCCGCACAACATAGGGATTAGCACACTTTCGAAAAAAACATAGAATAGTAGAAGATCCAGCATGCAGAACACGGCGATCATTAGAAATTCTCAAATGAGAAATGCTATAATATACTCTTTCCCATGACTTCGAATACCAGACCAACCCACTAAAATGCAAATAGGGATCAGAAATGTGGTCAATATCACAAAGAATAATGAAATACCGTCTATACCGATATGCAAATTCATGTTTTCATAGGGTTGAAGGCTTTCCACAAATTGAAATTTGGCTGTAGAAGGATCGAATTGCATCCAATGAACAAGGAAATACAAAAGAGTAATCAGAGAGGCGCACCGACCAATCAATCGTATCTGTCATATTCTTGAATTTGGAATAAAAAGAAGAATAATGCTTCCAAGCACGGGACACAGAAGAAGACCACTGAGATTGAAATAGCTGGACATAGAGTAGAATCGAACATTGACCGTTGACAACAGTAAAAGGATGGGGCACCGAATCCCCTGCCATCCAATAGGGGTCTATCAGTGCAAGTAAGCTTCACACCGTTCTTTACTTCATAAGTTGGTAGGTGGTTTCAATGCTCCTCTCGCCCAGCCCCCTAGAAGCCCCTATGGACCCCCACGCCTCCTATTATCCAAAAAGCAAAGTGGTTCGGTGCCCAAGTTGTAAAGATCAGTGACCTTCAGACTCTGGACCGAACCCCCTTATCGTCGAGAAATGGAACCGAGGCTTGAAACCTCGCCTCCTCTCGACCAGCCTGATCTCCCCATCCACTAAAGTAGCACCCTTAGATCTAATCATTTTAGCCGATAGATAGAACCTTTCCCGTACGTACGAAGTGCAGCTCCATGAGCCTTGAAGTTTCAAGTAATATATGCGTATATAATCCCTAACCCCGTATATTATAGTATAGTATAGTATAGTGTAGTGAGTGATTGAGTGACTCTTCGGTGACCCATACCCATACATTGATTCCAATTCAAACTAAGCCGGGGTAGAAGCCGAGAAGTGAAGTATTTCTCCCAGGGGAATCCCAAACTCTTTAGGGGAATAGCTGATCAAAGGGATGAGGAGGAAGGGGTATATAATGAAGAAGTAATCAAATCTAGGAAGATCAAATGAGGAGTGAAGCGAGAAGGATCAAATAAGTTCATGAATAGCGTAGCAGAGATGAGTTGGGTAAGGAATGATGTTGAGGGGTAGGGGAATTCAGGGTGCCTTCACGTGAGAATGCTAACTAATCCCATGAGGGGAGTTTGGCTGTGCTTCGTCCGGGGAACTGTGAACTAGGGTAATTGATTCCTCCTGAACTACCTTACTTCACTTCAAGGATTGATTGGGGCGAAGAATTCCACTCATGGATTCAACCCCCGCGATACATGCGAATGCGATGAATTAATTCTTCTCATGGGTTTGAGTCCTTTCTATTTCTCGATTCCATAGAAGCCCAAAGAAGTGAATATGGTACTCATATTAGGAAGGACGATAGATATGACAAAAGCAGGTCCGATTACACCTATTCCGAATCCTAAAGAAATCTAATGTCATGACGACCCTATGCAAACATAGTCTTTATTTACATTTGCTCGAATGACCCCTTCTCATAATGAGAATGTACATAAGAATGAGAATATACATCACCCTAGCCGAAAAAGTAATGCTGGTCTGGTATGGAATGAACTTATAATCTGATGATCGAGTCGATGCCATGATTATCAGTTCATAACCCTGGAAATACCCTGCGAAGTGTACGAAGTGAAGGTCACTTTAATCACAAGTGAGTTATGCTCGTTTACTTCACATACAACTCGCACGGTCAATACATATAATCTAATTCTATATAACTAATATAGTACTAATACTAAGGTAAGGGACTGAACATCGATACTTATGAAGTTCATTACAGAGTGAATAATGGAGTGAGGTGAACGAGCAAGTCTACGTATAAGGTGCAAGCAGACTCATACCCTGCGAAGTGCAGTGGAACATAACTTCAAGAGCGAAGTGTGCAAAGTGAAGTTTCATAAAATCTATCTATTCCCGGTATTTTTATATCATACATAGAAGTAAGCTTTCATCTCTTGGGTTTGAGTTAGAAAATACGAATCACCTTTATAATAAGCTTATAATCATAATGGAATTCATCTTCCCGGTCATCTCTATGTATAGTATAGGAGGTAATATAACATACTCATAGTACTGTAGATAGAGAGAGTGAAACGAGGGGTTCCCCATTTAACCACGAAGTGCAGCGGTCAATACATACATCTCATATTATTACCTACTATACTACTCTAGTACTGGAGGTGAGCCCAAGCGAGCCGGTCAAGTGTTAGGGTGTAAGTTATATGGAACGAAATCCAACCTCCGGGTTGTTGGTTCCTACATTAGTAAAATAATAGTTACCCTAACACTCTTCCAATGGGAATATATCAATGGGAATCTATTTCCTTGTATTCCACTATGCACAAAAGAGATGCCTACCATAATGCGCCTATTTCCCCTTGTCAATTTGGTTTAGGTTGAGTGATACATGAGCCCTCTAAAACTCCTCTTCTAGGTCGATTTCTAGTATAACCCCTAAGACAATTCTTTCAATAAAATACCTTGAATTAAGCCCCTAACAATACCCCTGGGACTCCAAGGTATATAACCCCATGGGACTAAATAAACCCTTGTTCTATGTCGATTCTTAAGATCAACTTAATAGAAGGAAGGAGTTTCAAACAAGATGAAAACCAACCCTAGGACAATATTCAATTGATATGAATCCCTACTGTTGTTCTCATCATAATTGATTTGATTTCCTATGTGAGTTTTCAACCAAACAATACCCCAACACAAGGACTAAACTAACCCATGGGATTCCCATAAGTCAGCTTTAAAGTCTATTTGGATCAAGCCCTTATTAGAAGCCTTATTCAATAAACCAACTTATAAGCCTTATTCTTAAATAAACCAACTTATAAGCCGTATTAAATAAACCAACAATATGATCCACCCTGGGACTGGGAAGGAAACAACATAGCTTCTAAGTCAATTTCGATCCCTACATAATATAAGCCTTATTCAATAAACCAACTCCAACCCAGGTTCTAAACTCCACCTTGGGACAATCCGACCTCGAGGGAGGAATAATAAATATCCTTCACCACTCTTGTTCTAATCAGTATGTTTGTTATGAGTCTTAATATTGCCAATTGCACCATCCTTTCCTTTGATAATCTAATTAACTCCACCACCCTGGGACTCAACTCACCCTAGGGATAAACCATACTTATTACTTAATGCAGTCCCAATCATAATGTTTATTATGAGTGTCCCTATGTGAGTACTCAACAGAAAAGTGGTTTCCTTAATCAAACCCAATAACTCCAACCCTGGGATCAAAGAATAGATTATATATGAATTCCATATGGTATAAGTCTGATGTAATGAATAACACCTTAAGTCATTTACACTGATTCCTTTTACTAAGTCAATCCAAATAAAACAACCAATACCCCTGAACCCGGATATAATAATATATAGAATATTCAGTCCATATGGTTAGAGTATTATATATAAATCAAATAATACCCTAATGACCTCTTTTACACTGACTCCTCTCACTAAGTCAAGTAAATCCAAATCAAACCAGATATAATATACACCCCATAACTCTCCCACGGGAAACCCCACCCATGGGATAACCCTCATATCAAAAGAAACAAGTCAATAATGTTATAGTCTGATTTATGGTATGGAATAAAAGTCAGCTTGTTACACTTACGACTGAAACTAAGTAAACAACATAACTCCCAACCCTCATGGGAAAATAATTCAATCATTAACCAGTTTGATGTATTTGGAATATCAAATGAATCCCTAATGCGATGCTTTAAACTTTGAGTTTTCCTTAAGTCAACAACATAACACCTAACCCCTGGGACCCCAGTTACCTAAGTAAATAGATGTATTGGGGTCTTTAGTTTGTTTTGAAGTCCGCGGATTCGGAATCGAGGGAGTTTGTTAGTTAGGATGCTTTCGATTAGGTGTCTGAGTTGGTGGATTCCCCAGTTTGGGAGCTAGGCAAGGAAGGGGTTGAGGCAGGGGTACGAAGTGGCTTTTGAGGAAGGGGTGGAAGATTCTAGGGTAGAAGCTGGTGATTTGGGCATTTCCATCCGCTGGGGGAGAATCAATGTTTTGCAAGGCTTTCGCAAGCAAGGCTTTCGCTAGCAGGGAGTCAGATTCTTCTATTGGTAAGAATTGGTTCCTACTTAACCAGGGTGGATGTTATAGTTGTGAGCTAGTCTAGTCGTATTGATTTCAAGGAGAAGTGGAATGCCTTTTAGGTAATACAGGGGAAGATCTTTGCCTTGAAGCAGGAGTTCCCCCGGTTGTAGTTTATTATTTATGTAATCCAAGAAAAAAGCCTAGCTTAGACCTAATGTGCTTAGTCTTAAAGTGTGAACTCCCATCTACCCCGTAAAAAAGAGGTGAAAGCTGACCTATTCGGGGAAAATCGAATTTCATTTGTCTTTTTTCCATCTACCCCATCAAAAAGAGGTGAAATTCTATTGATATTTGTTGTAGAATTAGACCTTATCTTATTGATAAGAATTGTGTGTTGGTTCCTCCCTTGAGTTCGGATTTCCCATGGGGGATTCCTGTTGAACGCTCGAATTGCTACGCTAATGTGTTTTGTTTTGGAAAACCTCTCGTTGTAGTTTGAAAGCGAAGAACTCATGTTCAACAAAAAAAATTTATACCGAAATGAAAATTCCACGTCGAATATAGGGAGGCGGATGTTTGATTTAAAAACTACGCATTTCTTTTTATTTCTCACGAAGTAATTCAATTTAAAACTATCTAATTATTTAGAATAAATAGAAGAGAGGGCGAGAGGGTAAGAGAGAGAGAATATTGCACATAGAAATCAAAAATGAGATGTAGAATAAACAGAGAATTTATCATTAAGGAGATTGTTCATTACAACTAGAAAGCATAAACAATTGCACTAGAAAGCGATAAATTTACTCTACAAAAGAATGGAGGGAAAAATGTCCTCCTCGACGAATGCTTGGAGGACGAGCAAAACTACACTAGAAAGCAGTAAATCTAGATTAGAAAGTAGTAAAAAGAATAGGGACAGAGATATCCTCCTTGACGATCGCTTGGAGGACGAGCCGGACGGGACGACGCCTGGACGAAGGAGGACGAAGCAGGACGAAGGAGGATGAAGCAGAAGAACGGGAACGGAGCAGCACGTCATCGTCGTCGCGGGATCCACTTCCGAAGGGGGACGAAAATTTGGACTTTATCTCACGAGAAGCATCCCGGGTGTGGGACAAGCTTCTCTTGAGCTTTGGAGAGGTAGAGAAGAGAAGGAAGGGATGAGAATTTCGTGTGGAGGGGGTCTCCTCTTATAGTTGCAAGGAGTGGGGGCAAATTGGTCATTACATCTTTAAAACATTAAATGAGGGGTCTTTAGTGACCGATAAAACCGTCACTAAAGCCCCAACGTGGGTGTACTGGGTGCTCCTCACGTGCGCCTCCTCAGCTGCCTGCGTTCAACGCATCTGCCCACGTTCATCAAATCTCAGCCGTCCAATCGCAAGATCGGACGTCTTAGGATGCTCCTTCGCCCGCTGCTGTACGCCCACCTCAACACGTACGATGGCGCATCCCTGCCGTGTGTGCAATAGCGCGTGAAGGCTATCGGTGGATCTGAGCCGCCCGATGACGATTCAACACCCGCCCACACTCGCTCGCCTGCGCCTTTCTCCCCTTCGCTGCACCTCGAGCCCGTGGCTGCAGATCGCGACAGCGCCATCTACCGCTGCGCTACGAGGAGCGGATGGTCGAGCGAACGCTTTCAGGCACGGCTGTCCACAGCCTTTGGATCGAGATCCAACGGCGGAGAGGGAGCAGGTGTGGAAGCTTCACTGGATGCATGCGGCCGTTTGGGCGGCCAAGATGGCACCACGTGGTGCCATCTTGGTCCTCCATTTTCTGGATGTTGTAGATGGTGTCACGGATGTTAGATTGACTCAATTTTTGCGTCATTGGGTTGCGATCGTCGATCCGAATTCATTAGTGCGATCAGATTTGTCATTTGAAGTACAGATTTACACCATCCCGACCCTTGATCTTCTAGGGTTCCCCGGTCACTATCTGATGCTATGGATGCCTGATTAAGGCGATCTTGGAGTCGTTGAACTCCAATTGTCTCCCTGATCACATCCATATGGTTAGATCTTTGATCCGAGGCCCCGATAAAATGTTTGCCCTGTCCAAGCACATAAAAGGAGATAATTAACCTCCATTTTATTCAAACTACTTTAAATGCAAGATGATGCATGTTATGCAATATTTATATCATGAAATGCAATCCTATGCTTAAGAACATGCATAAATAGACTTCTTAAGTAGTGTAAATGGGTTTACATCATACCCCCATGCCTATCTTTTGCTAGTCCGTAGCAAAAACTATATGCTATTTACAAAAGAATTAGGTTGGATTATTTGGACCCGAGTTATTTTCAATCATTAAGAAATTATCTACTTAGGAACTGAACTTTTAAAGACAGAACAGCGCCCAAGTATCAGCCAAAAAGCAGAGCGTCCCAAACCTCACCTTTTTCAAGGAAAAATTTCTTCTTCTCTTTTTCTTTTTTTCTAATTTTTTTTTTATTTTCAAATTTTAGGGTTTAAGAGTGGCTTTCTACGGCCATTCAACACACCCATGATTTGATGAGAACCCTAAGTTTTAAGCATCTTATTGTGATTGTGATAGACTCGTTGACCGGCAGTTAAAACAGACTCCGGATTTCTATGCCTCTAGGTGACCTTAAAAAGAATTCTGCCAAAAGGTGTATCTTTACAATCGGTAGCTTTCTCCCTACTTTTTTTTTTTACGAGGTCAACACAAGGGTGAATCCAGTGTATATCTCCCCAGTTATTCTACTTCTCCGCTTCTTCCTAAGTGTTTTGGGAATTTTTTTAGTGCATTTACTGAGCTAGGTTATGGACAACCGGTCGATGAGCTGTTACCACTGACAACTTGCCAGCCATACTCGTGCGGGAAGTGTGATTTATTTCTTTCTTTCTTTTCTCCTTTTCTTTTTGATGATTTTTTTCTTTTCTTCTTTTTTTTAAGTAGGTGGCTTCCCTAATCTAAGATTTACCTAAGGGCAGAAAAAAGAAAGAAAGGTCCAGTGATTGGGCTCTGGACAACCTACCTATGGGCTGTTACCTACGATAACTTGCCAGCCATATCACCCTAAAAGGTTCATTAGCTACCCAGTTTCCGTTAAAATTGCTGAACAACGAGTCAGTGACAAGATAGTGTGTAGATGCTAGAAACCCAAAATTCCCTCAAATCAGAGGGTGGGTTGATAAGTCATGTAGTTATCACCCAAACTTATTTACTCCAATTAAAATAAAATTCAGGTTGACGAGAACTCGAAAACAAAATCCACATTTTAGTGGATACATGGGCTGATTAAGTCCAAAGACCTGAAGGGTCTTTATGTTCAAATCATAATGTAGTATTTTCTAAGATTGAAAATTTTCTTAAACCCAAATTCTCTTTCCTAATTCAGAAATTTTTTTTTATAAAAGAAAATAAAACAAATCTACAGAGCTGACGAATTAATTTAGAGATGAATATCCACCTCCTCATGCCTATCTAATGCAATGTCTCCATTGTATTAAAAAGACATAATATAGAGTGGAAAAGCGTAGAAAGCACCTGAATTGCATGAATGTCAACATTGCTCTGAGATGAAAACTAAAAAGAACTGTATGTGTGTCGAGTTTTGTGCCTTCAGCTAGGCACACTATACAAAGAAACGAAATGAACAATTCACAAGTGCAGGTCAGAATGAGAATAAACAGAAGAATCCTCTGACCTGTCAACAGAGGTCCACAGATGTGGACCAGATTGTGGTGCAGACCCATCCCCCATAATCGAGAATATCTTAGGTTCTAGATAAAAATTACCCGAAACCTAAAATCAGAATGCAAGCGTGGTCGAGCCTGCGATTTATTAGGACCCAAGACCAAAAAGTCTGGTTACAGAGAAATTAAACTCAAAATGATAATCATTGAATGTGTGCTTGGGTTTGACATCCTCGAAACAAATGTCGTAAGGGTTCTGACTCCATGGTTTCAGCTTAATATGCACCCTTCGACTCAAACTTCTATTTCCTCCAAAATTAACTTCCCAATTCAGAACTTCCCACTCCTATCCTCCTCATTCAACATATCAAATTCTAGGACCTCTTGTATGTTATCACCCCATCAGAAATCTCCAAGTCTAAATGATGTGGCAGAATCAAAATTGACTTGGGTCTAATTATCTCAAAAGTAGAATCATCAATAAGCTCAACGGGGTGTAACTGACAATCAGGGCATTAAATTGAATCCTCCAGAAAATGTGATTCTGGATTCGTAATGTGTGCCCTAAGATCAGTTTCCTCAATTATTGGGCTATCAAATGATCTATTAGATTCCTCAGGCCCGATCGTCTCACAGAAATCGTGTTCAGACAACTTGCGTGAGACTTCACAACTTGAATCTTCACCATCAAAGAAATCAGGATCCGTATCAATGTATCTCCCAAAATCATCTGTCACTTTCTGTTCCAAGGAGACATACGTTTCCTCGTACCCTGGCTCAGGGATCTTAGGTGAAGAAATCAGATCATCCTTAATTGGTTGCTTTAATTCAATCTGGTCAGCCTTGTAATATGTGTCCTCCCCAACAGGTGCTTGAACGGGTTTTGTCATTGGCTCTCCTGAAGGGAGTTCATCTTGGGAATCATCCCATGATTGGATCAAAGCAACCACGAATCTCATCCTCAATTTCGCTAATTTCCCAAGTAGAAACTCACCCGAGTTCTTATCCTTAACATCCTGGAGCCAATTCAACAAAGACTTGTTTAAATCATCAATCATTTCAATCAGGGGCTCCAATCTCTCAATGCAAGGTATTGGCTGAACTTCTAAAGATTGAATGATACTCCTCAAGCTAGCCAGAACCTTATCTTGAACCTGGTTACTCTGAACCAAATGAGTTGGTTCAGGGTTGGGCGAGTTTGGGATCAATGCAGGGGAATTAACGAATTGAGATTTGTTACACCCTTCCTGATAATAGATCATTTCAAATTGTGCAAAAGATGGTGATGACCTAAAAGCAGTGAAATAAGAGGATGGGTAAGGATAGGTGTATCCTTCTTGATTGTAGATCGTATTAAGTTGTTCATGAAAGGATGACGATCTATAATCGATGTGACCCTGAGAAGGATAGAA
Source organism: Thalassia testudinum (assembly GCA_037157565.1). Taxonomy (NCBI): domain Eukaryota; kingdom Viridiplantae; phylum Streptophyta; class Magnoliopsida; order Alismatales; family Hydrocharitaceae; genus Thalassia; species Thalassia testudinum. The sequence continues at coordinate 47,830,398 of JAZHRO010000055.1, forward strand.
ATCACAATCAAAGTGTTCAGGGTTAAACCCTAAACACGGTGGTCCGGAACTATATCCCCAATCCGAGTTATCCCAACTAACTCATGGTTGATTACAGTACGAGTCGGGATAATCGTCATGTTGAGGATAATTGACAATGGGAGGGAAAGAACGGGAATGCGTGTAATATGTGGAAGGATTCATGAGACATGGGAGGAAGAAAGGTGCCCTGCAATACAAACAATCAAACCTGTCCTTAAGTGGGTTAGCCTACAGACCTATAAACTCCCAAAACTCGTCTTGAGATAAAGGAACGATTTGATCTACTTCTGTCTGTTCAATCCAACCAGTTAGAAGGAGGAACTGGGGAGAAGGTTCTTCCTTCGGCTTACGCCTCCGGTTTCTAGTGTACCCCCCAGCCACGATCGTTTGATTCTGCTCCCCTAGCTAGACATCAGATTGAATAGTAGAAATAGACTAATCGAAAATAATCTCGTTCTGGGTTCTGAAGAGCGAGTCCAATCCTTAAGGCCAACGTCTACTCTGTTTTATTTAGGGCTAGGTTTCAATGTGCTTTGGAATGTGATGGGCTCTTTAAATGGGTTGTGCCCTTAATGATTGATTGATTTGTGTGTGCATGCACAACCTGTGGTTTTCAAGCAAGATTGTTTTTGATGCGGTGAATTTTAAGGTTCAAATGTTGCTTAGCAGCTTTTAGGATTCAACTTTAGGTGTTTTCAAACAAGTTTCATTGGCACATCAGGTTTTGCAAGCACAGGTCAAGATGTTTTCCTTTAAAGCTTAGAAAGAATGTGGAGTGCCTAATAAATCCCTAGGAGTTAAACCTAAGTAGCAGCTACCTGATGAGTTGATTTTATTTGAAGTGGTGAGGCCCAATCAACTCAAACAATTGGCCTATTGCATCACTTAATTAGGCACACAAATGATTACCTAATCTGATTTCTACTCAATTATGTGTTTGAATGTGTGTACCGGCTCCAGAGATCGATTTACTAGTTGAATTTGAAAATTAGATGAGGTTGTGTACCTCTGTGAGATTTTTTTAATTTTTCTTTTTTTTAATGTGGGGGTTGGGGTTAGTTTGGGTGTCAAACAACAAACAATCTAACCTTAGAGTTTATAAGAACACCTAGGTTGATTGATGTTTGTATTATTATGTGGTGGAATGAAATCTAATGGGTGGGAGGTAGGGGATAACTTACAAAACCTTCCACAGCACTTTACTCCAATCTACCGCTGTTGCTTGTCTCGAAAGAGTACCAGCAATCACAATAAGAAAGGAGAGAAGTGAGGTAAATGATTTGTAAGTTACAAAACGCGAAGAGAAATCAAAGATCGTCGCCTCCCCAGCAACGGTGCCAAAATGTTGAACGCTCAAATTGCTATGCTAACGTGTTTGGTTTTGGAAAACCTGTCATTGTTGTTTGAAAGTGAAGAACTCGTGTTCAACTAATAAAATTTATACCGAAATGAAAATTCTGGGTCGAACACAGGGAGGTGGATGTTTGATTTAAAAACTACGCATTTCTTTTTATTTGTCACGAAGTAATTCAATTTAAAACTATTTAATTATTTAGAATAGATAGAAGAGAGAGAGAGAGGGTAAGAGTGAGAGAGAATATTACACATAGAAATAAAAAATGAGATGTAGAATAAACAGAGAATTTATCAATAAGGAGATTGTTCATTACAACTAGAAAGCATAAAACAATTGCACTAGAAAGCGATAAATTTACTCTAGAAAAGAATGGAGGGAGAAATGTCCTCCTCGACGAATGCTTGGAGGACGAGCAAAACTATAATAGAAAGCAGTAAATCTAGATTAGAAAGTAGTAAAAAGAATCGGGACAGAGATATCCTTCTTGACGATCGCTTGGAGGACGAGCCAGATGGGACGACGCCTGGATGAAGGAGGACAGAGTAGGATGAAGGAGGATGAAGCAGAAGAACGTGAATGGAGCAGCACTTCATCGTTGTCGCGGGGTCTACTTCCGAATGGGGATGAAAATTTGGACTTTATCTCACAAGAAGCATCCTGGGTGTGGGACAAGCTTCCCTTGAGCTTTAGAGAGGTAGAGAAGAGAAGGAAGGCATGAGAATTTCATGTGGAGGGGGTTTCCTTTTATAGTTGCAATGAGTGGGGGCAAATTGGTCATTACATCTTTAAAACATTAAATGAGGCATCTTTAATGAAGGATAAAACCATCGCTAAAGTCCTAACATGGGTGTAGTGGGCGCTCCCCACACGCGCCTCCTCAGCTGCCCGCACTCAACTCATCCGCCCACGTTCATGAAATCTCAGCCGTCCGATCACGTGATCAGATGGCTTAGGATGCTCCTTCGCCCGCTGCTATGCGCCCGCCTCAACGCGTACGATGGCGCATCCTCGCCGCGCGTGCAATAATGCGTGAACGCTATCGATGGATTTGAGGCGCCCGATGACGATCCAATGCCCGCCCACGCTCGCTTGCCCGCGCCTTTCTCCCCTTTGCTGCAGCTCGAACCCGCGGCTGCAACACACGACAGCACCGTCGACCGCTGCACTACGAGGCGCGGATGGTCTAGTGGACGCTTTTAGGCACGGTTGTCCACAGCCGTTGGATCGAGATCCAATGGTGGAGAGGGAGTGGGTGCGGAAGCTTCACTGGATGCATGCGGCCGTTTGGGCTGCCGATATGGCACCACGTGGCGCCATCTTAGCCGTCCATCTTCTGGATGTTGTAGATGGTGCCACGGATGTTAGATTGACTCAATTTTTGCCTCATTGGGCTGCGATCGTCGATTCGAATTCATTAGTGCGATCAGATTTGTCATTTGAAGTGCAGATTTACACCATCCCGACCCTTGATCTTCTAGGGTTCCCCAGTTACTATCCGATGCTACGGATGCCTGATTAGGGCAATCTTGGTGTCATTGAACTCCAATCGTCACCCTGATCACATCCATATGGTTGGATCTTTGATCCAGGGCCCCGATAAAATGTTTGCCTTGTCCAAGCACATAAAAGGAGAAAATTAACCTCCATTTTATTCAAACTACTCTAAATGCCAGATGATGCATGTTATGCAATATTTATATCATGAAATGCAATCCTATGCTTAAGAACATGCATAAATAGACATCTTAAGTAGTGTAAATGTGTTTACATCAATTCCAAGGGTGTATCTTTGGGTTGGATTGGACTCACTTACTTACTGCTTCTAGTTAAGTATTAATAAAGATCGACCTAGGTTTATTTAAGCCCATGGGTTGATACTAAAATCATACCAAGGGATTTACTTTTATATTGATTGAGAGGGTTTTATCACAACAAAACGAGCATAATAGGTCTTGTCTCCAATGAAACCTATAACACACTTGTTGGAGGCATCATGTATCTTCATACCTAACCGCCATTATGGAACAGGTTTGAGGTGAGCACACATTTCTTCTATAGGGTATTTCGACCAAGTGTATACATAGATGGCCGTGTAGTGTGAGGGTCACTATCTATAATATAAGGTAGGAACCAACAACCTAAGGTAAGTGGGGGATGAAGTCTGCTGCTCTTGAGCTTGTCCCTAGGGTTGTCCCAAGGTTGAGGAGTGATTTGGTTTACTTAGTGGAATGGAAGTCATAAGTGTAAACAACTTATATAAGGGTTTATTCCATACATCAGACTTATAGCATATGGAATAAATATTCTATACATTATGGTATCCCATAGTATATTCTTGTATCCCATAGTGGGGGGATAAAGGTTGATATCTTGTTTGGTTTGATACTGCTTCTAGGGAATAAGATCTGAGAATCGACCTAGGGTTGTTTAAGAGGGTTAGATACCTCACTTTCCCGTGGGTCTTGTTCTATCCCGATTTAGATTTATTGAAAACATCGAAATGAGGATATTGTATTAATACAAATCTACATAAAGCCTAGATTTGGATACCTCATAGCTTATGATACCTAAACCCTATTTGGAATAGGTTTGAGGAGCCATATAATTTTGAGCTTAGTGTACTCTAAGGAATAGATTGCTTTGGGTGGAGTGTGAGGGTATTATGTATGAGCTAAGGTAGGAACCAATTGAGTTGGTTCCCTCTCCCTGTAACCCTCACCCTCCTATTGAACGTGTAACTCGTGCTCAACTCCACTAAGAGCACTTTGTTCAGTCTGTATTAGTATAGAGTAGATAACTCATTAGATACATATAACTCATCAAACCATAACTCCATAACTCCTTAACTCCTTAACTCATGAACTCAGAACTCATGACTCAGAGCTAAGGACTCCTAACTCATTAACTAAGAAATAAGGAATCATAGCTCAGGACTAATAACACAATAAAATGATTGATTTTATCACAAGATACTAGTGAAGGGTGATCAATCACCGCACCGGCTCGCCGTTGCACTCGTGCTCACCAGCCAGGTAAGCACTCATTGCACTACCTTAACTACATAACTCCGTAACTCAACTAACTCCATTAAAAAAGATATTCTTATAAATAAGATGGTAAGTACCTTGCTCGGCTCAATCGTGCTACCTTGCACTCTTTCACCTCCTCTAACCCCCCATCTCATAACTCCTTAACTCAAGGCAAATTCACTCATGAGATAAAGAAAGAACTAAGGGCTAATAACTAAATACAGAATGAGATATATGGATCGGCTCGCTTGAGCTCACTTCCACTAACAACAAGAACAAGATTGATTTGATTCAAAGATACTCCCTGGTACCCCAAACCCCCCAATCGTTTCATTCATGGTAGCCTTAAGGCTGGTTCCCACTGGTTCCACTCCTTACCTTATTATATAGAAATTGCAAGATGGTAGTTTGATACCTCGTTCACTTGTTCTCCATCTCGAATGGATAACTCATTCACTCCTTTCACTCAGATATCTAGATAAATAAAAGAAAGATATATTCTTATTTGGATCGGTTCAATCGTGCTCACCGGCCAGGTAAGCACTCTTTCACCTCCATCGACGCATGCTCCAGGCATGCTCTAACCATATTGTGTTCACTTCGGGGTTCCCCATTGAACCCCTCATTCCACTCCTTTGCTTGAAGCTTATCTCAATTAAACAGGAGAAATCTATCTTCCTCGTTTCACTTCATTCTCCCCCATTGGAGAACTCGTTCCACTCCTTATAATATAATAGGAGATATAACATAATATAATAATATATATGGTGGATCGTTCACTCATTCTTCCCGACTAGGGAATAACTCGTTCACTCGTTTAATTCACTCAAGGGATATATTCGTTAAAGATGGTAGTTTTGATCGGTTCCCTCGTGCTACCCGACTAGGGTACCACTGACTCTCCTCTATTATGTACTTTGGCTTATATAAGATACATAGAGAATACAAAGGGTAATAATTGGATTGAATGAACGTTTCACTCATTTCGTTACCTTCACTTCTCTGACTATGACTCACACCATAGCTCAAAGAGTGAATAGCCAAGGGAGCATGGGAAATCTGATTTACTGCTTTCATGGTCCAGTCCTGGCCCTGGACTCTGCCCTAGTCCTGTGAATCAAACATGCTTCAAGAATCAGATATATAAGTGAGTGAGGGTTGGAATTACATTAGGCTAAAGAAGATCCCATCTCGGATTCAGTGAGTTAGGAATCAGATATATAAGTGACTGAAGTTTCAGTATTCCCCTGCCACCTTGACCTCTTGGATTGGAGCTAAAGAACTACCTTTCTATATGATGCATTAGGGGGATCAACCTACCTCTCAGTAATCACACTCACTTTAGAAGGGACCCACCTACTAACTGATCAATCATCAAGCATGGTGCTGGGAATGAAAGCGTGTTTCATTAAGCTGACCTTACTACCGCTGAATATTTGAAGGCTTCTCTTCATCTACACTTGAAATCCTCCCTTCTCTCTTTCCCTGCCTTGGGGAAGAATCAAAGCGCTTGACTGATGCCTAACCCCGGCATTACTCATGAGTTAGGCTTTATATACGCATATATTATCCTTGGCCTATGAACTGCAACTAAATAAGAAGGGTCCAGTCAAATCATTATACGCTTTGTTCCTCACAGCCGGAAGATACCTAGCTTTCTCCTCCCATTCCTCACACTCACCGGTATTGCTCCTAGCCTAGTATTACTTGAACTTCCAACCCAACTTTCATGGGACCTCCGCTGCCGGGCTCTGACTTAGCTTAGGTGAAAGACTTTCAATAGACTGCATCATTCGGGTCATCGTTTCGGGAATCCACTATTGTATAATCCGGATCCGGGTTAGACTTCCCAGTGTCTACGGGGTGAGTAAAGGTAATCTTTGGGATTAGGGTAAGCGAATACAGCTACGCTCAATCACTCCAGATCACAGGGTCAGGATTGGACAAAGGATTGGTTTCCTCAACACTTCTTTGTTCCCTTTGTGATTTCCTTGATCTAGCCACTGTGTGCTTACTGGTTGGACCCTACATAGTAGTTTTGCTCAGGATATATACTACAGGAAAGTAAAGGAGGAAGGATGGCATGCCTGGAGTGCATTCAAGCTCCTCCAGATTGATTAATAATTTCCAATCTTCCAAGGCATATGCATATCGTCCTTTCTAAACTAGCTTATTCTTTGTTATCTCTTAAATATCTTCCGAAGGGGAATTCACTACTTGAAAGGACGCAAGAAAGGTGGATACCGAATCTCATAGGTGTCAAGCGTGCTGTTGATCTCTGTGCTGCAACTGCTCTAGTTGCTGGAGTCAGGTTCCTCTCACTAGTGTCTGGTTTTTCCATACTATTTGACTCTTCGCTGAATCTCTGATTATTCATTTCCATTGTCATACTCAATCAAAGTCCCTTCTTGTTGAAGATGAAATTGACTTTTGACTGACTAACAATCTCATGACCCTGTGGATTGTACCCCACAACAATTGAAACGATTAGTGAACTTGTAAGGCAAAGACTCTTGTCAAATGTGGGAAGTGTAAGAAAAAACCAAATCCATTTGGACCTATCTGATATGAATTGAGGATGAGGAAATGATCCAATCTGTGTCAAATCCATCATGGTGGTCCAATTGATTCAGATCATTCTAGTAGATCATTCTTAGAGTGTCTTGAAATGAATATCACACTGCATCAGTTGTGGTTTGACGGTATTCATCATTGAAAATTACATGCTTGTGTCATCAGTTCAGAGTGGAATTTAGCCAGTTCTCCACATTTGCATTTATGATGAGATTGTGTTCTCGAATCATGGCAAGCATTTGACCTGGTTTTTGCACTATTACCAGTCTGAGTGCTGCATTGAACTGGATGCCAGTGAGTTGTCATTCCGGTTTGGTTCCTCTTCGTGGTTCTCCCAATGTCCATCTTTGCTTGATACATGGTTTTTGTTCTAGCTCAATAGCTGTGAACTATCTGCAATCTGAATCCAATGTGTTTAGTAGATTCCTCTATACTCTCCGCTTGTGAAGGATACAACACTAGCATAGGAATTGGGCTTGCAGGTGGTGGATTTAAGATCCATTGTGAACTTAGAGTGACATGTGGATGCCAAGGGGGAGGTCATGGTTACAGTTTCATGTGTGCCATTACTATCCTTTTCTTTTATGCTTGTGAGTAACGAAACCAAAGAACCTTAGTCTGCATCTGAGATTGGTGATGCATTCAAGCTCCCAGTAAACAACCACACAACATTCTGAAGTAATGTCAAACAAAGAAATTGCAACTTCACATTCCCTACATACAAACACATAAAGTGATATGCTACATGCAATCCACTATTTGTAATGAAATTGGAAATAAGTCAATCACAATTCCCAATTTTCCATTAACAGACATCCACTCTCGTGTCACCTCAATGTGACTACTGATTCTGCCAAAGAACCAAACCTCTTTCCACTTCATCCTTCCTCAGAGAATGTGAACCAATTTCCGACCTCAGAAAATAAGACAATCTTGGATTGCTTCCCTGTAAAAGCTAAGTGTCACATCGGATGTTGACAGCTAGGCACATTTCACTAAACTGTGATGAATCACAAAGATTGGTCTATCACTTGATTGATCAAGATTTCTTCTATTACTTGCTTGCCAGGGCCTTTTTTCCCTATCACTTGCCTTCTATCAATCTGAAGTAAGGTTGCAACACTTGGTATTCGGTATTCAGTTGGGGAGGTCACTATGCTTGTGCCATGCAGAGGAGTAATTAGGGATGACTCGGTTAAGTCTTGTTGTCATATTTATATCTATTTAGAAAATGTATGAAAAAAATGTATGATTGGCACAATTGACTACTAAGCCACAGTTAAATGGAGCTTCCAACAAGTCAGATATCCTATCACATTAAAGTGAGCCATTTTGAAGCTTGCTAAAAGTCACATAAGTAATCAACCATGTGTCCAAAGTCAATCCATATCTTCAGTTCCAAGTGCTGTATTACTCATAGTAGTGTGTGATTGAGTAATAAGGTCTTTCAGTGCCTAATCGAGACACTATAAATGCTCAATGACTCGGGCTAGTATACCAAGTGATAGGCTGAATAGATTGCTGCTATCTGGGTTGCGGTCGGAGGATTTGGATTGATTGAGGTTCGCAGAGATGGAGATTGGGGGGGCGTGGCATAGATGGAGGTGCCAATCGCACTATGATGGTGCTCTGGAGGATCGTGCCCCCACAAGGCCTGTATCTGTCTTTCGTCTTAGAGGGATACCTCTACGTTTGCATACCAAAGAGGTCGTAGAAGGTGTTTGCACTTCATTTGCTAAGGTGAGGAGGTGCCATGTGATAACACCACATAAGGGGGTAATAATTATCTTGAATATGGCCCATCTTTAGAATAAAAGCACAACATAAGTAGAATAGGAGCATTGCATGCATCAAGTACCAATATTGCTTATAAACTGTATTAATAGCCAGTTGTGTAAGCATTTGTCAAAGTAGGCCTCAGATGAGCAATCGGACCACACAGATGGATTCAGAATGACGAACGGAGTCCAACGGACTCAAGATCGGCCAAATCCAACATCCGGAGCTCCCACAATGGGCCTAAGAAATTCTGACCGTTGATCTGGAGACCAATGGCCCAGAGAGCGCCACGTCAGCCCGCCCCCACCGCACGCACATCTTCAGCCGGCCAAGGACAAATGTCGGCCGTCGATCTTCGATCGAACGGCCGAGATCCACGCGCTCGCCCGCGGTCGCCGTGACAAAGCGCAGGCGTGGCGCAACAGTTAGCACGGACGCCCGCATCACTGCAACGCGCGTTCGAGCCGCGAGGAGCAGATTTCGAAGGCGAGAGGAAGGCGCGGAAAAATTGGGCCGCCCAATCAGCAACGGGCGACCAGGATCTCGCCACACGGCGTGACGACAGCCCGCGAGCGCCCACGCGCGAGCACACGCCAGGTGGAAACGCGAGCGCGCACGGGCGCCTAAGGCGCGATCTCAGTGCGGGCGAAGAAGGCTCTCAGCCGTCCGATCTTAGATCGGACGGCTCTCGCTCAGCGGCCACGGATCGCGCGAAGAGGAAGATCGGGGCGGGCAGCTGACCGGTGGCAGGAGGGCTTCACCGACGTTTGTGGAAGCGATTTTAGCGACGCTCCGGATGTCGCTAGAGGCCATTCTTCTTTTAGGAAGCCCTTAACTCTATTTAAACCCCCTTGTACCACCATTCAATGCATTCACTCCCCCTTGCAACTCCTCCACTCCTCTCTTACCTAGCTTTAGGCACTCTTGTAATCACCGAAGACGACGAGCCGCCAACGGCGCCTCCTCCACCGCCGTGGCTGCCTCGTTGCTCTCCACTCTCTCTCTCTCTTTCTCTCTCTTTCTTAGGCTTTCCAATACTTTTGTTGAAGCATGTATTTAATGTTGTAAGTTATGAACTACGAATGCATGTTTAATGAAGTTATTTTCCGTTCAATTGCCCTTTTAATTTTTGTTCAAGTTGCATGATCAAAACCATGAGCTTTCTAACCCTAAACTCTCTCTCTCTCTATCTCTCTCTCTCGCTTTTCAAAAACGACATCTTTCGCAAGCAAAACTCCACCTATTCCGTGACAACTGATAAACAAAAATCCGATTTCCACGCCTCCCTGAGACCGACACTTGGACTCACCTCCGTTTACTTCTTTTAAAATCGACATATCAAGTGCGACTATAACGACACCTCTTAACACACACGCACTACAGCATGTCAGTTTTTCGCGCCATTGCCGGAGAGGCAATGGGTTTGTTTTATCACCTCCATTCCACATTCATTCTCACATTGTCTAATGTCCTATTTTCCTTTTTACTTGATGGTTGCAAGAATTCGGCGCATGGACGGCGAAGTGACGCATCCGACGGTAGCAAGGGAGTAGGCGCCTCGAGGACCGATAGTGAGTAACCTCTCTCTCATTGTTTACTTGCGTGAAAAAGCTAAAAAAAGTTGTAAAAACTGAAAGAAATTGACGTGGTGTATGATTGCTTGACCCACATCCATAACACATCACCCCACAAAAAAATGTACACTCTAACATTCTGAACAAATTCTTGGAGTGTTCTTTTCTTTTTCTTGAGTGGTGTTTGCGAAGCCACCGTGAATTGACCTGGGCCGCACCACTCAACCCTAAAACTGACTCATTTAATAGAAGCTGCATGATCATCAGGATGAGTACACTAGGGTTTTAGAGCCTCTACAAAAGAAAAGGAAATCTACTTTCACCAAGTTGTTTGCAGAACTTGACGTGCTCACTGAAACTTGTTTGAAAACATTAAGACACGTCAACCCTAAAAATGTACTAAAGTAAGGATGAAACACTAAAAGACACCACATCTTAACAAATCCTTGCTTAAAAATCATGTTTTGCTAGAAGCACACACTTTGAAAGTGGAAAATTAAGAGGCACCACCCCAATCAATGCCTCATCACATCACCTTATGCACAAGCACTATCCTAACCCTTTAAAACTGAGTAGACGTGCCCTAGGCAGGACTGAGTTAAGTCTCAAAAGGCGAGGTTTTGTTTGCTAGGCACTTGGCTTTCATTCCCTTGGTAGAATCTGGTGACTAGGCTGCGGGGCAGTGTTAAACGACCGCGGTTGTGGGGTCGATGGAACTAGAGGCGCAAGCCAAAGGAAGAACCTTCCCTGCAATCCCCTCGTAATCAACCTGGCCAAATTAGCCTTGGGAAGGGGAGTCCAGTGCTTACGGATTTAATCACTCTTTGTGAGATTTCTAGGTCTCCTAAGGAATACACCATAAGGATTAGGCATGCGTGCTTGATTGAAACACATTTCTCGCATCTGTCGCCCTCCGCATCCCCTCTTGTTCTTCTCTAGTGTATGCACGGGAGGTGCTCACTACATCCCAAATTGTGTGTTTTGGGGCAGGAATCTAGGCAACGTAATTCTGTTGAAAACATGGCTGAACCTTGGGTAGATGAGGCTGAAGATCAACCCCCACCAGACGTTATGGCCATCATCCAAGCTCAAATCAATGCTAACCATCGGCTTCAGCAACAACAAATCCACACCATCATGCAAGCCATACAACGGTTACAGAACCCGCAAGAACAACCACCACCTTTCCATGACATACCAGGGCAACTACCACTTGATTTACGGCCATTTCAGGACCAGCCAAGACCCCTCCGCGATTTCTGTAATCCCTCTGCTATTAGAGTCGAGCCACACCTTAGGATCCCCGAGGGGGGAGATGATTTTGAGTTGAAACCAAACGTCTTAGGTTTGATCCAGAGCCACTTTCATGGAAGCTCAAATGAGGACCCCTTTCAACACCAAGAGGATCTCGACCGCATAGCACGAACGGTGAAACCTAGGAACATTAGCCTTGACATTGTTCTAATCAAGATGTTCCCTTTCTCATTAAGAGACAAGGCTTCTCATTGGCTTAGAACCCGAGGTAGACCCATCACCACCTGGGAAGAACTGAGGCATGCATTTTTAAAGAAATTCTTCCCCATAGGAAAGACCAATGCCCTTAGAAGAGCTATCACTACCTTCACACTCCAGGGTGGGGAACAATTTCATGAGGCGTGGGAAAGATTTAATGAACTTTTGAGGAAATGCCCACACCACGAAGTCCCAAGGTGGCAATTGGCCCAGATCTTTTACCACGGTCTGGACAGCAACCTATGGAACTTCGTCGATGCCTCATGCTGGGGAAACATCCTAAACAAAGATGAGGAGAGCGCATTTGAGCTCTTTGAGTCTATGAGCGAGAATTCGCTCAACAATGCCTCCATGAACCAGTTTAACAGGTCCAGTCAACCCCTTGGCGGGATTTATGAGGTACAAGCAAATTCTGGAATGGTTGACATGGACATCATTGCCAAAAAGTTGGATCAAGTAGAATTGGTGGACAAAAAGATTGATGAGTTACTGAACCAGACCAGGAACCCCTTGCAGACTTTCTCCCTAGCAAAGGGAGCACATAATGTTGACCTGGTCCAACCCTTTACCCAACTGAACCTGGAACAACCCCTATCCACGTTCCAGGGAGGGACCTTTGCTCCCTCGACCCTTGATTACTCCCTTCCCTCCTCATCAACATTGGCTATCTTAGAAGATGTGCAAGCTATCCAAGGTTATGCGAAACTTGACCCTTTCTCCAACACTTACAACACTGGCTGGCGTAACCACCCCAACTTTGGTTGGACAAACCAGAAACCATCGCAATTCCAAAACCAGCCCAGGCCAAACCAGTAGCCACACTTGCCCCCTATCAGCAAGGACCACCAGTTAGACCCCAATATAACCAGAATAGGGCAACCCCTCCCCCACAAAACCAAATGGATACCTTAATAAAGATGATGGCTGACATGAACTAGAAACATCAGGAGGAAATGGCTTGGTAAAGAGATAGTTAAGCCAACTCTTGGACTGTAAACAACAAGGATCCCTACCTTCCCAACCACAACCAAACCCACGAAATATAATTAACAGAGGCCCCAATTTGCAAGGGTTCCAAAGCAACGCCTGGCAGGCTCACATGGTCCAGCTAGCCCCGCAAACACCTCCTGGGTTTGGCGCTTCTTCGTCCCGGTCTCCTCAAGGATCACTCCATGGCCCCAATGCCTTTGCGAATGCGGTGACCTTGAGAAGCGGCACCAAAACCCAGGATCCCAAATGGCCGACTCCCCCTGAGACTTTACCTGTTGAAATACCTGACTCAGAAGAGGCACCAACCAAGGACCCAGACATGGAACCAATCCACATTCAGACACCCTACCCTGAGGCCTTGGAGACAATCAAGAAAAGAAGAATACTGTGGAAACTGAGGAGCTGTTGGAAATTTTTAAGCAAGTATATATTAATATTCCTCTCCTAGAAGCCGTTAAACACATCCCTGCTTACGCCAAGTTCTTAAAGGATGCCTGTACACCCAAGCGTAAGTCGAGAACGCAAGCACCTAGGAAGGTTGTACTTTCTGAGCAAGCAAGTTCCGTGATATCAAGCAACCTTCCACTCAAGCGAACTGACCCAGGAGCGCCCCTGATTTCCTGCAATATAGGGGACATGACATTTGATAGAGCGCTCCTAGACCTAGGTGCTTCTATCAATCTAATTCCAACAACCCTGTACCACCAATTTGGTTTTGGGGAGCTGACACCAACCCCTGTCACCATCCAACTGGCTGATAGATCTGTGAAAACCTCGAAGGGGGTTGTCGAGGATGTAATTGTACGGGTCAAGGACTTCTATTTCCCGGTCAACGTTTTGGTGCTCGACATGGAATTCCCTGAAAAATTACAGAATGCACCCATAATTTTAGGCAGACCTTCTACGGCTAAAGCAAACATTGATTGCAACACGGGATGTATGGAAATCGCCTTTGGGGACAGGAAAATGCAATTGGATATCTTCCGGGCGACAAAGTCTTTTGATTGCGATTACATTGAGGAACATGATCCCTTGGAAACTTTAATCGAGGAATGCCTCACCCTCAGTTCTGTCTCAGACCACCAAACCCGTAGTTCTGACCCGTCACCATTATTACCCGTGGACCTCTGTAAGGCTGAGTATCATCACATGACACCATTTGAAGAGATCGATGTTGATCAACTACCGCCCTTTCCCTTCCCATCGACTATGGTCCCACCCGCACCCGAACTTAAACCATTGCCCGAGAATCTCAAGTACGTCTTCTTGGGACCTGACCAGACCTTCCCGGTGATTATTAATTCTCATCTAACCAAGAATCAGGAACTCAGGTTGACTGCTACCCTTTCAGAACATCGGGCCGCCATTGGTTGGACCATTTCAGATTTAAGAGGAATTAGCCCCACCTATTGCACCCATAAGATTTACCTGGAAGACGGGGCCAAACCTTCCCGCCAGATGTAGAGTCGTTTAAACCCAAACATGCGAGAGGTCGTTAAAAAAGAAATTATCAAGTGGCTTGATGCCGACATCATTTACCCTATCTCCGATAGCCCCTGGGTGAGCCCCACTCAAGTGGTTCCAAAGAAAGCTGGGCTCACCGTTGTCACCAATGATCGTGGCGAATCCATCCCCACCCGCACCACCACCGCATGGCGGGTGTGTATTGATTACAGGAAGCTTAATGAAGCCACTAAGAAGGACCACTTCCCCTTGCCATTCATTGACCAAATCCTTGAAAGATTGGCAGGGCAGAAATATTTTTGCTTCCTGGATGGATATTCAGGATATAACCAAGTCGCAATTGCTCCGGAAGATCAGGAAAAGACCACATTCACTTGCCCATATGGCACGTTTGCATTTCGTCGAATGCCGTTCGGGTTATGCAACGCACCTGTGACCTTCCAACGCTGCATGCTAGCCATTTTTCCAGAAATGGTGGGTGAATACTTAGAGGTCTTTATGGATGATTTCTCTGTATTCGAAAATTCATTCAACCATTGTTTGAGCAACTTGGAGAAAATCCTGAAACGATGTATCGAGGTTAACTTGGTGTTAAGTTGGGAAAAGAGCTATTTTATGGTTCAAGAAGGAATTATCCTCGGACACATCATTTCGCATAGGGGCATCGAGGTAGATCGAGCTAAGGTTGATTTAATTTCCAAACTTCCTCCACCTAGTTCGGTCCGACAGATTCGCTCCTTCCTAGGACATGTTGGCTTCTACAGAAGGTTCATCAAAGACTTTTCCAAGCTTTCCGAACCCCTGACCGACCTTCTAGCCAATGATGCCACATTCCACATGTCTCCTGATTGCATCCAGGCTTATCACACCCTCCGGGATTTAGTCTCCTCCGTACCTGTACTTCAGCCCCCAGACTGGTCCCAAGACTTTGAGATTATGTGTGATGCATCAGATTTTGCCATAGGCGCTGTCCTAGGACAAAGGCAAGACAAGAAGCCCGTGGTGATCTACTATGCGAGCAAAATGTTGGACGAGGCCCAACGTAATTATACCGTCACAGGAAAAGAGTCACTCGCTGTAGTATTTGGACTTGGAAAATTTCACTCATACTTGCTGGGATCCCACGTGATTATTTACACTGACCATTCAGCCATCCGGCACCTGTTGGCCAAAAAGGACGCAAAGCCCAGGCTCATCAGATGGATCCTGCTTTTGTAGGAATTTGACCTAGAAATCTGAGACAAGGCCGGATCGAAAAATGTGGTGGCTGATCACTTGTCGAGACTTCATCCAGACCACATTAGACCCTCCCTACCTTTATCTGATACCATCCCTGATGAACACATCCTAGCCGTGCAAAACAAGAAAATGCCATGGTATGCCGACTATGTTAATTACCTGGTTATAGGACAAACCCCGCACAGTTGGTCTAGACAGCAACGGGACAGGTTCTTGGCTGAGGCCAAGCACTATTTATGGGATGATCCCATGCTGTTTCGCCTCTGTGCTGATCAGATCATCAGAAGGTGTATCCCTGAAGATGAAGTTCAGAGTGTGCTTTCCTTTTGTCATGACCAAGCATGTGGCGGCCACTTCTCTGGAAAGAAAACAGCTGCAAAAGTGTTGCAGTCTGGATTTTGCTGGCCGTCCCTATTTAAGGATGCACACATCTTTGCCAAAACTTGCTCACGCTGCCAAACACTGGGGACCATGACCAAGAAAGATATGATGCCCCTTCAGCCCATTTTGATTATCGAAATCTTCGACGTTTAGGGTATCGATTTTATGGGCCCCTTTCCACCATCCAACGGCTTCGAGTACATCCTGGTCTCAGTAGACTATGTTTCCAAATGGATTGAAGTCGTCGCCACCCGACGATGCAATCACAAGACTATCATGGACTTTGTGAAGAAGAACATCTTTTCCCGGTTTGGAATACCCAAGGCCATGATCAGTGATGGTGGAAGCCATTTTATCCATTCCCAATTCCATGCCCTACTTAGAAAATACGGGGTAAACCACTACATTGCCACCCCGTATCATCCACAAACAAATGGGCAGACTGAGGTCTCCAATAGACAAATCAAGAACATTTTACAAAAGACTGTGAGACCTGACAGGAAAGACTGGTCCACACGACTTGATGATGCCCTGTGGGCATACAGGGCAACTTTCAAGACCCCGATAGGCATGTTGCCTTATCGCCTGGTCTTCGGCAAGGCTTGCCATCTTCCTGTCGAATTGGAACACTGGGCTTACTGGGCTATCAAGCAGTGTAACTTGGATCCCTAGTTAGCTGGTGCGCAGAGGACCCTGCAATTATCTGAGCTCGAAGAAATCCATCGGGACGCCTTTGACAATAGTCGACTGTATAAGGAGAAATGAAAGCCGTTCACGACCGACTCATTCATAGAAAAACCTTTGAGCCGAACCAACAAGTCTGGCTGTTTGATGCACGCTTGAAACTCTTCCCAGGGAAACTTAGGTCAAATGGACAGGACTATTTCGGGTGGTCAAGCCCTATTATAATGGGGCAGTTGAAATCGCGGATCTTAACACCGGGCACACCTTTACAGTCAATGGTCAAAGATTGAAGCATTTCCTGGCCCAGGTACCCCCCAAGGAAAGTGTCACCCTCGTTGAGGGCTGACACCAAGCACTGCCCAGCTGGAGGCGTTAAACTCAGCGCTTCCTAGGAGGCAACCCAGAGGATTCAGACTGATCTGGTAGTTTACGTGACTCAGGTACTATTTTTTGAACCCTTGTGCATCCATGTACCTGCCAATGAGGTCATTGTCCAACTTAAGCATGGGGGGAATGGTAAATTGCATAATCCTGAGCTTAATTAATCAGTCTGAATGAATAAATTAATTAAAAAAAAAATTGAATTTAGGAAGAAAACTTAGGCATTAGAAACTTGTCAATAGTGGGAAATAATACAAAAAGAACTTAAACACTTAGACTTTTCAGGCCTTCAGGCTTAATCAGCCCTGGTGTCCATTAAAATATGGATTTAGCGGCGAATCCTTGCAACTTTAAGCTATTCTAATCCACCTACTAAATAAGGTAATAAGTATACGACTTATCAACTCACCCTCTAACTCAGGAAAACTTTTAGTCTAAGCATCTGCACACATTTTTGCACAGACTCACTTCTCGGAGATTTTGACAGAAATTGGGTAGCTAATGAACTCTCTAGGGTGGTATGGCTGGCAAGTTGTTGTGGGTAACAGCCCATTGGCAGGTTGTCCAGAACCCAGCCATAGGCCATTTCTTTTTCACTGACTCTAGGTACATTTGAGATCAGGGAAGCCACCTACGAAAAAAAAAAAGGGGAAAAGAGGAAAAGAAAATAAACCACACTTCACCACACAAGTATGGCTGGCAAGTGATCGTGGGTAACAGCCCATTAGTCAGTTGTCCAGAACCCAGCTTAATAATTGCACAAAAAAGACCAAAACACCTAAGGAAGAAGTGGGGAAGTAGTACAAGATGGGGAGATATACACTGGAAAATCCTTGTGTTGACCCCAAATAAAACGAACGTAGGGAGAAAGCTACCAATCGAACAAATACACATTCAGCCAAAAATTTATTTTCTTTTTCGGTCACCTAGAGGCGTAGAAACTCAAAGTCTATTTCAATTACCATTAAGTGAGTCTATCACAACATTCACACCAAGATGCTTAGCACTTAGGGTTTTAACTGAGTTTTGGGTGGGTTAGGTAGCTGTAAAAAGTTACCAACCCATGCTGAATTCCGAAAAAAATTCTAAAAAATATATATACATATGTATAGTAATATATACATTAAAGAAAGGATTCGGGCGATTCGTATTTTGGCAGACACCCAGGCGCTGCTTAGTCTTTGCAGATTAAGATCTTCGTATATTTCCTCTTATTCACAAGTAATGAAGTGCCTAAGCAATTACTTCTTGAATTCTCCAAGGAAATAAAGGCTAGAATAAACCTTGCAAGGGACTAGCAATGAGTAAGCATGAGGGTATGATAACACCACACAAGGGGGTAATAATTACGTTGAATATGGCCCATCTTTAGAATAAAAGGCACAACATAAGTAGAATAGGAGCATTGCATGCATCAAGTACCAAGATTGCCTATAAACTGTATTAATGGACATTTGTGTAAGCATTTATCAAACCAGGCCTCAGATGAGCAATCGGACCGCACGGACGGATTCAGAACGATGAACGAAGTCCAACGGACTCAAGATCGGCCAAATTCGACATCCGGAGCTCCCACAATGGGCCCAAGAAATTCTGACCGTTGATCTGGAGATCAATGGCCCAGAGAGTGCCATGTCAGCCTGCCCCCACCGCACGCACATCTTCATCCGGCCAAGGACAAATCTCGGCTGTCGATCTTCGATCGAACGGCCGAGATCCGCACGCTCGCCCGCTGTCGCCGCGACAAAGCGCGGGCGTGGCGCAACGGTTAGCGTGCACTCCCTCATCGCCGCAACACGCGTTCGAGCCGCGTGGAGCTGATTTTGAAGGCTAGCGGAAGGCGTGGAAAAATTGGGTCGCCCGATCAGTAGCGGGCGGCCAGGATCTCACCACGCGACGCGATGACAGCCCACGAGCGCCCACGCATGTGCGTACACGCGCCCAAGGCACGATCTCAGCACGGGCGAAGAAGGCTCTCAGCCGTCCGATCTTCGATCGGACGGCTCTCGTTCAGCGGCCACGGATCGCGCGAAGAGGAAGACCGGGGCAGGCAGCTGACCGGCGGCAGGAGGGCTTCACCAACTTTTGTGGAAGCGGTTTCAGCGACGCTCCGGATGTCGCTAAAGCCCATTCTTCTTTTAGGAAGCCCTTAACTCTATTTAAACCCCCTTCTACCACCATTCAATGCATTCACTCCCCCTTGCAACTACTCCACTCCTCTCTTAGCTAGCTTTAGGCACTCTTGTAATCGCCGGAGACGACGAGCCATCGACGAAGCCTCCACCGCCGTGGCTGCCTCGTCGCTCTGCACTCTCTCTCTCTCTCTCTTTCTCTCACTTTCTTAAGCTTTCCATTACTTTTGATCAAGCATGTATTTAATGTCGTAAGTTATGAACTACGAATGCATGTTTAATGGAGTTATTTTCCATTCAATCGCCCTTTTAATTTATGTTCAAGTTGCATGATCAAAACCAAGATCTTGCTAACCTTAAACTCTCTCTATCTCTCTCTCTCGCTTTTCAAAAACCACATCTTTCACAAGCAAAACTCCACCTTTTCCGTGACAACAAGTGATAAACAAAAATCCGATTTCCACGCCTCCCTGAGACCGACACTCGGACTCACCTCCATTTACTTCTTTTAAAATCGACGTATCAAGTGCGACTGTAACGACACCTCTTAACACACACGCACTACGGCACGTCACCATGGTCAAACTTGGTGGATTGGAGGGGGTCTTCTGGTGGGTCATGAATTTCCTTCGAGGACCATACTGACTTCCAGCTTTGTTCAGCGAAGCCAGGGAAGTAAACCGCTAACTAGGCTTAGGTTGATTCCCCGGCCGGTTCGATTTGTGTGGTAAGGTCAGATGTTTCATTATGCCTGCATGGGTTAGTGAAACCCTTTAATGGAATTTTTACCTAGAAATCAAAAAGTCGGTGCGGAGACGAGCTTGGAGCTATGGGTAGTTGCGAGTCTACGTTGGAGAAAGGGATGGAGTTGTTGAGGGAGCTAATTATTTTGAACCTAGTTCACAGTGGTGCAAGTCGAGCAAGCGAGTCGTATGTTTTTGTAGTCAACGAGCTAGTTTCATGTCGTTCCACTCCACTCGCAGTATTTGTTAGTTTCCTGGATGAAGCAAAAATACCCTTAGTCCACCTCTTCCCCAATCACCTCTGCTCTGGTGTGACTTGGTATTTTGGGTGGGAGGGATGTTTCAAATTCAAGAAAATCTATTAATCAATTGTCTTTACTAGGACCAGGCGGACATACACTCCAATCAATAAACTCCCCTGGGTAGCTGAGAGGCAGTTGATGGTTTAGATTCAATCAATCAAATGAGACGAGGGTAGTTACTACTAAAAACTTGGAGAAAGTGTCTTCACCGGGCATACCCCTGCCGATGGATCATATCAATCATTCAGCTATTCCCTCCCATATTCGCCTACTTTTCCCCCGCTCGGAACTCAGCTAGCTGAGAATGAACTTAACCAAGCCAGTTCACTCCTTGCCTAGCTTGCTCGGAGGTTAGTCAGAAGATTATCCAGCATGCAGAATATGAGCTGGGAAGCCATCTTGATCCACTTTATGGGTATATTCATTTGTTGCATTCGACCCAATGGAAATATACGCAAGTCCCCTTGAAACAAACCACTGAATAGCTCCCTTCATAGGGAACTGAACAGAGCTATACTTTAGGTCCCCTCATGTAACTCATTCCGAATCATTCCCTAGGTCAACTTCATCGCTGGGAACAGACCTTCCCTCATCATTCGCTGTTGACTAACCAGAGTCTGACTTCTTGGATTCCGCTCTGAACTCCACTCTTCACTTCTGACCTCGACCAAGCACCCTAGCCTTACTACTAGTTCCCTGGGAATTCACTCAACTCACATTCCATTCTTAGTAGTATTGATCGGGTCGAAGCATATGGTTACCGGGGTGGTTGAATGCTATTAATGAGAATAGTAATTCACTCTTCTTAACAATAGGTCCTGGAGAATTCTTAGTTCATCATGCTGTTGCTCTAGGGTTACATACAACTACATTGATTTTAGTAAAAGGTGCTTTAGATGCGCACAGTTCTAGGCTAATGCCAGATAAAAAGGATTTCGATTGTAGTTTTCCTTGTGACGGTCCAGGATGGGGCTGTACTTGTGATATTTCGGCTTGGGACGCATTTGATTTGGCAGTTTTCTGGATGTGAAATACGATTGGATGGGTAACTTTTTATTGGCATTGGAAACACATCACATTATGGTAGGGTAATGTTTCCCAATTGAATGAATCCTCCACTTATTTGATGGGATGGTTAAGAGATTATCTATGGTGAAACTCTTCACAACTGATCAATGGGTATAACCCTTTTGGAATGAATAGCTTATCAATTTGGGCATGGATGTTCTTATTTGGACACCTTGTTGGGGCTACTGGATTTATGTTTTTCAATTCGATAGGGAATTTCTTTCCACTTTAGCATGGGCTCATGAACGCACACCTTTGGCGAATTTCATTCGATGGAAAGATAAGCCAATAGCTCTTTCCACTGTGCAAGCAAGATTGGTGGGATTAGCCAACTTTTCTGTAGGTTATATATTGACTTATGTAGCTTTCTTGATTGCCTCTACATCAGGAAAATTCGATTCATTTCCTTCTTTTTTTGTGGGAAATGGGTCAAATGATTTTATCCATATGACTGTTCTATATCAGATAAATGACAAACTATGGATTTGGCTTGTTTGGATGGAAATTGGAAACCATTTTTGTACTAACATAGTGGTAGAAAGAGTACCCTCTTGTGCCTGGACTTCAAGCAGTTTAGCTTAACCATGTTCACGGTTCCAAATGATTGGTTGATAGAAAGTCCAAGTGAATTGACCAATCAATCACGAAATGCTATGGTTCTTACATATGATTTATGAATTTCTTCATAAGTAATTCGTCAGGATTTGCATCTTTCTTTGCAATTTATAGATACTATTGGTCTTTTCGACAAAATGATCCCATCTCCAAATCAAATGAGAAATAAAAGAAAGAACATAGAACAGAAAAAAGAAAGTGCAGTTGGTTAGATCCAACCTATTCTTGAAATACACAACTTGCACACACTCCCTTTCCAAAAGAAAGAAACACACCAAGCACTACACTTAGATTTATTGGATTTGTTGCTAAAATATCGGTATTCAACCCAAAACCCCTGGCCGGCGGATAACCAATGGTAGTTCCCAAGGAAGTGAAAGAATCGATTACATTTTTCATACGTTCTCGTTTGATAGATAGAACTAAACCAAAATAGAGTTCTTTTTGTTTCGACCACTTTTTTTTTATTGACTTCTGATTTTTCTTATTTGAAGTTTCGATCCATCAAGATAATATCAATATCTAATTGGGTTAGGTTGCTGGTCTTACATCAATTCTCAAATACCTTCTTTGTATTTTGTTGCAATCTTTGCTAAAAAGAAAAAGGATTTCTTAACTACTTCAAGTGGAATTGTCCTAATAACGGGAAGGAAGAAAGCGAGCGGATCTGCTAACTCCTCATCCTCATTTCGAATGGAATCGAAAAGAGCTCTGGATGGATCGGAAGATCCTTTCCATCGG
The DNA here is from genome assembly GCA_037157565.1 of Thalassia testudinum. NCBI lineage: Eukaryota > Viridiplantae > Streptophyta > Magnoliopsida > Alismatales > Hydrocharitaceae > Thalassia > Thalassia testudinum. Next base: position 47,852,984 of record JAZHRO010000055.1, read on the forward strand.
CCCCAATGCATGACTTGAGCAAAAATGGATCTTGCGGAATCATATTGAATATTTGACGATACATTCCGTACCTCGCTAAAAAATGGATCCTTGTTTACCAGCCACACAATGTCTAACCAAATCCAATTCTCTCTTGATACGTTCCTCAAAAAATCCAATTCGTGCCACCCCCAGCTGTGGTTCGGATAGTCGTATAAGATAAACAAATACACTCCACACATTGACTATCTTTTTCCTGGATTGAAATCTCAATTCCAGCTACGGTTTCCTTAGATAACTTACAACTAGAATCCCTCTTTTTTCTGACCCACTTCCTCCACAACCGTGAACCCTGGTTAGATTCAGGCATGATACACTTTGGATTTCTTTGATTTATTCGGAGAACCCAAGTACTCGCGTTAGGAGGTCGTACGACTCACTCTGTTAGCCCGAATCGAGGAGAACTACCTTTGAGTTCCAGATCAGTGGGATTAGGTCTAGCTGCCTGATGACATAGGATGGCGGTGTCCCCTTTGGAAGCGGAGTGAGAAGGATGCCCTATGTTATCCAAACATCCTAGACTTCTCTTAATATTCATAGGTTCCCAATGATCATGCCTTCTACTTAGATGAAACCGTCTATCATTTCCTACTGATTCAGTTAAGCGCAACCCATCCTGCATTACCTCCTATCGGTCGGCGAATTCCCTCTTTGAAAGGCGCCTTCAATCTGGGTTGCTACTATCTCCCTGGTTCCAAATAGTTCTTTGCTCCTCTCCGCTTCGCTACGAGTCGCTTCTTAGCTCCACTTCGTGCGAAGTGAAGCGATAGCGATTTCTGAACTCAGTGGAATAAGTGAATAAGTTCATTTTTGTTTGTCTTGCGAGGATGGAATAGGACAAAGCTTGTCTTCGGGGAGTCAAAGAGCTTGCTGACTACAAAAACATATGACTCGTAGACTCGTACTTCACTCGCCTTTGTCCTTAACGAACTGAGTAGTTTCTCACTGGGTTCCATTGATTTCATTTTGGTGGACTGGGACAGAGGGATGCCAGAGTTGTGGAAGGACCGTAGTTTCGAGGGAGAGGAAAGTTGCACCTTCTGTCTGATCATGTCCCATGCTTTATGGTGAAGGAGCCCAAGTCCGGCCATACCAAGATGCTTGTCGGTGAGAGAAATTCTAGAAGATTTTGGTCACTGATGAAAATACTGTCATTTTGATCTCAGGAAAATACAGGGAAAAGAAACAAAGGCGTACTACTCACTCAAGGGATACAGCACCCTCAGGTGATGGTAGAATCAAGCTGTTTTATGTGGCGAGAAAATGGAGGAAGACAAGAGGTGATGATACTGAGTGAAAAGCCCAAACTACTTCCTGATTTTGTGAAGGGTCTTGGCTTAGCAATGTCAGAAAATTCCTACTCGATAGAATAGACGTCGCAATTCTGACAGGCTAGGACAATGCAAGATACTTACAATACTAGTCACACTTTTCCTCTAGGCACGTAGATAAAGTAAGGAAGAGGGCCACTCTAGTGGGGGCTCAGAAGAGGACACAATAGTGGATCGACTGTTTGTTAAATCGAGTGAAGTGCGTGGGCCCGAAATGGTTGCTTGTTTCTCGTTCCATCTACTTAACTTGTAGTAAGGATAGTTCGGAATAGGTCAAAATGGTGAATACCATGACCGGAGGAATCCAATACACTTGCTAAACTACTGCTCCGCTTCTATCAACCTGAGGTTGTAGCCCAAGCTCAGCTGCCCAATCATGTGACGACTTTATAGAAACGGGGGGCTATGGAATACATTCAGGCATGAACTAGGGACGGAATTTCTTTCTATAAAGGGGGGAGGAAATGTAAGGCTCTGAAAATGGCCCTATGAAAAAGCCAAACAATGACTCTTTGGGTGTTAGTCAAACTTATAGTCCAAGCCTTGATCATGTGTAATGCCTCTAGTTTGATGGGACTCTTAGTCAGTCTGATTGTAATACTGAACACTTTTGACTGGGATTTTCGCTATAAAGAAAAGTGCCTCAAAGCAACTCACATTAGGGACTCTTTCCATTCATGAGTTTTCCATCACCCTTGGAAGGTAGATTCAAACCACATCAATTTCTGTAGCCTCGAATTGGAGCTCAAATGAGAAAGGTTCACTAGATAATTCGAGTTGGTCTAAAAATGACCTTCCTCTGGAAGCCGCTGCTTCATCCAACTTTGAACAATCTTCGAAGAATGTCCTGCGAAGTCAGGTTCTTTGATACTCAAATTGATCGTCGAATAGGGCTAGTTGCATCGCTAGGAGGGATCCATTCCGAAGCGAAGGCCCCACTAATTGGATTTGAGGACAGCATCATCATCTAGATTGAATTGGGATTGGATGGCCACCCCATTCTCAACCCCGACCTACACAAGTAGTTTTAGGCAAAAAAAGTGCTATTAGGTTCTTTCGGTCCCTTGATTCTTTTATTTCATAGGGATTTTTGTTTCCTTGATAGCTGGAAGTTCTCAAAAAGTATGAGAGGCTGGAGGACTTTCTACCATCCATTCCAGTGTGGTTGAATTCTATTCAACAGCCCAAGGAGATGTCACACATATTTTGTCCTTTCCACTACTTAATGTGATTGCGACGACCATGAAGAAACAACAAATTCCAACTATGCATATATAAGAGCCGGAACTGCTCACAGCATTCCATCCGGCGTAAGCATCTGATAATCTGGAATGCGACGTGGCATACCCGAAATCCCTAAGAAATGCATGGGAAAGAAGGTCAGATTCACCCCGAAAAAACTGATCCAAAAATGGATTTGACCTAAAGTTTCCGAGTATGTCCGACCAAAGATTTTACCCACCCAATAGTAAAATCCTGCAAATAAAGCAAAAATGGCTCCCATAGAAAGTACATAATGGAAATGTGCAACCACATAATAAGTATCATGTAGAGCAATGTCGAGACTAGAATTTGCTAGAACTATTCCCGTGAGCCACCCTATTGTGAACAAAAAGATGAATCCTACTGCAAATAACATGGGTGTTTTGAATTGTATTGAACCTCCCCACATTGTAGCGATCCAACTAAATATTTTGATTCCAGTGGGGACAGCAATGATCATGGAAGATACGGTGAAGTAGGCACGCGTATCGACATCTAAGCCCACAGTAAACATATGGTGAGCCCAAACTAGGAATCCAAGAACACCTATACCGATCATGGCATAAACCATGCCTAGATACTCGAAGATCGATTTTCCCGAAAGGGTCGATACGATATGACTAATAATACCGAATCTAGGCATAATGAGAATATACACCTTTGGATGACCGAGGAACCAAAATAGATGCTGGTATAAGATGGGGTCTCCCCCTCCTGTAGGATCAAAGAAGGTTGTATTAAAGTTGCGATTGGTTAATAACATTGTAATTACCCCTGCCAGTACCGGAAGTGATAATAAAATTAGGAATGTTGTCACTAGAATGGACCACACAAAAAGGGGTAATCTATGCATAGTCATTCCAGGTCCACGCATGCTAAAGATAGTGGTTATAAAATTGATAGAACCTAAAATGGATGAAATACCTGATAAATGAAGACTAAAAATTGCTAAATCAACTGCTTCTCCAGAATGGATGGTAATACCACTTAAGGGTGGATAGATCGTCCACCCAATGCCAGTACCTACTTCTACTAAGGCTGAGCTTAATAGGAGCATGAGACTTGGTGGCCACAACCAGAATGATATATTATTTAATCGTGGAAATGCCATGTCAGGTGCACCTATCAAAATCAGAACAAACCAATTACCAAATCCACCTATCATCGCCGGCATCACCATGAAAAAGATCATCAAAAATGCATGAACCATTATTAAAACATTATAAAGTTGATGATTCCCACCAAGAATTTGATCGCCGGGTCATGCTAATTCCATACGAAACAGTACTGAGAAGCATGTGCCCATCACTCCAGCAATGGCACCGAAGATGAGATATAGAGTACCTATATCCTTGTGGTTAGTGGAGAAGAGCCATCAGACCAGATTTGTCATTAGACACCTACCGAATTGACTTTCTTTATCAGAGAGGGGCCCCTCCGCTTCAGGGGCTTCAAAAGTCAAAAGCAGGTGAGGGGAGCGAGAGTCGAAGCCAACTCTTCCACGACTCCAATATTATCAAAGAAGAAAACCAGAATAAAAAGCACCCCCCACTATAACACTTAGGACAGAGGTCTTCTAAACCCATGTTATTCTTATTCACTTTCCGCCCATATTTTATGGTACCTGAGAATTCCCCTCCTATCTACGTCATTTTTTCCATCGATTTCCTGAGTGAATTGTGACTGGGACCCCCCAGCGGGAGCGAAGTGAGGGGTCAATCCCCGAACGAAACTCAAGGAAGAGTCCCCGATCTACCCTTTCCGTAGTATATGGGAATTACTTCCTTCAAACCCTCTACCATGGACCACTTTTTTCTTCAAAAGCTTGCAAAGTGGTTGGCCCCCCATAGGTAAAGCAGGTAATCGCGCAGTAACAGCAACCAATGGGGAGTTGTTGAGTTTGGAGCCTCGTAATAGTCATCTCATATTAGCCTAATCCCCCCCCCCTCGGGTGAGGCACTAACGCAGTAACCCCCCCTAGAGTGTAGTGTGTTATTGAGTGACTAAGAGGTGACCCATGGTAGACCCCGGAGTGGTTGAGCTTATCATGGGTGACCCATACCCATAGGAGGGGAAGAAGCATATTAGGAGGTAGCAAGGAAACGAAATCATCCGCTTCAGCAAGCTTGGGAGATCAGGCACTGACTTTCTTTTTCCCCTCCCCAATATAATATTACATTGATCCGATTGAAGTGGTCCAAGCTCCAATCGGATCAAGGACCCCCCGATCTGAAGCGGGAATTCAAAGAAATGCTATTGAAAACCTTTCAAGGTGACCCAATTTATACAAAATCGAACAGATTCTATATGGAATTAGAATCGTTGAATGAGCCAACGAGATTGAGGATATTTCACTCCTTGAACGCACTTTGCCGTACGTGAAATATGCTGTGGAAAGTTCTATCTGGGATAATACGATTCGCTTTATACAGGATTCTGAACTTCCTAGGGAGGATCCTGAACTGATTCCTCAAAGAGTTTCCCGGCTGCGGGGTATGAAACAAAGCGGTGTCTTGAGGTGAGGAAGGAAGCATAGCAGCATATTAAGGGGAGGATTCTATTCTACTTTCCTTACTACGCCAACTGGGTTAACAAAGTGGAGTGCCTCGGTGCACGAGCAGAAGGAGGGAGTTGGTGAGTCTGATGATTTGGCCAAGGGTAGTGTTGTATTTCACTTACTTAGGGAAAACAATGAGTTGAAAACAATTCATTAGGGGTTTATTTGAAGTGGAAACATACATAAGACTCATAACTTAATTAATGGTTTGACTATGTATGGTAGTCCCGGGGGTTGTGAATGATGTTGTTGACTTAGGGAAATGAGTTAGTGTAACAAAATCCAATAAGGGTGTATTCCATACATCAGACTTATAGCATATTGAAGTCATATTCCATCTATTCTTTGATCCCAGGGTTGGAGTTATTGGGTTTGATTAAGGAAACCACTTTTCCGTTGAGTACTCACATAGGGACACTCATAACAAACATTATGATTGGGACTGCATTAAGTAATATGTATGGTTTATCCCTAGGGTGAGTTGAGTCCCAGGGTGGAGAGTGACTTATGTCATTTCCTCAATTTCACTTTATTAGGGTTATTACTAGCATAGATACAATAATTAAATACATCATTATTGGGATAGCATTACTTGCTATGTATTGTTCCTCCCTTGGGGTCGGATGTCCTAGGGTTGGGTGTTATGTGGTTTACTTAAGGAAAACTAATAGTGTAAAGAGGGTTGGATTTGAGATTGAAAGACATATCAAACTATAACCTTATTCCATTCATATTCCATATATTCTATTCTGTTATCCCAGGGTATGTATTGATTAATGGATTTGAGTCCCAGGGTTGGGTTTGATTTGGATTTCCTTAATTCAACTTGTTTAGATTGAATACTATAATAAGGATAATACTGAGATACATACCCACGGTATTAATAGCATGAGGATCAAACTATTAATAGCATGATACATACCCCCGGTAGTTGGGATTCCAAATCTCTCGTGCATTCGCACGAGAGATTGGACTGAAATCAAAGATTGTGATTGGGCTCAGATGGAAGGGGATTCCTCAGAGAATCTCCCTTTCAATTCCGGGAGGAGATCTCTGAGGGATCAGGGAGTATTCCCCCTCCCTTCCTCGCTAGAGAAGGATTCCTCCCCGTTAATGGTAGAGGGACCTGTTTGTAAGAGTGGCGAGGAAGCTAGGGGGTTTATGCAATTATTTTGAAAAGATAAGGGTCCAAATGTAATTGAGTGTACAAATTTGCAAAGTAGGTCAAGATGACCTCCCCTCAGGTCAAAATTTTGGTACAAACCTAATATGGACCTAAGAAATCCAATGGTGAAGTTGGATTTTAGATTTGACCATTTTTATCTAGACATTTTGCATAAAAACCCAAATTAGGTCAATTGATGAGCTAGGACCCCAATCTTGGTCAAACTAGGTTCCAAAGGCTAAATTGAATGTTCTAAACCCTGGGGGATATTTTTCCATGAATTTTAGAGGGTTTAATTTTTTTTTATCCTTATCAGAAACTTGTTGACTTAAGCAGGTCAATTTTAGGGTTATAAGATGTCATTTAATTCCTAGATTGCACATGAACCCATTTCTGATTGAATCAACACACTTTTTATCTTATTTAGACCATTTGACCTATGTTTTGTCTTTGAGAAATCCCGTTTATGTACTGCAATGGCAAAATTGCAATTTTACCCTTTATTTCATATTTTCTTCTCATAACACTTATTCCTTCAGTTAAGCCTTCTTCTAAGTTATGCAGGAGCTTTTATTCTCTTTCTTGGATCAAAATGAGGTAGTTAGGGCTCATAATGAGGCTCTCATCAGGAAGTAGAGGGAGAGAGGAATCTAACTAACCTAATCTAACTGGATGAAAGGGCAAGAAGGCTCCAGTTATGGTACGGCTGGCGTCGGAGAAGGAAGGACCTCCGATGGAGGAGAACAGTGAGGGAGATGGAGGAAGGAGACATTTGCTGGTATTGTAAGACATCAAAGAGCTTGAGGAAGCGGAATTAGTCGACTATTGTCTGTGGCGGCGAGCAAAGAAGGTGGATGGAGAAGCTCACAGGTGCTTGTGGAGAGTTTGGCTGGAAATGAGGAAGAAGAGTAGAATTTAGCCAAAGCCAAACTGAGGAGGTAAGGAAGTTGATGATGATCTTTCATAGGGCATTAGACGAGCTTGCAAGCTTGGAAACAAGCTTGAAAGCTCGAGAAATCAGGGATTGGGATTTGGAACTTCTAAGAGTTTGCATGAGCTTTAGAGCATGAATTAGAAGGTGAGATCAGGTTCAGATTGATGGGGATTTCTTTAAGAGTTCCCCTTCTGATTTTGGAAGGGTTTGTGTGTGAAATCAGGGAGAAATCCCAGATGGAAACTCGGCTGCAAGATGTGTTCACAGGGAAATGGCAGCAAGAGCCTCTTGGTGAAGGTGATCACAAACGTAGGGTGTTAAATGCAACAGATTCCAAAAGTTGAGGGGCTATTTGAGAGAAAATGAGTTTGACTAGACCAAAATGCAAACTAGGCCAAGGTGATCTCTGATTGGGACCCAAATTTTGGTATAAACCTAATTTTGACCCAAGGAATCTGATAGTGAAGTCATATTTTTGTTTTGACCAAGTTTGACTGGGCAATTTACGTAGAAACCTAAATCAGGGTAACTTTCTATCTAAGACTGTTTTAGGTCAAATTGGGTTCCAATGGTCAAATAACGGATACCAAACCTTATGGAATATTTTTAGATGAATTTTATAATATTTAGATGGAATTTATTATGACAAGAAACTCTATTAATAAAGTAGGTTTGAAATTAGGGTTTCGGGTGCTATTAATTCTTGAAATGCACGAAAACCTTTTTCTGTCTACATGGATGCACTTATTAGTCATTAATGAATATTTGACCTTCACTTAACCCCTAGGACACCCTATAATTATTTTTCATTTATATTGTACTATTAAAATTGTAGATTTAGCTCTGATTTAATGTTTTACTTTCAGAATGGGTATTAGTGAATTATAGCCCTCTGATGATTATGTAGGAGCATTTATCAATTGATTCTGACTAATTAAAGCTAGTTATGGCTGATGATGATGTTATCATTAGAAAGTATGATCAGGTGCTAGGAAGACATACTTGAGGTTATTGGGTAGAGGTTTCAGTACAAGTGCAGGTGGTACAATGTTTGACAGGTAAGGGAAGGGAGGGAGTTGAGTGGCATCAATCTCCTCAAATGGAGGTTGCCGATGGTAATCAATTCTGTAATCTCCAAAAATTGGGATGGTTAGGGTAGTCTACAGTTGGTTGAATCAAATGGTCCTCTAAAGAGCTTACAATCAGGCATTCTTCAACCAGGGTTTCCATGGGCTCACATTCCTCGACCCAATTGCAATCGAAAGACTTAGTTTCCCTGAAGATATCCAATTTCATCTTCGTATCTCCATAGGCAATTTCCATTCATCCCATGTCGCAGTCATTGTTAGCCTTGGCTATAGCCAAAAAGAGTCTTCTTGGGATGTTGGGCATGTTTTGTAATTGTTTGGGGACTTCCATGTCAAGGGCTAAGAAGTCAGCTGGGAATTGGAAGTGTTTAACCTGAGCTATTACATCCTCAACTACCTCTTTCAGAGTTATCATAGATTGGTCAGCCAGTTGGATGGTTACAGGTATAGGCCTTAATTCTCCAAATCCAAACTGGTGATAAAGGATAGTAGGGATCAAGTTAATTGATGCACCTAAGTCCAAGAGCGCTTTGTCAAAAGTTATTTCACCAATATTACATGAGATTAAAGGCCCTCCAGGGTCAATCCTTTTAGGAGGTAGGCGACTCAATATCACCAAACTAGCCTGCTCAGATAGCACTACCTTCTTCGGTGCTTGGGTTCTTGGCCTACGCTTGACTGTGCAAACATCCTTCAAAAACTTAACGTAAGTTGGGATATGCTTGATTACTTCGAGGAGGGGTATATTGATTTGTACTTGCTTGAAAATCTCTAACAACTACTCATTCTTAGCTACATTTCTCTTCTTCTTGACCATATGCAAGGCTTCAGGGTACGGGATTTGGGTTTGGACTAGGTCGGGTTCCTGATCCTTAGGTTCCTCCCACTCATTCTCATAATCAATTATCTCAGGTAGTGTGGTCATGGGAGGGGTCAGCCATTTGGGATCCTAGGTTTGAGTGCCACTTCTCATGGTAACTGCATTGGCTAAGGCATTAGAACCAGGGTTGGGTCCTTGAGAAGAAGAAGAGGAAGCAGCAAACCCAAGGGGCGTCTGTGGGGCTTGTAAAATCATATGGGGTTGCCCCTGATTTTGTTGGAACCCTTGAGGATTGTGGCCTCTGCTCATTACATTCCTTGGGTTCGGTTGTGCCTGAGATGGAAGAGACCCCTATTGTTTGTTACCCAACAGCTGGCTCAATTGTCCCTTCACTAAAGCCATCTCCTCCTAATGTTTCTGATTCATATTAGCCATCATCTTGATGAGGATGTCCATTTGGTTTTGGTAGGGGCCACCCTATTCTTGTTATAAGGTGGTCTAGTAAGTTGACCTTGCTGATAGGAGGAACGATTCTGCCTGGGTTGGTTCTAGAATTTGTTTGGTTTTTGGTTCCACCAAGCAAAATTTGGGTTTTTGTGCCATCCAAGGTTGTAAGTGTTGTAGAAAGGATCGGACTTAGAGTATCCCTGGATGGCATGGGCATCTTCAAAGGTAAAAGGTATCGAAGGGGAGGGGAAAGAATAATCTGGGTTTGAGGAAGCAAAGGTCCCTCCCTGGAACATGGACAAGAGTTGTTCCTGGTTCCATTGGTTCATAGACTAAACCAGGTCAACTTTGTGTGCTCCCTTCACTAGGGTGAAGGTCGACAATGGGGTTTGGGATTGGTTCAAGAGCTCATCAATTTTCTTGTCTTCCAACTCAACCCGATCCAATTTCTTTGCAATAATGTCCATGTCAACCATTCCTGAATTAGTTTACACCTTATAAATCCCACCATGGGGTTGATAGTGAAAGAGCGATCTTCATTTTCAATAAAAATTTTAACATAAAATGACGTGTCGTTATAGTTTGTTATATGGTAGAAAATCGCTTTTAAAAATATTTAATATTCAAAATCTAACCATGAAAATAGTTAGGTCGTCTCCACAGGGAGGAATTAGCATATTGAATTGGTGAGTGGTGACTCATTTATTCAGGAATCTCAATGGGTGCGCCTATTCTTTAGTGCAACTTGTTGTCCTCTCGAATTCTCATTCTAAGCAATTAATTAAAATTGTAGGGGTTTATATGAAAATTACCACAATATAATATTTTTTAACTAATGATCTTGGTAATGGTAATCAACGTAACTACTAATTTCCAATGAAAGAGACCTTGTTATTGCAATCACTATCCTAATCATGAACAAATGCAATCATCTGTAATTCGGATAAACTGAAGGGATGTTCATGCAAATCTAACTGAATATAATAATAAGATAAATAAATGAACAACGATTTTCACAATAGCTTTTATCGTAAATTTTAATTTGGTGGTTACTGTAGCGAAACATGGGAAATGAATCCTCTACTCTCACACGAAGGAGAGGTAGTGGCTAGCATCGTAGCTACTGGCGAAGATGCGTCGAAGGACGTCCTTCGCGATGGCATAGGAAGCACGACCAAAGGTGGTCGGCGACGATGACCGAAGGTGGAGGAGAACGTCGGTGGCAAGTGTTGGGTTATTTCATGCTGCTTGCTGTAGGCAATGCGAGGAGGCGCGCGTAGGCACATGGAGAAGAGAGGCTACTGGAGGTGTGTGCGGCTGCACACGTGGGTTGCTGCCCTGCTGGAGGTGTGCATGCACGTGCATTGCCGGCTGTTGTTCAGAGCACATTGCTGGCCTGCTAGCGGTGCGCGGTGTTGGCCTGCGTGTGTGCAGCCGCTTGCGTGGGCTGTTGGCCTGCTAGCAGTACATGCGTGGGTGTGGTGGTGTGGTAGAGGGGCATTGGTTGTGGACAGGCTAGAGGTGTAGCAAGGAGTTGGTGGCCTGCAATGATGATGGTGGTGGGTTTTGGGTTTGGTGGTGGAAGATGAAAGAGAAACAGGGAGGAAGATGAAGAAGAAAAAAAAAAGAGAGGGTGCAGTGCGTAGTGATGTGTGGTGGGAGGCCATGTGCTGTCACCACATGGCCTTCACAGTGGAGTAGGTATAGAGTTGACATTGCATGAGCCACGGTGCAAGAAAAATTCACAAGGTATGCTTTGGCCATGGTGTCCTCTCCGACCACGGTGCTGGTGGAAGAAAGAAGATGGAGAGCCCCAGCCCTCTTTTAAAAGTCCCTGGTTTGTTTTCTTTTGGCCGTTGATTTCCCCAACCACTCGCGAACATCACGAGTGGTTGAAATAGATGGATAAGTTTTGGTGGTTTCTCATTAGATGTCAGATAAATTCTCCAAATATCTTAAAATGTGTAGACATCAGTGCATTTCTGATGGTGGTTACCATACATCCAAATTGAACTTCAGTCGTCTTGGATAGTGATTTTGGTTGTCTACCTGATGCCTTCAGGTGTCATGTGCCTAACCTGCATCCACCAAATGATTATCATAACATATCATATGTTACTAAACATAAAATTTGTGCATAAGATGTTACGTAATGAATCCATATTTGTGGGCTAATTAGTTACCTAAATGCCTAAGAATTAGATTAATATTGGCATATAAATAACATACAATAAGATGTAAATAGATTAGATTAATTATTCACTTATTTGCAAATTTCATGCATTGCATTGATACCTAGAATTCATTTAGAATAGCATGCATTAGAATAGTTAATCTTTTAGGTTGCATTACATACATTATTTTATTTCACATTTCATTTAAGGGCTTATAAATAAATAACCCTCATGTAATTAATTATGACATCTTCGTGTAGTAGGAGTCGTACCTCTTCGACGAGACATTATTTAGCAATGAAGGCGACAATAAAGAAGAGAGGAAGAAGTGGATCTGAGCATTCCTCCTCCGTCTGTTTCTCTTCTCCGGAAGCTTTAAAAGAGGAGAGGAAGCCATGAAGCTGAGCAAGCCATCACCACTGATCCACTATTGCACAGAGAGTCAAGTTCTCTTCTATTCCACCACTGCTGGCCTCAACCGCAAGCACGAGTCCACACCACAGTAGACAAGCAGGGTGATAGGCTCCTGTGCCACCATTGGCTTGTGCAAATAACCGTGAGCACCTTAGTGTGCACTACCACCATCACGAACACCAGCAACCACCAACATAACCACACGCCAGCAACCAACCCTGCTGATTTAAGACATCTGTGAATGTTCCCAAATGTCTGATCTGCCAATGGCCACCCGATCTTCTTCTTCTTCTTTCTTCTTCTTCCTCTGTTTCCTTCCACAAAGCCCAACATAACCCATCACCTCCAACACAAACAAACCCACCAACCATCATCCCATCTCACCGTGCGTGCCCTCACACTCGTGTGCAGCGCCAGCAGCATGCACCACACCTCCGCCCGTACCTAGGTGCATTGAGAGTGAGTAGCCACGCCCGTGCAGCCCTCCAGCAGCAGTTCGCATGTGAGGCTACACAGCTTGCTTACCCCTCGCTGTGCCTCTACTTCTTGAGTAGCTTCCTACGTAATCTCCAGCACACACTGGCCCTCGCCTCCAAGCCACACATGCAGAGTGCGTGCTACTCCAGCAGCTACACCCGCGCGTGTCCTCCAGCACCTCCACCAACCCGTAGTAGTAGCTGTGTCTTTTAGCTCTTCCCTGAGCTCAGTAGTTGTAGCCTACGCTCGTCCTCGCCAACCGCCACCCTCACCTCCTCGCATGCTCGCCTTCACAAGTGCCTGCCCGTAGTAGCAACAGAGTTGCAGCCACTGCCATCATCCGCCACTCCTCTCCTAGCCACCGCTACCTCCAGCCACCATTGGCCACAAGACCACCACCGTTGAATAGCCCTCGGCCCACTCGACCTTTGGCTGCAACCTCGCCATCGGCCTTGGTCTCCTCGTGCACGGACAAGGGGAAGAATTTCCCCTATTTTGCTTTAGTGAAGTGGGTATTAATTATTACATTTAAGTGCCACTGACACAAAAAGGATTTTTGATTTATCATTATTTAATTGTGGTGAGTTTATGCAAAGGACTTCCGTCTTTCTCATAAATGCAATATCAGCTCATCTAATCATTGTTACATTGATTTAAAGGTGATTTTGATTTGATTTCTTAGGGAAATTAATCGTGAACATATGCTTTTAACCTGTGCAAGTTTTAATAGGCCACTGCCTCCCTGTGGATACAACTCACCCTCCTATGAGTGGTTAATTTCAATTGAATACCTTAATTAGTCGATTTTTCCACAACTTAGAAATACAATGACAAATCATCTTAATCATCTTATTTGAAAGCAAAAAACTACTTGTCAAATGGCGCAGTTGCCTAGGAAACAATAGGCTTAATTATTTCGCAATTATTCCTTTGTTCATGTTGATTTAAATTGAGGGATATTTAATTTCTTCTATCTGATTTTGTGTGAGGTATGTGTATTACACACGAGATGTCGCATCGACCTTAGCAAGGCCACGGTGGACCTTGTTTCCACCACTTGGAGGAGGGACTGAGCTTCAAATTTCGGTGAACCTTGTAGCCACCTCCTTGATAAACATAGGAGCTTGTGGGCCTTCACCCCACATGCATAGAGACGCATGGAGCACCATCTAGGAGGAGTCGTCCTCTTAGAATTTTGATTCCGCATTTTAGAATAGACTCTTTAGGTTTAGTTTAGTTGTTTGTTTTCTCGCCCTTGTACTCTGCGTCCAGTTTTAGGGGTTTGCTCGTCGATTTCGTTTTGAGCTCGTGTTGGGTAATTTTTGGGAGTCTGTTCCCCCTTTCTTTAGATTTAGGTTTCTACTTTCTTTTGTGGATTGATTTTATTTTTTCTTGATTGTGCACAAGTAGCTAAAAAAAAAAAAGAAAACACAAGCTTCCTACTAGAAGCTGCCTACCCTTAGGATGAACCATTCTGGTCTGTATGGGCAGCCTAAAGATTTATTTCTCTACATTGCGTGCATTTTTGCATCATTGATTGCTGGAAGCAAGGTACGCATTCTCTTACTTTCCATACATATTTTAATCACGCATTTGCATTTGGACTTTATTCCTAGACCACATAATTTGTCATGAAACAACTTAACAAGTGGTCACATTTTCTGAAAAAGGAACTAGTTAAAGGAGGAACATATAAAACCCGAGTTGATTTGAGTCATTGTGCTGCGGTTCAAAAAAAAATTCAAACTTTTATGGTGAATGCACATGTGCATGACTACGCACTAAAGGACGCAATTAAACACTCCTAGGTTTTGAGCTACTAGGAAAGAACTCTCCTACCATTGGATACCAAAGTGTTTGAAAGTTAAGTTCAAAAGTTTTGTAACTCCAAGGAGGGGTATACCCTGTCACGGACTTTTAAGGGTAACAAAGAAGCACCGCGAAAGCACAGCTTCAAAGAAAGGCTTAGGCCTACTTGCATTCCTCGATCTTCCATCCGTGGAGTACTTTACTAGTTGAACTTTTGGGCAGAGCACCTAAGTTCCAATTAGGTTTTCATTAAGGCATTTCGTAGGTCGACAATAGGCACGTAATTGATTGGGCAATTTGTATTGTCACCTACAACTAGACTAAAGAGGCCATAATTGATTAACGACATAAAAGTCCTTTTGAATTGTGTTTGTTTGTGTATGCCTGGTAGGTGATCTCTGAGGAGACAACCTGTGTTTAATTTAGAACCTGAAAGGATCCTTAGGAGAGCCAAGGAAGAGAGAAGAGAGATGGCCAAGGAAGGTGAGAATAGAATTGCAGGGAACCAACGATCTCTGAGAGATTATTTTATCCCTACCAACCAACCTGGTCATACACATAGAAGACCTGGGGGGAACAATCCATATGAAATCAAGAGTAGTACCATATCTCTGTTGCCCTCATTCTATGGTACTTCTAGGGAGGACCCCTACAGGCATCTGGAGGAATTCACCGAGGTCTATTCGACGGTGAGATTGTAGGATGCTACTGATGATGCCCAAATGCGAACCCTCTTTCCTTTCTCCCTCAAGGATAAGGCAAAGCATTTGTATGACACTCTAGATGATAGAGTGGATACTTGGGATGCCTTGAAGAAAGGGTCTTTGAAAAAATACTTCCCCATGAGCAAGACTAAACACTATAGGAGGGAAATCCTAGGTTTTGCTCAAAAAGATGGAGAACAATTTCATGATGTGATATAGACACATCTATTTAGGTTAAAATGCCTATTCATGCATGTTCATAGGTTTAGATTTGCATTTCATGTTATAAATATTGCATAACATGCATCATTGTGCATTTAGAGTAGTTGTATATATTTTGGGTTAATTAGGTTCTTGTTACGGTCAGGAGAGGTGACGATTTATTTCAGGGCATTGGATGGATGATTGGACTGTACAGATTTGATTAATACGATGATCGGAGTCTAACGCCTTTGAAATCGTCCAGATTGGAGTCCCGTAATATCACATGAAGCCAAGGAAGATCAATGGCCAGGTGGCAATGTGACATCCATATGGGTTTCGGATGGAAAATTCGACCGCACGGATGGATCCGAAGCAACGATCGCAATCCGGCATCGCTGGAATCATCCCAATCTGAGCACCGTGGCACGCTCTACAAAAGAATGAAGAATGGATGGCCCAGGTGCCACCACGTGGTGCCATCCAGGTGCCCAATGCCAGCCAGTAGCAGTAGCACACGCGCACAGCCACAGCCACGTGCAGCGCATGTGCACAGCCGTGGCTGCACGCAGTGCAACGCATGCTATGCGCACACGCAAGGCGCGGGGAGCAAGGGCACGTGAAGCATGCAGCGCCATTGGAGCACGCTAGCGGGGTAGGTGCGAGCGGGGTGGGCGCGGATCTTCAGCGATGGACCTTTAGTGATGCTTGCAGCTATCACTAATGGTCTGCGCACGCCAGCAAGAGGATTTGAAAGGAGGATCTTTAGCGACAGCTGCAACAACGTTTATGGATGTCACTAAAGGCCCATGCACGCCAGCTAGAGTAATTGAAGGGCGAATCTTCAGCGATAGCTGTAGCAATGTTTGTGGACATCAGTAATGACCCAGATACAATTTTTGCCTCTCCTCCTCTACTGTAAAAGGACCTACACCCCCTCCCTTCAAAGCCATCTCTACCTACTCTACTCCCACCTACTCCCAAGCTCTAGCAAGCCTACCAATGCTCCATTAGAGCTTGTTCTCAAGCTCCCAAGGTGTCTATTAGTGTAGCGAACCTCTTCCCCTCCAAATACTCCTCCAACTTCCCATCTCCCTTCATAAGTTACCATCAAGCTGTCATCCCACCTCCATTCCGGTAGCAGATCAACTCCGTCTTCTAACCTCCATTCCGAAGCCACAACGAAGCTTTCCTCAACACGACGTCCTCCAGCATCTCACCTCCATCGTCCTGCTCCTCACCTCCTTCGTCCGAGCTTCCACCAGGTGCCATCGTCTCGCCGAACAACTGATTCGGGAGATTTCCTCTCACCTCCCTCTCTTTATATGCTTTCGTAGTTTCTTGTAATTGACATTAGAAGTAATATATATCAGATTTATTCTAGATCTCTATCTTGTGATACATTTGCTTGATTTCTTTTATTTCAAAAATACAAAAAAAAATCAAAACCCTAAAATACCAAAAAGTAACAAAACAAAGTGCGGTTTTCAATAAAGTAAACATTGCCTCCCTGTGTTTGACCTGGGACTCCCTTGGAGTTTCGGTATAAATTTTATCTGATCGACGTGTTTTGCAACTACGACGATGGGTTACTTGTAACCCCTATTTCTAAACATGCGAAACATGTGCGACCATGATGCATGGGAGCGCTTCAAAGATTTGTTACGCTTATCTCCCCATCAACAAGTGCCAAGATGGCAACTTGTAGAAAGGTTCTACACTAGATTAAATGACAAGCACAGGAAAACAGTGGATGGAGCCTATGTGGGAACCTTTCTTACAAAAATTGAAGATGAGGCTTGGGATCTTTTTGAGACCTTTAGTGAAAATTCTATCCATCTAAATTCTACCTATTTGGATAGGAAACCCATTCTTATGCAGTGAAAGATTGAGGCAAATAAGGCTAGGTATACCAAAAATTTGGCCCTCCAGATTCAATTGTTGAAAAAGGCTTAGGACAAACCCTAGCCAACTCATGCCAAATGCCTCTACTTCACAAGGTTCTAAATGCACCATCTACAATGGTAATATGTAGGCTACTGTGAATTTTCATTTGGCCTCCCAATTCCCTGATCATGTACAGGTGGACCTGAATGCCACCCAAGGGTTCTGACCTAGACCTTGTAATGACTCTTTTTCCAATACTTATAACAAGGGATGGAGGAACCACCCCATTTTTTCACGGAGACAAGGGAATGTCTCTAATTCAGGGAATTATAGACCCCAACCCTTTAAGTCTGAATACTATAATCAACCTCCTATGCCCTCCCAACCATACAAGACTTCTGAGATGGATGAGCTTAAAGCCATGCTAAAAGCCATGTTGGAGAATCAAAGCATGATCATCCATTCTCATGATAAGGCAATCAATGAGATGAAATCACAAATTGGACACCTTGTCTAGGTCATGAGTAAAAGAGAGACTGGGAAGCTTCCCAGTTCATCTGAGGAGAACCCTAAAGGGAAAGGGATCGTTTTTAGGGAGCATGCAAAAGCGGTGACTATTCTGATGAGTGGGAAAGAAATTTCCAAACCTGATGCTCCTATGTCCCACCTTCTGAGAACCAATCCACCCCGACTTACACCCCCATCAGAGAGGAGCCGCCCAACTCTTCACTTGAAATCACCTCACAGGAAGAGGTTGTATCTGTTCCCTGATTTGCCCGTATTTGTGGGCTATTTAAGTATTTCAGTGTCTAGACATTAAGTTAATTTTAGCATTTAGATACCATACATTATGATGTAAATAAATTAATTCATATTTTTAGCTTAAGTGCATAATTGATGTGTGACACCCATATCTAAATGCTTTACAATTAACCTAGGATTGCATATATTTGATTAGTTAATTAATTAGGTGCATTACGTACATTGTCTTAATTAACATAGAAGTTAAGGAGTTATGTATAAATAATCCTAATTATTTTATTATTCTTTTTTTTCTCCTTTGTGAAGGTAATCGCTCCGTCTCCGCCTCCTCCTCTTGTGCATTCACTCATCCAACATTGACTCAATGGTGGCCTTTTGAATTTCAAATCTTTGTAGCCGTGTCTACAAAGGAGGGGAATGGCTGCCGTTTAGGAGAAGGCCTCCGCCCTAATTCATCACTGTGCAGAGAGTGAATTACTCTCAACCACTCCACCACCACTGGCCTCAACCGTGGTGGCAAGCCTCCACCACCATGGACGTGTGGTGCGGCAGGCCGCACTGCCATTCGGAGCTTGCTTGCATCACCCAGCAGGACCGTGTGCTGCGCCTCCAGAACATCCACAGTAGCCCTGCACGCAAACAACCTCTACATGCGAGATGAGTGCCCACGCACCCTCACCACGCCCACTGCAGCACACAGAGTTGCAGCCACTGCCCCTCCTTCCCACGCCTCAGCCCCTGCCACACGTGCCACTGCGCATGCCTCCCCTCGGCGTGCTTCACCTTCTACAGTAGCCCACCCACTCGCACTGCACCTCCATAGCAGCAGGCGTGCGCCCCACTTCCAATAGCCGGCTGCCCGCGCTGCACCTCCACGACAGCAAGCGTGCCCCACCAGCGGCTCTACGCAACTCCCCCCCACACCTTAGTAGCCTCCTGCACCTCCATTCAGTGTGCCTCAGACCCTGTCGCCCGTAGCAGCCGCACTGACTTCTAGCCCGCATGCACCTCCCTGTGTGAGTCTGCACCTCGCTACACCGCTGCACACAGCACCAACTGCATGCCCTCCAGCCGCAACCGTGCAAGAGCAGCAATGACAGCCACCACCACCGCTGCTTCTCTCCTCCATCTAGTTGGCCCAGGCCTTCTCACGACACGCCGCTGCCACCGTCGCTAAGACCTCGCTCCGGCCGACCTTTTCCCAGAGTAGCTCCTTGAATGAGCCTCTCTCCCATGTGCTAGGAGGAGAGAGGTATAATCCTCTGTTTTAGCTTGAATTTCTTTTTACAGAAATTGCCATTGTTAACATTCATTTTCTTGATTTATTTAATTAATTAAATTGTGGTGAATTGATGGCTCTATGCCTATACTTCTAGGGAATCGTTAAGCCTTATTGATTCATCTCCATGTGCATTACATTTAATTTTGAATTACATTTTTGTATTCAAGCAAGTGAAAAGTACAAGGCATACCCTTGCACATGGATAATTTTATTACATAAAAATGACATTAACACCCCTTGACTTCTCCATAAATTTAAGGTTTACATTCAGAGCTACATAGGTGTTATTTGATTTGAGGAATATTTCAGCAAACTTGATTTCTACCCAATTGTGAGTTTAAATAAGTCATTGTCTCCTTGTGGACATGACCTGCTCTCCTGTGAGTGGTTTAATTTTAATTTTAATTATTTTGTTAAGTGATTTTCCACCACTTTAATCCTAAAATGACAAATCATCTTAATCACATTATTCAAAAGCGAAAACCATCTTACCAAATGGCGCCATTGCCGGGGAGGCAATGGGCTTAATTAAATCGCATTCATTCATTCTTTCTTTCACATTGATTTAAATTTTGAAACATATTGAACTCTAGATTTTTTTTTTTCTGATGCGAGTGCAACGACTTGCAATCACACTAGCTTTCGTGAGAGGCGACCCTTGACGTCACCAAAGGAGAAATTGATTGAGTCACCTTGCAAGGAACCGGATTGCCAGGAGGGGAAGGATAAGAATGTGACGATCGTCTCCACACATTTATTCGCTGATTTGATTAGAGTAGGATTAAGACTTTAGAACTTAATTTTCATTGCACATTTGGTTTGAGACTGTTGTTCTGGGGTACATTTTTATGGGTTTGTTCCCCGATTTTGTTTCAGTCCCGTGTTGGGCGGATAATTTTCAGGAGCCTGGTTCCTTTTCTTTAGATCTAGGTTTTCATTTTATTTTGTGCTTGTTTATCCTTAATTTGTTTGTGCATAAGTACCTAGAAAAAAAAAAACACGAGCTACCTGCTAAAAGCTACCTGCCCTTAGGTCGAATCGTTTAGGATTGAATGAGTAGCATCTAGATCTAACTTGTCATCTTGCATATTGCATGAAGATTGCTGGAATCAGGTATGCACTTCTAACTTTGCATTTCTACCTGCAATGCAAATGAATTTGGATTAATTTTTAGATCACATAATCTGTCTTGAAGCGATCTAATAAAGTGGACACATTTACTTTTTGACAAAGGACTAATTAAAGGAGGGACATTTCAAAATCAAGGACTTGATTTTCAAGCGTGGCGTGTGATTCAAAATTCAAATTCTTTTGCGGTGCTTGCACAGTTATATCTCTTACACCATGGTACACATTTAGACAGTCCTAAGTCTTGGAACTACATGGACAAGAGCCCTCTTACCGTTCGATTATGAAGTGTTTGGAATTTGGATTAATTTTTAGATCACATAATCTGTCTTGAAGAGATCTAATAAAGTGGTCACATTTACTTTTTGACAAAGGACTAATTAAAGGAGGGACATTTCAAAATCAAGGACTTGATTTTCAAGCATGGCGTATGATTCAAAATTCAAAATCTTTTGCGGTGCTTGCACAGTTATATCTCTTGCACCATGGGACACATTTAGACAGTCCTAGGTCTTGGAACTACATGGACAAGAGCCCTCTTACCGTTCGATTATGAAGTGTTTGGAACTTGAGATCAAAGGTTTTGTAAATCTAAAGAGGGGGATACCCTGTCACAGATTTTTGGTGGTAGTTAAGAAGCACTGCGAAAGCACAGCTTCAAAGGAAGGCTTAGGCCTACTTGCATCCCTTGATCTTCCATCTTTGGAGTTGCTCTACCATTTGAGATTTAGGAGAGAACACCTAAGCTCCAATTTGGTCTTTTTAGGCATTTCGAAGGTCGACAATACGCGTGTAATTGATTGAGCAACTTGATTTGTCACCTACAATTTCAACTAAAGTCAAAAGCCTAAATTTGTAAAGACCAAACAAGTCCTTTTGAATTATGTTTGTAGTGCATGCTTGGTATGTGATCTCTTAGGAGACAACATGTGTTTGATCCTGAACCTAAAAGAATCTTAAGAAGAAACCTCCCAAGGGAAGAAATGGTCGGTCAAACGAGCCTTAAGGAATATTTCATTCCAACCAATTAAGCTGGCCCTGCACTACGTAGATCTGGAGGGGACAATCCTTAGGAGATCAAAAGCAGTACCATATCCTTGCTGCCGTCCTTTTATGGTACTGCTAGGGAAGACCCTTACAGGCTTATAGAGGAATTCACCGAGGTCTATTCCATGGTGAACTTGTAGGGCGTTACTGATAATGCTAAAATGCAGACCCACTTTCCTTTCTCCCTCAAGGATAAAGCCAAGTATTGGTATCACACCCTTGATGATATTAACACTTGTGATGCCCTGAAGAAGGAGTTTTTGAAGAAGTACCTCCCCATGAGCAAAACAAATCACTTTAGAAGGGAAGTTATGTGTTTCGTTCGAAAGGATAGGGAACCTTTCCATGATGCTTGGGAGAGCTTTAATGACTTGTTGAGACTTTGCCCACATCACCAGGTGCCTAAGTGGCAATTGGTTGAAAGGTTCTACATCGAACCTAATGATTCGCATAGGCAGACTGTGGATGGTACCTGTGTAGGAACCTTTCTATCTAAGATTGAGGATGAAGCTTGGAACCTTTTTGATACTTTGAGTGAGAATTCTATTCACTTGAATTTTTCCTACATGGATAGAAAACCCACTCTCATGCAAGGAAAGTTGGAGGTGAATGAGATAAGGGACACCCAGAATTTAGCCTATCAGATTTAATTATTGAATCAAAACATCGAAAGGCCTATGTTGAGCCCGAGCCAATTCGTATCTAACACCTCCACATCCCAATCTTTTGAATGCTCCATTTGCCAAGGAAATACGCATAACACATTGGATTGCTACTTGGCATCCCAATTCCCTGAGCTTTTACAGGCGTATTTGAATGCCGCTCAAGGGTTCCATTTTAGACCTCGCAATGACCCCTTTTCCAACACTTATAATGAGGGATGGAGGAACCACCCAAAATTTTCATGGAGACAAGGAAATGTCTCAAATTCAGGGAATTATAAACCACAATCCTTTTAAAACCATCAAATGAACCAACCTCTGACCTTTGCCAAACCTAAGACCTCTGAGATGGATGAATTGAAGGCAATGTTGAGAACTATGCAAGAAAGTCAAAGTGCCATCATCCAATCTCATGACAAGGATATACATGAGATGAAATCACAGAGAGGACACCTTATTGAGGCCGTCAGACAGAGGGAAGCTGGGAAGCTCCCCAGTGCTGCTAAGGAGAATACTAAAGGAAAAGGGATTGTCTTTAGGGAGCATGCTCAGGCAGTGACTATTCTGAGGAGTGGGGAAGAAATTTCCAAACCCAATGCTCCTATAGTCTCACCCCCTGAAAAACCATCCACCTTGACTTTGAACCCCACCGGAGAAGACTTGTCCAAATCTTCTCCCCTTGAAATCACCTCACCGGAAGAAGTTGCCCCCGTTCCACCCCTTACTTGGCATGACAACCCTTCCACCAAGAGATTGAGAGTGCCCTTTCTAGAGTGCTTATCCACCTCTGGCCAGACTTCTGCTAGCTCATCTGGAGCAAAAGATAAGACGGATGAGATCATGGAAACTGTTGAACGCTACGAACCTACGCTAACGTGTTTGGTTTTGGAAAACCTGTCGTTGTACTTCAAAAGCGAAGAATTCGTGTTCAACAAATAAAATTTATACCGAAAATAATTCTGGGTCGAACACAGGGAGGCTACGTTGATCTATTCCGCAATTATATTGTTTTTAAGATTTTCTTTAAGCAAGGCGTTATAATTACAATGGGGCTATCAAACTATGAGAGAGAGAGAGAGAGAAAGAGAGAGAGAGAGAAAGAGAACATGCATTCAATATTTCAATAGTTTATAAAAGTTACACTAGAATGCGGAAAATCAATTACACTATAAAACAGAAAATTCTACACTAGAAAAGCTGTAAATAAGAATGGGGAGAGAAATGTTATCCTCCTCGACGATTGCTTGGAGGACGGGCCGGACGGGACGACGCCTGGACGAAGGAGAATGAAGCGGGACGAAGGAGGACGAATCAGAAGAACGGGAACGAAGTAGCACGTCATCGTCGTCGCAGGATCCACTTCCGAAGGGGAACAAAAATTGGACTTTATCTCGCGAGAAGCATCCTGGGTGTGGGACAAGCTTCTCTTGAGCTTTAAAGGGGTAGAGAGGAGAAAGAAGGGATGAAAATTTCGTATGGAGGGGGTCTCCTTTTATAGTTGCAAGGAGTGGGGGCAAAATGGACATTACATTTTCAAAATAATAAATAAGGGGTCTTTAGTGACGGATAAATCCGTCACTAAAGCCCCGACGTGGCCGTCGCCGCCGCGCCCAAGCGCTCCCGCTCGGCTGCCTGTGTGCGCAACGCCTACGCACGTCCGCGAAGTCTCAGCCGTTCGATCGCGAGATCGGACGGCTTAAATCGCGTCCGCGCCCGCTGCAACCCGCCCGCCTGCGCGTGCGATCGCGCGTTACTCGGGGCGTCCAATCGTGCGTTGGCGCTATCGGGCGCCCTCGACCGCACGATCTCCATCCGATGCTCCACGCGCCTCAATAACCCGCGTCTCCAATCCACTTGCCGCGACTCAAACCCGCGCCCCGTGCTCGCGTAAGCGCGCTCGACCGCTGCGCTGCGGGGCGCGGATGGTCGAGTGCACGTTTTAAGCGCCGGGCGGCCACAGCCGTTGGATCTCCATCTGACAGTGGAGAGCGATCGGGCGGGGGCCTTCACAGACTGCCAGCGACCGTTTGGGCGGCTGAGATGGTGCCACGTGGCGCCATCTTGGCCGTCCATCTTCTGGAAGTTGTAGATGGTGCCACGGATGTCGGATTGACTCGATTTTTGTGTCGTTTGGCTGCGATCGTCGATCCGAATTCATCCGTGTGGTCGGATTTGTCATCTGAAGTGCGGATTTACACCATCCTGGCCCTTGATCTTCTAGGGTTCCCCGGTCTCTATCTGATGCTACGGATGCCTGATTAGGGCGATCTTGGAGTCGTTGAACTCCAATCGTCGCCCTGATCATATCCATACGGTTGGATCTTTGATCCGAGGCCCCGATAAAATATTTGCCCTATCCAAGCACATAAAAGGTGACAATTAACCTCCATTTTATTCAAACTACTCTAAATGCAAGATGATGCATGTAATGCAATATTTATATCATGAAATGCAATCCTATGCTTAAGAACATGCATAAATAGACATTTTAAGTAGTGTAAATGTGTTTACATCAGAAACTTTCAAGGAAGTACAGATTAACCTGCCTTTGCTTGAATCTATCAGGCAGATTCCATCTTATGCCTGCTTCTTAAAGGACCTGTGCATGAAAAAGCGGCAATCTAGGAAACAAGTCCAATCAAAAGTTGTTCTGCCTGATTCTGTTAGCTCAATTGTTCAATATGGCACACCCCCGAAACTTAAGGACCTAGGAGCCCCGTACATCTCATTGGTTATTGGTGACTTACAGATTGATGAGGCTCTACTTGATCTAGGTGCAGGGTTGAATATCCTTCCGAGCTACGTGTATGAATTACTTAGGGGTGGCAATCTAAAGCCTAGCCCAGTAATCCTACAAGTTGTTGATCGATCACTTAAGGCACCACGGGGAATTTTTGAAGATGTCCTCGTAAGATTGGAGGATTTCTTCTTCCCTGTTGACTTCTTAGTTTTGGATACTGACCGTACCAACAAGTCAACCAAACCTTCCATCATTTTGGGCTGCCCCTTTCTTACAACTTTGCATGCTTCAATCAATTGCAATACAAGGGCATTCAAAATGGGCTTTGGGAATATGAACATCTGGCTTAATGTGTTTGATGCTTACAAACAAGATGAGCTTGAGGATTATTCTCAAGTTGAGGTGATAGATGATGTGATTGAAGAGGTAACCCTTGCAATGTTATGTGATGACCCCCTTTAGCAAGTCATGCTAAATGGGCATTCCCATCTATTGGAGGAATGTGAAGGGGATATACTAGAACTTGAGGAGTTGCTGGGTGTTTCTGCTGAGTCTCTTTCCCCATCATCTCTGCCCAAGGTAGATCAGCTACCTGAGATGGGGACATCTATTATGAAATACACAACCATATAAGCCCCCAACCTTGAGTTGAAACCCCTCCCTGACACTCTCAAGTACATCTTCCTAGGTACCAATGATACACTCCCCGTTATCATTTCGGCTGTGCTATCTGAGGCACAGGAGGGAGCCCTGATTGAATGCTTGTCTAGGCACAAGGAAGCTATTGCTTGGAGCATTGCTAACATTAATGGTATAGACTCTACACTCTGCATGCACCACATTTATATTGATGATTCCATCAAGCCTTTTATGGACATGAAGAGACGTCCAAACCCTAATATAAGGGAGGTAGTAAAAAAGGAAATGCTGAAGTGGTTGGACGCCGGGATCATATATCCCATTGCTGATAGTAAATGGGTCAGTCCCATTCATGTGGTGGCAAAGAAGGCAGGCTTTACTGTGGAACTCAACGACCAAGGTGAACAAGTTGTCACAAGACCCTCAACTGGATGGAGGGTCTGTATTGATTACCGCAAGTTGAACACCGCTACCCAGAAGGATCACTTTCCCTTGCCTTTTATTGGTCAAATTCTTGAGAAATTGGCAGGGAATAAGTACTATTGCTTTCTTGATGGATATTCTGGGTACAACGAGGTTGCAATCTTCCCTGATGACCAGGAGAAGATGACGTTCACGAGTCCTTACGGTATGTTTGCATTTAGGTGTATGCCGTTTGGATTATGTAATGCCCCTGCAACCTTCCGGCAGTGTATGATGTCCATTTTTTTTACTTGATTGACGAGTGAGTTGAAGTGTTTATGGATGACTTCTCCATTTTTGGCTCGTCTTTCAACCAATGTCTCCTGCACCTGGAGAATGTGTTGAAGCGATGTAAGGAGACTAGTTTAGTCCTCAGTTGGGAGAAAAGTCACTTCATGGTACATAAAGGAATTGTACTTGGGCATGTTGTGTCTGAGCGTGGCTTGGAAGTAGATAAAGCCAAGATTGATTCTATTTCCAAACTCCCATTGCCCATGAATGTCAAACAGATTAGATCCTTTCTGGGCCATGTCGGCTTTTATAGGCACTTTATTAAAAATTTCAGTAAAATTTCTCGGCCACTTTATGACTTGTTGGCGAAGGAATCTTCCTTCAATTTTGATTCAAAGTGTGCCGAGGCCTTTCAAACTCTGAAGGTGGCCTTGATATCTGCACCTATTCTCCGTGCTCCTGATTAGACACTCCCAATTGAGCTGATGTGTAATGCTTTGGATTATACAGTAGGAGCAGTCCTTGGATAAAGGGTTGAGGGAAGACCTCATGTGCTGCATTATACTAGCAAGACTTTAACCGAACCGTACCAAAACTACACCATCACCGAAAAGGACTTACTTGTTGTAGTTTTTGCTTCGAAGAAGTTTAGGTCTTATCTTCTTGGGTCTAAGGTGGTTATTTTCATTGATCATGCGGCAGTGAAACATCTCATTGCTAAGAAAGATTCTTAACCACGTCTGATTAGGTGGATCCTACTCCTTCAAGAATTTGACTTGGAGATACGTGAAAAGAAAGGAGTAGAAAATGTTGTGGCTGACCATCTGTCTCACCTTGCACTTAATGACTCTCTATCCGGAGACATCTACGAGACATTTCCTGATGAAACCCTTATGGCTGTAACAACAACTTCACCTTGGTATGCTGACACTCTAAATTACTTGGTCACTGGAGAAACTCCTGGCTCTTTGGATGAGCAGGAAAGAAAGAGATTCATTTTCCAAGCGAGATACTTTCAATGGGAAGAGCCAGAATAATTTAGAATTGGACAAGGCCAAGTATTGAGACGATGTGTACCTGAAGAGGAACAATAAAGTGTGCTAAGTTTTTGCCATGAACTTCATTGTGGTGTACACTTTGGCACTAAGAAAACTACTTTTAACGTTCTCCAATCTGATTTTTGGTGCCCTTTATTATTTAAGGATTCTCATAATTTTGTTAAGGCCTGTATTAGTTGTCAACAGACAGGAACAATTAGGAAGAGAAATGAGATGCCTCAACACCCTATTCAATCTGTTGAAATTTTTGATGTGTGGGGAATTGACTTTATGGGCTCCTTCCCTTCGTCCCATGGTTATGAATATATCTTGGTGGTAGTTGATTATGTCTCTAAATGGATAGAGGCCATTCCTACGCGCACAAATGAGCACTATGTGGTTTTAAATTTTGTGAAGGCCAATATCTTATCTCATTTCAGCTGCCTCAAGACCATTATAAGTGATGGGGGACCTCATTTCCAAAACCACCACTTCAATCGGCTAATCAAGAGTCTGGGAGTGACTTACAAGGTCGCTACCCCTTACCATCCTCAGACGAGTGGCCAGGTTGAAGTGTCAAATAGGGAGAAAAAATATTTTAGAAAAGACTGTTAGACCTGATAGGAAAGACTAGTCCCAAAAGCTCAATGATGCTTTGTGGGCATATCGAATGGTCGATAAGACCCCTTTGGGTACATCTCCCTTTCGAATTGTGTATGGAGAACTAAGATCTTGCATGATAAGTATATCCTTAGAAAGACCTTTGAGCCCAACCAATAAGTCTGGCTTTTCAATTCCAGACTTAAGCCTTTTCCAGGGAAATTAAAATCTCGTTGGGATGGGCCTTACATTATCACTAAAGTGTTTCCACATGGAGCTGTGGAGATTAAAAGCCCTTCCCCTTCAGCAACTCCCTTTATCGTCATTGGTCAATGGTTAAAACCATACATTACTTTGGATGGCCATTTGATTGATGAGGTCACTCTTGAGGAGCCTTAGCTCCAACCATTCTCTGCCTCAGGTAATATCTTCCTTTAACTGTTTTGTTTCCAATGAGGACATTGTTTGAACTAGGCATGGGGGAGAGGACCTAAGGCATCTATTTATAGCATGTCGACATTTTCCATTCATTCAAGTATATTGCATTCAAAGAAGAAAAGAAAAAAGAAAAAAAAATTATTGAAGCTTAACTGGCTGGGCCCTACATTCTTAAGCAAATCAGATCTCTAGATTAGACTATGTTGATTCTAGGTGTCAAACTTTAGAAGCTAAGTGAGCTACTAGCTTTAGACCTTCAACGTCTTTTGTGGACTTAAAAACTTAAGTAGGAGTTAAGTTGCAGACCATTCCTCGAGAGGTTGAGGAAGGAAAGCTAGGGATTGAGTTAAAGGGCGGGATACTACCTGGAGTCTTGTTCTACCTTTTGGTTTATGGGTCCTTGTAACCCAAGCATCCAAATTTCACACACACCTAGTCTTGTGTAAGTGATCACCTTAATTCCTCTCTTAAAAGAAAATTTGGTTCTCTTAGTATTGACTTAGGAGAAGCTTGAAAACACAATTTGATTGGAAAAATTCCTACCATAGGAGAGGTGGAGTATATACTCACCATGAGGATGCAATGATAACATGTTACCTCATCATCGCTTATCTCTTAGGATATCCATCCTACTTGGGGCATGTAAGCGCATTGTGCGGTTCAGGTACCATTGGCGGCCCAATCTTGAAGTGCCAATTGCCACAGGCCTAAATTCACTTAAGAAACCCATGGGCGATGCTATCTCGAAGTGTCGATTGCCAGGAGTTCTTGGGGTCGCTGTGGGCACTGCTATCTCGAAGCATCGAAAGCCAGGCACCCTTCGAGGTACGGTGATGGGGACAATGAATCCGACACAGACCTTGTTGATAGCTGATCCAAGGTTAGACTTAGAGGAATAAAATATATATATATATTAAAAAGTAAAAAATCTTTTTTCCACTCTATGTTGGCAATCATACCAACCACAAATAACTCAGACCAATGCACATGCACAGATGCTTTAATCTCAGGGATCAATAAACCCTAGGGTAGAGTTAGAAATCAGGGAAGCCTGTGCCCGCAATTCGTCTTTAGACGACCTAGTATGTAACTTAGCAACTACTTGGGAACCTTAGGTCTAAAGTCTAAACTTAACATGTCTCTAAAGGAAGGTTGATTGGGTTGGCTAGTCTACTTGGAGTGCTAGGTTATTGCTTGGATTTGCTAGGGACCAGCAAAAACTAGTTATGGGGGTATTTGATTAGCCCATATTTGTAGCCTATTTTAGTATTTAATTGTCCATACATTAAGTTAATTTTAGCATTTAGATAGCATACATTAGGATGTAAATAAATTAATTCACATTTTTAGCTTAAGTGCATAATTCATGTGTGACATCCATATCTAAATGCATTTAGAATTAACCTAGGATTGCATACATTTGATTAGTTAATTAATTAGGTGCATTACATACATTGTTTTAATTAGCATTGAAGTTAAGAAGTTATGTATAAATAATCCTAATTATTTAATTATTCCTTTTTTTTCTCCTTTGTGAAGATAACCGCTCCATCTCTGCCTCCTCCACCTATGCATTCACTCGTCAAGCATTGACTCAACGGTGGCCTTTTGAATTTCAAATCTTTGTAGCTATGGCAACAAAGGAGGGGGAATGGCTGCCATTCTGGAGAAGACCTCCACCCCAATTCATCACTATGCAGAGAGTGCGTCACTCTCATCCACTCCACCACTGGCCTCAACCATGGTGGCAAGCCTCCACCATCGTAGGCGTGCGGCATGATAGGTCGCACCACCATTCGGAGCTTGCTCACATCACCCATCAAGATCGTGTGTTGCGCCTCCAAAACACCCGTAGCAGCCCTACACGCGCACGACCTCTACATGCGAGACCAGTGCCAATGCACCCTCGCCATGCCTACTGCAGCACACAAAGCTACAACCACTGCCTCTACTCCACGTGCCTCAGCCCCTGTCGCACGCACCGCCGCGCGTGCCTCCCCTCGATGTGCTTCACCTTCTGCAGCAACACAACAGCCCGCATTACACCTCCATTGCAACAGGCGTGCGTCTCACTTCCAACAACCACTCGCCTGCGCTACATGACGAGTCGATTGTTCGCTTTAAAGTCATTTGTAGTTTTATGTGGTGGAAAAATTGACTAATCAATAATTAAAAAATAACCACTCGCAGAAGAGTGGATCGTATCCACAGGGAGGCAATGACGTATTTAAATTCGCACTGGTTAAAAACGTTTATTCGTAGTTAGTTTAGATGAGAATCAAGCAAAATTTGCCTTCAGATTAAGGTTGAATCAAGAAAACATGCTGAAATAGCAATTCTCAATAACTAGAGGATATTTTCTACAATGCAGATTCAATAAAATATCATTAAAAGATGACAATGGCAGAAAATGTAATTATTAATGGGATGAGTACTGTAGCAAAACAGGGGATTTCTTCCCCTTGGCCGTGCGTTAAGAGGAATGAACAGTTGGAGGCATGAAGCTCGGAGGAAGTTCTTTGGACCGAGGGCTTCGCAGCTGTGGTAGTGGTGTGTCGCACGGTGGCCAGAGCTGGTCGGACGGAGCTCTGGCAAAGGTGGCTGTCAATGGTGGCTGCAGCTGCTGGAGGGGCGACTATACATGGGAGTTGAGCACTGCTGTAGGTGGTGTGCGCCCACACTGCTGTTGCGGATGCACAATGCGCTTACATGGCCCCAGTAGGATGGATAACCTAAGAGACAAGCGCCGAGGAGGTAATATGTTATCATCGCATCCTCAAGGTGAGTATATACTCCACCTCTCCTACTGCAGGAACTCTTCCAATCAAAATGTGTTTTCAATCCTCTCCTAAGTCAAAACTAAGCAAACCAAATCTCTTTTCAGAAAGAAAGAAATTAAGTTAATTACCAGACCAAGTGTGTGAAATTTGGTTGCTTGGGTTACAAGGACCCGTAAACAAAAAGGTAGAACAAGACTCTAGGTACTACCCCACCTTTTAACTCAAACCCTAGCTTCCTTTCCTCAACCTCTTGAGGAATGGTCTGTAACTTAACTCCTACTTAAGTTTTTAAGTCCACAAAGGACCCTAATGGTCTAAAGCTAGTAGCTCATTTAGCTTCTAAAGTTTGACCCTAGAATTAACTTAGTCTACCGTAGAGTTCTGATTTGCTTAGGACTGCAAGATCTTGCCAGTTAAGCTCAAAACTTTTTTTTTTTTTTATATATGCATGCTATAAACAAAATGCCTTAGGTCCTTTCCCCCATGCCTGGCTCAAATAATGTCCTCATTGAAAACAAAAATAGCTAAAGGAAGATATTGCCTGAGGCGGAGAATGGTAGGAGCTAAGGGTCCTCAAGAGTGACCTCATCAACCAGATGGCCATCTAAAGTTATGTACGATTTTAACCGTTGACCATTGACAATAAAGGGAGTTGCTGAAGAGGAAGGATTTTTAATCCCCACAGCTCCATGCAGAAATACCTTGGTGATTATGTACGGCCCATCCCAACAAGATTTTCACCTCCTAGGAAAAAGCTTAAGTCTGGAATTGAAAAGCCAGATTTGTTGGTTGGGCTCAAAGGTCTTTCGAAGTATAAACTTATCATGCATGACCTTAGTTCTTTTTTTATAAGCTTGAGAGGTGTCATAAGTGATGTAAACACATTTACACTACTTAAAATGTCTATTTATGCATGTTCTTAAGCATAGGATTGCATTTCATGATATAAATATTGCGTAACATGCATCATCTTGCATTTAGAGTAGTTTGAATAAAATGGAGGTTAATTGTCTCCTTTTATGTACTTGGACAAGGAAAACATTTTATCAGGGCCTTGGATCAAAGATCCAACCGTATGGATGTGATCAGGGCGACAATTAGAGTTCAACGACTCCAAGATCGCCCTAATCAGGCACCTGTAGCAGCAGATAGTGATCGGGGAACCCTAGAAGATCAAGGGCCAGGATAGTGCAAATCCGCACTTCAGATGACAAATCCGACCGCACGAATGAATTCGGATTGACGAACGCAGCTCAACGACACAAAAATCGAGTCAATCCAACATCCATGGCACCATCTACAACTTCCAGAAGATGGATGGCCAAGATGGCACAACGTGGCGCTATCTCGGTCGCCCAAACGGCCGCTTACATTCCATGAAGACCGTGCACCCGCCCCATCTCCACCGTTGGATCTCGATCCAACGGCTATGGACGCGGCTCTTTAAAATCATCCGCTCGACCTTTTTGACCGCGTAGCGCAGCGGAGATGAAGCTGCGGGCGAAGTAGAGGTCGCGGGATCGAGTCTCGCGAGCCTCAAATCAGGCGCAAGCGAGCAAGCGCGTGGAGTGCCAGATTGCGATCCAACGGCTGCGCGCGCTCGATAGCGTCGACGTGCTATTA
Source organism: Thalassia testudinum (assembly GCA_037157565.1). Taxonomy (NCBI): domain Eukaryota; kingdom Viridiplantae; phylum Streptophyta; class Magnoliopsida; order Alismatales; family Hydrocharitaceae; genus Thalassia; species Thalassia testudinum. The sequence continues at coordinate 47,885,725 of JAZHRO010000055.1, forward strand.
CACGCATGGCGAATACGCACGATCGTACGCGCGGGCGGGTGCGCAGTGCAGCGGGTGAAGGAGCGACTTAAGCCATCCGATCTTGCGATCGGACGGCTGAGGATAGCTGAACGTGCATAAGCGTTGTGCGCATGAGCAACTAAGCAGGCGTGAGTGGGCGGGGAAGCTACGCCCACGTTGGGGGCTTTAGTGACGGATTTATCCGTCACTAAAGACCCCTCATTTATTATTTTGAAGTTGTAATGTCCATTTTGCCCCCACTCCTTGCAACTATAAAAGGAGACCCCCTCCATACGAAATTCTCATCCCTTCCTTCTCTTCTCTACCCATCCAAAGCTCAAGAGAAGCTTGTCCCACACCCGGGATGCTTCTCGGGAGATAAAGTCCAAATTTTCGTCCCCCTTCGGAAGTGGATCCCTCGACGACGACAGCGTGCTGCTCCGTTCCCGTTCTTCTACTTCGTCCTCCTTCGTCCTGCTTCATTCTCCTTCGTCCAGGCATCGTCCTGTCCGGCTCGTCCTCCAAGTAACCGTCGAGGAGGATTTCTCTCTCCCTATTCTTTTTACTGCTTTCTAGTGTAGTTCTGCTCGTACTCCAAGCAATCGTCGAGGAGGACATTTCTCCCTCCATTCTTTTAATACTTTCTAGAGTAAATTTATCACTTTCTAGTGTAATTGTTTTATGCTTTCTGGTTGTAATGAACAATCTCCTCAGTGAAAAATTCTTTGCTTATTCTACATCTCATTTTGATTTCTATGTGTAATATTCTCTTTCTCTCTTACCCTTTCTCTCTCTTCTATTTATTGTAAACAATTAGACAGTTTTAAATTGAATTACTTCGTGACAAGTAAAAGGAAACACGTAGTTTTTAAATCAAACGTCTGCCTCCCTGTGTTCGACCTGGAATTTCAATTTCGATATAAATTTTGTTTGTTGAACATGAATTCTTCGCTTTTAAACTACAGTGACAGGTTTTCCAAAACCAAAGACATTAGCGTAGTGATTCGTACGTTCAACATTTTGGCGCCGTTGCCGGGGAGGCGACGCTCTTTGGTTTCTCTTCGCATTTTCTAACTTACAAATCATTTACCTCATTTCTCTCCTTTCTTATTGTGATTACAGGTACTCTTTCGAGACAGGCAAAAGTGGTAGATCGGAGTAAAATGCTGTAGAAGGTTTTGTGAGTTATCCCCCACCCCCCACCCATTAGATTTCATTCCACAACATAATAATTCAAACATCAATCAACCTAGGTATTTTTATAAACTCTATGGTTAGATTGTTTGTTATTTGACACCCATACTCACCCCAACCCCCACATTAAAAAAAGAAAAAAAAATTAAAAAGAATCTCGAAGAAGTACACAACCTCATCTGATTTTCAAACTCAACCGGTAAACCGACCTCAGGAACCGGTACACACATTCAAACACATAATTGAGTAGAAATCAGATTAGGTAATCATTTGTGTGCCTAATTAAGTGGTACATCAGGCCAATTGTTTGAGTTGTTTGGGCCGCACCACTTCAAATAAAATAAACTCATCAAGTAGCTGCCACTTAGGTTCAGCTCTTAGGGATTTACCAGGCATTCCACATTCTTTTTAAGCCTTAAAGGAAAACATCTTCACCCGTTCTTGTAAAACCTGGTGTGCCAATGAAACTTGTTTGAAAACACCTAAAGTTGAATCCTAAATGCTTCTAAGCAAGATTTGAATCTTAAAATTCACCACATAAAAAATAATCTTGCTTGAAAACCACTGGTTGTGCACGCACACACAAATCAACCAATCATTAAGGGCACAACCCATTTAAAGGGCCCATCACATTCCAAAGTACATTCAAACCTAGCCCTAAATAAAACAGAGTAGACGTTGGCCTTAAGGATTGGACTCGCTCTTCAGAACCCAGAACGAGATTATTTTCGATTTGTCTATTTCTACTGTTCAATCTGATGTCTAGCCAGAGGAGCAGAGTCAAACGATCGTGGCTGGGGGTTACACTAGGAACCGGAGGCGCAAGCCGAAGGAAGAACCTTCTCCCCAGTCCCTCCTTCTAACTGGTTGGATTGAACAGGCAGAAGTAGGTCAAATCGTTCCTTTATCTCAATACAGGTTTTGGAAGTCTGTAGGTCTGTAGGCTAGCCCATTTAAGGACAGGTTTGATTGTTTGTATTGTAGGGTACCTTTCTTCCTCCCGTGTCTGATGAATCCTTCCACATATTTCACGCATTCCCACTGTTTCCCTCCTATTGTGAATTATCCTCAACATGACGATTATCCGAACTCGTATTGTAATCAACCATCAGTCAATTGGGATAATTCGGATTGGGGATACAATTCTGGACCCCCGTGTTTAGGGTCTAACCCTGAACACTTTGATTCTGATTTCTATCCTTCTCAGAGCTACATCGATTATAGATCGTCTTCCTTTCATGAATAGCCTAATAAAATCTACAATCAAGAAGGATACACCGATCTTTACCCATCCTCTGATTTCACTGCCTTTAGGTCATCACCATCTTTTCAACAATCTGAAATGACCTATTATCAGGAAGGGTATAACGAATCTCAATTCGTTAATTTCCCTGCATTGAGCCCAAACCCGCCCAACCCTGAACCAACTTATTTGGTTCAGGTTAACTAGGTTCAAGATAAGGTTCTGGCTAACTTGAGGAATATCATTCAATCTTTAGAAGTTCAGCCAATACCTTGCATTGAGAGATTGGAGCCCCTGATTGAAATGACTAATGATTTAAACAAGTCTTTGTTGGATTGGCTCCAGGATGTTAAGGATAAGAACCCAGGTGAGTTTCTACTTGGGAAATTAGTGAAATTGAGGATGAGATTCGTGGTTGCTTTGATTCAATCTTGGAATAATTCCCGGGATGAACCCTCTTCAGGAAAGCCAATGACAGAAATCGCTCAGGCACCTGTTGGGGGGACACGTGTTACGAGGCTGACCAAATTGAATTAAAGCAATCAATTAAGGATGATCTGACTTTTTCACCTAAGATCCCTGAGCCGGGTTACGAGAAAACGTTTGTCTCCTTGGAACAGAAACTGACAAACGCTTTTGGGACATACATTGATACGGATCCTGATTTCTTTGATGGTGAAGATTCAAGTTGCGAAGTCTCACACGAGTTTTTAGAACATGATTTTTGTGAGACGATTGGGCCTGAGGAATCTGATAGATCATTTGATAGCCCAATAATTGAGGAAACTGATCTTATTATGGCACACATTACGGATCCAGAATCGCATTTTCTGGAGGAATCAATTCAATGCCCTAATTATCAGTTACACCCCATTGAGCTTATCGATAATTCTGTTTCTAAGATAATTAGACCCAAGTCAATTCTGATTTTGCCACATCATTTAGACTTGGAGATTTCAGATGGGGTGATTAACATGCAAGAGGTCTCGGAATTTAACATTCGGAATGAGGAGGCTAGGAGCTGGGAAGTTTTGATTTGGGAAGTTAATTTTGGAGGAAATGGAAGATTGAGTTGAAGGGTTCCTTTTAAGCTGAAACCATCAAATCAGAACCCTTATGACATTTGTTTCAAGGATGTTCAACTCAAGCACACATTCAACGATTATCCTTTTGAGCTTCAATTCTCTGTAACCCGACTTTTTAGTCTTGGGTTGCATCCTCGTAAATCGCAGGCCCGACCCCGCTTGCATTCTGGTTTTAGGTTCTGGGTAATTTTTATCCAGAACCTAAGACATTCTCGAATATGGGGGATGGGTCTACACCACAATCTGGTCCACATCTGTGGACCTTTGTTGACAAGTCAGAGGATTCTTCTGTTTATTTTAATTCTGACCTGCACTTGTGAATTCTTCATTTCTTTTCTTTGTATGGTGTGCCTAACTGAAGGCACTAAACTCAGCACATATACAGTTCTTTTTCGTTTTCATCTCGGAGCGGACCTGACATTCACGTAATTCAGGTGCTTTCTACGCTTTTCCACTCTGTTTTATGTCTTTTTAATACAATGAGGACATTGCATTAGATAGGCATGGGGGGGTGGATATTCATCTCTGAATTCATTCGTCAGCTCTGTAGATTTGTTTTATTTTCTTTTATTAAAAAAAATTAGAATTAGGAAAGAGAATTTGAGTTTGAGAAAATTTTCAATCTTAGGAAATACTACATTAAGATCTGAACACAAAGAACCTTCAGGTCTTTGGACTTAATCAAGCTCATGTATCCACTAAAATTTGGATTTGTTTTTCGAGTTCTTGCCAACCTAAATTTTATTCTAATTGGAATAAATAAGTTTGGGTGATAAGTACACGACTTATCAACCCACCCTTTGATTTAAGGGAATTTCTGAGTTTTAAGCATCTACACACTTTCTTTGCACTGACTCGTTGTTTAATAATTTTAACAGAAATTGGGTAGCTAATGAACCTTCTAGGGTGATATGGCTGGCAAGTTATCGTGGGTAATAGCCCATAGGTAGGTTGTCCAGAGCCCAGTCACTGGATCTTTCTCTTTTTACTGCCTTTAGGTAAATCTTAGACCAGGGAAGCCACCTACTTCAAAAAGAAAAAAGAAAAAAAAAATCAAAAAGAAAAGAACAAAAGAACAAAAAGAAATAAGCCACACTTCATTGCACGAGTATGGCTGGCAAGTTGTCGTTGGTAACAGCTCATCGACCGGTTGTCCAGAACCCAGCTCAGTAAATGCACTAAAAATTTCCAAAACACTTAGGAAGAAGCGGAGAAGTAGAATAAACTGGGGAGATATACACTAGATTCACCCTTGTGTTGACCACGTAAAAAAATAAAAGTAGGGAGAAAGCTACCGGTTATAAAGATACACCTTTAGGTAAAATTCTTTTTGAGGTCACCTAGAGGCGTAGAAATCCGAAGTCCATTATAATTACCGGTCAACGAGACTATCACAATCACAATAAGATGCTTAAAGCTAAGGGTTCTCATCAAATCTTGGGTGAGTTGAATCGCCGTAGATAGCCACTCTTAAACCCTAAAATTTGAAAATCCAAAAAAATTACAAAAGAGAAAAAGAGAAAAAGAAAATTTTCTTTTAATAAGGCGGGGGCTTGAGGCGGTCTGCATTCTGGCTGATACCCGGGCACTGTTGTGTCTTTGAAAGTTCAGTTCCTAAGTCGACAATTTCTTAATGATTGAAAATAACTCAGGACCAAATAATCCAACCTAATTCTTTTATAAATAGCGCATAGTTTTTGCTAGGGACTAGCAAAAGATAGGCATGGGGGTATGATGTAAACACATTTACACTACTTAAAATGTCTATTTATGCATCTTCTTAAGCATAGGATTGCATTTCATGATATAAATATTGCATAACATGCATCATCTTGCATTTAGAGTAGTTTGAATAAAATGAAGGTTAATTATCTCCTTTTATGTGCTTGGACAAGGCAAACATTTTATCGGGGCCTCGAATCAAAGATCCAACCGTATGGATGTGATCAGGGCGACGATTGGAGTTCAACGACTCCAAGATCGCCCTAATCAGGCATCTGTAGCATCAGATAGTGACTGGGGAACCCTAGAAGATCAAGGGCCAGGATGGTTCAAATCAACACTTCAGATGACAAATCCGACCACACGGATGAATTCGGATCGATGATCGCAGCTCAACGACACAAAAATCGAGTCAATCTGACATCCGTGGCACCATCTACAACTTCCAGAAGATGGACGGCCAAGATAGCGCCATGTGGTGCCATCTCGACCGCCCAAATGGCCGCTTACATTGTATGAAGACCGTGCACCCGCCCCCTCTCCGCCATTGGATCTCGATCGAACGGTTGTGGACACAGCTCTTTAAAATCATCCATGCGACCTTTTCGACCGCGTAGTGCAGCGGAGACGAAGCTGCGGGCAAAGCAGAGGTCGCAGGATCGAGTCCCGCAAGCCTCAAATCAGGCGCAAGCGAGCAGGCGCGTGGAGTGTCAGATTGCTATCCAACGGCTGCAGGCGGCCGATAGCGCCGATGCACTATTACACGCATGGCGAATACCCACGATCGTACGCGCGGGCGGGCGCGCAACGCAGTAGGTGAAGGCGCGACTTAAGCCGTCCGATCCCACGATCGAACGGCTGTGGATTGCTGAACGTGTGCAAGCATTGCGTACACGAGCAGCTGAGCGGGCGTGCATGGGCACGGAAGCTACGCACACGTTGGGGGCTTTAGTGACGGATTTATCCGTCACTAAAGGCCCCTCATTTATTATTTTGAAGTTGCAATGTCCATTTTGCCCCCACTCCTTGCAACTATAAAAGGAGACCCCCGCCATACAAAATTCTCATCCCTTCCTTCTCTTCTCTACCCCTCCAAAGCTCAAGAGAAGCTTGTCCTACACCCGGGATGCTTCTCACGAGATAAAGTCCAAATTTTCGTCGCCCTTTGGAAGTGGATCCCGCAACGACGACGGTGTGTTGCTCCGTTCCCGTTCTTCTGCTTCGTCCTCCTTCATCCTGCTTCGTTCTCCTTCGTCCAGGCGTCGTCCCGTCCGGCTCGTCCTCCAAGCAACCGTCGAGGTGGATTTCTCTCTCCCCATTCTTTTTACTTCTTTCTAGTATAGATTTACTACTTTCTAGTGTAGTTCTGCTCATCCTCCAAGCAATCGTCGAGGAGGACATTTCTCCCTCCATTCTTTTAATGCTTTCTAGAGTAAATTTATCACTTTCTAGTGTAATTATTTTATGCTTTCTAGTTGTAATGAACAATCTCCACAAAGATAAATTCTTTGTTTATTCTACATCTCATTTTGATTTCTATGTGTAATATATTCTCTCTCTCTCTTACCCTCTCTCTCTCTTCTATTTATTGTAAATAATTAGACAGTTTTAAATTGAATTACTTTGTGACAAATAAAAAGAAACGCGTAGTTTTTAAATCAAACGTCCGCCTTCCTGTGTTCGACCCGGAATTTCAATTTCGGTGTAAATTTTATTTGTTGAACATGAATTCTTCGCTTTGAAACTACAGCGACAGGTTTTCCAAAACCAAACACGTTAGCATAGCGATTCGCACGTTCAACAATAAGCATCATTCCTCAGCTCCTCAAGCTCACTTAATTCTAGAAGTCATGCCTTACCTGCCTTCTCTAAATCCATGTTAACACTTTGAATAGCCCAAAGTGCCTTATGTTGTAACTCAGCCGATAAATGTCACACTTTTCCATACACAATTCGAAATGGAGAAGTACCCAAAGGGGTCTTATAGGCCGTTCGATAAGCCCACAAAGCATCATCGAGCTTTTGGGACCAGTCTTTCCTATCAGGTATAACGGTCTTTTCCAAAATATTTTTTATCTCCCTATTTGACACTTCAACCTGGCCACTTGTCTGAGGATGGTAAGGGGTAGCAACCTTCTGAGTCACTCCCAAACTCTTGATTAACCAATTGAAGTGGTGGTTTCGGAAATGAGGTCCCCCATCACTTATAATAGTCTTGGGGTAGCCGAAATGGGATATGATATTGACCTTCAAAAATTTCAAAACCACGGAGTGGTCATTTGTGGGCGTAGGAATGGCCTCTATCCATTTAGAGACATAATCAACTACCACCAAGATATATTCATAACCATGGGACAACGGGAAGGGGCCTATAAAGTCAATTCCCCACACATCAAAAATTTTAACAGATTGAATAGGATGTTGAGGCATTTCATTCCTCTTCCCAATCGTTCCAGTCTGTTGACATCTAATACTGGCATTAACAAAACTATGAGAATCCTTAAATAAGGAAGGCCACCAAAAATCGGACTAGAGAACCTTAAAAGCAGTTTTCTTAGCACCAAAGTGTCCTCCACAATGAAGTTCATGGCAAAAACTCAACACACTTTGCTGTTCCCCTTCAGGTACACAACATCTCAATACTTGGTCTTGTCCAATTCTAAATAATTCTGGCTCTTCCCAATGAAAATATCTTGTTTGAGAAATGAATCTCTTTCTTTTCTACTCATCCCAAGAGCCAGGAGTTTGTCTAGTGACCAAGTAATTTACAGTGTCTGCATACCAAGGTAAAGTTGGCGTTACCGCCATCAGAGTTTCATTGGGAAATGTCTCGCGATGTCTCTAGAAGGAGAGTCATTAAGAAGAAGGCGAGACAGGAGGTCAACCACAACATTTTCTACTCCTTTCTTTTCACGTATTTCCTAGTCAAACTCTTGAAAGAGTAGGATCCACCTAATCAGACGTGGCTTAGAATCTTTCTTAGCAATGAGATGTTTCACTGTTGCATGATTAGTAAAAATAACCACCTTAAACCCAAGCAGATAAGACCTAAACTTCTCCAGAGCAAAAACTACAGCAAGTAATTCTTTTTCATTGATGGTGTAGTTTTCTTGAGGTTCGATTAAAGTCTTACTTGTATAATGCAGCACATGAGGTCTTCCCTCAACCCTTTGTCCAAGGACTGCTCCCACTGCATAATCCGAAGCATCACACATAAGCTCAAATGGGAGTGTCCAATCAGGAGCTTGGAGAATAGGTGCAGAGATCAAGGCCTCCTTTAGAATTTGAAAGGCCTTGGCACACTTTGAATCAAAACTGAAGGAAGATTCCTTCGCCAACAAGTCAAAAAGTGGCCTAGAAATTTTACTAAAATTTTTAATAAAGCGCCTATAAAAGCCAGCATGGCCCAGAAAGGATCTAATCTTTTTGACATTCTTAGGTAATGGAAGTTTGGAAATAGAATCAATCTTGGCTTTATCTACTTCCAAACCTTGCTCAGATATAACATGCCCAAGTACAATTCCTTTCTGTACCATGAAGTGACTTTTCTCGTAGTTGAGAACTAAACCAATCTCCTTATATCGCTTCAACACATTCTCCAGGTGCAGGAGGCACTGGTCGAAAGACAAGCCATAAATGGAGAAGTCATCCATAAACACTTCAACACACTCGTCAATCATGTCCAAAAAGATAGACATCATACACCACTAGAAAGTTGCAGGGGCAATACATAATCCAAACGGCATATGCCTAAATGCAAAAGTACCGTAAGGACTCGTGAATGTCATCTTTTCCTTGTCATCAGGAAAGACTGCCACCTGATTGTACCTAGAATATCCATTGAGAAAGCAATAGTATTTATTCCCTGCCAAATTTTTGAGAATTTGATCAATAAAAGGCAGAGGAAAGTGATCCTTCTGGGTAGCGGTGTTCAGCCTGCGGTAATCAATACAGACACTCCATCCAGTTGAGGGTCTAGTGACAACTTGTTCACCTTGGTCGTTGAGTTCCACAATAAAGCCTGCCTTCTTTGGCATCCAATGAATAGGACTGACCCATTTACTATCAGCAATGGGATATATGATCCCAGCATCCAACCACTTCAGGATTTCCTTTTTCACCACCTCCCTCATATTAGGGTTCAGATGTGTCTGCATGTCCCTAAAAGGCTTGATGGAATCACCAGTATAAATGTGGTGCATGTAGAGTGTAGAGTCTATACCATTAATGGTAGCAATGCTCCAAGCAATAGCTTCCTTGTGCCTAGATAGGCATTCAATCAAGGCTCCCTCCTGTGCCTTAGATAGCACAGCCGAAGTGATAACGGGGAGCATATCATTGTCACCTAGGAAAACATACTTGAGACTGTCAGGGAGGGGTTTCAACTCAAGGTCAGGGGCTTATATGGTTGTGTATTTCATAATAGATGTCCCCATCTCAGGTAGCTGATCTACCTTGGGCAGAGATGATGGGGAAAGAGACTTAGCAGAAACACCCAGCAACTCCTCAAGTTCTAGTATATCCCCTTCACATTCCTCCAAGTGATGGGAATGCTCATTTAGCATGACATGTTGAAGGGAGTCATCACATAACATTGCAGGAGTTGCCGCTTCAATCAGGTCATCTATCACCTCAACTTGAGAACAATCCTCAAGTACAGCTTGTTTGTAAGCATCAAACACATTAAGCCGAATTTTCCTGTTCCCAAAGCCCATTTTCAATGCCCCAGTATTGCAATTGATTGAAGCATGCGAAGTTGGAAGGAAGGGGCGGCCCAAAATTATGGAGGGTTTGGTTGGCTTGTTGGTAGGGTCAGTGCCTAAAACTAACAAGTCAACGAGAAAGAAGAAATCCTTCACTCTTATGGGGGCATCTTCCAAAATTCCCTGTGGTGTCTTACGTGATCGATCAGCAACTTGAAGGATTATAGGGCTAGGCTTCAGATTGCCTCCACCAAGTTGTTCATACACGTAGCTCGGAAGGATGTTCACCCCCGCACCCAGATCAAGTAGAGCCTCATCAATTTGTAAGTGACCAATAACTACAAAAATGTATGGGGTTCCTGGGTCCTTAAGTTTCGAGGGTGTGCCATGTTGAACAATTGAGCTAATAGAATCAGGCAGGACAACTTTTGATTGGACCTGTTTTCTAGATTGCCACTTTTTCGTGCATAGGTCTTTCAAAAAGCGGGCATAAGACGGAATCTGCCTGATAGCTTCAAGCAAAGGCAGGTTAATCTGCACTTGCTTGAAAGTTTCCATAATCTAATCCATCTTATCTTTGGCTCCAGATGAGCCAGCAGAAGTCTGCCCAGAGGTGGATAAGCGCTCTGGAAAAGGCACTCTCGATCTCTAGGTGGAAGGGTTGTCATGTTGGGTAAGGTGTGGAATAGGGGCAACTTCTTCCGGTGAGGTGATTTCAAGCGGAGAAGATTTGGGCAAGTCTCCTCTGGTGGGGGTGAAAATCGGGGTGGATGGTTTTTTAAGCGGTGAGACTATAGGAGCATCAGGTTTGGAAATTTCTTTCCCACTCCTTTGAATAGTCACCGCCTGAGCGTGCTCCCTAAAGACAATCCCTTTTCCTTTAGGATTTTCCTTAGCAGCACTGGGGAGCTTCCTAGTCTCCCTCTGTCTAACGGCCTCAACAAGGTGTCCAATTTGTGATTTCATCTCATGTATAGCCTTGTCATGAGATTGGATGATGGCACTTTGACTTTTTTGCATTGTTTTCAACATCGCCTTCAATTCATCCATCTTAGAGGTTTTAGGTTGGGCAAAGGTCTGTGGTTGGTTCATTTGATGGTTTTGAAAGGATTGTGCTTTGTAATTCCCTGAATTTGAGACATTTCTTTATCTCCATGAAAAGTTTGGGTGGTTCCTCCATCCCTCATTATAAGTGTTGGAGAAAGGGTCATTACGAGGTCTTGGACGGAACCCTTGAGTGGTATTCAAATCCGCTTGTACAAGCTCAGGGAATTGGGAGGCCAAGTGGCAATCCATAGTGGCGTGTGTATTGCCTTGGCAAATTAAGCTTTCGGAAGCTTGGGATGTGGAGGTGTTAGGTACGAATGAACTCGGGTTCGACATAAGCCTTTCCAAGTTTTGATTCGACAATTGAATCTAATAGGCTAAATTCTGGGTGTCCCTTGCCTCATTCGCCTCCAACTTTCTTTTCATGAGAGTGGGCTTTCTATCCATGTAGGCAGAATTCATGTGAATAGAATTCTCACTGAAAGTATCAAATAAGTTCCAAGCTTCATCCTCAGTCTTAGATAGAAAGGTTCCTGCATAGGCACCATCCACAGTTTGCCTATGTGAATCATTATGTCCGGTGTAGAACCTTTCAACCAGTTGCCATTTAGGCACCTAGTGATGTGGGCAAAGTCTCAGCAAGTCATTAAAGCACTCCCACACATCATGGAATGCTTCCCCATCCTTTTGAACAAAACTCATAATTTCCCTCCTAAAGTGATTGGTTTTGCTCATGGGGAAGTACTTCTTCAAAAACTCCCTCTTCAGGGCATCCCAAGTATTTATATTATCAAGGGTCTGATACCAATACCTGGCTTTGTCCTTAAGGGAAAAGGGAAAGAGAGTCCGCATTTGAGCGTCATCAGTAATGCCCTGCAGCTTCACCGTGGAACAGACCTCGATGAATTCTTGTATATTCCTATAAGGGTCTTCCCTAGTAGTACCATAAAAGGATGGTAGCAAGGATATGGTACTACTTTTGATCTCATACGGATTGTCCCCTCCAGGTCTACGTAGTGCAAGTCCAGCTTGATTGGTTGGGATGAAATATTCCTTAAGGCTCCTTTAATCGACCATTTCTGCCCTTGGAAGGTCTCTTCTTAGGATTCTTTCAGGTTCAGGATCAAACACAAGTTGTCTCCTAAGAGAACGCCTACCAAGCATGCACTACAAACACAATTCAAAAGGACTTGTTCGGTCTTTACAAATTTAGGCTTTTTACTTTAATTCAAATTGTAGGTGACAAAGAAAGTTGCCCAATCAATTACGCGCCTATTGTAGACCTTCGAAATGCCAAAAAAGACCTGGTTGGAGCTTAGGTATTCTTCCCTAAATCTCAAATGGTCAAGTAAATCCAAAGATAGAAGATCGAGGAATGCAAGTAGGCCTAAGCCTTCCTTTCAAGCTATGCTTTCGCGGCGCTTCTCAACTACTCCCAAAAATCCGTAACAGGGTATCCCCCTCTTTGGATTTACAAAACCTTTGATCTCAAGTTCCGAACACTTCAAAATCCAATGGTAGGAGGGCCCTTGTCCTAGTCGTTTCAAGACTTAGGAGTGTCTAAATGAGTGCTGTGGTGCAAAAGATATAAGTGTGCATTCACCGCAAAAAGATTTTAAATTTTGAATCGCACACCACATTTCAAAATCAAATCCTTGGTTTTTTAAGATGTTCCTCCTTTAATTAGTCCTTTTTCTAGAAAATATGTGACCACTTGTTAGATTGCTTCATGACAAATTTTGTGGTCTTGAAATTAAATCCAAATCAATGCGTGATCAAGAATAGGATGCAAAGTAAGAGAATGCATACCTTGCTTCCAGCAATAAACGATGCAAGAATGCACGCAATTTAAAGAAGTAAATGTAGAGGTTGCTCATACAGACCTAAATGGTTCATCCTAAGGGCAGGCAGCTTCTAGCAGGCAGCTCATTTTTTTTTAATTTTTATTTTAAACTACTTATGAACAAGCAAATAAAAGTAATCAATAAACTAAAAACCTAAATCTAAAGAAAAGGGAACAGGCTCCCAAAAATTACACAACACGGGCCTAAAGCAAAATCGGGGAACAAACCCCTCAAAATATTCCCCAAAACAAGGGTTTCAAACCAAATGCAATGAAAAACTAAATCTAAAGTCTTAATTCTACTCTAATCAAATTAGCGACTAAATGTACAATGACGACCGTCGCATCCTCGTCGTTCTCCTCCTTTTCAAAGTAGCTCGACCAATTCTCCTCTGGCGATGTCAATGGTTGCCTCTCACTATGGCTGATTCCTCACACAAAATTTCTCGCACAGGAAAGAAAATAATAAATGGTCAAATCACTGTGCAATTGAGAAATAATCAAAATAAAATCAAGTGAAATTATTGCGTCTGTTGCCTCCCCGGCAACGGTGCCATTCTGACGAGTCGATTGTTCACTTTAAAGTCGTTTGTAGTTTTATGTGGTGGAAAAATCGACTAATCAATAATTAAAAAATAACCACTCGCAGAAGAGCAGGTCGTATCCACAGGGAGGCAATGATGTATTTAAATTTGCACCAGTTAAAAATGTTTGTTCATAGTTAGTTTGGATGAGAATCAAGCCAAATTTGCCTTCAGATTAAGGTAGAATCAAGAAAACTTGCTGAAATAGCAATTCTTAATAACTAGAGGATATTTTTTGCAATGGAGATTCAATAAAATATCATTAAAAGATGACAATGGCAGAAAATGTAATTATTAATGGGATGAGTACTGTAGCAAAATAGGGGATTTCTTCCCCTTGGCCGTGCGTGAAGAGGAATGAACGGCTGGAGGCGTGAAGCTCGGAGGAAGTTCTTTGGACCGAGGGCTTCGCAGCGGTGGTAGCGGCGAGTCGTGCAGTGGCCGGAGCCGGCTGGACGGAGCTCCGGTGAAGGTGGCTGTCAACAGTGGCTGCAGCTGCTGGAGGGGCGGCTATGCGCGGGAGTTGGCCACTGCTGCAGGTGGTGTGCGCGCACACTGCTGTTGCAGACGTGCAGGAGTTGAGCACTGTTGCAGGTTGTGTGCGCGCTCTGATGGAGGCACTGCAGACGACAGCGAGGGGCGCTGCAGACGGTAGGGACATGCTGGAGCAGGTGCACGCTAGAGGTTTCTAGCAGGCACGCTGCAAGGAGTAGGTGCGGGCTTGGCGCTGTAGATGAGTGCATTGAAGCGTTGGCAAATGCGTAGGTACTGGAGGCGGATGCTACTGCAGGCGGCATGCTTGAGTAGATGCAGCATGCAATGAGTGAGCGGGGACACTGCAGGCTGCGGGTGCGGTCTCGAAGGCAGTCTTGCTCAACAGGATGCACGCGAGACTACAAGGCGGTTGCTTGAGTAGATGTGGGTGAGGGCTGGCAGTTGGCTCTGGAGGTGAAGTGCAGCAAGAGTGGTTGTTGCTAGAGTGGGGGGGGTTGAAGCTTCAGACGTCTGGGAAACTTCCCAGACATCTTAATTGACTGAGGAGTGAAATTGCAGTAGCTACGACGATGGTTGTTGCTGACGACAGCGAGGGAGGTGCACGGCGAGGTGCTCACGGTAATGCGGACGATCTCCGGATGCAATGTGGCCTGTCATGCCACATGCCCATGGTGGTGGAGGCTCGTCGCCGCGGTTGAGGCCGGCGGTGAAATGGACCAGATGGACTCTCTGCACAGTGTGGATTGGTGGGGTGGAGGCCTCCCCCGCTCGGCAACCTCTCTCCTCTTTTTGTAGCTTCCTGCATGAATTTGAATGGAGAGGCGGGAGCAGATCCACCTTCTCCGCTAATCCATGAATGTGGGCTTTAGTGTGGCAGGTGGCGTTGGAACGGCAGTCGAGTCGTTGCTGAAAAGAAGAATAAAAGATATTGTTAAAATATTATGGTTATTTATATACAAACCCTCAACTTTTATGTTAATTGAATGAATGCAATGTACCTATTTGGTTAACTAATTAAATGAATGCAATTCTAAGTTAACTCTAAATGCATTTAAAATATGAATGCAATGCATGAATTATGTAATTAAATTAGAAATATGAATTAATCTATTTACATCCTAGTTTATGCTAAATAAATGTTAGAATTATCCTAATGTCTAGTCACTTAAATACTTAAATAGCCCACAAATATGGGCTAATCACTACACCTCCACCGCAGCAAGCATGCACCACCAGCTGCTCAGTGTAAGTCCCCCCCATGCCTCAGCAGCCTCGCGCACCTCCAGCCAGTGCGCCTCAACCATTGCCGCCTGCAGCAACAACACCCACTTCTAGCCCGTGCGCACCTTTCTGCGTGCATCCACACCTCGCAACACGACTGCCCGTAGCACTAGCTGCACGCCCTCCAACCGTAGCGCACGCAAGAGCAATAGCGATAGCCACCACCACCGCCGCTTCTCTCCTCCATCCAACCGGCCCAGCCATCTCATGACGCGCTGCCGCCACCGTTGCGAAGGCCTCACTCCGGCCAACCTTTTCCCAGAGTAGCTCCTCGAACAAGCCTCTCTCCCGTGCGTAAGGAGGAGAGAGGTATAATCCTCTGTTTTAGCTTGAATTTATATTTATAGAAAGTGCATTGTCAACATTCATTTTCTTGATTTATTTGATTAATTAAATTGTCATCAATTTATGGCTCTATGCCTATGCTTTTAGAGAATTGTTAAGCCTTATTGATGCGTCTCTATGTACGTTACATTTAATTTTGAATTACATTTTTGAATTCAGGCAAGTGAAAAGTACATGGCATACCCTTACACATGGATAGTTTTCATATGTAAAAATTACATTAACACCCCTTGACTTCTTCATAAATTTATGGTTTACAATCAGAGCTACATAGGCATTGTTTGATTTGACGAATATTTCAGCGAACTTGATTTCTACCTAATTGCAAGTTTAAATAAGTCATTGCCTCCCTGTGGACATGACCCGCTCTCCTATGAGTGGTTTAATTTTAATTTTAATTATTCTGTTAAGCGATTTTCCACCACTTTAATCCTAAAACAACAAATCATCTTAATCACATTATTTAAAAGCGAAAACCGTCTTACCATTCCGCCACTTACCCGACATAACAACCCTTCCATCTAGAGACCTAGAGTGCCCCTTCCAAAGTGCTTATCTGACTCTGCGTAGACTTCTACTAGCTCATCTGGAGCCAAAGATAGGATGGACAAAATCATGGAGACTTTCAAGCAGGTGCAAATTAACCTGCCATTGCTTGAAGCTATCAGACAGATTCCATCCTATGCCAGCTTTCTCAAGGACCTGTGCATGGAAAAGTGGCAATCGAGGAAATAGGTTCAATCAAAAGTTGTCCTGCCTGATTTTGTTAACTCAATTATACAACACGAGATGCCCCCAAAACTTCAGGACCCAGGAGCCCCATACATCTCAGTGGTCGTTGGTGACCTACATACAGACGAGGCTCTGCTTGATCTAGGTGTGCAGTAAACAACCTTCTAAGCTATGTATATGAACAACTTGGAGGAGGCAATTTGAAGCCTTCCCCTGTAATCCTCCAAGTTGCAGATCGTTCTTTGAAGACACCACGAGGCCTACTGGAAGATGTCCTTGTGAGAGTGGAGGATTTCTTCTTCCTTGTTGACTTCTTAGTACTGGACACTGACCCTACCAACAAACCAACCAAGCCCTCCATCATCTTGGGCCACCCTTTTCTTGTGACTTCTAATGCTTCAATTAATTGTGACACTGTCGCATTAAAAATGGGCTTTAGGAATAGGAAAATTTGGCTAAATGTGTTTGATGCTTATAAACAAGCTGGATTTGAGGATTATTCCCAAATTGAGGTGGTAGATGATCTGATTGAAGAGACAACTCCAATTTTATGTGATGACTCCATTCAGCATGTCATGCTAAATGAGCATTCCCATCTCTAGGAGGAATGTGAAGGGGATGTGCTAGAACCTGAGGAATTGCTTGGAGTTTCTACTGAGTCTCTCTCCCCAACATGTCTGCTTAAGGTAGATCTGCTACCTGAGATGGGGACTTCTGTTATGAAACCCTCAACCCTTCAAGCCCTCGACCTTGAACTGAAACCCCTTCCAAACTCTCTCAAATATGTATTCCTTGGCCCAAATGATACGCTCCCTATAATCACTCACCTGCACTATCTGAAGTGCAAGAGGGAGCCTTGTTAGACTGTTTATCAAGGCACAAGGAAGCCATAGCTTGGACGATTGCTGATATTAAGGCTACAGACTCTACACTCTACATGCATCACATTTACACTAATGATTCCATCAAATCCTTTCGAGACATGCAGAGACGTCTTAACCCCTACAAGAGGGAGGTGGTTAAAAAGGAAATTCTGAAGTGGTTGGATGCTGGGATCATTTATCCCATCGCAGATAGCAAATGGGTTTGTCCAATCCATGTGGTGTAGAAGAAGGCAGCCTTCACAGTAGAAACAAATGAGAAAGGTGAACAAGTGGTGACCAGACCCTTAACTGGTTGGACGGCCTGCATTGACTACCGCAAACTGAACACCGCTATCCAGAAGGATCACTTTCCCTTGCAATTTATTGATCAGATCCTAGAGAGATTGGTAGGGAATAAGTATTTTTCCTTTTTAGATAGATATTCTAGGTACAACTAGGTTGCAGTCTTCCCTGATAACCAAGATAAGACAACTTTCACTAGTGCTTATGGCACTTTTGCTTTCAGCCATATTTCGTTTGGATTATGTAATGCGCCAGCAACTTTCCAGCAGTGTATAATTTCCATTTTCTCGGACAATGATTGACGAATGCGTCGAGCTTTTTATGGATTTATAGCTCGTCTTTCGACCAGTGTCCCCTACACTTAGAGAATGTGCTGAAGAGATGCAAGGAGACTGATTTAGTCCTCAACTGGGAGAAAAGCCATTTCATCATACAGAAAGGAATTATTCTTGGGCATGTTGGGTCTAAGGGAGGCTTGGAAGTAGATAAGGCTAAAGTTGATTCTATTTCCAAACTTCCATTGCCCATGAATGTCAAATAGATTAGATCCTTTCTGGGCCATGCAGGCTTTTATAGGAGATTCATTAAGAATTTAAGCAAAATTTCTAGGCCACTTTGGCGAAGGAATCTTCCTTCGATTATGATTCAAAGTGTGCCGAGGCTTTTCATATGCTGAAGGAGGCCTTGACCTTCGTGCCTATTCTCCGTGCTCTTGATTGGACACTCCCATTTGAGCTGATGTGTGATGCTTTGGATTCTACAGTGGGAGAAGTCCTTGGAGAAAGGGTTGAGGGAAGACCTCATGTGCTGCATTATGCTAGCAAGACTTTAACCAAACCATAGCAAAACTACACCATCACCGAAAAAGAATTACTTGTTGTAGTTTTTTGCTCTGGGGAAGTTTAGGTCTTATCTTCATGGATCCAAAGTGGTCATTTTTACTGATCATGCAGTAGTGAAACATCTCATTGCCAAGAAAGACTATAAGCCACGATTAATTAGATGGATTCCACTCCTTCAATAGTTTGACATGGAAATTCGTGAAAAGAAAGGAGTGGAAAATAAAGTGGCTGACCACCTGTCTCACCTTCCCCTTGGTGACTCTCAATTTGGATACATTCGCAAGACATTTCTCGATGAAACCCATATGGTGGTAACACCAACTTCACCCTGGTATGTGGATACAATTAATTTCTTGGTCACTGGAGAAACCCCTGGCTCTTAGGATGCTTAGAAATGGAAGCGATTCATTTCCCAAGTTGGATTCCTTCTTTAGGAGGAGCCAGAATTATTTTATATTGGACAAGACCAAATTTGGAGATGATGTGTGCCTAAAGAAGAGCAATAGAGTGCGTTGAGACTTTGCCATGATCTTCATTGTGGAGGACACTTTGGTGCTAAGAAAATAACTTGTAAGGTTCTCCAGTCCGATTTTTGGTGGCCTTCTTTATTTAAGGATTCCCATTACTTTGTTAAGGCCTGTCTTAGATGTCAATGGAATGGAATGATTAGGAAGCAGAATGTGATGCCTCAACACCCTATCCAACCTGTGGAAATTTTTGATGTTTGGGGGATAGACTTCATGGGTCCCTTCCCTTCGTCCCATGGATTCGAATATATCTTTGTGGCAATGGATTACGTCTCCAAGTGGATAGAGGCCATTCCTACACTCACAAATGACAACTCTGTGGTTTAGAAATTTGTGAAGGCCAATATCATATCTAGCTTTGGCTGCCCCAAGACGATTATAAGTGATGGGGGACCTCATTTCTGGAACCATCACTTCAAATGGCTACTCGAGAGTCTGGGAGTAACTCACAAGATTGCTACCCCTTATTGTCCTCAGACAAGTGGCCAGGTTGAAGTGTGAAATAGGGAGCTCAAGAACATTTTAGAAAAGACTGTTAAGCCAGATAGGAAGGACTGGTGCCAAAAGCTCGATGACGCTTTATGGGCTTATTGAATGACCTAAAAAACCCCTTTAGGTTTGTCTCCCTTCCGGATTGTGTATGGGAAAGTGTGCCACTTACCCTTTGAACTTCAACATAGGGCACTCTGGGCTATTCGATGTGTCAACATGTGTTTAGAGCAAGCTGGTAAAGCACGTTTACTAGAGTTGACTGAGCTTGATGAGCTAAGGAATGACACTTATGACACCTCCCAAGCTTATAAAGAGAGAACTATGGTCTTGCATGATAAATATATCCTTAGAAAGACCTTTGAGCCCAACCAACAAGTTTAGCTTTTCAATTCCAGACTTAAGTTGTTTCCAGGAAAATTGAAATCACGTTGGGATGGGCCTTATATTATCACCAAAGTATTTCCACATGAGGCTGTGGAAATCAAGAGCCCTTCTTCTTTAAAAGCACCCTTTACCATCAACGGCCAATGATTAAAACCTTATGTAACTTTGGATGGCCATCTGGTTGACGAGGTCACTCTCGAGGAGCCTTAGCTCCTTTCATTCCCTCCTCAGGTAACATCTTCCCTTGACCATTTTATTTTCAATGAGGACATTTCTGAACTAGGTATGGGGGGGTAGGACTTGAGGCTTCTGTACATAACATTTATATGTAGTGCATTCATGCATTTATTTTAAACATTCTGCATTGCATACATTTGTTAAAAAAAAAAGAACATTTTGCATTATTGAGCTTAACTGGTTGGGTCTTGCATTCTTAGGTATACCAGAACTTTAGGTTAGACTAAATTGACTCTAGGGTTTGACTTAGAAGCTAAGTTGAGTTACTAGCTTTAGACCTTTAGGGTCCTTTGTGGATTTGAAAAAACTCAAGTAGGAGTTAAGTTGCAGACCATTCCTTAAGAGGTTGAGGAAGGAAAGCTAGGGATTGAGTTAAAGGTTGGGTAGTACCTGATGTCTTTTTCTACCTTTTAGTTTACGGGTCCTCGTAACCTAAGCATCGACATTTCATGCACACTTGGTCTTGTGTAAATAATGATAACCTTAATTCCTTTCTCGGAGAAAAAAAATTTTGTTCTCTTAGTTCTAACTTAGGAGAAGCTTGAAAGCACAATTTGATTGGAAGAGTTCTTGCCGCAGGAGAGGTGGAGTATATACTCACCTTGAGGATGCGATGATACCATGTCACCTCCTCAGTGCTTGTGTCTTAGGATGTCCATCCTACTAGGGGCATGTAACCACATTGTGCGGTTTAGGTACCATGAGCAGCCTTATATCAAAGTGCCGATTGCCACGGGCCTAAATTTGCTTTAGAAATCCATGGGCGATACTATCTCGAAGTGTCGATTGCCAAGAGTTCTTGGGGTCGCTATGGGCGGTGCTATCTCGAAGCATTGAAAGCCAGGCACCTTTCGAGGAATGGTGATGGGGACAATGAATCCAACACTGACCGCGTTGATAGCTGATCCAAGGTTAAACTTACAGGAATCAAACAAAAAATATATGTATATATAAATCCTCTTTCTAGTTTGGCAATCATATCAACCTCAAATAACTCAGACCAATGCACTTGCACAGATGCTTTAATCTCTAGGATGAATAAACCCTAGGGTAGAGTTAGAAATCAGGGAAACCTACACCTGCAGCACATCCTTAGCTGACCTAGTTTGTAATTTAGCAACTACTTGGGAACCTTAGCTCTAAAGTTTGAACTTAACATGTTTCTAAAGAAAGACTGATTGTGTTGGCTAGTCCACTTGAAGAGCCAGGTTATTGCTTGAATTTGCTAGGCACTAGCAAAAAACTAGACATGGGGGCATTTGATGATGAGCCCATATTTGTGGGCTAATTAGTTACTTAAATGCCTAGGAATTGGATTAATATTGGAATATAAATAGCATATAATAAGATGTAAATGGATTAGTCTTACTATTCATTTATCTTCATATTTATTACATTGCATTCATACCTATAATTCATTTAGAATAGCATGCATTAGAATAGTTAATCTTTTAGGCTGCATTACATGCATTATTTTATTTCACATTTCTTTTAAGGGCTCATAAATAAATAACCCTCAATTAATTATGACATATTTGTGTAGCAAGAGTCGCACCTCTCCGATGAGACACTATTTGGCAATGAAGGTGACAGTAAAGAAGAGCGGAGGAAGTGGATCTGAGCATTCCTCCTCCGTCTATTTCTCTTCTTCTGAAGCTTTAAAAGAGGAGAGGAAGCCACGAAGCTGGGCAGGCCATCACCACAGATCCACTACTACGTAGAGAGTGAAGTTCTCTTCCATTTCATCACTGCCGGCCTCAACCGCAAGCTTGAGTCCACACCACCACAGACAAGTAGGGTGACCGACTATTGCGCCACCATTGGCTTATGCAAATAACCGTGAGCACCTTAGCGTGCACTGCCACCATCACCAACACTAGCAACCAACAACATAACCACATGCCAGCAACCATCCCCTCTCATTTAAGATGTCTGGGAATGTCCCCAAATGTTTGATCTGCCAATAGCCACCGATCTTCTTCTTTCTTCTTCTTCATCTATTTCTTTCCACAAAACCCAACATAACCCATCACATCCAATGACAACAGACCCACCAGCCGTCACTCCCATCCTCACCGTGCACACCCTCACACCTGCGTGCAACGCCAGCAGCGTGCAGCATGCCTCCTCCAGCACCTACATGCACTGAGAGCCACGCCCACGCAGCCCTCCAGCAGTAGTTTGCGTGCACAGTTGCATAGCCTGTGCACCCCCCACTATGCCTTCGCCGCCCGCGTAGCTTCCCGCTCACATCTCCAGTGTGCACCGACCCTTGCCTCCAGCCCACGCACGCAGAGTGCGCACTACTCCACTGGCTACACTCGCCTGCATCTTCCAGCACCTCCGCCAGCCTACAGCAGCAGCTGTGTCCTTTTGTGCCTCCCCACGTGTGGCTTGCAGCGTGCAGCAACAACAATTGTAGCTAAGCTCAGCAGTGCCCACGCATGCCTGCACGGCCTGTGCACGCCATTGTCGACCCCTACCCTTACGTCCTCGCATGCGTGCCTTCACAAGCACCAGCTCACAGCAACAATAGAGTTGCAGCCACTGCCATCAGCCACCGCTCCTCTCCTCACCGCCACGGCCTTCGGCCACCATTGGCCACAAGACCACCATCTCTGAATAGCCCTCGGCCCACTCGACCTCTAGCTGCAGCCTCGCCATCGGCCTTAGTCTCCTCCTCGCACACGAACAAGGGAGGAATTTCCCCTGTTTTACTGCAGTGATGTGGATATCAATTATTACATTTAAGTGCCATTGCCACAGGAAGGATTTTTTATTTATCATTATTTAATTATGGTGAGTTTATGCAAAGGACCTCCGTCTTTCTCGTAAATGAAATATCAGCTCATCTAATCATTGTTACATTGATTTAAAGGCAATTTTGATTTGATTTTTTAGGGAAATTAATCGTGAACAACTGTTTTTAACCCGTGCAAGTTTTAATAGGCCACTACCTCCCTATGGATACGACCCGCTCTCCTATGAGTGGTTAATTTCAATTTAATACGTTGATTAGTCAATTTTTCCTCCACTAAGAAATACAACGACAAATCATCTTAATCATCTTATTCGAAAGTAAAAAATGACTCGTCAATACGCTGGCTATGTTGAATTCCCACTTAATTCCTAATCAAATATCAACTAAGAATGACTAATTGAAGAGTACTTAGGCCAACTAATGGTCCACGAAAGTGGACTTATCAGACTGGACCTGTTGAATTGGGTCATGGAGGCCTCATTAAGCGAGTTCTCACCTGACTCAAAGAGCTCGAATGTGCTTTTCCCATTCTTATTTAGAAAATTGCCTCTGCATGAGCCATCCACAAAATTCCTAAGGTTACTATCCTGACGATGGTAGAAGATCCGAGCAAATTGCTACCTCAGAACTTCAAGGTGTGGGCATTTTCTCAATAATTCATTAAATCTTTCCCATGCCTCATGAAATTTTCTCCACTTTGCAAGGTGAACGTGGTAATGGCTTTTCTAAGAGCATTAGTCTTTCCTATGGGGAGAAACTTCTTTAGGAAAGCATGCCTCAATTATTCCCTAGTGGTGATGGCTCTCCCTAAGGATCTTAGTTGATGAGTCGATTGTTCGCTTTAAAGTCGTTTGTAGCTTTATGTGGTGGAAAAATCGACTAATCAATATTTAAAAAGAAATAACCACTCACAGAAGAGTGGGTCGTATCCACAGGGAGGCAATGATGTATTTAAATTCGCACCGGTTAAAAACGTTTGTTGGTAGTTAGTTTGGACAAGAATCAAGCCAAAATTGCCTTCAGATTAAGGTTGAATCAAAAAATCATGCTGAAATAGCAATTCTGAATAACAAGAGGATATTTGTCGCAATGTAGAATCAATAAAATATCATTAAAAATTGACAATGGAAGAAAATGTAATTATTAATGGCCATGTTACTGTAGCAAAATAGGGGATTTAATCGCCTTGGCCGTGCGGGACGGGGAGTGGACGGTTGGATGCGGGAAGCTCGGAGGAAGTTCCTTGGACCAAGGGCTTCAAAGCGGTGGTGGCGGCGTGTCGCGCGATGGCCGGAGCCAGCTAGATAGAGCTCCAGCGAAGATGGTTGCAAGCGGTGCTGCAGCTGCTGTTGGCGGGCGGTGCACGCACTGGCTGGAGGGTGCGGGAGGACTGCTGCAGGCGTGGTTGTGTGCTGCAGCTGATGCTGCATGCTGGCTGGAGGTGCGGGAGGACTGCTGCAGGCGTTGGTGTGCGCTGCAGCCGATGCTACACGCTGGCTGGAGGCGTGGGAGCACACTGTTGGTTGTGAGCGCGGTTGCTGCAGGCGTGGGTGTGCGCTCTGTTGGCGGTGAGCGCGGGTGTGAACGAAGGCTGAAGGGCGAACGGATGAAGGCTACAGGCGCGGGGGTGGTGTTGGAGCAGCCGGTCCTGCTGTAGGCGTGCGGGTGGTGTGATGTGGGCGTGAGCGGTGATCTTGTAGGCGGAAGGTGAGCGGGCAAGTGTGGTTGTGCGGGTGTGGCTGCAAGCTGTGCATGCCTTGCGTGCTGCTGGAGGGCATGCGGGCGGACGTGGAGTGAGCAGGCGAGGGCTACGGTTCAGGTGCTGGAAGTGAAGTGGGCAGATGGTGGTTGCTGCTGGAGTGGGGGTGGCCTTCAGACGTCTGGGAAATTTCCCGAACGTCTTAAGTGACTGAGAAGATGATTGCAGCGACGGTGGTTGTTGATGACGACGGCGAGGGCAGTGCATGGCGAGGTGCTCACGGTAATGCAGACGAGCTCCGGATGGTGGTGTCGCCTATCACACCACACGCCCACGGTGGTGAAGACTCGTCACCACGGTTGAGGCCGGTGGTGTGGAATTGAAGAGAGTAGATCTCTCTGCACAGTGGTGGGTCGGTGGTGGAGGCCTGTCATGCTTGGTAGCCGAGCCATTGCTGAGGAGAAGAAGAAGAATAAAGGATATTGTTAAAATATTATGGTTATTTATATACAAACCCTCAACTTTTATGTTAACTAAAACATTGTACCTAATTGGTTAACTGATTAGATGAATGCCATTCTAAGCTAATTCTAAATGCACTTAAAATATGAATGCAATGCTTGGATTATGTAATTAAATTAAAAATGTGAATTAATCTATTTACATCCTAATTTATGCTAAATAAATGTTAGAATTAACCTAATGTCTAGGCACTTAAATACTTAAATAGCCCACAACTATGGGCTAATCAAATACCCCCATGCCTAGTTTTTGCTAGTCCCTAGCAAAATTAAGCGAAACCTAGCACTCTAAGTAGACTAGTCAACTCACTTAGTCTTCCTTCAGAAGCATATTATGTTCATACTCTAGACCCATGGTTCCTAAGTAGTTGCAAAGTTATAGACTAGGTCAGCTAAAGATGAGTTGCAGGCACAAGTTTCCCTGATTTCTAACTCTACCATAAAGTTTATTAATCCCTGAGACTAAAGCATCCGTGCCTGTGCATTGGCATGAGTTATTTGTGTTAAAGGAAATTTATATATATATATATTATTATTATTTTTTGTTTGATTCTTCTAAGTTTAACCTCAGATCAGCTATCAACACGGTCTGCATCGGATTCATTGTCCCCATTACCATACCTCGAAGGGTGCCTGGCTTTCGATGCTTCAAGATAGCACCGCCCATAACGACCCCAAGAACTCTTGGCAATCGACACTTCGAGATAGTATCACCCATGGATTTCTTAAGCGAATTCAAGCCTACGGCAATTGGCACTTCGAGATAGGGCCGCCCATGGTACCTGAACTGCACAATGCGCTTACATGCCCCCAGTAAGATGGATATCCTAAGAGACAAGCGCCGAGGAGGTAATATGTTATCATCACATCCTCAAGGTGAGTATCTACTCCACCTCTCCTACGGCGGGAACTCTTCCAATCAAAATGTGTTTTCAAGCCTTTCCTAAGTCAAAACTAAGAGAAACAAATCTCTTTTCAGAAAGAAAGAAATTAAGTTATTTACCAGACCAAGTGTGTGAAACTTGGATGCTTGGGTTACAAGGACCCGTAAACCAAAAGGTAGAATAAGACTCCAGGTACTACCCGACCTTTTAACTCAAACCCTAGCTTCCCTTCCTCAACCTCTTGAGGAATGGTCCTCAACTTAACTCCTACTTAAGTTTTTAAGTCCACAAAGGACCCTAAAGGTCTAAAGCTAGTAGCTCATTTATCTTCTAAAGTTTGACCCTAGGATTAACTTAGTCTACCCTAGAGTTCTGATTTGCTTAAGACTGCAAGATCTAGCCAGTTAAGCTCAAAACTCTTTTTTTCTTTTTTAATGCAAATGTATGCAATGAATGCACTATGCTATGTATATCTCCAAGTACACCCCCTCATGCCTAAATTCTGCAATGTCCTCATTGCGTAGAAGGATATTACCTGGGTCAGAGCTGGGCTGAATAGCCAAAGAACCTGCAAATCAGGTTCAAGAATTACAGAAATAGGCCCTAAAAATGAGCAAAGCAATGTTGGCCTAGAAAATAGGTAACCTAGGATGTTGGCGAGCTGATGATGAATCCCGATAGCAAATGCTCGCCCAACTAAAATGGGAATAAAATCTTCCCCAGTCACCAGAAGAGGTTCTAAATGATAAATAGGTATAACAACCTCCAAAGTGGTAGGGGGAGGATGACAAGGAACCTCCAAAAGGTATGGGGAAGGAATGGTGCAAAGATAAACCCCCAGGGTAATAGACTGACTAAAGAAATCATCAATCCATACCTGATACTCCATTACGAGAAATATTGGTCTGTTAAGCCCCCTGGTCAGAACAAAAGTGAGCAATTCTCTAAGGCAAGGATCGGCTAGGGAGTCCAAGTTAAGAGGTTGCAGGATGGCCATAAGATCGATGTTGGGTTTAATCAGCTCGGTGTCCATCCCAAACACTCTTTCTAAATCCTCAATTTCATCCCTAGCATTCCTTGCACCATCACATGTATCTTCCTACTCTTCATCAGGAGTCACAATTTAGCTTTCAGATATAAGTGAATTAGAGGGTGACTTCGAAATGAATGAAGGCAGGTTGGAAGCAACAAATCTAGGGATTATCGTATCAATGTCATCCTCGGGTTTTTGTTCTTTACTCAAATCTTCCCCGGAGTCTATATGTGAATCCACATAAATCTTAGAAATTGCTTCCAAATTTTCCATCATTTCATCATGAGGAGAAATATCATCAATGGGTGTGCTAAGGAAACCTAATTTGATCAAATTTGTGACATCCTTAGGGGCTAACTCTTCAAATAAGACATAATCACCCTTAGTGTTAGTCCAAATCTTGAATGTAGGTTCCTCATATAATTCATCTTTCTCCTCATCACACAATTCATCATGTACCCGAGGTCTAGAATCATTTAATATCTCAGCAAATCCCCTAGGGTGCTCTATCTGAGGTAAATGGTTTACACTGGTAACATCAGACTCCTCAGATAGGTCAATTTCTTTAGGGTTAGGTTCCCTAAGGGTGGGCTTGAGTTCCATATCGTGATCAGAAGGGAGGGTAGGATTAACAACTTGACTTTGACCCACTTCATCAAATGTCACGAAAATACTATCATCTTGGTTGAGGTCTTCCAATGGTACCATAATTCCCTTCTTTTGACTCCAATATAATTCAGGTGGATACTCAACCTTATCATCATCTTCCTCGGGTTGCCACCTATCTTCATCCAATGCATAGCAACTTTCATGTGTATCTTCCTCCCACCTAAGGTGTGGATCTCTCAAGGAAGTGTCATCTAATGGGGAGGTTTCAAAATCGATCCTCGAAATGTAGCTATTCACCCCAGAATTTCCCACCAACTTAAAGTGTAGCTCTCCCATGGGAGATGCATCTATTGTAGAGGGGTGTACGTCATCCTCAATGGGGTAGATTGGGTGGCTAGTTTCATCTCTTTCTTGTTGGCCTGCTCTCGAAGATTCTCCTAACAATTCGATCATTTCGTTTTGCATTTTCTATATTTCCATCTTCAAAGTGGAGAGGTCATTTCTATCATGAGAGAAGTCAGGCTCAGGCTTATAGTACCTAGTAGTGTCATCCAACCATAATAATTTTTCAGGGAGGGTGGGTTGGGCATTTCTATGGTGTGTAGGATATTGGGCAAAGCAAATCCCGCTCCTAGGTTCTGCTCACTGATTTGGGGCTTAACCAGGCCAATACTCCTATAATAGGAGTAAAACGGATCCCAATGATTGTCATTATGTCCTTCAAGGGATGGACCATCTCGGCGTCTGGGATCAAAGGATGCAGAGTGGGGGTGAGGGTGTGGGCAAGATGTGAAAGGATGAAAATCAATGTGGTCCATTCTAACTCACACCTCAATCAGAATTCCCCAAGCAAAACACAATTCAAAAAGGACCTTTTAGGTCTTTCCTAATTTAGGCTTTTGATTTTAAGTCAGATTGCAGGTGACAATAAAATTTGTTCAATCAATTTATGCACCTATTGTCGACCTACGGCTCGCCTAAGAAGACCTAGTTGGAGCTTAGGTGTTCTACCCTAAATCTCAAATGGTCAAGTAAATCCAAAGATGGAAGATCGACGGATGCAAGTAGGCCTAAGCCTTCCTTTGAATCTATGCTTTCGCAGTGCTTCTCAACTACCCCCAAAAATCCATGGCAAGGTATCCCCCTCTTTGGATTTACAAAACCTTTGATCTCAAGTTCCGAATACTTCAGAATCCAACAATAGGAGGGCTCTTGTCCTAGTATTTCCAAACCTAAGGGGTGTCTAGAAGCGTGCCGTGGTGCAAGCGAAATAAGTGTGTATACATTGCAAAAGATTTTGAATTTTGAATTGCACGCCAAGTTTGAAAATCAAATCCTTGGTTTAAAATGTCCCTCCTTTAATTAGTCCTTTTTCTAGAAAATATGTGACCACTTGTTAGATTTATTCAGTACAGATTAGGTGGTCTTCGCATTAAGTCCTAATGCAATGCATGATCAAGAATAGGATGCAAAGTAAGAAAATGCGTACCTTGCTTCCAGCAATCAACAATGCAAGAATGCATGCAATGCAGAGAAATAAACCTAGAGGCTGCTCATACAGACCGAAATGGTTCGTCCTAGGGCAGGCAGCTTCTAGCAGGCAGCTCATTGTTTTTTGTTATTATTTTTTAAACTACTTATGCACAAGAAATAAAAGTAATCAATAAACTAAAAACCTAAATCTAAAGAAAAGGGAACAGGCTCCCAAAAATTACCCAATACAGGCCCAAAACAAAATCAGGGAACAAACCCCTCAAAATATACCCCAGAACAAGGGTTTCAAACAAAATGCAATGAAAAATTAAATCTAAAGTCTTAATTCTATTCTAATCAAATTAGCGATTAAATATACAATGATGTCCGTCGCATCCTCGTCCTTCTCCTCCTTTTCAAAATAGCTCGTCCAATTCTCCTCTGGAGACGTCAAGGGTCGCCTCTCACAGTGGCTGATTCTTGCATAAATTTTCTCGCATAGAAAATAAAATAATAAATGGTCAAATCACTATGCAATTGACAAATAATAAAAATAAAATCAGGAGAAATTATTGTGTCTGTTGTATCCCCGTCAACGGCGCCATTTCACGAGTCGATTGTTCTCTTTGAAGTCGTTTGCAATTTTATGTGGTGGGAAAATTGACTAATCAATATTCAAAAAGAAATAACAACTCGTAGAAGAGCGGGTCGTATCCACAGGGAGGCAATGACGTATTTAAATTTGCACTGGTTAAAAACGTTTGTTTGTAGTTAGTTTGGACAAGAATCAAGCCAAAATTGCCTTCAGATTAAGATTGAATCAAGAAATCAAGTTGAAATAGCAATTCTGAATAACTAGAGGATATTTGTCACAATGCAGAATCAATAAAATATCATTGAAAATTGACAATGGCAAAAAATGTAATTATTAATGGCCTTGTTACTGTAGCAAAATGGGGGATTTATTCCTGTTGGCCGTGCGCAACGAGGAGTGGATTACCGGACGGGGGAAGCTCGGAGGAAGTTTCTCAGACCGAGGGCTTCGAAGCGGTGGTGGCGGCGTGTCACGCGGTGGTTGGAGCCGGCTGGACGGAGCTCCGGCGGAGATGGCTGCAAGCGGTGCTGTAGCTCTTGTTGCCGGGCGGTGCACGCTGGCTGGAGGGTGCGGGAAGACTACTGCGTGCTGGCTGGAGGGCGCGAGAGGATTGCTATAGGCGTGGGTGCACGCTGCAGCCGGTGCTGCACGATGGCTGGAGGCATGGGAGGACTGCTGCAGGAGTGGGTGTGCGCTACAGCTGGTGCTGCACGTTGGCTGGAGGCGTGGGCACGCACTGCTGGCGGTGAGCGCGGTTACAGCAAGCGTGGGTGCGTGCTCTGTTGGCGGTGAGCGCGGGTGTGAACGAAGGTTGAAGGGCGCACGGATGAAGGCTGCAGGTGAGGGGGTGGTGCTGGAGCAGTCGGTCCTACTGCAGGCGTGCGGGTGGTGTGATGCGGGCGTAAGCGGTAAGGTTGCAGGCGGAGGGTGAGTAGGCGAGTATGGTTGTGCGGGTGCGGCTGCAGGCTGTGCATGCCTTGCGTGCGGCTGGAGGGCGTGCGGGCGGACTTGGAGTGAGCAAGCGAGGGCTACGGTTTAGGTGTTGGAAGTGAAGTGGGCGGACGGTGGTTGCTGCTGGAGTGGGGGTGGGCTTCAAACGTCCAGGAAATTTCCCGGACATCTTAAGTGACTGAGAAGATGATTGCAGCGACGGTGGTTGTTGATGACGACGGCGAGGGCGGTGCATGGCGAGGTGCTCACGGTAATGCGGACGAGCTCGAGATGGTGGTGTGGCCTGTCACACCACACGCCCACGATGGTGGAGACTCATTGCCATGGTTGAGGCTGACGGTGTGGAATGGAAGAGAGAAGATCTCTCTATGCAGTGGTGGGTCGGTGGTGGAGGCCTGTCACGCTCGGCAGCCTCTCTCCTCTTTTTGTAGCTGACTTCACGAATTTGAAAGGAGAGGCGGGAGCAGATCCACCTTCTCCGCTGATCCATGAATGTGGTTTTATTGCGGTCGGAGGCCTTGCAGCGGCAGCTGAGCCGTTGTTGAGGAGAAGAAGAAGAATAAAGGATATTATTAAAATATTATGGTTATTTATATACAAACCCTCAACTTTTATGTTAACTAAAACAATGTACCTAATTGCTTAACTGATTAGATGAATGCCATTCTAAGCTAATTCTAAATGCACTTAAAATATGAATGCAATGCATGGATTATGTAATTAAATTAAAAATATGAATTAATCTATTGACATCCTAATTTATGCTAAATAAATGTTAGAATTAACCTAATGTCTAGCCACTTAAATACTTAAATAGCCCACAACTATGGGCTAATCATTAGCCAATGAGAAGCTTTGCCTCTCAGGGAGAACAGGAACGTCTTGATTAAAACAATATCCGAACAGATGTTCATTGGTTTCATGGTCTAAGCAATTCGATCTAAATCCTCCAGGTGTTGGAAAGGTTCTTCATTTGAGCTCCCAAGAAAGTGGGTTTGAGTTAAGCTAAGGACATTGGGTTTCAAATCAAAATCACTCCCCTGTCGAGGACCCTAAGATATGGCTCAACACGAATGGCAGACGGATCGTAGAAATCACGGAGTGGCCTTGGTTGGCTGATCAGTCCACTTTAGTTGAGTGTTAATTAGCCTAAGTACATGTAAAACATGCGTTATTAGATTGCAATTAGAGTTAAGTGTTAGTTTATATTAATTAGAGAATACTTTGGTAAAATTTGATACATATATATCTGTACAGGGTTTTGAGTGCAAACTTTCACCATCTCCTATGCTAGCAGTTGATTCGTGCCTCTCGCAGCCTATCAACCGCAGCACCTCATCGCGGAGAGTTGTTGGAGGAGATCTCACATGGCTTAAACCAAATGAGGGAAACTCAGGGAAGATCTATTAAAGAAGATGCCCGTGCGTTGGGTTAAAGAGGGGAAACGAGAAGAACTACAGACACTGGGGGCCATCATCTCTTCCATCCTTCACCACCATAGAGAAAGCAAACATATCGGTCGGAAAGCACACTATAGATTAAAGCCAACTTCATCGACACTGCCAACCCCTGGGTGGTGCGCTGTGACAGAGAGCATCACCATCACCACCACCACCAGTGCCTACCCGTCACCTCCACCCACATCATCTTCCTCCTCCCACCACCGCGCACTCAAAGACCCACCAATGCCACTACGATCCACCCCTACCATGAGCACAATTGACCACTGACCGGGTCGATCTTTCGCTTTTAAGTCGTTTGTAGTTTAATGTGGTGGAAAAATCGACTAATCAATTTTTAATAAGAAATAACCACTCGCAGAGGAGCGGGTCGTTTCCACAGGGAGGCAATAACGTATTAAAATTCGCGCCACTTAAAAATATTTGTTCGGAGTCAATTTGGACAAGAACCAAGCCAAGATTGCCTTTAGATTAAGGTTTAAGCAAGAAGTAATGCTGAAATGGCAATTCTGAGAAACTACAGGATATTTTCCGCAATGCAGAGTGAATAGAATATGAATAAAATCTGGCAATGGCAGAAAATGTAAATTTTAATCAACGTTTTACTGTAGCAAAATAGGGGAATTGTTCCCCGTTGTCTTGCGCGACGAGGAGCCGATGGCTGGGCGCGGGAAGCTCGGAGGAGGTCCCTTGGATCAAGGGCTTCGAATCGGTGGTGGCGGCAAGTCGCGCGGCGGCCGGAGGTGGCCGGATGAGCTCTGGCGGAGGTGCTGCAGGCGGTTGTACGTGGGCGCGCGGAGGGTCTGCGGAGGGCGCTGGCGCGCGGAGGCGTGGCTGCGGTGGTCTGCAGGCGGGCGCTGGCGTGTGCTGTGGAAGCTGCAGAGGTCGGTTGTTGGCGGTTCTGCAGGCGGTTGTGCGTGGGCGCGCGGAGGGTCTGCGGAGGGCGCTGGCGCGCGGAGGCGTGGCTGCGGTGGTCTGCAGGCGGGCGCTGGCGTGTGTGGTGGAAGCTGCAGAGGTCGGTTGCTGGCGGTTCTGCAGGCGGTTGTGCGTGGGCGCGCGGAGGGTCTGCGGAGGGCGCTGGCGCGCGGAGGCGTGGCTGCGGTGGTCTGCAGGCAGGCGCTGGCGTGTGCGGTGGAAGCTGGCGTGGGCAGAGGGTCTGCAGAGGTCGGTTGCTGGCGGTTCTGCAGGCGGTTGTGCGTGGGCGCGCGGAGGGTCTGCGGAGGGCGCTGGCGCGCGGAGGCGTGGCTGCGGTGGTCTGCAGGCGGGCGTTGGCATGTGCGGTGGAAGCTGGCGTGGGCAGAGGGTCTGCAGAGGTCGGTTGCTGGCGGTTCTGCAGGCGCAGTGGTGAACGGCGTGGACTGCAGGCAGTTGTGCGTGTTTGAGCTGAAGGTTGACGGACGTGGGTGCGCTGAAGGTTCTGCAGGTGCAGGAAGGGGTCTGCAGGCGACTTCAGGCGTGTGCGGTGAACTGAGCGGGTAACTTCAGACGTCTGGGAAATTTCCCAGACGTCTTAAGTTACTGAGAGGGTAGCTGATCAGTAGGTTGGTGACGGTGGTCGGCGATGACGGCGAGGAAGTTGCACGCTAAGGTGCTCACAGTAATGCAGGCGAGCTCCGGATGGCGGTGTGGCCTGTCACACCACACGCCCACGGTGGTGGAGACTCGCCGCCACGGTAGAGGCCGGCAGTGTGGAGTGGAAGAGAGAGGATCTCTCTGCACAGTGGTGGGTCGGTGGCGGAGGCCTCCTGAGCTCGGCTGCCTCCGTGCTCCTTTTGTAGTGTCTTGAACAATTTTGAAATCAGCCGCCGACCAGATCCACCGTATCCGCTCCCCCTTGAATGGCTTTCACTGCATCACGCGGGCGTTGGAGCGGCACCCAGCCGTTCTGAAAGAAGACGAATAAAGAAAATATTATTAAAATATTAGGGTTATTTATGTATAGACCCTCAACTTCTATGTTAATAAAAACAATATACCTAATTGGTTATCTAATTAGATGAATGCTATTCTAAGCTAATTCTAAATGCACTTAAGATATGAATGCCATGTATGGATTATGTAATTAGATTAAAACTATGAATTAATCTATTTACATCCTAATTTATACTAAATAAATGTTAGAATTAACCTAATGTGTAGGCACTTAAATACTTAAATAGCCCACAACTATGGGCTAATCAACCACCACCCACGTCCTCACCATCATTCTCCTTCCCACTCCCTCATGGAGATGCATACCATCTGCAAACTGTGAGCCTCATGCGATCGCTCCACCTTCAGCAAGTCATATGTTGCCTGCATGCAAGCAGCCCATCCTCGCCTATGAGTTTAGGCACAACAGCAGCTACCGTGTGCCCGCACTCGAGCTCACACGTGCGCGTAGCCACCTAGCAGCAGCCGTGCACCCTTGCACACGCACAATCGGCCCTTGCACTCCCAACCGCAAGCGTACAGCCGACTCCCTCTCCTTCTTCTTCTTCTTCCTCCTCTCTACCAACCGAAGGAACCTAAACCACCCAAAGTGCAACCAGCTCATCCGGCCACCAAACCTCATTTCGCCAATGCCATTAACCTTGCCTCACCCTTAGGAACTCGCCAATGCCCATGCCAAACCCACCGGTAGTCTGTGCAACCCACAATAAACATTGACCACCGGTGGGCTCTTCCTTGCCATCCAGCGACCTCTGGCCCTCTTCATCGACGCCACGACCACCATCGCGAAGCTCTCTGAATGCTCAACCTCCTTGAAGCTTCGCATGCCCGACTGCAGCCTCCTCTTCGTGCATGCATGAGAGGAAGATTTCCTCTGTTTTGGGTTTAATTTATATTTACATTGCATGCCATTGAAGAGAGATGGATTTTTGATTTTTGGATTATTAAATTGAAGTGAATTTGCAAGGGTACACTTACATTTTCTTGCTTTGGCTTGACTTATGTTATGCACATCATTTAACAATGAAATTTGATTTAGATTTGCATGCAACTAAAAATTTGATGACATGCCACAAAACATGTATCATCTACATATTTTTGGAGCCTGATTTATGATGTGAAATTTATATAAATAGCCCTAAACTTCCCATGAAATTGAAAGAGACATTTAAAGCAGCATATTCATTAAATTTATTTTGCGAATACCTCTACAAACATGAAGGCTCCACACTCGTGAATTTATTGCAATTGCTCCTCCCTATAAATACAACCTAATCCATCATGGTTAGTTTTACTGATAATTAGTTTTGTTCAGGATTTTTCCACCATGTGATTTCACTACGATGACACATTATTTCTGCCAAGCGAAAATTGCTCAATCAAATGGTGCCATTGCCAGGGAGGCAACAGACACAATAAATTCACCAAACTTTATTTCTAATTATTTTGAGTTGTGCATTTATCTGATCATTCCTCGTCTTTTCTATGCGAGGAATCTGATGAGGCAATAGGTGTGCCTGAGAGATGACATCTTCCTTTAGCGACGTCTATACGTGGAGATAATAGCCGGTCCCTGTGGGCCTTGACCCCACATGCGTGGTGATGCACGGAGGACCATCTAGGGGGATTCTTCCTCTTAGACTTCTAATTTATAATTTTATAATAGACTCCTTAGGATTAGCCTAGTTATTTGTTTTCTCTCCCTTGTACTTTGGGGCCAGTTTTGGGGGAGTGTCCCTGATTCTTTAGATTCTAGGATCATTATGTGATAGTTAGATCTTTTGATTGCGCATTTATTTTTACAAAAAAAAAGAAAAAAAGAAAATAAATGAGAACTGCCTGGTAGAAGTTGCATATCCATAGGACGACCATCTTGGATTGCTTGAGCAGCATCTAGATTTTGTTAGTAAATTACATGCATTTTTGCATAGAAGAGTGCTGGAGCAAGGTACGCATTTCTTATCTTACTGCATCAGTTATCTGCACAGGTATTGCTTCTGAACATAATTAAAGAAGACCACTTAAACTGATTTGAAAAGATTAATCAAGTGGTCACATTACTTCTAGAAAAGAAAGAAAAATATACAGGAAGTGTTTGAATAACATGACTTCGATTTTCAAAAGAAAAATCACTTTTCACGGTGTGATGCACTCTTCCTGCACTGAGCATGCATTATAGGCATTGCAGTAGGACTTGAACCCTTAAGGCTATAGGCATCGATCTCTTTATTTATGCAAACCCTCCTATCTCACTTTGAAACAGTGGTATTAACATTTGCTCAAGTGATTTGATACTCAAAGGAGGGGGACACCCCTTAAAGGAATTCAAGGGTAGTTAAGAGGCACCACTAACGCATCACCTCAAAGGAAGGGTTCACCCTACTTGCATCACTTAGTTCTACCCTTTGAGTACCTCTTTACTTGAGCATCTGAGAATATCATTGCAGCAAGGTGCATGTCTTTAGGGCACTCGAAGGTCAATTTAGGGTGCGTAATTGCTTGACAACTTTATTGATCATTCAAAATGACCAAAAATTACAAGTGCCTCATTTCTCTTATACCACTTACATGGGAACAGAGAAAAACTACCTTGACTATATTTTCCCAAGTTGAAGAGTTGGAAGAGGACTTAAAAAACTTTAAATCAACAAAAGACCTCTTGCCTTGTGTTTGCTTGGTGTATGCTTGGTAGGCACTCTCCTCGAAATAGTCTTATTTTCATCCTTGAGCTTGAGAGAATTATTCAGAAAGCCAACCAAGAAAGAAGAAAAATGGCTGAAGAAAGACCTGAAGAAGAGATTAGGGTTGGTGAAAATCGGAGAAGCTCCAAGGCATTACTGATGAACCGCTGATGAGGACTCTATTTCCATTCTCACTTAAGGATAAGGCCAAGCACTAGTATCATACCCTTGATGCAAGGGTAAATCATTGGGCCACCCTTAAGGGAGAATTCTTGAAAAAGTATTTTCCTATGAGTAAGAGCAACCATTACAGAAGAGAGATTATGGGTTTTCCTCAATAGTAAGGGGAGCAATTTCATGAGACTTTAGAGTGCTTTAATGACCATCTTAGGTTATGCCCCCACCATCTGGTGCCAAGATGGTAGTTGGTCAAAAGGTTCTATGAAGGATTACCTAAAAGGAACAGGCAAACCAACGATGCAGCTTGTGTAGCAACCTTCATGACCAAAACTAAGGATGAAGCCTAGGCATTATTTGAAACATTAAGTGACAATTCCATACATATGTCCTTCGCCTATCAAGAAAGAAACCACCAATTTTGCCGAGGAAGATAGAGGCCCATGAAGCCAGGGCTACTCAGGATTTCGCTTATCAGATTCAACTGTTGAACAAAAACTTTTATAGCCTTTCAGTAAACCCCAACCTAAACCCGCAAGCAGCCTCTATCATTCAAGCTTCAAGTGAATTCTCCACTTGCCAAAGCACAATGCACACCACTACAGAGTGCCACCAGGCAAATCAATTCCCTAAGTTGATTCAGGCTAACCTGAATGCGACCCAAGGTTTCCACCGACCTCCTCGTAATAACCCATCTTCTAATACCTATAATCTGGGGTGGCAGAACCATCCAAACTTCTCATGGAAGCAAGGTGATGCTTCTAACTTAGGGAATACATGACCCCTACCTCCATAACCCATATACTAGCCATCTTATTAAAACCCTCTTCAGCATAAGCCTTTTGAGATGGAGGAAACTAAAGCCATAATGAAAGCAATGTAAGAGCATCAGAATATGGTCATCTCATCGCATAATAGGATGATTACGGATATGCGATCGTAAATTGGTCATCTTACTGGGGCAGTTAGGCAGCATGATCTAGGGAAGTTGCTTAGCTCTTCTGAGGAGAACCGAAAGGGCAAGGGGAACATATTCAGGGAGCATGCCCAAGCCATGATCGTGCTGAGGAGTGGAAAGAAAATCGACAAGCCTGATAACACTCCTACAGTTATGTCTCAGGATTCCCCTCCTACACCTGACCCGACTTCCATCTCCATCGAGGAAGAGCCACACTGCTCTCCCTCACTTGAAATCACCCACCATGAGGATGTCATCAACACACCACCCCTCTCCCTCCATGACGACCCCTCTCCTACCAAGATTCCTTATCCAGACCACCTATTTGCTTCTAGGGAATCTTCTGTTGGCTCACTTGGAGCCAAGGATAAGACAGAAGAGATTATGGACCCTTTTAGTCTAGTCCAGATCAACTTGCCTCTATAGGAAGCTGTCAAATAGATCCCATCCTGTGCTTGTTATCTCGGTTCTCCTAAGTTTCCAAAGGACCTGTGCACCTAGACGCACCAATCTAGGAGATACGTCCAAGCTAAGGTCATCTTGCCCAACCATGTTAGCTCGGTTCTCCAACATAGAACACCCCCGAAAATGAAAGACCCAGGGGCCCAATACATTTCGGTGCTTAT
Source organism: Thalassia testudinum (assembly GCA_037157565.1). Lineage (NCBI taxonomy): Eukaryota > Viridiplantae > Streptophyta > Magnoliopsida > Alismatales > Hydrocharitaceae > Thalassia > Thalassia testudinum. The sequence goes on from JAZHRO010000055.1 coordinate 47,924,007, forward strand.
AGGTAACCAACACATTGATGAGGCTCTGCTCGATTTGGGTGCAGGGGTGAATATTTTACTGAACTTTGTCTATGACCTTTTGGAAGGAGGTAAGTTAAAGCCTAGTCCAGTCATCCTCCATGTCGTAGACAGATCGCTACCATAGGGATTACTGGAAGATGTCCTGGTGAGAGTGGAGGACTTCATCCCTTTTGACTTTCTTATGCAAGTTACCGACCAATCAAATAAGCCGACAAAGTTGTCCATTATTCTAGGACGCCCCTTCTTGGCCACAGCCAACGCCTCTATCAATTGTAGATTTGGGGCAGTTAAAATGGGCTTTAGGAACAAGAAGATCCAGTTCAATGTTTTTGATACTTACAAGCAATCCAGATTTGAAGATTGCTCTCCGATTGAGGTTGTTGATGAAATAATTGAGGAGACTACTCTAGCACTCCTATGTAGAGATTCCCTTCAAAAGGTCATATCTAAGGACCATCCTCCAACTATTGAGGAAACTGAAGGGGATATACTCGAATTAGCAGAGTTGCTGGCGATACACACAGAGTCTCTATCCCCACCCTAGACCGTGAAGGTAGATCCACTACCTAAGGCAGGGACATCTCAACTTAAACCCTCAATCCAAAAGGCTCCTGAGTTGGAGCTGAAACCTTTCCCAAGCATATTGAAGTATGCTTTCCTTAGCCCTAATGACACACTCCCCATTATTATCTCATCTACATTATCTGAATCATAGGAGGGAACTCTGCTTGAGTGTTTACAAAGGCACAAGGAAGAAATTGCTTGGTCAATTACTGATATTAAGGGTGTTGATCCCTCCCTTTGCATGGACCATATATACAAGGACGAGTTTGTGAAACCCTTCCGAGACATGAAGAGAAGGCTCAACCCAAATATGCCGAAGGTTGTTAAAAAGAAGATTATGAAATGGTTGGATGCAGGAATTATCTATCCCAGTTTAGATAGTAAATGGGTCAGTCCTATTCATGTGGTGCCCAAAAAGGCAAGAATCACTATGGAAGAGAATGACGAAGGAGTGTTGGTAACCACTAAACCTTCAACTGGCTGGAGGGTCTGCATTGATTACTGTCATTTGAACACATCTACCCAGAAAGACCATTTCCCCTTACCGTTTATCGATTAGATTTTGGAAAAACTGGCAGGGAACAAGTACTTCTATTTCCTTGATGGTTACTTTAGGTAAAATTAGATAACTGTCTTTCCTGATGATCAGGAGTGTACCACCTTCACAAGTCCGTATGGCACTTTTGTTTTCCACTGAATGGCATTCAGGTTATGCAATGCTCCTACCAGTTTCCAATGATGCATGATAGCTATCTTTTTTGATATGATCGACGAGTTCATTGAGATTTTCATGGATGATTTGTCCATTTATGGCTCGTCATTTAACCTATGCCTTTTGCACCTTGATAAAGTCTTAACTCGTTGCGAAGAGGCAAAGCTGGCGCTTAGCCAGGAGAAAAGCCACTTTATGGTCCAGTGGGGCATGGTGTTTGGGCGTGTAGTTTTCGAGGGAGGATTAGAGGTGGATACCACAAAACTTGATTCCATCTCTAAGCTTCCATTACCCACCAATGTTCGTCAGGTTAGATCGTTTCTTGGCCATGTGGGTTCTATAGGCACTTCATTAGAGATTTCAGTAAAATCTTTAAGCCAATCTGCGACCTGTTAGCGAAGGATGTCTGATCGCACATGTTTCATGAGTTTGAAATTGGGGTTAGGAGTAACCCATCGTTGTAGTTGCTGATGTGTGAATAAGGAAAGTGGTGTACCATAGTAAAGAGCTAGGTATGGATAAGGGGGCATGGAATACATATGGTGGGCTACTACAATGGTTAAAGAACCTAACATAGCTAGGTTCAGAGATAAATGAGCAAGCCATGACCTTGTTAGGATTTCATAAAGGCCCTGATGGTCAAATAAAATTTATACCGAAACTCAAAAAGTGAGTCTCAGGTTGAACACGAGGTGGCGAACATTCGATTTTATAAAAATCCGCACTTCACTTTTATTCCTTTATTTCATTTTTGTATTTTCTAATTTTTTTGGTATTTTTAACAAGCAAGAGATTAGGTCGATGAAAACTTTCTCTACTTGCAAAAATATGAGAGAGAGAGAGGGAGAGAGGGGGAGAGAGAAATAATCATCTATTTATCAAGAATTGTTTGTTACAACTACGAAAGCAGGAAAACTACACTATAAAAGCATAAAAAGATAGAAAGAGGTGAGAGAAATCCCCCTCGATGGTTGCTCGGAGGATGACTCACTCTGACGTCACCTGGTGGAAGGTGGTGAGGAGTGGGACGAAGGAGGATGGAGCCGAAGGATGGAGGATGGGGCAGGACGACGTCACGGCGAGGATCTTCCCGAAGAGCAGTGAGAGGACGGCCATAGGATGCTCAACGAATGGTAATGAGGGGTGGGAAAGCTATTTGATTTTCTACTCTAAAGGAGCATCTTAGGCTTGGGACAAGCTCTCTTTAGAGCCTTGAAGGTGGTGAGAGGAAGAAAGGAAGAGATAAAGAAAAATGGGAGGAGTAGGGGTCCTTTTATAGTGGAGGAAAGAATCAAATTCATATACAGGACATTTAGTGACAGTCATAAAAGCCGCTAAAGATCAGCCACAAACGTCGCTGAAGACAACCCACGTGCCCACCCATCGCAGCGCTGGCATGCGCTCTGCATACCCATGTCGCACACCTTCGCGCCCTCTCCCTCATGCGTTGCCGCTGCACGTGCGTGCCTCCACACGCGGGTGCGCACCCACACCACTGCTTCCATGCGATGGCGCATGCGTGAGCATGGGTGGCCTAGGTTGCTCCATGTGGCACGATCTGGGTTGTCCATCTACTTTCTGTTGCAGGGCCTACTACAGAGGTTGGATTGAGGCAATTTTCAAGTTGTTGGGCTGCGATCGTTGACCCAAATGCATCCGTGCAGTTGGATTTTTCATTTGAAGCTACGAATTATGTCACCTAGTCCCTTGGTCGTTGATCTTCCTCAGACTGCATATGGTGCTATGGGACTCTGATCAAGTTGATTTTGAAGGCATTTGACTTCGATCATCATCCTAATCAGATTCGCACAATTGGATCGTCAATCTGAGGCTCTGAAATAAACATCCTCTCCTAACCACAAAAAGAAAGCAATTAACCTAAAAGATACACAACTGCTCTAAATGTAGAATGATGCATGCTATGCAATATTTATAATAAGGAATGCAAATTTAACCCTAGGAACTTGCATAAATAGACATTTTAACCTAAATATATGTGTCTATATCATACTCCAATCCCTATCTTTTGCTAGTCCCTAGCGAAATTAAACTACATGCTATGTGTAAAATCAAAATCAGGATTATATCGCTTAGGCCTAAGTCGTTTGTTAATAATAGAAAATTTGAACTAAGGTCCTAAACAATGAAAACTCAACAGTACCCAGGTTCCTGCCAGAATGTAGACAGCCCAAGTCTTTACTTTATTTGAAAAGGAAATACACTTTTTTTATTTTTCTACTTTTCTAATTTTTTTGTACTTTTGGAGTTTGAGAGCTTTGGGATAACTTTTTACGTCTACCGGACCTACCCAAGACTCAAAGAGGACTCTAAGTGCTAAGCATCTTGTGAAAATAGTGAAAGACTCACTAGGCGACCATTGAAATGGATTTTGAGTTTCTACAACCCAAGGTGACCTTGCATAGAGGTTTATCTTTTCGACTGGCAGCTTTCTCTCTGCTTCTTTTTTTTATGGGGTCAACATAACGGTGAACCCACTGTATATCTCCCCTGTTTATTCTACTTCCCCGCTTCTTCCCTAAGTGTTTTGGGAATTATTGTGCATTTTTTACGAGCTTGGTTCTGAACAATCAGCCAATGTGTGACAAAAAGCCATTTTCATGAATTTGAAAGTCGTCGGAAATCGTAGTATAGTCGCGCAAAAACGTTCATCAAAAATTGATTTCCAATGATAACGAGACTTGAGTCCCGGTCGTTCGTCTCTAGGAGGCGTTGCTTTTACTTTTGTAATCGATCTTACTCTACTTTGTTTAGAATCGCATGCCAGTTCATGATTGTTACATATTTAGGTATGACATGCTTAGTTGCAAGAATATTAGGAATCGGAAATAGGCAACTTGAATCACACAAAAAGAATGACAATTATTAAGCTCATGGTGATTTCAAACATATAGAGACAAATATATATATATAAGCATTTTTCATTCATTCAGCGGGAGAGTCGTTTGCAACATAAAACGTAGAGGGAAGCTTGTACATAAATGCTTGAAAATTAAATCTAGCTACCAGAAAATGATCACATACAAGAATCGATGAGGGGATTTCGCATGCATCATTGGGGGAGAAATAAGACTACACTACTAAGCAGTAAATAAAAGCAGTAAATATATGAAGAGCATAATCTAAATCTAGCAAAATGGAAGGGCATTCAGGGGTGGTCCCCGATGGCCTTTGAGTGGTTGAGAGAAGGAGGGGCAGCCAATGGAACTTAGGCTGGCCCTTGGGGAGAGGTTGGGGAGCTAATCCAGCTTCCTGGCATGGAGATGGTGGCCTCCATGGTGGTGCTCAACTCGTGGAGGTGGAGTGGAGATGGAAGTGGCTAGCCTAAGTGGAATGGATGCCAAGGAAGTGAATGGGTGCAAATGGCCACCCAAGGGGTCTTTTTATATACCTAAGGGAAGCTCTTTAGAGAATTATGGAATTCTCTAGAGAGGCCTATGGTGGGAGCTCGTGGGAGAGTGAGAGAGAGAGGGTGGATGGTGGTTTTTAGATACACCAAATGTGGATCTAAAAATTGAATGGCTCTTGGTTGCTATTTTTGGCAACCAAGTCAACCACACATGGTAGAGAGTTCTAGAGAACTCTAGGCTAGGTATTTTCTTGTGGATGGTGTGTGTGGGTCGAAACTTAGGTGTCTAGGTTGATTAGGATAGGTTCTAGTGGGTATAGGTCAAGGTATGTCTCAAATTAGGGTTATAAACCCTAATTCACTAAGGTAAAGTGAAATTAAACTTAATACAAGTTTAATTGGGTGTGGAAACTTAATTGAAAGTAAAACAACTCAATTAAGTCAGATCAAGGTCAATTGGACTCTCACTGAGTCCAATTGGACAGTGTGTGCTGAGATCAGGGCTCAATTGGATTCAATGAGTCCAATTGAATAGGCTAATGGAATTGACTAAGATCCAAGTCAATTAGGTTTAGTGAGGACCTAATTAGGTCCTTAGGGAGGTTTAGAGGTGGTGTACTAGGGTTAGGGAACCTAAATTTAGGCTCCTATGGGGTTGGAATTGGGTTTAGGAATATAGAGATCCAAGATCAAGGCTTAAATCTCAAAACAGGAATTGGAGAGTAGTATCAGACGTCTAATAATATAATCAGACATCTTATACTCAAAAATCAGAAGTCCAGACTTGTTGTCTGGATGTGCAATCAGAGTCAGGAAGGATTTCGGGTTTTGTTTTGGGTATTCTGTAGAAATTGGACGTCTGACAAAGTGTCTGGACGTCCAATAACACTGCAGAAGTGGGTTTGAAGTGTGCGGGAGTTGGCTAAGGGTTCTGGACGTCCTATAACTTATCTGGACATCCAGATAAGGGTTGGAACTAGGGTTTTAGGGCTTCCTAGGGTGTTGTGACCTAATCTAAGGGTGTCTAAGGCTTGGGGAAGTCTCTAGGCTATCCTAAGGCTAGGATGGACCTGAGCTCTTCACATTTTCTGCTTTATTTCTACTTAATAGAATAGCAAACCTTTAACTCCCTTACATCGTTATTCCTACATCTAATCTAAGCCTTCTGCTCCATCTTTGCTGCAACTCCTGTTATTCCTGATCTAGCTCCTAATCAGCTTATTCCCTGCAATCGACATAATGCACTTAATCAGCACATTATAACATTATTTTATGCATAGCTAAAGGAAAGCAGGAAAGATGCAGATAATGCGTATGCATGCATGAATAACCCTAACTTATGCTAAGTCCTAGCTTAATCTAGGCCAATTAAGACCTATGATTGCTGCGCAATCAATGTGCTGTTACCCATGGCAAGTTGCTATCCATACTCATGTAGTGAAGTGCAGTTTTATTTTTTTATTTTTTTCTCCTTTTTCTACATTTTTCTTTTTCTTTTTGTTTGTTTTTTTCTTCTTTAAGTAGGTGGATTCCTTGATCTAAGATTTACCTAAAGGAAGTACAATGAAAATGGTCTTGTGACTGGACTCTAGACAACCAGCCGATGTGCTGTTACCATCGACAACTTGCCAGCCATACAACCCTAGATAGTTCATTAGGTACCTAATTTCCGAAGAACCCGCCGAAATGTGAGTCAGTGTAGAAAAATGTGTGTAGATGCTTAGGCTTAAAGTCCACCCAAATCAGAGGGTGGGTTGATAAGTCGCATACTTATCATCCCAATTTATTAGCCAAATTAAAAATGAATTTGAATTGGTGAGGACTTGAGACTAAGTCTACATTCGAGTGGACACATGGGCTAATTAATCCCAAATACCTAAAGAGTCTAAGTATTTAGGTCCTCTCGTATCATTTCCCAAAGTTAATAACTTCCAAATGTCTAAGTTCTCTTCTCCTAATTCTTTTTTTTTATCTTTTCGAATTTTCAAATTTTTTTTAAAGAAACTAAAAGAAATTCTACAGAGTCAAAAAAATGATTTCAGGATTAAGTATCCACCCCCCCATGCCTAAATGACGCAATGTCCTCATTGTAAAAATAAAGACATGAAAAGGTCAGATTAAATAGAATATCACCCGAACATCGTGTGGAATCCGGTCAGCTCTATAGAGAACGTGAAATATAAGCACGTGCTAAATTTAATGCCTTTAAATGGGCATAAAATACATACAAGGAAGAAATTAAGAATTCACAAGTGTGGATCAGAATAAAAATAAAAATATTGATTCTCAGACCTGCCAACAGAAGATGCCAACGGACATGGACTAGATTATGATGCAGACCCATGCCCCAAGGTCGAGTGGTTCTCAGGTTGTCGATGAAAATCACCCAGAACTGAAAGTTGTGTTTATGGCTTCAAGCCTACGGTTTAGTGGTGTGCAACCCAAGACCAAAGTGTCGGACAATGGGTAATGATGGTTCAATAGGTGTAGTTGTCCACTTAACATCTAGCTCGGAAAAATAATCAGTTATTTTGAGCCTGGGTTGCATGTGAAAGATATCATAAGGGTCCTAGTAGAAAGTAGGTGGTTTTACGTCAATAGGAACCCTTAGATCCAAACTTCTTTTTTCCTCAATATTAACCTCCCAAATTTTCACTTCAACATTCCTATCCTCCAGCATCAAGTGCCCAGGTTTCGGGACCTTTAGCATACCGTTCACCACATAAGATTTACCCAAGTCCAGTAATCATGGCTGACTTAGAATTGACTTGAGTACAATGATTTCCAAATCAAAATCAATCCCTTTGGGGTGAGGTTGAGGAATGGGGCTATTGATTCGATCTTCTAGTAAATGAGGATTTGAATCCTCCAAGTTTGCCCCAATCGAATCCAAATCTTCAATAATTGGGCTATCAAACGATTCGTCAGATTCGTCAAGCACGTTTGTCTCACTAAAATTATCTTCTTTACATTCAAGTGAGAGTTCATTAAGAGATTCTTCACCCTCAGAATCAAAGAATCCATGATCCTCATTTTTATACGTCTCAAAATCGATTGTCACGTGCTAGTTCAAGGAGACATTTTTCCTCGCTCCCTGGCTCGGGGATCTTGGGTGAATTAATCAGTTCATTCTCAATGGGTTGCTCTAGCCCAACCTGGTCATCCCTGGTCTCATAAAATGTATCCCCCCCGACAAGTGCTTGAGATGGTTTAGACATTGGCTCTTCTGAAGAGGGTTCATCTTCTGAATCATCCAAAGATTTAACTAGGGCAACCACAAATTTCATCGTCAACCTCGACAATTTCCCACGAAGAAACTCACCCAGGTCCTTATCCCTAACACTTTGGAGCATATCCAATAAAGAGCTTTTCATCTCATCGATCTATTTTATCATAGGCTCCAATGCTTCAGTGCATGGTGCTGGCTGAGCTTCTAAAGATTGTATAGTGTTCCTCAAATTAGCCAACACCCTATCCTGGATCTGGTTCACTTGAATTGACCGGTTCGATTCAGGTTTCGGTGGGTTTGTGTTAAATCTAAGGGAGTCAAGATGTCGAGGTTCTCGGGTCCCTCCATGAAAGTTGGTCATCCTAGGTTGTTTAAAGGATGGTGGCAACCTATATTCAATGGAATAGTGGGGTGGGTAGGTGTTATAATCATTATATCCTTCCTGATTGTAGATCTGGTTGGTTTGGTCATCAAAGGATGGAGATCCATAATCACTATAGGTTTAGGAAGGATAGCAATCATAGCCTTGTTGTCCAAGGTTAGCCCCTGGACATTGAGGTCCAGATTCGTATCCCCAATCAAAGTCATCACTGCTATTGGATGGGTAACTACAAGTCAAGTAGGAATAGTAATCGTCTTGGGGATAAGTTGTGGTAGGAGGATTGGATGGGAAATGCGTGTAAAAAGTGGAAGGATACATTATGGAGTAGGAGGGAAAACAAAATAGAGAAAGGTGCCCTATAATACAATAAACCAAACCTGTCCTTATCTGGGTATCCTAAAGACCTACAGACTCCCAAGACTCGTCTTGAGATTATAAGCGATTTAGTCTACTTTTATCTGGTCAATCCAACCAGTTAGAAGGAGGGACTGGGGAGAAGGTTCTTCCATTGGCTTACGCCTCCGGTTCCTAGTGTATCCCCCAACCGCGGTTATTTGATGCTACTCCCCTAGATAGACATCAGATGGACTAGCAGAAGTAGATTAATCAAAGAAAATCTCAGTCTAAACCCCGAAGAGCAAATCAATCCTTAAAGTGGACGTCTACTCAGTTTTATTTAGGCTTGGGATGATCTTGCTCTTGGAATGTAATGGGCCCTTTAGATGGGTTGTGCCCTTAAAGATCAGTTAGAATGTATGTGTGTTCACAACCAGGGTTCTCAAACAAGGTTATTTGATGATGTGCGTTTTAGGATTTAACCTTGTTTAGTAGCTTTTAGGGTTTAATTCATAGGTTGGTTCAATCAAAGTTTAGTATAACACTCCAAGTTTTGAAACCACAGGTGATGATATGTTCCTTTAAAAATCAAAAATAATGTGGAGTGCCTGGTTCAGCCCTAAGAATCAACCCTAAGTGGCAAGCTACTTTATGGATCAGTTTTAGATTGACTGGTGCAGCCTAAACAGCTCAATCAATTAGCCTATTGCACCACTTAGTTTAGGCACAGAAGAATGTTTAACCTATTCAGATTTCTACTCACTTATGTATTGAGTCAGTGTACCGGGTCCATAGGTAAGATCCTGGTTAATTGGTAGAATCAAAGTGATTGTGCACCTTATGATAAGAAGTTGTGGGTGCTAAGTGTGTAGCTTTCAGTTAAATCCCACAAGAGAAGAACATCTTTTTTATTTTTTTTTATATATGCGGGTGGGTGAGGTGAGTGGAGTGACAATCAAGCAACCAAAATCTACCTTAGGGTTTATGCAAAGCACCTAAGTTTATTTGGGTTTGAGTTATTAGGTTCTGGAATGAAAACTAAGGTGGGGTTGGTGTGGGGGACACTTACAAAACACTCTACCCGCACTTTACTCCAGTCTACTGCGCTTGGATCTCCATCATAGGGTACTTGCAAGATAGTAGATCAAAGAAAAGTGGGGTTAGTGCTATGTAAATGCAAAGGAGCACAAAAAAAAATAAAGTAAATTTTTTGCCTCCATGGCAACGGTGCCAAAATGATCGCACGTGCCTCGTGAGTTTGAAATCAGGGTTGAGTAACCCATCATCGTAGTTGCAAAACACCTGGTCAAATAAAATTTATACTAAAACTCGAAAAGTGAGTCTCGGGTGGAACATGAGGAGGCAAACGTTTTGTTTTATAAAAATCTGTGCTTGACTTTTTTTTCTTTATTTCGTTTTTGTCTTTTCTAATTTTTTTGGTTTTTTTAACAAGCAAGAAATTAGGTAAATGAAAACTTTACCTACTTGCAAAAATATAAGAGAGAGAGGGAGAGAAAGAGACAGAGAAACAATCTTCTATTTATCAAGAATTGTTCGTTACAACTATGAAAGCAGGAAAACTACACTACGAAAGTGTAAAAAGATAGAAAGAGGTGGGAGAAATCCCCTTTGACGGTTGCTCGGAGGACGACTTGCTCTGACATTGCCTGGAGGAAGGTGGTGAGGAGCAGGACAAAGGAGGATGGAGGATGGGGCAGGATGGTGTCGCGGTGAGGATCTTCTTCCCGAAGAGCGGTGAGAGTACGGCCACAGGATGCTCCATGAATGGGGATGAGGGGAGGGAAAACTATTTGATTTTCTACTCTAGAGGAGCATCCCATGCTTGGGACAAGCTCTCTATAGAGCCTTGGAGGTGGTGAGAGGAAGAAAGGAAGAGATGAAAAATGGGAGGGGTAGGGGTCCTTTTATTTTGGAGGAAAGAATCAAATTCGTATATAGGATATTTAGTGACGATCATAAATGTTGCTGAAGATCTGCCACGAATGTCACTAAAGATAGCCCACGTGCCCACTCGTTGCTACGCTGGCACGTGCTCCACGTGCCCATGTCGTGCGCCTCTACGCACGTGCCCGCGTGTGTTGCCGTGTGCATGCATGCCTCCGCATGCATGCAAGCACCTGCACTGCTTTGCACGTGCGGTGGCACGTGCATGTGCATGGGCGGCCTTCGTTGCACCACGTGGTGCGATCTAGGCTGTCCATCTTCTTTTTATTGTTGGGGTTACTACAGAGATCAGATTGAGTCGATTTTCACACCATTGTGCTGCGATCGTCAACTTGAATGCATCCGCACAGTCGGATTTGTTGTTTGAAGCTCTAAATTACATCATCTAGTCCCTTCACCATTGATCTTCCTCAGACTACATTTGGTGCTACGGGACTCTGATCAAGGTGATTTCAAAGCCATTGGACTCCGATCATCGTCCAGATCAGATCCGTACGGTTGGATCGTCAATCCAGGGCTTAAAAGTAAATCACCTTCTCTCCTAACCACAAAAAGGATGCAATTAACCTCAAAAATGCACAACTACTCTAAATGTAGAATGATGCATGCTATGCAATATTTATATTATGGAATGCAAATCTAAGCCTAGGAACATGCATAAATAGACATTTTAACCTAAATAGATGTGTCTATATCAATGGCTCTATCGATTTTGTTTATAGATGTGGGAAGGCTTTCCAAGTCTCTAAGAAAGCCCTTATTACCGCACCGATTCTCCAAGCACTAGATTGGACCCTCCCTTTTGAGCTAATGTGCGATGCTTTTGATTTCGTAGTGGGAGCGGTCTTAGGTCAAAGGGTTGATTGCAAACCTCAAGTGTTGCATTATGATAGCAAGACCCTTACGGATCCTCTACAAAACTATATGGTCATTAAAACAGAACTTCTTGCTGTAGTGTTTGCTTTAGAGAGGTTTCGATCTTATCTTTTGGGATTCAAGGTTGTGGTGTTCACTGATCATTCAACATTAAAGCATCTTCTTGCTAAAAAGGACACTAAACCTCACCTAATCTGTTGGATTTTGCTACTGCAGGAGTTTATCCTAGAAATTAAAGATAAGAAACGAGTTGAGAATTTGGTAGCAGATCATCTGCCTAGGATCCCTATTGAGGCAACAACCCCTACTAACGATATCAAAGAGACTTTTCCTAATGAGTCTCTGACGGTCGTGGAGGCCATGACTCCTTGGTTCGTTGACATAGTGAACTATCTAGTCATGGTCATTACGCCCAGTACTTGGGACAAGCAGAAGCGAGATAGGCGAAAACCCAGCTTTTCTGCCATTGCATCCTTGATGAAGAACAAAGAAGTGTTCTGAGTTTCTGCCATGACATCCACTGTGGAGGACATTTTAGTGAAAAAAAGATTGCCCATAAGGTTCTTCAGTTTGGCTTTTGGTGGCCCATATTATTCCGAGATGCACATACATATGTGGGCGCATGTTTACGTTGCCAGTAGACGAGAACCATAGGAAAAAGAGATGAGATGCCCCAGCAACCTATTCTCCTAGTTGAGATCTTTGATATTTGGGGCATCGACTTCATGGGTCCCTTTTCTGTATACTTCTGATATGAGTACATCCTTGTGGCTATGGACTATGTATCGAAATGGATAGAAGCCATACCGACGCGAACCAATGACCATTCCATGGTCTTGGATTTTGTTAAGGGTAATATCATTTCCCGGTACAGGTGTTCAAGGACGATCATAAGTGATGGAGGACCTCACTTCAAGAACGTGCACTTCACAACACTACTCCAAAATTTGGGAGTCAATTACTTGATAGCCACACCTTACTATCCCCAAATGAGTGGACAAGTTGAAGTGTCTAATAGGGAGATTAAATGAATTTTAGAAAAAACTGTTAGGCCCGACCAGAAGGATTGGTCTAAAATACTAAATGATTCTTTTTCGGCCTACAGAACCGCATATAAGATACCCTTGGGCAGGTCTCCTTTCCGTCTTGTCTACAGAAAGGCATGCCATCTTCCCATTGAAATCCAACACAAAGCCTATTGGGCTATTAAAAATGTTAACTTAAATCTGGATAAAGCGGGAAAGGCACTTCATGTTATGCTCTATTTAAAATATATAATGCTAATGTGACACTAAGAACATGCATTAACATATATTTTAGGTTAATCAGATGTATGCACATCACACCCGCATGCCTATCTTTTGCTAGTCCCTAGCAAAAACTACATGCTATTTATAAAAGAATTAGGTTGGATTACTCAGGTGCAAATCATTTTCAACATTAAGAAATTTTTACTTAGGACCTGAACTTTCAAAGACACAACAGCTCCCGGGTATCTACCAAAATGCAAACTACCACACTTATTCAGAGAAAGATCTTTTTTCCTTTTCTTGTTTCCTAATTTTTTGGATTTTTCAGTTTAGGGTTACAGAGTGGCTTTCTACGGCCACTCAACCCACCCAAGATTTGATGAGATCCCTAAGTCCTGAGCATCTTTTTGTGAATGTGATAGACTCATTGATTGGCAATCAGAACATACTTCGGGTTTCTATGCCCCTAGGTGACCTTTAAAAGAGAGTTCTGCCTAAAGGTGTATCTTTATGAACGGTAGATTTCTCCCTACTTTTATTTTTTTACGGGGTCAACGCAAGTGTGAATCCAGTGTATATCTTCCCAGCTTATTCTACTTCACCGCTTCCTCCGAAGTGTTTTTGGAATTTTTAGTGCATTTCTTGAGCTGGGTTCTAGACCACAGGTCGATGAGCTGTTACCACTGACAACTTGCCAGCTATACTCATGCAGCGAAGTGTGGCGTATTTCTTTTGTTTCTTTTTTCTTTCTTTTCTCTATTTTCGTTTTCTTTTTCTTTTCTTTTTGACTTTCTTTTCTTTTTTTTAAGTGGCTTCCCTGGTCTAAGATTTACCTAAAGGCAATAAGAAGAGAGTGGTCCAGTGACTGGGCTCCGGACAACCTACTTATGGGATGTTACCTGATCAATTAACTTTAGTAGAGTGCTAATTAGCCTAAGTACATGTAAAATTTGCCTCAATAGATTGCAATTAGAGTTAAGTGTTAGTTTATATTAATTAAAGAATACTTTTGTAAAATTTGGTAAATATATATTTATGCAGGGTCCTGAGTGCAATTCTCTTCTCCTCCACCCGTAGAGCAAACCATCGATGCCTACACCGCTCCATGTGCAACAGCATCACCTCATCGCGTAGGCATTGTTGGAGGAGATCTCGCAAGGCCCAAACGAAATGAGGGAAACTTAGGGCAGATTTGTTAAAGCAAATGCCTACGTGTTAGGTTCAAAAAGGAGAACTATGAGCGTTGAGGAGGCAATCATCATCTCCCTGGCAGAGACGTCTTCTCCATCTCCACCACCATGCAACAGGCAGGCACCATGGGACTTCCGCATGCACTGTGGGACCTTTGGGGAGCTTCTGCTTCCTCTTCTTCCTTCCACCTTCACCCGCCCTCAACATCCTACGCACGGTGACAGTAGCAACCCATCACCACCCTATGCACGCTTGTGCGCGCATCAGCTTCATCGCACAACCACGCCTCTGTGCACCCACCATCGTCCATCACGCCTCCACTACACAAGCGCGTCTCCCATGCATCGCGCACCTACATCTCCCTTCCTCTCACGGACAGCAGGTGTGTCACAACAGCAGTAGTGCACTACCTCCAGCCTACCCTTCTTCTCTACGCGCGGCGCACCTCCTCGCATGACTAGTAGATCCCATGTTTGACGCCTAGCCTTGCGCGTGCAGATGCAGCAACCCATGTCCCCTCCTGCAGCCTATAGCCAGCAATAGGAAGAAGCTCCACCGGCATCAAGCTCTCCATCCAGCTAGTTCTGACCACCTCTTTTCGTGATCCCAACATCAACGTGAAGCCCTCGTTGCGGTGCACTGCCCCTTGACCCTTGCGTCCAGTCGTACCCTCCCCACCATGTGTGCACGAGGGGAACAAACTCCCCTAATTTCCTACAGTAAAGCTTCAATTAGTATTTATGCTAAATTCCTTTGGGGATGTTGCTATTAATTTATTTAAGGCATTAAATTATGGAAAGCAATTTGCATGGATATGCCTCTTGTTTATTTGAATTACTTTTATGAAGGATTCGAAGCATAAGATGAGGTTATTGTAAATAGGGTTTATCCCATTGTAGATTACTAGTTACATTTTTGCTATATGCCGACATCACTATTCACTTGTTAGCAGAATATTATGTTGTGGTGATTTTGCATGTGCACCCTTACATTATTGATTAATTCATTAAATCAAGAAATTATGTTGAAAACACGTGCACCAGTTAGTATGCATACACATTGAGATTCCCTAATAAACAAGACATGATTCACTAGTTTAAGCAGGCTAATTTCTACTTGTGGAGACGACCTAACTCTTCGTGGTTTGAATTATTGAATATTTTTGAAAAGCGATTTTCTACCATGCAACAAACTGCAACGACACGTCATTTCATGCTAAAGTTTTCACTGAAAATGAATATTGCTATTGCAAATGGCGTCGTTGCCGGGAGGAAACATGCCTATTAATTTTTTCAGGAATTTTATGTTATTTTTATGATATTTTGAAAGTTTTTCTGAATTAGTAACTATGGATCTTCTTCTGTGCAAAAACATGCAACGAACGCGATTGGCACGCACGACGGAGGTGATATTTTTGGTGGACCTTGACGCCACCTAGAGGACACAACAGGTGCTTGTGGGCCTCGATCCCATGCACGTAGGCATACGGAGGAGCCTTTGTCTAATTTAGTTTAGATAGACATTAGAACTTAATTTCTGTCTTTTGGATCCTTGTCGGGTATTTTTTGGAGCGTGTTCCCAGTATTTCTTTATTTCTTATCCCTCTTGTATGTGGGAGCATATTTTCGGAAGTGTGTTCCCATTTTATTTAGATTATAGGATTATTCGAATTGTTTGAATTGCATGTTGGTTAGTTAGTTAGATTAGATTTGTTTGCTTCTTATTATTAAAAAAAAAATATTCAAACTGCCTGCTTGAAGCTGCATATCTATAGGGCGACTATCTAGGATTGAATAAGCAGCATCTTAGGTTTCTTTTTGCATTGAAAACATCCTGCACTGAATAAGGTTGGAGTATGTGATAGGTGTTTTTCGCTCAACTCAGTAATTAAGTTAATTTCACTTAATTAAGAGTAGAAGAAATCACTTAGGTAAACTCGAAGTTGAGTCAATTGTGTAGTATAGGGTCAAATTAACCTAACATTTTAGAAATTTTTACTAGTTGAGTCCAGGTCGTTCACTGGGAGGCATAATAATTTTTCTCCAAATTCACTAATTTCCTTTTATCTCTTTAAGTTTAGGAGATAAAACCAGTTTTACTTTTCAAAACATTAATTTTGTCAAAATATTTAACTATAAAAAACATATAAAATTCCATATGAAACATATTTACTCAAAATGTTGTACTTTATTAACAAGTAAACATGCTATTTTTTTAATTTTATTTCATTCTAAGAAATTAAGGCAAAAAGTTATCTAATTAAAGCAAGCCTTTTACAATTACAAACAAAAAGATACCCATGCAAGAGAACATTCATTTATCTCTTCATCTCTCTACAACCTCTAATCTTCTTCTTTCTTTCTTTTCTTCTCTGTCGAGCTCTTTCTTTTCTTATGTTGTTCCTACCTTCTTATCTTCCTTTAGTTCTTCTTTTTCCCTTTAATCTTCTCCTGCCTTCTCTTCTTCCCTTAGTTTTTCTCCTTTGTTCCTTACTTTTTCCTTAACACTTCTTAGCGTCTGCACCCTTTTCTTCCTTAGCCTTTGCATCCTTCAGCACTTGGCTTTCTTCAGCAGCTTCCCATTCCCTAAGCTTTCAGCTGAATCGGGTATTTTTTTACTTTTTAAACCAAAATTTTTTGTATTTGCGGCAAGGTCCTTTCGAGGATACATAGCACCCTGAGATCAGGTTGGGACCAGACCCTACTCGGTCCTCGCCTAATCTCAGTTAGGTTGGTTTTGGTTCATTCATTAATTGATTCACAATCTCGAGCCGCATTGGTACAACCCGGCCTCCCAGGCCAAACACTCGCCCTCCTAGGGCACATTCACATCTGCACACACGCCCCCAAGTGCGCACACACCCGCAGGCTAACGCCCACACACTCCGATACAATGCTCAGATCAGATCAGAATCGGAACTGGTGCACCAAGTGCTGACGACTGCATAGCCATAGGAACAAAATAGTTTTATACCTAGGCGTGTGCTCATAGATATCCGAGGTGGGACAAACATTCCCCGTCTAGACCCGAATTCAATCGATCATAACTTCCTACCTAGAGCTCCAAATTGGATGATTTAAAGTTCGTTGGAAAGCTCTAAGGGTAATATACACAATTTTAAGGTCAATTTAATGTTTTATTCATGTTTTGTTCTTCAATTTAAGAGATGAAATCAGGGGTTTCTATGGGTTTTATAAAAGCCTGGAAAGTGTTTTAACTTAGGGAAGTCCTCAAATGGACTTCTCTCATCTATTAGAAGGTTTGTATACATTATATAAACAATTCCACTTCTATTAGGATGGATTTTAAGTTCTTAAGACCTACAGAACCTACAGAGAAGCTTTTCTCTTCTCTGAAAACTTTAGAGGTTGATTTTCAGATATCAATTTATGCAACAGACACTTTAAAGTGTTCCTAATCTATTTACATTAATTCTAAAGGTTATAAATAATCAATCTGGGTAGGTTTTAGGTTTGAATTTCAACAGAACAGTGCTTCTGTTAGTTTGGGTTTGAGAATAACCCAAATTGGCAGGAACATAATTTCCACACATTACATCATCTGAGCTTACTTAAATTGATTTCAGATCATCAAATAAGATTCCAGAAACAACTTGCACATCTCAATTCCTTAATTCAAGCTCAGAACACCATTATCAGACTCAAGTTTGACTATAGAAGCTCGAAAATTGACTTTTTGTTTAAAGCTTCTTCCTAAGAAATTAATGCCTCAATCAGAGTCTCTTCATCATCTGGAACTCACTTAGATCTTTAAATTTCTGTTTCAACCTTAATTCCTAGTGATTCAGGCTTGCCACCTGAACGAAAAAAAGTTTTTGTTCGACAGAGTTATTTAGTGGCAGTTACAGTGTTTTGAGAGTTAAAGTAGCTTCAGTGCTTTGCACTAAAGCTTCTGAGTTCCTTAAGTGTTTCTCAAATCTCATATAACAGACTTCTCCAACTCACCAGAGTTGGGGAAGATGAAGTTACATCTAAAGCTCTAGTGATTGAAACCTTAAACAAATATCTTTAAAATGATCAGTAATCCTTATTTTATTATTCTGGAGTCACTTAACAAGTTTAAGAGGCTGTAACACATCTTTGGCTCGTCGGAGCTCCTGTGAGTTCAGAAAATATAAATTTCATGTACAGATTGACAAAATTAATTATTTTTAATCCAAAAGATGATTCTAAGGTTTCAAGTAACCACCTTATCACATTAAATTCCTCGTTTGTTTATTAAAATAAAAAGTTTGACAGTAAGTTCGTTTCTTAAAACTTTGATTGGTTTAAGCTCAGGACTTTATTTAACTACTCGATTGGGAAGTTAAATCAAGTCAACAGATGTTATTAGTCATAAATATATGTTTAATTTATAATTTGAAATGTTCTTGAGCTGCCATGGACAGCAAACTAAGAAACTTAAATTAAATTTGGGCGTTTAATTATAGATGATAATAATAGGTAATATAATGTCGATTAGGGTTCATTGGTGGTGATAGGTGGTGAAAGAACCCAATGAAGGTGGAATTAGATCAACTTCTATCACCATGGACAGTGAAGCAGTCGGTGAAGGTGAGATTTGAATTAGGCGTTTAGGTGATTCAATTAAACTATTTAGTGACTTAGAAGTGAGCATGGAAGTTAAAAGAAGGTGAACAGTGAGTTAAAAGACAAAATTAAGATCTCTGGCGAGCTTAAGGAACTCGCCGAAGTTGGAAGAGATGAAGTTAAATCCTACAATTACTCTAACCTAACTAACTAAACTAACTAACTAAGCTAGCCTACTCCAACTCCTACTCCTAGTCTATTGTTACCTGGACGAAGGGGTCAATAGGGTTCCGCTGAAGTTTCATAGTGGACGACAAAGTTAGAGGGTTGAAGAAAGATCTCCGGCAGGCAAATTTGAGGTGGAGCGGAGGAATCCTAGGGTCGGTGCCATTGTCAGAGGTGCAGAAGACCACGGCGAATTTCCTCGGCTACTTAAGGTGGACGAAGGAAGTCGGAAGATGAAATGGGGAATCGTCGAAGGTTTGGAAGAATAGCCTATCGAAGTCAGCTACAGTGTTAGAAGAGGGAAGGGAGCCAACTTGCTAAAATCAGAGGTGTGGCGGGGTATTTATAGTAGTTTGCGGCGAAGAGAGAGGCGGGTTCTGGCCGAAGAAGAAGCTCGAGCAGCTTAACCTCCGTCGTCATCTCCGACGACGGTGAGGTTAACTCCCAATGAAAAATAGGATTTTCGGTTAATCCAGGCCGATGGATCAAGTGGAGGTGGTGAGCACAAGCTGCAAGAGCTTGGGTAAAGAGGAATGATGTCGGCAGGGCGGTGATCGCGCTATGTGATGACTCTCTGCCGCCAGCCGTTCGTTTGGCTGGAGAAGAAGAAGAAGACGAAGAGGGACTTAGAAGTAATAAAACTTAAGGACCTATATTTGAAATAAAGACTCAACTGTAATGAAAATTAAGGACTAAAATGTAAACCCTGGTTTTGAAGGTTTATTTTAATTTTAATCTTTTTTAACTTTTTATATATGTTAGTAAATAAGGTAAATATTATGTTTACACCTTGAATTTACATTTTTGACCTTTTTATATTAATTTATTAGATTAAGTAAAATCACTTAAGTTATTACATATTTAGGTATACATTATATTTAAGTTACTTATCTTATTAATTAAGGAAATGATTAGTATGAGTTCGAATCCAATTCTTATCTAAATTATTAATAATGTTAATTGAATTATAAAATTCCATTTTTAACTTATTTTAAGGTCCTTAACTAAATATCCCTTATTCTATAATTAACCCTTATATATTCATAACCTTAGCTAATTAACTAGGAAGATTAGTTAATTAGGGGTAATTAGAGATCATGATGAGTGTCTCATCATACCCCCAAGACAAAGTTTTGCTAGTCCCTAGCAAAATTAACTAAGACTATGATGATTTAGAGCACTTGGGTTTAAATTATTAGTAAATATGTAGAGGAAAGCTTAGGTCAGAAATTTTCTAAGTTTAATATAAATGATTAATTTATAGAGCATGTGTGAAAATTTTCTTACTTAGAATTATACTTATATCATTTTCAAAACACACTGAAAATAATTTGTAAACAAGAATTTTATTCGAAATTAGAATTCTTCAAAAATCTCATAATCTTTGTAACTATTCTTAACTCAAATTAGAATACAAAGTGTTTTAAGAAAAACAAAACTTAAGGATTGAGAATTAAATTTTAACTCAAAAGCTCAAATAGATTTAAGTTAATCCCTTGTTTATGATATTTGATTTTTATCAATATAAGTTCAAGCAAATTAACCAGATACTCATTATTAATCAAACTTAGAGTAGTAAAACTCTAATTTCTAGCCTACAACACTAAAGATTAACTTCTAGACCTAGGGTTCTGTCAATTCTTCTCCTTTAGGTCTCAACTTAAAATCTTTAAAACCCAATTTCTTAGGCTTCACTGCCCAATACCAAGGTTCAGTAGCTATGATTTTAAAACATCTGTGCTTAGTGAAGAGAATTGTCCAAAAGACATCCAAAGTTGCAAAAATCCAGATCTTAAGACATCACTTTCGAATCCCATTTATTCGAATTCAAGCATTTGGCTTGGCCTTACTCAGGTTTGGTTGCTTTCTCCTCACCAGTTTTCTATCCCGAGCTCAACACTTTTTGTGTATATCTCCCCGATGGACCATTAGGTCTCTTATTCCTAATATCTTTTTTCTCCATATTTTTTTTTCTCCTTTTCTATAGGTTAGAACACCCATTTGTAGCGAGGTGTTCTTTTTATTTGATGGAAGGAAGGGTAGCATCCATTTGTAACAAGATTCTTTTATTTATTTAGGGAAAACTGCATAAGTACCCATTTTTAGCAAGGCACTTAACTGCAGGGTGTTTTGTTTAGTTTTTCTTTTTCTTTTCCTTTTCCCCCCTTCTCATTTTTCTTACTAACATTAGTCTCCAAATCCTTTTTCTAGGTGAGTGGCACATCCTTCACCGTTTCAAGAATCGTCCCACGAAAATCCTTGGACTAAATGGGATTCAGAATAGATCTCTTAACCTCTATGTTGTCGTGGTCACAGATGTCAACAAGACAATTCTATGTGAGTGAATTTTAGATGTTTAGGTTACTTAGCTCTCAAACTAGAGCTTGGACAACAATACCCTTTACTCTTAAGTTCTTCAAATTTTTAGTTTCCTCCAACAAGATCCGTCAAGATAAAATTTACCAAGTCTAGTTATTTATCTCTAGCTTGTAAGTTTTGTAAACTAAAATTCTACCAACTCTCTATCTAATTAACTCTGAATATCTGACTTTTTACTTAACTTTATGATAAAATCAAATTTCAAAAATCAAAAGATTACTTAATCTATTTGATTAAAAGTTATAATTCAATTCCAAAACTTAAGTTTAAAATCTTAACACAGTTAGTTTCTTAATTCAAGTAAGAATAGAAAAATAAATCTTTAAAAGATTTAAAAGATTCCTAAATTCAAATAAAATATTATTTTAGAAATTTTAAACACAAAAGTGTCTTTTTACAAAATGTTTAAGTAAAAATCTATTTAAGAATTGAATGCTCTTAAATACTTATATATATTATATATATTTTAAACTTCTGACCAAAAAGAAAATTAAAGCTCCTAATTATAATATATATACATTCTTCTTCTCTTCTTTATTAATAATGAATATTCCCCTCTTATTATTTCTATGAATTTTCTTTTTATTTTTATTTATATAAGATTTTTAATGTTTATAATTTTTTCTTTTAAAAATTTTTCAAATTTTTATGAAATTTTTGAGTTTTTAAAATTTTTATCATTTTATTTTTTTCTATTTCTTTAAATTTCGTTGATATTTGATTTTTATGTATTTTTATTTTTAAACACTTAAAGTGAAAATTTCATTTCAACACCGCCTCAAGCCAAAATTTTACAATGCCCTCATTGTAAGAAGGGTGAAAAATATGAAGCGAAATTTTAAATGTAAGTGTATAAGAGAATCAAAAAGGATGAAAATAGGAAACAGATATATATAGGTGCTAAGTTTTACACCTTCAGCTAGGCGTAAACCCTAGTAAAGAACTCCTAAAAGGAATAGGTATACGGTAAAAATATAGGAGTTATGAAAGAATTAGGTAAAAAAGAAAAAGAAAACATATTAAACCACCCAATCAAAATTTGTCCAAAAATTACCTGGAATAGATCTCGCAGATCCTAGAATCAGATTCTCATGAAAAATCTCAGAAGAATTAGAGTGAATCTTACGTGAAGAATAGATCTGATTTAGGTTGAGATATAAAAAGTTTAAGATTAAGGCAATTCAAAAAAATGTTTCCACCAAGTTCAGAAGATCAGCAAAATCAGTTTTGGTTTTCAATAATAGGTGGGTTATTTTGGCACAAAATAGGTTGCTGATGCGGGTTTGATGGGTTATTTTCAGGTAATATGGAGGATGGGTTATGATTAGAATCAAAGGCCTGATTAATGAAGTGGACTTGGCCTCGATTTAGCCTAGGATTTGGCAGATTCCTAGGATTCGGAATTGGATGAGATGGAAGAGTACCTGGTTGACGAGTGTTAGCCAAAGGCGTGATTTGATTTCATAAATCAGCCAATTCTACCTTACATTGCCTATGAACCTCAGCGAGAGCTTCAGCATTTTGTCGCTGGCTCTCTGACACAGCTCCTAAAATCTGGTCTAGCTGTGTATCTCTATTTGGCCTAGAGTAATTCTGCATACTCATCGTGCTAGGCCTTAAATTTGATTGCTGAGGGGCAATGGAGGTGGGTTAAAATGGGTCTGATTTGGATAATTTAGTCTTTGATTTTGATTTGGATCAGCCCAAGAAAAATTTGGGTGGCTTCTCCATCCAAGATTATAGGAATTCGAATATAGGTTTGGTCTTCGAATATTTTCCTGGATGGCGTGTAAACCTAAAAGATATGGCGTGTTTTCTGCAACAGTTAAGGGTGGGGAAAAGGGTGGGTAAGATTGTGGGACAAAGGTCCCTCCTTTGGTTGGTGAAGGAGTAGATAGAAAACCCAAGAAAGATGGATCTCTAGAATCCGGATTATTCACAAATTCCCTCCCTGTGGAAATTTGCAAAATAGGTAAATACGCAGGATTCGTAGCAAGTAGAGGCGTAAGATTCTTCATTGTGTTTCTAACCTCGTCGAGATGCTTTGCTATGATATGGACTTTGTATAGTTTTTTTGCAATAATCTCTAAATCCTTTGAACTGGACGGATTACCGATCTCGTGAATGCCCTTATGCAGATTTTGGTGATTCGTATTCATGCCCCGAAAAAATTGCGACATTGATGCATTACTGATCGAGTTTTCCACCATCCCTTCAAATAATTCTGAAGCGGATTCTACGTCGCGATTTAGAAAATTCCCTCCACAAGTGGCATCGACTAGATTGCAAATGCCCTCTTGTAAACCATAATAAAAGATATGCATAAGTTGCCAACGAGGGATGTCACGATGTGGGCATTTCCTTTGCAATTCATGAAAACGTTCCCATGCTTCATGAATTGGTTCTCCTTGATTTTGATTGAAAGTAGTAATATGTCGCCTTAAAGCATTGGTTCGACCAATTGGAAAGAATTTCTTCAAAAATGCAGATTCGAGTTCAGCCCAAGTTGAGATTGGTCTTTCTATAGTTCAATACCAATAAGCTGCTTTATCTTTAAGGCTAAAAGAGAACATTTTCATTAGTAGGATTTCCCTATTTTGATTTCGAGGACCAAGAGTTTGAGATAGATTTTTAAGATCTTCAATATGTTGAAATGGATTCTCTGATGTAAATCCGTGAAAGTGGGGGATTAAACTTATAATGTTTGGCTTTAATTCTAGATCATTTTCCCTAATAGGAATCCTAACATTAGGCTCTACTTGTGCATTAGATGGGTTATAATAATCTCTAAGTAGAGACCTAGGATGATTGATTGGTAAATCATGATTTTCAAAACCCGCCTCAGGTCGAGGTGAAGAACAGGTTTGCAAAGTTTGTAAATTATTTAAGGCTGCTGTTAATAAATTGATTTGTCTTGTTTGCTCTAAAATCCTAAGGTTCTGATTCAGGAGTGCCTCATGAACATCAAAAGCAGGCATCTCCCCCTGACCAGAAGAAGAAGGGATCTCAGGATTAAGATTCTGCATTGGATCCAAAGAAGTTGATGGATTAGATGAGAAAACCATTGGTTTCTTATCTGCAACCGGCCTAGGATCACTTGTCAACGGTGGTGCGAGAGGCGGATGCAAGGATCGCCTCCCGTCCATAAATGGAAAATAAATGCAAAGGCACATGCACACCACCGATACAAAAACAGCAGCACAAAAAAAAACCTGCAAAACAGCGCAAAAGGCATGGCTTTTGCTCTTCTTTAAAAGGAAAGAAGAAATTCCTAAAGTACGCAAAGTAATTTGACATAAACAAATAGAGTAACAGTATCAAAATATGCATCCTAATTTGTGACTACGCAAGTGCGTACCTTAAAGCTCAAAGGTCTAAGGTCTAGGATCGAAATCGCTCACTACTGGCTCCCCAGGGCTCTAGTAGTGAGACAGACTTGTAGCTCTTTGGCCAAAGCCCTAAGAGGTGCAAAGAGGAGAGATAGAAAAATAGACTCGTGTGACTCTAGTGATCGCACTGTGTGCGCGATAACATGAAATAGACGATAGTGATATAAAAACCAGCATGCATTTTGCAAATAGATTTAAGTCACCAATTTTACTTCCTCTTTTTAGTTAGTCTTTTTCAGAAATATATCAATTAAACTACAATGGCCGCTTTTTATATCTTTCAAACAAAAATATGTGGTCTTTTTAAATCTCAAAGATAGGGATCTACGTGGGTTTTCACGTGTTTTCTCGCTGATGCGAGAAAAATAGTTAAAAAAATTTTCCCGAGTCAGATCGTACTTAATGCTAGCAAGAAATGCACTCCTAAGAGTGTATGCCTATGTTATGCTGCTGCTAGTCAGATAGAGATGTATTTTTGTATTTTTATTATTATTATTATTATTTTAAATGCAACAGACAAAAGATTAAGAAATACTCACTAAGAATGAAAACAACAAAACTTAATCCCGCCTTCTCCTGAGATTACTTGCAAAGGTAAACCTGAAAAGAAGACAGAAAATAAAACAAAAACAAAACAAAACACACTAATTAGAACAAAAGTTTGTAAAAACAAACTATTTACAAAATACCTCCTAATTAAACAATTAATCCTTTTTAAAATTTAGTGAGTGAAAATATTTCCTCCACGGCAACGGCGGCATTAAAATGATGGTTAGACGAAGCAATACCAGGGAATATTTTGATGAGTGCAGTGAGTCAAAATATTTCGTCCCCGGCAATGGTGCCATTTTAAAATGGTGGTTGTTTTTCACTCAACTCAGTAATTAAGTTAATTTCACTTAATTAAGAGTAGAAGAAATCACTTAGGTTAACTCGAAGTTGTGTCAATTATGTAGTATAGGGTCGAATTAACCTAAAATTTTAGAAACTTTTACTGGCAGAGTTCAGGTCGTTCACTGGGAGGCATGATAATTTTTCTCCAAATTCACTAATTTCCTTTTATCTCTTTAAGTTTAGAAGGTAAAACTAGTTTTACTTTTAAAAACATGAATTTTGTCAAAATATTTAACTTTAAAGAACATATAAATTCCGTATGAAACATATTTACTCAAAATGTTGTACTTTATTAACAAGTAAACATGCTATTTTTTTAATTTTATTTCATTCTAAGAAATTAAGGCAAAAAGTTATCTAATTAAAGCTTGCCTTTTACAATTAAGAACAAAAAAATACCCATGAAAGAGAAAATTCATTTATCTCCATCTCTCTACAGCCTCTAATCTTCTTCTTTCTTTCTTTTCTTCTCTGTCGAGCCCTTTTTCTTCTTATGTTGTTCCTGCCTTCTTATCTTCCTTTAGTTCTTTTTCCCTTTAATCTTCTCCTACCTTCTCTTCTTCCCTTAGTTTTTCTCCTTTGTTCCTTACTTTTTCCTTAACACTTCTTAGCATCTGCACTCTTTTCTTTCTTAGCCTTTGCATCCATCAGCACTTGGCTTTCTTCAGCGGCTTCTCTTTCCTTAAGCTTTCAACTGAACCGGCTTATTCTTTACCTTTTAAACCAAAAATTTTTGTATTTGCGGTGAGGTCCTTTCGAGGATACACAACACCCTGGGATCAGGGTGGGACCAAACCCTACTCGGTCCTCACCTAATCTCAGTTAGGTTGGTTTTGGTTCATTCATTAATTGGTTCACAATCTCAAGCCGCATCGGCTCAACCCGGCCTCCCAGGCCGAACACTCGCCCTCCTAGGGCACATTCACATCCGCACACATGCCCCTAAAGCTGCACACACCCGCAGGCTAATGCCCACACACTCAAATACAATGCTCAGATCATATCAAAATTGGAACCGGTGTGCCGAGTGCTGACGACTGCATAGCCATAGGAACAAAATAGTTTTATACCCAGGCACGCGCTCGTGGATATCCGAGGTGGGACAAACATTCCCCATCCATACCTGAATTCAATCGATCATAACTTCCTACCTAGAGCTCCAAATTGGATGATTTAAAGTTCGTTGGAAAGCTCTAAGGGTAATCTACACAATTATGAGGTCAATTTAATGTTTCATTGATGCTTTGTTCTTCAATTTAAGAGATGAAATCAGGGGTTTCTGCGGGTTTTATAAAAGCTTGGAAAGTGTTTTAACTCAGCGAAGTCCTCAGATGAACTTCTCTCATCTATTAGAAGGTTGTATACATTATATAAACAATTCCACTTCTGTTAGGATGGATTTTAAGTTCTTAAGAGCTACAGAACCTGCAGAGAAGCTTTTCTCTTCTCTGAAAACTTCAGAGGTTGATTTTCAGATATCAATTTGTGCAACAAACACTATAAAGTGTTCCTAATCTATTTAGATTAATTCTAAAGGTTATAACTAATCAATCTGGGCAGGTTTTAGGTTTGAATTTCAACACAACAGTACTTCTGTTGGTTTGGTTAGAAAATAACACAAATTGGCAGGAACATAATTTTCACACATTACATCATTTGAGCTTACTTAAATTGATTTCAAATCATCAAATAAGATTATAGAATCAACTTGCACATCTTAATTCCTTAATTCAAGCTCAGAACACCATTATCAAACTCAGGTTTGACTATAGAAGCTCGAAAATTGACTTTTTGTTTAAAGCTTCTTCCTAAGAAATTAATGCCTCAATCGGAGTCTCTTCATCATCTGGAACTCACTCAAATCTTTAAATTTATGTTTCAACCTTTATTCTTAGGGATTCAGGCTCGCCGCTTGAACGAAAATAAGTGTTTGTTCGATAGAGTTATTCAGTGGTAGTTACAGTGTTTTGAGAGTTAAAGTAGCTTCAGTGCTCCGCACTGAAGCTTCTGAGTTCCTTAAGTGTTTCTCATATTTCATATAACAGACTTCTCCAACTCGTCGGAGTTGGGGAAGATGAAGTTACATCTAAAGCTCCAGTGATTGAAACCTCAAACAAATATCTTTAAAATGATCAGTAATCCTTATTTTATTGTTCTGGAGTCAGTTAACAAGTTTATGAGGCTGTAACACATCTTTGGCTCGCCAGAGCTCCGGTGAGTCTAGAAAATATAAATTGCATGTACAGATTGACAAAATTAATTATTTTTAATCCAAAAATGATTATGAGGTTTCAAGGAACCTCTTTATCATATTAAATTCCTCGTTTGTTCATTGAAATAAAAGGTTTGACAGTAAGTTCATTTCATAAAAATTTGGTTGGTTTAAGCTTAGGACTTGATTCAACTACTTGATTTAGAAGTTAAATCATGTCAACAGATGTTATTAATCATAAATATATGTTTAATTTATAATTTGAAAAGTTCCAGAGCCACCATGGACAGCAAACTCAGAAACTTAAATTAAATTTGGGTGTTGAATTATAGATGATAATAATAGGTAATATAATGTCGATTAGGGTTCATTGGTGGTGATAGGTGGTGAAAGAACCCAATGAAGGTGGAATTAGATCGACTTCTGTGACCATGGACAGTGAAGCAGTCGGTGAAGTTGAGATTTGAATTTGGAGTTTCGATGATTTAATTAAACTATTTAGCAATTTAGAAGTGAACATGGTAGTTATAAGAAGGTGAACAGTGAGTTAAAGGAAAAAATTAAGATCTTTGGTGACCTTAAGGAACTCGCTGGAGTTGGAAGAGATGAAGCTAAATTCTACAATTACTCTAACCTAACTAACTAAACTAACTAACTAAGCTAGGATACTCCTACTCCTACTCCTAGTCTACTGTTACCTGGACGAAGGGGTCAATAGGGTTCCGCCGAAGTTTCATAGTGGATGACGAAATCAGAGGGTTGAAGAAAGATCTCCAGCGGGTGAATTTTAGGTGGAGCGGAGGAATCCTACAGTCGGCGCCTTTGTCAGAGGTGCGGAAGACCACGGTTAATTTCCTCGGCTACTTAAGGTGGACGGAGGACGTCGGAAGATGAAATGGGGAATCGCCGGAGGTTCGGAAGAATAGTCTATCGAAGTTGGCTACAGTGTTAGAAGAGGGAAGGGAGCCAACTTGCTAAAATTAGAGGTGTGAGGGGGTATTTATAGTAGTTTGCGGCGAAGAGAGAGGTGGGTTCTGGCCGAAGAAGCTCGAGGAGCTTAACCTCCATCGTCATCTCCGACGATGGTGAGGTTAACTCCCACTGAAAAATAGGATATTCAGTTAATCCAGACCGATGGATCAAGTGGAGGTGGTGAGCACAAGCTGCAAGAGCTTGGGTAAAGAGGAATGATGTTGGCAGGGCGGTGATCGCGCGATGTGATGACTCTCTGCCGCTAGCCATTCGTTTGGCTGGAGAAGAAGAAGAAGACGAAGAGGGACTTAGAAGTAATAAAACTTAAGGACCAATATGAGAAATAAGGACTCGACTGTAACGAAAATTAAGGACTAAAATATAAACCCAGGTTTTGAAGGTTTATTTTAATTTTAATCTTTTTCAACTTTTTATATATGTTAGTAAATAAGGTAAATATTATGTTTACACCTTGAATTTACATTTTTGACCTTTTTATATTAATTTATTAGATTAAGAAAAATCACTTAAGTTATTACATGTTCAGGTATACATTGTATTTAAGTTACCTATCTTATTAATTAAGGAAATGATCAGTATGATTTCGAATTCAATTGTTATCTAAATTATTAATAATGTTAATTGAATGATAAAATTCCATTTTTAACTTATTTTAAGGTCCTTAACTAAATATCCCTTATTCTATAATTAACCGTTATATATTCATAACCCTAGCTAATTAACTAGGAAGACTAGTTAATTAGGGGTAATTAGAGATCATGATGAGTGTCTCATCAGTATGGTACGTCTTTTTCTTGAGCATCAATTACCTACCAAGCATCTGCATTGAACCTAAATCTAGGAACACTAAAGTCCTTGAATCGAATTAATTCAGTGGTCACTTTAAAAATTGGGACTGCTAAGAGGTTGGACCTTAAAATCTATGACTTAAAATTTTATGCAAAAGGATCTTGTTGTGAGATTTCAAAACTCATAACATAAACATATGATTGCACACCTGAGACACTATGCATCTCACACATAAGGTCACTAGATAAATTTCTTCCTCTCCTCTTTGCTCTACAAGGGAAGTTAGTCAAAAATCAACAAGCCTATCCACCAAGTTACTTTGGTTCCTCGTGCGTGGGCTCGATTCAAGACTTCCATCCCTTGCGAGTAGGCTGTATGCACCAATGAAGGTCGACCTAGGAAGCGTAATTCTTGCAAAACTTGTTTGGCCACCAACTGAGCTCCTCTGACCTAGAATCAACTAGAAATAGATCCTAATGTATTTGCATTTGTTTTGACAGTGGTAGGAAGTTTTTGTTAGTTCATCCTCTCATATATAATATTTTAATGATTTTACAAAATGAAGAAAAAGAAATAAAATCTAAGCATAGCATATTTTTCTCTCTGTAATAACACAATTGCAGGTTTCATGGAGTTTTCGAAGATGGAAGATTAAAAGCGTGAAGACTAAGTAGCATAGGTATTGTCATAAGTCATAGCCTTTTTATGTAAGCTTTCAAAAGTTGTAATGTTCATTTTATTTGATGTCTTGAGATGCTGTAAAGTGCCCCCAAAAATAACTTATGAATAGCTAACTTAGGATAAATTAGAATCAAAATCCTAACACTAAGAGCGAAATCAGACGTCCATAAAAATTGTTAGACACCTGATTTTCAACTTTAAGATGTCTGACAAGTGTTTTAGACATCTAATTACCTATAGCTCTACCTTTAGTTTCTGACTTCATAAACATCAGTCGAAGCAATCTTCTATCAAACGTCCATAGTCTCATCCAAATGTCTGATACTCTACCTGGACGTCCTCAAAACAACCATTAGACTAAGGACCTATCTTCCTTCTATTCATAACAGGCAAAATACATTTTTAGATGCCTGGACATGATTTCAGAAGTATACCTTTGGACCGTTCTCATCCATTTTTGTTTGTATCTCATAACGAACCAAAGATCTTCTATCAGATATCCTAGGTAAGTCCTTTTTAGGTTTCCATATGTCTAGGGAATCCCATAGACGTCCATACAGATGTTCGTTCCTTCAGATCTAGAACCCTATTTGGATCTGGTCAAAACAGGAACAAATCCACACATAATTAGATGTCCAATAATTTTATTAGACGTCTTATGTGAAAATATCAGACATCCTTGTTTCAATCCAATGAAACCAGTACAACCTGGTTAATAGTATTAAACGACCATAATTGTAATTAGACATCTTATAAGACATCTGATCCTAAAATTAGATGTCTTCTATTGCTGTTAGATGTAGTCTCTTGGGATTTGCCTCCAACGGCTAGGAGATCTCTCCCAAGTGTTCTTGAAGGTTCCAAACTTGCCTATAAATAGACTACGATCCCTCTTAGGAAAAACCCACCTCTTGAGATTCAATTCCCTTAGAAAAATCACTTGCTCACTACTCTTAGCCTCCTCTTGTCCTTGTGTTGCGCCAACACTCTGATCAAAGGGCAAACCCACACTCCTAGTTCACTCCGTTCTGCAAATTGTTAGGGAGTTCTCTTTATGCTTAATAGATAAGGAAGTAATCAAAGTATTGGGGTGCTCTATAGGTGTTATTTTAATTCTTACTTTTGTACTTTGGGTATCCGGCCTGTTGGGTCCCTGTCTCTTCATTGTAAAGGGAGAAACCTCCATTTAGGGATCGGAGGGGGGATTTGTAATTGAGGTACACTACCCTCGTTTAAGAAGTGTGGTTAGTGGATTGATCACTTTGTGATCAAAAATCCTAAGTCAAGGGATTGGCTTCGGTGGTGGTTTTCACTCGTCCTGGGTTTCCACCTAAAAACCTGGTGCTACTTTTTGTGATTGAATTTTTTGTATTACAATATTTATTAAATTCACTATTCACCCCCCTCTAATGCAATTTCATTTGGTATCAGAGCAGGTTTTCCGCTTTCAGGAGAAAAATCCGCAGAAAGATCACATGGAGTGGAAAGTCATTTCCACTGGCAAATTTGAGGGGCAATCCACCACCCAACCACCACTCTTTGAAGGGATGAACTACACTTACTGGAAGCTGAGAATGAAGATGTGGCTTCAAGCTAATGATTTCTCCGTTTTGGAGAAATGTGAATCCACATACGTCATTCTCGAGAAAGCAGAAATGGGATACACAATGGAGCAAATTCATCACCTTAGACTGAATGCTAAGGCAATGAACTCACTCTACTATGCACTCAACTTGGTGGAATTCAACTGCATTAGCCAATGTAAAATCGTCCACGAGATTTGGAGAACCTTAGAGGTAACTCACAAAGGTACGTCTAGAGTTAAATCCTCAAAGATTAACTTGTTATCACAGGAATTCGAAGCCTTTTCTATGAAGGAAAATGAAAGACTTGGGGGCATGTACACCCAATTCACATTAATTGTGAATAACCTCATGTCACTAGGAAAGACATTTATAAAGGCAGAGCTTCAAGGGAAGCTCCTTCGCTCCCTTGGACCTGAGTGGGAGCAAAAGTAACGACAATAGAAGTAGCCAACCAAGTAGAGGATCTAGACATGGAAAATCTACTTAGGAATCTCATGGCTTATGAATAAAAAATGGAGCAAAAGAAGAAATCTATCCCATCGGAGCCAATGAAGAGGACTTTAGCCTTCAAAGCTACTTCGGATGTTGAGGTAAGTACTGATGACAAAGAATTTGTTTTATTAGCTAAAAAGTTTAAAAAGTTCCTCAGAAATAGAAAAGAGATAAAGGGAAAGAAAAGAGAGGAAGAACCTCTAGTTTGCTATAATTGCAAGAAGAGAGGTCAGAAAAGGAAAGATTGTCCCTTACTCAAAAGGGTTAATGAGAAGAAATCCAAGAAGTCTTCTGACTACAAGAAGATCTCCAAGCCTAAGGGATTCAAGAAGAAGGCATTCCAAGCAACTTGGGATGACTCCACCTCCAAAGAAGAAGAGGAGGAAACAAATGAAGAAATGACATGATTGGGATTAATGGCAACAAAAGATGCATCTGAGTTTGAATCTGTGGAACTTGAGGTAAACTCTATTCTTTAGATGAATTACAAGATGCCTTTGATTCATTATATCTTGATCTTAAGATAATAAAAACCCAAAGCAAAGTTTTAAAAGAAGAAAACTTAGAGAATAAGAAACTAATCAATGATCTTGAAGACAAGAATCTAATTCCTACAAAAGAAACCACTGCCTTAAATATGCAAATAAGAAATCTAATGATTGAAATGGAGTCATTAACAAATGATTTTTATAGGGCAATGAGTGAACAAAAATTTCTAGATAGAGAAGAATTACTCGACAAAATCCATGTGCTTAAAAAATCAAACTCCTTTGAAAAGGATGAAAATAGCTTACTTAGGGTAGAGATTAGTGGATAAGAAGATAAACTAGACATAATGAAAATAGAGATAAATCACCTTAAAGAAAAATCAAATCAACTTCTTGAGGGCCTAGCCAAATTTACAAAGGGGAAAGATAACTTGGACAAGCTCATTGCCCATCAAAAACCTTCCTCAAGTAAATTTGGACTAGGCTTTTATGAACCTAGTCAAAGTGAGCTGAGAAAGGACCCTCGTCTAAAGGAGACCGCTGACAAATACGGATCCACATTGCAGTGGACACTGAAAAGACAACTCTCACTTTGTTTTGTAGGGATGAAAGGACATTATAATGTCAGAAATTGGATATACAAAATGAAGGATAGATGACTCAAATTAGAAAGACTTATAGAAACACCATGTCAACAACAAAGATCTTTTGTAGGAGGGAAGAGGTCTACAAGAAAGAAGACATGGAGATCACCACCATCAAGGAGGCTGATGGGTGATGGACTCCAGTTGCTCCAAACATATGATGAGAGACAAGCACCTATTTTTGGACCTTCAACCAATGGATGGAGGAATGGTTACAATTAGCAACAACAACAAGGGTCATATTATTGGCCTTGGTAAAATAGGTAACCCTCTCTCTCCCATCTCAAATGTTTCTCTAGTAAAAGGACTAAAACATAATATTTTAAGTCTTATTCAAATTTATGATAAGGGTTTTAAGGTAGTATTTACTTCAAAAATGTTTGAAATTATGCATGCATTAACCAATGAAACCCTTCTTAAGGGAACTAGATTCAAAGACATTTATATTGTAGAATTTGATAAAGATAGCACTTATGAATGTCTTTAAGCAAATAATGAGTTAAGTATATGGCATAGAAGATTATGACATTTTCATACGAAACTAGTTCAAAAGCTAGCTAAACATGAACTAGTCCGAGGTCTTCCTAAAGGAAAATTTTTAAATGAGCATATCTATGGTTCTTGTAAATTTGGTAAAATTATGAAATCCAGTTTTAAAAGCAAAGAAGTTATATCTACATCAAGAACTTTAGAACTATTTCACCTAGATCTGTTTGGACCAACAAAATATGAGAGCATTAGTGGATGCAAATATTTCCTTGTGATTGTAGTTGATTTTTCGAGGTTTTCATGGTTCTCCTTCTTGAGATCCAAAGAAGGAGTATTTTTCATCTTTTTTGTTTTTGGTAGGAAGGTTCAAACGGAGAAAGGCTACCAAATCACTCGTATCTGTAGTGATCATGGGGATGAGTTTGAAAATTCCTTGTTTGATAATTTTTGTCAAGATCATAGTATTGCTCGTGAGTTTTCTTTTCCCCGAACACCTCAACAAAATGTGGTGGTTGAGAGAAAGAATCATACTCTTCAAGTGTATGCTCGAACATTGCTCATAGACTCGGGGTTACCGAAGTACTTTTGGGCCAAGGCAGTTAACACGGCTTGTTACATGTTAAATCGCACCTTAATTCGATCCGGGTTGCGAAAAACTTGTTTTGAACTATACTATGGGAAAATACCTAAAATTAGTTATTTAAAAGTTTTTGGATGTCGGTGCTTTATTTTGAATACCGCTCTAATTTATATAAATTTGATGCCAAAGGCGAAGAAGCCATATTTATTGGTTATACCTCATGTAGTAAGGCATATCGAAACTTGAATAAGACCACATTAATAGTGGAGGAAACCCTCCATATTTCCTTCGATGAATCTCCTCACTCTTCCTCCATTGACGGAGTCAATATGGAAGATGAAGATGATTCTACTATTGATGTGTCTAACATTCCAAACTCCAATATCCATAATCTTCCAAAAGATTGGATATATCAAAAAGATCATCCCGAAAGTCAAGTCATTGGAAGTGTTTCTGATGGTGTTAAAACACGATCTTGTTTTAGTTGCTCTTTTCGTCTCTCCGCCTTTGTATCTCAAGTTGAACCCAAGAGTG
Organism: Thalassia testudinum; assembly: GCA_037157565.1. Taxonomy (NCBI): domain Eukaryota; kingdom Viridiplantae; phylum Streptophyta; class Magnoliopsida; order Alismatales; family Hydrocharitaceae; genus Thalassia; species Thalassia testudinum. The sequence goes on from JAZHRO010000055.1 coordinate 47,958,825, forward strand.
TTGAGGAAGTATGCTCCGAAGAACCTTGGATGATGGCTATGAAGGAGGAACTCAACCAATTCCAAAGGAATTAAGTTTGGGATCTAATACCTAAGCCTAAAGGGCAAATGGTAATACGTACCAAATGGGTATTCCAGAACAAGTTGAATGAATCCGATAGAGTCATTAGGATCAAGGCTTGGCTGGTAGCACTAAGGTACAACCAAGAAGAAGGAATTGATTTTGATGAGACCTATTCTCCCGTAGCTCGACTCGAATCAATTTGCATGCTTCTTGCTTATGCCGCCTTTCTTGGCTTTAAACACTTTCAAATGGATGTTAAGAGCACGTTTCTTAACGGATTCATTAAGGAGGAAGTTTTTGTAAAACAACCTCCTGGTTTTGACTCTCATGATAAGCCTCATTTTGTCTATAAATTAAATAAGGCACTATATGGTCTAAAGCAAGCTCCCAAAGCTCAGTATGAGAGGCTCAAATACTATTTGTTAAATGCAAAATTTTCTATAGGGGAAGCTGATTCCACATTATTATTTGAAAGAAGAGGGAAAGATAGTTTATTAGTTCAAATATATGTAGATGATATTATATTTGGTGCTACTAATGAATCTATGTATAGAAAGTTTTCAGAAATTATGTAGGAAGAATTCGAAATGAGTTTGATAGGTGAACTCAAGTTTTTCTTGGGCTTACAAATCACTCAACTCGAATTTGGAACTTTTATGTGTCAATCAAAATACACAAAGGAGATGCTAAAAAAATTTGAAATGACGAAAAGTAAAGGGAAGAACACTCCTATGAGTGGCACAACTTCCTTAGACTTGGATGAATCAGGTATGCCCATATATCAAAAGCTCTATCGTAGCATGATTGGATCTTTCCTGCATTTAACTTCCAATAGATCTGACATTTTATTTAATACTTGCTTATGCGCTAGGTTTCAACCAAACCCTAAACATTTACACTTAAATGCTGTAAAATGACTATTTAGATATCTAGTTGACAGATCTGATTAAGGCTTATTCTACCCTAGGGGTCCACAATTCAACTTAGTCACATATAGTAATGCATACTACGCAGGTAGCTGACGGAGGGAATTTCTCTTATTTATGAAGATGATAGCACTAAAGTGATATGTCGTTGTGTTAAATGTGGTGGAAAATCTCTCATTCAAATATTAAAAAAAAAAATCAAATTTAACCACAATAAAAATGTTGCATCCACAGGGAGGAATAGAACTAATAGAATCATGAGTAGAGGATTAGAATGTTTGCAGACAACTTCGCAACTTGAATGCGAGGAATATGCTACTCTAAATGGAGCTTGCAATTTCCCTAAAAGTTCAAGTCTATTTATGCAATTTCCACGTTAGGAATTAAGCTCCCAAAAATATGTATATGATGCATGTGTAATGGCATATCATGTAAATTTGACTTGCATGCAAATCTGATTTGAATTTCAATGTTGAATGATGCACATAACACAAGTTAAGTAAATTCATGAAACTATAAGTGCATCCATGAAATGTGGCCTGAATAAAATAACAATATTAAAGTGGCAATGGCAAGCAATGTAAATTTTAATTGGGGCAAAAATAGAGGAAACTTCCTCTCTCTTCCTTGCGAGCACGAGGAGGCTTCGTGAGAGGAGCTATGCTGCGAGAAGGCATGTCTCGATGAGGGCTACGCGATGGCGATGACGTGGCAGCTGGAGGTGAACGGAGGTGGCCATCTGGTAGAGAGGAGCACCGGCCTGTCGACGGCAGGTGGCTGCATGGCTGCTGTGGCTGTGGCGTGTAGGCATGCGTGGCTGTTCTGGCTTTGGCGTGTGGGCACGTGTGGCTGCACTACACTTCCTGCAGCCACGTGGCTACTGTGGGCGTGTTGCTGTGGGTGGTGCTTTGGGTTCGTATAGGGCCGTTGGCGAGGAAGAAGATGACGAAGAGGAGGAGAAGTGTGGTCTACAGTGTGCATCTTTGTGCGCTGTGAGGGCCCTACATGCTCTGAAGTTGCTTATGGGCACTGCGTGGTGAGGGGGTGCACGACTGGTGAAGGCACTGGTGGCTGCTTGGCTTGGTGAGGGCATTGTATGCTAATCAATGAGGAGGGGGGTGCGCTGTAGTGTGAGTGGCGCTGCGAGAGGGGAGTGCTTGCATGGGCATGCGCGTGCGGTGGAGAGGATGGTGCTGTGCCTCCAGGGCACATGGTGAGGCTATGGCAGTGCTCGCGGTGGGGCATGCTGGCGAGGGTGCGGCTGTGGCAGTGCAAGGGTGTGGCTGCAGGAGAAGATGAAGCGTGTGCTTGGAGGCATGCAATGGCTGGCTGGCATGCGCTTGGTGAAGGCTTTGGTGACTGTGTGGAGTTTAGGGTGGAGGTGCACACAGTGCACGCCCTCTTTGCAGTGCACACAGTAACTTCTTCATGATGGTCTTCTTTTTTCTAAGCCCCTCCGCCTCTCTCTTTTTATCTCCTCCCCCCACACAAGTCAAGAAATTTTCAAAATCCCTTATTGAACATGGCCGGCAGCTGTTGATGGGTTTGTTGAGGCCGATCGTAGGTTGAGAGATTTGTGGGGCGGAAATATCTTTTCACCCCCTGTTCTTTTCCAAAATTGATCTTCCTCTCTCTTCTTCCCAATTATTAACCTGATGGAGTATATTAAGTGGTGGAGATGTAACAAGTGCGCTATTGTGTGACCTGCATGAAATATAAAATAGTTACATAATAAACAATAGAATAAATGTAAACTTAAATAATGACGCATGCAATCATTTAATGACCCAATGTGATTATTAACAAACATACAATGTTAGAATTGAATTACTTAGGCATAACAATAGTCCATTAAAATGGACTCATCAAATACCCCCATGCTTAAGATTTGCTAGTCCCTAGCAAAAATGAAAAATAGTAGAAGTAATCAGAAGATTTCTTGTTTTTTTATTTCAAAACTTTAGAGATTGAGACAAATGTGAGGTGATGATAGCCTAGGAAACAGGTCCAAGTGAAAAGCCAATTTGCATTGGGAGTTCGTACTTTACCCTTGGTAAATATTTCTATCGGGATAGGCAACTACTTCCCTCGGGGATAAAGCAGAAGATAATCTGTAATTTAACCCTGGCTTTTGGCTTAGGTAGGAGGTATCGAGTTGAATGGATTTGTATTTGGTGGCACACACTCATCTAGTGCTACATGTAATCTAGTACTACAGACTCTAGATCTCAAGATTATTAAACAAGTCAACTCAGAGAGAGGCTAAACAACTGTGCTCCCTTGATGTTCCTTGGTACTCACTCTTTTCTTTCTTTTCTTTCTGTTAACCCAAATCTTGCTAGATTTAGTAAGTGTACTCACTGTTTGGTGACCTCACATGGCATTCACACTTCAATTAAAGTCCTAATAACTCTACAACTAATTTAGAGTCCTTAGCCAGTATTCAGGCGATCAGAAATACTGAAAGGTAGGTATGGGTCATATTTGGTGGATTGCGATAGGTGTTTTGTTACCTCAGAAACAATGTTACAAAGATAACAATATAAACTTGGACTCTTTTCTTTTTCTTTTCTCTCTCTCTTTTCTTCTTTTTTTTTGGTAATATAATTGTTTCTTCCTCTTTTTCTTTTATAAATCAACATAATACAACATAGACTTTTATTTATGAGGCATTATTAGGGATGATGATGGTCAAGAGCATATTGTGTGGCTTATTTGGGGGAAGTGCCTATTCTTGGCAGCAGGATAGAATGGATAGGACAGGCGTATTTCTGACCTTTGACACTACTCCCTCCTTCAGCTGAGGACTCTATGAAGGACGGTCGTAACCATCCACCATAGTCATAGCTTTATTAAGACTCAATCTCTGTGTATCTGCCTTATTTGGTGACTCTCAAGAATTCACACAAAGTACGCACACAAAAACAGAGAGAGAAAACTATGCCTAACTTTGAAGTATCATCATCTAATTATCCAAAATTTAAGAGTCCTTGCACTAGACTTAGCGCACCAGTAATCTTTGTATTTTCCTCTTGCAAATATGGGGTGGATCTACTAGATGATAGTATGCCTGACTCCCTATTAACTGTCCAAGGGTTCAGTAGACTAAAAATGCTTATTGGTTTTCTTCAAAGATCCATTACCCAATCTACGTGCACGTGAAGTAAATGTACTGGATTCTAAACTTAAGAAACAATTTAAGAAGAAAATTCTTTAATGACACCTCCATTGACAAAGATGTTTTGCTAGGGACTAACCAATTCAGCTCAAGAAAATTAGAGTTTTTTTCTTTTTTTATATCTATGCAAATATTTATAAATGCTATCAACGTTCTCAGGTTATACCCCCCATGCCAAAGGCTGACAATGTCCTCATTGTAAAAATGCAGACATAGAAGAATATCACCTGAGGAGGAGAGTAGGAGGAGCTAAGGCTCCTCAAGCCGAAGTGCATCCAAAACTTGGCCATTTAAAAGAGTAACATAAGGTTTAAGTCGCTAGCCATTTGCCTGAAAACTCACACCTAAAGTAGGTTCTGAATTTCTACAGCTCCACGAGGGAAAGTAATGATAACAACGTATGGCCCATCCCAGCGAGACTTAAGCTTTCTAGGAAATAATTTAAGTCTGGAATTGAAAAGTCAGACCCACTGGTTGGGCTCAAAAGTCTTTCTAATGATGTCCTTATCATGGAAGACCATTGTATGTTGCTTATAAGCTTGAGAAGTTTCATAGGCTTCATTACGAAGCTCCTCAAGCTCACTTAATTCTAACATACGTGCTTTTCTTGTTTTATCCAGATTCAAGTTAACATTTTTAATAACCCAATAGGCTTTATGTTGGATTTCAACGGGAAGGTGGCACACTTTTCTGTAGACAAGACGAAAACGAGACATGCCCAAGGGAGTCTTATATGCGATTCTGTAGGCCCAAAGAGCATCATTTAATTTTTTAGACCAATACTTCCGATCTGGCCTGATAGTTTTTTCTAAAATTTGCTTAATCTCCCTATTAGACACTTCAACTTGTCCAGTCGTTTGGGGATGGTAAGGTGTGGCTATCATCTGGTTGACTCCCAACTTTTGCAGTAGTTGTGTGAAGTGTACATTCTTGAAGTGAGGTCCTCCACCACTTATGATCGTCCTTGGGCACCCGTACCTAGAAATGATATTAGCCTTATCAAAGCCCAAGACCACGGAATGGTCATTGGTTCGTGTGGGTATGGCTTGTATCCATTTCGATACATAGTCTACAGCCACAAGGATGTATTCATATCCGAAGGACATAGGAAAGGGACCGATGAAGTCAATGCCTCAAATATTAAAGATCTCAACGGGGTGGTAGGTTGTTGGGGCATCTCATCCCTTTTTCCAATGGTTCCCATATGCTGGCAACGTAGACATGTGCCCACATATGTATGTGCATCTCAGAATAATGTAGGCCACCAAAAGCCTGACTGAAGAACCTTATGGGCAGTCTTCTTCCCACTAAAATGTCCCCCACAATGGAGGTCATGGCAGAAACATAGAACACTTCTTTGTTTTTCATCAGGGACGCAACGGCGGAAAAGCTGGTCAAGGCCTACTCTAAGAAGCTCGAGTTCCTCCTAGTGATAAAGTTTAGCGTTAACAAGAAACCTGTCTCACTTTTGCTTGTCCCAAGTACTGGGGGTAATGCCAGTGACCAGATAATTTACTATGTCAGCGAACAAAGGAGTTTTAGCCTCCACAGCCATCAGAGACTCATCAGGGAAAGTCTCTTGAATACCTCCAGCAAGGTTTGATGCCTCAATTGGGACCCTAGACAGATGATCTTCTACCACATTCTCAGCTCCTTTCTTATCTTTAATTTCTAGGTAAAATTCCTGGAGTAATAGAATCCAACGAATTAGGCGAGGTTTGGTGTCCTTTCTAGCAAGAAGATGCTTTAGGGCAGAATGATCAGTGAACACCACAACCTTGGATCCCAAAAGATAAGACCGAAACTTTTCCAAAGCAAATACTACAGCAAGAAGTTCCTTTTTAGTGACCGTGTAGTTTTGCTGAGGATCCGTAATGGTCTTGCTGGCATAATGCAGCACATGAGGTTTGCCATCAACCCTTTGACCTAAGACCCTCCCACTGCAAAATCAGAAGCATCGCACATTAGCTCAAATGGGAGGGTCCAATCTGGTGCTTGGAGAATCGACGCGGTAATAAGGGCTTTCTTCAAGACTTGGAAAGCCTCGCCACATCTATCATCAAAGTCGAAGGAGACATCCTTCAATAGTAGGTCACAGAGTGGCTTAGAGATTTTACTAAAATCTCTAATGAAGCTCTTATAAAATCCAGCATTGCCAAGGAAAGATCTAACTTGACGAACATTGGCGGGCAATGGAAGCTTAGAGATGGAATCAATTTTTAAGGTGTCCACCTCTAATCCTCTCTCAGAAACTATATGCCCTAACACAATGCCCTACTGGGCCATAAAGTGGCTTTTCTCCTAGCTAAGCACCAGCTTTGCCTCTTCGCAACGGGTTAAGACTTTATCATGGTGCGAATGGCATAGGTCAAACGAAGAGCCATAAATGGAGAAGTCATCCATGAAAATTTCAATGAACTCGTCGATCATATCAGAAAAGATAGCCATCATACAACGTTGGAAAGTGGCAAGAGCATTACATAACTCGAATGGCATTCGGTAGAATGAAAATGTGCCATACAGACTCGTGAAGGTGGTACGCTCCTGATCATTAGGAAAAACGGCAATCTGATTATACCCAGAGTGCCCGTCAAGAAAATAGAAGTACTTGTTCTCCACCAATCATTCCAAAATTTGGTCATTAAACGGTAAGTGGAAATGGTCTTTCTAGGTAGCCGTGTTCAAACGGCGATAATCAATGCAAACCCTCCAACCAGTTGAAGGTCTAGTGGTCACTAGCTCTCCTTGGTCATTCTCTTTCATAGTGATTCTTACCTTTTTGGGTACTACTTGAATAGGACTGACCCATTTACTATCTGAAATGGGATAGACAATCCCTGCATCCAGCCATTTCAGAATCTCCTTTTTAATAACCTCCCGCATATTTGGATTGAGCCTTCTCTTCATGTCTCGGAAAGGTTTCACAGACTCGTCCGTGTATATATGATGCATGCAAAGAGAGGGATCAACACCCTTAATATCAGTAATTGACCAGGCGATTGCTTTCTTGTGCCTTTGTAAACACTCAAGCAGAGCTCCCTCCTACAATTCAGATAATGCAGATGAGATAATCACGGGGAGCATGTTATTAGGGCCAAGGAAAGCATATTTCAATGTGCACAGGAGGGGTTTCAACTACAACTCAGGAACGTTTTGGATTTAGGGTTTATGTTGAGATGTCGCTGCATTATGTAGTGGATCTACCTTCACGGTCTAGGGTGGGGATAGAGACTCAGTATGTATCCCCAGCAACTCTTGTAATTCAGGCATTTCCCTTTCAGTTTCTTTAATAATCGGGGGATGGTCCTTAGATATGACCTTTTAAAGGGGATCTCTACATAAGAGTGCTAGAGTAATCTCTTCAATTATTTCATCAACGACCTCAATCTAAGAACAATCTTCAAATCTAGATTGCTTGTAAGTATCAAAAACATTCAACCGGATCTTCTTGTTCCCAAAGCCCATTTTAAGTGCCCCAGATCTATAATTGATAGAGGCATTGGTTGTGGCGAAGAAGGGGTGTCCCAGAATAATGGACGGCTTTGTGGGCTTTTTTGATGGGTCAGTATGAAGCACTAGAAAATCAACAGGGAAGAAGAAGTCCTCCATTCTCACAAGGACATCTTCCAACAATCTCTATGGTGTCTTAAGTGATCTATCTACGACATGGAGGATTACTGGACTAGGCTTTAGCTTGCCTCCTCCCAAAAGGTTGAAGTTAGAGATTAATAAAATGTTCACCCCCACACCTAGATCGAGTAGAGCCTCATAAATGTGTTGGTTACCTACAACCACTGAAATATAGGGGGCCTCTGGGTCTTTCATTTTGGGGGGTGTTCCATGTTGGAGTACCGAGCTAACATGGTCAGGCAGGATGACCTTGGTTTGGACCTGTTTACCAGATTGGTGCTTTTGGGTGCACAGGTCCTTCAGAAACTTGGCATAGGACAGGATCTGTTTAATAGCTTCCAACAGAGGCAAGTTAATCTGGACTTGCCTAAAGGTGCCCATAATCTCTTCCATCCTATCCTTGGCTCCAGACGAGCCAACAGAAGATTCCCGAAGAGCAGATAGGCACTCTGGATAGGGCACCCTCGACTTTTGGGTGGAGGGGTCGTCATGGCGGGAAAGTGGTGGTGGAAGGACGACATCCTCATTGTCGGTGATTTTGTGCGAGGGAAAGCAATGTGGCTCTTCCTCGGTGGAGATGGAAGTCAGATCAGGTGTAGAAGGGGAATTCTAAGATGTAACTGTAGGAGTGTTATCAGGCTTGTTGATTAGCCCATAGTTGTGGGCTATTTAAGTATTTAAGTGCCTACACATTAGGTTAATTCTAACGTTTATTTAGCATAAATTAGGACATAAATAGATTAATTCATAGTTTTAATTTAATTACATAATCCATACATTGCATTCATATCTTAAGTGCATTTAGAATTAGCTTAGAATAGCATTCATCTAATTAGACAACCAATTAGGTACATTATTTTCATTAACATAGAAGTTGAGGGTCTGTATATAAATGACCCTAATATTTTAACATTATTTTCTCTACTCTTCTCCTTGCAGGAACGGCTTGCTACCGCTCCAACGTCGAACGGCCGCAGTGAAGACCTATTCAAGGGGGAGCGGATGTGGTTGATCTGGTCGGGCAGCTGATTTCAAACTTGTGCAGGCCACTACAAAAGGAGGAGGGAGGCAGCTGAGCTCGGGAGGCTTCCACCATCGACCCACCACTGTGCAGAGAGAACTTCTCTCTTCCACTCCATACTGCCGGCCTCTACTGTGGCAGCGAGTCTCCACCACGGTGGGCGTGTGGTGTGACAGGCCACACCACCATCCGGAGCTCGTCCGCATCACCGTGAGCACATTAGCGTGCATCTCCCTCGCCGTCGTCGCCAACCACCACCACCGCAACAACCGTCAGCCACCCTTTCAGTAACTTAAGACGTCCGGGAAATTTCCCGGACGTCTGAAGCTACCCGCTCACTTCCACCGCACACGTCTGAAGTCGCCTGCAGACCCTCTCCCGCACCTGCAGAACCTTCAGCTCAACCCGCGCCCATCAACCTTCAGCTCAACTGCGCCTGCACCCTCCAACCACGCACGCCCTCCTCAACCGCGCCCATCTCCATGCGCTCACCGGCTGTAGCGCTCTCCACGCGCCTACAGACCCGCGCAACCGTCCAACCGCGCCTGCAGAACTTCACCCGTTCCCACCCTCGCGCCTACAGATCAGCGCTCACCACGCATGCAGATCCCTTCGCCCACGCGCCCGCCACCAGCAGCAGCCACGCTCGCGCCTGCAGCTTGCGCACCCGCTTCCGCGCCTGCAGACCTGCACGCCAACGCCTGCAGCTTGCGCGCCCACGCCAACCGCCAGTAGCTCCTCCAGCCCACACCCTCCTCAGCCTGCAGCGCACACCTTCCCCACGCCTGCAGACCCACACGCCCACGCCTGCCTTTGCGAGACCAGCAGCCGCGCCTGCGGACCTGTTCGCCCACTCCTGCAGACCCGCCAGCAGTAGCACGTGGCAGATCTCACGCGAGCTGGCCGTGCAAGCTCATCGGCTGCAACACCTCCGCCGGAGCTCGTCCGGCCACCTCCGGCCACCGCGCGACTCGCCGCCACCGCCGATTCGATGCCCTCGGTCTAAGGGACCTCCTCCGAGCTTCCCGCGCCCGGCCATCTGCTCCTCGTTGCGCAAGACAAAGGGGAAAAATTCCCCTAAACCATCAATTAGAAATTACATTTTATGCCATTGTCAATTTTTAATGATATTTTATTGATTCTGCATTGCGGAAAATATCCTCTAGTTTCTCATAATTGCCATTTCAGCATTGTTTCTTGCTTAAACCTTAATCTAAAGGCAATCTTGGCTTGATTCTTGTCCAAACTAACTACGAATGAACATTTTTAATTGGTGCAAATTTTAATACGTCATTTCCTCCCTGTGGATATGACCCGCCCCTCTGCGAGTGGTTATTTCTTGTTAAATATTAATTAGTCGATTTTTCCACCACATTAAACTACAACCGAGAGGCAACAGACACAATAATTTTCCTAATTTTATTTTGATTATTTGTCAATTGCACAGAGATTTGACCATTTATTATTTTCTTCTCTGTGCGAGAAATATTGTGCAAGAATCAGCCAATGTGAGAGGCGACCCTTGACGTCGCCAGACGAGAAGTGGACGAGCAATTTTGAAAGGAGGAGAAGGACGAGGACGCGACGGACACCATTGTATTTAGTCGCTAGTTTAATTAGAATAGAATTAAGACTGTAGACTTAATTTTTCATTGCAGTTAGTTTGAAACCCTTGTTCTGGGGCATATTTTGAGGGGTTTGTTCCCCGATTTTGTTTTGGGCCCGTGTTGGGTAACTTTTGGGAGCCTGTTCCCTTTTCTTTAGATTTAGATTTATTTTTTTTTATTATTACTTTTATTTTCTTGTGCATAAGTAGTTCTAAAAAAAAATAGAAAAAAAAAAAAATGAGCTGCCTGCCCTAGGACGAACCATTTAGGTCTGTATGAGCAGCCTTTAGATTTACTTTTCTGCAATGCGTGCATTCTTGCATCGTACATCGCTGGAGGCAAGGTACGCATTCTCTTAATTTGCATCCTATTTTTGATCACGCATTGCATTTGGGATTTAATGCGAAAACCACCTAATCTGTACTGAATAAATCTAACAAGTGGTCACATTTTTTTAGAAAAAGGACTAATTAAAGGAAGGACAATTTAAAAACCAAGGATTTGATTTTCAAACTTGGCGTGCGATTCAAAGTTCAAAATCTTTTACGGTGTACGCACACTTATTTCACTTGCACCACGGCACGCTTCTAGACACTCCTTAGGTTTGGAAATACTAGGACAAGAGCCCTCCTTTCGTTGGATTCTGAAGTGTTCGGAACTTGAGATCAAAGGTTTTGCAAGTCCAAAGAGGGGGATACCCTGTTACGGATTTTTGGGGGTATTTGAGAAGCACCGCGAAAGCACAGCTTCAAAGGAAGGCTTAGGCCTACTTGCATCCCTCGATCTTCCGTCTTTGGATTTACTTGACCAATTGAGATTTAGGGAAGAACACCTAAGCTCCAGCTAGGTCTTCTTTGGCGAACCGTAGGTCGACAATAGGAGCGTAAATTGATTGAACAAATTGTATTGTCACCTGCAATCTGACTTAAAATCAAAAGCCTAAATTGGGAAAGACCTAAAAGGTCCTTTTTGAATTGTGTCTTGCTTGGGGAATTCTGATTGAAGTGTGAGTTAGAATGGACCACATTGATTTTCATCCTTTCACATCTTGCCCACACCCTCATCCCCACTCTGCATCCTTTGATCCTAGACGCCGAGATGGTCCATTCCTTGATGGACATAATGACAATCATTGGGATTCGTTTTACTCCTATTATAGGAGTATTGGCCTAGTTAAGCCCCAAATTAGTGAGCAGAACTCAGGAGCGGGATTTGCTTTGCCCAATATCCCACATACCAAAGAAATACCCAACCCACCCTCCCTGGAAAATTATAATGGTTGGACAAGCACTCCTGAGTACTATAAGCCTGAGCCTGACTTCTCTCTTGATAGAAATGACCTCTCTTCTTTGAAGATGGAAATACAGAAAATGCAAAATGAAATGAGTGAATTGTTAGGAGAATCTTTGAGAGCAGGCCAACAAGAAAAAGATGAAATTAGCAACCCAATCTACCCCATTGACGATGACGTACACCGCTCTACAATAAATGCATCTCCCATGGGAGAGCTACACTTTAAGTTGGAGGGAAATTCTGGGGAGAATAGCTACTTTTCGAGGATCGATTTTGAAACCTCCCCATTAGATGACACTTCCTTGAGAGATCTACACTTTAGGTGGGAGGAAAATACACATGACAGTAGCTATGCATTGGAAGAAGAAAGGTGGCAACCTGAGGAAGATGATGATAAGGTTGAGTATCCACCTGATTTATATTCGAGTCAAAAGAAGGGAATGATGGTACCATTGGAAGACCTCGACCCAGATGATAGTATTTTCATGACACTTGATGAAGTGGGTCAAAGTCAAGTTGTTAATCCTACCCTCCCTTCTGATCACGATATGGAACTCAAACCCACCCTTAGGGAACCTAACCCTAAAGAAATTGACCTATCTGAGGAGTCTGATGTAACCAATGTAACCAATTTACCTCAGATAGAGCACCCTAGGGGATCTGCTGAGATATTAAATGATTCTAGACCTCGGGTACATGATGAATTGTGTGATGAGGAGGAAGATGAATTATATGAGGAACCTATATTGAAGATTTGGAGTGACACTAAGGGTGATTATGTCTTATTTGAAGAGTTAGCCCCTGAGGATGTCACAAATTTGACCAAATTAGGTTTCCTTAGCACACCCATTGATGATATTTCTCCTCATGATAAAATGATGGAAAATTTGGAAGCAATTTCTAAGATTTATGTGGATTCACATATAGACTCTGGGGAAGATTTGAGTAAAGAAGAAAAACCTAGGGATGACATTGATAGGATAATCCCTAGATCTGTTGCTTCCAACCTGCCTTCATTCACTTTGAAGTCACCCTCTGATTCGCTTATATCTGAAAGCAAAATTGTGACTCCTGATGAAGAGCAAGAAGATCCATGTGATGGTGCAAGGAATGCTAGGGATGAAATTGAGGATTTAGGAGGAGTGTTTGGGATGGACACCAAGCTGATTAAACCCAACCTAGATCTTATGGCCATCCCACAACCTCGTAACTTGGACACCCTAGACGATCCTTGCCTTAGAGAATTGCTCACTTTTATTCTGACTAGGGGGCTTAACAGACCAATATTTCCTGTTGTGGAGTATCAGGTATGGATTGATGATTTCTTTAGTCAGTCCATTACCCTGGGGGTTTATCTCTGTACCATTCCTTCCCCATACCTTTTGGAGGATCCATATTATCCTCCCCCTACCCCTTTGGAGGTTGTTTTACCTGTTTATCCTTTAGAACCTCTTCTGGTGACCTGGGAAGATTTCATTCCCATTTTAGTTGGGCGAGCATTTGCTATCGGGATTCATCATCAGCTCACCAACATCCTAGGTTACCTATTTTCTAGGCCAACTTTGCTTTGCTCATTTTTAGGGCTTATTTCTGCAATTCTTGAACCTGATTTGCAGGTTCTTTGGCTATTCAGCCAAGCCCTAACCCAGGTAATATCCTTCTATGCAATGAGGACATTGCAGATTTTAGGCATCGGGGGGTGTACTTGGGGATATACATAGCATAATTGCATACATTTGTACATATAAAAAAAAGAAAAAGGTTTTGAGTTTAACTGGCTAGATCTTGCATTCTTAAGCAAATCGGAACTCTAGGGTAGACTAAATAAATTCTAGGGTCAAACTTTAGAAGCTAAATGAGTTGGTAGCGTTAGACCTTTAGGGTCCTTTGTGGACTTAAAAACTTAAGTAGGAGTTAAGTTGCGGATCATTCCTCAAGAGGTTGAGGAAGGGAAGCTAGGGTTTGAGTTAAAAGGTGGGGTAGTACCTGGAGTCTTATTTTACCTTTTGGTTTACGGGTCCTTGTAACCCAAGCATCCAAATTTCACACACTTGGTCTAGTAATTAACTTAATTTCGGTCTTTCTGAAAAGAGATTTGGTTCTCTTAGTTTTGACTTAAGAAAGGCTTGAAAACACATTTTGATTGGAAGAGTTCCCGCCGCAGGAGAGGTGGAGTGTATACTCTCACCTTGAGGATGCGATGATAACATATTACCTCCTCGGCACTTGTCTCTTAGGATATCCATCCTACTGGGGGCATGTAAGCACATTGCGCGGTTTAGGTACCATGGGCGGCCCTATCTTGAAGTGCCGATTGCCATAGGCCTGAATTCGCTTAAGAAATCCATGGGCGTTACTATCTCGAAGTGTCGATTGCCAGGAGTTCTTGGGGTCGTTATGGGCGGTGCTATCTCAAAGCATCGAAAGCCAGGCACCCTTCGAGATATGGTAATGGGGACAATGAATCCGACACAGACCGTGTTGATAGCTGATCTGAGGTTAGACTTTAAAAAAAAAAAAGTATATATATATAAAAAAAAAAAATCCTTTAACTCAAATAACTCAGACCAATGCACAGGCACGGATGCTTTAATCTCAGGGATCAATAAACTTTAGGGTAGAGTCAGAAATCAGGGAAACTTGTGCCTGCAACTCATCTTTAGCTGACCTAGTCTGTAACTTACCAACTACTTAGGAACCTTGGGTCTAGAGCTTGAACTTAATATGCTTCTAAAGGAAGACTGAGTTGACTAGTCTACTTAGAGTGCAAGGTTTCGCTTAATTTTGCTAGGGACTAGCAAAAACTAGGCATGGGGGTATTTGATTAGCCCATAGTTGTGGGCTATTTAAGTATTTAAGTGCCTACACATTAGGTTAATTCTAACATTTATTTAGCATAAATTAGGACGTAAATAGATTAATTCATAGTTTTAATTTAATTACATAATCCATACATTGCATTCATATCTTAAGTGTGTTTAGAATTAGCTTAGAATAGCATTCATCTAATTAGACAACCAATTAGGTACATTATTTTCATTAACATAGAAGTTGAGGGTCTATATATAAATGACCCTAACATTTTAACAATATTTTCTTTACTCTTCCCCTTGCAGGAACGGCTGGCTGCCGCTCCAACGTCGAACGGCCGCAGTGAAGACCTACTCAAGGGGGAGCAGATGTGGAGGATCTGGTCAGGCAGCTGATTTCAAACTTGTGCAGGCCACTACAAAAGGAGGAGGGAGGCAGCCGAGCTCGGGAGGCCTCCACCACCGACCCACCATTGTGCAGAGAGAACTTCTCTCTTCCACTCCATACTACCGGCCTCTACTGTGGCGGCAAGTCTCCACCACCGTGGGCTTGTGGTGTGACAGGCCACACCACCATCCGGAGCTCGTCCGCATCACTGTGAGCACATTAGCGTGCATCTCCCTCGCCGTCGTCGCCAACCACCACCACCGCAACAACCGTCAGCCACCCTTTCAGTAACTTAAGATGTACGGGAAATTTCCCGGACGTTTGAAGCTACTCGTTCACTTCCACCGCACACGTCTGAACTCGCCTGCAGACCCTCTCCCGTGCCTGCAGAACCTTCAGCTCAACCCACGCCCATCAACCTTCAGCTCAACCGCGCCTGCACCCTCGAACCACGCACACCCTCCTCAACCGCGCCCATCTCCACGCGCTCATCGGCTGCAGCGCTCTCCACGTGCCTGCAGACCCGCGCAACCGTCCAACTACGCCTGCAGAACTTCACCCGCTCCCACCCCCGCGCCTGCAGATCAGCACTCACCACGCCTGCAGATCCCTTCGCCTGCGCGCCCGCCACCAGCGGCAGCCACGCCCGCGCCTGCAGCTTGCGTGCCCACGCCAACCGCCAGCAGCTCCTCCAGCCCACGCCCTCCTCAGCCTGCAGCGCACACCTTCCCCGCGCCTGTAGACCCGCACGCCCGCGCCTGCCTTTGCGAGAAAAGTAGCCGCACCTGCAAACCCGTTCGCCCGCTCCTGCAGACCCGCTGATAGCGAAATACGCGTGATTTGTAAAAGCGGGTTTTTAACGTCGTTGTAACACGCGAATCCACTTTCGCTTTTAAATTTATATCCTAGATAGGGGAGTATCTAGGGTCGTCCAAGGAGGCAAAGATTGCAAAATTAATCCTCTTGCTTATAGATAGATCTCAACTTTCTTTTTGATATTTTTCAATGTAATTTTTTTTGTATTTTGAAAAGACGAGGCCAAACTGCAGATTGTAGCTAAAAGATCTAACACGTACAAATGATTAACTAAAATCTAAAAGATAGAAATATCTTCTTCCTAAGCTCACTCTAAGAAAGTGGAGGCCTAGGGTAATTAGGAAGAAGAGGTGAAACAAGTGCTAGAACCAAAACAAACAACTGCAATAAAAAGCTAAAAGAAGGCAATTTTGATTGAGTAGAATGAGTGTTCTTTTCAAGGACAAGTAGAGGAATGCTTCTACCAGAGTTAAAAAATCTAAAAAGAAAGAAAAGAAACACAAATCCTCTTGTAACAATGGTGAAGAAGGTTGTCTTCTTGCTCCAAGCCTAGCTGCTCCTTGGCTTGAAAAGTGGGCTTCCTTCTCCGCCTTCCTTGAGAGCTCCTCCAAGGTGGAAGCTACCACCTTTAACGATCTCTCCAAAGGGGTGGGCGTGCACCACCCTCAAAAACTCCTCCAAGGTGGCGTGGACCACCTTCAAGATCTCCTCCAAGATCTTCCTTGCCTGGCTTCTCCTTTGGCTAGCGTGACCCAAGAGAGAAGGGAAGAGGGGAAGGCACCAAGGGGACAGAATATCCCCTTAATCTTCTTCTTCTTCTTCTCTCTTGGACGTGGGATTCTTGGTGGAATATGAGAGTGAAATTGCCAGCCAAGGATGACTTGAATGGTGGTGGATAGTGGTCTTTTTATAGGGTAGGAAGGGGTGTTAAGCTGCCCGCTGAAATGGAGGGCTAGGATGGAAGAATGGAGGTGGTTGGTGATCCTATGGCTAAGGAGAGTTGGCGCCAACTCAAGGGGTGTTAAAGGGGGTAGTTATGGTGGTGTTGGTGTCTTTTGGTGGTGGAGAGACACCACCATGTTGGCGCCAACATGGGGTCTTCTAGAAGGGGGGTTAGGTGGATGGTGGAGAAGGGTTCAAGGGGGATTGTGTGGTGGAGATGAGGGGAGATTTTGGAGGGAAAAGTGGCCACATTAAGGGGTGGTTATGGGTAGTTTTTGGCACCACTTTTAGGTGTCTTTTGGCGGTGGTGGGTAGGTTAGGTTGGTGCCAAGTAGGTTAGCTTATGTGGAGCTTAGGTGGAGCTAGTTGGGTGGAGTTGGTAGGAGGGTTTTTGGGGTGGTACAAGCCAAGGAAGTTGGAGCATAGCTAAGCTAAGCTAGCTTAGCTAATGAAGGAGTAGAGGAGAAGGTAATGGAGCTAGGGTTTGGAGGAAGGAGCTGAGGAGGAGAAGTCTGGAACTGAAATTTGGAGCTAACTGCTGCTGAAGAGGCTGGCATGGAGCTATTCTAGCTGGCTTAGCTTGCTAGATCTTTTCTAGCTACTAAGCCGAGCTAAGGTAAGCTAGCTTCTACCATAATGAGCTAAGGTGAGCTAGGTCTGCTGCTCCCGGGGAGAATCAAGCTGGTTGAGGCAGCTAAGGTAGCTTAGCTCCACTAAGTTGAGCTAAGCTGAGTCCCCGGGAGCTGGACTTGAGCTTCCTGAGCTGGGATGAGTTCTTCTTCAGCTGGCTGGAGTTGAGTGGAGCTGGATGTAGCTGGATCTGAGTTAGGGTGAACTCCTGTCAACTTAGCTGAGCTAGCTAGAGCTCCCTGTGGACTAGTGGGAGCTGAGATGAGCGAGACTCAGCTAAGTTGAACTGGATCTGAGCTGACTTGAGCTAGGGTGAGCTAAGGTGAACTCTCTTGAGCTGCCATCCAGCTGAGATTAGCTGAATGGAGCTGGGATGAGCTAACCCTAGTTCAAGTAAGCTAGGTTCCAGCTGCGGTGAGCTGGATCAAGCTGAGGTGAGCTGGATCAAGCCGAGGTGAGCTGGATTAGGCTGAGTTCCAGCTAGTCTGGGCTTCTCCTTCACTATTTGCCTTCTTGAGTGCTAGGGTTTTAGGGATCTATATATCTGTACATCCCTAACACTCACAAAAACTTATTAAAAGGACAATAAAAAATGCAATGCATGCCTAACCTATTTTATGCCTAAATGCAGCCCAAAAACCCGTTTGCGGAGTAAAATCCTAAGAGCTAGGTTTGTTTTAACGCATAAGAATGATGATAAACTGGCGTTTATCACATTCCCATGCTTATCTTTTGCTAGTCTCTTAGCAAAACTTAAAACGGAATTTTTGGGAAATCTAATTTTTTGGACTTTTGATGAGAAAAAGATTAAGGGACCTTGGTTGATCTAAACACAAGAGGTACAGGATTTGTTGAAGATAAACATAGAGATTTGTTCTGGATCCAACCATTAGATGAAACGGGATCAATATATCCTCCAGAAACTTCGCAAATTAACTCCTTGTTAATTCAGATGACTTGAAATTTTTGTTTTTAGGATTTTTCTTGCTCATGAATTTGATTCGCAACTTGCAAAAATCCTTTAAATTCTTGTGTCTGTGATTGTGAAAAGCCAACATTTATAGGAAAATGTTAATTTATTTATTTATTCTTTTTTTTTTTTCTCCCCCATGCCTATTATCAGCTTAGTCTTACAACAGATGTGTCGTTATCATCATTCCCGTTACCAATCCTCGAGGGGGCTCTGGCACCAGTACTTCGGGATAGCACTGTCCATGACACCACCCAGGAGCTCACAACCCCAAAACACAATGCGGTGTAAAGGGGCGCTCCAAGCAAACTCAAGCTCTTGCTCCGACACTATAGGTAGAGCACCGTCCAAGACACTTGAGCTACTAAAATGTGCTTTAATGCTCCGTGTAAAGATATGAAATATAGATATGGAGCAGCACCGAGGTGGTAACATGTTGACATTGCATCCTCAAAGGAGGTATTTTCCTTCTTCTCGGCGGTGGGAACTCAAACCAATGATCTGCTTCAGACTTTTACTAAGTCCAAACAAGGGAGTTTTTCAAATTTTTAATTATTTTTAAGTGTTGGCTTGTGTGTGAAAATTGACACAAAAAGTTTCTCAAGACACGCAAGTTTTTGAATCAGAAGCTAAGTCAAATACTTTCCATATTACAAAATAGGATCAAGTCACCTGAACTATCATGAGTTCAGGTGGAGTATTGGAGAAGGATATCTGATCTAATCTAAAATAGACCCTGGAATTCTAATGATCAGATCCATGTCCTCATCCTTAGTTTGTTAAAGATTAAATCCCATTGTACCAAAAGTGAATTTTTCGACCTTAGTCCCAATTTCAAAATTCTTCCTCAAAAAGTTTTCAACATTTTTATTTTTTTGGGTATGCAAGCAGGAAATAAATTAAACAAAAATGCATGTTTTTAGGTTTTGAACATCCTAAATCGATCGTCAAATTTAAAAACACCCCCCCATGCTTAAGATATGCCATGTCCTCATGCATTAGGAGGGAAAAGGGATCACCTTAGTGAAGAACGGTCGGGTTTAGGAGGAACAAAATGTGGAAAAAGAGGAAAAAAAAAAAAAGAAAGAAGAAAAATTGATGGGTTACCTCCCATCCAGTGCTATCTTTTACGCCATTCAGCCGGGCGTGAAGGTATGCACGGAAGATGGAAAATCATGTAAATAATTGGACACTTGAATGTCTTTAATAAAAGTGTCTTCCTCAAGATCCCTAAAAAGATGAGTGGTAAAGATAAAGGGATCAAAATAAAATAGAGAAATGGAAAAAGGACCCCGGTCTAGCCATGGTTTGAATTGATGATGAAGGCCAAACTCAGGTGGATCAGGTGGTAGGTCCAATAGAAAAGGGTGGGGAAAGGAGTTAGTGATATGCAAGATGGGTGAAGCTAGTGTGGATATTTTTGGTGAAAAATCAGGAAGATGAAAAGGGGGAAAGTCAAACCCTAGTTGATTTGGAAAGTCTTGGACCACATAATTATCCTTAGAATAAGAATCAATAAAATCTAGATCAATAGTGGTCAAAGCTGAATGAGATTGGATCAACATATACTTTTCAAATACTGCTTCCATTTTATTGTCAGTATCCTCAAAAATTTTACAATCACTGGACCTCTTGGAAGCTAGAAATAAATCTAATGAGAAGGTCTGGTTACTACAACTTATATTCATTTTCCCAGAATGAGAATGGATATTAGATGTTGCAGTAATCAAAAGGGGTCTTCCAAGAATGGTATTAATGAGAGCCTTAGGTACCTCTATGTCAAGGACCAGAAAATTTACCGGAAATAGACAATTTCGGACCTTGATAATACTATCCTCAACAACTCCTCACGGTTGAATGGTAGATCGATCTTCCAATTGAAATTGAACCTTAGGAGGTTTTAAATCACTAAATCGAAATTCCTCAAATAAGACTGGGGGGATGAGATTACTAGAGGTACCTAAGTTGAGAGGGGCGCGAAAAAAAATGGTGTCAGTTATGACAACTGAGATGAGTGATGTGCCTTGGTCCTTTTTTGTGAAAGGCAGCATGCTCTGAAAAATTGAGCTGGCTGTCTTAGAAAGGACCAACCTTTCTAGATTTTGATCATGACTTTTTGAAGTAAATTTTTTAGAGGCATGGGGAGAATCTAGGAGGGGAATATTCCTCTTGACTTGCTCAAATAAGTCCAAAGGATTGTGGTCAGAGGGCTCTGATTTTGGATTGTTGGATTGTAGTTTTTGAGAGTGGGAAATAGGGTTTGAATCAGGTGTTTTTGGGATTTCTTTTTCTTCTTCCTTATTGAGGTTAGGGGAGTAAATCTGCATTGGTTGAGAATCAGTTTCATCATTTGAATGTGAAGGCCTTAAATCCATGTTGGTTTCCTCACTCCTCAAAGTCTCTGCATATGCAGCTTGGTGGTCACTGGGAGGAGATGGGGGGGGCAGATTTTGATAGAAACTGGGTTGGTGCAGTGATATTGGGTTAATAGGAGGCTGAACCTTGTGGTTCTGATGTTGGTATCCACCTGGGTGTTGGTTCCTAGGATTAATAAAGTTTGGTGTAGGTTGGGATGGTGTGTGTCCTGCAGGTCTTTGAGTCAGAATATTCCCAATTTGATCATTGAGATTGTTAATAAGACGGGTTGTTTCCTTTGTTTTTCTTTGTAACTCCTGCAGGGTTTTCATCATCTGGGCATTAATGTCTTCTTGAGATTGCCCAGATTGATAAGTCTGATTTGAATCATACCCTCCAAATGGGTTTTGTTGTTGGTGTGGAACCGGATTAGTCCAGGAGTGAGCCGGATAATTTCCCCTATTAGAGGAATTTTTCAATTTCTCCTGGAAAGTAGGGACATTTTGGGTGGGGTGATGATTGGGATAAACATAATTCCCTGTTGAACCATAGAAAGCCTCAGAATAATAATTATACTCGGCACGAGATTTATGCAGATTTTCTCTCTTGCGGGTGTTTAAAGGGGTGAGATGTGGAATGTGTGGAGCTTGGGTAGGTGTGGCAGGACTCCCTTGGTTGGCTACGTTTGTTAAATCCTTTTGCAACTGTTGTTGCTTAACTTGTAGCTGAGCCATGATAGAGTAGAGATTAGGTGGAGGGGCCTGATTAAGTAGCTCCTGGGTGGAAAAATAGGGGAAAGAAAAATTAGCATGCCGGTTAGAGGACCAATTTTGATTTTCCATTTTGAGAGAAGAGGAAGAATGCAGGAAAAGTCCTTTTTGGGGAGGCAAAATCAAGTGGTCCCTCCAAGTGTGGAGTTTTGGACCGCCACCAGTGCAAAATGGAAGAAATGGCAGGGGAGGAGAAGAGATGGGGATGAGAGAAGTGTGCACACAAGCAATCAAATTCTAGACCTAACTTAATTGTGACTCCCTGGAATTTAACCTAAGACTTGGTCTACCTAGGAAACAAGTAATCAATAGTGAATACCCGTTCTGTCAACAAATCTAGCCAAGTTGCTTAAGGGGAGGTTTGGGCCCAAACGTTTCCCAGGAAAATCCTCAGGTGCTTGTACAAACCCGCGCCTGGTCGTTTGACACGGCCCCTCAGCCTGAACACCAGATATAGATGATAGAATTGGTATTAACTAGAGAAAACTTAAATCCTATATAGCAAGCCTAAATTGACGAAACCTTAGGGGTCAAATTACTACAAATTTTAGTTAGGTATAGGATACTACAGTGCACACGGAATGTGGAGGGCGTTATTGGGATGCTGCCCTGTTATTTAGATTTTTGTGTGTGTGTGCAGGAATTGGAGTGTGGCTCCAATGAAAATCAAGTTGTCACACAATTTTTTTGTTTTTTTGTATTTTAGGATTTGATTTAATTAAATGTATTTTAGGGTTTCTCTAGTTAAATTTTCAAACATACAATCACTCGTACAACTTGCTTTCCTTTGATTGTGGATTTTCAAACTTGTTTGAAAATCCAAAATCAAAGGAAAGCAAGTTGTACGAGTGATTGTATATTTCCTTTAAATTGAGTCTCTAGAGAGAAAGAAAGAAACCCTAAGCCAATTGTCCCTAAGACAGAAATTTAACTACCAATGAGTTATTTTTAGGCTTTCTGAATAGATAGTGGTCCAATCAATGCAACCAACACCACTACCTCGAGTAAAATCAAACAAGGATTCCAGAAAAGATTTTTGTAGTATTTTAGGAATTTGTTTGATAATTGTTTTGAATTTTTAATTGTACTGATGTCAAAGTCCAGAAATGATACTCGTGGGTATTGTGGACTTTTCAGTATAACCACTGACCTCAGAAAATTCTTGTGATTTTATGTGATGTGTAAAATTTCACAAGGATTCTAGAAAGATAAATTACACTAAAATTAGATGAGTATAAAAATTCTCAAAATTTGTGGACAGTAACAAAATAGGAAGATTAGAGGGTGTGACCCCTCTGCAGTCCACGAATTGTTAAAAATTAAACACAAATCCAATTGTTCTTAAATTTGGAACAGATGTTCCTAACTTTATTGGGAATCACTCTATGAAATTTTATGATTTTAGGAGGACTGTGGTGTTAGGAATCGATTTTTCAAGTCCGAACAGAAATCTAGACCCGAAAAATAGAACACCAATACTTGCAATGGAGTGGTGCTAAAGAAGCACACAAGTAAACAATGGATTTTATAATGCACCACTCCACTTAATTAAAGTGTTTAGGGTCATGAAAGCCAAGTTTAATATATTTTTGGTAGTTTTAATTAATTATGTGACCAGAAAGAGGAACCAACCTGAATTTCGCTGGAAGAAAAGGAACTTTGAGCTCTCGCTTCCAGATTCCCTCCTTCCCGCTGTAGTTCCTGCACACACAAAAGAAAGAAAGAGAAGGGGATGAGATCCACTTTAAGCAAGAGAAAATTAATTAAAGCAAAGCCATGCCACCCCGGCAACGGTGCCAAAAAGTGATAGCGAAATACGCATGATTTGTAAAATCGGGTTTTTAACGTCATTGTAACACCCGAATCCGCTTTCGCTTTTAAATTTATATCCTAGATAGGGGAGTATCTAGGGTCATCCAAGGAGGCAAAAATTGCAAGATTAATCCTCTTGCTTATAGATAGATCTCAACTTTCTTTTTGATATTTTTCAATATGTAATTTTTTTTGTATTTTGAAAAGACGAGGCCAAACTGCAGATTGTAGCTAAAAGAACTAACACCTACAAATGATTAACTAAAATCTAAAAGATAGAAATATCTTCTTCCTAAGCTCACTCTAAGCAAGCGGAGGTGAAACAAGTGCTAGAACCAAAACAAACAGCTGCAATAAAAAGCTAAAAGAAGGCAATTTTGATTGAGTAGAATAAGTGTTCTTTTCAAGGACAAGTAGAGGAATGCTTCTACCAGAATTAAACAATCTAAAAAGCAAGAAGAGAAACACAAATCCTCTTGTAACAATGGTGAAGAAGGTTGTCTTCTTGCTCCAAGCCTAGCTGCTCCTTGGCTTGAAAAGAGGGCTTCCTTCTCCTCCTTCCATGAGAGCTCCTCCAAGGTGGAAGCTACCACCATTAATGATCTCTCCAAAGGGGTGGGCGTGCACCACCCTCAAAAACTCCTCCAAGGTGGCGTGGACCACCTTCAAGATCTCCTCCGAGATCTTCCTTGCCTGTCTTCTCCTTTGGCTGGTGTGACCCAAGAGAGAAGGGAAGAGGGGAAGGCACCAAGGGGACAGAATATCCCCTTAATCTTCTTCTTCTTCTTCTCTCTTGGACGTGGGATTCTTGGTGGAATATGAGAGTGAAATTTCCAGCCAAGGATGACTTGAATGGTGGTGGGTAGTGGTCTTTTTATAGGGTAGGATGGCGGGTTAAGGTGCCCCTTGAAATGGAGGGCTAGGATGGAAGAATGGAGGTGGTTGGTGATCCTATGGCTAAGGAGAGTTGTCGCCAACTCAAGGGGTGTTAAAGGGGGTAGTTATGGTGGTCTTGGTGTCTTTTGGTGGTGGAGAGACACCACCATGTTTGCGCCAACATGGGGTCTTCTAGAAGGGGGGTTAGGTGGATGGTGGAGAAGGGTTCAAGGGGGATTGTGTGGTGGAGATGAGGGGACATTTTGGAGGGAAAAGTGGCGCCATTAAGGGGTCGTTATGGGTAATTTTTGGTGCCACTTTTAGGTGTCTTTTGGAGGTGGTGGGTAGGTTAGGTTGGTGCCAAGTAGGTTAGCTTATGTGGAGCTTAGGTGGAGCTAGTTGGGTGGAGTTGGTAGGTGGGTTTCTGGGGTGGTACAAGCCAAGGAAGTTGGAGCATAGCTAAGCTAAGCTAAGCTAAGATAAGCTAGCTTAGCTAATGGAGGAGTAGAGGAGAAGGTAATGGATATAGGGTTTGGAGGAAGGAGCTGAGGAGGAGAAGTCTGGAACTGAAATTTGGAGCTGGCTGCTGCTGAAGAGGCTGGCATGGAGATATTCTAGCTGGCTTAGCTTGCTAGTTCTTTGCTAGCTACTAAGCCGAGCTAAGGTAAGCTAGCTTCCACCATAATCAGCTAAGGTGAGCTAGGTCTGGTGCTCCCGGGGAGAATCAAGCTGGTTGAGGCAGCTAAGGTAGCTTAGCTCAACTATGTTAAGCTAAGCTGAGTCCCTGGGAGCTGGACTTGAGCTTCCTGAGTTGGAATGAGTTCTTCTTCAGCTGGCTGGAGTTGAGTGGAGCTGGATGTAGCTGGATCTGAGCTGGGGTGAACTCCTGTCAACTTAGCTGAGCTAGCTAGAGCTCCCTGTGGACTAGTGGGAGCTCAAATGAGCGAGACTCAGTTAAGTTGAGATGGATCTGAGCTGACCTGAGCTAGGGTGAGCTAAGGTGAACTCTCTTGAGCTTCCATCCAGCTGAGATTAGTTGAATGGAGCTGGGATGAGATAACCCTAGTTCAAGTAAGCTAGGTTCCAACTGCGGCGAGCTGGATCAAGCTGAGGTGAGCTGGAGCAAGCTGAGGTGAGCTGGATTAGGCTGAGTTCCAGCTAGTCTGGGCTTCTCCTTCACCACTTGCCTTCTTGAGTGCTAGGGTTTTAGGGATCTATATATCTGTACATCCCTAACACTCACAAAAACATATTAAAAAGACAATAAAAAATGCAATGCATGCCTAACCTATTTTATGCCTAAATGCAGCCCAAAAACCCGTTTGCGGAGTA
Organism: Thalassia testudinum; assembly: GCA_037157565.1. Classification (NCBI taxonomy): domain Eukaryota; kingdom Viridiplantae; phylum Streptophyta; class Magnoliopsida; order Alismatales; family Hydrocharitaceae; genus Thalassia; species Thalassia testudinum. The sequence goes on from JAZHRO010000055.1 coordinate 47,984,244, forward strand.
AAATCCTAAGAGCTAGGTTTGTTTTAATGCATAAGAATGATGATAAACTGGCGTTTATCACCCGCCAGCAGTAGCACGCGGCAGATCTCACGCCAGCAGGCTGCGCAAGCTCAACGGCTGCAGCACCTCCGCTGGAGCTCGTCCGGCCACCTCCGGTCGCCGCGCGACTCGCAGCCACCACCGATTCGAAGCCCTCGGTCTAAGGGACCTCCTCCGAGCTTCCCGCGCCCGGCCATCCGCTCCTCGTCGTGCAAGACAAAGGGGAAAAATTCACCTGTTTTGCTACAGTAAACCATCAATTAGAAATTACATTTTATGCCATTGTCACTTTTTAATGATTTTTTATTGATTCTGCATTGCAGAAAATATCCTCTAGTTTCTCATAATTGCCATTTCTGCATTGTTTCTTGCTTAAACCCTAATCTAAAGGCAATCTTGGCTTGATTCTTGTCCAAACTAACTACGAATGAACGTTTTTAATTGGTGCAAATTTTAATACATCATTGCCTCCCTGTGGATACGACCTGCTCCTCTGTGAGTGGTTATTTCTTGTTAAATATTGATTAGTCAATTTTTCCACCACATTAAACTGCAAGCGACTTTAAAGCGAAAGATCGACGAGTCACTTCTCAATCTTTCTTCCACTCCTCAGCACGGTAACTACTTGGGCATGCTCCCTGAATACAGCCTCCTTGCCCTTAGGGTTCTCCTAAGAAGAGCTAGGCAGCTTCCTCAGATCACGTTGCTTAACTTCCTTAGTAAGATGACCAATTTGGGATTTCATATCAGTAATCATCTTATTATGAGATTGGATGACCATATTCTGATCCTCTTGCATCACTTTCATCATGGCTTTAAGTTCATCAATGTCAGAGGGCTTATTCTGAGGAGGGTTTTCATAAGATGGTTGGTATATGGGTTGGCGAGGTAAGGGTCTTGTATTCCCTAAGTTAGAAGCATGACCTTGCTTCCAAGAGAAGTTTGGATGGTTCTGCCACCCCGGATTATAGGTTTTGGAATAAGGGTTTTTGCAAGGAGGAGGGCGAAAACCTTGCACTGCGTTCAAGTAGGCTTGAATCAACTCAAGTAATTGATTTACCTGATGGCACTCCATAGTGGCATGCGTTGTGCTTTGGCAAATGGAGCATTCTCTTGAAGCTTGAAAGATAGAGGCTGCTTGTGGGTTCATGTCGGGGTTTGCTAAAAGCCTATCAAAGTTTTTATACAATAATTGAATCTGATAAGCCAAATCCAGAGAAGCCCTGGCTTCATGGGCCTCTATCTTCCTTTGCAAGATTATTGGTTTTCTTTCTTAATAGGCAGACGACAAATGTATGGAGTTGTACCTTAATGTTTCAAATAATGCCTTGGGTTCATCCTCAGTTCTGGTCATGAAGGTTCCTGCACAGGTTGCATCGATGGTTTACGTATGCCTTTCAAATAATCCATTATAGAACCTTTCAACCAACTGCCATCTTGGCACTTGATGGTAGGGGCATAACCTAAGAAGGTCATTAGAGCACTCCCAAGTCTCATGAAATTGCTCCCCTTCCTGTTGAGTAAAACCCATAATCTCTCTTCTGTAATGGTTGGTTTTACTCATCAGAAAATACTTTTTCAAAAATTTTTCGTTAAGGGTGGCCCAATCATTTACACTTGCATCAAGGGTATGATACCAGTGCTTGGCCATATCCTTTAGGGAGAATGGAAACAGAGTCCTCATCAGGGCTTCATCAGTAAAACCTTGGAGCTTCACTATGGAACAGACCTCGGTGAATCCGTCCAAATGCCGATAGGGGTCCTCCATAGTAGTAAAATAAAAGGAGGGCAACAAAGATATGGTACTACTCTTGATCTCATATGGATTATCCCTTACCGGTCATCTCATTGCTTATGCGGGTTGGTTAGTTGGAATAAAATAGTCCCTTAGGGTCCTTTGTTGATTTGCTCCTTGATCAGCCATTCCTTCTCTTTTCTCTCCTAGGTGGGCTATGCTATGAATTCCCTCAGGTTCAGGATCAAACACTAGACTACCCTCAAGAGGGTGTCTACCCAGCTTACAATATCAATCATAATTCAGGTTCTTATTGATTGAGTGAGTGAAACCTCCACTCCAAACATAAGTCAAAAGGTCAAGGCTTATCCCTCTGTTCCCACGTAAGTGGTATAAGAGGGGTAATGACTTGAAATCTTAACCTTCTTTGTTTCTAAGGTCGAATTGGTTGATATAGATGGCCAAACAAGTTTTTCACTGTAATTACGTGCCTTAATGCAACCTTCGAGTGCCTTAGGACTTATACTTTGCTTGGATGATACTCCCAGGTGATCAAGTGAGAAGTTACTCCAAGGACGAACAATGGGGTGCAAGTAGGGCGAACCCTTCCTTTAAGGCAATGTGTATGCGATGCCCCTTAACTACCCTTTTGTTCCTTTAAGGGGTGTCCCCCTCCGTGAAGTATCAACACACTTGGTCGAAAGATAGTACCACCACACCACAAAGCACAATAGGAGGGTTTGCACTGATAGAGAGATCGGTGCCTATAGCCTTAAGGGATCGAGCATTAGTGCGGTGCCTAATGTCCGTGCTCAGTGTCAGAAGTGCGCATCACACTGCAAATTTTTTTAATTTTTTTCAAAATGCAAACAAGTCCCTTAGAATCAGATCAAATGTGAATTGATTTTAAGGTCGAGTCTGATTATCAGTCCCACTTTTAGTTAGGCGACCATTGAATTAGTAAATTCAAACAACTTGGTGGTCTTGAATTTTAATGTGAATGCAAATGCGTGATTGGAGCTGGATTAAAAAGTTAAAAAGGTGTACCTATCTCCAGCAATCTTCGTGCCAATATGCTTACAATGCAATAATAAGATCTAATGTTCTGCTCAATCACCCCTAAATGTGCGCACCTAAGGGCATGGAACCCCTAAACAGGTAGCTCGATATTCTCTTTTATTGTTTTTAAAGGCAAGCAAGAAGAAAATGGAATCATGCTTGTGGAAAAATGAAAACCCTAGTAGCTAAAGAATGTGGGGATAGACCCCCAAAAATTCAACCCCAATTACTACAAGGATGAAAAGATAGAAATAAATTTTGTGACGATGAAGAATCCTTTGTGAAAGTAGGATCCAGGTCTCTTACGTCTTTTCCTCGTGTGGCTTAGCTTGAGGTGGATGTCACCACTTTGTTGCGCCTTGTCGCCCCATCAGATTCCTCGCACAATAAGATAAAAAAAAAAGTTTAGATAATTGCACAACTTAGATTATTCAGAAATAATAAAGTGAATCTATTGCGTCTATTGCTTCCCCGGCAATGGTGCCATTTGATGGAGGAATTTTAGCTTATTTATGAAGATGATAGCACTAAAGTGATATGTCATTGTGTTCTATGTGGTGGAAAATCTCTCAATCAAATATTAAAATAAATATCAAATTTAACCCCAATAAAAATGTCGCATCCACAAGGTGGAATAGAATCAATAGATTCATAAGTAGAGGATTAGAATGTTTGTCGACAACTTCGCGACTTCAATGTGAGGAATATGCTACTCTAAATGGAGCTTGCAATTTCCTTAAAAGTTCAAGGCTATTTATGCAATTTTCATGTTAGGAATTAAGCTCCCAAAAATATGTATATTATGCATTTGCAGTGGCATATCATGTAAATTTGACTTGCAAGCAAATCTATTTTGAATTTCAATGTTGAATGATGCACATAACACAAGTTAAGTAAATTCATGAAACTATAAGTGCATCCATGCAACGTGGCCTGAATAAAATAATAATATTAAAGTGGCAAAGGCACACAATGTAAATTTTAATTGGGGCAAAAATAGAGGAAACTTCCTCTCTCTTCATTGCACGCACGAGGAGGCTTCGTGGGAGGAGCTACGCTGTGCGAAGGCACATCTCGACGAGGACAACGCAATGGTGGTGATGCGGCGGCGGGAGGTGGCCAGCTGGTGGAGAGGAGCGCTGGCCCGTCAACGGAGTGCAGCTACTATGGCTGTGGCGCATGGGCATGAGTGGCTGCTGTGGTTGTGGCGCGCGAGTGTGCGTGGCTACGCTGCACTGCCTGTAGGTGCGTGGCTGCTGTGGGTGCACTGCTGCGAGCGATGCTTTGGGTTCTTGTAGGGCCCTTGTAGGGGAAGAAGATGACAAAGAGGAGGTGAAGTGCGGTCTGCAGTGTTCATCTTTGCATGCTGTGAGGGCACTGCGCACTCTGAAGTTGCGTGAGGGCACTGTGCGGTGAGGGGGGTGCGCCTGGTGAAAGCACTGGTGGTTGCTTGGAGCGGTGAGGGAACTGTACGCTGATTTGCTCGGAGGGGGGTACGCTACAGTGTGAGTGATGCTGCGAGGGGGGAGTGCTTACAAGGGCACGCATGTGCGGTGGAGAGGATGGTGCAGCACCTGCAGGGCTCATGGTGAGGCTGTGGTAGTGCGTGCGGTGGGGCAGGCTGGTGAGGGTGCGGCTATGGCAATACAAGGGCGCAGCCGCATGAGAAGATGAAGTGCATGCTTGGAGGCATGCAGTGGCAAGCTGGCGTGTGCTTGGTGAAGGCACTGGTGGCTGTGTGGAGTTTGGGGTGGAGGGGCGCACAGTGCAAGCCCTCTTCATAGTGCATGCAGTAACTTGTTCACGATGGTCTTCCTTTTTCCAAGCCCCTCCGCCTCTCTCTTTTTATCTCCACGCCTAGCGCAAGTCAAGGGATTTTCAAAATCCCTTACTAAACATGGTCGGTGGCTATTGATGGGGTTGTTGAGGTCGGCCGTAGGTTGAGAGATTTATAGGGGGGAAATATCTTTTCACCCCCTGTTCTTTTCTAAAATTGATCCTCCTCTCTCTTCTTCCCGATTATTAGCCTAATGGAGTAGATTAAGTGGAGGAGATGTAACAAGTGCACTGTTGCGGGACTTGCATGAAATATAAAATAATTACATAATATGCAATAGAATAAATGTAAACTTAAATAATGACACATGCAATCATTTAATGACCTAATGTGATTATTTACAAACATACAATGTTACAATTGAATTACTTAGGCGTAACAATAGTCAATTAAAATGGACTCATTAGCAGCCACACCGATAGGAAGAGTACTAGTGGGACGTGTAATTCTTGGGCGAATCGCTAGTCTCTTGGTTTCTCAAAGAAATAATCTAGTGTAGCCCTATCAACTACGGAAGCCGAATACATAGCCGTCGCTCTAGCATGTTCCCAAGTGCTTTGGATGAAAAATACTTTGATGGATTTTTACTTGATATTTAATAAAGTAATAATATTATGTGATAATACTAGTGCTATCAACCTCTCGAAAAGTCACGTACATCACTCCCGTACAAAACATGTTGATGTTCGACATCACTTTTTGAGAGATAATGTACTTAAGGGAGAAATCGAGGTTGAATTTATTTTTATTGAATTGCAATTTGCTGATATTTTCACTAAACCTTTGAATTATGATCGTTTTAATTATATATGTAGGAAACTAGGCATATGTAAGCTAAGTGATATTTGAAGAATTTAGTGATTTAATAGAATTTCTTTTGTCATGAACATAGAAGGAGCCTTGACTTTACTTAGTTAAAAGCCTTCATACTCAGTTCAAACATCAAAATGCACATTCTGTGCAATATCAGACGTCTGATTAACATCTCAGACGTCTTATACATAAAATTCGACGTCTAAAGATATGGGAGAAATGTCGATTTTATATCTCAAAAGTGCTGATAAAAGAGCTATTCCAGACATCTATAATCATTCATAGACGTCTGGACCGTCATCCAAATGTGTTGACAGATGTCCATCTTTGCAGCAGAACATGTATTATCATTCAGACGTCAGATTATATAGTCAGACGTCGTATAGGTCATCTGATCAAGAAATCAGACGACAACCTCTAGCTTTAGAGTGAAATCCAGGAAGGCTTATCTGTAGAAATCAGACGTCTAATTTTAGATTTAGACATTCGGTAGGTCATCTGATACAGAGATCGGACAACAATCTGGAGAATAAACCATTTTCCAGGGAGGTATGTCTGCAGAAATTAGACGTCTAATTTTAAAATCAGTCATCCAATAAGTCATCTGATGGTTGAAACAGACGATGCCATCAAAAAGGTTAAAATCCCAAAGGTCCAATCCCAATGTCTAACAACGTCTCCAGACATCTTATCTAGCAAAAATCTGCCACTTCGTGTCTATTCTATGAATGGTTTGCCATGCAAGTCTCCCCAACCTCAGGGGGAGACTTGCTCAAAGCCCTTGGGATATAACATCCTCATCGCAAGGTCCCACTTCCCCTTTATCAAATCCCTAAGGTCACTCTCATGCCCGACGACTAATCGCTACAGTTGGCGCTGCTCCTCTCGCCGCTAGACGATCGCTCCGCCTCCTTGACGACTGGCGGCACTGCTGCTCCCCTACATGCATGCCCCTCGCTCCTTGTTCACGCATCTTGAGACCCTCCCTCATTGGTATAACCTATCAACCCTTAGGGCATCTCCACGGGCTTTGCTCAAGCTTGGCTTTGCTATAGTCTATTCATAGCCTCATCGTGTTTTCTTTGATAATTCACTCGACTTACTTGTTATATCATGGCTTTGTTTGCCCTAGGACTTCAAACCCTAGATCAAACCCTATTTATTCTATGGAGCATAAATGTTCTTTGATTTTGGCATGGGTATTACCTTACAAGATTCAAGCCAACATTTTAGTGGCTTGAATTCAAAGGTATATTGACACAACAACATGGTAGGTTGTATTGCCTCAAGGCATACTGCCACACATTCTTTTCTTGTGTCAATGTTGTTTGCATGTATCTTGGTTGAATATGAGTGGCATGTTGGCATTATTGGTTGAATGTTGTTTGCATGAATGTTTTTGCAGGTGTTCTGTCCTAAAAACACCAACCTTTCATTCCAAAACCCAACCACCCATACCACCCAAAATGCCTCCTCGTCGGAAGCAAGCCGAGGGCTCTTTCACGTCCTCCTCTACCTATTTGGCTGACCAACTATGGGGCGACATCACTAGGCAGCGATTTTGTCGCTTCGCAAATGCCAAAGTCAAGTGCCCTCGCTTTATTGTATAGAATGATTTTTCTCATCTAAACCTTTGGGAACAGTTTGAAACCCTCCATCTCTTCCATTATTTTTACCGGCAGTTCCATTCTGGCATTGGAACTATTGGTCTGTTTCCCGATCTTGTCCGACTTTTCTACGCCAACATCATTGAAGACTATAGCAATGATGAACTTGAATTACATACCCACTTATTTGGGTGTGAAATCCATATCACCTTCGACTCTATTTCCACCCTTCTTGCCATCGCCAATGAGGGTAATGACTTCAATGACATTCTGAGGTAATATGACTCAGAAGTCATAAATCAAAAATTAGTCCTACCTGACAAATATGTTGAAAATCTTCGCACCTTACCATCCAAAAACCTCAAACTTCTTCCCCAATTACTATCTCGCATTTTTGGGTGGGACCTTCTAAGCAAATCAGGAGGTTTTGATTATATCTCGCGCCAACACAAGGCGCTCCTTTCTGCCACCATACGTCACATTCCCTTCAACTATTGTCGCCTCATTGTTCATGTTATGAATGAGAACCATGGGGCATCTCTACCGTTTGGGTCCATTTTATCCAAAATTTTTGCAAGCCATCAGATCTCCATAAGTGAGCAGACAGTTGACAAAAAAATTGAACCCTACAACCAGGCCATAGCCGCTAAGATGCACATACTTAGGGAGCATCTTGAGCCAGCCGATGAGCCTGCTGAAGAAGAGCCCCTTCCACCCTTTCCGGATTTCCATGAAGAACGGCCACCTCAAATAGAAGCTCCTCGTTCAAGCTATGACGAGGCATGGGATCCTGCCATAGATTCCCTCTCCTCCGGCATCTCCCTCTCACTACGATGAACCGACGAAATGTACACCTATACGGGGAGCATGTGCCAAAACATCGACGAACTTCGTTCAGACGTTCAAAATCTACAGATGGGACACGAACCTGCCAGCCGTTGCTGCTGCCATGATCAAGAAGACTAGTTTAGTTCTATTTTTTCTTTCTATCTTCCATGTTGGTTTGTATTAAGGGGCCTTGACCCCATACTTGAATATTTTGGGAACAATAGCTTGTCTGTGCTTAAATGTTTCTTTCTATCTTCAATGTTGGTTTGTGCATCTACATTCCTTTCCTAGTTAATTTACTTTAATGCTTTGTCATTTTTTGTTCAGCACGCAGTTTTATTAATGCTCTCCACTTTATAAATGTCACACTTGTTGTTTAAGTTTCAACCCCCTTTCAGAACCCTTCATGATGATATTCAAAAGGGGTGACATGAATGTAGGTAATAACTTAGTGAATAACATAAAAATAGAAAAACTTCTCAAAATAGGCATAGACTACTAAGTACAACTTTCAAGGGGAGAAAACAAGAACCTATAGGTATATTTTGAAAATCATAAAAAAGGGGGAGATTGTTTGTTCAACCTCTCATATATAATATTTTGATGATTTTACAAAATGAAGAAAAAGAAATAAATATAAGCGTAGCATATTTTTCTCTCTATAATAACACAATTGCAGGTTTCATGGAGTTTTCCAAGATGGAAGATTAAAAGCGTGAAGACTAAGTACCATAAGTATTGTCATAGGTCATAGCATTTTTATGTAAACTTTCAAAGGTTGTAATCTTCATTTTATTTGAGTCTAGAGATGTCGTAAAGAGCCCCCAAACATAACTTATAAATAGGTAACTTAGGCTCTCTACACTTAAGATTAATTAGAAACAAAAACCTAACACTAAGGCTCAAATCAGACATCTGATTTTCAACTTTAAGACGTTTGACAAGTGTTTCAGACGTCTAATTACCTATAGCTATGGCTTTAGTTTCTGACTTCATAGACATCAGTCGAAGCAATCTTCTATCAGACATCCATAGCCTCATCCAGGCATCTGATACTTTACCTGGACGTCATCAAAACAACCGTTAGACTAAGGGCCTATCTTCCTTCTATATATAATGGGAAAAATACATTTTTAGACGTCTAAACATGCTTCCAAACATCTACCTTTGGACCGTTGCTCATTTAATTCTGTGTGTATCTCATCACGAACCAAGGATCTTCTATCAGATATCCTAGGCAAGTGCTTTTTAGGTTTCCAAACGTCTAGGGAATCCCACAGATGTCCATACAAATGTCTGTTCCTTTAGATCTAGAACCCTATTTGGATCTAGTCAAAATAGGAACGAATCCACACATAATTAGACATCCAATAATTTTATCAAACATCTTATGTGAAAATATCAGACGTCCTTGTTTCGATCTAATGAAGCTAGTACAGCTTGGCTAATAGTATTAGAGAACCATAATTGCAATCAGACGTCTTATAAGACGTCTGATTCTAAAATTAGATGTCTGATATTGCTATCAGACCCATCAGTACCCTGATTTAAGGTGGATTTCATCCCAATATCTTGGGATTTGCCTCCAATGGCTAGGAGATCTCTCCCAAGTGCTCTTGAAGGTTCCAAACTTGCCTATAAATAGACTACAATCCCTCTTAGGCAAAACACACCTCTTCAGATTCAATTCCTTTAGAAAAATCACTTGCTCACTACTCTTAGCCTCCTCTTACCCTTGTGCTGTGCCAACACTCTGATCAAAGGGAAAATCCACACTTTCGATTCTCTTTATGCTTAATAGATAAGGAAGTAATCAAAGTATTCGGGTGCTCTATAGATGTTGTTTTAATTCTTACTTTTGCACTTTGTGTATCCGGCCTGTCGGGTCCCCGTCTCTTCATTGTGAAGGGGGTAACCTCCGTTTAGGGATAGAGGTGGGATTTTTAATTCAGGTACACTGCCCTCATTTAGGTAGTGTGGTTAGCAGATTGATCACTTTGTGATAGAAAATCCTAAGTCAAGGGATTGGCTTAGGTGGTGGTTTTCACCTGTCTTGGTTTCCCACCTAAAAATTTGTGCCACTTTTTGTGATTGAATTTTTTGGATTACAATATTTAATAAATTCACTATTCACCCCCCCTCTAGTGCAATTTCGATTTCAGCCTGTGTTTTGATTTCTTCTAAATCCTAAGAGAGTTAAACCTGCTTGGCTTAAAGAAATGGATCACCCTTACTCCTATCATTTAGATTATCAGAGTGAATACTTCCCATCTTTTAACCAGGATCCCATGCCTCGAGTGTATCCATCCTTTGATGGGTACATTGATAATTCATGGGATCATTCACATTCCAATCCTAGGAGTACTAGCCTGATAACTCCCACTTTTGAGCAAAGCCTAGGAGTAGGATTTTCCAACCCTGGAATCCCTACTTCTACGCAAGCACCCAACCCTTCAACCCTTCATGATTTTCCGTATCGAGGTTGGGCCAATACCCTTAGGCAACCAGAGCCTGAGATTGACTATCCTCCCCAATCTGATAGTAGTAGCCTCTCCTCTTTTATGACATAAATGCAAAAACAACAAAAGGAAATGATGGAATCTATGGGAGAGATGTTGAGGAATAGTTAACAATTGAACAATGAAATTAGACAGCTTAGCAATGCTCTTCCTATTAATTATAATCCCTACCCATATGACCGTGATGAAGAAAATAATTCTGAGGAAACCAATGACAATAGGGATCCCATTTTACGTAGCTATCACTTAGACTCTCCCAATGAGACATGGCCACTAGAGGAGAACGATCCTAGTAATTATCCACCCGAGTTATAATGGAGTCAGAAGAAAGGGAAGATGGTACCTCTTGAGGACCTTGACTTCAATGACAGTATTTTCCATGCCCTGGATAACTCGGGTCAAGGTCGTATTGTTCATGTCACTTCCCCTATTAATTATCTAGTGGAATCCCATTCTACCCTTAGTGAGCCTAATCCTGACCCTCCACTTAGGGAATCAACGCCTACCATTTAGCATCCTGAGGATTTAAATGCACCCAATGAAGGTGACCCTAAGGGAGTGGAGGATGAATTAGATCAATTTTGGTCTCAGGGATATAAAGAGTATATTTCAGAGGACGAGGATGATCTAATGGAGGAACCCTGACTGAAAATCTAGAGTAAATCACAGGAAGATTATTTGTTATTCTTGGACTTACCCCCAAAGGATATAAATAATCTGGTGAAATCCGGATTCCCCCTTCTTTTGAGAGTCATCCTCCATCAAACCAGGAGTTGACATTCGAGGAGGACAAACACATTAGTGAGAAGCCTAGGGGAGACTCTCGGGGACAAAACACGTCAATTGAGGATTTATGCCCTAAGAAGAATAAAGAATTGCATGATATAGCCTTACTCCAAAACATTAAGATGGATCCTCCGTCAGAAATAATTGATGATACTGAAGCAACTCCTTTCTTTACCAATGAATCACATATACACCCCGACAAAAATTTGAGTGAACCAAAAAGATTCGGGGATGAGATTAATGATAATGATTCTGTTACTTTGACCCTGCCATCAAAGGAATTTAATTTGGAGTCCATAATTGATTCACATATACTGGAAAGTGAAAATATGACTCCGATCATTAATAATAGGAAGGGTGACTTAAATTTTTCTGCAATAATTGTTAGGGAGAATACACAATCTGAATCGTTGTTTGAGTTGTACTTGACACCGACTAAGCCCTCCTTGTCCTTAACCATTACTGCCCAACACCACAAACAACCCTTACACTCCCTAACCGATCCTTGGCTCAGATGTCTGCCCATGTACAGTCTTTTTGGAGAACATATCAGGGCAGTACATCCTTGGGTAGAATGGTGAGTGTGGATTGATGCTTGTACATTTAGTCTCACCATTCAAGGGCTGGAACTAATAGTGTTTGTATCTTTTAAAACCCATCCTGCATTGGAAGATCCTTGTTATCCTCCAGCTATTATGTTTCGGGAGGTCCCTTTTCATATTCCTTTTATTATCCCTAGACCTCCCTAGGTAGCCTACGAGGTTCTCTATTTTCATATCTTCTGGTGAGCATTTGGAATAGTGCTGCATCATCAGCTCACCAACATCCGTGGCTACCTATTTTCTAGGCCCACATTGTTACGCATATTTTTAGGGCCTAGCTTTTTCTGTTTGGAACCAGACTTACAAGTTCCCTATAAGTCTGGCTGCTGACAGAAAATGCAGTGCTTGTGGGTAGGCAACCTAGCATTCTGAATAACACCGTCATCAGGTAATTTCCTTCCTTTCTCCCCCTATTTTAATTTTATATTGAGGACATTGCAAGATTTAGGCATTGGGGGATGCATTTTGCATTTTAGGCAGTATTCATGCATTTAGGTTAGGTGCATTAACATATTAAAAAAAAAAATGAGCTAAATTGGTTAGTCCCTAGCAAAACATCTTTGTCATGGAAGTGTCATTAAAGATTTTTCTTCTTAAAATGTTTCTTAAGTTTAGAATCTAGTACAGTTACTTCACTTGCATGTAGACTGGGTAATGGATCTTTGAAGAAAACCAATAAGCATTTTTAGCCTACTGAACCCTTGGACAGTTAATAGGGAGTCAAGCATACTATCTTCTAGTAGATCCACCCCATATTTGTGAGAAGAAAGTAGAGAGATTGCTGGTGCGCTAAGTCTAGTGCAAGAACCCTTAAGTTTTGGACAATTAGATGACAATACCTCAGAGTCAAGCGTAGTTTTCGTTCTCTGTTCCTGTGTGCATACATTGTGTGAATTCTTGAGAGTCACCAAATAAGGTATATACATAGAGATTGAGTCTTAATAAAGCTATGACTATGGTGGATGGTTACGACTGTCCTTCATAAAGTCCTTGGCTGAAGGAAGGCAATAGTGTCAAAGGTTATAAATATGCTTGTCCTATCCATTCTTTTCTGGTGTCGAGAGTAGGCACTTCCACCAAATAAGCCACACAATATCCTCTTGACCATCATCATCCCTAATAATGCCACATAAATAAAAGTCTGCATCATGTTATGTTGATTTGTAAAGAAAGAAAAAAAAGAAACAAAATAAAAAAATAAATAAAAAGGAAAAGAAAAGAGAGAGACAAGAAAAAAAAGAGTCCAAATTTATAATTTTATCTCTGTGACGTTGTTTCTAAGGCATCAAAAACATCCATCGTGATCCACCAAATATAACCCATCCTACCTTTCAATGTTTCTGATCGCCCGAATACTGGTTGAGGACTCTAACTTAGTTGTAGAGTTATTAGGACTGTAGTTGAAGTGTGAATGTCATGTGAGGCCACCAAATAGTGAGTACACTTACTAAATCCGGTGAGATTTGCTATCTCAGAAAGAAAAGAAGGAAAAGAGTGAGTGCCAACGAACATCAAGAGAGTACAGTTATTTATCCTCTCTCTCGCTTAACTCATTTCATAGTCTGGATATCTAGAGTCTGTAGTACTAGACTACATGTAGCACCAGATAAGTGTGTGCCACCAAATATAAATCCATTCAACTCAGCGTCTCCTACCTAAGCTAAAAAGCCAGGGTCAAATTTCAGATTATATTCTGCTTTATCCCTGAGTGAAGTAGTTGCCTATCCCGATATAAATATTTACCCAAGGATAAGTACGAACTGCAAATGTAAGTTGGTTATTTTCACTTGGATCCATTCCTATGTTACTATGACTTCATATTTGTCTGGATTTCTAAATTTTTGGAATAAGGGAAGAAGAAATCTAACGATTACTTCCATTATTTTTCACTTTTGCTAGGGACTAGCAAAACTTAGGCGTGGGGTATTCAATCAATTCACTTTAGTGGAGTGCTAATTAGCCCAAGTACATGTAAAACATGCCTTAGTAGATTGCAATTAGAGTTAAGTGTTAATTTATATTAATTAGAGAATACTTTCATAAAATTTGATATATATATATTTATGTTGGGTCTTGAGTGCAATTCCCTTCTTCTACTCCACCTGTAGAGCAAACCATCGACACCCACGCTGCTCCATGTGCAACAACAGCACCTCATCGCGAGGGCATTGTTGGAGGAGATCTCGCAAGGCCCAAACGAAATGAGGGAAAGTCGGGGGAGATTTGTTAAAGCAAATGCCCGTGCATTGGGTTCAAAAAGGAGAATTACGGATGTGGAGGAGGCAATCATCATCCCCCTGGTAGAGACGTCTTCTCCATCTTTGATGGCGATTTCACGCGGTTTGTTAATTAGGTCGTATCGTGCAAAATCGATCAACTCTTAAATTTACATTCCTAGACAGGGGAGTATCTAGGGTCGTCCAAGGAGGCCAAATGTTTGCAAAATTGATTCTCTTGCTTGGAATACAAATCTCAACTTTCTTTTTTGTATTTTTCAATATATCATTTTTTTTTTGTTTTTGAATTAAGACAACATGCGAAATGGTGGCGGAAAGGTGATTTACACTTCAAATTTAATAAATTACTTCTAAAGTGGCAAGTAGAACCTCTCCCTAAGCTCACTCTAGGCAAGTGGAGGCCTAGAATAATTAGGGAGAGGGAGTGAAGAATGCTAAAAACAAAGCAAGTAGAAATGCAAATAAGAAATTGCAAAGAAGGAAACTAGATAAATGAAAAAGTGTTTTACACAAAGGCCTAGTAGAGGAATGCTTCTACTACTAGAAAATTGCAAATAAGAAAAGCAAACACAAATCCTCTAGATAGATGGCGAAGAAGAGGGCTTCTTGCTCCAAGCTTGGTAGCTCCCAAGCTTGAAAAGAATCCTCCAACTCCTTCCTTGCTATGCTCCGCCAAGGTGATGTCCTCCAAGGCAAGCCTTAAGGGGGCGTGCCCTAAGCTTCTCTCCAACGGTGGACGTCCACCCTAGGTCCTTCTCCTTTGCCTGGCCATCCTCCTTGAAGTGGAAGAGTCCTCCTCCTTGGCGTGGCCCAAGTTGAAGAGAGTGGGGAGAAGAAGGCACCAAAAGGGCTGGTGATGTGCCGCTTTAATCTCCTTCTCTACTCCTTCTTCTTGGCCGTAGGTATAGGTGGTATAGGTAGCAAAATACACTAATGGAGGATGATCTAAAATGGTGGTAGGTGGTGGGTTTATATATTGTAGGAATGGGGCTAAGGTGACTCTTGGAATGGAGGGCTAAGATGGAGAGATGGAGGTGGTTAGGGATCCTAAGGCTAAGGGCAATTGGCGCCAACTCAAGGGGTGTTAAGGGGGTGGTTATGGTGGTGTTGGTGGCTTTTGGTGGTGGAGAGACACCACCATTTTGGCGCCATCCTAGGGTCTTCTAGAAGGGGGGTTAGGTGGATGGTGGAGATGGATTTAAGGAGAGGTGTATGGTGGAGATGAAGGGAATTTTCGAGGGAAAGTTGCCGCCAAAAGGGAAAGGTTCTAGAAGGTTATTTTGGAGGGAAAATAGGTGGCTTTTGGTAGTGGTGATGGGGTGAAGGGGTGTGTTGGTGGTGGTGCCAAATTGGAGTAGGATAGCTAGCTTAGGTAAGCTTAGTTGATGGAGCTAGCTAGGGTTGAGTTGAAGGTGGTGGATGGCCAAGGAGCTGGGTGCTAGCTAAGCTAAGCTAGCTTAGCTAAAGGGGTAGTAGAGGAGAAGGTGTTGGAGCTAGGGTTTGGAGGGAGGAGCTGAGGAGGAGAAGTCTGGAGCTGGAGCTGGAGCTGATTGCTGCTGAAGAGGCTGGCGTGGGGCTACTCTAGCTGGCTTAGCTTGCTAGTTCTTTGCTAGTTGCTAAGCCAAGCTAAAGTAAGCTAGCTTCTACCATAATGAGTTGAGGTGAGCTAGGTCCGGTGCTCCCGAGGAGAACCAAGCTAGTTGAGGCAGCTAAGGTAGCTTAGCTCAACTAAGTTGAGCTAAGCTAAGTCCCCTGGAGCTGGACTTGAGCTTCCTGAGTTGGGATGAGTTCTTCTTCAGCTGGCTGGAGTTGAGTGGAGTTGGATGTAGCTGGATCTGAGCTGGGGTGAGCTCCTGTCAACTCAGCTGAGCTAGCTAAAGCTCCCTGTGGACTAGTGGGAGCTGAGATGGGCTAGACTCAGCTGAGTTGAGCTAGATCTGAGCTGACTTGAGCTAGGGTGAGCTAAGATGAACTCTCTTGAGCTGCCAATCAGCTGAGATTAGCTGAATGTAGCTGGGATGAGCTAACCCTAGTGCAAGTGAGCTAGGTTCCTGCTGTGGTGAGCCGGATCAAGATGAATTCCAGCTAGTCTGAGCTTCTCCTTCACCATTTGCCTTCTTGAGTGCTTGGGTTTTAGGGATCTGTATATCTGTTCATCCCTAACACTCACAAAAACATATCAAAAAGATAGGAAAAAAATGCAATGCATGCCTAACCTAATTTATGCCTAAATGCAGCCCAAAAACCCGTTTGCGGAGTAAAATCCTAAGAGCTAGGTTTGTTTTAATGCATAAGAATGATGATAAACTGGCGTTTATCAATCACCACCACCGTGCAGCAGGCAGGCACCATGGGACTTCCGCGTGCACTGTGGGACCTTTGGCAAGCTTCTTCTTCCTTCCACCGCTGCCTGCCCTTGACCTCCTACTCTCGATGACAGTAGCAACCCATCACCGCCCTACGCACGCCCATGCACGCACCAGCTTCATCGCGCAACCACACCTCTGTGTACCACCACCGTCCATCACACCTCCACTGTGAAAGCACATCTCCCATGCATCGCATGCCTGCATCTCCCCTTCCACGCATGGCCAGCAGGTGCGTCACAACAGCAGCACTATGCTACCTCCATCCTGCCCTTCTTCTGTACATGCGTTACACCTCCTCACGATACCAGAAGATCCCACACGTGACGCTCGGCCATGCGTGCGCAGATGCAGCAGCCCGCATCCCCTATTATAGCCTGTAGCCAGCAATAGGAAGAAGCTCTGTCGGCGTCAAGCTCTTCGTCCGCCGGTTCCAACCACCTCTCGTCACGAGACCAACGTCAACATGAATCCCTCGTCGCAGTGCACTAACCCTCGACCCTTGCATCCAGTCGTGCCCTCTCCACCGCGTGTGCACGAGGGGAACAAACTCCACTGTTTTGCTAGAGTAAGGCTTCAATTAGTATTTACGTTGAATGCCATTGCAGATGTTGCTATTCATTTATTTAAGGCATTAAATTCTGGAAAGAAATTTGCATGGATATACCTCTTGTTTATTTGAATTACTTTTATGAAGGATTCAAAGCATAAGATGAGGTTATAGTAAATAGGGTTTCTCCTATTGGAGATTACTGCTTACATTTTTGCTATATGCCAACATCACTATTCACTTATTAACAGAATATTATATTATGGTGATTTTGCATGTGTGCCCTTACATTATTGATTAATTCTTTATATCAAGAAATTATGTTGAAAACACATGTACCAATTAGTATGCATACACATTGAGATTCCCTAAAAAATAAGGCATGATACACTAGTTTAAATAGGCTAATTCCTCCCTGTGGAGACGACCTAACTCTTCGTGGTTAGTTTTGAATTATTCAATATTTTTGAGAAGAGATTTTCTACCACGTAACAAACTGCAGCGACATGTCATTTCATGCTAAAGTTTTCAATGAAAATGAAGATCGCTATTTCATTACCCACGATAACTTGCTGGCCGTATCACCCTAGAAGGTTCATTAGCTACCCAATTTCTGCTAAAATCGCTAAACAACGAGTCAGTGATGAATAGTGTTTAGATGCTTAGACTTAAAGTTCCCTCAAATCTGAGGGTAGGTTGATAAGTCGTGTACTTATCAGCAAACTTATTTAATCAAATTAAAATAAAATCCAGGATGGCGAGGACTCGATAAAGAAATCCACATTTTAGTGGATACTAGGGATGATTAAGTCCAAAGACCTGAATGGTCTTAGTATTCATATCCTACTATAACATTTTCTAAGATTGAAAGGTCCTAATGTCCAAGTATTCCTTCCTAATTCAATTTTTTTTTATGTATATATATGAAGACAAATAGAATTTATAAGAATTCCACAGAGCTGAAAAAATGATTCAGAAATGAATCCACTATCAAAATGTTGAAGGCGAATAACTATGCATTCGCAATTGGATTTGAAAACCCATCATTGTAGTTCGTGTCGTGAGGAAATCTGTTCAACAAATAAAATTTATACCAAAAAATCTGTAAGGAGATTTCGGGTCGAACATAGGGAGGCTAAGTCGATGTCAAAATCCGCACCTATTTTGTATTTTTATTTAAAGGGCGAAATAATCACAATGGATATAATATAAGCAATAAGAGAGAGAGAGAAAGAACAATCACCTGATATTGAATAATATTTTTACAACTAGGAAAGCGAAAAATGATTACACTAGAAAGCAAAAAATTGTTACAACTAGAAAGTAGGAAACTCTACTCTAGAATGTGGAAAAAGATGGGGGAGAGAAGTTTTCTGTATGATCTAAAAAGATATGGCTATGTCCAAAGACTTAAGCAAACAAATTGGTAATAACAAAAATAATTTAGACAAATCACAATCAAACCATAAAGGACACAAAATGTATAGTGGTTCCCCTCCCTTGGGTACTCCACTACCTAGGCCTCCCAGCTTAGGGTTTTTAACCCGATTCTCTAAAATCTGAGAGAATCAATTTACTAATCTGAGGTAATTAACGGGTTACCTCAACCCAATTACAACAACGGGTTTATTACAACTCAACGAGCAAATGCTCAAAATACAAGTGAAAACTGATGTAAGAAAGAAAACTCTTACAATAAGAATCTGAGCCTCTCAGCAATATAAAGAATAATATTACCAATTTGAGAGCCTAGAATGAGTGTGAATCACTTTAACAATGTGTGAAGAAATCACGTCGTTGAAGTGTTTTCAAAATGTAGAGAGATTGAGAATAGTAAACTTGATTTCTTCTCTTGTGAATATGGTGGAAATTTGGGAAATATAGCTCTAGGAATTTCTCTTGTATTTCTAATCTTTCTTGTGTACAAACAAAGAATCCAAACATCATTATATAGAGTTTAGGACCTCAAGGATTTGTCTACTAGACGTTGGGAATTAATTCCCAACGTTCACATTGTTGGAATTAATTTTCTAGCCGTTCAGAATTTCGCGAACAGCTACCTGGTATCGTTACTAGCTGTTCACTACTGCCAGTACCTGAGTCCCAGTACCGGTACTCATCATAGGTACCGGTACTTATGACTCCCAAGTTTGAGATTACATGGGTACGATAATCTACCAGTACCGGTACTCATCATGGGTACCGGTACTTGTAGGGTTCAGGCCAGAACAAAGCCTTCAACCTGTGGCCAACCTCTACCGGTACTCATGGTTAGTACCGGCACTTGTTGTTCACAGTTTGAGATGAATTCTCTAACCTGTGCCTTGCAAATACCAGTATTGATGAACAGTACCGGTACTTGCTTGCAAGTTTTTGTTTTAAGTATTTTAATTCATTATATTCTTTGAAAATGAATGCCATATAAATCCTAATTTATCTCTAATTGATTTTACGATCTAAGTTAACTTCTCTTGTTAAGGGGCATACAATCTATGAAAATAAAATCTAAACAAAAAGAAACTAAAGTCGAAGAAGATTTTCTTCTCCTTGACTCTTGTCATCTTGCCTCCTCCTTGTCGTCATCATCTCTTTCTCATCAAGCCTCCTTCTTATCATGATCTTCTCCTCCATCATTTTTTGTTTACCTTGCTTCTTCACCTAAATCTGAAGAACACTTAATGCAAACATTAATTTCTAATAATTTTGTTAAAACCAAAACATGATGTGGAATAAGGTTCCAACAAGCTCCGCCTTTTTGGTGTTGACAAAACTATCTTGCAAATAGATAATAAATAATTTTTAGCAACATTATTTAAAGGAAAAAATATTTAATTTAATCCTCCCTCTCAATATATGTTCCCCCTAAAAATATTACTATTTGCCAAGCAAGTTTCTCCCCCTTTTTGTCAATCACAGGAAAATTAAGCAATATCATACCATAAAATTTACCAATAATAAGATGATGAATGTGGATATGAAGCTCCATTAGGCCATTGTTCTTGATCTTCATTCAACCTATAGAAAGGTGGAAATATTCCGTTTTGTGCCTTGGACACCCACTGATCTCTTTGATCTATACCTGCAAAATAATGTAAAATATCTTTCCTAGGTACCCATTTTCCTGTGGGTCCTTTAGAGGTAGTACCTTTCAAACCTTGAGATTTATAGATCACTTTTGTGTTAGATCTATAACTCTTAGGATTTTTGACCTTTTGGCACATCCATGCATACCTAAGCGTATGTGATTTATTTTGAGTGCTCTTATTGTTGAACTTGTCTTTTAAATTATTACAAAATTCCATATTTAGCCTAGTTGTTGTTTTTAACTTATTCAAAGTGTCTTCAAAATGCTCATAAATATCTTCTAGTTCTAATATCTTTCCTTGCAATTGTGAGTTAGTCTCTTTTGACATTTCTAATTCTATTTTTAAACATGATTTATCTATTTCTAATGTTTGATAATTATTCTTTAAAACCTTATTTTCCTTTTTAAATGACCTAGCTTTATGATGTAGCTCTTCATATGCTTCTAATAATTCTTCAAATGAAAAATCAGGGTTTACCTCATTGTCCGTACCTTCTAAAGTTGCCACCAAGCACAGATGTGCGACTTCATCTTCGGATTCCAAGTCGCTAGAGTTGGTGTCCATGTCGGAGTAGCTATCATCCCATGTTGCTTTGAACACTTTCTTTTCTTCTTTTTCTTGAGCTCCTTTATTTCTTTCCTATTGTCCTCCTTCTTGTTCATAGGGCAATCCTTCCTCAAGTTCCCCTTTCTCTTGCACTCATAACAAATAACATTAGTTTAAACTTTATTGATTTACTTACCTTGTTTTTGAAGAAATCTCTGAATCTTTCTTGTAAGTGTCTCCATCTCTTCATCTTCAGATTTCAAGGTTGTTGAGTCTGAGTCCTCCTTAATTGCTCTAAAAGCAATGTTCTTCCTTTTGCTAGACATCTTCTCCTCCTTGCTCCTCTTCATGTTTTCTAGTTGGACTTCGTAAGCCATAAGACTACCAACTAGACCATCCAATGGGAGAGTGGAGAGGTCCTTTGCCTCTTGCATGGCTGTGGTCTTTGGCGAACAATCACTTGTAAGAGATCTTAAGATCTTCCTTACAAGCTACTCCTCTTTCAGCTTAACTCCTAGGTTCTTCATGGGGTTAACAATTTCCCCAAACCTCGTATACATATCCTTGATTGTTTTGCCTTTCCTCATCCTGAAACACTCATAATTTTCTATTAGAATAGAGATACGAGTTTCTTTAACCTTATTTGTACCTTCATAGGTGACCTCAAGAGTGTTCTAAATTTCGTATGCAGATTCGCATGCCGAAATTTGGTTGAACTCTTCCCTTGATAATGGACAATAAAGTGTGTTCATCACCCTCGCATTGCCGACAATTTTCCTCTTTTGCTCTGCCCTCCATGCCACTCCTTGCAGCTGCGGATCCATGTACCTCACTTGGATAAGCATCCACGAGTCCTCATCCATGGCCTTGAGGAAGATTTGCATCCTCCTCTTCCAGTATCCATAGTCCGTCCCATCGAAATAGGGAGGATGGGCATATGATTGTCCTTCCAAGCGCCTTATTGTAGATGCCATTTTGAGTTGAATTTTTATGTCTTCTCACAACCCTCTCTGATACCACTTTGTAGGATCTAAAAAGATATGGCTATGCACAAAGACTTAAGCAAACAAATTAGTAATAACAAAAATAATTTGCATAAATCACAATCAAACCACAAAGGACACAAAATGCATAGTGGTTCCCCTCCATTGGGTACTCCACTACCTAAGCCTCCCAGCTTAGGGTTTTTAACCCAATTCTCTCAACCCTGAGAGAATCAATTTACTAATCCGAGGTAATTAACGGGTTACCTCAACCCATTTACAGGAATGGGTTTGTTACAACCCAATGAGCAAATGCTCAAAATACAAGTGAAAGCTAGCGTAAGAAAGAAAACTCTTACAACAAGAACCTAAGCCTCTCAACAATATATAGAATTATATTACCAATTTGAGAGCCTATAATGAGTGTGAATCGCTTTAACAATGTGTGAAGAAATCACGTCGTTGAAGTGTTTGCAAAACATAGAGAGATTGAGAACAGCAAACTTGATTTCTTCTCATGTGAATATGGTGGAAATTTAGGAAATATAGCTCTAGGAATTTCTCTTGTATTTCTTTTTTTTTGAGAAAGGAAGGAATGCTATCTAATCACCGATAGCAAACCAGGAGAGCTATTATTGATAATAAAAAATATTTACAAGTTCGACTCCTAATGCTGTATGAGACTCCAGCATAAATTTA
This sequence comes from Thalassia testudinum, assembly GCA_037157565.1. Classification (NCBI taxonomy): domain Eukaryota; kingdom Viridiplantae; phylum Streptophyta; class Magnoliopsida; order Alismatales; family Hydrocharitaceae; genus Thalassia; species Thalassia testudinum. Next base: position 48,006,536 of record JAZHRO010000055.1, read on the forward strand.
CAATATTTTCCACATACACTGGGGTCTCCTGAAAAACATGCTCATTTCTAGCCCTCCATACAACCAATAACACAGCCACCATATGTATATAAGGCTTATTCCCATCCACAAGGTAGAACCACAAATTCCCCCAAGTGGGTAAGGACTCGTTGCATACTCTCCTCCATACATAATCAGTGATCGCACATGAAGAAAAGATATGAACACTAGAATCATTATGCATCCCGCATAAATAACAAAACTGGGTGGGGGTCCCCACCCTTCTGTGCCTCAGATCTCCAGTATCAATCCATCCCTTCTGCAGAGCCATAAGAAAAATTGTAACTTTAGTGGTATTTTTAACTTCCATAGCTTTTTCCCCATTTCTTCATGTTCCGCCATCCTGGAGGACATTATCAACCTGTCATAAGCAGCCACAGTAGAAAAATTACCTTCCCATTTGTATGTATCATATTCATGAGGCATGGGTTTGAAAGTAGCAAGCTCTTGCATGAGACGTTCAATCTCTACACGAGATCTTGTTTCATGATTATTCCACCCACCATTATTTAACAACCACTGCTCTAAATCCACATCTTAATAATCTGCTACCACTGCATTTTTATTTGCAGTCGCAGCATAAGCAAGGGGGAACTTGTCTTTAAACGTCCCTCCATGTACCCAATTTTCCAGCCAAAACTTGAAGCTTTTTCCATCACCTAAAACTGATTTGAAAAATTCCAATAATCTTTCAGGGCATGCACCATAGAAGACCAAAAGGGGGACGGTTTACGTGGATTAAGATGATTTATCTCATCATTGGTACTCCCATAAATGTCCTGGCTAATTTCTATCCATATTTTTTTTTCTCCTTGCAGCAATCGAACAACCCACTTCAATAGTAACTCTTCGTTGAATTCTTTGAGGGATCCAAAACCCATACCTCCCATCTGCTTAGGTTTGCAAATTGATTCCCACTTTACGGGTTGAAAAAAGGCCCCTTAATGAGAGGCCCCTTTCGAAAAAAATCTTTTCCGCATCACCTCCAGCTTTCTCCAAATAGAGTTCGGAGCTCTAAGGACAGAGAAAAAGAAGACCGGAATCGAAGTGATAACAAAATTCGGTAGTATATACCTCCCCCCTTTTAATAAGTATTTACTACTCCAGCCCTCCAATTTCGTAGCTACCTTTTCAAAGAGGAAAGACCAATCTGCTTTCTTCATCTTAGAACATTTCAGAGGCAGACCCAGATATTTAATCGGCAGTGGAACCACAGGTGTACTAAGAATGGTGGAGATCTCATTCTGTAACCCACTATTCATCCCAAAATAGACCAGGGAAGATTTACTACAATTCAATCTGAGACCAGAAACCTCTCCAAAAATTTTTACCATATGTAACAGAGCCTGCGCTTCTCTCTTCCCCCCTTCCACAAGAAAAACAGTATCATCAGCATATTGAAGTATAGGGGCTAGAGCCCTATGATTAGACAATGAATACCCCTTCATAAAACCATCCGCTGCCAGTTTACAGGAAAATCTAGCCAAAGTATCCACCGCAAGGTTAAAAATCAGAGGGACAACAGGGCAACCTTGCCTTACTCCACATTGGGGCTGGATCCAAGAGCGACACGGTTTACCATTTATCAATGGGGATAAAGAGGCTGTCGTAATGCACCTCTTCACCCATTGAATCAGTAAGGGTGGAAATTTCCTCCTTCTAAGAATCTCCCATAAGTAAGACCAGGAGACTGAATCATAGGCTTTGGAAAAATCCACTTTCCACAAGAAAGGCTTAGATTTTCTGCTTTGCCAACCCATAACAATCTCCTACGCAACAATGAATGACACCTGTAAAGATCTCCCTGGAAGAAAAGCTGACTGAACAGGCATTATCAAGTCCTTTAAAACCTCCCGCAATCTGTTAGCAATAATCTTACTAATAATAACATAGATGGAATTAGATAGCGCAATGGGTCTGTAATCAGAAAAACTTTTCGCACATGATTTCTTAGGCAACAGAAACAGATAAGATTCGTTCAGCCTCTCAAATACGGAGTTGCCCAATTCAAACTCATGAATAACCTTTAACACATCCTCCTTAACCACATTCCGTAGCTCTCTGTAGAAAAACACCTAAAATCCATCCGGACCGGGAGCACCTTCATTATTTAATTCTTTAAAAGCTTTTAGCACTTCTTCTTCAGAAATAGGGGACACAATCATGTCTCTCTGTTCATTATTTACACAAGGGAAATCCATTGCTGCCAACCTCCAAGAACCTCTTGGAGCAGCCTTGGACATTTCTTTAAAAAATTTACTTGCTTCAGATCTGATCTCCTTAATAGAGGTAATATTTCTTTCTTCAACTTTAATAGATGAAATAAGGTTGAATCTCCTTCTAGCACTGGCCACAAGAAGGAAAAATTTTGTATTCACATCACCCTCTTTAAGCCATAGCTATCTGGATTTTTCACGCCAATCCATTTCTGTTTTCAGATCTTCATCCCCCACAACTGCTTGCATCTGCTGCCTCAGTTGCTGCTCCTGTTGGTTCAAAGCTAGCCTAAACTCTTTCAGATTTAAATCCTTGATGACTGTCAAGGCTTCCCTCCTCTTCTGGTCTCTAATCAGATTCACAGCCTACCCATATTCCTTCAACATTTCACACAGACCAGCCAGTTTTGAAGCAAACTGCTGTGTGGCAGTGCCTTGAACAACCTTGCTTTGCCACCACTGAGAAACCATTTGCATGAATCCATCTTCCCTAAGCCAAGATCTCCTGAGTTTGAAGTATGATCCCGTGTCTGCATTCACTCCACTGTCCCAAACCAAAGGTGTGTGATCAGAGAACGGCCTATCAAGGCTCAACATAGCTGGTAGTTGATATCTCTCTAACAAACTTGGACTGCCAAAGAATCTGTCCAATTTGGAAAGCTGCCCACTGCCATTCCTCCAAGTATACTCCACACCACAGATGGGATATTCAATCAAGCCCATGTTCTGCACAGCCAATTGGAAGCCAGCTGCAGAACTATCCACTCTCCCATCCGGATTACCATCACCAGAAAGATAGCAATTGAAATTACCCCCTAACAACCATGGGGTCTCTTGCACTCTTTGATGCATTGCATAGAGTTCCTCCCATAAGCCAACTCTATCTGCTGCCACACAAGGACCATATATGCAAGAAATAAACCATTCCATATCTCCTTGAGGAGATTGACATCTACAAGAAATTAAAAGCCTATAACGAATAATTTCAGTTACTGACATGGAAGATTTTCTCCACCAAAAAGCCAGTCCTCCAGACTGACCAGTAGCACCCTTAGCTGCAATATCATTACGGCCTAATTGCTTAAAACATTCCCATTCTTCACCATTTTCCCAGTCCAAGTGAGTCTCTTGTATAAGAGCACAGTCTATCTCCCACTCAGAGGGATATCTAGACAATGAAGCCCTTCTCTGTTTGTTGCGTAGCCCACGCACATTCTAAGACAAAACTCTCATTTCTCAATAGAGAGATCCCCATTGGCCTTGCAGCCCACATATTCAACCATAATGGAATTAGCAATACTTTGCTCCTCAATTGGAGGTAAGGAATCCTTCCTTCTCCTTCTCAACATGTATGCAGATCTACCCACACCTCTTTTTTGCTTGGAACCACTGCCATACTGCAAGTCAGCAGGAATAGCAAGTTGCATCTGGACTAGCTCTTTAATCAACAAATCCTTCCCTGTCCTGCCCACTTCCATACTGCAGTTCATCTCAGAATCTGCCATTGGAGTCTCAGTAACCTCCAAACAGTAGTCCTCTTTGACTATCATGGCTTGTCTGCTATCAGCAACAGAAACATCATCTTCCATCTGATGTTCCTCCGCCATGGCACAGTGACAGTCCTTCCTCTTTTTGGTTCCAAGAGCATCAGCAGGAGGAGTGCGTCCACATCTGTCACTCTGATTTCTCTCCTCACTGTTGGTTCCAGACTTCAGTTTATTCTCAGACGACTTATCTTGACCACATTCATCCTGCCCAGACACCTTTCCAAGAATATCAAGTCTAACACTTCAAGAAGTGCCCCGACATTTGACTGTGATCGAATTAGGAATTGAGCCAGCATTTGTAACTTCCACCTCGACTTTTAGAGACCTAATGTCCCCCTCTCCAATCAAAACTTCAGAACCATCATAGATTGATGCAAAACCTGCTAACATTTTAGAGACAACCCCCTTTAGCTGCAGGTGCAATGGCAGACCATAGATCTCAAGGAGAGTCCTCCTAGAGGTCACTCTTTGTGGAGGGCGGTAAGACAGAGCCCCATCAAATGGGGAGACCATTCGCCAAATCACACTGATTTCTTCAAAAATACTCGAGCGAAACCTCAATCGTTCCACATCTAGCATACCCAAACCATACACCAAGAAGCGAGACTGGGATAACATGGCTACCTTCCAACTCGCAGATAAAAGATCCAGGGAACATACTAGATTTTGAATCGTTGCAATCGACGGCCTGCCTGCCATGATCTCTCCAATCAAAGCACCTCTCAGTGTGATCTCTGCAGTCGAGATCTCCTCCGAAGATGGGATCTCAACTTCAATTGTGTGGCTACCCAATGTCGGCAATGGCGGCGGACGAGCTTCATTCTTGACCCTGCAGACAGGATGCGAGACTGCCCTCTGAGATCGCCAAGAAATCCTCCTAGGGCATGACTCACGCTTGTGTCCTTCACTCCTTCATTCCAAGCAAATCAGGGGGTTTTTACAAATCACTGCCACATGCCCCCTTCGTCTGCATCTAAAGCAAAGAACCTCTCCATTCTTTCTCCTCCAGGTACGTCTTCGAGCATTTTCAGACAACCTAAAGAAACTCTCCTGCTAAATCTGCTCCCTTCTCCTCCAAGCCCTCGATCTCCATGTCCTCAATTCACCTTCTGCTCCAGCCCTGGATGGCTCCACCCCATTGCCACCCTCCGCCCAGTGTCCATCGCCCTCCGCCCGCCTTCTCCCCATCGTCCCTTTCCCCCAACGAAATTCAAATTCTACTTTCCACCTCTCTTGTATTTCTAATCTTTCTTTTCTACAAACCAAGAATCCTAACGTCATTCTATAGAGTTTAGGACCTCAAGGATTCATCAACTAGACGTTCGGAATTAATTCCCAACACTCACATTGTTGGAATTAATTTTCTAACCATTCAGAATTTAGCCAAGGGCTACCTAGTACTGGTACTAAAGTACCTGTACCAGTACTAGCTGTTCACTGCTGCCAGTACCTGAGTTCCAGTACCGATACTCATCACAGGTACTGGTACTTACGACTCCTAGGTTTGAGATTACATGGGCACGATAAACTACCAATACCGGTACTCATCATGGGTACCGGTACTTGTAAGGTTCAAGCCAGAACAAAGCCTTCAACCTGTGGCCAACCTGTACCGGTACTCATGGTTAGTACCGATACTTGTTGTTCACAGTTTGAGATGAATTCTCATACCTGTGCCTTGCAAATACTAGTACTGATGAGCAGTACCGGTACTTGCCTACAAGTACTTGTTTTAAGTATTTTAATTCATTACATTCTTTAAAAACGAATGCCAAATAAATCCTAATTTTTCTCCAATTGATTGTATGACCTAAGTTAAGTTCTCATGTTAAGAGGCATGCAATCTATGAAAATAAAATCTAAACAAAAAGAAACTAAAGTCGAAGAAGATTTTCTTCTCCTCGACTCTTGTCATCTTGCCTCCTCCTTGTCATCGTCATCTCTTTCTCATCAAGCCTCCTTCTTATCATGATCTTCTCCTCCATTTCCTGTTTACCTTGCCTCTTCACCAAAATCTAAAGAACAGTTAATGCAAACATTAATTCATAATAATTTTGTTAACACCAAAACAAGATGTGGAACAAGGTTCCAACATTATCCTCCTCGACGATCGCTTGGAGGATGAGTCGGATGGGACAATGCCTAGAAGACAGGGAACGAAGCAGGAGGAATGAGGACGAGGCAAGAGGAATGGGAATGAAGCAGCACGCCATCATCGTCACGGGATCCACTTCCGAAATGGGGGTGAAAACCTATTTTGAGTTCTTGAGGAGCATCCCAGGTGTGGGACAAGCTTCTCTTAAGCTTTGTAGAGGGAGAGAGGAGAAGGAAGGGATGAGAAATTCGTAGGGTAGGGGTGTCCTTTTATAGTTGCAAGGAGTGGGAGCATTTTGGACATTTCAACATCAAAAGCATTAATTTATGTCCTCTAGTGACGGATTTATCGATCACTAAAGGCCTTAACGTGGCTAAGTGCATGTGCCGCATGCGCCTGCCCTCCTTTAGCGTCACAAATGCTTGCACTTGTTTGCGTACGCTGGAGATCAGACAACTTAAATCACTCCTCGTTAGCGCCATGCACCCGCGTGTGATCGGGCATTCGCGCCATGCGTCTGATCACGTGTGGGCACTATTGGCTGATCCGTGCTAGTCGATGTTGTTCGCACTATTGCGCTAATTTTCCTGTGGGCAGTAGACGCAGAATCGAACGCGCATCGTGCGCTTGCGCAACGTGCTCGACCTCTGTGCTGCTGTGGCACCTTTGTCGCGCAGATGAATTTGTGCACTCGTGTGTGCGATCGTTGGATGTGCATCCAATTGTGTAGATTCGTCGAGCGACTGAAGAAGAGAAGAGCTGTAGCTGTTGCTAGGCAGCTATGATGGCACCACGTGGCACCATCTGGGCTATCCATCATCTAAGTGTTGTTGATGGTGCCACAGGTGTCAGATTAAATCGATTTTCATGTCGTTGGCTGCAATTGTTGATCCGAACCCATCCATGTAGTCAGATTTGTCGTCTGAGGTGCGGATTAACACCATCTTGGCCCTTGATCTCTAGGGTTCCTCGATCTCTATTTGATGTTACGGATGTCCAATCAGGGCGATCTTGGAGTCGTTGAACTCTAATCGTTGCCCTGATCAGATCCGTTTGGTTAGATCTTCGATTCGAGGCCCCGATTAAAAAGTTCCCCTGTCCCTGGCCATAGAAAGGAGACAATTACTATACAATTTATACAACTTTACCTAAATGGTTGATTATGCATGTTAAGCACTATTTACAATGTATAATGCTATTGTGACACTAAGAACATGCATTAATAGACATTTTAGGTTAATCAGAGGTATGCACACCCCCATTCCTATCTTTTGCTAGCCCCTAGCAAAAACTACATGCTATTTATAAAAGAATAAGGTTGGATTACTTCGGCGAAAATCATTTTCAACATTAGGAAATTTTACTTAGGACCTAAACTTTCAAAGACACAATAGCACCCGGGTATCTGCAATAATGCAAACCGCCTCAAGCCCTCGCCTTATTCAAAGAAAGTTCTCTTTTTCTCTTTTTCTTTTTTTCTAATTTTTTGGATTTTTGAGTTTAGGGTTATAGAGTGGCTTTCTACTGCCACTCAACCCACCCAAGATTTGGTGAGAACCTTAAGTTCAAAGCATCTTTTTGTGAATGTGATAGACTCGTTAATAGGGAATCAGAATGGACTTCAGGTTTCTACATCCATAAGTGAGGTTAAAAAGAGAGTTCTGCCTAAAGGTGTATCTTTACGACCGGTAGCTTTCTCCCAACTTTTATTTTTTTATGGGGTAAACAGAAGGGTGAATCCAGTGTTTATCTCCCCGATTTATTCTACTTCTCTGCTTCTTCCTAAGTGTTTTGGGAATTTTTAGTGCATTTCTTGAGCTGGGTTCTAGACAACTGGTAGATGAGCTGTTACCACCGACAACCTACCTACCAAACTTGTGCGGCGAAGCGTGGCTTATTTCTTTTGTTTCTTTTTCTTTCTTTTCCCCTTTCCCTTTTTCTTTTTTTTTTCATTTTGACTTTCTTTCTTTTTTTAAGTAGGTGGCTTCCCTGCTCTAAGCTTTACCTAAAGGTAGCAGGAATAGAGTGGTCCAATGACTGGGTGCTAGACATCCTACCCATGGGTTGTTACCCATGTTGTCCAGTCATAGAGCGTGTGTTTGATAAGAAAATGCATCGTAGTATAGTGTGCAATATGATCAAACAAAAATATTTATAAAAAGATAACGAGACTTTGAGTCCCGGTTGTTCGTCTCTAGGAGGCATTTATTCAAATCTAAAATTGATCTTTTATCACTCTACTTTATTTAAAATCGCATGCCAATTTTCAATCTTTGGATTAAGATTTCATCACTTCTATTATGAATTCAGATTATGTGAGAGTGTGTCAGATAGATAGCGAAAGTGAAAGTACGAGTTTTGGTGCAAACAATTCTAGTTACATGGTGGCAGTTTACATAAAATCCATTTATAGTTAGGTCTTCTATATTTTCCGGAACCGACATGCTTGTCGCAAAATATATATAAGTGAAAAACAGGCAACTTGAATCACACAGGAAAGATGGTAACCAATGATCTGAAGGTGATTTCAAACATAGAGATATGTATAAAAATATATCTTTTATTCATTCATTCAGAGAAGTGTTTGTAACATGGAATGTAGAGGAAAGCTTGTATAGGGATGCTCGAAAATGTAAAACTAGCTAACAAAAAATGATCGCTTACAGGAATCTATGAGGGGACTTTGCATGCATCAATGGGGGAGAATAAAAGCTACACTACTAAGTAGTAAATGAAAGTAGTAACCTACAAAGAGCTAAATTACTAATCTAGTAGACAAGGAAGGGCATTTGGAGGTAGGCTCCAATGGCCTTTGAGTGGCTGAGAGAAGGAGGGGCAGCCAATGGTGCTTAGGCTGACCATTGGAGAGAGGTTGGAGAGATGATCCAGCATTATAGCATGGAGATGGTGGCCTTCATGGTGGTACTCCTTGTGGAGGTGGAGTGGAGATGAAAGTGGCTAGCCTAAGTGGAATGAATGCCAAGAATGGGATAGGTCCAAATGGCCACCCCTTAGGTGTTTTTATAGAATTAAGGGAGTCTCTCTAGAGAAGTGTGGAACTCTCTAGAGAGAGCTCCAAGAGTGGCCAGCCAAGTGAGAGAGGGTAGTTCTTAGATCCATGAAAAGTTGATCTAAGAATTGAATGACTCTTGGTTGCTAAATTTGGCAACCAAGAGTGGCTGCACTTAAAGAGAGTTCTAGAGAGCTCTAGATGTGTGGGAGTGCGTGAATCGGGGTGTGTGTGTGTGTGGTCATGCCCTAGGTGGCTAAGAGGTCTGGGTTAGATCCTAAGGGGTTTGGGTAGGTGTATGCCTTGAATTAGGGTTGCAAACCCTAATTGCTATAGGGAAATTGCAATGAAACATAACCTAAGTTTAATTGAATGAGTGTGAGCCTAATTGAGAGTGAAATAACTCAATTAGGTTGGTCTTAGGTCAATTGGACTCTCACTAAGTCCAATTGCACTTGTGTGGGTTGCGATCTGAGCTTAATTGGTCTCAATGAGTACAATTGACCTAGGTAATGGTAATTGATTATGATCTAAGTCAATTGGGTTTGGTGAGGACCTAATTAGGTCCATAGTAACATTTAAAGGTGGTGTACTGGGGTTAAGGTACCTTAATTTAGGTTCCTATGGGTTGGAACTAGGTCTAGGGAGCTAGAGATCAAAAATCAAGGCTTGAATCTCAAAACAAGATCTGGAGAGCAGTTCCTGACATCCAAAAATGGAGTTAGATGTCTTATACACAAAAATCAGAAGTCTAGACTTTAGTTCTGGATGTCCATTCTGAGCCAGGGGGAATTTTAGTTTCTATTTTGGGTATTTTGCAGAAATTGGACGTCTAACCAAGTGTCTGGACGCCCAATAACACTATAGAAGTTGGTTTGAGGTGTGTGGGAGTTCGCTAAGGGTTTTGGACGTCCTAAAACTTTTCTGGACATGCAAATAAGGGTTGGAACTAGGGATTTATGGTTTCCTAGGGTGCGGTGACCTAATCTAAAGGTGGCTAAGGCTTGGGGGAAGTCTCTAGGCTATCTTAGGGCTAGGATGGACCTAAGCTCTTCACATTTTACTCCTTTATTCGTACTTAATAAAATAGCTTACCTTAACTCCCTTACATCGAAAAAATAAATAGCCAATTTCAATTCATCCGAAAATTGGTTGTGGATAGGCAGGGAATAAGGAATGTGGTCTGGGTCCAGTCTGGATAGGTGATCCGCCACAACATTCTACTTTTCGGCTTTGTCGCAGATTTTGATATCAAATTCCTGCAATAGAGGGATCCATCTGATGAGCCGTGGCTTGGCATCCTTCTTTGCCAACAAATGCTGGAGGGCAGAGTGGTTTGTGAAAATGATGACTTTGGACCCTAATAAATATGATCTGAATTTTTCCAACTCGAATACTACTGCTAGTAGTTCTTTTTCGGTGACAGTGTAATTGCACTGAGCCTCGTTTAGCATCTTCCTAGCGTAGTATATGATGAAGGGTTGTTTCTCCCGACGCTGGCCTAAAACAGCACCGACGGCAAAATCAGAAGCGTTGCACATTATCTCGAAATCGAGTGACTAGTCTAGTGGTTGGAGAATCGGGGAGTCAAAGACAGCTCTTTGTAAAGTCTCGAAGGCTCTGAGACACGAGGTGTGGAATTCAAAGGGGACATCGGCAACAAGGAATTCGTCAAAGGTCGTGCAATTTTTGAGAAATTGCATATAAATCTCCGATAGAAGCCGACGTGATCCAAGAATGATCTGATCTGCTTGACTGAGATAGGTGGCGGTAAGTGGGAAATAATCTCTAATTTAGCTCGATCGACCTCAGGTCCATTTTTAGAGATCCTGTGGCCTAGTATTATGCCATCCCTCACCATGAAATGGCTTTTCTCCCAGGATAGTACTAGGTTCACCTCAATACACCATTTCAGGATCTTGGTGAGGTTATCAAGACAAGATGCAAAATCATCTCCGAAAATGGAGAAGTCATCCATGAACCCCTCCACATAGTCCCCAATCATCTCAGAGAAGATGGCCATCATACAATGCTGAAATGTTGCTAGTGTGTTGAAGAGGCCAAAGGGCATCTGCTTGAAAGCGAATGTTCCAAAGGGGCGTGTGAATATAGTCTTGTCTTGATCTTCCAGGCTAATCGCTACTTGATTATACCCGGAGTATCTATCCAGAAAGCAAAAGAAACTATGTTCGGCTAACCATTCCAAGATCTGATCAATGAAAGGCAAAGGAAAGTGATCCTTCTGGGTAGCCATGTTCAATCTCCTATAGCATATGCAGACCCTCCAAGATGTCGTGGTGCGGGTCGGAATGGATTCGCCCTTATCATTTTTTACTACGGTGAGTCTTGCTTTCTTCGGCACTATCTGGATCGGACTCACCCATTGGCGGTCAGAGATTGGGTATACAATACCTGCATCCAGCCATTTGATGATTTCCTTCTTAAAAACCTATAGCATATTTGGGTTTAGCCATCTTTGAGGTTGCTTCGAAGGTTTCACCCCCTCATCTATGTAAATGTGATGAGTGCAATACGAGGGGCGAATATCGCAAAGATCAGTAATGCTCCACCATATAGCAACCTTATGGTCTTTTAGTGTTGAAATCAATTGATGCTCCTGTTCTTGGGTTAAGTGGGCATTAATAATGACTGGGTATGTCTCACTTTCGCCCAAGAACAAATACTTAAGTGACTCAGGTAAGGGCTTCAATTCAATCATGGGTTGGTTAGAGTCAGAAATGGGAGTGGGAGGAGCAAACTCGAGGGTGGGAATCTGCTGATCCGTAAGCACGTGAATTCCCACTGATTCGCTTCCTGTGAAATAATTAGTTGTGACCGGGTTAATGGGAAACCTGTTAGCTATGGTCACGTCATCCTACAACAACAGGGGTGATTCAGTAGTGTGCGGATCAGGATAGTTAGATTCGGGGGTGCTATGGTCAGAAGCACACCCTAAATAGTCAGATCCTTGGGAAGATATGCGTAGTGCAGTGGTCTCAGTCCCGTGTGGATCGAGGTCCAAGAACCCTGATAGTGAAGATGAATGCCACATTGGGTCGTCACAAAGGTGCCCAATGTTATCATAGTATGCCGAATCTGTCTTCATGATCCTCCTCTATGCGATCACAGTCAAAATTCTTTGCTGCCCTGAATATGTCAAGTCAAATTCGCTCATTGCCTAGGGCTATCTCCATACACCCGGATGCACAATCAATGTTCGCTCAGGCTGTCGCTAGAAATGGGCGACCCAAAATAATTGGTGCATCTTGGAGATTAAGAGGAACTTCCATATCGAAAATGAAAAAATTTGTGGGAAAGTAGAATCCACAAACTTTCACGATCTCGTTCTCAACCTCCCCCTAGGTGTTTTGACTGATCTATCAGCCAGCTGAATCATGATCAAGGTGGGCTTCAACTCCCTAAATCAAAATCGATTAAATACAGCAGTGGGAGTTAAGTGGAATCCTGCAAGAAGCAGGATATAAGTGGGGTACCAGGGTTTTTCTTTTTCAGCGGCAAGTCGGATAGAATCACAACGCTAGCCTCTTTTGACAGTACCTCCTGTCGTCCAATTCTGAGCTGTCACTTCGGGGAACAATAGTCCTTGAAGAACCTAGCGACAGCGGGAATGTGATAGATGACCTCGAGGAGGGGGACCTAAATATGTACTTCCTTAAACATTGATTTTAGATCCTCAAAATTCCACGTGTCCTTTTTCTGCACTACATTCCAGGTCAGAGCCTCAGGAAAAGGGACGAGAATCTCAGGGTCAAGTGGCCACTTACCCTTATCCACCATAGGTGGCTCCTAAGCTAAAGGAGTCGAACCTGCCTGCGGCAAAGGGTGAGAAAAATCAGGACCCACCAACCTATGTTGTGGGTTGAATGTTTTCCTTCCACTCCTCAATGAGATAGCACTTGCATCGGCTTGTTGTCCATGAGGTGGTGGGGGAGCGGAAGGGGCATAGTATGCAGGGTTCTGCATCAAAGGTAGCTGGCCTTGAGCATAACCAGGTGGTGCAGGAGGCGCTTGTAATATGGCATGTGCCTATCCCTGTGGTGCCTGAAACCTAGGGGGCGCCTTGGTTCTGCACATATCGAGGATTCGAGATGGGTTGGGAGGGTAAGGCTCCCTGAGTCCTATGCTCTAGCAACAACTGGTTTTGCATGTTCTATATAGTCTGTATTTGGTTAGCCATTGCCTTCATTATCAGCAAGCTATCCTGTGTAGATTTCCTCATTGATTCTTGCAGCTCCTCTTTCAGTGCCTCCAAAGGGTCAGCCCGCTTTGGAGGGTGACTAGTAGCTTGGTGTAGCGACTGGTATAAAGAATGGGGTTGCTGCAAATGCGGGAATGGTCGCTGCCTAGGGTACGTTTTTTATGCATTATCGTATTGCCTGGTCTGGTAGTGTGGATCTTGATGTGGTCTCTGTGAATTACCAGACCAAGAGAAGTTTGGATGCTGGTGCCAACTTGGGTTATATGTCTCTGAATATGGGTTATTATGCCCATATCCTTGGATAGCACTAACTTCCTCGTAGGCTGAAAATGTCTGAGACATATATCCGTCAAGGGGATATGTGCTATAATCTGCGGGTGGTGCGTAACTCTGGTCGTAAGGTGCCAGATCAGTATTGTTTACAATATCCTGATATGCGGGATCTCATAAATAAGAAGAGGATGCATCTCGAGTGAGTAGATTAACTTGAGCAGGAGGGGCTCAGGGTGCATAGGAGGGCCTTAAAGTAGTAGAGTTTATGTCAAATTGACCCTGACTAATCTGGTCAATCTTTTTCTCAATTAGGTTTATTCTATCCAGCTGCTTGACGATGATATCCATGTCGGCTCGACTAGACTCGGTGTGAGCCTCATGGACACCAACCCTCTACTGACCAGCCCACTGGAACTGGTTCATGGATGCGGCATTCATCGAGTTCTTCGCCAAAGATTCGAACAACTCAAATGTGTTGTTCTCATCTTTTACGAGGAAATTCCCGCCACTAGATGCATCGACAAGATACTGATGTGTGTCATCCAACCCATGGTAAAAGATTTGAGCTAGGTGCCATCTGGGTATACCATGGTGCGGGCATTTCCGGAGAAGGTCGTGAAATCGGTCCCAGGCTTCGTGCAACTTCTCCCTAGCTCCTTGCGAGAAAGTCGTGATTGCATGCCTCATCGTGTTCGTTCGACCAATTAGGAAGAACTTTTGCAGGAATTTAGGTCGTAATTCTGGCTAGGTTCCAATTGGCTTTCCAATGGTCTTGAACTAGTATGAAGCTTTGTCCCTCAGAGAAAATGGAAGAAGCTTCATTAGAATAATCCCATGATCAATGTTCCTTGGTCGAATCGTTTCTACAAGTCGACTCAAGTCCTTTAATTGCTGGAACGGGTCTTTGGTTGAGTTTCCAAAGAAGTGAGTGCTGATCAACCCGATCATGTTGGGCTTCAGCTCAAATGCATCTCTGTCTGCGGAAATTCTGACAAAGGGTGCAATGATTGGTGGGGCTGGATCGTAGAAATCCCATAGTTGTTCTCCTCGAGGTGGATGCTGCATCTTGTCAAGTGACGTCAAAGTGCGGTCCATGCTCTGCCGATGCCTCTACTCATATTCTGCTACCCGGGCTTCCAGATGAGCCATCGGGTCCAGATTATCAATATCCTGACCCGGTCTAGGTACAAGTAAAGGATTAGCCATTGTGGCTATAGGAGTAGAAGAAGAGGGAGAAGATGGTCCCAGCGAGGTGACTCGCCTCCTTGGGAGTGGCTCCCAAGGTCCAACCAGTTTAGGTCTATGCGACCTCCTTCCATGCATACACCACCCAACCCCTGGGTTGGTGCAGCCATGCCAGACAAGGCTAACGCCCTATCAATCAGATGGTCCTTACGAATCAGATGATCAGATTTGCCATTTACGTTGTAATTCCTGAAGAAAATTCTTCGTACAATCGACTAAAAGCGATTCCCGCCTCTTGGCTAACCCAGCCAAGAGGTTGAAAGAACCTAGTAGTATGACAACGAATTCGGGTTTATTTCATGTTTTAGACTTAATTTTTAGCCCATTTTCTTTAGTTGGGGTTTTCATTTGGTGAGTCACCCACAAGGTGACCAGCTCACCGGCTAAGTACTAGACTTGACTAAGTCTAGGTTAGCCCAAATGTGGTCTCTAGATTGTAACGATAAAGGTGTAACCTAGGGTTCATCCAATTCTACGATTTTGTTCTTTTGTCTTCAGTAGACCACAAAGATTACAATCAGTTCTTTAGCAAAATTTGGAATCCAATTAACTTGAAATTTTTTGAGTAGATTCCTTCTTCAATTATCTTTTTAGACAATTTCTTTTGGAATATTTATTATTTTAATTGAATTTTTGGAGATTTTTGAATGTCAGGGGGTCATATTTGGAATTTTGGCCCCTAGTCATTTTTTCGCTTTGAAACAGTATCAAATGACTTTTAAAAATGTGGGAAAAATATGGAAAATAAATCCAATGAGATTAGCTTTCAAACTCCACCATTTTTAGTCAAAACAGACTCGTGGATTGTTAAAAAATTTTTTTTGAATTTTGAAAAATCTCAAATCTAGGTCAGTCTAACCCCCTAACACTTTGTGAATTTTTAAAAATTGTATACTTGGAATTTTTCCAAAAAGATGGTGTCGTTTGAAAGATGGTTTGAAAATGAAGGTCTACCCTGAATTTCAGAATTTTTTGTTCACTAATTTTTCGACAATCAAATTTTTAAATAGATTTTGAACCTTGGCCAAAAATCTGGGAATGGTGGAGAAACTTTTAAAAAATGTTTGAGTTTGAAATTCAAACTTTCTACCAAAAGAGTTTTTTCTTTCAAAAACTTTTGTACGTTTTTATTTTCAAAAAGGATTTTTTTTTTCAAAGGGTTTTCAAATATATATGTATATATTTTTTACTTTTTTCAAACTAACCTAGGATTCAAAAAGAAACCCAATCTAGATTTTTTGTTATTATTTATTTTTTTCAATTTTTTTTCATGACAATGAATAAGTTTTTTTTTCAAAAGAAATTGCTGGAAGAATATCTAATCCTAGGGTTCAAAAGAAAACCTAGCCTAAGAAGAGATGTGCACCTGATTTCTTTTTCCGCGCTCGACACGTATGTAGATCTCGTTTTCTTTTTGTGTTGTCATGCACATCCAAAAACAAAGTAGAGGAAGATTTGTCAATGGTAGTCTAAAAGATCGAAATCAAAAAATATACCGTTGCCTCCCTCGGCAATGGCACCATTTGTTGTGGAGTCATAGACCGCGTGTTTGATAAGAAAATGCGTCATAGTATAGTGTGTAATACAATCAAACAAAAATATTTATAAAAAGATAACGAGACTTTGAGTCCTTGTCATTCGTCTATAGGAGGCATTTGTGCAAATCTGAAATCTATCTTTTATCACTCTACTTTTTTAAAAATCGCATGCCGGTTTCCAATCTTCGGATTAAGATTTCGCCACTTCTATTATGAATTCTGATTACATGCACGTGTGTCAGATAAATAACGAAAGTGAAAGTGTGAGTTTCACTATGCACAATTCTAGTTACGCGGTGGCTATTTACAAAAAATGCATTTATAGTTAGGTCTTCTATAATTTTTAGAATCGACATGCTTGTTGCAAAATATATAAATAAGTGAAAAATAGGCAACTTGAATCACACATGAAAGATTGTAACCAACAAGCTCAAGGTGATTTCAAACATAGAGATATGTACAAAAATATATCTTTTATTCATTCATTCAGAGAAGTGTTTGCAACATATAATGTAGAGGAAAGCCTGTACAGGAATGCTCGAAAATGTAAAACTAGCCAACAGAAAATGATCGCATACAGGAATCTATGGGGGGATTTTGCAGGCATCATTGCGGGTAGATAAGAGCTACACTACTAAGCAGTAAATGAAAGCAGTAAACTATGAAGAGCTAAGTTACTAATCTAGCAGAAAGGAAGGGCATTCGGAGGAGGGCTCCAATGGCCTTTGAGTGGCTAAGAGAAGGAGGGGCAACCAATGGTGCTTAAGTCGGCTATTGAAGAGAGGTTGGAGAGATGATCCAGCATCTGGGTGTGGAGATGGTGCCCTTCATCATGGTGGTCCTCATGGAGGTGGAGTGGAGATGAAAGTGGCTAGCCCAAGTGAAATAAATGCCAAGAATGGGATGGGTGCAAATGGCCACCCCTTAGGTCTTTTTATAAACCTAAGGGAGTCTCTCTAGAGAAGTGTGGAACTCTCTTGAGAGAGCTCCAAGAGTGGCCGGCCAAGTGAGAGAGTGGGTAGTTCTTAGATCCAAGAAAAGTGGATCTAAGAATTGAATGACTCTTGGTTTCTAAATTTGGCAACCAAGAGTGGTACCACGTCAATAGAGTTCTATATAACTCTAGATGTGTGGGAGTGTGTGAATCGGTGTGTGTGTGTGTGCGGGGGGTTGTGCCCTAGGTGACTAAGAGGTCTAGGTTAGGGACTAAGGGGTTTAGGCAGGTGTATGCCTTGAATTAGGGTTGCAAACCCAAATTGCTAAGGGAGATTGCAATTAAACTTAACCTAAGTTTAATTGAATGAGTGTGAGCCTAATTGAGAGTGAAACAACTCAATTAGGTTGGGCTTAGGTCAATTGGACTCTCACTAAGTCCAATTGGACTTGTGTGGGTTGAGATCTAAGCTCAATTGGACTCAATGAGTCCAATTGACATCGGTAGTGGTAATTGACCATGATCTAGGACAATTGGGTTTGGTGAGGACCTAATTAGGTCATTAAGGAGGTCTAGAGGTGGTGTACTAGGGTTAGGGTACCATAATTTAGGATCCTGTGGGGTTGAAATTGGGTCTAGGGAGCTAGAGATCCAAAATCAATGTTTGAATCTCAAAACAGGAGCTGGAGAGCAGTTCTAGATGTCTAAAAATGGAGTCAGACGTCTTATACTCAAAATTCAGAAGTCTAGACTCCAATTCTAGATGTCGAATCTGAGTCAAGGGGAATTCTAGGTTCTGTTTTGGCAATTCTGCAGAAATTGGACATCTGACAAAGTGTCTGGACGTCCAATAACACTACAAAAGTGGGTTTGAGGTGTGTGGGAGTTGGCTAATAGTTATGAACATCATATAACTTATCTGGACATCCAGATAAGGGTTGGAACTAGGGTTTTAGGGTTTCCTAGGGTATGGTGACCTAATCTAAAGGTCGCTAAGGCTTGGGGGAAGTCTCTAGGCTATCCGAGGGCTAGGATCGGCCTAAGCTCTTCACATTTTACTGCTTTATTCCTACTTAATAGAATAGCATACCTTAACTCCCTTACATCACTATTCTTTATGTCTAATTTAAGTCTTCTACTCCAGTCCAACTGGAACACCCATTATTCGTGATCCAGCTTTAGATCCAGCTCCAGATCCAGCTCCAGATCTAGCTTCTGATCAGCTTATTGCCTACAATTGACATAATGCACTTAATCAGCACATTATAACATCATTTTATGCATAGCTAAAGAAAAGTAGTAAAGATGCAGATAATGCTTATGCATGAATGAATTGCCGTAACTTATGCTGAGTCCTAGCCTAATTTAGGTCAATTAAGACCTACGATTGCTGCGCAATCATACCTCCATGCCTAAATCTTGCTTGTCCCTAGCAAATGCAAGACTAAATTATTTACAGAAGGGTTCCTAAGGGATTGATTATTTTATCAAGTGTTTGCCTAGAGATTTTTCTCCTTTTTGTTTTCATCCTATGCTCTAGAAATCCAGACAATCGTGAAAGTGCAGCTATGTAGCTTTTGCAATGTATTCGAGTGAAAAACTAATACACCTCTAAAGCCTGTACTTGACTACTAGTAAAATTCTAGCGGGATACGCAGACTTCTTCCCTCGGTGTATTCAACATATTCTATGAATTCCACCCCGGCTTTAGGCTTAGGTAGAGAATCTCTGAGGGAAAAGATTATATATTTGGTGGCTTACCCTCACTTGGTGCTACATAGAGACTAGTAGTACATAATCTAGATTCCCGAATTACTAAGTAACTCAACTTAGAGAAAGACAAGAAAAACTATGCTCTCTTTTGATTCCTTTGTATTCATTCTCTCTTACTCTTTTTCTTTTTCTTTTCTTTCTTTTTCTTAGAGCTCACAACCTCACCAGATTCACATATATGATCTGTATTTGGTGGTCTAACTTGGCATTAACACTTTAATTGAGTTTCCATAACCCTAACACTAAGTCAGAATTCCTCAGCCAGTATTCGGGTGGTCAGAAACATAGAAATATAGGTTAAGGCCATATTTGGTGGATCTCAAATTTATTTGGTGGTATTGCCACACTGCAGTTGAAATAAACACTAAATATTCACTCCTAGGGTGCGGTGACCTAATCTAAAGGTGGCTAAGTCTTGGGGGAAGTCTCTAGGCTATTGGTCGGGCGTGTTTCGCGTGTTAGAAATGAAGGTTACAAGCAACCTATCGTCGTAGTTGCAAAACATGTCGATCAAATAAAATTTATACCTAAATTCCAAGGGAGTCCCGAGTCGAACATAGGGAGGCAACATTTACTTTACGTCGAAATCATGCTTCGATTCGTTTCTTTTTGGTATTTTGGGGTTTTGTTATTTTTTGTATTTCCAAAATAAACAAAAATAAGAAAACATATCACAAGATAGAGATATGGAACAAATATGATGTATATTACTTCCAATGTCATTTACAAGAAACTATGAAAGGATATAAAGAGAGGGAGGTGGAGGAAATCTCCTGAATCGGCTCGACTGTTCGGTGAGACGACAACACCTGGCAGAAGCTCGGACGAAGGAGGTGAGGAGCGGGATGATGGAGGTGAGATGCTGGAGGACGTCAGGTTGAGGAAAGCTTCGGCGTAGCTCCGGAATGGAGGTGAGAAGACGAAGTTGATCTACCACCGGAATGGAGGTGGGAGGACGGCTCCAAGGTGACCTATGAAGGGAGATGGGAAGTTGGAGGAGTATTTGGTGGGGCAGAGGTTCGCTACACTAATAGGCACCATGGGAGCTTGAGAACAAGCTCTCATGGAGCGTTGGTAGGCTTGCTAGAGCTTGGGAGTAGGTGGGAGTAGAGTAGGTAGAGATGGCTTTGAAGGGAGGGGGTGTAGGTCCTTTTATAGTGGTGGAGATGAGGCAAAAATTGGTGTGGGACCATTAGTCACATCTAGGATGTCGTTGGAAACGTCGCTGTAGGAAACTCATGCCCACTGGCCCCCACAACTGGCTCTGCTGGAATGCGATGAATTACCGATGGTAGTAAGCATCGCCGTAAGTCCACCTCACGCTACGCTGGTGCTGCTCCTGCTTTACTACGCCTATGTGAGCTCACATGCTGGTGCTACGTGCATGCGCACCTACACGCTCATGCGCGCACCTGCGCTGCTACGTGCGTGCGGTGTTGCATGCATGTACTAGCATCCTAGGCTGCACCACGTGGCATAATCGGGGCCGTTCATCTTCTTCTAGTTGTACGGGCTGCTACAGAGGTCGAATTGAATTGATTTTCACACCGTTAGGTTGCGATAGTCAACCCAAATCCATCCATGTGGTCGGATTTACCATTTGAATCTCCAAATTATGTCCCCTACTCCCTTGGCCTTTGATCTTCCTCTTACTGCATATGGTGCTACGGAACTCCGATAGAGGCAATTTCAGAGGTCTTAGACTCCGATCGTCGTCTTGATCAGATCCGTACTGTCGGATCATCAATCCGAGGCTCCAAAACAAATATCCTTCTCTCCTAACCAAAAAAGGGACATAATTAACCTAAATTATATACAGCTACTCTAAATGCAGAATGATGCATGCTATGCAATATTTATAACATGAAATGCAAATCTAAGCCAAGGAACATGCATGAATAGGCATTTAACCCTTAATAAATGTGTTTACATCATACCCCCATGCCTATCTTTTGCTAGTCCCTAGCAAAATTAAACTATATGCCATGTATAAAGGCAGAATTAGGATTAGATCACTTAAGCCTAACTAGTTTATTAACAATAGAAAATTTCAACTAAGTTCCTAAACTATGAAAACTCAACAGATCCCAGGTGTCTACCAGAATGCAGACTGCCCAAGTTCTCGCATTATTTGTGAAGAGAAGATATATATATATTTATTTTTCTTCTTTTCTAATTTTTTCTTTACTTTTGGAGTTTGAGAATTCCGGGATAACTTTTTATGACTACCCAAACCGCCGAAGACTTGAAAAGGACTCTAAGTACTAAGCATCTTTGTGAAAAAGTGATAGACTCACAAAACGGTCGTTAAGACGGACTTCAGGTTTCTACGACCCTAGGTGACCTTGCGTAAAGGTTTATCTTTACGATCGGTAGCTTTCTCCCTACTTTTATTTATGGGGTCAACACAAAAGCGAACTCAGTGTATATCTCCCCGATTTATTCTTCTTCCCGACTTCTTCCCTAAGTGTTTTGGGAATTATTGCGCATTTTTTTTTCTTGTCAGCTGGGTTCTGGACAACCGGCTGATGAGCTGTTACTACCAACAACTTGCTAGCCATACTCGTGTAGTGAAGTGTGGTTTTATTTATTTTTTATTTTCTCCTTTCTTTCCCTCTTTTTTTTTCTTTTCTTTTTGAGTGTTTCTTTTTTTTTTTTATAAGTAGGTGGCTTCCCTGATCTAAGATTTACCTAAAGGTAGTACAACGAAAAAGGTCTTGTGGCTGGGCTCTAGACAACCGACCGATGAGCTATTACCAGCGACAACTTGCCAGCCATACCACCTAAGTCGGTCCATTAGCTACCCAATTTCTGTAAAAATTGCCAGAAAGTGAGTCAGTGCAAAAAATGTGTATAGATGCTTACGCTTACAGTCTTCCCAAATTAGAGGGTGGGTTGATAAGTTGCATACTTATCATCCCAAATTATTTACCAAATTAAAATAAATTTTAAATGGCAAGGACTCAAGACTAAGTCCACATTCGAGTTGACACCTAGGCTAATTAAGCCCGAACACCAGAAGAGTCTAAGTGTTTAGGTCCTCTCGTATCATTTCCTAAAGTTAATAACTTTCAAATGCCTAAGTTCTCTTTTCGTAATTTCTTTTTTTCTTTATCTTTTTTCAATTTTTTTATTTATTTTTAAATTTTATTAGAAACTAAAAGAAATTCTATGGAGTTGACATAATGATTTCAGGAATTGATTATCCACCTCCCCATGCCTAAATGATGCAATGTCCTCATTGTAAAAATAAGACATGAAAAGGGTAGAGTAAACAGAACATCACATAAGTGTCATGAAAATCCGGTCAGCTCCATAGAGAGAAGAGTCTATACACACGTGTTAAGTTTAATGCCTTCAGCTAGGCATAACATACATACAAAGAAGAAATTGAGAATTCACAAGTGCGGGTCAGAATCAAAATAAAAATGTTGATCCTAAAACCCATCTGCAAAAGATGTCCACAGACGTGGACGAGATTATGGTGTAGACCCATGCCCCAGGGTCGAGTGGTTCTCAAATTCTGGATAAAAATCACCCAGAACTGAAGGTTGTTGTGTTTGCGGGGCCGGGCCTGTAGTTTAGTGGTGTGCAACCTAAGACCAATGTGTCGGACAACGGGTAAAGATGGTTCAATAGGTGCGGTTGTCCACTTAACATCTATCTCAGAAAAATAATCAGTTACTTCGAGCTTGGGTTGCACGTGAAAGATATCGTAAGGGTCCTAGTAGAAAGTTGGTGGTTTCAGGTCAATAGGTACCCTTAGATCCAAAATCAAACTTCCCTTAGAATTAGCCTCCCAAATCTTTATTTCAACAATTCTATCCTCCAACATCAAGGGCTCAGGCTTCAGGACCTCTAGCATATTATTCACCCCATATGATTCTCCCAAGTCTAGAAATCGTCTTGAATCAAGAATGATTTGGGCACAAAGATCTCAGAAGTCAGCCCTTCAAGGTGCAGATAAGGACTGGGGTCACTAATTGAATCATCAAGATTCGGATCCTCCAAGTTAACCCCAACCGAAACCAAATCTTCAATAATTGGGCTATCAACTGGTTTGTCAGATTCCTCAAGCCCATTTGTCTCACTAAATTCCTCTTAAGTTCAAGTGAGACTTCACCAAAAGATTCTTCACCCACAGAGTCAAAGAATCTATCATCCTCATTTATATATGTCTCAAAATCATGTCATTTCATGGTCCGTGGAGACATATTTTTCCTCGCTCCCTAGCTCGAGGATCTCGGGTGAATCAATGGTTCAATCACAAATGGTTGCTTTAGCCCATCCTAGTCATCCCTAGTCTCAGAAAATGTATCCCCCCCGACAGGTGCCTGAGTGGGTTTAGACATTAGCTCTCCTAGATGGGGTTCATCTTGAGAATCATCCCAAGATTTGACTAGTGCAACCACAAATTTCATCCTCAATCTCGACAATTTCCCAAGAAGAAACTCAACCAAGTCCCTATCCCTAACAGTTTGGAGCAAATCCAATAGAGAACTATTAAGTTCATTAATCATTTTGATCATAGGCTCTAGTGCTTCAGTGCATGGTGTTGGCTGAGCTTCTAAAGATTGTATAGTGTTCCTCAAATTAGCCAACACCCTATCCTCGATCTGGTTCACCTGAACTAACTAGTTTGGTTCAGGTTTGGGTGGGTTTAGGTTAAATCTAGGGGAGTCAAGATGTTGAGGTTCTCGGGTCCCTCCCTGAAAGTTGGTCATTCTAGGTTGTTCAAAGGATGGTGGCAACCTATATTCAGTGGAATACTAGGGAGAATAGGTGTTATATTCATGATATCCTTCTGATTGTAGACCGGGTTGGTTTGGTCATCAAAGGATGGAGATCCATAATCATTATAGCTACTGGAAGGATAATAATCATAGTCTTATTGTCCAGGGTTAGGCCCTGGACCCTGAGGTCTGGATTCATATCCCCAACCAAAGTCATCTCGGCTAGTGGATGGGTAATTACAAGTCAAGTCAGGATAGTACTCATCTTGGGGATAAGTGGTGGTAGGAGGATAGGATGTGAAATGTGTGTATGATGTGGAAGGGTACATGGTGAAGTAAGGAGGGAAATCAGAGGAGAAAAGAGCCCTACAATACAAAAATACAAGCCTGTCCTTAGTTTGGGTAGCCTAAAGGTCTACAGACTCTCAGAATCCATCCTAAGATTAGAGACAATTTAGTCTACTTATGTCTAGGCAATCCAACTAGTTAGAAGGAAGGACTAGGGAGAAGGTTCTTCCATTGGCTTGCGCGTCCGATTCCTAGTGTACCCCCCAGCCACGGTCGTTTGACCCTACTCCCCTAGCTAGACATCAGATTGACTAGTATAAGTAGGTTAATCATGAACAATCTCAATCTGGATCTCGACGAGCAAACCAGTTCTTAGGGCCAACGTCTCATCAATTTTAGTTAGGCTTGGGACAATAGTTCTTCAGGAATGTGATGGGCCCTTCAGATGGGTTGTGCCCTTAATGATCAGTTAAAATGTGTGTGTGCACAACAAAGGTTTGCAAACAAGGTTATTTGATGATGTGCCTTTTAGAGTTCAACCTTGTTTAGTAGCTTTTAGGGTTTAATCTTAGGTATATTCAATCAAGTTTTGGAAAACACTCCAAGTTTTGCAAGCACTGGTGATGATATATTCCTCTAGAAATCAAAGAAAAAAAAATGTGGAGTGCCTGGTTCTGCACTAAGAATCAACCCTAAGTGGTAAGCTACTTGATGAATCGCTTTTATCTTAAGTGGTGCGGCCCAAACAGTTCAATCAATTGGCCTATTGCACCACTTAGTTAAGGTACATAGGAATTTTTGACCTATTCAGATTTCTACTGACTTATTTGTGTGCTGAATTAAGTATATCGGGTCCACAGGTCAGATCCTGGTTAAGTGGTAGAATCGATGTGATTATGCACCTTAGGGTGAGAAGTTGTGGTGTTAAGTGTGTAGCTTACAAAAAATCCCACAATCAGATAACACTTTTTTTATTTTTTTATTTTTATTTATGTGGATGGCGAGGTGAGTGGAGGTGGCAAACAAACAACCAAATCTATCCTAGGGTTCATAAAAAGCACCTAAGTTGATTTGTGTTTGAGTTATTCGGTTATGGAATGAAAACTAAGGTGGGTGTGGTGTGGGGGACACTTACAAAACACTTTACCCACACTTTACTCCAATCTATCGCACTTGGATCTCCATGCTAGGGTACCTGCAAGATAGTAGGTCAAAGACAAGTAGCGTTAATGCTATGTAAATGCAAAGAAACTCAATAAACAATAAAGTAAATTCCATTGCATCCCCGGCGACAACGCCAAAGTGGTTGGGCTTGTTTCGCGTGTAAGAAATCGAGGTTACAAGTAGCCTACCATCGTAGTTGCAAAACACGTCGATTGTATGGTCGGACTCGGATAGGTTGTTAATATGGTGATTTTATCGTTGAAATGTGTATAGTGGTTAACCTAAATCGGACCTAACCATCTCTTTACAAAAAATTTTTTACCTGGCCTATCTGATTTTATCTTGTCACTTTTAGGCATAGGGTCGAACTCAGGGAAGTGGGGTATAAGTCGAGTTTCTATGCCTTTCCTACAACGAGTCTCTTCCGTTCGTTTATTGTGTTTTTGGTGTTTTTCTTATTTTGATTTTTTTCTAGTAATCTTTGTCCTTGAGGCACACCCTCAAAATTGTGTTCTTGGCTTTAAGCCAAATAAGAGTTCCAAAATGAATCTTGCTATTCACAAGACGGGGTACTTGCAAGTCAAATATTATCTTTTCTCTTCTATATATTAGTTTTTATCTTTCTACTAACAAGAAATCGAAACAGAAATAAAGTAAATACAGTATATATATATGTATATATTATGTATATAAAGGGGTGGGGGTGGAGGCGGAGATGGAGTGTAGCACGGTGTCGAGTCAGTCGTCATCTAGAAAGACGCAACCAACTGGACTAGGTGCCGCGTGGAGTATGAGATGGATGGTGGAAGATGCATGTGACCACGCTTTTTTGTATGCATGTATCGGGGAATATCAGCAACTGGTGCAGATATTATCACGATACAGCATATGGTAAATAATGTGAAAAAATATATATATGTATATATATATATAACTAAGTATATAGTAATATATGTATATATAGATATATGTAGCTAAGTGTATATATATATATATATATTATGTCTACGTTTGTTTATAGAGTTATAGATATATATATATATGTGTGTACGGATATAATACTATATAGATGTATATATATATATATGATAATAATATATGTATATAGGTATATGTATCTGGATATGTATATATATGTATATATGTAGATATATATTTATATATGTATCTATACTTAGTTATATAGGTAATATATATACAAATATACGTATATTTATATATATATATGTGTATAGATATATGTATATATGTAAGTATATATGTATATATATAAGTATATGTATATATGTATATATATATAAGTATATAGATATGTATATATATGTATATAAGTATACTAATACTGCTATATATATAGATGTAAGTATATATATATATATATATGTATATGTATAGTTATATATGTATGTATATATATAGGTATATAGATATATATACACTTATATATATACATATGTATGTATACTAATACATAAGTATATAGGTACTACTATATGTATAAATAAAAGTATATATATATATAGATATATATATATATGTATATATATATCACTATATATAAGTATACATATATATATATATGTTTATAATAGTGTATATGTGTGTGTGGGTGTGTGGAAGTGTTAGTGTAGGTGTGTGTGTGCTCTGTGTAGAGAGAGTGCAGTGAGTGTTGTGAGAGAGAGAGAGAGAGAGAAAGAGAGAGAGCGGGAGAGGAGAGATGGCAGCAGGCTAAGTCGTTTACGGTCCAGGGTCGTTGTCTGATCACTTCCGCACACGGGCACATATGTGCGAGGGCGAAGGCCTGCGCCGGCTGGTCGCGAGCACGGAGAGCTCGCGACAGAGCGGCGAAGAGGGAGGCGATGTGTCTGCAGGTGCATGCGGAGGCTTGCAGGTGCTGGTAGGGGGGAGGGAAGCGCTTGGCCGGCCGTTGCAGAGGCGCATAGCGGCCGGTTGCGAGTGGGAGCGAGCATGACAGGGCGGAGAAAGCGAAGGCGGAGAGGGCCTGCAGGCATGTGCGGAGGGGCTGAGGTGCCTGCAGGCTTGCACGGAATGGCTGGGGCTGATGCTGCTGCTGCTGCTACTTCCTTGCCGTTGCTGCTGCTGCTGCTGCTTCAAGCTTCAGACCTTGAAGCTTCTCCAATGGCAAAAGGTGCTGGAGCAGTAAAGGAAATGAGAACAGACCCACCACGCTCACCGTCTCTTTGAAGAGCTGGGCGGTGGTGGTCTCACTGTGGTTGTGTGCACCACAGTGAGGGCTTCTGCCCGCCGAGTATCTCCGAGGAGGGTCGGCATATGGAGGGGATTGGAGGAGAATGTGGTGGCCTGGAAGCTGCTGTGTTTTCTTTTTTTTTTGCTTGGACCAGGCCTCCTTTGAAGAGAAGACATGGCTTTTATAAAGGAAGAAGGCATGGCTGCATGCGGCTGTAGGGAGCGGGATGGAATGGCTTGGCTGGGAATGGCAAGTTGCAGCCGCAGGAGGCATGGCGCGAGGAGAGGATGCATGTAGCTGTAGGGAAAATTAAAAATCAAGTGGAAATAAAAATAGAGAAGGGAATTTCGTAAAGATGCACTAAAGGAAAAAAGTAAATTGTGAGGCCATTTATTTCATTCTCCTCTCCTCTCGATTACATGCATGCATGCATGTATTTTTACAATGCAACTATATAGACCAAATTATGCATTAGTAATGCTAGGAAATAGCACAAGATGGAACAATTGCAGCCATATTTTTGCGGTGCAATCATACCCCCATGCTTATCTTTTGCTTGCCCCTAGTAAAATAGTATTTAGAAATGATCTTAAGCTGAAGATTTTCTTCTGAGGCGATATAGGTGTGTTTATTGTTGGATATTGTGAGGACCAATTATAGAGAAGACTACCAGTATTTTAAGTCTCATATGACATAGATCAATTCTTGACTAACTAGAACTCTTGATATTTAAACCTTTAGTACGATTTCCAAGACCCAGGAGGTTTTTGCTATACTTGAGAGCTCAAGAGATTATGGCTTGTGCATAGTGAAGGATCAAGACTGAGCAGAGGAACATTAAGAGTCAAGCCTAGGGTTTCACGAATTTTTAAGTACAGGTTGGTCCCAGTTTCATCTCATGTCTTCAGATTGACCCATAAGAGGATGACGGAAAACTCAACTCCCATTTTTTGACATTTGTGGCTCATAGGAAAACAAGGTATTTGTAACCTGCCCTGAAGAACTTCATGTAGGGTGAAGACTTTACAAACATTTGTGAGATATACTGACTCTTTTGTAACTTTTTTTTTTTTTTTAAACACGTGTTCGTATATCTCTTACGACATTTTTTTGAAGGAGCACACTTTTTTTCTTTCTGGTGGGAGAGTTTCATTTTGGTGGAAAGAGTCGCTCCTAAACACAAGACTAAAGCCTGGGATAAAAAGTCTACCTGTGCACACAGGTAAGGACTCCACCTTCCCTAATGAACACTAGGGTTGGATCTTATGTTCACCTGGTCTTTCCTGATATATGTAGTGTGAGCCAAGTTTACTTAAGCTCTCAAGTAGAAGCAAACCAACGAATCCTGTACTGGTGTGTTAGGTACAAGAATACATCCTTAGTTAGGAGAGATTCTAATCTATTTTGTTAATGCTTTAGTGAATTAAGCCGAGCCTGAGCGAATCAAGCTTCTGTGGCCTGGAAAGTCTTCAAAACAGATTTTGCATATCAATAAACACTTATTGTATTTTTTTGTTTCAGCTTTTAGATCATTACTAAACACCATTTATTTAGATATATATATATATATTTCTTTTTTCTTTTTCTTGCATATTTATAAATAGGTAGGAAGTGTATGATACCATAAAATACCCAGATCCTATGGATGCCTATCCACGCCCCCATGCCAAATAATGCTATGTCCTCATATTCATGTAGGGAAGGGTAGAGAAAGGATGAAAGCTTGGGTAGCGAGAGTTGAAGTGCAGGGTATACAGTATGGTGGTAGGATGGGTGGATGTTTGGTGGTGAAAGATCTGGCATTTTCTGGGATGAGAGTATCCTGGGAAGATAAGAAAACAGATCAGGAGGAAGCAGTTGGCCCTCAGATTGGCCCAGAAAAGGGGCTTCTTGGATAGATGGATCCAAAAGGGAATAGCCCCAGTGAGTAAGATGTGGGCTCAAGGTCCCAGTGTGGAGTTGCAAATCCACCTGATTTAGGGGGAAAGAAAGGGCAATCTGTTCTTCTAGAGTGTGGACCGACGGTGAGCATCCCGGATATGACTCAGACCACGAGGTATGGGAAGCGGAGAAAACCTCGTTAGATGTCTGGTCAGAAGAAGGTATGGAAATAGGGAGGGATTGGGGAACGTCACAATTTGTGTTGGTCAGGCAGTCGTCAAGTAATTCGCAGCAGTCTGAATCGGTCCCAATTAGTCTGATACACACACTGACTGTCATATCCTCGTCAGATGCATCATCCTTGATGCAATCACAATCAACATAAGAGTGCGGTGCTGTAGTGGGATTAGCCTAAAATCCAGGTGGAATGCTCGGAGCTTGCAGAATTTGATGAACCTATCCTTTAGAAGGTTGTACCTGTGGTTGCGGACCACAAGGTACGAAGTTTCACGGGATTGAGTCGCCATGCATAGTTGACTGATCTCAGCATTCTGCTGCGCCAAATGGTGCTGAGGCGAGGTCATGTTCTCTTTATGGCGCTTTGACATTTCCATCATCATTCGCATCAATTTATCAAGAGGCCTTAATGTGTGTTCGATTTGCGGTACGCAAGGGCCTGATGGTGGATTTGCCATAGGATTAGACTAGGCCCTTGGGATGACGGGTGCACGCGGTCGCATTGGTCCACCCACGGGGTTTTGGCGTTGCGGGTTGTTGGACCATGCGATGTTTGGATGATTGCGCCACCCTGGGTTATACGTGGCAGAGAACGGGTTGTTCCCTAGGGGGCAAGCGTCTTCTATGATAGAAGACGTGTCCGCATGTAAATATGCATCCGAGCACATGGAGGCTTGGTCCTCTGTGTCGAAATACTGGCTTGCAGAAGCCAGATCCACATGACTTACCGAGTCACTTGGGGCGACACTCGGCAAGCAAGGTCTTACAGGGTTTCTTGGGATAAGCCTAGTGTTGGAAGAATTGGAATTGTGACGAAGTGGTGAGGTGGGGGTGTTTGCCCTGTTTGTGCAGGAGGAGGACGATTCGACTTATTTTCTAGATTTATCAGTCAATTCAAATAGTTCAGGGTTTTGTGACCTCCACCCAAACATGCACTACTGCAGGAAGATTTGGGGAGATGAGAAGGGAAAAGAGACAAGAGAAATGACGTCGCAAAGGTACACTTGATTACAAATCAATTCAATCAAATTCCTAACCTCTATAGTGTGCCCTTAGACCTAAAGATCTAAGTTACCTACTATCACAAACTACGGAACAGAATGCGAGCACTGTGAAACCACCGGGCCAGATTGAAAGGCCGTTTGCCCCAGTCTTAGACACCCGATAGCACGCGGGAACTCTCACCGGCACGTAGCTGCTACACGCAGGTAGTTAGACCTCCAATCCTTAAGAAGGGTAAAGTTACTACCAGTTTTAGTTAGAGGCTTAGGATCAAGTGCTTCTGGAAAGTGAAGGGCGTTGTTTACGGGTAATGCCCAAGTGATTGATTTTCAGAGTGTGTAAAATATGCATGAAACGGGGAAATCTCCCCGAATTGAAGTTTTTAATTGGTGAATGATTTTTAGAGTTCAGTCTTAAGTGGTATGAATTTTAGAATTTCTCTAAATTACCAATTCAGCCAATCTCCGAGTCTTGCAAGAATACAGGTTTTCTTTCTAAGCTCAACAAACCCTTCTTCAATATCAGTTAGTTAATGCATGCTAAAATGCAATGGGCTTCCCTAATTGGAGATTTCTATGTGTGGATGCACGAGTCAGTTTTATATCAGTGTGAAAGGGAGCCAAAGCACTTCAATTCAAGTGCTCCCAATCACTAGAAATGATTTCCACACATAAGGCATCAACCAAAAGATAAAGAAAATCAAATTGTTGGGGTTGAAGTATCTGGGATCGAATCTTAGGCAAGTTGAAAAGTCATGGTGGGGTTGGAATCAACTCAATTCCAAGTCTCCCCACCAAAAAGTTGTTCCTAAATTGTAGATAATCGAGGCAAAGAGGGGTGCAATCAATCTTTTTATTTTTGCCTCAAAGAATACATCACACGGCAAAAAATTCAAGAATCAGGATTCTCGGATTTTTGCTATGCGAAGTAGGGCGGGAAATCCCGGGGCGGTGGGAGTGAAGACAATCAATCAAACAAGTAAATTTTAATCCACTTGCCCAAAGAGATCCCAAGAAGTTTTTCTAGTCTTTAGTTTTTAAATATTTTTTTTTAATTAAGGTGACAAGTTAATCCTAGTTGCTAAGAAAAGAAGACCTACTTGTTCGGAAATGTGTGCGAAGCTCCAATGCGGTGTCGACGTCTTCATGCTCTCATTCCTGCCTTAGATCTGCTCATGTCTTCGATTTCGTCTGCTTGCCTTCTCCTTGCACCAAGTTCACCTGCACACCAAAAACAAAAATACCCGTGAAGAGAGAAGATAAAAATTGAAAGGAATTAAATAGAAACTTACTTGAAGGCGCACTTCCCCGGTAACAGTGCCAGAAAAGATGTATGGTCGGACCCGGATAGGTTGTTAATATGGTGATTTTATCGTTGAAATGTGTATAGTGGTCAACCTAAATCGGACCTAACCATCTCTTTACAAAAATTTTTTTACCTGGCCTACTTGATTTTATCTTGTCACTTTTAGGCCCAGGGTCGAACTCAGGGAAGTGGGGTACAAGTCGAGTTTCTACACCTTTCCTACAACAAGTCGCCTCCATTCGTTTATTATGCTTTTGGTGTTTTTCTTATTTAGATTTTTTCTGGTAATCTTTGTCCTTTGAGGCACACCCTCAAAATTGTGTTCTTCGCTTTGAGCCAAAATAGAGTTCCAAAACGAATCTTGCTATTCGCAAGACGAGGTACCTGCAAGTCAAGGATTATCTTTTCTCTTTTATATTTATTTTTTTATCTTTTTACTAATAGGAAAGAGAAACAGAAATAAAGTAAATGCAGTATATATATATGTATATATTATGTATATAAAGGGGTGCGGGTGGATGCAGAGATGGAGTGTAGCATGGTGTCGAGTCAGTCATCGTCTAGAAAGATGCAACCAACTGGACTAGGTGCCGCGTGGAGTATGAGATGGAAGGTGGAAGATGTATATGACCACGCTTTTTTCTACGCGTGTATCAGGGAATATCAGCAACTGATGCAGATATTCTCGCGATATAGCGTATGGTAAATAATGTGAAAATATATATATATGTATATATGTAAATGTATCTATATGTATATTTATATATATAGTTATAAATATATAGTATATATACATATGCAGCTATATATATGTATATATATATGTGTATATGTATATATATATATGTGTGTGTGTATGTATGTATATATAACTAAGTATATAGGAATATATGTATACAAACATATATGTAGCTAAGTATATATATATATACATGTATTTATATATAGTTATAGATATATATGTGTAGATGTATATATATATATATATATGTATGTATGGATATAATACAATATAGACATATATATATATATATGATAATAATATATGTATATAGGTATATGTATCTAGATCTGTATATATATGTATATATGTATATATAGTTTTATAGATATATTTATGTATATAAGTATGTATATATAAGTAGGTGTGTATATATGTATATATATATATATATATGTATCTATACTTAGTTATATAGGTAATATATATATAGATATATGTATATTTATGTATATAAGTATACTAATACTACTATATATATAGATGTGGGTATATATATATATGTATGTATACGTATAGTTATACATGTGTGTATATATATAGGTATATAGATATATATATATATATATATATATATATGTACGTATGTATGTATACTAATACATAAGTATATAGGTACTACTATATGTATAAATATAAGTGTATATATATATATATATATATAGATATATATATGTATGTATATAAATATGTGCATATATATATCACTATATATAAGTATATGTATATATATTTATATGTTTATAATAGTGTATATGTGTGTGTGGGGTGTGTGGAAGTGTTAGTGTAGGTGTGTGTGTGCGTCGGTGTAGAGAGAGTGCTGTGAGTGTTGTGAGAGAGAGAGAGAGAGCGAGAGAGCGGGAGAGGAGAGATGGTAGCAGGTTAAGTCGTCTGCGGTCTAGGGTCGTCGTCTGATCACTTCCACGCGCAGGAGCATATCCACGAGGGAGAAGGCCTACGCCGGCCGATCACAAGAGCAGAGAGCTCGTGACAGAGCGGCGAAGTGAGAGGCGAGGTGTCTGTGGGCGCGCGCTGAAGCTTACAGGTGCTGGCAAAGGTTGGGAAGCACTTGGCCGGCCGTTGCAAAGGCATGCAGCGGCCAGTTGCGAGCAGGAGCGAGCGTGATAGGGCGGAGAAAGCGAAGGCGGAGAGGGCCTGTAGGCATGCGCGGAGGGGCTGGGGTGACTGCAGGCTTGCGCGGAATGGTTGGGGTTGCTGCTGCTGTGCAGCTTCCTTGTAGCTGATGCTGCTGCTACTTCAAGCTTCAGACCTTGAAGCTACTCCAATGGCAGAAGGTGCTAGAGTGGGAAAAAAAATGAGAACAGACCCACCACACCTACCGGCTCTTTGAAGAGCTAGGCGGTGGTTGTCTCATTGTGGTGGTGTGCACCACAATGAGGGCTCCTGCCCGACGGGTATCTCCGGGGAGGGCCGACGTATGGAGGGGAATGGAGGAGAAGGTGGTGGCCTGGAAGCTACTGTGTTTTTTTTTTTTTTGCTACTGGGACAAGGCCTCCTTTGAAGAGAAGAAAATGTGGCTTTTATAAAGGAAAAAGGCATAGCTGCATGCGACTGCAAGGAGAGGGATGGAATGGCTTGGTAGGGAATGGCAAGTTGCAGTCGTGGGAGGCATGGTGCGAGGAGAAGATGCATGCAGCCATAGGGAAAATTAAAAATCAACTGGAAATAAAAATAGAGAAGGGAATTTTGTAAAGATGCACTTCAGGAAAAAAGTAAATTGTGAGGCCATTTATTTCATTCTCCTCTCCTCTCAATTACATGCATGCATGCATGTATTTTTACAATGCAACTATGAAGACCTAATTATGCATTAGTAATGCTAGGAAATAGCACAAGATGGCACAATTGCAGGCGTATTTTTGTGCTGCAATCATCGATCAAGTAAAATTTATATTGAAACTCTTAGGGAGTCCCAGGTCGAACACAGGGAAGCGACGTTTACTTTACGTGAAAATCGCGCTTCGATTCATTTCTTTTTCGTATTTTGGGGTTTTGTTATTTTTTGTATTTTTGAAATAAAATAAAATAAGCAAACACATCACAAGATAGAGTTGTGGAACAAATATGATGTATATTACCTCCAATATCAATTACAAGAAACTATGAAAGCACATAAAGAGAGGGAGGTGAGAGGAAATCTCCCAAATCGGCCTGGCTGTTTGGCAAGATGACAGCACCTGCAGGAAGCTTAGACGAAGGAGGTGAGGAGCAGGATGACGGAGGTGAGATGCTGGAGGACGTCGGGTTGAGGAAAGCTTCGGCGTAGCTTTGGAATGGAGGTGAGGAGTCAATCTACTATTGGAATGGAGGTGGGAGGACAGCTCCAAGGTGACCTATGAAGGGAGATGGGAAGTTTGTGGAGTATTTGGTGGGGCAGAGGTTTGCTACACGAATAGGCACCTTGGGAGCTTGAGAACAAGCTCTAATAGTGCATTGGTAGGCTTGCTAGAGCTTAGGAGTACGTGGGAGCAGAGTAGGTAGAGATGGCTTGGAAAAGAGGGGGTGTAAGTCCTTTAATAGTGGTGGAGAATAGGCAAAAATCGGTATGGGACCATTAGTGACATCTAGGCCGTCGCTGGAAACGTCGCTGTAGGTAGCTCATGCCCGCTGGCGCCCATAGATGGCTCTGTTGGCATGCGATGAATTACCGATGGCTGTAAGCGTTGCTGTAAGTCCTGCTCATGTGTCCCTGTAGTCCACCTCACACTGCGCTGGCATCGCTCCTGCCTTGCCGCGTGCTCACGCCGATGCGCCTGCACGCCCGCATGCGCACCCACACTCTGTCCATGTGCGATGTTGCATGTGGGTGCTGGTGGCCTGGGCAGCGCCACGTGGCGTAGTCTGTGCCGTGCATCTTCTTCTTGTTGTAGGGGCTGCTACAGAGGTCGGATTGAGTCGATTTTCACCCCATTAGGCTGCGAGCGTTGACCCAAATCCATCCGCATGGTCGGATTTGTCATTTGAAGCTCCAAATTTTGTCTCCTAGTCCCTTGGCCATTGATCTTCCTCGGACTGCATATGGTGCTACAGAACTCCGATTGAGGCGATTTCAGAGGCGTTGGACTCCAATCGTCTTCTTGATTAGATCCGTACAGTCGAATCGTCAATCTGAGGCTCCAAAATAAATATCCTTCTCTCCAACTATAAGAAGGATGCAATTAAACTAAATTATATACTACTCTAAATGCAGAATGATGCATGCTATGCAATATTTATAACATGAAATGCAAATCTAAGCCTAGGAACATGCATGAATAGGCATTTTACAATTAATAAATGTGTTTACATCAGCTATCCTAGGGCTCGGATGGACCTAAGCTCTTCACATTTTACTGCTTTATTTGTACTTAATAGAATAGCATACCTTAACTCCCTTACATCATTATTCCCTATATCTAATCTAAGTCTTCTGCTCCAGTTCTACTGCAACACCCATTATTCCTGATCTAGCTTCAGATCCAGCTCCAGATCCAGCTCTAGATCTAGTTTCTGATCAGGTTATTGCCTGCAATTGACATAATGCACTTAATCAGCACATTATAATAATATTTTATGCATAGCTAAAGTAAAGCAATAAAGATGCAGATAATTCTTATGCATGCATGAATTACCCTAACTTATGCTGAGTCCTAGCCTAATTTAGGTTAACTAAGACCTACGATTGCTGCGCAATCAACCCACGATAACTTACTAGCCATATCACCCTAGAAGGTTCATTAGCTACCCAATTTCTGTTAAAACCGCCGAACAATGAGTCAGTGACGAATAGTGTGTAGATGCTTAGACTTAAAGTTCCCTCAAATAAGAGGGCGGATTGATAAGTCGTGTACTTATCACCCAAACTTATTTAATCAAATTAAAACAGAATTCAAGATGGCGAGGACTTGATAAAGAAATCCACATTTAATGTATACTCGGGCTGATTATGCCCAAAGACCTGAAGGGTCTTGGTGTTTAGATCCTACTGTAATATTTCCTAAGATTGAAAGGTCCTAATGTTCAAGTATTCCTTCCTAATTCAAAATTTTCTTCTTTATTTATATGTAAGAAGACAAATAGAATTTACAAGAATTCCATAGAGTTGACAAAGTGATTCAGAAATGAATCCACCCCCTGAAGCCTAGCTGATGCAATGTCTGCATTGAGAATAAAAGACATGAAAGGAAAGGTAGAATGCAGAAGATATCACCTGAATATGAAGCTCGGGTCAGCTTTGAGTCAGACTGTACAACTGCTGAGTTTAATGCTGTCAGCTTGGCGAAGTCCAGCCAAAGAAGTCACAGCATGGCTAGAGCAACTGTGTCTGAGACGAGTTCTGGAATAGTACGGTCAATAACAGGCTTCAAACATTGACCGTTGACTTTGAATGAATTACCCGTCTTTGGGTTAGAGATATGAATAGCCTCGTTTGGAAATATCTGATCAATAATGAATGGGTGGTTCCATTTCAACCTAAGTTTGCTGGGAAAGAGCATAAGTCGAGAATCGAATAGCCTGACCTTCTTGTTCGGCTCAAAGCTCTTGCGAGAAATCAATTGGTCATGAAGACCTTTGGTCCGAGCCTGTAGATCTTGGCATTCTCATACGCATCATTTCTAAGCTCCTCCAACTTAGATAGTTGGAGTTTCCTGGTCTTCTCAGCTAAACTCAGATCTAGATTGCACTGCCTTGTTGCCCATAATGGCCTATGTTCAATTTCTGCTGGTAAATTGCATGCCTTTCCATACGCCAGACGAAACAAAGACAAGCTGATGGGCATTTTATATGTCGTACGGTAGGCCCAAGGAGCGTCCTCAAGCTTTTTAGTCCAGTCTTTTTGATCAGGCCTAACCATTTTCTACAGAATATTCTTGATCTCCCGATTGGAGATCTCAGCCTGTCCATTCATCTGGGGATGGTAAGGTGTGGAGATTTTTGATTAACCTCGTATTTTGCCAGCAAATTGCGAAATTGGGCATTAGTGAAATGAGTGCCACCATCACTGATTATGGCTCTTGAAATCCCGAACAGACTGACAATGTTCTTCTTAACGAAATCTATGAGCACCTTGTGGTCATTGGTTTAGGTGGGAATAGCCTCGATCCACTTGGACACGTAATCAACAGTGACGAGAAGGTACTGATGTCCAAATGAAGGGTGGAAGGGTTTCATGAAATCGATGCCCCAAACGTCAAAGATTTCGATGGGAAGAATCGGGTTTAGAGGCATCATAACTCTCTTGGTTATGCTCCTAAGTGTCTGGCATCGGGAACATGACCTCGAGAAATCCTGGGCATCCTTGAAGAAGGATGGCCAATAAAATATAGATTGAAAAATTTTTGCAGCCCTATTTTTGCCGGAGAAGTGTCCACCACATGCAGATGCATGGCAGAACTCGAGTATACTCTTGAATTCATTTACTGGAATGCATCGGCAAATAATCTGGTCAGAGCCGATGTAGTATAATTCAGGGTCCACCCAGAAGTAATATTTGCCCTCAAATTTGAGTCTATCCCATTGTTGCTTCGTCCAAGTTTGGGGGACTTGACCAATGGCCAAATATTTGACGATATTTGCAAACCATGGGATTTGAGCTCCGGAAACTGTAAGGATGGTCTCATCCAAAAAAGTATCATCAATCAGAATGTCCATACAAGAAGAATCACTCAGAAGTCTCGATAGATGATCTTCCACTACATTCTTTACCTTGGATTTATCCTTGATTTCAAGATCAAATTCTTGAAGCAGAAGAATCCATTGCATAAGCTGGGGTTTGGCATCCTCTTTGGCCAAGAGATGTCTCAAGGCCTAGTGGTCAGTATATATGATGACGTAAGACCTTAAGAGATAAGCCCTAAATTTCTCCAAAGCAAACACTACAGCTAGTAATTCCTTCTAAGTAATAGTGTAGTTCCTCTATGCCTCGTCCAGAGTTTCACTACCATAGTAGATGGTAGAGGGCTTCCTGTCAACTTTCTAACCCAAAATAGGCCCGACAACGTAATTAGAAAGTCAGTCAAGGTCTAAAAAGGGGCTGTCCAAACCAGTGGTTGCAACACAAGAGCACAAGTGACTATCATTTTAGGAAAATCAAATGCCTTACAGCATGATTCATTGAAATCAAACAGCATTTCTATGGTGATAATATTGCTCAAAGGATGAGCAACCTTTGAAAAGTCCTTGATGAATCTCTTGTAGAATCCCACATGACCAAGAAATGATCGAATTTGTTTGACAGATGTGGGAGGAGGAAGTTTAGCGATAGCATCAACTTTAGCTTTGTCTACTATGATTCCATGTTCAGAGATTACATGACCCAAGATGATGCCTTCTTGTGTCAAGAAATGACTCTTTTCCCAACTAAGGACCAGTCTTGTTTTGATGCATCGTTTAAGAATCATTTCAAGATTAGCTAGACAAGAGTCAAATGATTCTCTAAAAACATAGAAATCATCCATGAAGGCTTCCATGAACTCTCCCACCATGTCAAGGAATATGGCCAACATACACCTTTGAAAAGTCGCAGGTGCATTGCATAAGCCGAATGGCATCCTACGGAAAGCAAAGGATCCATAGGGATAGGTGAAAGTAGTTTTTTCCCTATCCTTGGGATGGATTGGGACAAGGTTGTATCCTGAGTAGCCATCAAGGAAACATAACTACTTCTACCCAGCTAGTCTTTCGAGGATTTGATCAATAAAAGGCAGAGGGAAATGATCCATTTTGTGGCTGTGTTCAGTTCCTATAATCGATACAGACCCTCCAAGAGGAAGCTGAACGAGTGGTCGAACTAGAATAGGTTGTGTTAATATGGTGAAATTATCGTTGAAGTGAGTATAGTTGTTAACCTAAATCGAGTCTGACCATATTTTACAAAAAAATTTTTACCTGGCCTACTTAATTTTATTTTGGTCACTTTTAGGCCCAGGGTCCATCTCAGGGAGGCGGGGATTAAAGTTGAATAAGTTTCTATGCCTTACCTAAAATGTATCTCTTTCGTGCGTTTATTATGTTTTTGGTTTTTTTCTATTTAAGATTTTTTTTTTGCTGAAAATTTTGTCCTTGAGGTACACCGTCAAAAATCAGGTCCTTGGCTTCGAGTCAAATTGTTCTTCGCTTTGAGCCAACTTAGGGTATCCAAAAGAACTGGCCCTGCTATTTCCAAGACCGAGTACCTGCAAGATAAGGATTATCTTTTCTCTTTTACTCTATTTTTATTATCTTTTTAATAGTAGGAAACAAAAAAAAGAAATAAAAACAGGATAGGTTGCTTGTAGAGAAATAAATATAGTCTATATATATATATAGATATATACATATATATATTATATATATAGGGGTGGGGGTGGAAGTGGAAATGGTGTGTAGCACAGTATCGAGTTGGTCCACGTCTAGTTAGACGCAACCAACAAGACGAAGTGCTGTGTAGAGTGTGGGATAGATGTGTGGGAGTGTGTGCGGAGGTGCTTGCTTTACGCAGGTATCGGGGAATATCAGCAACTGGTGCAGATGTTCCCATGATATAATGCACAGTGGAATGACTAGTGCAAGGGCATATGGATACAAGTAGGTGATGTGTATGTAAATATATATATATGTATATATATATGTGTATATATATAGATAGGGTTGTAACTATATAGGTGTATATGTAGTTATGTATATATATATAGATATGTAAATATACATTTATAGGTATATATATATATATTTGTAACTAGAAATAAATCTATATATATTTAACTATATAGATATATATATAGTAATATATGTATATAGATATATATATGTATATATGTTTATAGATATATTTGTATAAGTATCTATGCATATAGATATGTATAGATATGTATATATATATATATATATAGTAATATATCTATGTGTACGTGTGTATATATATATGTATTTATATCTATAGATATATATGTATATATGTATGTATATAAGTATATATGTATGTATATATACTTATATATAGTTGTATAGGTATGAATATGTATATATATATATAAATATATATATGTATATATGTATAAGTACGTATAGGTGTGTACAAGTGAGTGTGTGAGTGTACGAGTGTGTATGTGTACTAGTGTGTGTGTGTGTATGAGTGTGGAATGCACGCTGGAGGAGTGTGAGAGAGAGCAGGCGAATTAAGACATCTGGCGGATGCAGGCATCTTCTGGTGGCCAAGGCACATGCAAGCACACAAGGGCTGCATGGGCGCTGAAGGGGACTCTTGCACTTGTCGTCGCGTGTAGGCAGATGCGGGAGTGTGAGAGAGAGCACAACGTAGCGTACTGCATAGCGCAGTGCACTGCGCTGCTAGCTGGAATGGGTGCGGGCGCAGACGCAGGTGCAGACGACCAACTAGAGCGGGTTACGGCAAGGAGAGAGAGCGCATGGTGACCGAATAAGTGAGAAACAAACCGGCCACCAGACTGTACCTACAGTTCTACACTGAGAGGCGTGAACAGTAGCTACAGTGCCTGCTAAGTGAGCAACCGATTGCGGCGGGTTCGGCGTATGCGGGTGCGTTGGAAGGTGCCTGCGCGTGCAGGAAGAGCTCGCGGAGGGCTTGCAGGAGAG
This sequence comes from Thalassia testudinum, assembly GCA_037157565.1. Lineage (NCBI taxonomy): Eukaryota > Viridiplantae > Streptophyta > Magnoliopsida > Alismatales > Hydrocharitaceae > Thalassia > Thalassia testudinum. The sequence continues at coordinate 48,047,617 of JAZHRO010000055.1, forward strand.
TGCGCAGTTGCTGGCAGGGCAGCGGATCGGCGTTGCCGCTGCTGGAGCTCCTGAGCTTGAAGCTCTGGCAATGGCAGAAATAGCGAACTGCAGTGAATCAAGAGGGAGAAACCACCATGCCCACCTGCTTACGAAAGAGCTAGGCGGTGGTGGAACTCATAGTGGAGGTTGTGGAACCACTGTGGGTCTTCTCCTGCCCGCAGTGTGTCTCTTTAGGGAGAAGAGATACTACATATGGAGAGGGAGAGGGGAGGAAGATGGCCTGGAGGAAGGTGTCTGCGGGTGGTGTGTGTTCCAGGCTCCCCTTCGCAAGGAAGATGGCCAGGCTTTTTAAAGAAGCGGGAGCCTGCCACAGCCATGCTACAGGCATCGCCTGCCCAGCCATGTTGCTGGCAGAGGAATGGCGTGAAGCGGTGCAAGCCCCATGGCCAGCAGCGCGTGGGGGAGAAGATTTCAAAGAAAATAAAGAAATGAAGAAGGTGAAATTGCGAGGCAGCACTTGAAGAAGATGTTAATTAAATGGCCAATTATTCGCATTCTCCTCCCCTCCTTAAAAATGCATGCATGTGTCTTTTTACAAATACAACTATTGCTACCTAAGATGCAATGGCAGTGCTCGGAAATAACAGAAGATGGCATATTTATTGGTGTATTTTTGCTATGCAATCATACCGCCATGCCTATCTTTTACTAGTCCCTAGCAAAACATTTTGTATTGTATTTAGATATGATCTTAAGCTGAGGATTTTCTTCTTAGGCGACATGGGTGTGTTTATTTGTTGGATATTGTGAGAACCAATTGCAGAGAAGACTACTAGTACATTAAGTCTTATGTGACATAGACCATCTCTCGACTAACTTGGACTCTTGATATTTAAACCTTAAGTACGATTTCCAGGACTCATAAGGTTTTTGCCGTACTCGAGAGCTCAAGAGATTATGGCTTGTGCATAGTGAAGGATCAAGACTGACCAGATGATCATTAGAACTCAAGCCCAGGGTTTCACGAATCTTTAAGTGCAGGTTGGTCCCAGTTTCAGCTTGTGTCTTCGGATTGACCGTTAAAAACATGACGGAAAACTCAACTCCCATTTTATCACATTTGTGGCTCAAATAATATATGGTAGAAATAGGGTATTTGTAACTTGCCCTGAAAAACTTTTTAGGGAGAATAATTTACAGATATTTGCGAGATATACTGACTTATTTGCTCAGATTTTTTTTTTTTTGTAACAAGTGTCAGTATATCTCTTACAACTTTATTTAGAGGAGCACACTTTTCTTTTGGTGGGAGAGTTCCTTTTTGGTGGAAAGAGTTTCTCCCAGACACAAGATTAAAGCCTGGGATAAAAAGTCTACCTGCGCGCACAGGTAAGGACTCCACCTTCCCTAATGAATACTAGGCTTGGATCTTATGTTCACCTGGTCTTTCTTCATTTGTGTAGTGTGAACCAAGATTACTTAGGCTCTTGAGTAGAAGCAAACCAACGGATCCTGTACTGATGTCTCAGGTATAAGAATTCATGCTTAGTTCGGAGAGATTCCGATCTATCTTATCACTGCTCAACTGAATTAAGCCGAGCCTGAGTGAATCAAGCTTCTGTGGCCTAGAAAGTCTAAAAGATAGAAATTGAATATCCATAAACACTTATTGTATTTTTGTTTCAGCCTTCGGATCATTACTAAACACTTTTTTTCTTTTACTATGTACATATTTATAGATGGATGAAAGCTGCATGATATCACATAATACCCAGATCCTATAGATGCCTATCCACCCGCCATGCCAAACGATGCTATGTCCTCATATGCTTGCAAGGTAAGGTAGAGGAAGGTCCAAAGATCGGGGAACGAGAGCTGAGGTGCAAGGTATATAGCGGGGTGGTAGGGTGGGTGGATGGTGCGTGGTGAAGTGAAAAGGTGCAAAGTGAAGTGTATGTGATAGTGGAGGAGTGCTGCTGGGGTGCCTCCCAACGAGCGCTGAATTTAACATGCCTAGCTGGACTCAGAATGAGGCACAAAATTAGTTACCCTCTAGCAGGGCAACAGTTTCTCCAACCGGGGCAGGTTCATGAGTAAGATAAGGTTTTAAACGCTGCCCATTGACTGTAAATTTATGCCTAGATTTGGGATCTTCAATCTCAACGGCCCCGTTGGGAAATGGTCTCGAGACCAAGAAGGGAACAGTCCATTTGGACTTCAATTTCCCAGGAAAGAATTTTAGCTAGGCATTGTAAAGCCAAACTTGCTGATATGGCCCAAATTCCTTCCGCCGAATTCGGCTGTGGTGAAAAGCCTTAGTGCGTTGCTTGAAAGTTAAGGCAGAATCATAGGCTTCACGACGGAGCTCTTCCAGCTCTTGGAGTTGGAGTTTCCTTTCTCGACCACACAGGTCTAGGTCGAGCTTACATTGGCGAATTGCCTAATAAGCACGGTGCTTCAGCTCCACAGACAAATGACAAGGCTTCCCGTAAATGATTCTATAAGGAGACATACCTAGGGGAGCCTTGAATGTTGTCCGGTACGCCAAAAGTGCGTCAATCAGCTTGTCGGACCAATCCTTATAGTCAGGCTGAACCGTTTTCTGGAGAATTTGCTTGATTTGCCCGTTCGACACCTCAGCCTAGCCGTTCATCTAAGGATGATACGGAGATGCGATACGATAGTGGACTCCATATTTCCTCAGAAGTGCCCGAAAAGAAGCATGGGTAAAATGGTTTCCTCCATCTGAGATAATGGCTCGAGGGATCCCAAATCATGCAAAAATGTGGTCTTTGACAAATCGAGTGGATATGACATGGTCAGCATGGCACGTGGGAATAGCCTCGATCCATTTCAAAACATAATCAACGGCCACAAGGATGTATTCAAAGCTGTTGGAAGGTGGAAAGGGACCCATGAAATCGATTACCCTAATGTCAAAAATTTCAACAGCTAGGATGGGTTGCAAGGGCATCATGTCATGACGTGAAATTGACCCTAACGACTGGCACCTAGTGTAATGTTTGGTATAATTGTGTGCATCCTGGTGAAGGGAGGGCCAAAAGAAACCACACTGCAACACCTTGGCTGCAGTTTTCCTCCTAGAGAAATGGCCTTCGCAGGCCTGATCGTGGTAGAAGGATAGCACACTAGCGAATTCGCTGTTAGGAATACAACGACGGATGATCTGGTCAGCACCTATTCGAAAAAGTAGTGGATTATCCCAGAAATAATACTTTGCTTCTGCAATGAGACGCTCGCACTAGTTTTTTGGCCAGCCACGTGGAAGGGAACCAAAAAAAAGGTAATTGGCAATGTCGGCATACCAAGGTCCACTTGCCACATTAATTGCAAATAGGTGCTCATCGGAAAAAATCTCATTGATTGGCAGGGTAAGTCCAATGTGGCCAGGGTCCAATCTCGAGAGATGATCAGCAACAACATTCTGGGCTACGGCCTTGTTGCGGATCTCAATGTCAAATTCTTCGAGCAGAAGGATCCAACAAATCAGTCTAGGCTTGGCATCCTTCTTGTGCATGAGATAGCTAATGGCCACGTGATCAGTGAATACATTAACATGCGAGCCCAGAAGGTAAGAGCGGAATTTCTCCTGCCCAAAGACGACCGCCAGTAGTTCTTTCTCAGTGGTAGTATAATTACGTTGGGCCTCATCCAACATCATACTAGCGTAGTACACCACGAAGGGGTGTCTATCACATCTTTGTCCCAGGATGGCTCCGACTGCAAGGTCGGAAGCGTCACACATGAGTTCAAAGTCAAGGGACCTATCAGGTGGCTGGAGAACAGGGGCCTTGGTGACAGCATTACGCAGCTGCATGAATTCTCGTATGCAGTTGGGGCCCACATCAAAGGGTACATCGGTCGATAGGAGAGGAGTTAAAGGTCTAGAAATCTTGGAGAAGTCTTTGATGAAACTCCTATAGAAATCAACGTGTCCTAAGAAGGAGCGGATTTGTTTGATAGAGTCAGGCACAGGTAAATCAACAATTACATCAAGCTTAGCTCTGTCAACCTTGATACCCCTATCAGAGATGATATGCCCAAGAATAATTCCCTCGTGTACCATAAAATTACTTTTTTCCCAGGAAAGCACGAGGTTCACATCAATACATCTCCGAAGGATACGGGTCACGTTGGCAAGACAGTCATCAAAAGAGGGTCTAAAGATCAAAAAGTCATCCATGAAAACCTCAAGAAAGTCGCCGACCATGTCATGGAATATCGCCAGCATACATCTCTGGAAAGTTGCGGGCGCGTTACAAAGTCTGAACGGCATCCTTCTAAATGCAAAGGTGCCGAAGGGGTAGGTAACGGTGGTTTTCTCTTGGTCCCTGGGGTCAATTGCCACCTGGTTATATCCAGAGAATCCATCCAGGAAACAGAAAAATTTATTTCCCGCAAATTGCTCCAGGATTTGGTCAATAAAAGGTAGCGGAAAGTGATCTTTCTTAGTTGCAGCATTAAGTTTCCTATAATCTACACACACTCTCAAAGATGTAGGAGTACATGTAGGGATGGATTCGCCCCTGTCATTGACACAGATGGTGAGTCCTACCTTTTTGGGCACGACATGAATCGGTCTCACCCAGGGGCTATCGCTGATCGGGTAGATTATACCCGCATCCAGCCACTTAATAATTTCCTTTTTAACGACCTCTCACATGTTAGGGTTGAGACGTCGTTGCATCTCGCGGGAAGGTCGAGCCTCCTCCTCCGTATATATATGGTGAGTGCAGTAGGAGGGGCTAATGCTAGTTAAGTCTGATAAGGACCATCCAATGGTTGCCTTGTGTTCCATAAGGACCTTTTTTTATTTTTCAGTCTTGCTCCATGGTCAATTTTGAACTAATGATTACTGGGAGAGTTTAATTTGGTCCCAAGAAAATATACTTAAGTGTATTAGGCAGCTCTTTCAGCTCGGGAGAGGATGGTGAAACATCTAGCATTTCTTTGGACGAGAGTGTCCCAAGCGGATCAGAAGAAAACAAGGCAAGAGGGAGAAGTTGGCCCTCAGATTGGCCAAGAATAGGGGCATCTTGGATTGATGGATCCAAAAAGGGATAGCCCCAGTGAGCAGTATTTGGGCTCAAGGTCCCAGTGTGGAGTTGCAATTCCGCCTGATGTGGCGGGAAAGAAAGGGCAATCCAGTCTTCAAGAGTGTGGACCAGCGGTGAGTAGCCCAAATATGACTCAGACCACGAGGTATGGGAAGCGGAGAAAACCTCGTCAGAAGTTTGGTCAGGAGAAGGTACCGGAAAAGGGACGGATGGGGGGGTGTCACAATATGTGTCGGTCAGGCAATTGTCTGTGTTTAAAGGCAATCCACAACAATAAGAATAGGTCCCAATTGGTTCGATACATGCGCTGACGGCCATGCCCTCATCAGACATGTCATCCTTGATGCAATCGCAATAAAAGTTCTTGGCTGCCTTGAAGATGTTAAGCTTGAGCTTCTCAGATCGAACGACAATCTCAATACAGCCCGACTCGCAGTCGATATGGGTGCGGGCTGTGGCCAAGAAAGGTTGACCAAGCATGACCGGACAATCAGAAAGTGAGCTAGGAACTTCCATATCCAAAACAAGAAAGTCAACAGGAAAATAGAGACTATTGACCCTAACCACCACATCTTCCACCACACCCTTTGGTATTTTGACAAAACGATCTGCCAACTGTAACGTGACAGGGGTGGGTTTCAGATTTCCTAAGGCAAATTTCTCGAGCATGATGGTTTGTATAAGATTGATGGAAGATCGTAGATCAAGTAGAGCATGGTTAAAATTGCAACCTTAGATGCTACAAGAAATAAGCAGTGTGCCCAGATCTTTCTGCTTTGGTGGTAGATTTGACAGTATAGCACAACTCGCATGAGGCAAGAGAACCATTGAATTCTTTGTTTTCTCTGACTGTCGCCTAGGTGTAGTGTAGTCTTTGAAAAATTGGGCGACAGAAGGTATGTGGTCGATAGGCTCTAACAGGGGTACCTTGATTTCAACATCCCTGAATAAATTACACAGGTTATCAAAGGCCTACATATCCTTTCTCTTGCCTTTTGGCTCCCTCAGTAGAGCCTCAGGGAATGGGACCGATTCTGGCACTAGTTTGGGTGTATCGTCCTCTCGCGAATGCGGTGTGCACCCCGAATGAGGGGGCGATGAAAAAGATGGGCCAGGATCAGGTCGAGGTAGATCGAAAGTTTGCTTACCGCTCCTCGTAGTAATCGCATTGGACAATGCAGGTCCAATGGGATCGTAAGGCGAAGGAGGGTTCACAATAGGGACATAAGGGTGAGGTGCTACAATGGGAATAGCCTGAAATCCTAGAGGAATGCTTTGTGCTTGTAGAATCTGATGAACCTGCCCCTGAGAAGGTCGTACCTGTGGTTGAGGACCACGGGGTACGAAATTTCGCGGGTTGGGAACAAGTTGGGCTGGAAGAGTGCCTTGAGATCGAGTCGTCATACGTAGTTTACTGATCTCAGCATTCTGCTGCGCCAATTGGTGCTGAAGAGAGGTCATGTTCCCTTCATGGCGCTTAGACATTTCCGTCATCATTCACATCAGTTTATCAAGAGGACTTGATGCGTGTTCTGTTTGCGGTATGCAAGGACCCGATGGCGGATTCGCCATAGGATTAGACTGGGCCCTTGGGATGATAGGTGCGGACAGCCACATTGGCCCACTCGCAGGGTTTTCGTGCTACGGGTTATTTGACCACGTGAAGTTCAGATGATTTCGCCACCCTGGGTTACAAGTGGCAGAGAATAGGTTGTTCCCCAGGGTGCAAGCATCTTCTAAGCCAAAAGAAGAGTCTGCATGTAAATATGCATCCGAGCACATGGAGGCTTGGTCCTCCTTGTCAAAATAGTAGCTTGTAGAAGCCAGATCAACATGACTTATCGAATTGCTCGGCGTGACACTCGGTAAGGAAGATCACACAGGGTTTTTGGGGATAAGCCTGGCGTTCGAAGGATTAGGATTGTGATGAAGTGGTGAGGTGGGGGTGTTTGCCATAGAACAGGCGGGGATTGGCCAAATGCTCGTCCAGCTTCTTGTGCAATTTTTGTACGATAAGGTTAAGATTAGTGGATGAATGGGAGGGTCCCGTGTCAACTTTGGGAACATTACGGGGCAGGCTGGTATGATTAAATGCGATAATGGAGGCATTGTTCATTGAGTTTTTGCTCATGTTTTCAAATAATTCGAATGCTTCATTCTCATCTTTATTCATGAAATTCCCTCTGCAGGAAGCATCTTCAATCAACTTCAAAGTCTCATTTAGCCCATAATAGAAAATCTAAGCTATATGCAACTTAGGCAGACCGTGGTGCGGACACTTCCAGAGGAGGTCATTATACCTCTCCCTAGCCTCATGAAACTGTTCGCCATTTTGTTGCGTAAAGGAAGTTATAGCACGGCGAAGCGCATTGGTCCACCCGATTGGGAAGAATTTCTTGAGAATTGCTGTTCGCATCTCTTCCCAAGAATGGATGGTTCTCCCAAGGGTGCGTAACCATTGCGACGCTTTATCCTGCAACGAAAATGGGAACATTTTCATGAGGACAATTGATAACCCGATGTTTCTTGGTTTAACCATTTCAGCAAATCGGGTTAGGTCTTCCAATTGGAGAAAAGGATCTTCACTTGCAAGACCATGGAAGTGGAAGTTTATCAAGCCAATTTTATTAGGTTTCAATTCAAAATCGTCCTCGCCCATGGGGACCCGAATTTGTCCAATGGTCTCTGTAGCAGCGGGATTTTGATAAGAGCTAGGAGACCTAGGCTCCTCCCGTTCGGGAGGGTTCTGCATTTCCTCGAGGTTTCCCTAATGGCTTCAATCTTCTCATTATACATTTCCATTTAGGCTTGGAGGTGGGTTGTGGGGTCCATGCCTCCACCACCTGGTGGGTTTTGAGGGTGGTTTCCTCCCTCGGGATTTGGGGGTGGGCGAGCAGCCATGTTTGTGGAGGTGGATGACGATTCGATTTCTTTCCTTCTAAAATTATCAGACAATTCAAACAAGTCAAGGTTTTGTGACCTCCTCCCAAACATGCACTACTGCAGGAAGAATTGGGGAGATAAGAAAGGAAAAGGGGATGAGAGAAATGATGCCGCAAAGGTACACTTGATGACAAATCAAGGTAATCAAAGTCCTAACCTCTACAGTGTGCCCTTAGACCAAAAGATCTAAGTTACCTACTATCACAACCTACGGAACCAAATGCGAGCACCGCGGAACCACCGAGCCAGATTGAAAGGCCATTGGCCCCAGCCTTACACACCCGATAGCAAGCGGGAACCCGCACCAGCACGTAGGCGCTACACACAGGTAGTTAGACCTCCAATCCTTAATAAGGGTCGAGTTACTACTAGTTTTAATTAGAGGCTTAGGATCAAGTGCTTCAGGAATGTGAAGGGTGTTGTATACGGGTAATGCCCAAGTGCGCTATTTTTAGAAAGTGTGTAAACCAAGCATGCAATGGGGAAATCTCCCCGAATTTATGTTTTAGTTGGTGGATGGTTTTTAGAATTTCAACCTCAAGTAGTATGGATTTTAAGATTTCACTGAGTTACCAATTCAACCAATCTTCGGGTTTTGAGAAAATATAAGTTCTTCTATGCCTAACAAACCCTTCTTCAATGTGAGTTGGTTAATGCATGCTAAAAATGCAATGGGCTTCCCCAGGTTGAAATTTCTATGTGTGGATGCACGAGTCAATCATAGACTAGTGTGAAAGGGAGCCAAAGCACTTCAATTCAAGTGCTCCCAATCACCAAAATGATGTTCCACACACAAGGCTCAACTACAAGATAATGTAAAGATAATCAAAGTGTTGGGGTTGAAATATTCGGGATCAAATCTAAGGCACATGAAAGGTCGTGGTGGGGTTGGAATCAACTCAATTCCATGTCTTCCCACCAAAAATGTGATCCCAAATTGTAGATAAATGAGACAAGGAGGGATGGCAATCAATCTATTTAATCTTGCCACAAAGAATACTTCACACGATGAAAGATTCAAGAATCAAGATTCTTGGATCTTCGCTATGCGAAGTTTGGTGGGAAATCCTGGGGCGGTGGGGGTGATAGCAGACAATCAAACAAGTGATTTTTACTCCACTTGCCCCAAGAAATACCAAGAAGTGTTTTTAGGTTTTTTTTTTAATCTTTTTAATAGCAGGAAAAAAAAAGAAATAAAAATAAGATAGGTTGCTTGTAGAGAAATAAATATAGTCTATGTATATAATATATATATAGGGGTGGGGGTGGAAGTGGAAATGGCGTGTAGCATAGAATTGAGTTGGTCCACGTCTAGTAAGACGCAACTAACATGATGAAGTGCTGCATAGAGTGTGGGACGGATGTGTGGGAGTGTGTGTGGAGGCGCTTGCTTTACGCAGGTATCGGGGAATATTAGCAACTGGTTCAGATATTCCGGCGATATAATGCGCAGTAGAATGACTAGTGCAAGGGTGTATAGATACAGGTAGGTGATCTATATGTAAATATATATATATATATATGTATATGCATATATATATGTGTGTATATATATAGATAGGGTTGTAACTATATAGGTGTATATGTAGTTATGTATGTATATATAGATATTTAAATATATATATATAGGTATATATATATATATTTGTAACTAGGTATATATGTATATATATTTAACTATATAGATATATATATAGTAATATATGTATGTGTATGTGTGTACATATATATATGTATTTATATCTATAGATATATATGTATATATGTATGTATATATGTATATATGTCTATATATATATATATATATATATATATATATGTATATATACTTATATATAGTTGTATAGGTATGAATATATATATATATATATGTGTGTGTGTGTGTATATATGTATATGTATGTATAGGTGCGTACAAGTGAGTGTGTGAGTGTACGAGTGTTGATGAGTAGCTTTTAATGGACTAATATTAAGCCAAAGTACCATTAATCGTACCTTGTAGGTGTGTTAATAATGACAATTAAGTTGTAGAAGAATTGTACGCATCATGATTTATGTTTATAACATTCTATAACTTAATATGTAATGATTTGTTGCCTGTATGTGCAGGTATTATATTCAGAAAGAGCAAGGGTTGGGGAGCAAATTTCCCCAACAGCCGGAGGAACTTTTCCCTTTCCTCCAGCCATCTCCTCCAACACCTGCTGGTCAAAAATAGAAAAGGGATTTGCAAATCCCTTGATTGGCGCACGCGGAGAGAGGGAAGAGTTAAAAAGAGAGAAGGCGGCGTGGACTGAAAAGGAATATTTTTCCCCCCTTGTAGGGAAAGGCTCTATCTTCTCCACCGCTTCTTCTCCACTGCATGCACTGTGTCTGCAGGCGCACACTGCTCCACCTTGCACGCCTGCAGGCGTGTGCCATCTCCAGCCGACCTTGCTCCCACCTCACCTGCCTTCACCGCGCGCACAGAACCCACGCAATAGCAGGCACCCGCACGCCACCAAGCCTACAGGCCGCCTCCTACTCACAGCGCCTAAGGGCACTACGTGCCTCAGCTCTCCATCACCTCCGTGCACTCCTCAGCACGCCCATCCTCTAGCGCCCCCTGCTGCAGGCGCTTACGCCACCCCGCCCACGCACCTACCTTCGTCCATCTATAGGCACCCCCACAGGTGCTCCCAACCGCGCGCTTCACTGCAGGCGCACCTCCCACAAGCGCATGCCACCTACTCCAGCCTCTGGAAGCACACCGCTTGCCTTCTTCCCATCTCCAGTGCGCCCGCCCATCCACTGCAGGGTGCCTACGCCTTCAGGCGCAGCACCGCTCGCCCGCGCCCGTAGGCTCGCGCCGCACCTGCCAGCACCTTCACCGCCATCCGTGCAGCTGCAGCAGTCTCCGGCCAGCTCCGGCCATGCCACTGCCACCATTGCGTAGCTCTCGTCAAGCCGCACCTCCCTACCGAATCTCGCGGCCAACCGTGCGCAGTTGCACACGCGAGGAGGAGAGAGGATAGATCCTCTATTTTTGCCTCTATTAAAAATTACATTCAATGCCATTTTCAAGTTATATTAATAGTTTATTCTGGCCACATTGCACCGATGCACTCAAATTTTCTTGAAATTATTTTATTAGTGTTATGTGCATGTTTCTATCTTGAATTTCAAATTAGAATTGCATGAAAGTTGAATTCACATGATAAGCTAGAACACATGCATCTTACACATATTTTTGGGGCTTAATTTCCAACATGAAAATTGCATAAACACCCCTGAATTTTTAAAAGAATTGCAAAGTTCATTTAAACTAGCATTTTCCTAGCATTAAAGTTGCAGAAGAGTTTGCGAACTGTGCATTCCTTGACTCGTGAATTTATTAGGCTAATTCCTCCCTGTGGAGACGACCTAGCTCTTCGTGGTTAGTTTTGAAAACTTAAATGTTTTGAAAAGTGATTTTCTACCACGCGATTAAATACAACGACACAACATTTTATAATAAAGTTTTCAACGAAAATGAACATCGCTCTTTCAAATGGCACCGTTGTCGAGGAGGAAAAATGCCTATTAATCTTTTGGGAATTTTATGTTTTTTTTATATTATTTTAAAAGCTTTTCTGAACTACTAACAATGGATTTTCTTCTGTGCAAAAACACGCGATGAATGCGACGGACGCGCACGGCGGAGACGATCTTTTTGGTGGACCTTGACGCCACCTGGAGGACGGTAGTAGGAACACGTGGGCCTTGATCCCACACACATAGTCTTACAGAGAAGCCTATTTCTGATTTAGGCAGTAGGTCTTAGTTAGATTTTGTAAGATAGACATTAGAATTTAAATTCTATCTTTCGGACCCTTGTTAGGTATTTTTGGGAACGTGTTCCCAGTGCCATTTTATTTCTGATCACTCTTATATGCGGGAGCATGTTTTTAGGAGAGTGTTCCCATTTATTCAGATTATAGGATTATTTGAACTGTTTGAACTGAATTTCGATTAGTTAGTTAGATTAAGTCTATTTGTTTAGTATATAAAAAAAAATTAAAAAATTCAAACTGCTTGCTAGAAGCTGCATATCTATAGGACGACCATCTAGGACTGAATGAGGAGCATCTAGTTTATTTTTATTGCATTGCATTCATTACTGCACAAAGAAAGCTGGAGTAAGGTACGTCTTCTCTTGAGCATTAATTACTTGTCATGCTTATGCATTGAACCTAAATCTAAGACCACTAAAGTACTTGAATCAAATTAATTCAGTGGTCACTTTAAACAAATTGGGATTGTTAAGAGGTTGGACATTAAAATCTGTGACTGAAAATTGTGTGCAAAAGGATCCTTTTTGCAGAATTTCAAAAAATCAAACCACGATCGTACGCTTGCACACTTGAGACACTGTGCACCTCACACATAAGGTCACTAGATAAATTTCTACCTCTCCTCTTTTGCACCACAAGGGAAGTTAGTCGGAAATCAACAAGCCTATCGACCAAGTTACTTTGGTTCGTCGTGTGTGGGCTCGATTCGAGACTTCCATCCCTTAAGAGTAGGTTATAGGCACCTGCGAAGGTTGCCCTAGGAAGCGTAATTTTTGCAAAACTTGTTTGGCCACCAACTAAACATATAACTCTATGACATGCAATCTACTAAAAACAGATCCCATTGAATTTGTGTTTGCTGTGACAATAGAACTCTTCATGAAGTTTTCTACTGTATCCTAAGAAATTTTAAATAGTTTTGCTTAAAGAAATGGATTACTCTTACTCCTATCATTCAGATTATCAGAGTCAATACTTACCATCTTTCAATCAGGATCCCTTGCTCCGAGTGTATCCATCCTTTGATGGGTACATTGACAATTCATGGGATCATTCTCATTCTTACTCTGGGAGTACTGGCTTGATAACTCCCACTTTTAAGCAAAGCCTGGGAGTGGGATTTTCCAGCCCTGAAATCCCTACTTCCATGCAAACACCAAACCCTCCCACCCTTCATGATTTTCCAAATCGAGGTTGGACTGAGACACCTAGGCAACCAGAGCCTGAAATTGACTATCCTCCCCAACCTGATTATAGTAGCCTCTCCTCTTTCATGATAGAAATGCAAAAACAACAAAAGGAAATACTGGAATTAATGGGAGAGATGTTGAGGAATAGTCAACAGTTAAATGAAGAAAAAAGACAACTTAGCTACACGCTCCCCAATAGTCCTGATCCCTACCCATACGATCATGATCATGAAAATACTTCTGAGGAACCTAATGACAATAGGGATCCAATTTTATGTAGCTGTCACCTAGACTCTCCCAATGAGACACGGCCACTAGAGCACAATGATCATAGTGATTATCCACTTGAACTACATTAGAGTCAAAAGCAAGGGAAGATGGTACCTCTTGAGAACCTTGACCCCAATGATAGTATTCTCTTTAACCCTACCAACCTGGGTCAAGGTTATATTGTTCCTATCACTTTCCCTCTTGATTATTTGGTGGAATCCCATTCTACTCTTAGTGAGCCTACTCCTAACCCTCCACTTAGCGAATCAACACCTACCATTCAATATTTTGAGGATTCAAATGCACCTAATGAAGGTGACCCTAAGGGAATAGAGGATGATCAATTCTGGTCTCAGGGATATGAAGAGTCTAATTTAGAGGATGAGGATGCCCCAACAGAGGAGCCTGGACTTAAAATCTGGAGTCAATCACAGGAGAATTTATTATTTTAGGATTTACCTCCAGAGGGTAGAAATATTATGACTAAATCCAGATTCCTCCTTTCTTTTGAGAGTCATCCTCCATCAAAACAGGAGTTGATATTAGAGGAGGACAAACAAAATAATGAGAAGTCTGTGGGAGACTCTCGGGGACAAAACACATCAATTAAGGATTTATACCTTGAGAACAATAATGAATTCAATGATATAGGCTTCCTCCAAAATATTAAGATTGATACTCCATTAGAAATAATTGAGGATACTAATCCAACTCCTAATGAATCACATATACACCCCGACAAATATTTCTGTGAAACAAACGAATCTGGGGATGAACTGAATGATAATGATTCTTACATTTTGACCCTGCCATCAAAAAGTTGTAGTTTGGAGTCTACCCTTGATTCAAATATGACTCCGATCATTAGTGCTAGGCAGGATAACTTGAAGTTGTCTACTACAGTTAGGGAGTGTACACAATCTGAAACATTGTTGGAATTGGACCTAACACCAACTAAGCCCTCATTGGACTTAACCATTACCTTCCAACACTACAAACAACCCTTATACTCCCTAACCGATCCTTGGCTCAGATCTCTGCTCATGTACATTCTTTCTAGAGAATATATGAGGCCAGTACTTCCTAGGGTAGAATGGCGAGTATGGGTTGATGCTTGTACTTTTACTCTCGCCATTCAAGGGTTTGAACTAATTATGTGTATATCTTTTAAAACCCATCCTGCTCTGGAGGATCCTTATTATCCTCCACTTAATCCTTTTTGGGAAGTCCCTTTTCAAATTCCATTTATTATTCCTAGACCTCCAAAGGTAACCAATGAGATTTTCTATTTTCATTTCTTCTGGCCAGCATTTGGAATTAAATTGCATCATCAGCTTGCCAACATCCGTGGTTACCTGTTTTCTAGGCCTGCACTGTTACGCATATTCTTAGGGCCTAACTTTTCTGTTTGGAACCTGACTTACAGGTTCCTTATAAGTTTGGCTACTGACAGAAAATGGAGCGCTTGTTGGGAGGCAACATAGCAAATTGTGTCAGGTGATAATTTTCCTTTCTCCTCCTATTTTAATTTTACAATGGGGACATTGTAGGATTTAGGCATGGGGGAGTGCATTTGCATTTTAGGAAGTATTCATGCATTTAGATTAACATAAATAAAAAAAAAAATTGAGCTGAATGGGTTAGTCCCTAGCAAAATACCTTTGTTATTGGAGGTTCTTCTTCTGGAATTATTTCGTAAGTTTAGAATCCAGTACATTTATTTCACGTGCATGTGGATTTGGTAATGGATCCCTGAGGAAAACCAATGAGCATTTGTAAGTCTACTGAACCCTTGGATAGTTTATAGGGAGTCAGGCATACTATCTTCTAATAGATCTACCACGTATTTGAGAGAAGAAAGTAGAGAGATTACTGGTGCACTAAGTCTAGTGTAAGGACTCTTAAGTTTTGGATAATTAGATGATGATACTTCAGAGTTAGGCGTAGTTTTCACTCTCTATTCCTTTGTACGTACTTTGAGTGAATTCATGAGAGTCACCAAATAAGGCAGATACACAAAGATTGAGCCTTAATAAAGCTATAATTATTATAGATGGTTATGACCGTCCTTCATAGAATCCTCAGCTGAAGTAGGGTAATAGTGTCAAAGATCAGAAATATGCCTGTCCTATCCATTCCTTCCCGCTGTCAAGAATAGACACTTCCGCCAAATAAGCCACACAACTTCCTCTTGACCATCATCATCCCTAATAATGCCTCATAAATAAAAATCTATATTATGTTGTGTTGATTGAAAAAGAAACAAAAATAAGAAAAAAAATAAAAATAAAAACAAAAAAGAAATGATAAAAGAAGTAGAAAAACAAGAAACAAAAAGAAGAAAAAGAAGAAATAATTATATTACAAAAAAAAAAGCCAAGTGTATGATGTAACACTGTTTCTGAGGCAGCAGAACACCTATCACGTTCAACCAAATATGACCATACCTACCTTCTAGTATTTTTGATCGCCTGAATACTTGTTGAGAACTCTAACTTAGTTGTAGAGTTATTAGGACTTTAATTGAAGTGTGGATGCCATGTGAGGCCACCAAATAGTGAGTACAATTTTTAAATCTGGCGAGATTCGTGATCTCAGAAAGAAATAAAAGAGAGAGTGCCAAGGAACATCAAGAGAGCACAATTGTACAGCCTCTCTCAGAGTTGACTTGTCTAATAGTCTAGAGAGCTAGAGTCTATAGTATTAGACTATATGTAGCACCAGTTGAGTGTTTACCACCAAATACAAATCTATTCAACTTGATATCTCCTACCTAAGCCAAACGTCGGGGTCAAATTACAGATTATCATCAGCTTTATCACAGAGGGAAGTAGTTGCCTATCTCAACAGAAATTTTTGCCACGTGTGTTGTACGAACTCCTAATGCGAATCAGCTCTCCCACATGGATCTGTTACCTAGGCTATCAACACTTCACATTTGTCTGGATTTCTAAAGTTTTGAAATAAGAAAAGAAGAAATCTTCTGATTACTTCTATTATTTTTCATTTTTGCTAGGGCCTAGCAAATCTTAGGCATGGGGGTATTTGATGAGTTCATTTTAATGGACTAATATTAAGCCTAAGTATCTTTAATTGTACCTTGTAGGTGTGTTAATAATTACAATTAAGTTGTAGAAGAATTGTACACATCATGATTTACATTTATAGCATTCTATAACTTAATATGTAATGATTTTGTTATTTTTATGTGTAGGTATTATATTCAGAAAGAGCAAGGGTTGGGGAGCAAATTTCCCCAACAGTTGGAGGAACTTATCCCTTTCTTCCGACCGTCTCCTCTAATGCCCACTGGCCAAAAATAGAAAAGGGATTTGCAAATCCCTTGATTGGTGCACGTGGAGAGAGGGAAGAGTTAAAAAGAGAGGAGGCGGCTTGGACTGAAAGGGAATTTTTTCCCCCCTTGCGGGGAAAGGCTCTATCTTCTCCACCGCTCCTCCACCGCATGCACTGTGTCCGCAGGCCCACACCTCTCCACCTTGTGCACCCGCAGGCATGTGCCATCTCCATCCGGCCTTGCTCCCATCGCACCTGCCTTCACCGTGCACATAGAACGCACGCAACAGCAGGTGCCCACACGCCACCAAGCCTGCAGGCTGCCTCCTGCTCACAGCGCCATCTGCAGACGCCGCACCGCATCACCAGCAGTGCCTAAGGGCGCTGTGCGCCTCAGCTCTCCATCACCTTCGCGCGCTGCTTAGCACGCCCATCCTCAAGTGCCCCCCTACAGCAGTCGCTCACGCCACCCCGCCCGCGCGCCTACCTCCATCCATTTGCAAGCGCACCCACAGGCACTCCCAACCACGTGCTTCATTGCAGGCGCACCTCCCACAAGCGCACGCCGCTCACCCTACAGTGCCCGCTCCAGCCTCTACAAGCACATAGCGCTCCTTCCTCCCATCTCCAGTGCGCCCGCCCATCACTACAGCGCACCTACGCCTTCAGGCACAACACCGCTCTCCCACACCCGCAGGCGTGCGCCGCACCTGCCAACGCCTTCACCGCCAGCTGTGCAGCTGCAGCAGTCTCCGGCCACCTTAACCGGCTGCTGTCGACCACCTCTGGCCACGCCGTTGCCACCGTTGCGTAGCTCTTGTCAAGCCACACCTCCCTATCGATTCTCGCGGCCAACCGTGCGGGGTCGCACACGCGAGGAGGAGAGAGGAGAGATCCTTTATTTTTACCTCTATTAAAAATTACATTCAATGCCATTGTCAAGTTATATTAATATTTTATTTTGTCCACATTGCACTGATGCACTCAGATTTTCTTGAAAATATTTTATTAGTGTTATGTGCATGTTTCTATCTTGAATTTCAAATTAGAATTGTATGAAAGTTGAATTCACATGATAAGCCAGTACACATGCATCTTACACATATTTTTGGGGCTTAATTTCTGACATGAGAATTGCATAAACACCCCTGACCTTTTAAAGAAATTGCAAAGTTCATTTAAAACAGCATTTTCCTCGCATTAGAGTTGCAGAAGAGTTTGCGAACTGTGCATTCCCTGACTCGTGAATTTATTAGGCTAATTCCTCCCTGTGGAGATGACTTAGCTCTTCATGGTTAGTTTTGAAATTTTAAATGTTTTGAAAAGCGATTTTCTACCATGTGATTAAATACAACGACACATTTTATGATAAAGTTTTCAACGGAAACGAAGATCACCCTTTCAAGTGTGTATGTGTACTAGTGTGTGTGTGTGTATGAGTGTGGAGTTCACACTGGAGGAGTGTGAGAGAAAGCGGGCAAGTTAACATGTCTGGCGGACGCAGGCATCATCTGGTGGCCAAGGCACGCGCAGGCACACAAGGGCTGCGAGGGAGATGAAGGGAACGTGTGCGCTTGTCGTCGTGCGCGGGCTGGTGCAAGAGTGCAACACAGGGCACCGTGTAGCGCAGTGCATTGCGCTGCGAGCGTGAATGGGTGCGAGCACAGATGCAGGCACGGGCACAGAAGTGGGCGACCAGCTAGAGCTGGTTGCGGCGAGGAGAGTGAGTGCGTGGTGACCGAATAAGTGAGAAACAAATCGGTCACCGCACAGCAGCTACAGTTCCGCGCTGAGAATCGTGAATAGTAGCTACAGTTCCGCGTGAAGTGAACAACTAGTTGCAGCCGATTCTGCGAGTGCGGGCACGCTGGAAGGCGCCTGCGTGGGCAGGAAGAGCTCGTGGAGGGCTTGCAGGGGCGTGCGCAACGGCTGGCGGAGCAGCGGACCGACGTTGCTCTGCTGGAGCTCCGGAGCTTGAAGCTCTGGCAATGGCAGAAATAGCGAACTGCAGTGAATAAAGAGGGAGAAACTGATAAGTGCCAGTTTATCATCATTCTTATGCATTAAAACAAACCTAGCTCTTAGGATTTTACTTCGCAAACAGTTTTTGGGCTGCATTTAGGGACAAAATAGGTTAGGCATGCATTGAATTTTTTATTATCTTTTTATATGTTTTTGTGAGTGTTAGGGATGAACAGATAAACAGATCCCTAAAACCCTAGCACTCAAGATGGCAAATGGTGAAGGAGAAGCTCAGACTAGCTGGAACTTAGCATGATCAAGCTCACCACAGTTGGAACCTAGCTCACTTGAACTAGGGTTAGCTCATCCTAGCTCCAATCAACTAATCTCAGCTGAATGGCAGCTCAAGAGAGTTCATCTTAGCTCACCTTTTCTCAAGTCAGCTCAGATCCAGCTCAACTTAGCTGAGTCTAGCTCATCTTTGCTCCCACTAGTCCACAGGGAGCACTAGCTAGCTCAACTGAGTTGATAGGAGTTCACCCCAACTCAGATCCAGCTACATCTAGCTCCACTCAATGCTAGCTAGCTGAAGAAGAACTCATCCCAGCTCAGGAAGCTCAAGTCCAGCTCCTTGGGACTCAGCTTAGCTCAACTCAGTTGAGCTAAGCTACCTTAGCTGCCTCAACCAGCTTGATCCTCCCAAGGAGCACCAGAGCTAGCTCACCTCAACTCATTATGGTAGAAGATAGCTTACTTTAGCTTGGCTTAGCAGCTAGCAGAGAACTAGCAAGCTAAGCCAGCTAGACTAGCTCCATGCCAGCCTCTTCAGCAGCAGCCAGCTCTAATTTCAGCTCCAGACTTCTATTCAGCTCCTCCCTCCAAACCCTTGCTCCAACACCCTCCCCTCTACTCCTCCTTTAGCTAATCTAGCTCAGCTTAGCTTAGCTTAGCTAGCAACCAGCTCCTTGGCCATCCACTAGCTTCAAATTCAACCCTAGCTAGCTCCACCAACTTAAGCCTACCTAAGCTAGCTACCCTACTCAAGTTGGCACCACCTCCTAGCCACCCCTTCACCCCATTATCACCACCAAGAGGCACCAATTTTCACTCCAAAGCCTAACCCTAACTACCCCTCTTTTTGGCGCCAACATACACCCCCACATCCACCATACACTTAACCCTATAACCAATCCTAGCCATCCACCTACCCCTCCTTCTAGAACCCTTCTTGGCACCAACATCAAGGGGTGTCAACACCCATAACCACCCCTAGGTGTCCCTTAAGGTGGCGCCAATTGACCTTGGCCATTGGATCCTTAACCACCTCCATCTGTTCATCTTAGCCCTCCATTCCAAGAGTCACCTTAGCCCCCTTCCTATTCTATGAAAACCCACCACCTGCCACCATTTGGGGGCATCCTCCATTAGTGTATTTTACTACCTATACCACCTATACCTACGGCCAAGAAGAAGGAGTAGAGAAGGAGAGTAAAGGGGCACATCACCAGCCCTTTTGGTGCCTTCTTCTCCCCACACTCTTCAACTTGGGCCACGCCAAGGAGGAGGACTCTTCCACTTCAAGGAGGACGGCTAGGCAAGGGAGAAGGACCTATGGTGGACGTCCACCCTTGGAGAGAAGCCTAGGGCACGCCCCCTTAGGGTATGCCTTGGAGGACATCACCTTAGCGGAGCACAGCAAGGACGGAGTTGGAGGACTCTTTTCAGGATTGGGATCTACCAACCTTGGAGCAAGAAGCCCTCTTTTTCACTATCTATCTGGAGGATTCATGTTTTCTTTTCTTATTTGCAATTTTCTAGTAGTAGAAGCATTCCTCTACTAGGCCTTCTTGTAAAACACTTTTTCGTTTATCTAGTTGCCTTCTTTGCAATTTCTTATTAGCATTTCTACTTGCTTTGTTTTTAGCATTCTTCACTCCCTCTCCCTAATTATTCTAGGCCTCCACTTGCCTAGAGTGAGCTTAGGGAGAGGTTATACTTGCCACATTAGAAGTAGTTTATTAAATTTGAAGTGTAAATCACCTTCCTGCCACCATTTCGCATGTTGTCTTAATTCAAAAATAAAAAAATGATATATTGAAAAATACCAAAAAGAAAGTTGAGATTTGTATTCCAAGAAAGAGAATTAATTTTGCAAACATTTGGCCTCCTTGGATGACCCTAGATACTCCCCTATCTAGGATATAAATTTAAGAGTTGATCGGTTTTGCACATTAAAACGACGTATTTAACAAACCGCGTGAAATCGCTATCACTTTTTTGGCACCGTTGCCGGGGAGGCACGGCTTTGCATTAGTTAATTTTCTCTTGCTTGAAGTGGAGCTCATCCCCTTCTCTTTCTTTCTTTCGTGTGTGCAGAAATTACAGTGGGAAGGCGGGAATTTGGAAGCAAAAGCCTAAGGTTTCTTTTCTTCCCATGGATTTTAGGTTGGTTCCCCATCACTTGTCTCACTTAACCTAAAAAACTACCAAAATACACTAAACTTGGCTTTCAGGACCATAAACAACTTAACTAAGTGGAGTGGTGCATTTCAAAATCCATTGTTTACTTGAATGCTTCTTCAACACCACTCCATTACAAGTTTTGGTGTTCTATTTTTCTAGTCAAGATTTCTATCTAGACTTAAAAAATCGATTCCTAACATCATAGGCCTTATAAAATCATAAAATTTCATACAGTGATTCCCAATTAAGTTAGAAACATCCGTTCCAAATTTCAAAACAATTGGATTTTTATTTAATTTTTAAAAATTCATAAACTGCAGAGTGGTCACACCCTCTAATCTTCCTATTTTGCTACTGTTCATGAATTTTTAGAATTTTTATACTCATCTAATTTTTGCGAAGTTTAACTTTCCAGAATCCTTTTGAAATTTTACACATCATATAAAATCACAAAATTTTTTCTAAGGTCAGTAATAATACTGAAAAGTCCACAATGGCCACGGGTATCATTTCTGGACTTTGACACTAGTACAATTATAAATTCGAAACAATTACTAAACAAATTTTTAAAATCTTACAAAAATCTTTTCTGGAATCCTTATTTGATTTCACTCAAGGTAGTGGTGTTGGTTTCATTGTTTCGACCACTATCTATCCAGAAAGCCTAAAAATAACTCATTGGTAGTTAAATTTCTATCTTAGGGACAATTGGCTTAGGGTTTCCGTCTTTCTTTTTAGAGACTCAATTTAAAGGAAATATACAATTACCCATACAACTTGTTTTTCCTTTGATTGTGGAATTTCAAAGCTTGTTTGAAAATTTAACAAAAGAAACCCTAAAACACATTCAATTAAATTGAATCCTAAAAGACATAAATACAAAAAATTGTGTGACAACTTGATTTTCATTGGGGCCACTCTCCAATTCCTGCACACACACAAAAAAAATCAAAATAACAGGACAACAACCCAATAAACGCCCTCCACATTTCGTGTGCACTATTGCATCCTAGACCTAATTAAAACTTGTAGCAACTTGACCCCTAAGGTTTCATCAACTTTGGCTTGCTATCTTGGTCTTAAGTTTTCTTTAGTTAGTACCAATTCTGTCATCTATATCTGATGTTCAGGCTGAGGGGCCATGTCAAACGACCAGGCGCGGGTTTGTACAAGCACCTAGGGTTTTCCCTGGGAAACCTTTGGGCCCAAACCTCCCCTTAAGCAACTTGGCTAGATTTGTTGACAGAACGGGTATTCACTATTGATTACTTATTTCCTATGTAGACCAAGTCTTAGGTTTATTTTTAAGGAGTCGCACTTAAGTTAGGTCTAGCTTTGTTTGTTTGATTTGCACACTTTCTCACATCTCTTTCTCTTCTCCTCCCCTCCCGTTCTTCCATTTTATGCACGGGCAACGGTCTCAAAATCCGCACTTGGAAGGACCATTTGATTTTGCCCCCCACGCAAAAAGTCCACTTTTTCTATCTTTTTCTCCTTCTAAAAAAATGGAAATTCAACAAAATGGGTCCACTGGCCCTTCCACTTCCACCTGTAACCTTACCTCTAACCCCACCACTAACCCTAATTCTAACCGTTCCACCCAAAACCCACCCACCTTTAACTTCCCACACTTGGAGCTCCCTAATCTTGAGTTGCCCCAAACACAACATCAAGACCCCCTGCTTGATCTTTTAAAATTGATGGCTGAACAGATTGATAAATTAAATTCCAATCAACAAACATTGACTAGGAATATCCAAAACCTAGCCAATCAAAGGCGAAACCCACCACCTCGTCAGCAGCCTGTTATTCCTCTAAAAGATTTCGATGATCCATCTTATTACGAGGAATGACCAGGGGTGGTCATACCAGAGGGGGACTTTGAGATCAAGCATGTAGTCCTGAACCTAATTAAACACTTTCATGGCCTTCCTAGGGAAGACCCTTTCAGCCACCTTGAAGAGTTGACACTTACACAGACAACCTGTTCTCGAAATGTGCAAGAAGACATATGGCTATGTGGCTTTTTCCATTATCCCTTAAAGGTAAGGCCGCTTAATGGTTCAGGACCATTGGCTGACCCATCACAACTTTGCCTCAACTCAAGAGCACCTTCCTCAAGAAATTCTTTCCCATGGGTCATACCAATTCCTTGCGAAGATCTATTACAACCTTTCACCAAAAATCTGGTGAGACTTTCCATGATTCTTGGGAAAGATTTCAAGATCTTCTAAGAAGTTGCCCGCACCACGAGCTTCCTTTATGGCAGCTCGTGCAAATCTTCTATCATGGATTAGAAGATCAAATCCGACATTTTGTCGACACCTCGTGTGGCGGCAACTTCTTAAATAAGGATGCTGAAAGTGCCTACGACCTGTTTGAAGAAATGAGTGAAAACTCATTTAATCAAGCTTCCATGAACACATTTTGCAGAACCCAAAACCCACAGTTCGGTGTTCATGAAATAGGCACTCAATCTATCCCTGTCACCCAAGATGATCTTCAATTGATCGCTCAAAAACTCGACCAAATGCATATTAATCAAAAGAAAATTAAGGAAAGACTGGCCACATCAACTCAAGCTCCACACCCACATCTAACCCAACCTAACTTTCCACGAAGAGAAAATTTGCACAATCTCAACACTACTCCTACTGATTATTCTGAGGTTGCCCATGATTCACTGTGGAATTACAACTATCTAGATCTTAACCCCATTCAAAACATTTCTACCATCCAGGAGCCCTTTAAAAATTCTTCCAATTGGAAAAATTACCCGAACTACTCCTGGAATAATCAAGTTTCCTCCCAACCATATCATTTTAATGGGTATGGGCCGAATCCAAACTTCCATCCTAGGCCATCCCAACAAGACATCAATGCCCAGATGATGCGAACCCTGCAGAAAATGCAAACAAAAATTACGGAAGTAACCTGTACCATCACAAATCTGAATAATCAAATTGGGGTTACTCCCACGCAGAGACCTGCAGGACATCTTCCGTCCCAACCCATGCCCAACCCTAATCACCAAGGGAACCATTATATGGGCAGAACTCCACACTATTCGAATCAGCCTCCTCTTAATCCACCACCTCAGCAGTCACCCAGGTTTCTGCAATCATAGGCCCCCCACCTCCTCTAAATAATAATCCGACTGCACATGCAGTTACTTTGAGGAGTGGGAAAAACACCACTGATCTCAGGCCTTCACACAAACCTGGTGATATACCTGTGCAAATTGACTCCCCACCTCCACATCAGGAAGAAAAAGAAATACAAAAATCTCAAGACAAGATTCCTATCCCTTTCCCACAAGCTCTCTACCCCACCACCAACAAAAAAAGGAAATCTGAGCCCACTGCAGAAGAACTCATGGATCTATTTGGGCAAGTCCATATCAATATTCCTCTACTAGATGCCATCAAATATATACCTGGCTATGCTAAATTTTTGAAGGAGATTTGTACTCCTAAACGGCAGGCCAAAAATCTAGGACAGGTGCATCTTTCGGAGACAATAAGCTCTGTCATACAGAGTAAGCTGCCTCCTAAGATGAAAGATCCCAGGGTTCCTTTAATTTATGTAATTATTGATGACACTACCTTTAATCACGCCCTCCTTGATCTTGGTGCCTCAGTTAATATTATTCCTGCGAGTTTATTTGAAGAATTTTAGATCAGTGAATTAAAACCCGTCGAGGTTACCCTGCAATTAGCCGACCGATCTACAATCAAACCTCGTGGGATTGTCGAGGATGTTTTGTCCAAGGTCCAGAATTGTGTCTTCCCTGCAGACTTTCTGGTTCTTGACATTGAGGTACCTGAATCATTACTGGACTCCCCAATAATCCTTGGACGCCCTTTTTTGGCCACTGCAAAGGCAAATATCAATTGCCACACAGGCGAAATGGATATCACTTGTGCAGGCCAAACTCTCACTTTAGATATTTTCAAATCCTCCAGGAGATTCCATGATGATAACTTTTTTGAGCACTCGGATACTGAAATTTCCAATGTGGTGGAGGAGATAATGTTAATAGATACCCTTACCAACCATAATTTTTTTGAGGACTCTGATTCAGAATCAGTGGTCGGCGAAATCTGTGATCTGGAAACTTGTCTTGACCCCAAATTTATTCCTGATACACCCCCTAAGCACCCTAACCCACCCACTATTCACACACCTAATTTTTCCATACTAACTTCACCCAATCCTCACCATTCCTTCCCTGACTCCTTTCTTACGGACTTGGCACCAACCACGCCCGAGTTTGGCATCCAACCTGATTTAAAACCAAGGCCAGACTTGGGCTACACTTATCATTTTCCATCCAACTTTGATCCCAATATTGCTTCTAATCAATTTTCTAGGGATCTAGAAGAAGACACCCTTTTCTGGGCAACCAAGTATCCAATTATTTACATGATTTTCCGTCTTCCATAAATACCTTAACGCCCGACTGAATGGCGTAAAAGATAGCACTGGATGGGATGTAACCCATCATTTTTTTTCTTGCTTTCCTTTTTTCTTCTTTTTCCAGGTTTTGTTCATCCTAAACCCGACCATTCTTCATTAAGGTGATCCCTTTTCCCTCCTAATGAATGGGGACATGGCATATCTTAAGCAAGGGGGGGTGTTTTTAAATTTGAGGATCGATTTAGGATTTTAAAAACCTAAAAAAAAAACATGCATTTTTCTTAAATTCATTTCCTGCTTGCATACCAAAAATAAAAATAAAAAAAAATAATAAAATAATAATAAAATAAGATAAAAAATAAAAATAAAAATATTGAAAACTTTTTGAGGAAAAATTTTGAAATCGAGACTAAGGTCGAAAAATTCACTTTTGGTACAATGGGATTTAATCTTTAACAAACTAAGGATGAGGATATGGATCTGATCATTAGAATTGCAGGGTCTATTTTAGACTAGATCAGATATCCTTCTTTAAAATTTCACCTGAACTCATGATAGTTCAGGTGACTTGATCCTATTTTGTAGTACGGAAAGTATTTGACTTAGTTTCTGATTCAAAAACTTGCATGTCTTAAGAAACTTCCTGTGTCAATTTTCACACAAAAGCCAACACTTAAAAACAACTAAAAATTTGAAAAGCTCCCTTGTTTTGACTTAGTAAAAGTCTAAAGCAGATCATTGGTTTGAGGTCCCACCACCGAAAAGGAGGAAAATGCCTCCTTTGAGGACGCAATGTCAACATATTACTGCCTCGGCGCTGCTCCATATCTATATTTCATATCTTTAGACGAAGCATTAAAGTGCATTTTAGCAGCTCAAGTGTCTTGGTCGGTGCTCTACCTATAGTGTCGGACCAAGAGCTTGAGTTTGCTTGGAGCGCCCCTTTACACCGCATCGTGTTTTGGTGTTGTGAGCTCCTGGGGGTGTCACGGACAGTGCTATCCCGAAGTACTGGCGCCAGAGCCCCCTCGAGGAATGGTAAGAGGAATGATGAACCCAACACAATTCTTGTAAGACTAAGCTGATAATAAGCATTGGGGAGAAAAATAAAAAAAAAAGAAAAAAAAAAATTAACATGCCCCTATAAATGTTAGCTTTTCTCAAGCACAGACACAAGGCTTTAAAGGATTTTTGCAAGTTGCAAATCAGATTCATGAGCCAAAAAAATCCTAAAAACAAAAATTTCAAGTCATCTTAATTTACAAAGGATTAATTTGTGAATTTTCTGGAGGATATATTGATCCCGTTTTGTCTAATGGTTGGATCCAAAAACAAATCCTGATGTTTATCTTTAACAAATCCTGTACCTCTGGTGTTTTAATCTACCAATGTCCCTTAATCTCTTTTTCTCCTCAAAAGTTGAAAAAAATTAGATTTCCCAAAAGTTCTGTTTTCCAAAAAATTGAAGTTTTGTTAAGAGACAAGCAAAAGATAAGCATGGGGGTGCAATAAACGCCAGTTTATCATCATTCTTATGCTTTAAAACAAACCTAGCTCTTAGGATTTTACTTCGCAAATGGGTTTTCGGGCTGCATTTAGGCATAAAATAGGTTAGGCATGCATTGCATTTTTTATTATCTTTTTAATAGGTTTTTGTGAGTGTTAGGGATGAACAGATATACAGATCCCTAAAACCCTAGCACTCAAGAAGGCAAATGGTGATGGAGAAGCTCAAACTAGCTGGAACTCAGCCTGATCCAGCTCACCACAGTTGGAACCTAGCTCACTTGAACTAGGGTTAGCTCATCCCAGCTCCATTCAACTAATCTCAGCTGAATGGCAGCACAAGAGAGTTCATCCTAGCTCACCTTAGCTCAAGTCAGCTCAGATCCTGCTCAACTTAGCTGAGTCAAGCTCATCTCAGCTCCCACTAGTCCACAGGGAGCTCTAGCTAGCTCAGTTGAGTTGACAGGAGTTCACCCTAGCTCAGATCCAGCTACATCCAGCTCCACTCAACTCCAGCCAGCTGAAGAAGAACTCATCCCAGCTCAGAAAGCTCAAGTCCAGCTCCCTGGGACTCAGCTTAGCGACCTCAACCAGCTTGATCCTCCCCAGGAGCACCAGATCTAGCTCACCTCAGCTCATTATGGTAGAAGCTAGCTTACTTTAGCTTGGCTTAGCAACTAGCAAAGAACTAGCAAGCTAAGCCAGCTAGAGTAGCTCCATGCCAGCCTCTTCAGCAGCAGCCAGGTCCAATTTCAGCTCCAGACTTCTCCTCCTCAGCTCCTCCCTCCAAACCCTAGCTCCAACACCCTCTCCTCTACTCCTCCTTTAGCTAAGCTAGCTTAGCATAGCTTAGCTTAGCTATCAACCAGCTCCTTCGCCATCCACCAGCTTCAAATTCAACCCTAGCTAGCTCCACCAACTTAAGCCTACCTAAGCTAGCTACCCTACTCAAGTTGGCACACCTCCTAGCCACCCCTTCACCCCATTATCACCACCAAAAGGCACCAATTTTGGCGCCAAAACCTAACACTAACTACCCCTCTTTTTGGTGCCAACATACACCCCCACATCCACCATACACCTAACCCTACAACCCATCCTAGCCATCCACCTACCCCTCCTTCTAGAACCCTTCTTGGCGCCAACATCAAGGGGTGTCAACACCCATAAAGACACCCTAGGTGTCCCTTAAGGTGGTGCCAATTGACCTTGGCCATTGGATCCTTAACCACCTCCATCTCTTCATCTTAGCCCTCCATTCCAAGAGTCACCTTAGCCCCCTTCCTATTCTATAAAAACCCACCACCTGCCACCATTTGGGGGCATCCTCCATTAGAATATTTTACTACCTATACCACCTATACCTACGGCCAAGAAGAAGGAGTAGAGAAGGAGATTAAAGGGGCACATCACCAGCCCTTTTGGTGCCTTTCTTCTCCCCACACTCTTCAACTTGGGCCACGCCAAGGAGGAGGACTCTTCCACTTCAAGGAGGACGGCTAGGCAAGGGAGAAGGACCTATGGTGGACGTCCACCCTTGGAGAGAAGCCTAGGGCACGCCCCCTTAGGGCTTGCCTTGGAGGATATCACCTTAGCGGAGCACAGCAAGGACGGAGTTGGAGGACTCTTTTTAGGATTGGGATCTACCAACCTTGGAGCAAGAAGCCCTCTTTTTCACTATCTATCTAGAGGATTCGTGTTTTCTTTTCTTATTTGCAATTTTCTAGTAGTAGAAGCATTCCTCTACTAGGCCATCTTGTAAAACACTTTTTCGGTTATCTAGTTGCCTTCTTTGCAATTTCTTATTTGCATTTCTACTTGCTTTGTATTTAGCATTCTTCACTCCCTCTCCCTAATTATTCTAGGCGTCCACTTTCCTAAAGT
Organism: Thalassia testudinum; assembly: GCA_037157565.1. Lineage (NCBI taxonomy): Eukaryota > Viridiplantae > Streptophyta > Magnoliopsida > Alismatales > Hydrocharitaceae > Thalassia > Thalassia testudinum. The sequence goes on from JAZHRO010000055.1 coordinate 48,076,419, forward strand.
GAGCTTAGGGAGAGGTTCTACTTGCCACTTTAGAAGTAGTTTATTAAATTTGAAGTGTAAATCACCTTCCTGCGACCATTTCGCATGTTGTCTTAATTCAAAAACAAAAAAATGATATATTGAAAAATACCAAAAAGAAAGTTGAGATTTGTATTCCAAGTAAGGGAATTAATTTTAAAAACATTTGGCTTCCTTGGACGACCCTAGATACTCCCCTATCTAGGATATAAATATAAGAGTTGATCGGTTTTGCACGTTACAACGACGTATTTAACAAACCGCGTGAAATCACTATCAGAAACCACCACACCCACCAGGTCAGGAAAGTGCTGGGTGGTGGTGGAACTCACAGTGGAGGTTGTGGAACGAATGTGGGTCTTCTCCTACCCGCAGTGTGTCTCTTCAGGGAGAAGAGATACTGCGTATGGAGAGGGAGAGGGGAGGAAGATGGCCTGGAGGAAGGCGTCTGCGGGTGGTGTGTGTTCAAGGCTCCCCCTTGCAAGGAAGATGGCCAGGCTTTCTAAAGAAGCGGGAGCCTGCCATAGCCATGCTGCCGGCATCGCCTGCCCAGCCATGTTGCTAGCAAAGGAATGACGTGAACAGGCGCAAGCCCCATGCCCTGCAGCCGCGTGAGGGAGAAGATTTCAAAGCTAATAACGAAATGAAGAAGGTGAAATTGCGAGGCAGCACTTGGAGAAGATGTTAATTAAATGGTCAATTATTTGCATTCTCCTCCCCTCTTTAAAAATGCCTGCATGTGTCTTTTTACAAATGCAACTATAGCTACCTAAGATGCAATGGCAGTGCTAGGAAATAATACAAGATGGCATATTTATTGATGTATTTTTGCTGTGCAATCAACGAATTGTTGCAGATTCTGTTTTCTCATTAGTCACAGCGCTAATCCCAGCTTTGTTGGGAATAATCTGCATGAGTCTTACCCAAGGATTTTCAGAGATCGAATAAATGATTCCTGCATCGAGCCACTTGATAATCTCTTTCTTGACCACTTCTCGCATATTTAGATTTAATCTCCTCTGTATCTAGCGAGATAGGCGGGATCCACCTTTCAAAAATATTCTGTGATTGCGATAAGATGGCTGGATCCCCCTAAGGTCATGAATGGTCCAACCAATTGCCTCCTTATGTTCCTTTAGGAACTTAATCTGTTTCATCTCTTGCTCCTTTGTTAATTTAGCACTGTTTTTCATAGGGAGTGTCTTATGTGGTCCTAAAAACTGATATTTCAGATTCTCAGGCAATGGTTTCTATTCAAGCTGGGGCGGGTTGTTGATTGAAGGTAAGGAAGATGCTGTTGAAGACTCATCAAGAGGAAGAGGTTGAGAGTGAACAAAATCAATAACCTCTTCAGAAGGTGGCAGGTTTGCCAAAGAGGGTTGTGTGTCCAAATCATCATCAGAGGAGGAATTTTCAAATGCAGAAACCATCATACAAGTCTCAATATTCACATTATCATCCTCAAGTTCCTTAATAAATCCACAATCCTCGAATTTATTAATCACCTTAAAAATATCCAATTTCATTCTTTGATCCCTAAAGGCGATTTCCATGCTACCGCTTTCACAGTTAATGTTGGCCTGGGCAGTAGCCAGGAACGGAGGCCCTAGAATGATCGACATGTTCCTCAGATTTTTAGGTACATCCATATCAAGGACAAGGAAATCTACAGGTTAATAGAAATCCTTAACCTTAACAATAACATCTTAAATAACGTCTCACAGATTTGTGACCGAACGGTTTGCTAACTGTAGAGTTTCTGAAGTCGACCAAAGTTCACCTAATCCAAACTTTTCGTAAAGAGAAGTTGGAATTAGGTTAATGGATGCACCTAGATCCAACAGTGCTCTATCAAAGGTAGAATCTCCAATGACACAAGAAATCAAAGGAGCACCTGGATCTCTCTTTTTCTATGGGAGGTGGTGCAGGATAATAGAACTGGCCTACTCGGAGAGTACCACCTTCCTCTGAATAGATTCTCTCAACTTACGCTTCTCTGTACAGAAATCCTTTGGAAATTTCGCGTAAACTGGTATATGTTTGACAGCGTCGAGGAGTGGGACATTGATCTCGACATTATTGAAAATATTCAGAAGCTCCTAATTACTATCAACAGACTACTTCCTTGATCTAATCAAGGCCTCAGGAAAGGGAACATGAGTCGGATCATCAGAATCAGTTTCCTGAGCCTTGATTTCTTCTGCAGAGTTCTCCTTTCTCTCCTCAAGCTCTTCAGAACTCGGTAAATTAGAACAGTGTGGTTGTGGATTCTGAGTTTGTTTACTACTCCTCAAAGTAACAGAATTAGCAGATGCATATGGGTTTGGGTCTTGGGGAGGGTTAGGAAAGATTGAAGGGGCTTCATTAGCCAAGAACCATTGATTTGAGGAAGAAGAAGAAGATGAAGGGCCCTGCTTAACCACCTGAGCAAGTGTGTGTGGGTCCCCCTGATTCTCGTACCCATGGGCTTGATTACCTGAATTCTGGATATTACGCGGGTTGGGTACGATTTGAGATGGCAGAGATTCGGCTGGCGAGAATTAGCAATGAACCCATTTTCCAAGTTGTCCAATGAGGTTTTCATTTGCTGCATGAGTTGAAGCATAAGTCCTTGCATCCCTACCATTTGTCGGTTTAAATCAACTTGCCCTATGAGTTGACGGGCATTCCACGCTTGCTGATCGACCTGATTCTAGGGTAGCTGAGTGTAAATATGACCCTGACCCATTGGTCGTTGCGGAGCATAGCTGCTGGGTTAAAATTTTGTCTGCTGCCCCAGGTTTTTCCAGGAAAAGTTGGGTTGGTTTCTCCAACCTGGATAGTAAGCATTGGAGTAAGGGTTGGATCTAACATTTTCTTGTACAGCATAAACATCATCATAGGGTGAAGGGTGGAGAGAAAGAAAGGGAGGGATTAGAAAAACTGGGCTCAAAGGCCCCAGTTTGGAGCCCGTGGGGTTCCGAATAATGCTAGCTTGCAAGCTGAGCCGCATCAAGTTGATTCACGAACTCCCATCAAGAAGGAGCTCGCGATGAATGGAATGCTGAATTTTGAGATTGAGTGGATCGAGAGTTGTTCAACAAGTTTGTAGCCATCCACTCCTCCATTCTCTTAGCAACCAAGTCCACCTTATCATGTTTATTACAAATCAATTCCATATCGAATGAATAAGAGTCGTGGACTTCATTAACATTTGATCCGAGCTACTGAGACCAGTTAAAAGTATCCATGGAGGCATGATTGATCAAATTCTCGCTCATCTCCTCGAACAAATTGTGTGAGCTATCTACGTCTTTGTTGAGGAAATTGCCTCCGCAAGAAGCGTCCACATGATTTCTGAGTTGCTCAGTCAACCCATGGTAGAAGATCTACACGAGTTGCCATTTCAGTAGCTCATGGTGTGGACACCTCTGCAATAGGTCATGGAATTGCTCCCAGGCAACATTAAACAGCTTCCCTAGTAGCTGGGTGAATGTAGTAATTACCCATCCCAACGCATTAGTACGTCCGACAAGGAAGACTTTCTTCAGGAAGGCCGATTTCAACTCAATCCAAGTTGCAATTCGTCTTCCTACAGTCCTTTACCAAAGAGCAACTTTATCCCTAAAAGAGTGGGGGAAGAGACTCATGATCATGTGCTCTTCATTCACGTTTCGTGCCTTGGTGGTCTAGACCAAAATAGTCAAGTCCTCCATGTGCTGAAACGGGTCTTCACAGCCAAGCCCACGGAAATGTTTGATCAGGCTTAACACCTGGGGCTTGATTTCTATGTCTCTGGCAGGAATCTGGACACCAGGACGTTCCCCGTAATTTGAAGGATCATAAAAATCCTTCAAGGGCTGAGCACTCTGCAATCTCTAGAACCATTCTTGCATTTTCTGCATTTGTTCCAACTGCCTTTGAAATACCTCTGTGGAACCTGAGGCCTAGGAGGCAGTTGATCGGCCATGGGATCAATTTGGATAAAATCCAATCTATGCCTCCTATAATACTCTAGTGGCCCTTCCGTTTACCACACTTGATCGGGGTTTATAAGTTAGTCGCGTTGTAGTATAGTTGATCAAGAATTGAAAACAAATAAGAAGTTTTTATTACTCGAAAACCTAAGTATCCGAGGTCAAACACAGGGAGCAAATTGAATTTATTCACTAATCTCAATAATGTAATTTGAACACTTAAATCTACTCAAAATCTAATTCAGAATATAATGCATGAGTTTATGAATTAAAATGTAGCAAAATAGAAGAGAAATTGAGAAGAATAGAATAAAAATGTTGATTCTTTTCTTGGCTGTCTTCTTTAGCTTCTTCTTTCTTCTTTCTTTTCTTCTTCTTCTTTGGTTCATCTCTTTCTTCTTGGTTGCTCTTCTTCTTCCTTCTTTCTTTCTCTGACTTTCCTCTTTCCTTAGTTTCTTCTACCTTGATTCCTCTTGCCTTCTTCTTCCTTGGCTTCTCTTTCTTCTTCAGTTGCACTCTCCTTCCTTCATCTTTGCCTTGCTTCTGTCTTAGCCTTAGCTTCTTCCTTCTTCAGCCTTTGCCATCTCAAGTACTCAACTTCTATCCTCAGCCGCTCCTGCCTACAGCTTCCTTCCTTCTCCTTCTTTCTCTGCGGCTACGCCTTCCTCTTTCTTTCTTCTTTTCCCTACACACGCACACAAGAGCGAAACCTATCCCTACCCTCCCCAGTGTACACTCTCTCTCTCTTTCTCTCTTGGGTTCACTCTCTCAGAGTCAGCCGGGTAATCGGGTCGGGTTGCACACCCAGGTCCAGGTGCACCGGCATGGGTGGTGCGTGAGGAGTGCGGGGTTAATCGGGCCAGTTAGCCAAGTTCGCGGGGGCATGGGTCGCGGATGAGGCAGGTAAGCATGGGCGAGGGGACCACACCGTGTGACTTGAGGAAACATGCTCAAAACACAAAATCAAATTATAGCACACACCTCACTCCTGGGTTTCTGAGGTGGGAATAAAAGTCCTACCCGCTTCACTCGCACGCCCGCAGGAAGTCCGCATTCAATTGCTGTAGCTAGGCTCCTCGTAAGGCTCGTTCTCTGTCTGGATGTGCTCGCACACTCAACGCGTGTCACCTGGGATGCTTCTGCTTGGAGCAAGCGACCTAGAGCGAGGATACAAGCTCCTTGCTTCTACTTCAATGGCAGAAATGGGGCCAAACCTGCGTTCACTCCATACAGCCTTGCAGCCCCATTAGAACATACAGGTAGCTTCGCCGAGTCACAGCAAAGGTGCCTAGGTGGGTGGCTGGCCGCGGGGCGTCCTAAGCATGTGTGCCTAGGTCGCTCTGTGGTTGTGGTAATGGGTGTGTTTGGTGGGCACTTGGGGAGGTGATGGTGGTCAGTGATGAGTCAATTTTAATGGACAAATATTAAGCCTAAGTAATTCTCTTTTAACATTTTAGGTTTGTTAATAACTACACTAAGTTATAGAATAATTGTATGCATCATGATTTAATTCTATAACATTCTATGACTTAACGTGTAATGATTATGTTCTATTTATGTGCAGGTAATAATATGTAGAAAGAACAAGGGTGTGGGATAAATTTCCCCAAATAACAACAGCAACTCCTTCCCGCACATTGGGTTAAGCTTCCGCAGCCTTCCCTCAACAAACGATGCAGAAATAGTTAAGGGATTTTCAAATCCCTTAACTCTCACACGCGCAAAGGGAGGAGTTAAAGAGAGGAGGCGAGGAGAGAGGAAGATGATCTTTTCCCCTCGTGGGGAACTGCTTCACCGTGGAAAGTGTGAACCCTGTGACCCACCGCGCGCACTGTGCGCCAAGCACCCATCTTCAGCCCCCCTGCCAGGCCGCGCCTGCAGGCGCATCCTCCCTTCCAGCGCCATCACCCCATCCATCCTCCAGTGCATCCCTGCACCACCCGCCTTCACCCCACAGCAGCACAGCCACCCGCACCCGCTGGCACACCTGGCTCACCAGCCGCTCCATCCGGTGCCTGAAGGCGTTGCGCACCTTCACCACTGCCAGGCCAGCATCCGCATGCACGGCTTAGCCGCTCCCCTCACCCGCGCCCCTGCCAACCACCGCAGGTGCCCGCTTCTTCTCCACCTAGCGTGCCCACAGGCGCGTGCCCAACGCTAGTAGCCAGCGCCATCAGCCACTCTGCTTCACGCCCAACATCTGCAGGAGCTCACGCACCGCTTCACCAATGCTTCACCGCGCGTGCTTCAACTTCCCCGCAGACGCTGCATCGCGCCCTCCTTCCGGCCAGCAGGTGAGCTCGCCCTCCTTCCAGCCAGCAGGCGCGTGCATGCTAAATTCCTACTGCAGGCTTACGCCCATTCGCCTCCCTCCAGCTGCGCCTAAAGGAACTGCACGCCTTCGCCGTCTGCAGCACGCTTGCTAGCGGCAGCAGCAGCCACCTCAAGCCACCTCCGTCGGCCACATCTGGCCACCTCTGGCCACACCGCTGCCACCATCGGAAAGCTCTTGCCCTCGCCGTCCTCCTGAACCTCGTGACAGCCCCGCCGGCGCTCTCTCTCTCGCGCAAGGAGGAGAGAGAGAAAATGCTCTATTTTCTCCATCATTAAAAATTACATTCATTGCCATTGTTGATTTTTATTTATTACTATTATATTGTGGTGAAATTGCGCATGCACACTTATATTCTCTAATATTTGGACATTCATGATATTCATCTATTTCGATATTGATTTTGGGCTTAACTTGAGCAATACTTTTTTTCTGGTGCATGTCATGTGAAAATCGCATAAATTCCTTATAAATTTATTGAGGATTTATGTGAGGGAAAACTACACATATACCCTTATCTTTTTAAATTATTGCAAATCTACTTTCCTTTACATTTTAAGTTAGATTTGAATAGGGATTTTGCACTATCCGAAATAACAATACATAATTAAGTATTGATTGCATCATTGCCTCCCTGTGGACACGACCCGCTCTTCTGCGAGTGGTTATTTTCATTATTTTTGATTAGTCGATTTTTCCACCACTTATATACTACAACGCTAAGCGAAAAGTCGTCTATCAAAATTGGCACCGTTGCTGAGGAGGCAACAGAAGCAATAGATTTACTTTATTGTTTTTGAATATTCTAAGTTGTGAAATTATCTGATCATTTTATTATTGTGCGAGGAATCTAACACGGCGACGAGGCGCAGCAAAGCGACGACGTTGAACTTGAACGACGTGCATGGCGGAGACGATCTTTTTGGTGGACCTTGACACCACCTGGAGTCCAGAAACAGGAACACGTGGGCCTTGATCCCACGCACATAGGCTTACTGAGAAGCCTATTTCTGATTTAGGCAGTAGGTCTTAGTTAGATTTAGTTAGATAGACATTAGAATTTAAATTACTATCTCTTGGGCCCTTATTGGGTATTTTTGGGAACGTGTTCCCATTTATTTAAATTATAGGATTATTTGAACTATTTTAAATTGAATTTAAGTTAGTTAGTTAGATTAGGTCTGTTTGTTATTATTATTTAAAAAAAAAATCGAACTGCCTGCTAGAAGCTGCATATCTATAGGACGATCATCTAGAACTGAATGAGCAGCATCTAGTTTATTTTTTATTGCATTGCATTCATACACTGCACGAAGAAAGCTGGAGTAAGGTACGTCTTCTCTTGAGCATTAATTACTTGTCATGCAAATGCATTGAACCTAAATCTAAGACCACAAAAGTGCTTGAATCAAATTAATTCAGTGGTCACTTTAAACTAATTGGGACTTTTAAGAGGTTGGACTTTAAAATCTGTGACTGAAAATTATGTGCAAAAGGATCCTGTTTGCGGAATTTCAAAAAAAATCAAAATACGATCGTATGCTTGCACACTTGAGACACTGTGCACCTCACACATAAGGTCACTAGATAAATTTCTACCTCTCCTCTTTTGCACCACAAGGGAAGTTAGTCTGAAATCAACAAGCCTATCCACCAAGTTACTTCGGTTCCTCGTGTGTGGGTTCGATTCGAGACTTCAATCCCTTGTGAGTAGGTTATAGGCACCAACGAAAGTTGGCCTATGAAGAGTAATTTTTGCAAAACATGTTTGGCCACCATCTAAACATATAACTCTAAGACCTACAATCTACTAAAAACAGAACCCGTTGAATTTGTGTTTGCTTTGACAATAGAACTCTCTAGGAACTTTTCTGCTTATATTCTGAATTTTGCTAAAGCCTAAGAGAGTTAAAATTATTTTTCTTAAAGAAATGGATTATTCTTACTCCTATCTTTCAGATTATCAGAGTGACTACTTCCCATCTTTTAATCAGGATCCCATGCTCCGAGCGTATCCATCCTTTGATAGGTACATTGATAATTCATGGGATGATTCTCATTCTTACCCTGGGAGTACTGGCTTGATAACTCCCACTTTTGAGCAGAGCCTAGGAGTGGAATTTTCCAATCCTGAAATCCCTACTTCCATGCAAACACCCAACCCTCCCACCCTTCATGATTTTCTGTATCGACGTTGGACCGATACCCCTAGGCAACTAGAGCCTAAAATTGATTATCCTCCCCAACCTGATAATAGTAGCCTCTCCTCTTTTATGATAGAAATGCAAAAACAACAAAAGGAAATAATGGAATAAATGGGAGAGATGTTGAGGAATAGTCAACACATAAATGAAGAAATAAGGCAACTTAGCTACACGCTTCCCAATAATCCTGATCCCTACCTATCTGATCATGATCATGAAAATAATTCTGAGGAACTTAATGACAATAGGGATCCAATTTCATGTAGCGATCACTTAAACTCTCCCAATGGGACGCGGCCACTAAAGGACAACAATCATAGCGATTATCCACCTGAACTATATTGGAGTCAAAAGCATGGGAAGATTATTGTTCCTATCACTTCCCCTCTTGATTATTTGGTGGATTCCCATTCTACTCTTAGTGAGCCTACTCTTGACGCTCCACTTAGGGAATCAACACTTATCATTCAATATCCTGAGGATTCAAATGTACCTAATGAAGGTGACCCTAAGGGAATGGAGGATAATCAATTCTGGTTTTAGGGATATGAAGAGTCTAGTTCAGAGGATGAGGATGCCCCAACAGAGGAACCTGGACTGAAAATCTGGAGTGAATCATAGGAGAATTATTTATCATTTGAGGATTTAGCTCCAGAGGATAGAAATAATATGATTAAATCTGGATTCCTACTTTCTTTTGACAGTCATCCTCCATCAAAACAGGAGTTGATATTAGAGGAGGACAAGCAAAATAATGAGAAGTCTATGGGAGACTCTCGGGGACAAAACACGTCATTTGAGGATTTATACCCCGAGAACAATAACGAATTCAATGATATAGGCTTCCTCCAAAATATTAAGACTGATCCTCCGTAAGAAATAATTGAAAAAATTGATCCAACTCCTAATGAATCACATATATGCCCCGACAAATATTTGAGTGAACCAAACAAATTTGGGGATGAGCGGAATGATAATGATTTAGACATTTTCACCCTGCCATCAAAGAGTTCTAATTTGGAGTCTACCCTTGATTCAAATATGACTCCGATCATTAATACTAGGCAGGGTAACGTGAAGTTGTCTACAACTGTTAGGGAGTGTACACAATCTGAATCATTGTTGGAATTGGACCTAACATCAACTAAGCCTTCATTGGACTTAACCGTTACCTTCCAACACTACAAATAACCCTTATACTCCCTAACCGATCCTTGGCTCAGATCTCTGCTTATGTACATTCTTTCTGGGGATTATATCAGGCCAATACATCCTAGGGTAGAATGGTGAGTATGGATTGATGATTGTACTTTAACTCTCGCCATTCAAGGGTTTGAACTAATTATGTGTATATCTTTTAAAACCCATCCTGCTCTTGAGGATCCTTGTTATCCTCCACCTATTCCATTTCGGGAGGTCCCTTTTCATATTCCGTTTATTATCCCTAGACCTCCCAAGGTAGCAAACAAGGTTTTTCGCTTTCATATCTTCTGGCGAGCATTTGGAATTACATTGCATCATCAACTTGCCAACATCCGTGGTTACCTATTTTCTAGACCTGCATTGTTACGCATATTCTTAGGGCCTAACCTTTTCTATTTGGAACCAGACTTATGACAGAAAATGCAGCGCTTGTTGGGAGGTAACCCAGCAGACTGTGCCAGGTGATTTCTTTCCTTTCTCCTCCTGTTTTAATTTTACAATGGGGACATTGTGGGATTTAGGCATGGGGAGTGCATTTGCATTTTAGGTGCATTTAGGTTAGCATATAAAAAAAAAAAATTTCTCTTTTCCTGAGCTGATTGGGTTAGTCCCTAGCAGAATACCTTTGTCATTGGAGGTTTTTCTTCTTGAATTATTTCTTAAGTTTAGAATCTAGTACATTTCTTTCATGTGCACATAGACTTGGTAATGGATCCTTGAGGAAAACCAATGAGCATTTGTAGTCTACTGAACCCTGGGATAGTTCATAGGGAGTCAGGCATACTATCTTCTAGTAAATCCACCTCATATTTGTGAGAAGAAGTAGAGAGATTACTGGTGCGCTAAGTCTAGTGCAAGGACTCTTAAGTTTTGGATAATTAGATGATGATACTTCAGAGTTAGGCATAGTTTTCACTCTCTGTTCCTGAGTGCGGATTTTGTGTGAATTCCTGAGAGTCACCAAATAAGGCAAATACACAAAGATTGAGTCTTAATAAAGTTATAACTATGGTGGATGGTTACGACCGTCCTTCATAGAGTCCTCAGCTGAAGGACGATAATAGTGTCAAAGGTCAGAAATACGCCTGTCCCATCCATTCATTCCCAGTGCCGAGAATAGGCACTTCCACCAAATAAGCCACACAACTTCCTCTTGACCATCATTATCCCTAATAATGCCTCGTAAATAAAGGTCTGTATCGTGTTGTGTTGATTGAAAAAGAAACAAAAACAAGAAATAGAAAAAAAAAATGGGAAGAGAGAAAAGAAGAAGAAAAAGAAGAAATAGTTATATTACAAAATAAAAAAAAAAGTCCAAGTTTCTAATGTTTCTGAGGCAATAGAACACTTTTCGCGTTCCACCAAATATGACCCATACCTACCTTTTAGTATTTCTGATCGCCCAAATATTGGTTGAGGACTCTAACGTAGTTGTAGAGTTAATAGGACTTTAATTGAAGTGTGGATGCCATGTGAGGCCACCAAATAGTGAGTACAGTTTCTAAATCTGGCGAGATTTGTGATCTCAGAAAGAAAAAGAAGAGGGAGTGCCCAGGAACATCAAGAGAGTACAGTTGGGTAGTCTCTCTTTGAGTTGACTTGTCTAATAGTCTAGAGATCTAGAGTCTGCAGTACTAGACTATATGTAGCATCAGTTGAGTGTGTGCCATCAAATATAAATCCATTCAACTTGATATCTCCTACCTAAGCCAAACGCCACGGTCAAATTACAGATTATCGTCTGCTTTATCCCCGAGGGAAGTAGTTGCCTATCCCAACAGAAATATTTGCCAAGGGTGATGTACGAACTCCCAATGCGAATTGGCTCTTTCACTTGGATCTGTTACGTAGGCTATCAGCACTTCACATTTGTCTAGATTTATAAAGTTTTGAAATAAGGAAAGAAAAAAATCTTCTGATTAAATCTATTATTTTTCATTTTTGCTAGGGACTAACAAATCTTAGGCATGGGGGAATTTGATGAGTCCATTTTAATGGACAAATATTAAGCCTAAGTAATTCTCTTTTGACATTTTAGGTTTGTTAATAACTACACTAAGTTATAGAATAATTGTATGCTTCATGATTTAATTCTATAACATTCTATGACTTAATGTGTAATGATTATGTTCTATTTATGTGTAGGTAATAATATGCAGAAAGAACAAGGGTGTGGGATAAATTTCCCCAAATAACAACAGCAACTCTTTCCCGCACATTGGGTTAAGCTTCTGCCGCCTTCCCTCAACAAACGATGCCAGAAATAGTTAAGGGATTTGAAAATCCCTTAACTCTCGCATGTGCAAAGGGAGGAGTTAAAGAGAGGAGGTGAGGAGAGAGGAAGATGATCTTTTCCCCTCGCGGGGAGCTGCTTCACCGTGGAAAGGGCGAACCCTGCGACCCACTTCACGCACTGTGCGCCAAGCACCCATCTCCAGTTCCCCTACAGGCCGCGCCTGCAGGCGCATCCTCCCTTCCAGCGTCGTCACCCCAACCATCCTCCAGCGCATCCCTGCACCACCCGCCTTCACCCCACAGGCACACAGCCACCTGCGCCCGTAGGCATACCTGCCTCACTAGCCGCTCCATCTGGTGCCTGAAGGCGTTGCATGCCTTCACCACTGCCAGGCCAGCATCCGCAGGCATAGCATAGCCGCTTCCCTCACCCGCGCCGGCTCCTTCTCCACCTAGCGTGCCCACAGGCGCGTGCCCAATGCTAGCAGCCAGCGCCATCAGTCGCTCTGCTTCACGCCCAACGTCTGTAGGCGCTCATGCACCGCTTCACCAACGCTTCACCGCGTGCGCTTCAACTTCCCCACAGACGCTGCATCGCGCCCTCCTTCCGGCCAGCAGGCCCACGTATGCTAAATTCCTGCTGCAGGCGTACGCCCATTCGCCTCCCTCCAGCCGCGCCTAAAGGTGCTGCACGCCTTCGTCGTCTGCAGCATGCTTGGCAGCGGCAGTAGCAGCCACCTCTGCTGGCCACATCCGACCACCTCTGGCCACGCTGCTACCACCATCGAAAAGCTCTTGCCCTCGCTGTCCTCCTAAACCTCGCGACAGCCCCGCCGGTGCTCTCTCTCTCTCGTGAGGAGGAGAGAGAGAAAATGCTCTATTTTCTCCATCATTAAAAATTACATTCATTGCCATTGTTGATTTTTATTTATTATTATTATATTTTGGCAAAATTGCACATGCACACTTATATTCTATGATATTTGGACATTCATGATATTCATCTATTTCAAGATTGATTTTGGGCTTAACTTGAGCAATAATTTTTTTCTAGTACATGTCACGTGAAAATTTCATAAATTCATCATAAATTTATTACGGATTTATGTGAGGGAAAACTACACATATACCCTTATCTTTTTAAGTTATTGCAAATCTACTTTCCTTCACATTTTAAGTCAGATTTGAATAGGGATTTTGCACTATCCGAAATAACATTACATAATTAAGTATTGATTGCATCATTGCCTCCTTGTGGGCAAGACTCGCTCTTCTGCGAGTGGTTATTTTCATTATTTTTTATTAGTCATTTTTCCACCACTTAAATACTACAACGCTAAGTGAAAAGTTGTCTATCAGTCAGTGAAGGGCTAAATGATGATCAGTGGGTGATGGCGAATGTTCTGAGGTAGGTGGTGAGGCGTGTGGATGGGTGGAGCGATGGGAGCACCTTCATCGGTGGTCGTCCGAATGTGGAGATGGTGAAGGTAGTCGGTGGCGTCCTGGGTTTTAAAGTGAAAAGAAAGAGAAGGGAAATGAAGAGGGGAGAGAGGGGAAGCGTTTTGACCTAATTTAATGGACCTGACCAGCTCTAGCCTCAGTCCTCTACAATGGTTTTTAAGGCCTGTTGGAACTGTCTTATGGTTCATTGGACTCTGTGATTAAAGCACTCGTGCGTGAGGCATAATTTTGCCTTGGTTCAATTTGCAGTGCATTTTTGTAAGAGAGAGACAGAGGATTTATTTATCTAGAGAGTTTTCTCTATCTTTTCTTTTTATTTCTAGCTTCGAACTTGCTTGTCAACACGGTCTGTAATATATTCCTCATCCCCATCATCAATCCTCAAAGGTCCCTTATAGTAGATGCTTTGTGATAGCACCACCCATGGCAACCCCAGAACCTTGGCTTTCGAGATTTTGAGATAATCTCGCTATTGGTGTTCTGTGGCCGAATCCAGACCCTGCCAATCGAGATTTCGTAATAATGTCGCCCATGGTATCTGAACCAATAGAGTGCTTACGTGCCCCCGGCAGGATATTTAAGTATCCTAGGAGACAAACACCGAGGAGACGATATGTTGTTATGCATCTTCGAGGGAAATTTTTCGCCTATCCGTGTCGGGAACTCATCTAAATCAACTTGTGTTGATCGGCCGCTCCTAATCTAGGCAACTTTTTCAGAACATTAAAACACTTTTACGTGATTTTGATAGTTATGCGCACTGAACTAGACTGTGTGTGGATTTGGGTGCTTAGGTTAGTGAGTCCCACAAATCGAAGGTCAGTTAACGAGGCCGAATACTCCTTAAGCCTTGAACCTAATACTTAAGCTTCGCATTTTTCCCCAACCTCTTGAGAATTATCCAGATCTTAGTGGATACTTGAATTTTTAAGACTACAAGTTTAGCCCAAAAGGCCTACGATCAACGTTCCTACTAATCTCTTTCTATGTCTCATTAGCACCTTTCCCTTAATTCTTTTTTCTTGATGTGGTCTAGACTTGGGTTAATTCCTTAATCTCTTACTAATGACTATTCTTTTTTCCTTTTCATTTTATGCTCCTTTTCGTCATTTTGCTCTTGTCCTCATGATTATGTGACTTCAAACTTTTCCTCCATAATTAATCTTTTTGTTCTTTTTTATAATTTTCTATTTTTTTGGTATTTTCGACATATGTGATTTTCTTTGTGAGAATCCTCTGATTTTTCTTGGTTTCTGTATGTATGCACTTTACCACCCCTCCATACCTAAGTTTTGCAATGTCCTCATTGTAAATAGAGGGTGTGAAATAGTGTTGGGTCCAAGGACTTAGAATGGGATTTATCGATTGGGTGAATGGGTTGGGAAATGACTGATGCAGATGATTTCAAGCTCTAGTACGTGTACTAGATGTGGGATCAACTGGTCTAAGGCTGAACTCAGGGTGTAATAGACGTGGAGTATAGATGAATAATCTGATGGATCTCGGGTTTTTGGAATAACAGGTTGCCTCCCATCAAGTGCTAAATTCAACGCCTTCAGCCATGCGGAAAATGGGATGGAGAGGGAGTGGTCAGATCAGTAGAATTTTGTAAAACAAGCACCTTGATTTAGAGCCTAGTTGGTCCAACCAGGTGCTTGTTAAGATCAACAGGCTGATGATGTAGCCCAAACCTTATTAATCTGGTGGGTTGATAAATGTGGATCAGCAGATGTAGAACCCACCAAATGCAATGTAGCTGGGATGGATGTGGAAGTGTAAATTCGGGTTTTGGTAGAGTCGAATCAGCCTGGTCAGAGTAGGGTTCCGTGAAATGATCAGTGAATAATGCGGAAACCCTACAGGGGTGATCAGAGAATGATGGAGCATGGTTTCTAGTTTGATCAATGTTTGATACCTGATGCATGTGTGTAGTTAATCATCTGCAATCGGCTCAGTGAGAGGTGAATGAGAATAGAAATTGAGTCTAGTTGCTGGTCTGGGTTGAAAACGGGTTTTGATTGATTTTGTATATGTGGAAGAGGTGGCTTCAATGAGAAATGTGCATGAGGGCTCTTTTAGAAAAAAGTGACAGGTAGATTCATGCAGAGAGTCCTCATAGTGACTTTCAAAATAAAAAATGAATGCTTGGAGGGTGTCTATAGAATGATGGACATCTGAGTCGAAAAAAGATTCGAATTCGAGGTTGCAATCACTCTCGGCATTTTATGGTTTTGATTCCTGAGGATCGAAAAGAAATGATTCCATGTCACTGGAACTTGAACTTAAATTAGTGATCTCGGGAACCAGGACCTCAGAGTCGAAGTCGGAGAATGACTCATGTGAGTTGCAGACATAGATTGGCTTGTTATAATCAGGAAGCAGAGTCTCTCCGAAATCATGATCAGATTTGTAATCGTCGGAGATATTGTGAAAATCTTATTTTGAATGAGATTCGATATCATGAGTTCCACCATAAAATAAATCACATGATGTAGATTCAGTAGCCTGACTTAGGTCAACCGTATATGTGAATTCTGAGCTTAAAAAGGTGTTCGTATTTGGTCTAGGCTCAAGTTCTAGGCTCGTGGGAAAGACCCAATTGAAACCCCACTCGTCTAGCTCCTCAGTTCGTGTCTCGTAAATTGGCGTGACTTCCGAAAAATCGATTTGTCTCTCTGAGGATGTTGGCAGGGGATATTCATCAAGTAAAGGCCCAACATCATACACTTCATTCAAAATTTGATCTTCTTCATATGGGGCCTCGTGATATTCCCAATAGGTTTCAGATCCAAACTCTAGGCTTGTGATGTGGGTTGAATTACTAGAATCTAGATCCGAGAAACCTTTGAGGGTCACCTTAGCAAAATAAGGGGCGGGATTTACATCCTCGAGAGGTTCAGTGCTAATCTCATCATTGCAGGAGTTTTGGAATTCTAAGCTTGGTGATCCATGGTCTAGGGTTAGCTCAACATTGTGTTCTCCTGCAATTTCCCAACCTAATTCAATATCAGGCATGTTGTACTCTATCTGGGTTGGTAATTCACAACCACTTTGTGCCTCAAACCCAAGATCTAGGAAATCAGATTGATCCTCAATACTACCCCAAGATGGTTCATCCTATGTTTGTGGCATATACGAGTATTTCTGGTTAATAATTTGTTTCAGTAATCTCATTACCTTTTCCCATTTTTCAAGATCATCTTGGTGTTGTTCCCAAAGTATAGGATTTGTCATGCATTGGAGGTACTCTAAATTGTGTAATTTTTCTATCTCAATGTATCCTGTTATGAGAATGTCTCGGGTTGATCCGTTGGTGGCTTCTGTCAATAGAATTTGGGTACAATTTATGATGAAGGTTGCGATTGTTGGGATATTAACTTGAATGTCATCTACTGGTGTTGAGGATTTATATTCAATTTCATAGAATTCAAGGGCATCCTCAATCATCCTATCTCTCATGGTTCTTTGTGATTCAGGTTTTTCGAAAGGTAGTCTTAAGTAGTTTGGCTGCATATTTGGATCAGGTGGAGGAATCAAGATGTAGAATCAGAATTTTGATGTAGAATCAAGTTGTGAAGCAAATAGATCTAAATAGAGAGTCGCACTGAATTCTTATGTGTGTGCTCTAAAGAGAAGAGATGAGGGACTGAAGGTGTTTTTGACCCAATTGAGAATCCCAAAGATGTTGGATGACTATGGAGGTTCGGGATAGATGATACCCCTGGATCAGAAGGTCGTCCACCTGAGAATTACCTGGGCAGCCAAAGAGGGAGAGTCCCGCAAAGACCACTACACAGTAGAGCGTCCCCACGGATTATAGGGTTTCCCCTACCCGACCACTCTTGCCACTGAGATTCTAGGTAGACCAGAATGGGGACCTTGACCACTTAAGTCCAAAACTTTTAAGATCAAAGGTGCTTCAAGGTTTTCACTTGAACTTTAGATGTTTTGGTGTTGTTGATTAGCCCATATTTGTGGGCTATTTAAGTATTTAAGTGTCCAGACATTAAGTTAATTTAAACATTTAGATAGCATACATTAGGATGTGGTGGTCGGACCTAGTTAGGTTGTTAATGTGGTGATTTTATCGTTGAAATGTGTAAAGTGGTTAACATAAATCGAGCCTAACCATCTCTTTACAAATTTTTTTTTTTTACCTAGCCTATTTGATTTTATCTTGGTCACTTTTAGGCCTAGGGTCGAACATAGGGAAGTGGGGCTACAAGTCAAGTTTCTACGCCTTTCCAACAACGAATCTCTTCCGTTCGTTTATTGTGTTTTTGGTGTTTTTCTATTTAAGATTTTTTTTGTGATAATCTTGGTCCTTGAGGCACACCCTCAGAATTAGGCTCTTAGCTTTGAGCCAAATAAGGGTTCCAACACGGGTCTTGCTATTCGCAAGACGGAGTACCTGCAAGTCAAGGATTATCTTTTCTCTTTTATATATTCTTTAATCTCTTTACTGGCATGCAAGAGAAATAGAAATAAAGTAAATACAGTATAGATATATATGTATATACTATATATGTATAAAGGGGTGTGGGTGGAGGTGGAGATGGAGTGTAGCACGGTGTTGAGTCGATCGTTATCTAGAAAGACACAACCAACAAGACGAAGTGCCACGTGTAAGGTGGATTGGTAGAGGTTGAATGCGAACACGCTTTTTGTACGCGTGTATTGGGGAATATCAACAACTGGTGTAGATATTCCCGTGATACCACGTATGGTATGTAATGTGAAAAAATATATATGTATATATGTAAATATATCTATATGTATATATATATATGGTTATAAATATATAAGTATATATAAATATGTAGTTATATATGTATATATATATGTGTATAGATATATGTAGATATATATATATAAGTTTATGTATAGATAGATATAAGTATACATATATATATATATGTACATATGTATAAGTATGTATATATAACTATATAGATGTAAACATATATATATATACATATGTATAGTAATATATGTATATAGATATATGTAGATAGATATGTAAATATATATATATGTATATATATTTATATAGATAGATATGTATATATATATATGTATAAGTAGGTGTGTATATATGTATATATATATATATATTTATATGTATCTATACATATACTTAGTTATATAGGTAATAATATGTATATATAGATATATATATATATATAAATATATGTATACATGTAAGTATATATGTGTATATATATATATATAAGTATATAGATATATATATTTAGACTAATACATAGTTATATAAGTACTAATATACGTATAGATATATGTATATAAATATATGTATATATGTAAATATATATGTATATATATATATATAAGTATATATATATGTACACTAATACTTAGTTATATAAATAGTACTATATATATAGATATAAGTATATATATAAATATACGTATATATGCATATAAATATATGAATATATATCAATATATATATGTATACGTATATATATATTTGTATATAATAGTGTATAGGTGTGTGTGTGTGTGTATGAAAGTGTGAGTGTAAGTGTGTAAGTGTCGGTAAAGAGGGTGAGAGAGTGTTCTGAGAGAGAGAGAGCGGGAGAGAGAGCGCCTGCTGTGTGAAGGAGGCGAGTTTAAGTCATCCGAGGCAGCCAGGCATCGTCTGAAGGTTCCACGCGTGCGCAGGCGCGTATGCACGTGGAGAGGAGTGCGCTGGAGGGCGTGGGCATGGAGAGTGGAGGGCGCAGCGCACCGCGCTGCGTGAAGAGTCGGGTGCAGGTTGGCAGACGCGGGCGCTGGAAGCAGGTGAGCATACGCAGGCGAAGGAAGCGAGCGCTCGCAGACACTGAACCAGGCAGGTGCAGGTGAAGTCTGACGTGTGGGTAGGTGCTGGAGAGGGTGCGAGGCTGGATGCCGGTGCAGGCACTTGCCGATTATGGCGCGCCGGGTGAATGGGTAAGTGAAAAGCTTACCGGTCACCCCACTATCGCCACAGTGTTCCGTAGACTGGCTTGAACAGTGGCTACAGTGTAAGGCCGAGCCGCACATCTGGGAGCGGGCGGTGCTGTGAGTGCGGATGGCTTGGGGCTGGCATGCGCGAGCTCGAGCGTGCGTGGAAGGGTTGCGCCGGCCGATGGCTTGCTGGCGGAACTCCCAATAGGGCGCACGAAGAGGGCTGGGTTGCCGGCAAAGGAGCGCGACAAGGCGCACGGTGGCCTGTGGATGTTGGCTAAGGTGCATGGTGATGCTTGGTCAGCCGCTGCAATGGCGCACGGTGGCCGGTTGCGGGCGGATAGGGGAGTGCAGTGCGAAGAAGCAGGAGGCGGTGGCGCTTGCAAGCGCGCATGGAAGGCCTCCGTGCGCTGCTGCCGCCTTGCTGCTGTTGCTGTGGGGCTTCGCCGGCTACTGCAGGGCGTGCAGCGGTCGGTTGAGCTTCACAACTTGAAGCTTTGGTGTAATGGCTGAAGGTGCTTCAAACGGTGAAACAAGGAAAGAGCCACCATGCCCACCGACTATTTGATGAGCTGGGCGGTGGTGTACTCACGGTGGTGGTTGTGCACCACCATGAGGTGTTCCTGTCCGCCGGGTGTCTCCTCAGAGGAGGAGGTCCTACGTATGGAGGGAGAGGGGAGGGGATGGTGGCCTGGAGAAGAAGAAGCTATTGTGGGTTCTTTTCGTGGGGACCAGGCTCCTTTGCAAGAAGGTAGCCGAGCACTTTTTATAAAAGGAGAAAGCATGCACAGCCATGCCCTGGCTGTGCATGGCTTGGCATGGCCGGCAAGGAGATCATGTATGCGGCTGGCAGGGGGGTGTGAGCAGGGAATGGCGCGAAGAAGAAGAGGTTGCCATGCAGCCGTGGGAAGAGTTTCAAAGTCAAATAGTAATGAAAATAAAAAGATGGTGAATTTTGCAAAGATGCACTTGAGGAAAAATGTTAATTGCAAGGCCATTTATTTCACTCTCCTCCCCTCTCAATTAAATGCATGCATGCATGTATTTTCACAAATGAGGCTATGGAAACCCAATATACACTGGTAATGCTAGGAAATAGCATAAGACAGCACAATTGCAGTGTATTTTTGCGGTGCAATCATACCCCCATGCCTATCTTTTGCTAGTCCCTAGCAAAACATTTTTTTTTGCTATATTTAGGAATGATCTTAAGCTAAAGATTTTTTTCTTGAGGCGACATAGGTGTGTTTATTGTTGGATATTCTGAGAACAAATTGTAGAGAAGATTACCAATACTTTAAGTCTCACATGACATAGATCATCTCTCGACTAACCAAGACTCCTGATATTTAAACCTTAAGTATGATTTCCAAGACCCAGGAGGTTTTTTCCGTACTCGAGAGCTCAAGAGATTATTGCTTGTGCATAGTGAAGGATCAAGACTAACCAGATGAACATGAAGACTCAAGCGCAGGGTTTCACGAATTTTTAAGTACAGGTTGGTCCCTGTTTCAGCTCGTGTTTTCGAATTAACCCTTAAAAAGATGACAGGAAACTCAACTCCCATTTTCTGACATTTGTGGCTCACAGGAAAACAGGGTATTTGTGGCTTGCCCTGAAGAACTTTTTTAGGGTAGAGACTTTACAGACATCTGCAAGATATACTAACTTATTTGCATCTCTTTTTTTTTTGGAGGAGCATACTTTTCTTTTTGGTGGGAGAGTTTCTTTTTGGTGGAAAGAGTCTCTCCTAAACACAAGACTAAAGCCTGGGATAAAAAGTCTACCTGTGTGCACAGGTAAGGACTCCACCTTCCCTAATGAACACTAGGGTTGGATCTTATGTTCACCTGGTCTTTCCTGATATGTGTAGTGTGAACCAAGTTTACTTAAGCTCTCAAGTAGAAGCAAACCAACGAATCCTGTACTGGTGTCTCAGGTGCAAGAATACGTCCTTAGTTAGGAGAGATTCCGATCTATCTTGTCAATGCTCAAGTGAATTAAGCCAAGCTTGAGCAAATCGAGCTTCTGTGGCCTGGAAAGTCTACAGAATAGAGGTTGAATATCCATAAACACTTATTGTATTTTTGTTTCAGCCTTTAGATCATTACTAAACACCATTTTCATTATTATTATTATTATTTCTTTTTCTTTTTCTTTTTCTTACATATTTATAAATAGGTGGAAACTGCATGATACCATAAAATACCCAGATCCTATGGATGCCTATCCACCCCCCCATGCCAAACAATGCTATGTCCTCATATGCATGCAAGGTAAGGTATAGGCAGGATGAAAGATCAGGTAACGAGAGCTGAGGTGCAGGGTATACAGTAGGGTGGGAGGGTGGGTGGATGGTTGGCAGTGAAGTGAAAAGTGAAGTGATCATGATAGTGGCGTGAAAAGTGATGGTGGATGGTGAAAGCTCTGGTATTTCATGGGACGAGAGCATCCCAGGCAGATCGGAGAACAAGTCAGGAATAAGAAGTTGGCCCTCAGATTGTCCAAGAAGATGGGCTTCTTGGATAGATGGATCCAAAAAGGAATAGCCCCAGTGAGAAGTATATGGGCTCAAGGTCCCAGTGTGGAGTTGCAAATCCACCAGATTTGGTGGGAAAGAAAGGGCAATCCGGTCTTCAAGAGTGTGGACCGGTGGTGAGTAGCCCGGATATGACTCAGATAACGAGGTATGGGAAGCGAAGAAAACCTCGTCAGAAGTATATGGGCTCAAGGTCCCAGTGTGGAGCTGCAAATCCACCTGATTTGGCGGGAAAGAAAGGGCAATCCGGTCTTCAAGAGTGTAGACCGGCGGTTAGTAGCCCAGATATGACTCAGATAACAAGGTATGGGAAGCGAAGAAAACCTCGTCATAAGTCTGGCTATGAGAAGGTACGGGACAATGGAGGGGTGGGGTAACGTCACAATATGTGTTGGTCAGGTAGTCATCAGTGTCCATAGGTATTCTGCAGTAGTCAGAATAGGTCCCAATTAGTCCGATACACGCGCTGGCACCATGTCCTCGTCAAACTTGTCATCCTCGATGCAATCACAATCAAAGTTCTTGGCTGCCTTGAAGATGTTAAGCTTGAGCTTTTCAGATCCACCGGCAATTTCAATACAACCTGACTCGCAGTCGATATGGGTGCGGGTTGTGGCCAAGAAAGGTCGACCGAGGATGATCAGATAATTAGAAAGTGAGCTAGGAACTTCCATATCTAAAACAAGAAAGTCAACAGGAAAATAGAGACTGTTGACCCTAACCACCACATCTTCCACCACACACTTTGGTATCTTGACAGTACGATCTACCAACTATAATGTGATAGGGGTGGGTTTCATATTTCCTAAGGAAATTTTTTCGAGCATGATGATCAGTATAAGATTACTGGAAGATCCTAGATCAAGCAGGGCACGGCTAAAATTGCAGCCTTGGATGCTGCAGAAATGAGCGGTGTTCCCAGATCTTTCTGCTTCGGTGGTAGATTTGATAGTATAGCACAACTCGCATGAGGCGAGAGAACCACCAGATTTTTAGTTTTCATTGACTGTCGCCTGTGTGTTGTGTAGTCTTTGAAAAATCAGGCGACAGTAGGTATGTGGTCGATAGCCTCGAGCAGGGGTACCTTGATTTCTACATCCCTGAACAAATTATGCTGGTTATCAAAGGCCTGCGTATCTTTCTTTTCGCCTTTTGGCTCCCTCAGTAGAGCCACAGGGAATGGGACTAATTCTGGCACCAATTTGGGTGTGTCGTCCTCTCGCGAATGCGGTGCGCATCTCGAATGAGAGGGCGATGAAGAAGACAGGCTAGGATGAGGTCGAGGCGTATCGACGGTCTGCTTACCGCTCCTCGTAGTGATAGCATTGGATGATGAGGGTCTAGTGGGATCATACGGTGGAGGAGGGTTCGCAATGGGGACATAAGAGTGAGGTGCTACAGCGGGATTAGCCTGAAATCCTGGAGGAATGCTTGGAGCCTATAGAATAGGATGAACCTGTCCCTGAGAAGGTTGTACCTGTGGTTGAGGACCACGGGGTATGAAATTTCACGGGTTTGGAACAGGTTAGGCGGGAAGAGCACCCTAAGATCGAGTCGCCATGCATAGTTGACTGATCTCAGCATTATGCTACGTCAATTGGTGCTGAAGAGAGGTCATGTTCCCATCTTGGCGCTTTGACTTTTCCTTCATCATTCACATCAATTTATCAAGAGGACTTGATGCGTGTTCTGCTTTGTGGTACGCAAGGGCCTGATGGCAGATTCACCATAGGATTAGACTGGGCCCTTAGGATGGTGGGTGCGGACAGTCGCATTTGTGCACCCGTGGGGTTTTGGCATTACGGGATGTTGTACCATGCGAAATTTGGATGATTTTGCCACCCTGGGTTATAAGTGACAGAGAATGGGTTATTCCCCAGGGCACAAGCGTCTTTTATGCCAGAAGATGCCTCCGCATGTAAATATGCGTCCGAGCACACGGAGGCTTGGTCCTCCATGTCAAAATACTGGCTCACAGAAGCTAGATCCACATGACTTACCGAGTCGCTCAGCGTGACACTTGGTAAGGAAGGTCTTACGGGGTTTCTCAAGATAAGCTGGGTGTTGGAAGAATTGGGATTGTGACAAAGTGGTGAAGTGGGAGTGTTTGGCAAAGAACGGGAAGGGTTGGCCAGAAGCTCATCCGACTTCTTGAGCACGACAGAGACTTCATCCAATTTCTGTGCTATAAGGCTGAGCTCAGTGGATGAATGGGAGGGTCTCGTGTCAACTTCGTTGACATTTCGGGGCTGGCTGGTACGATTAAAGGCGACAATGGAGGCATTGTATATTGAGTTTTCACTCATATTTTCAAATAATTCGAATGCTCCATTCTCGTCTTTATTCATAAAATTCCCTCCACTGGAAGCATCTGCAATCTGCTTCAAAGTCTCATTTAGCCCATACTAGAAAATCTGGGCTATTTGCCACTTAGGTAAACCATGGTGCGGACACTTCCTGAGGAGGTCCTTATACCTCTCCCATGCCTCATGAAATTGTTTATCATTTTGTTGCTAAATGAGGTGATAGCATGGCGAAGTGCATTGGTTCACCCGATTGGGAAGAACTTCCTAAGAAATGTTGTTTGCATCTCTTCCCAAGAGTTGATGGCTCTCTCAAGGGTGCGTAACCACTGCTACACTTTATCCCACAATGAAAATGGGAACATTTTCATGAGGACTATAGGTAACCCGATATTTCTTGGTATAACAGTTTTGGCCAATCAGGTTAAGTCTTCCAAGTGGAGAAAAGGATCTTCACTTGAAAGACCATGGAAATGGAAATTTATTAGGCCAATTATGTTCGGTTTCAATTCAAAGTCGTCCCCACCCATGGGGACCCGAATTTTTCCTATGGTCTCTGTAGCAGCGAGATTCTGATAGGAGCTAAGAGACCTAGGCTCCTCCCATTCGGGAGGGTTCTGCATTTCCTCCAATGCTTCCCGAATGGCCTCAATTCGTTCATTATACATTTCCATTTGGGCTTGGAGGCATGTTATGGGATCTAGGGCTCCACCACCTGGTCGGTTCTGAGGGTGGTTTTCTCCTTGAGATTTGGAAGTGGGCATGCAGCCATGTTTGTGGAGGAGGAGGATGATTCGGCTTCTTTTCTAAATTTATCAGGCAATTAACACGGTTCAGGGTTTTGTGACCTCCTCCTAAACATTCAATACTGCAAGAAGAATTGGGGAGATGAGAAGGGAAAAGAGATGAGAGAAATGATGCCACAAAGGTACACTGGATGACAAATCAATACAATCAAATTTCTAACCTCTACAGTGTGCCCTTCGACCTAAAGATCTAAGTTACTTACTACCACGAACTACGGAACCAAATGCGAGCATCGCGAAACCACCGGGACAGATTGAAAGGCCGTTTGCCCCAGTCTTAGACACCCGATAGCACGCGGGAACCCTCACCAGCACGTAGACGCTACACGCAGGTAGTTTGACCTCCAATCCTTAATAAGGGTCAAGTTGCTACCAATTTTAGTTAGAGGCTTAGGATCAAGTGCTTTTGGAATGTGAAGGGCATTGTTTACGGGTAATGCCCAAGTGATTGATTTTCAGAGTGTGTAAAATAAGCATGCAATGGGAAAATCTCCCCGAATTGAAGTTTTTATTGGTGAATGATTTTTAGAGTTCAACCTTAAGTAGTATGGATTTTAGGATTTCGCTGAAATACCAATTCAACCAATCTCCGAGTTTTTGAGAGAATACAGGTTTTCTTCTAAGCCCAACAAACCCTTCCTTAATGTCAATTGGTTAATGTATGCTAAAATGTAATAGGCTTCCCTAAATGGAGATTTCTATGTGTGGATACACGAATCAATTTTAGATTAGTGTGAAAGGGAGCCAAAGCACTTCAATTCAAGTGCTCCCAATCACCAAAAAGATGTCCACACACAAGACTTAACCGAAAGATAAGGAAAATCAAATTGTTGGGGTTGAAGTATTCGGGATCGAATCATAGGCAAGTTGAAAAGTCGTGGTAGGGTTGGAATCAAATCAATTCCAAGTCTCCCAACCAAAAGATGTGATCCCGAATTTGCTGATAAGTGAGGCAAAGAGGGGTGCAATCAATCTTTTTATGTTTGCCTCAAAGAATACTTCACACGGCGAAAAATTAAAGAATCAAGATTCTTGGATTTTCGCTATGCGAAGTAAGGAAGGAAATCTTAGGGTGGTGGGAGTAAAGGCAATCGATCAAACAAGTGAATTTTAATCCACTTGCCACAAGAGATCCCAAGAAGTTTTTCTAGTTTTTTTTAGTTTTTAGTTTTTTTTTTTTTATTAAGGTGACAAGTTAACCTAGGTTGCTAAGAAAGGAAGGCCTACTTGTTTGGCAATGTGTGCAGAGCACTAGTGCGGTGTCGGCATCTTCATGCTCACGTTCTTGCCTTGGATCTGCCCACGTCTCTGACTTCGTCTGCTTGCCTTCTCCTTGCAACAGGTTTACCTGCACCCCAAAAATAGAGACACCCGTGAAGAGAGGAGAAAAAAAATGAAAGGAATGGAATAGAAACTTACTTGTAGGCGCACTTCCCCGGTAACGGAGCCAGAAAAGGATGGTGGTCAGACCCGATTAGGTTGTTAATGTGGTGATTTTATCGTTGAAATGTGTATTCTGGTTAACCTAAATCGAGCCTAACCATCTCTTTACAAAATCTTTTTTTCTTTTTACCTGGCCTATTTGATTTTATCTTGGTCACTTTTAGGCCCAGGGTCGAACTCAGGGAAGTGGGGTTACAAGTCAAGTTTCTACACCTTTCCTACAATGAATCTATTCCGTTCATTTGTTATGCTTTTGGTGTTTTTCTATTTAAGATTTTTTTTCCCGATAATCTTTGTCCTTGAGGCACACCCACAAAATTAGGTTCTTGGCTTTGAGCCAAATAAGGGTTCCAACACGGGTCTTGCTATTCGCAAGACGGAGTACCTGCAAGTCAAGGATTATCTTTTCTCTTTTATATATTCTTTAATCTCTTTACTGGCATGCAAGAGAAGTAGAAACAAAGTAAATATAGTATACATATATATGTATATACTATATATGTATAAAGGGGTAGGGGTGGAGGCGGAGATGGAGTGTAGCACGGTGTCGAGTCGGTCGTTGTCTAGAAAGACACAACCAACAAGACGAAGTGCCATGTTTAAGGTGGATTGGTGGAGGTTGAATGCGAACACGCTTTTCGTACGCGTGTATTGGGGAATATCAGCAACTGGTGCAGATATTCCCATGATACCACGTATGCTATGTAATGCGAATATATATATATGTATATATCTAAATATATCCATATGTATATATATATATATGGTTATAAATATATAAGTATATATATATATGTAGTTATATACGTATATATATATGTGTTTAGATATATGCAGATATATATATATATAAGTTTATGTATTGATAGATATAAGTATACATATATATATATATACATATATATGTATATATGTATAAGTATATATATATAACTATATAGATGTAAAAATATATATGTATAAATGTATAGTAATATATGCATATAGATATATGTAGATAGATATGTATATGTATATATATATATGTATATATAGTTATATAGATAGATATGTATAAATGTATGTATGTTTATGTGTATATATAGATATGTATAAGTAGGTGTGTATATATGTATATAAATATATGTATATATATCAATATATATATGTATACGTATATATATATATATATGTTTATAATAGTGTCTAGGTGTGTGTGTGTGTATGAAAGTGTGAGTGTAAGTGTGTAAGTGTCGGTAAAGAGAGTGAGAGAGTGTTGTGAGAGAGAGAGAGAGCGCAGGAGACAGAGCGCCTGCTGTGTGAAGGAGGCGAGTTTAAGTCGTCCGAGGCAGCCAGGCATCGTCTGAAGGTTCCACGCGTGCGTGCAGGAGAGTATGCGCGTAGAGAGGCACGTGCTGGAGGGCGTAGGCGCGGAGAGAGGAGGCCGCAGCGCACTGCGTTGCGTGGAGAGTCGGGTGAGGGTTGGCAAACGCGGGCGTTAGGAGTGGGCGAGCGTACGCAGGCGATGGAAGCGGGAGCTCACAGATGCTCAAGCGGGCGGGTGTCGGCGAAGGCAGACGCGCGGGCTATCACTGGAGCAGGCGCGGGGCTGGACGTGGGCGCAGGCGCTTGCCGGTTGCGGCGTGCCGGGTGACTGGATAAGTGAGAAGCTTACTGGTTACCCCACTATAGCCACAGTGTTCTGCAGACTGGCATGAACAGTGGCTACAGTGTAAGGCCGAGCTGTGCAATCGGGAGCAGGCGGTGCTGTGAGTGCTGGCGCACGCGTGGAAGGGTTGCGCCAGCCGGTGGCTTAAGGGCGGAACTCGCGACAGGGCGTGCCGAGACGGCTGGGTTGCAGGCGAAGGAGCGCGATAGGGCGCGCGGTGGCCTGCGGACGTTGGCTGGGGTGCGCGGTGAAGCTTGGCTGGCTGCTGCAGTGGTGCACGGTGGCCGGTTGCGAGCGGAAAGGCAAGTGCAGTGCGAAGAAGCAGGATGCGATGGCACCTGCAGGCGTGCGCGGAAGGCCTACGTGCTGCAGGGCGTTCGGTGGCCAGTTGAGCTTCACAAATTGAAGCTTTGGTGTAAAGGCTGAAGGTGCTTCAAATGGCGAAACAAGGAAAGAGCCACCAAGCCCACCAGCTCTTTGATGAGCTGGGCAGTGGTGGACTCACGGTGCTGGTTGTGCACCTCCGTGAGGTGCTCCTGTCCGTCGGGTGTCTACTCAACGAGGAGGTCCTGCGTATGGAGGGAGAGGGGAGGGGACGGTGGCCTGGAGAAGAAGCTGCTGTGGGTTCTTTTCATGGGGACCAGGCTCCTTTGCAAGAAGGCAGCCGAGCTATTTTTATAAAAGGAGAAAGCATGCATAGCCATGCCTTGGTTGTGCATGGCTTGGCATGGCTGGCAAGGAGATCATGTATGCGGCTAGCACGGAGGGGTGTGAGCAGGGAATGGCGCGAAGAAGAAGAGGTTGCCATGCAGCCACGGGAAGAGTTTCAAAGTAAAATAGTAATGAAAATAAAAAGATGGTGAATTTTGAAAAGATGCACTTGAGGAAAAATGTTAATTGCAAGGCCATTTATTTCACTCTCCTCCCCTCTTAATTAAATGCATGCATGCATGTATTTTCACAAATGCAGCTATGGAAACCTAATATGCACTGGTAATGCTAGGAAATAGCACAAGACGGCACAATTGCAGGTGTATTTTTGCGTTGCAATCAGGATGTAAATAAAATAATTCATATTTTTAGCTTAACTACATAATTCATGCATTTAGAATTAACCTAGCGTTGCATACATTTAATTAGTTAATTAATTAGGTGCATTACATACACTATTTTAATTAACACAAAAGTCAAGGAGTTATGTATAAATAATCCTAATTATTTTATTCTTTTTTCTTCTTCTCCTTTGCAGGTAACTCCTCCATCTCTACCTCCTCCTTCTGTGCATCAGCATTGATTCGATGGTGGCCTTTTGAATTTTAAATCATTGTAGATGTGGCTACAAAAGAGGAGGAAGGGCTGCCGTTCAAGGGAGGCCACTACCCATTCCAACACCGTGCAGCATTCCACCACCGTGGGCCTCCACAGTCAAGCTCCATCATACTATGTGCCAGTGGGGTGACAGACCGCCTTGCCAGGAGGATGGACTTGACCACCACCATGCACGAGCTCCTTGAAGCTCACCTACTATAAGTGCATCTACTGGTGCATGACTTGTTACCACCGTCAACAACCATCACCAGCATCCAACTCCATCTTCTTCCCCATTCTCTGTTTTTCCTCCACTCCACCAAAGAGAACCCAAAAACCTTGCCACACCATCTGTAGCACAAAGAGCTGCAACCTCTCCTTCCCGCACCTCGGCTACTGCTAAGTGCGCCACCGCGCGTGCCTCCAACAGAGCAAGTGTGCACGCACCCACCTCAGCCACCACACGCACCTCCAGCCTGCATGCCTACGTGCTCTTGCCTAGCGTGCGTCCTCCAGCAGTGCCTTCACCTCCACACGCTCCCGCAGCAGCGCCCGCACGTCACCCCCAGGAGCACCTACAGCCACACACCCATCAGACCCTGCGCGTGCCCGTGAGGCCTCAACCGTGTGCCACCCTTCCTCGCACCTGCAGCAAGCATGGCTAACAGCATCAACTTCCACCGTCATCGCTTCTCTCCTCCGTCCAGCCGACTTCGACCATCTCGCAACCTGCCGCCGCCACCGTTGCGAAGCCCTTGCTCCGACCAACCTACTCCCCAAAGAGTTCCTCAAACGAACCTCACTCCCATGCACGAGGAGGCGAGAGGTAGAATCCTCTGTTTGTGGTGGAATTAGTATTTTCATTTCATGCCATTGCCACAACAAATGAATTTTGATTTATCACTATTTTATTGTTGTGAATTTATGTCTTCATGCTCATACTTCTAGAGAATTGTTAAACCTTATTATTCATCTTTATGTGCATTGAATTTAATTTTGGATGACATTTTAGTATGCATGCAAGTGAATAGTGCATGGCATACCCTTGCACATGGATAATTTTCTTACATAAAAATTACATTAACACCCCTTGATTTCTCCTTAAATTTAAGGTTTACTTTTAGAGCTACATAGGCATTATTTGATTTGACAAATAGTTCAACTAAGTTGATTTTGACCTAATTGCTAGTTTAAATAAGTCGTTGCCTCCTTGTAGACATGACTCACTCTCTTATGGGTGGCTTAATTTTAATTTTAATTATTTTGTTAAGTGATTTTCCACCATTTTGACCCTACAATGACAAATCATCTTAATAACATTATTTGAAAGTGAAAATCGACTTATCTGATGGCACTGTTGCCGGGGAGGCAACGGGCCTATTAGACTCACATTTATTTAATTGTTTGTTCACATTTTATTTGAGGCATATTTAATTTTGATTTTCTGTTTGGTGCATGGTATACGTATTTGGAGACATCTTGTTGCACCAGCCTAAAAAATCAGGGGATCCTTGACATCGTCGGTGGAGTTGCAACATTAGGAGTAGGAGCATCACACTCGCCTCAACAACGCCTTATTGGACCTTGTTTCCACCACTAGAGGAGATATCCAGAGGACCACATCTTCATCTCATACATTTAGCTATATATACGTTTTAATTTTCTTTCTTCTCTTTATTTTAGTACATTCATTTGGAAAATCCTTATTCTGGGGTACAGTTGAGAGGTTTGTTCCCTGATTTTGTTTTAGGCCCATGTTTGGTAATTTTTGGGAGACTGTTCACTTTCTCTTTAGATCTAGGTTTTTTTTTGTTAATTGACTTTATTTTTCCTAATTGTGCATAAAAAAAATACAAAAACATGAGCTACCTTCCAGAAGTTGCCTGCTTCTAGATCGTATCATTTAGGATTGAATGAGCAGCATCTAGATCTAATTTCCTGTCTTTCATATTGCATGAAGAATGCTGGAATCAGGTATGCACTTTTAACTTTACTTTTCTACCTATCATGCAAATGCATTTGGATTAATTTCAAGACCACCTAATCTGTATTGAATAGATCTAACAAGTGGTCACATATTTTCTGGAAAAAGGAGTAATTAAAGGAGGGACATTTTAAAAACCAAGGATTTGATTTTCAAACTTGGCATGCGATTTAAAATTCAAAATCTTTATGGTGTATGCACACTTATATCTCTTGCACTACGGCACGCGTTTATACACTCCTTAGGTTTCGAAATACTAGGACAAGAACCCTCCTACCATTGGATTCTGAAGTGTTTAGAACTTGAGATCAAAGGTTTTGTAACTCCAAAGATGGGGATACCCTATCATGGATTTTTGAGGGTAGTTAAGAAGCACCGCGAAAGCACAGCTTCAAAGGAAGGCTTAGGCCAACTTGCATCCCTCGATCTTCCATCTTTTGAGTTGCTATACCATTTGAGATTTAAGGAAGAACGCCTAAGCTCCAACTAGGTCTTCTTAGGGGATCCGTAGGTCGACAATAAGAGCATAAATTGATTGAACAAATTGTTTCGTCACCTACAATCTGACTTAAAATCAAAATCCTAAATTGGGAATGACCTAAAAAGTCCTTTTTGAATTGTATTTTACTTGGGGAATTCTAATTGAGGTGTGACTTAGAATGGACCACATTGATTTTCATCCATTCACATCTTACCCGCACCGTTACCCCCACTCTACACTCTTCGATCCCATATGCCGAGATGGTCCATCATTTTATGGACATAATGACAATCATTGGGATCCGTTTTACTCCTATTATAGGAGTATTGGCCTGGTTACGCCCTAAATCAGTGAGCAGAACCTAGGAGCGGGATTTGCTTTGCCCAATATCCCACACACCATAGAAATACCCAACTCACCCTCCCTAAATAATTATAATGGTTGGACAGACAATCCTGGGTACTATAAGCCTGAGCCTGACTTCTCTCTTGATAGAAACGATGACCTCTCCTCGTTGAAGATGGAAATACAGAAAATGCAAGATGAAATGATTGAATTGTTAGGAGAATCTTCGAGAGCATGCCAATAAGGAAGAGATGAAATTAGCCACCCAATCTACCCCATTGAGGATGACATACACCCCTCTACAATAGATGCATCTCCCATGGGAGAGCTACACCTTAAGTTGGAGGGAAATTTTGGGGATTATGTTAGGGAGAATAGCTACTTTTCGAGGATCGATTTTGAAACCTCCCCATTAGATCACACTTCCTTGAGAGATCCATGCCTTATGTGGGAGGAAGATACATATGAAAGTAGCTGTGCATTGGATGAAGAAAGGTGGCAACCCGAGGAAGATGATGATAAGGTTAAGTGTCCACCTGAAATATATTAGAGTCAAAAGAAGGGAATGATGGTACCATTGGAAGACCTCTACCCAAATGATAGTATTTTCATGACATTTGATGAAGTGGGATGAAGTCAAGTTGTTAATCCTGCCCTCCCTTCTGATCACAAGATGGAACTCAAGCCCACCCTTAGAGAACCTAACCCTGAAGAAATTGATCTCTCTGATGAGTCTGATGTTACCATTGTAAACCATTTACCCCAGATAGAGTACCCTAAGGGATCTGCTGAGATTTTAGATGATTCTAGACCTTGGGTATATGATGAATCGTATGATGAGGAGAAGGATAAATAATATAAGGAACCTACATTCAAGATTTGGAGTGACACTAAGGGTGATTACATCTTATTTGAAGAGTTAGCCCCTGAGGATGTCACAAATTTGACCAAACTAGTTTTCCTTAGCACACCCATCGATGATATTTCTCCTCTTGATGAGATGTTCGAAAATTTGGAAGCAACTTCTAAGATTTGTGTGGATTCTCATATGACTCCGGGGAAGATTTGAGTAAAGAATAAGAACCTGGGGATGACATTGATAGGATAATCCCTAGATCTGTTGCTTCCAACCTGCCTTCATTTGATTTGAAGTCACCCTCTGATTCGCTTATGTCTGAAGGTGAAATTTTGTCTCCTGATGAAGTGTGGGAAGATACTTGTGATAGTGTAAGGAATGCTAGGGATGCACTTGAGGATTTTGAAAGATTGTTAGGGATGGACACCAAGCTAATTAAACCCAACCTAGATCTTATGGCCATCTCGCAACATCAAAACTTGGACACCCTAGACAATCCTTGGCTTAGAGATATGCTCGCATTTGTTCTGACCGGGGGCCTAATAGACTAATATTTCCTGTAATGAAGTATCTAGTATGGATTGATGATTTCTTTAGTCAATCGATTACCCTAGGGGTTTATCTCTGTGCCATTCCTTCCTCATCTCTGTTGGAGGATCCTTGTCATCCTTCCCCCTACACCTTTAAAGGTTGCTATTCCAATTTATCCTTTAGAACCCCCTCTGGTGACCTAGGAAGATTTCATTCCCATCGTAGTTGGGCGAGCATTTGCTATTGGGATTCATCATCAGCTTGCCAACATCCTAAGTTACCTATTTTCTAGCCAGCATTACTTTGCTCCTTTTTAGGGCCTATTTCTGCAATCCTTGAACCTGATTTGTGGGTTCTTTGGCCACTTGGCTGCTAGCAAATTAATGGCAGCCCATCTCTGACCCAGGTAATATCCTTCTATGCAATGGGGACATTGCAGATTTTAGGCATGGGGGGTGTACTTGGGGATATACATAGCATTTATACATAGTGCATTCATGCATTTAGTTAAAGCATTCTGCATTGCATACATTTGCATTAAAAAAAAAAAATATTTTGTATTAATGAGCCTAACTGGCTGGGCCTTGCATTCTTAAGCAAATCAGAACTCTAGGTTAAACTAAGTTGATTCTGGGGTCTAACTTTAGAAGCTAAGTGAGCTACTAGCTTTAGACCTTTAGGGTCCTTTGTAGACTTAAAAACTTAAGTAGGAGTTAAGTTGCAGATCATTCCTCAAGAGGTTGAGGAAGGAAAGCTAGGGATTTAGTTACAAGTTGGAATAGTACTTGGAGTTGTAACCTAAGCATCCAAATTTCACACACTTGGTCTTGTGTAAGTGATCACCTTAATTCCTTTCTAAAAGGAAATTTGTTTCTCCTAGTTTTGACTTAGGAGAGCCTTGAAAACACAATTTGACTGGAAGAGTTCCTACTACAAGAGAGGTTGAGTATATACACACCTTGAGGATGCGAGGATAACATATTAACTCCTCGGAGCTTGTATCTTAGGATATCCATCCTACTGGGGGCATGTAAGCTCATTGCGCGGTTCAG
This sequence comes from Thalassia testudinum, assembly GCA_037157565.1. Lineage (NCBI taxonomy): Eukaryota > Viridiplantae > Streptophyta > Magnoliopsida > Alismatales > Hydrocharitaceae > Thalassia > Thalassia testudinum. Next base: position 48,111,076 of record JAZHRO010000055.1, read on the forward strand.
GTACCATGGGTGGCCCTATCTCGAAGTGCCGATTGCCACAGGCCTGAGTTCGCTTAAGAAAAACATGGGCGATACTATCTCGAAGTGTCGATTGCTAGGAGTTCTTAGGGTCACTATGGGCACCGCTATCTCGAAGCATCATAAGCCAGGCACCCTTCGAGGTACGGTGATGGGGACAATGAATCCGACATAGACCGTGTTGATAGCTGATCCGAGGTTTGACTTAGAGGAATCAAACAATATATATATATATATATAATCCTTTTTCCTTTCTAGGTTAGTAGTCATACCAACCTTAAATAACTCAAACCGATGCACATGCAAAAATACTTTAATCTCAGGGATCAATAAACCTTAGGGTAGAGTAAGAAATCAGGGAAACTTGTGCCTACAACTCATCTTTTGCTGACGTAGTCTGTAACTTAGCAACTACTTGGGAACCATAGGTCTAAAGTCTGAACTTAACATGTTTCTAAAGGAAGACCATTTAGGTTGGTTAGTCTACTTGGAGTGTTAGGTTTTGCTTGGATTTGCTAGGGAGTAGCAAAAACTAAGCATGGGGGTATTTGATTAGCCCATATTTGTGGGCTATTTAAGTATTTAAGTGTCTAGACATTAAGTTAATTTTAACATTTAGATAGCATACATTAGGATGTAAATAAATTAATTCATATTTTTAGATTAAGTGCATAATTCATGCATTTAGAATTAACCTAGGGTTGCATACATTTAATTAGTTAATTAATTAGTTGCATTACATACACTATTTTAATTAACATAGAAGTTAAGGAGTTATGTATAAATAATCCTAATTATTTTATTCTTCTTTCTTCTTCTCCTTTGCAGGTAACTCCATCTCCGCCTCCTCCTCCTATGCATCAGCATTGATTCGACGATTGCCTCTTGAATTTCAAATCTTTGTAGCTGTGGCAACAAAAGAGGAGGAAGGGTTGCCGTTCAAGGGAGGCCACCACCCATTCCAGCACCGTGCAGCATTCCACCACCGTGGGCCTCCATGGCCAAGCTCAATCATACTATCAGCCGGCGGGGTGACAGACCGCTGCGTTAAGGACTTGACCACCACCGTGCACGAGCTCGTTGAAGCTCGCCTAGTGTGAGGGCATCTACTGATGCACGACTTGTTACCACCGTCATCAGCCATCACCAGCATCCATCTCCATCTTCTTCTCCATTCTCTATTTTTCCTCCACTCCACCAAAAGGAACCCAAAAACCTCGCCACAACAGCTGCAGCACAAAGAGCTGCAACCTCTCCTTCCCGCGCCTCAGCTACTGCCAAGCACGCCACCGCGCATGCCTCTAGCGCAGCAAGTGTGCGCATGCCCACCTCAACCATCACACGCACCTCCAGCCTACATGCCCACATGCCGTCGCCTAGCACACATCCTCCAGCAGCGCCTTCACCTCTACATGTTCCCGCTGCAACGCTCGTGCATCACCTCCTACAGCACCTGCAGCCGTGCACCCATCAGACCCCACATGCAAACGAGTAGCCTGCAGTGCCCATGCACCACCCCTCCTCGCGCCTGCAACAAGCATGGCCAGCAGCAGCAACTTCCACCATCGCCACTTCTCTCCTCCGTTCAGCCGACTCCGACCGTGTCGCAACCTGTTGCCGCCATCATTGTAGAGCCTTTGCTCCTGCCAATCTACTCCCAGAAGAGTTCCTCAAATGAGCCTCTCTCCCATGCGCGAGGAGGAGATAGGTAGAATCCTCTATTTGTGGTGGTATTAGTATTTACATTTCATGCAATTGCCACAAAAAATGAATTTTGATTTATCATTATTTTATTATTATGAATTTATGCCTTCATGCTCATGTTCCTAGAGAATTGTTAAACTTTATTATTTATCTCTATGTCCATTGAATTTAATTTTGAATTACATTTCAGTATGTATGCAAGTGAATAGTACATGGCATACCCTTGCACATGGATAATTTTCTTACGTAAAAATTACATTAACACCCCTTGACTTCTCCATAAATTTAAGGTTCACTTTCAGAGATACATAGGCATTGGTTGATTTGACAAATAGTTCAGCTAACTTGATTTTGACCTAATTGCAATTTTAAATAAGTCATTGCCTCCCTGTGGACACGATCCACTCTCCTGTGAGTGGTTTAATTTTAATTTTATTTATTTTGTTAAGCGATTTTCCACAACTTTGATCCTACAATGACAAATCATGTTAATAACATTATTCGAAAGAGAAAATCGACTTATCAGTTGTGACCTAATTTGAAGGTTGGTTGACCCAAGGGGTCAACTTCACCTGACCTACCCTAAAGTTGGCAGAATGATTCTAGGTCAAGATCCAAAAATCACCCTGATTTGACTACCAAGTTATTAGGTCCAAGATTTTAAGATTCAAGTGGTTTTAAAGCTCGATTTTAGGGTTTGTCTTGCTTAGATCTTTTCAATCAAGGGCTTGGGTAGCACACTAATGCATGTTAGGTTTATTTTCTTTTTATGCAAGCATGTGTAAACTTGCACTCCCAAAAAACTCTCCTATAGAAACCCTAATTTGGTTCTATTTCCAGTCCTCTTTTCTTTTCACAAAAATTCTCGTTGGACTTAAAACGAAAAGTGTGTTGTCCGCGGAGATTAAGTGTGACTTCTACTAGGCACAGGAATTTTGCGGGATAGGACCTCTAAAAATTGTTTCTACTTGAATCAGATTTGAAAAATTTATCTCGCAAATCAGGAAACTAGCCTTTTAAGTGATAATTACTTTAAAGAGAAGGCAAGTAATTCCTATTTTCATTACTTCCTTTTACCCTTCAAGGATTAGGAGATGGATTAGGGAAGAAAAGAGATTACCTACCCTAGAGTGGTTGACTTGCGTGGGAGATCTTCTCGTGAAAAACCTCGCAAGATCATAGCAAAACAATAGGGCAAGTTAGTGCTTAAATATCATCAAAAATAATGCAGAGATTAGTGATAAATTGTGCGTTGCTTCCCAGTAATTTTGCCAAAATGTTAACACAACTTCTTCCCCAGCAACGGCACAAAAATGTTTACCACACATGATCTGGGTTTATAAGTTAGTCAGTCGCGTTGTAGTATAGTTGATCAAGCGTTGAAAATAAATAAGAAGTTTTTATTACTCGAAAACCTAAGTATCTGAGGTCAAAGACAGGGAGCAAATGAAATTTATTCACTAATCTCAATAATATAATTTGAACACTTAAATCTACTCAAAATCTAATTCAGAATATAATGCATATGTTTACGAATTAAAATGTAGCAAAATAGATGAAAAATTGAAAGGAATAGAATAAAAAGGTTGATTCTTTTCTTGAATCTCTTCTTTACCTTCTTCTTTCTCCTTTCTTTTCTTCTCCTTCTTTAGTTCTTCTCTTTCTTCTTGGCTTCTCTTCTTCTTCCTTCTTTCTTTCTCTGATTTTCCTCTTTCCTTAGCTTCTTCTACCTTGATTCCTCCTACCTTCTTCTTCCTTGGCTTCTCTTTCTTTCTCTTTCTTCTTCAACTACGCTCACCTTCCTTCTGCTTTGCCTTACTTCTGCCTTAGCCTCCGATTCTTCCTTCTTCAACCTTTGCCTTCTCAAGTCCTCAGCATCTGTCCTTAGCAGCTCCTACCTTCAGCTTCTTTCCTTCTCCTTCTTTCTCAGTAACTGCACCTTCCTCTTCCTTTCTTCTTTTCCCTGCACACGCACATGAGTGCAAAACCTATCCCTACCCTACCCCGCATGCACTCTATCTCTCTTTCTCTCTTGGGTTCATTCTCTTAGAGGCAGTTGGGTAATCGGGTCGGGTTGCACGCCCAGGTCCAGGTGCACCGACGTGGGTGCTACAGGTGAGGAGTGTGGGGTTAATCAAGTCGGTCAACCAGGTCCATTGGAGCGTGGGTCACGAACGAGGCGGGTAAGCGTAGGCAAGGGGACCTCACCTCGTGACTTGAGGCGACATGCTTAAAACACAAAATCAACTTATAGCATGCACCTCACTCCTGGGTTTCCACGGTGGGACTAAAAGTTGCACCTGCTTTGCTTGCACGCCCGCAGGAAGTTCGCCTTCAATTGCTGTAGCTGGGCTCCTCGTAAGGCTAGTTCTCTTTCTGGATGTGTTCGCGCACTCAACGCGCGACACCTGGGACGCTTCTGCTTGGAGCACGAGACCTGCAACGAGCATACAAGCTCCTAGCTTCTACTTCAATGGCAGAAAGGGGGCCGAACCTGCATTCACTCCATACAACCTTGCGACCCCATTAGAACTTACAGGTAGCTTCGTCGTGTCATGGCGAAGGTGCCTAGGTGGGTGGCTGGCCGCGAGGTGGCCTAGGCGTGCGTGCCTAGTGACGAGTAGATTGTTCGCTTTAAAGGCATTTGTAGTTTTATGTGGTGGAAAAATCGACTAATCAATATTTAAAAGAAATAACCACTCGTAGAAGAGTGGGTCGTATCCACAGGGAGGCAATGACGTATTTAAATTCGCACCGGTTAAAAATGTTTATTCGTAGTTAGTTTAGACAAGAATCAAGACAAATTTGCCTTCAGATTAAGGTTAAATCAAGAAATCATGCTGAAATAGCAATTCTTAATAACTAGAGGATATTTGTTGCAATGCAAATTCAGTAAAATATCATTAAAATATGACAATGGCAGAAAATGTAATTATCAATGGCATGGATACTATAGCAAAACAGCGGATTTATTCCCCTTGGCCATGGGCGAAGAAGAGTGGATGGCCAGACGCGGGAAGCTCGGAGGAAGTTCTTTGGACCGAGGGCTTCGCATCGGTGGTGGCGGCGAGTCGCGTGGTGGTCGGAGCCGTCCGGACGGAGCTCCGATGAAGGTGGCTGCCAAGGGTGGGGGGCTGAAATGCTGCAGGCCATGCGGCGTGGGCAGGCGCGACTGGTGTCCTAGCAAGGAGGTGTGCGCACAGGACTGTGCCCGCGTGGAGGTGGCGTTGCTGGCGAACACAGCTGCTGCTGCTGCAGGGTGAGAGCTGTAGCCGGTGTTGCATGCTGGCAGGCGCGTGGGGCGCGGGAAGGCTGCAGCTGCTGGAGCGGAAGGCACGACAGGAGAGTGTGTGCACTGTTGGTGGAAGGCGCAGGTGCATGCATGCACTGGTGCGGCACTGTAGGTAGCGATCGGGAGACTGCAGGCGTGGGAAGGCTGCAGGCGGAAGGCGTGCAGGTGTGGGTGCTACAGGCGGGTGAGCGAACTGTTGGCGGTGGGCGTGGGTGTGCACGAAGGCTACAGGGCGTGTGGATGAGGGCTGGTGCTTCAGGCATGCAGACGAAGGCTGTAGGTGCGGGAAGGTTGCTGGCCGTGCCTGCCTTGCGCGCGGCTGGGGAGCATGCGGGCGGGCGTGGAGTGAGCATGCGAGGGCTGGCGGTTTAGGTAAGCGGGCGAGTGTGGTTGTTGTAGGAGTCGGGAGGTCGAAGCTTCAGATGTCCGGGAAACTTCTCGGACATCTTAACTGGCTGAGGGGTGATTGCAATAGCTACGACGGTGGTTGTTGATGACGACGGCGAGGGAGGTGCACGACGAGGTGCTCACGATAATGCAGACGACCTCCGGATGGCGGTGTGGCCTGTCACACCACACGCCCACGATGGTGGAGGGTCGTCGTCGCAGTTGAGGCCGGCGGTGTGGAATGGAAGAGATGGACTCCGCACAGTGTGGGTTGGGGGTGGAGGCCTGCACCGCTCGGTAGCCTCTCTCTTTTTGTAGCTGCCTGCACGAATTTGAATGGAGAGGCGGGAACAGATCCACCTTCTCCGCTAATCGATGAATGTGGCTTTAGTGCGGTAGGAGGCATTGCAGTGGCAGCCAAGCCATTGCTGAAAAGAAGAAGAATAAAGGACATTATTAAAATATTATGGTTATTTATATACAAACCCTCAACTTTTATGTCAACTTAAACAATGTACCTAATTGGTTAACTAATTAACCTAATTCCATTCTAAGCTAATTCTAAGTGCATTTAAAATATGAATGCAATGCTTGAATTATGTAATTAAATTAGAAATATGAATTAATCTATTTACATCCTAATTTATGCTAAATAAATGTTAGAATTAACCTAATCTCTAGGCACTTAAATACTTAAATAGCCCACAACTATGGGCTAATCAAATACCCCCATGCCTAGTTTTTGCTAGTCCCTAGCAAAATTAAGCCAAACCTATCACTCCAAGTAGGCTAGTCAACTCACTTGGTCTTCCTTCAGAAGCATATTAAGTTCAGACTCTAGACCCAAGGTTCCTAAGTAGTTGCTAGGTTACAGACTAGGTCAGCTAAAGATGAGTTGTAGGCACAAGTTTCCCTGATTTCTGACTCTACCCTAAAGTTTATTGATTCTTTAGATTAAAGCATCCGTGCCTATGCATTGGTCTGAGTTATTTGAGTTAAAGGAAAAAGTTATATATATATATATGTACTTTTTTTGTTTGATTCTTCTAAGTCTAACCTCAGATCAGCTATCAACACGGTCTGTGTTGGATTCATTGTCCCCATTACCATACCTCGAAGGGTGCCTGGCTTTCAATGCTTCGAGATAGCACCGCCCATAACGACCCCAAGAACTCCTGGCAATTGACACTTCGAGATAGTATCTCCCATAGATTTCTTAAGCGAATTCGGGGCTATGGCAATTGGCCCTTCGAGATAGGGCCGCCCATGGTACCTGAACCGCACAATGCACTTACATGCCCCCAGTAGGATGGATATCCTAAGAGACAAACGTCGAGGAGGTAATATGTTATCATCGCATCCTCAAGGTGAGTATATACTCCCCTCTCCTACGGCGAGAACTCTTCCAATCAAAATGTGTTTTCAAGCCTCTCCTAAGTCAAAACTAAGAGCACCAAATCTCTTTTCAGAAAGAAAAAAATTAAGTTAATTACCAGACCAAGTGTGTGAAATTTGGATGCTTGGGTTACAAGGATCCGTAAACCAAAAGGTAGAACAAAACTCCAGGTACTACCCCACCTTTTAACTCAAACCCTAGCTTCCCTTCCTCAACCTCTTGAGGAATGGTCCACAACTTAACTCCTTCTTAAGTTTTTAAGTCCACAAAGGACCCTAAAGGTCTAAAACTAGTAGCTCATTTAGCTTCTAAAGTTTGGCCCTAGAATTAATTTAGTCTACCCTAGAGTTCTGATTGGCTTAAGAATGTAGGACTTAGCCAATTAAGCTCAAAATTCTTTTGTTTTTTAATATGCATGCTATAAACAAAATGCCTTAGGTCCTCTCCCCCATGCCTGGTTCAAATAATGTCCTCATTGAAAACAAAAATAGCTAAAGGAAGATATTACCTGAGGCGGAGAATGGTAGGAGCTAAGGCTCCTCAAGAATGACTTCGTCAACCAGATGGCCATCTGAAGTTATGTACGGTTTTAACCGTTGACCGTTGACGATAAAGGGAGTTGCTGAAGAGGAAGGATTTTTGATCTCCACAACTCCATGCAGAAATACTTTGGTGATTATGTAAGGCCTATCCCAACGAGATTTTAACTTCCCAGGAAAAAGCTTAAGTCTGGAATTGAAAAGCCAGACTTGTTGGTTGGGCTCAAAGGTCATTTGAAGAATAAACTTATCATGCAAAACCTTAGTTCTTTCTTTATAAGCTTGAGAGGTGTCATAAGCATCACTCCTCAGCTCCTCAAGCTCACTTAATTCTAGAAGTCGTGCCTTACCTACCTTATCTAAATCCATGTTAACATTTCGAATTGCCCAAAGTGCCTTATGTTCCAACTCAATAGGTAAATGGCACGCTTTTCCATACACAATCCTAAAGGGAGAAGTACCCAAAGGGCTTTTATAGGCCGTTCAGTAAGCCCACAGAGCATCATCGAGCTTTTGGGACCAATCTTTCCTATCATGTCTAATGGTCTTTTCCAAAATATTTTTTATCTCCCTATTTGACACTTCAACCTGGCCACTTGTCTGATGATGGTAAGGGGTAGCAACCTTGTGAGTCACTCCCAAACTCCTGATTAACCGAATGACATGGTGGTTTGGGAAATGAGGTCCCCCATCACTTATAATTGTCTTGGGGCAGCCGAAACGAGATATGATATTGGCCTTCACAAATTTCAAAACCACAGAGTGGTCATTTGTGCACGTAGGAATGGCCTCTATCCATTTAGAGACATAATCAACTGCTACCAAGATATATCCAAAACCATGGGACAACGAGAAGGGGCCCATAAAGTCAATTCCCCACACATCAAAAATTTCAACAGGTTGAATAGGATGTTGAGGCATTTCATTCCTCTTCCCAATCGTTCCAGTCCGTTGACATCTAATACTGCCCTTAACAAAATTATGAGAATCCTTAAATAAGGAAGGCCACCAAAAATCGGACTGGAGAACCTTAAAAGCTGTTTTCTTAGCACGAAAGTATCCTCCACAATGTAGTTCATGGCAAAAACTCAGCACACTTTGTTGTTCCTCTTCAGGCACACAACATCTCAATACTTGTTCTTGTCCAATTCTAAATAATTCTTGCTCTTCCCAATGAAAATATCTTGCTTGAGAAATGAATCTCTTTCTTTTCTGCTCATCCCAAGAGCCAGGAGTTTGTCCAGTGACCAAGTAATTTACAGTGCCTGCATACCAAGGTAAAGTTGGTGTTACCACCATCAGAGTTTCATCGGGAAATGTCTCACGAATGTCTCCGGAAAGAGTCATTAAGAGGAAGGCGAGATAGGTGGTCAGCCACAACATTTTCTACTCCTTTCCTTTCATGTATTTCCAAGTCAAATTCTTGAAGTAGGATCCACCTAATCAAACGTGGATTAGAGTCTTTCTTAGCAATGAGATGTTTCACTGCTGCATGATCAGTAAAAATAACCACATTTGACCCAAGTAGATAAGACCTAAACTTCTCCAGAGCAAAAACTACAGCAAGTAATTCCTTTCAGTGATGGTGTAGTTTTGCTGAGGTTCGGTTAAAGTCTTACTTGCATAATGCAGCACATGAGGTCTTCCCTCAACCCTTTTTCTAAGGACTGCTCCCACTGCATAATCCAAAGCATCACACATAAGCTAAAATGGGAGTGTCCAATCAAGAGCTTGGAGAATAGGCGCAGAGATCAAGGCCTCCTTTAGATTTTGAAAGGCCTCGACACACTTTGAATCAAAACTGAAGGAAGATTCCTTCGCCAACAAGTCACAAAGTGGCCTAGAAATCTTACTAAAATTTTTAATAAAGTGCCTATAAAAGCTAGCATGGCCCAGAAAGGATCTAATCTATTTGACATTCATAGGAAATGGAAGTTTGGAAATAGAATCAATCTTGCCTTTATCTACTTCCAAACCTTGCTCGGATGTAGCATGCCCAAGTACAATTCCTTTCTGTACCATGAAGTGACTTTTCTCCCAGCTGAGGACTAAACCAGTCTCCTTACATCAATTCGACACATTCTCCAGGTGCAGGAGACACTAGTCGAAAGACGAGCCATAAATGGAGAAGTCATCCATAAACACTTCAACACACTGGTCAATCATGTCCGAAAAGATAGACATCATACACCGCTGGAAAGTTGCAGGGGCATTACATAATCCAAACGGCATACGCCTGAATGCAAAAGTACCATAAGGACTCGTGAATGTCGTCTTTTCCTGGTCATCAGGAAAGACTTCCACCAGATTGTGCCCATAATATCCATCGAGAAGGCAATAATACTTATTCCCTACCAATTTTTTGAGAATTTGATCAATAAAAGGCAAAGGAAATTGATCCTTCTGGGTAGCGGTGTTCAGCTTGCGGTAAACAATACAGACCCTCCATCCAGTTGAGGGTCTAGTGACAACTTGTTCACCTTGGTCGTTGAGTTCCACAGTAAAGCCTGCCTTCTTTGGCACCACATGAATGGGACTAACCCATTTACTATCAACAATGGGATATATGATCCCTGCATCCAACCACTTCAGGATTTCCTTTTTAACCACCTCCCTCATATTAGGGTCCAGACGTCTCTACATGTCCCTAAAAGGCTTGATGGAATCATCAATATAGATGTGGTGCATGCAGAGTGTAGAGTCTATACCCTTAATGTCTGCAATGCTCCAAGCAATAGCTTCCTTGTGCCTAGACAGGCATTTAATCAAGGCTCCCTCCTGTGCCTCATATAGCATAGCCGAAATGATAACAGGGAGCGTATCATTGGCTCATAGGAAAACATACTTGAGAGTGTCAGGGAGGGGTTTCAACTCAAGGTCGGGGGCTTGTATGGTTGAGGGTTTCAAAATAGATGTCCCCATCTCAGGTAGCAGATCTACCTTCGGCGGAAATGATGGGGGAATAGACTCAGCAGAAACTACTAGCAATTCCTCAAGTTCTAGTATATCCCCTTCACATTCCTCCAAGAGATGGGAATGCTCATTTAGCATGACATGCTGAAGAGGGTAATCACATAACATTACAGGAGTTGCCTCTTCAATCAAGTCATCTATCACCTCAACTTGAGAACAATCCTCAAGTCTGGCTTGTTTGTAAGCATCAAACACATTAAGCCAGATTTTCCTGTTCCCAAAGCCCATTTTCAATGCCCCAGTATTGCAATTAGTTGAAGCATGAGAAGTTCCAAGGAAGGGGTGGCCCAAAATGATGGAGGGTTTGGTTGGCTTGTTGGTAGGGTTAGTGTCCAAAACTAAGAAGTCAACGGGAAAGAAGAAATCTCCACTCTTATGATGACATCTTCCAAAATTCCCTGTTGTGTCTTAAGTGATCAATTAGCAACTTGAAGGATTATAGGGCTAGGCTTCCGATTGCCTCCCCCAAGTTGTTCATACACATAGCTTAGAAGGATGTTCACCCCTACACCCAGATCAAGTAGAGCCTCATCAATTTCTAAGTCACCAATAACTACAGAGATGTATGGGGCTCCTGGGTCCTTAAGTTTCGGGGGTGTGCCATGTTGAACAATTGAGCTAATAGAATCAGGTAGGACAACTTTTCATTGGACCTATTTTCTAGATTGTCGCTTTTTCGTGCACAGGTCCTTTAAGAAGCATGCATAAGACGAAATCTGCCTGATAGCTTCAAGCAAAGGTAGATTAATCTGCACTTGCTTGAAAGTTTCCATAATCTCATCCGTCTTATCTTTGGCTCCAGATGAGCTAGTAGAAGTTTGCCCAGAGGTGGATAAGAGCTCTAGAAAAGGCACTCTCGATCTTCGAGTGGAAGGGTTGTCATGTTGAGTAAGGGGTGGAACAGGGGCAACTTCTTCCAGTGAGGTGATTTCAAGCGGAGAAGATTTGGGCAAGTCTTCTCCGGTGGGGGTGAAAGTCGGGGTGGATGGTTTTTTAGGGGGTGAGACTATAGGAGCATCGGGTTTGGAAATTTCTTTCCCACTCCTCAGAATAGTCACTGCCTGAGCATGCTCCCTAAAGACAATCCCTTTTCCTTTAGAATTTTCCTCAGCAGCATTGGGAAGCTTCCCAGTCTCCCTCTGTCTAACGGCCTCAACAAGGTGTCCAATTTGTGATTTCATCTCATGTATAGCCTTGTCATGAGATTGGATGATGGCACTTTGACTTTCTTGCATAGTTTTCAACATCGCTTTCAATTCATCCATCTCAGAAGTTTTAGGTTGGGCAAAGGTCTGAGGTTGGTTCATTTGATGGTTTTGAAAGGATTGTGGTTTGTAATTCCTTGGATTTGAGACAATTCCTTTTCTCCAAGAAAAGTTTGCTTGGTTCCTCCATCCCTCATTACAAGTGTTGGAGAAAGGGTCATTACGAGGTCTTGGACGGAACCCTTGAGCGGCATTCAAATCCGCTTGAACAAGCTCAAGGAATTGGGAGGCCAAGTGGCAATCAACAGTGGCGTGTGTATTGCCTTGAAAAATTAAGCATTTGGAAGCTTGGGATGTGGAGGTGTTAGGTACGAATGAACTTGGGTTTGACATAAGCATTTCCATGTTTTGATTCAATAAATGAATCTGATAGGCTAAATTCTGGGTGTCCCGTGCCTCATTCGCTTCCAACTTTCTTTGCATGAGAGTGGGCTTTCTATCCATGTAGGCAGAATTCAAGTGAATAGAATTCTCACTCAAAGTATCAAAAAAGTTCCAAGCTTCATCCTCAGTCTTAGATAGAAAGGTTCCTGCACAGGCACCATCCACAGTTTGCCTATGCGAATCATTAAGTCCGGTGTAGAACCTTTTAACCAGTTGCCATTTAGGCAACTGGTGATGTGGGCAAAGTCTTAGCAAGTTGTTAAAGCGCTCCCACGCATCATGGAATGCTTCCCCATCCTTTTGAACAAAACTCATAATTTCCCTCCTAAAGTGATTTGTTTTTCGCATGGGGAAGTACTTCAAAAACTCCCTCTTCAGGGCATCCAAAGTATTTATATTATCAAGGGTGTGATACCAATACTTCGCTTTGTCCTTAAGGGAGAAGGGAAAGAGGGTCTGCATTTGAGCGTCATCAGTAACGCCCTGCAGCTTCACCATGGAACAGACCTCGGTGAATTCCTCTATATGCCTGTAAGGGTCTTCCCTAGTAGTATCATAAAAGGAGGGTAGCAAGGATATGGTACTGCTTTTGATCTCATACGGATTGTCCCCTCCAGGTCTACGTAGTGCAGGGCCAGCTTGATTGGGTGGGATGAAATATTCCTTAAGGCTCCTTTGACCAGCCATTTCTACCCTTGGAAGGTCTCTTCTTAGGATTCTTTCAGGTTCAGGATCAAACACAAGTTGTCTCCTAAGAGAATGCCTACCAAGCATGCACTACAAACACAATTCAAAAGGACTTGTTCAGTCTTTACAAATTTAGGCTTTTGACTTTAGTTCAAATTGTAGGTGACAAAACAAGATGCCCAATCAATTACGTGCCTATTTTCAACCTTCGAAATGCCTAAAAAGACCTAGTTGGAGCTTAGGTATTCTTCCCTAAATCTCAAATGGTCAAGTAAATCCAAAGACGGAAGATCGAGGGATGCAAGTAGGCCTAGGCCTTCCTTTGAAGCTGTGCTTCAGCGGTGCTTCTCTACTACCCCCAAAAATCCGTGACAGGGTATCCCCCTCTTTGGATTTACAAAACCTTTGATCTCAAGTTCCGAACACTTCAAAATCCAACAGTAGGAGGGCTATTGTCCTAGTCGTTTCAAGACTTTGGAGTGTCTAAATGAGTGGTGTGGTGCAAAAGATATAAGTGTGCATTCACCGCAAAAGGATTTTAAATTTTGAATCGCACACCACGTTTTACAATCAAGTCCTCGATTTTTAGATGTCCTTCCTTTAATTAGTCCTTTTTCACAAATATATGTGACCACTTGTTAGATCGCTTCAAGACAAATTTTGTGGTCTTTGAATTAAATCCAAATGCAATGCATGATCAAGAATAGGATGCAAAGTAAAAGAATGTGTACCTTGCTTCCAGTAATCAACGATGCAAGAATGCACGCAATGTAGAGAAGTAAATCTAGAGGCTGCTCATATAGACCTAAATGGTTCATCCTTACGGTAGTAGCTCATTTTTTATTTATTTATTTATTTTTTAAACTACTTATGCACAAGCAAATAAATGTAATCAATAAAGTAAAAACCTAAATCTAATGAAAAGGGAACTGGCTTTCAAAAGTTACCCAACACGGGCCCAAAACAAAATCGAGGAACAAAACCCTCAAAATATACCTCAGAACAAGGGTTTCAAACCAAATGCAATGAAAAATTAAATCTAAAGAATTAATTATATTTTAATCAGATTAACGACTAAATATACAATGATGACCGTCGCGTCCTTGTCCAATTCTCCTCTAGCGACGTCAAGGGTCGCCTCTCACAATGGTTGATTCTTGCACAAAGTTCTTGCACAGAAAAGAAAATAATAAATGGTCAAATCACTGTGCAATTGACAAATAATCAAAATGGAATCAGCTGAAATTATTGCATCTGTGGCCTCCCCGGCAACGGCGTCATTTGACGAGTCGATTGTTCGCTGTAAAGTCGTTTGTAGTTTTATGTGGTGGAAAAATCGACTAATCGATATTTAAAAAGAATTAACCACTCGCAGAAGAGCAGGTCATATCCACAGGGAGGCAATGACTTATTTAAATTCGCACCGGTTAAAAATATTTGTTCATAGTCAGTTTAGACAAGAATCAAGCCAAAATTGCCTTCAGATTAAGGTTGAATCAAGAAATCTTGCTAAATAGCAATTCTTAATAACTAGAGGATATTTGTTGCAATGCAGATTCAATAAAATATCATTAAAATATGACAATGGTAGAAAATGTAATTATTAATGGCATGGATACAGTAGCAAAACAGGGGATTTATTCCCCTTGGCCGTGCGCGAAGAAGAGTGGATGGCCAGACGCGGGAAGCTCGAAGGAAGTTCTTTGGACCAAGGGCTTCGCACCGGTGGTGGCGGCGAGTCACGCGGTGACCGAAGTTGGCCGGACGGAGCTCTGACGAAGGTGGCTACCAACAGTGCGGGGTTGAAATGATGCAGGTCATGCGGCGTGGGCAGGCGCGGCTGGTGTCCTGGCGAGGAGGTGTGCGCACGGGATTGCACGCGCGTGGAGGTGGCGCTGCTACCGAACGCGGCTGTTGCTGTGGCAGGGTGAGCGCTGCGGCTGGTGCTGCACGCTAGCTAGCGCGTGGGGCGCTGGAAGGCTGCAGCTGCTGGAGCGGAAGTGGGGTGCGCTGCTGTTGGCGAAAGGCGCGACAGGCGTGTGCACACTGTTGGCGGAAGGCGCAGGTGCACGCACGACCTAGTGCGGCTATGCAGGAAGCGGCGGGGAGACTGTAGGCATGGGAAGGCTGCAGGCGGAAGGCGCGCAGTCACGGGTGCTGCAGGTGGGTGCTCGCACTGTTGGTGGTGGGCACAGGTGCGCACAAAGGATGGAGGGCGTGCGAATGAGGGCTGTCACTTCAGGTGTGCGGACGAAGGCTGCTGGCCGTGCCTGCCTTGTGCGCGGCTGGAGGGTATGCGGGCGGGTGTGGAGTGAGCGGGTGAGGGCTGGCGGTTCAGGTGAGCGGGCCATTGTGGTTATTGCAGGAGTGGGGAGGTCGAAGCTTCAGACGTCCGGGAAACTTCCCGGACATCTTAACTGGCTGAGGGGTGATTGCAGTAGCTACGACGGTGGTTGTTGATAACGACGACCAGGGTGGTGCACGGCGAGGTGCTCATGGTAATGCGGATAACCTCCAGATGGCGGTGTGGCCTGTCACACCACACGCCCACGGTGGTGGAGGGTCATCGCAGTGGTTGAGGCTGGCGGTGTGGAATGGAGGAGATGGACTCTGCACAGTGTGGGTTGGGGGTGGAGGCCTGCACCGCTCGGCAACCTCTTTCCTCTTTTTGTAGCTGCCTGCACGAATTTGAATGGAGAGGCGGGAGTAGATCCACCTTCTCCAGTGATCCATGAATGTGGCTTTAGTGCGGCAGGAGGCATTCCAGCGGCAGCCGAGCCGTTGCTGAAAAGAAGAAGAATAAAGGACATTGTTAAAATATTATGGTTATTTATATACAAACCCTCAACTTTATGTTAACTTAAACAATGTACCTAATTGGTTAACTAATTAAACTAATGCCATTCTAAGCTAATTCTAAATGCATTTATAATATGAATGCAATGCGTGAATTATGTAATTAAATTAAAAATATGAATTAATCTATTTACATCCTAATTTATGCTAAATAAATGCTAGAATTAACCTAATGTCTAGCCACTTAAATACTTAAATAGCCCACAACTATGGGCTAATCACCTAGGTCTCTCTGTGACCGTGGTAATGGGTGTGTTCGGTGGGCACTTGGGGGGGTGATGGCGGTCAATGAAGGGTTGAATGACGATTAATGGGTGATGGCAAATGTTCTGAGGTAGGTGACGAGGTGTGTGGATGGGTGGAGTGATGGGAGTGCCTTCGCTGGTGGTTGGCCGGAGGTGGAGAAGGTGGAGGTGGTCTGTGGCATCAAGATTTTTAATGTGAAAAGAAAGAAAGGGGAAATGAAGAGGGGAGAGAAGGGAAGTGTTTTGACCTAATTTAATGGATGAAGGGGGGTAGAAAGGCGGCTAGCCATACCTGCAACCGTCGGAGAAGATGAGTCAAGTGGAGGGGGAACGACGACGACGAAGGGGCTGGAGGCACGTGCGCGGGTATTATGCGACGCGGAGGAAGGAGATGAAGATGTCTCTGCTACTGGTATTTTGGTAGAGCGATGAGAAGGAGGAGGAGGGATCACTGGAGCCTGTTGGACACCTGGCTGGAGTAGAAGGGAGGAAATTGGGGGTGCTTCTCCGGTGAAGTCAAGCTAAATCTATGCGGCCGGAGATGAGGGTCTCTTTATAGGTGTGGCCAGCGAAGACAAGCTTCCAAGTGCAAGAGTCCTCGTTGGGGAAGGATTCAGGGAGATACCCAATCTCTCGAGCTTTCACTAGAGAGATTGGGTGCGAGTCACGTCATGGAATTGCGTTCAGATGGAAGGGAACTCCTTAGATAATCTCCCTTCTAAATCTTGGAGGAGATCTTAGAGGAATTAGGGAGCAATCCCCCTCAATTCCTCATCGGAGTAGGACTCTTTCGCTTTAATGGCAGAGGGACCTAATTGCAATAGTGGCAAGGAAGATAGGGGGGTCTGTGAAATGAATTTCAAAAGCTAGGGGTCAAAATGGAATTGGGTGGACTATTTTGCAAAGTAGGTCAAGGTGACCTCCCCTTAGGTAAAAATTTTGGTACAAACCTAATTTGGACATAAGAAATGCAATGGTGAGGTTGACTTTAGGTTTGACCACGTTTGTCAGGACATTTTACACAAAAATCCAAATTAGGTCAAATATCTACCTATGACCCCTACTTCGGTAGAAATAGGTTCCAAAGGTCAATTTGAGTGTTGTAAGCCCTAGGGGATATTTTTCAAAGAATTTTAGAGGGTTTAGTTGA
This sequence comes from Thalassia testudinum, assembly GCA_037157565.1. Classification (NCBI taxonomy): domain Eukaryota; kingdom Viridiplantae; phylum Streptophyta; class Magnoliopsida; order Alismatales; family Hydrocharitaceae; genus Thalassia; species Thalassia testudinum. Next base: position 48,127,972 of record JAZHRO010000055.1, read on the forward strand.
TTTTTCTACTGACCAGAACCTTGCTGAATTAAGTGAGTCTATTTTTGGGTTATAAGATGTCATTTAATTCTTAGAGTGCACTTGAACACATTTCTGACTGAACCAACCGAATTTTTATCTTCTTCAGACCATTTAACCTATGTTTAGCCCTTGAGAAATCCTGTTGATGTATTGTAATGGTAAGATTACAGTTTTACCCTTTATTTCCTATTTTCTTCTCAGGGCAGTTCTTCCTTGAATTAGGCCCTTCTCTAGGTTATGTGAGAGCTTTTATTCTCTTTCTTAGGTCAAAATGAGCTAGTTAGGGCTTATGATGATGTTATCATCACTTTCCAATCAAGGATTCAATGACCTTCTTCCCAGCATAAATTATGAAAAGTTCGGAAGGACTAGGGATAAGAACCTTGCAGCACAACAAAAGAAGCCTATCCTTATGTAGGGTAAACTAAGGATCTGCAGACTCTCAGAACCCACCTTAAGATTATAGAAGATTTACTCTACTTGTGTCTGCTTAATCCAGCTAGTTAGAAGGAGGGATTGAGGAGAAGGTTCTTCCTTTGGCTTGCACCTCCAGTTCCTAGTGTACCCCCCAACCATGGTTGTTTGAAGCCACTCCCCTAGTTAGACATCAGATTGATTAGTACAAGTAGGTTAATCATAAAAATCTCAAACTAGACCCCAAAAAGTGAATCAATCTTTAAGGCCAACGTCTACTTCATTTTATTTAGGCCTGGGATTGTAGTGCTTATAGAATGTGGTCGGCCCTTAAAATGGGTTATGCCCTTAGTGATCAATTGAGTATGTGTGAGTGCGTGCACAACCAGGGCTTTCAAGCAAGATTATTTATGATGAGTAGATTTTAGAGTTGAAGTCTTCCTTAAGTAGGTTTTAGGGTTTAGAATTAGGTTTACTTCAATCAAGTTTAAGGCAAACCTGGTTTTCAAGCACAGGTGAAGATCACTTTCCTTTTGAAATCAAAAATAAACTGCAGTTTCTAGTATTAACCTAGATTGAAAACACTAAGAGGAAGCTACTTGGTGAGTTGAATTTAGGTTGAGTGGTGCGACCCAAACAACTCAAGCAATTGGCCACAACTGCACCACTGAGTTAGGCACACAAAATGATTAACCTAGAATGATTTCTATACTTTTATGTGTTGATTTTTGTGTACCAATTCCACAGGTCAGAATCTAGTTTAGTAGAAGAAAATCAATTAGGTTCAGTGCCTGGAATGTGGGTGTATGTTGTGTGCATCTTGAATTACCCCACAAAAATATCTTTTTATTTTTTTTATATGAGAGGGTGAAATGAATATGGGTAGAAATCCAAACAACCAAACTAATCCTACGATTTATGCAAACACCTAGGTTAATTGGAATTTTAATTAATGTGATGAAATGAAATCTATGGAGGGGGAAGAATGGGGAGTTCTTACAATTGTCTTCAACTGCACTTTACTCCGATCTACCGCTTGATGATTCCTTGATACAGGTATCTACAAAATAATAGACACGAGATAAAGCAAATTAGAAAACAGTAAAGTACACGAAATGTGAAAAGAAGATTGAAAAATCGTTGCCTCCCCAGCAACGGTGCCAAAATGTTGAAGGTGGATAACTACGCATTCGCAATTGGATTTGAAAGCCCATCGTTGTAGTTCGAGTCGTGAAGAAATCCATTCAAGAAATAAAATTTATGCAAAAAATCGATAAGGAGATTTCGAGTTGAGCATAAGGAGGTTACGTCGATCTCAAAATCTGCAGTAATATTTTTTTGTATTTTTGTTTAAAGGGCGAAATAATCACAATGGAGGCAATATAAACAATAAGAGAGAGAGAAAGAACAATCACTTGATATTGAATAATGTTTTGACAACTAGGAAAGCGAGAAATGATTACACTAGAAAGTGGAAAATTGTTACAATTAGAAAGTAGGAAATTCTACTCTAGAAAGTAGAAAAAGAAGGGAAAGAGAAGTTATCATCCTCGACGATCGACAGGAGAATGAGCCAGACGGGACAATGCCTGGAAGACGAGGAATGGAGGGGGAAGAAGGAGGATGAGGTATGAGTAACGGGAATGAGGCAGCACATCATCATCGTCGTAGGATTCACTTCCAGAATGGGGGTGAAAACTTGGTTTTAGCTCTTGAGGAGCATCCCGAGTGTGGGACAAGCTTCTCTTAAGCATTCGAGAGGGAGAGAGGAGAAGGAAGGGATGAGAAATTTGTCGGGTAGGGGTGTCCTTTTATAGTTGCAAGTAGTGGGGTCATTTTGGACATTTCAACATCAAAAGCATTGATTCCGGACATTTAGTGATGGATTTATCCATTACTAAAGGCCTGAACATGGCCGACGTGCATGCACCTGCTCACCTGAATGTTTGCGCATGCACAGCCATCCAATCTACAGATCGGACGGCTAAAATCGCTCCTTGCCAGCAACGTGCGCCCACGTGCGATCGGGCATTCGCGCTATGCATCTGATCGCACGTGGGCACTATCACCTGATTCGTGCCACTCAGTGTCAATCATACGGTCGCACTAATTCACTAGTGTGCAGCAGATGTGGAATCGAACGCGCATCACGTGCTCCATCGCTGTGCTGTGGCGACGTCTTTGTCACGCGGATGAATTTATGCATTCGTGCGTGCAACCTTTGGATGAGCATCCAACGGTATAGATTAGTCCACCAAATGAAGAAGAGAAGAGCTGTGGTCGGTGCTGGGTGGCTATGATGGCGCCACATGGCACCTTATAGGATGTCCATCTTCTGAGTGTTGTAGATGGTACCACAGGTGTTGGATTGGATTAATTCTCAAGTCGTTAAGCTGTGATCGTCGATCCGAACCCATCTGTGTGGTCAGATTTGTCATTTGAGGTATAGATTAACACCATCTTGACTGTTGATCTTTAGGGTTCCTCGGTCTATATCTGATGTTTCAGATGTCCGATTAGGGTGATCTTGGACACGTTGAACTCCAATTGTCAGCCTGATCAGATCCGTTCCGTTGGATCTTCGATCCGAGGCCCCAATTAACAAGTTACCCTATTCTTGGTCATAAAAAGGAGACAATTACTATACAATTTATACAACCTAGCCTAAATGCATGATTATGCATGTTATGCACTATTTACAATGTATAATGCTAATGTGACACTAAGAACATGCATTAATAGACATTTTAGGCTAATCAGATGTATGCACATCAGGCACGTATGCTGGAGTTAAGTGAGCTTGAGGAGCTTCGTAATGAAGCCTATGAAACTTCTCAAGCTTACAAGCAACGTACAAAGGCATTCCATGATAAGCACATCATAAGAAAGAAATTTGAGCCCAACTAGTGGGTCAGGCTTTTCAATTCTAGACTTAAATTATTTCTTGGAAAGCACAAGTCCTCATGGGATGGGCCATACGTTGTTATCAATGCCTTCCCTGATGAAGTTGTTGAGATTCAGAACCCTACTTCTGCCATGAGCTTTAAGGTAAGTGGCCAATGACTTAAACCTTATGATACTCTTTCAGGTGGCCAAGTTTTGGATGCACTTGGACCTGAGGAGCCTGAGCTCCTCCCACTCTTCTCCTCAGGTGATATTCTTCTATGTCTTCATTTTTTTTTTTAATGAAGTCATTATCAGTCTTAGGCATGGGGGGATAGGATATAACCTAAAGATGTTTATAGCATTTAGAGATATTTAAATGCATTTAGGATAGTGCATTAGCCAAAAAAAAAAAGAAAATCTCTTGAGCTGAATTGGTTAGTCTCTAGCAGAAAATTTTATCAAGGAAGTTTCATTAAGGATGTTCTTCTTAAATTGTTTCTTAAATTTAGAATCCAATATAGTTACTTCACTTGCACGTAAACTGGGTAATGGATCTTTATAGAAAATCAATAAGCATTTTTAGTCTACTAAACCCTTGGATAGCTAAGAGGGAGTCAGGCATACTATCTTCCATTAGATCCACCTCACATTTGTGAGGAGAAAGTAGAGAGACTACTGGTGCGCTAAGTCTAGCACAAGGACTCTTAAGTTCTGGATAATTGAATGATGATACCTCAGAGTTAGGCATAGTTTTCCCTCTCTATTCCTACGTGCAAACATTGTGTGAATTTCTAAGAGTCACCAAATAAGGCAGATACATAGAGATTCGGTCTTAATAAAACTATGACAATGGTGGATGGTTACGACTGTCCTTCATAGTGTCCTCAGCTGGAGGATGGTAGTAATTTCAAAGGTTAGAAATACGATTGTCCTATCAATCCTTTCCCAATGATGAGAGTAGGCACTTCCACCAAATAAGTTACACAATATCCTCTTGACCATCATCATTCCTAATAATGCCTCATAAATAAAAGTATGCATCATTTTGTATTAATAGTTGAAAAAAAAAAGTGTCCGAATTTTAAGCTTCACCTTCTTGCCGTTTTTTCATTATATAACATTTTTTTTAGCCAACAACAAAAACACCCATTGCGATCCACCAAATATGACCCATACCTACTTTTCAGTATTTCTAATCACCCAAAAATTGGCTGAGGACTTCTGATGAGAACCTCGTCATGAGCCCTAGCAATCTCATTTTGACCTGAGAAAGTAAACAAAAGCTCCTACATAACCTAAAGGAAGGCCTAATTCAAGGGATTACTGTTCTAGGAAGGAAACATGAACTAAAGGGTAAAAATGTAATTTTATCATCATAGTACATCAACGGGATTTCTTAGGGGATAAACATAGGTCAATGAGACTTAATAAGGTTAAAAGTGGGATGGTTCAGTTAGAAAAGGGTTATTGCGAGATTTACGAATTAAATGACATTCTGTAACCCTAAAACAAACTCACTTAATTTTACAAGGTTCTGGTCAAAATAAAAATGAACTAAAACATCTAAAATTCATGGAAAAATATTTCCTATGGTTTAGAACCTTCAATTTGGCCTTTGGAACCTATTTTAACCTAGATAGTGTCCTAGCTTAGTATTTAACCTAATTTGGGTTTTTATGCAAAGTATCTTGCCAAACGTGATCAAACCTAAAATCCAACTTCACCATTGGATTCCTTACCTCCAAATTAGGTTTGTACCAAAATTTAGGCTTAAGGGAAGGTCATCTTGACATACTTCACAAAAAGGTCCACCTAATTACATTCCAGCCCCTAACTTTTGAAAACCCTTGCGTAGATCCCCCTAACTTCCTCGCCACCCTTACATTCAGGTCCCTCTGCCATTACAACGGAGGAATCCCACTCCGACAAGGATTCGAGGAGAGGATTTGAGGAGGATATCTCCTCGAATCCTCAGAGATCTCCCAGATTTGGAAGGGAGATTCTTTGAGGATTTCTCCATTATTTGAATAGGATCCCCAGATCTGATTCACACCAAATCTCTCGTGCGAACGCTCAAGAGATTTGGTTGTCTTGAGCACCTTCGATCTCTGGCGAGGCCTTTACGCTGGAAGACTTGCCTTCCAAGAACAAAGGGTTTGGCCAATGGCTATGAAAGGACCCCCGGTCCTTGACGCATCTTCCAAGCTTGATTTGGCCACAGATACCCTTTCAATTTCCTCCTTCCACATCTCTGGTCAACCGCCTGCAAGCTCCGATGATCTCTCCTCCCTCCTCTGATCGCTCTACCACCATACCAATGGCAAAGTTATCTTCGTCTCGTCCTTCCACATGGCGTCGTACCCGAGCATGGCTCTCCGACCTCCTCCTCATCACCGTCATCCTCACATCAGTGCTTCCTTCCCCGACAATGGCACATATAGGCCTCTCATCTCCTCTACCTCCCCTTCGTCCCAATACTAGCAGATAAGTTTTTCTCTTTCCACTATCTATTTTCCCCCAATTAAATTCAGCAAACACCCCTCGATAGCCACTGTCCACCTTCGTCTCCCTCATCTCCGACCGACCACCAGCGAGGCACATCCACTGCTTCGCACCTCCATACACCTCGCCAAACACCTCATCACCTCCACCATCACCCACTGATCACCTTCCGTCCATCCACTAACTGCCATCATCTCCCTAAATGACAGCCAAACAAACCCATAAGCATGGTCATAGTTCGACCTAGGCACGCATGCCTAGGCCATTTTGCACCACACCAACCCCCACCTCACCTTCACTGTGACATGGCAAAGCTTTCCAGATTATTTGACAGGGCCACAAGGCCGTATTTGTGTCATGCAAGTCTGAGCCCCCTTCCGCCATTGACGCTGAAGCAAGCAAGCTTGAAAAGAGCTCCAGGCCGTGCGCTCCAAGCATAAGAGCTCCAGGCCGTGCGCTCCAAGCATAAGAGCTCCAGGCGATGCACATTGAGTGCATGAATGTATCTAGCCTGAGAGCATACTTCGTGAGGCTCCCAGCTGCTCTAATTGCATAGACTTTCCTCCTACGGGTGCCTGCAGAAGCAGGTGGGACTTTTAGTCCCACCTCGTAAACTCAAGGGTGAGTGGTGTTACTTCAATTGATTTTCTATTTCTGTCTCTTCGCCTCAAGTGACACAGGGTAAGGTCCCTCGCCCTCAGACACTCACGCCTTGTCCACGATCCCTGCCTCTAAGGACCTGGCACTCGACCCGATTACCTAGCACTCCTCACGCACTACACCATGTTGGTGCGCCTAGACCCGAGCACGAGAAACCCGATCGATTACCTGGTTTTGGGAGAGAGTGCCTAAGAGCGAAATAGAGAGAGAGACGCAGAGAGGGTAAGGGTAGGTTTTGCTCCTATGTGCGTGTGTAGGGAAGAAGAAGAGGGAGATGAAGGTGCAGCCACAACCAAAGTTGAGGAAGGACTTAGCCGTAGAGGAAGACTGCAGAGGAGAAAGATAGAAGAAGAAGACAAGGAAGCCAAAAGCTAAGGAAAAGCCAAGCAGAAAAATAGGAAGAGGCAGAAGCAGCACAGTAGTAGAGGAAAGGAAAGACAAAGAAGAAAAGAAGAAAACTGCAAAATCAGAGGGAGCGGCCAAGTAGAGAACGAAAAGAGAAAGAGAAAGAAAAAATCAGAAGGAGAAGAACATGCCTTGCACTATAGCATAACCACTTAAGATGTCTGATTTTACATCAGACGTCTAATTTTTTGAGCTTATCTCTACATTGACATTATTTTCACTTCTTAATTTTGATTGGATTGATCATTGCCTTTCATTAAATTGAGAGCTGTGATCATAAGTTTTTGAATATCCAATTCCTCCTTGTGTTTGACCTCGGATACCTTGGTTTTCGAGTAATAAATTCTTATTTGTTTTCATGGTTATTTCATTTATACTGCAATGAACATCTTTTAAAACCATGATTTCTCCTCGTCAACATTTTGGCGCCGTTGCCAGGATGCAATGGGCATTTTAGAAACTTTGATCATAACCTCTGATTCAGTTCTGACTTAATCTCTCTCTTTTGCTGTGTTTGTCTCAGGGAAAGAAAAGGAAAGAAAAGCAACCGCACAACCACACCAAGGAACTGGTAAACTTTCATTAGCACTCTCTTTTAATCCCCTCAAAATCTGAAAAGGAAAAAACAAAGAAAAATCAATCTAGGGCTACCTGCTTCCATATTTAGTAATTCACCAAAGTTGCCTGATTTTCATTTCGACACATTTTGAATTGCACATCCAATTATGGTAACTAGGGCTAACACCATCTTGATTCAGCCCTAGATACCAATTTTTGAGGCAACTAAATTGGACCAACTAGAGCCAACCTAAGGACTGAAAAGCTAGTGTTTTTAGAGACACATCTTCTCTTAAGCAAAGAAGCAAATAATTCAAAAAGAGGTGTGCCTAGGCATTGTTTGAAAAGATCTATCCAAGAGAAACCCTAAGTAAATCAGGCTCTTAATCCATTTGAACCCTAAAAGAAAGGACCTAAAAGCTCTCAAAGGAATAAGGAGGTGAAGTTGATCCTTTGTGTCAACCAACCTTAAATTAGGTCACTTTTTGCACTCAAAAGACCTAAAGTTCAAGTGGAACCCTAAGCACATTGATCTTAACTAAAAAAGGTAGACATTAGAGGTCAAGGTCCCCATTTTGGTCTACCTAGAATCTCAGTGACAAGAGAGGTCGAGTGGGGGAAACCCTGTAACTCTTGGGGACACTCTACCGTGTGGGGGTCTTTGCGGGACTCTCCCTCTCTGGCTACACAGGCATTTCTCAAGTGGATGACCTTTTTGACTAAGGGGTATCATTTGCCCCGAACCTCTATAGTCACCCAACAATTTTTGGGTGTCTCGATTGGGTCCAGCACCTTTTGATCTCATGAAATCCTTCAATGCATGTTTGGTAGGAGGCCCTTAACACCATCCTTAAGACCTCTTTTAGAAATTCACTCTCGTCGAGGCCACGCCTCGATGCCCTTGTTCGTAGCATTGCACTCCTTGGCAGGCATGAGGAGGAGGGCCCACGGCTGAATGCGTTGTGCTCGGAGTAAATCGGCCAGGATGTGGGCTTCGCATTGGTGGCCGTGGTGTCGACGGAAGTGGCTAGCAACGGCTGTTCGGAGCCTTGGATGCTATCGGTGGTGGCTTGCGTGTGGGTGCGTATGGACGGCGGGAAGGTCTGTTGTGGCTGTGGGTGGCCTTGTGAGGGCAAGGTGAAGTCGATGGCACTGTTGGTGGGAAGCTTCATGGCGCGTGGTGGTGGCTGCACTTGGAGATGGATGGCCAGCGATGGGTTTCTTTGGCAAAGAAGATGAACAATGCAGTGTGAGGCACGCTGCGTGTGGCGGCAGTGCACGCTGCGAGGTTGCGCGCTTGCGCTTTGCACGCTGCGCGGTTGCATGACGCGCATGGCTATAAGGGCGAGGTGCCTGCAGGCATTAGTTGGTGTTGCAAGGGCGCGCGCGAGCGTGGTGGACAGGCTGGCATGTGGGCAAGCGAAGGCGCTGGAGGAGGGCTGCGCCTGCGGGCCCCCAGCTAGAGGGGGGTGCCTGCAGCGGTGATGGCACTAGAGAGGGGTGTTGAAGAGGCACTGTGCTTGCTGCTGCCTGTTGTGCAGCGCCTGCGGGCACTGGTTGGAGGGCGCAGTGGGTGGTGTGCACTTGCTGAGGGCGGTGAGCGCCTACGCCTGCAGTGGAAGGGAGATGGAAGGTGGTGATGGTCCACAGTGCAAGCGATCTTCCCACAGTGCATGCTCCTCTCACAATTGGGTTTCCACCAGGGGGAGAAGAAGATCGCCCGCTCCATCCCCCTCTCCTTTGCTCCCCTCCTCTTAACTCCTCTCTTCCGCCCTTCAAGGGATTTTGAAAATCCTTTCTAAATATGGCTTCATTTGTTGAGGGAGGGCGGCAGGAGATTAGATATTTGTGAGGGAGGAGTTGCAGCTGGCCGGAGGATGAGGAAGGGATTGAGCCGACTATTTGTTGGAGAAATTTATTCCCCCCTCCTTGTTCTTTCCCAATGTCGTTCCTGCAACATAAAAACATAAAATCATTACATATTAAGTTATAGAATGCGATAAAATAGATGTAAACTTAAATAATGACGCATGCAAACATTCTATAACTTAACGTAGTTATTAACAAACCTAAATGGTAGGATTAAAGTTAACTTAGGCGTAACAATAGTCCATTAAAATGGACTCATCAAATACCCCCATGCCTAAGATTTGCTAGTCCCTAGCAAAAATGAAAAATAATAGAAGTAATCAGAAGATTTCTTTTATTCTTATTTCAAAACTTTAGAGATCCATACAAATGTGATGTGATGATAGACTAAGTAACAGATCAATGTGAAAAGCCAATTCGCATTGAGAGTTCGTACTTTACCCATGGTAAATATTTCTGTCGGGATAGGCAACTACTTCCCTCAGGGATAAAGCAGAAGATAATCTGTAATTTGACCCTGGCTTTTGGCTTAGGTAGGAGATATCGAGTAGAATGGATTTGTATTTGGTGGCACACACTCATCTGGTGCTACATGTACTCTAGTACTACAAACTCTAGATTTCTATACTATTAGACAAGTCAACTAGGACAGAGGCTGAACAATTGTGCTCTCTTGATGTTCCTGGGTGCTCACTCTTTTTTTTCTTTTCTTTCTGAGATCACAAATCTCTCCAGATTCAGTAATTGTACTCACTGTTTGGTGGCCTCACATGCCATCCACATTTCAATTAAAGTCCTAATAACTCTACAACTAAGTTAGAGTCCTCAACGAATATTCGGGCGATCAGAAATTCTGAAAGGTAGGTATGGGTCATAATTGGTGGAACGCGATAGGTGTTTTGTTGCCTTAGAAATAATGTTACAACGACAACCCTTGACTCTTTTCTTTTTCTTTTTTTTCCTTTTTTTTTTTCTTTTCTCCCTCTCTTTTCTTCTTCTTCTTCCTTTTCTTTCTTTTTGTAATATAATTGTTTCTTCTTTATTAATCAGCACAACACTATACAGACTTTTATTTATGAGGCATTATTAGGGATGATGACGGTCAAGAGGATATGGTGTGGGTTATTTGGTGGAACTGCCTATTCTCGACACCGGGAAGGAATGGATAGGACTGGCATATTTCTGACCTTTGACACTATTACCCTCCTTCAGCCGAGGACTCCATGAAGGACGGTCATAACCATCCACTACAGTCGTAGCTTTATTAAAACTCAATCTCTGTGTATCTGCTTTATTTGGTGACTCTCAGGAATTCACACAAAGTACGCACATAGAAACAGAGAGCGAAAACTATGCTTAACTCTGAAGTATCGTCATCTAATTGTCTAAAACTTAAGAGTCCTTGCATTAGACTTAGCACACCAGTAATCTCTCTACTTTCATCTCACAAATATGGGGTGGATCTACTAGAAGACAGTATGCCTAACTCCCTATTAACTGTCTAAGGGTTCAGTAGACTACAAATGCTTATTGGTTTTCTTCAAGGATCCATTACCCAGCCTACGTGCACATGAAATAAATGTACTGGATTCTAAACTTAATAAATAATTCAGGAAGAAAAACCTCCAATGACAAAGGTATTTTGCTAGGGACTAACCCATTCAGCTCAAGAAAAGAGAATTTTTTTTTATATGCTAACTTAAATGCATGAATACCTCCTAAAATGCAAAATGCACCCCCCATGCCTAAATCCTACAATGTCCTCATTGTAAAATTAAAACAGGGGGAGAAAGGAAAGAAATCACCTGACAACGGTGTTATTCCGACCGCTGGGTTGCCTCCCAACAAGCGCTGCATTTTCTGTCAGCAGCCAGACTTAGAAGGAACCTGTAAGTCTGGTTCTAGATAGAAAAGGTTAGGCCCTAAAAATATACGTAACAGTGCAGGCCTAGAAAATAGGTAGCCACAGTTGTTGGCGAGCTGATGATGCAACGTAATTCCAAATGCTCTCCAGAAGATATGAAAATGGAGAAACTTGTTGGCTACTTTGGGAGGTCTACGAATAACAAAAGGAATATGAAAAGGGACCTCTCAAAATGGAATAAGTGGAGGATAACAAGGATCCTCCAGAGCAGGACGAGTTCTAAAAGATATAAACATTATTAGTTCAAACCCTTGAATGGCTAGAGTAAAAGTACAAGCATCAATCCACACTCTCCATTCTACCCAAGGATGTACTGGCCTGATATGTTCTCCGGAAAGAATGTACATGAGCAGAGATCTGAGCCAAGGATCAGTTAGGGAGTATAAGGGTTGTTTGTAGTGTTGGAAGGTAATGGTTAAGTCTAATGAGGGCTTAGTTGGTGCTAGGTTCAATTCCAAGAATGATTCAAATTGTGTATACTCCCTAACAATTGTAGACAACTTCAGGTTACCTTGCCTAGCATTAATGATCGGAGTCATATTTGAATCAAGGGTAGACTCCAAATTACAATTCTTTGATGGCAGGGTTAAAATATTAGAATCATTATCATTAAGGTCATCCCCGGATTCGTTTGGTTCACTCAAATTTTTGTTAGGGTGCACATGTGATTCATTAGGAGTTGGATCAATATCATCAATTATTCCTAAAGAAGGATCAGTCTTAATGTTTTGGAGCAAGCCTATATCACTGAATTTGTTATTCTTCTTGGGGTATAAATTCTCAATTGATGTGTTTTGTCCCCGAGAGTCTCCCATAGCCTTCTCACTATTTTGTTTTTCCTCCTCTAATAGCAACTCCTGTTTTGATGGAGGATGACTCTCAAAAGAAGGGAGGAATCTGGATTTCACCATAGTATTTAGATGCTCTGGAGGTAAATCCTTAAATAATAAATAATTCCCTTGTGATTCACTCCAGATTTTCAGTCCAGGTTCCTCTATTGGGGCATCCTCATCCTCTAAAATAGACTCTTCATATCCCTGAGACCAAAATTGATCATCCTCTATTCCCTTAGGGTCACCTTCATTGGGTGCATTTAAATCCTCAGGATGCTAAATGGTAGGTGTTGATGCCCTAAGTGGAGGGTTAGGAGTAGGCTCACTAAGGGTAGAATGGGATTCCACCAAATAATCAATAGGGGAAGTGATAGGAGCAATATAACCTTGACCTGAGTTGGTAGGGGTAAGGAGAATATTGCCTTTGGGGTCAAGGTCCTCAAGAGGTACCATCTTCCCTTGCTTTTGACTCCAATATAGCTTGGGTTTATAATCACTCCTCTAGTGGCCGTGTCTCATTGGGAGAGTCTATGTGATAGCTACATAAGACTGGATCCCTATAGCCATTGGTTTCCTCAGAATTATTTGCATGATCATGGTCGTATGGGTAGGGATCAGGATTATTGGGAAGCATGTAGCTAAGTTGTGTTATTTCTTCATTTAACTATTGACTATTCCTCAACATCTCTCCCATTGATTCCATCATTTCCTTTTGTTGTTTTTGCATTTCTATCATAAAAGAGGAGAGGCTACTATTATCAGGTTGGGGAGGATAGTCAATTTTAGGCTCTGGTTGCCTAGGGGTATCGGTCCACCATCGATACGGAAAATCATGAAGGGTGGGAGGGTTGGGTGTTTGCATGGAAGTAGGGATTTCAGGGTTGGAAAATCCCACTCCTAGGCTCTGTTCAAAAGTGGGAGTTATCAAGCTAGTACTTCTAGTATAAGAATAAGAATGATCCCATGAATTGTCAATGTACACATCAAAGGATGGATACGTTCGGGGCATGGGATCCAGATTAAAAGATGGGAAGTATTGACTCCGATAATCTAAATGATAGGTGTAAGGGTGATCCATTTTTTTAATAAAGACAGTTTTAACTCTCTCAGGATTTAGAAGAATTTAGAATACAAGCAGAAACTTCTTAGAGAGTTCTACTGTCAAAGCAAACATAAATTCAGTGGGATCTTATTTTTAGTAGACTGTAGGTCTTAGAATTAAATGTTCAGTTGGTGGCCAAACAAGTTTTGCAAAAAATTACGCATCTTAGGCCAACCTTCGTTGGTGCCTATAACCTACTCGCAAGGGATGGAAGTCTTGAATCAAGCCCACACACGAGGAATCGAAGAAACTTGGTGGATAGGCTTGTTGATTTCCGACTAACTTCCTTTGTGGTGCAAAAGAGGAGAGGTAGAAATTTATCTAGTGACCTTATGTGTGAGGTGCACAGTGTCTTAGGTGTGCAAACATATGATCATGTTTTGGTTTTGAAATTTCGTAAACAAGATCCTTTCACACATAATTTTAAGCCACAGATTTTAAGGTCCAACCTCTTAGTAGTCCAAATTTTTAAAGTGATCACTGAATTAATTTGATTCAAGCACTTTAGTGGTCTTAGATTTAGGTTCAATGTATATGCATGAAAGGTAATTGATGCTCAAGAGAATACATACCTTACTCTAGCTTTCTTCGTGCAATAATGAATGCAGTGCAGTAAAAATAAACTAGATGCTGCTCATTCAGTCCTAGATGGTCGTCCTATGGATATGCAGCTTCTAGTAGGCAATTCAATTTTTTTTTTTGTAATAATAATAATAATAAGCAAACACACCTAATCTAACTAACTAACAAACATGCAGTTCAAATAATTCAAATAATCATATAATCTAAATAAATGGTAACATGCTCCTAAAAATATGCCCCCGCATACAAGAGTAATAAGAAATAAAGTGGCACTGGGAACACATTCCCAAAAATACCCGACAAGGGTCCAAAAGACAGTAATTAAATTCTAATGTCTATCTAAACTAAATCTAACTAAGATCTACTGACTAAATCAAAAATAGGTTCCACCGTAAGCCTATGCGCATGGGATCAAGTCCCACGTGTTTCTATTGCTGGCCTCCAGGTGGCGTCAAGGTCCACCAAAAAGATCACCTCCACCATGTGCGTCCATCGCATTCGTCATCGGAATCATGCACATGAAGAGAACTAATGTCAATAATTCAGAAAAACTTTTAAAATAGCATCAAAATAATATAAAATTACCAAAAAAATTAATAGGCGTGTTTCCTCCCCGGCAACAGGGCCATTTGAAGGAGCAATCTTCATTTTCGTTGAAAACTTTAACATAAAATGATGTGTCATTGTATTTAATCGCGCAGTAGAAAATCTCTTTTCAAAACATTTTAGATTTCAGAATCTAACCATGAATAGTTAGGTCATCTCAACAGGGAGGAATTAACCTATCAAACAAGAGTAATGATGTATCAAGTAATCGGGAATTTCAACGGATGTGCATGTTAATTAGTATTCTCATTTCCAACATAAATTCTCAATTTAGATAATTAACCAAGAATCTAAGGGTGCACATGCAAAATCACCACTATGGAAATACCATAATTGCTACCTTAATACTGATAAGCGTCATCAAATTTATCTAAATCAGAACTTAATTCCCATAGCAAAGATACATTTAGCTTAGTCATGAGATGAATCTAATGTGATTGCGTGCAATTCCATTAAAGTTGATTGTCATTCAAGCACTTCTACCGCAATATAATATTAAGATAAATAGATAAATAGTAGCTTTGATAATGGCAATACTTGTAATTTTTAATAGTCTTTTTACTGTTGAAAAATAGAGCATTGCTCTCCATGGCGCGCACAAGGAGGGCCCACGGCTGAATGCGCTGTGCTCGGAGTAGATCGGTCGGGAAGTAGGCTTCACGTTGGTGGTCGTGGCGTCGACAGAGGTGGCTGGCAGCGGCCGATCGGAGTCTTGGATGCCGTCGGCGGCGACTTGTGCATGGGTGCATATGGATGACAGGAGGTCTGCCGCGGGTGTGGGCAGCCTTGTCAGGGCAAGGTGAACTCGATGCACTGTTGGAGAGAAGCTTCATGGTGCGTGGAGGTGGCTGCACTTGGAGATGGACAATCGGCGATGGGTTTCTTCGGGGAAGAAGATGAACAGTGCGGTGTGAGGCACGTTGCGATTGGCAGCAGTGCGCACTACGAGGTTGCGCGATTGCACTGCGTGGGCTGCGCAGTTGCGCGCTACACGTGGTTGCAAGGGCGCAACGGCTACGGGTGTTTGTTGGTGTTGCAAGGGTGCGTGTAGGCATGGTGGACAGGCTGGCATGTGGGTACACGAAGGCGCTGGAGGGGGGCTGCACCTACGAGTGCCTAGCTAGAGGGGGGGTGCCTGCAGCGGTGATGGCGCTAGAGAGGGGTGCTGAAGAGGCACGGCACTTGCAGCTGCCTGCTATGCAGTGCCTGTGAGCACTGGTTGGAGGGCGCGGTGGGTGGTGTGCACTTGCTGAGGGCGGTGAGCGCCTACGCTTGCAGTGGAAGGGAGATGGAAGGTGGTGGTGGTCCACAGTGCAAGCGATCTTCCCACAGTGCACGCTCCTCTCACAATTGGGTTTCCAGGGAGAAGAAGATCGCCCGCTCCATCCCCCTCTCCTTTGCTCTCCTCCTCTTAACTCCTCTCTTCTGCCCTTCAAGGGATTTTGAAAATCCTTTCTAAATATGGCTTCATTTGTTGAGGGAGGGCGGCAGGAGATTAGTTTTTTGTGAGGGAGATGTTGCGGCTGGCCGAAGGATTTAGAAGGGATTGAGCTGGCTGTTTGTTGGGGAAATTTATTCCCCCCTCCTTGTTCTTTCCCAATATCATTCCTGCAACATAAAAACATAAAATCATTACATATTAAGTTATAGAATGCGATAAAATTGATGTAAACTTAAATAATGATGCATGCAAACATTCTATAACTTAATGTAGTTATTAACAAACCTAAAAGGTAGGATTAATGTTAACTTAGGCGTAACAATAGTCCATTAAAATGGACTCATCAGTTGGTGCCACCTTTTGGTGTCCCTTTGACACCCATAACTTCCCCCCTTACATCCCTTAGGTGGCACCAACTCCCCTTAGCCCTAGGATCACCTAACCACCCACATCTTCCCATCTTAGCCATCCATCTCAAGAGTCACCTTAACCCTCTCATCCTACCCTATAAAAAGACCAACACCCACCACCTTACAACCCATCCTTGGCTAGTGAAATACCTCTCATATTCTACCTAAAGCTCACACCGAAGAGAGAAGAAGAAGAAGATTAAGAGGATACTCTGTCCCCTTGGTGCCATCCCCTCTTCCATTCTCTCTTGTGCCTATAGTTGGTAAACACCAGTTTATCATCATTCCTATGCCTTAAAACTGATCTAGCTCTTAGGGCTTTAGCTTCGCAAACAAGTTTTGAGGTTGCAAATAGGCATTCACTTAGGATAGGCATGCATTGAATTTTATTGTATTTTTAATATATTTACCTGAGTACCAGGGATAGGTAGAAAGTCAGATCCCGAAACCTTAGCAGTCAGGAAGGTAGAAGATGGTGGAGAAGCTTACATCAGTTGGCTCTCAGTTGGATCCTTGCTTCTTCTAGCTGGATCAACTCATCCTTAGCTACATTCAGCTTATCTTAGCTGAATGGTAGCTCTAGCTAGTTCATCTCAACTCTATTCAACTCACATCATTTGGATGGTAGCTCAAACTAGCCCAAGACAGTTGATCCCAACTCCATTCTAGCTTCTCTAGCTCAAAATAGTTCACTGGAAGCTCTATCTGACTAGGGCTAACTACTACCATCAACTAGCTAAGCCTAGTCAGTTGAAGAAGACCTCAACAAACTCAGGCTAGCCCTAGTCCAGCTCCTAGAGACTCAACTCAGCTCAACTTGGTTGAGTTGAGCCACTTGACCTAAGTAAGATAGGTAATCTCTGGGAACATGGGACATAGCTCACCTCTGCTTATTTCAGCAGAAGCCAGCTCATCTTAGCTTGTCTTGGCAGGTAGCGAAGAACAAGCTAACTAAGCCAGCTAAAGTAGTGTTGAAAGTGTAATGCACATTTTTGATGTGCGCAATACAATCAAACAAAGAAATTATTTTCTAAAGATAACGAGACTTGAGTCCCAGTCGTTCATCTCTGGGAGGAATTTGTTTTACTTTAGAATTCGATCTTTTACCGCTCTACCTTGTTTAAATTTGCATGCCGGTTTCCAATCTCCTAATTAAGATTTCACCACTTTTATTATAAACCTTGATTACGTGCGCATGTGTTAAATAAATCACAAAGGTGAATGTGTGAGTTTCTGTGCGCACGATTCTAGTGAGGTGGTCACTATGTACGGAAAATGTATCTATTGTTAGATTCTCTATTTTTTCAGGAAACGACATGCTTATTGCAGAATAGATAAACAATTGAAAACAGGCAACTCGAATCATGAAAAAAGAATGGCAATCATTAAGTTCATGGTGATTTCGAACATATAGAGATATATATAAAAATGCATTTTTTTCATTCATTCCATTAGAGAGTTGTTTGCTACAAGAACTATAGAGGAAAGCTTGTACATAAATGCTTAAAATGGAAATCTACCTACCAGAAAATGATCACATACAAGAATCTACGGGGGGATTTTGCATGCATCATTCGAGGAGAATAAGGACTATGCTACTAAGGAGTAATAAAAAGTAGTAAAACTATGAAGAGCATAAACTACTAAAATAGATCTAGCAGAACAAAAGGGCATTCGGGGGTGATCCCCGATGGCCTTGGAGTGGTCGGGAAGAGAATGAGGGATGGCCAATGTCGCTTCGGCTGGCCCTTGGGGAGAGAGAGGAGTGATCGAGCATCTCGATGTGGTGTCCCTCATGGCGGTGGTGAACTTGTGGTGATGGAGTGGCTAGCCTAAGTGGAGGTGGATGTGAATGGAGCCAATGGAGTGAATGGGTGCCAAGAATGTGAATGGGTGCAATTGGCCACCCATTGGGTCTTTTTGTGGACCCAAGGGCTTCTCCCTAGAGAGGTGTGGAACTCTCTAGAGAGTTTCCAAGAGTGGCCGGCCATATGGTTATGAGATCCAAAAAATGTGGATCTCATTTTGAATGCCTCTTGCTTGATAAATTTGGCAACCAAGAGGTGGCACCCCTTCAAGAGAGTTTTAGAGAACTCTAGAGAAGTGTGTGTGCATGAATGGGTGTCTTCCTGTGTGTGTGTGATCATGCTCTATGTGGCTAGGTGGTTTAGGTTAGGTCCTAAGGGGTTTAAGTAGGTGTATGTCTTGAACAAGGGTTACAAACCCTAATTACTAAGGGGAATTTGCAATTAAACTTAGCCTAAGTTTAATTGGGTGATTGTGAACCTAATTGAGAGTGAAATAACTCAATTAGTTTGGGTTTAGGTCAATTGGATTCTCTCTAAGTCCAATTGAACTTGTGTGGGTTGAGATCTAAGCTCAATTGGACTCAATGAGTCCAATTGACTTAGGTGAAGGTAATTCACTTTGATTTAAGTCAATTGGGTTTGGTGAGGACCTAATTAGGTCCTTAGGTAGGTCTAGAGGTGAAGTACTAGGGTTGGGACAACTTAATTTAAGTTCCTATGGGGTTGGGATTAGGTCTAGGGAGCTAGAGATCCAATATCAAGGCTTGAATCTCAAAACAGGGACTAGAGACCAATACCAGACATCCAAAAATGTGATCAGATGACTTATACTAAAAAATCAGAAGTGCAGACATCAGTTCTGGACATCCAATCTGAGTCAAG
Source organism: Thalassia testudinum (assembly GCA_037157565.1). Classification (NCBI taxonomy): domain Eukaryota; kingdom Viridiplantae; phylum Streptophyta; class Magnoliopsida; order Alismatales; family Hydrocharitaceae; genus Thalassia; species Thalassia testudinum. The sequence goes on from JAZHRO010000055.1 coordinate 48,146,875, forward strand.
GGGAAATCTAGGTTCTATTTTGGGTATTCTACAGAAATTGGAAGTCAGACAAAGTGTCTAGATGTCCAGTAACACTGCAGAAGTGGGTTTGAGGTGTGCGGGAGATGGCTAATGGTCTTCGACGTCCTATAACTTATCTGGACGTCTAGATAAGGGTTGGAACTAGGGTTTTAGGGCATCCTAGGTTGTTATGACATAATCTAGGGGTGGCTAAGGCTTGGGGAAGTCTCTAGGCTATCCTAAGGCTAGGATGGACCTAAGCTCTTCATATTTTATTGCTTTATTCCTACTTAATGGAATAGCAAACCTTTAACTCTTTTCCATCATTATTCTTTCGTCTAATCTAAGCCTTCTGCTCCATCTCTACTGCAACTCCTGTTATTCCTAATCCAGCTTCAGATCTTGCTCCAGATCCTGCTCCTGATCAGCTTATTGCTTGCAATTGACATAATGCACTTAATCAGCACATTATAACATTATTTCATGCATAGCTAAAGGAAAGCAGTATGGATGCAAACAATGCATATGCATGCATGAATTACCCTAACTTATGCTAAGTCCTAGCCTAATTTAGGTCAATTAAGACCTATGATTGCTGCGCAATCATACCCCCATGCCTAAATTTTGCTAGTCCCTAGTAAATGCAAGACTAAATTATTTACAGCAATGGTCCCTAGGGGACTGATTATTTTATCAAGTGTATGCCTAGAGGTTTTTTTCCTTTTATTTTCATCCTATGCTCTAGAAATCTAGACAATCGTGAAAGTGCACCTATGTAGCTTTTGCAATGGAGTTGAGTGAAAAACTGATTCACCTCTAAAGTCTGTACTTGACCCCTAGTAAAAATTTTAGCATGATAGGAGAACTTCTTCCCTCGGGGTATTCAAGATATTCTATGAATTTCACCCCAGCTTTAGGCATAGGTAGAGAATCCCTGAGGGAAAATATTATATATTTGGTGGCTCTCCCTTACTTTGTGCTGCATAGAGACTAGTATTACAGAATCTAGATTCCCAGATTACCAAGTGACTCAACTCAGAGAAAGACGAGAAAAAGTATGCTCCCTTTTGATTCCTTTGTATTCATTCTCTCTTTCTCTTTTTCTTTTTCTTTTCTTCCTTTTTATTACAGCTCACAGCCTCACTAGATTCACACATATGATCTGTATTTGGTGGTCTCACTTGGCATTAACACTTTAATTGAGTTCTCATAACCCTAACACTAAGTCGAAATTACTCAGCCAGTATTTGGCTGGTCAGAAACACAAGAAAGGTGGGTTAAGGTCATATTTGGTGGATCTCAAATTTATTTGGTGGTATTGCCTTAATGCAACTAAACTAAATATTCATTCTTTTTTCTTTGCTTTTTCTTCTTTTTCTAATTTTTTTTTCAATTTTTCTTTCTGTTCATCATTTTTTTCTCCTTTTCAAAATAACACAACTAGCACACATCCATGAACTTTATTGAGGAGGCATTATTAGGGATTGGTGGTACTCAACGGACATTGGGTGGCTTATTTGGTGGAAGTGCCTACTCACGGCAGTGGGAGAGATGGATAGGACGGTGTATTTCTTACCTTGACATCAACACCCTCCTTTAGCCAAGGATTTCATAAAGAATGGTCGTAACCATGCACCTTAGCCCTAGTTTTATGAAAACTTGCTCTCCACGTATTTTCCTTATTTGGTGGCTCTCAAAATTTTGTACAAAAATGTATACGTAGGAACCGAGAGCAAAAACTATGTCTAATCTCAGAGTATTATCACCTAATTATCTAGGACTCTGGATTCCTTGTACTAATCTTAGAGCTCTAGTACACTTTACTTTCATCTCACACTATTTCGTGGATTTTTGGAAGAAAATCTGCCTAACTCCCAAAACACTATCCAAGGGTTCAATAAAAGAAGTACTGCTTCTTCTCGACAAACTAAAGATGTTTATCAACCTTCACAGTGAATCCATTGTAAATTCTACGTGTGTGTGAAAAGTTGTACTGGATTCCAAATTACAGGAATCAACTAGAGGATAAAATCCCTAATACATTTTCTTAATAAAATAATCTTATTCATGAATGCAATATGTATATATGCTATAAACAAGTGACCTCTTATATTTGTACATCAAGAAATTCCTGTATCGGGTTACATTCACCTTGACCCTAAATTTAGAACAAGAGGTGAGCGAGTGAGTCGGAAGTGGCTATTGCAGATGATTTCTAGTTCCAATGTGAGCATTGGAGGTGGAGTCGGTTCTTTTATTTAAGGTGCTCAAGTACGTTTTACATGTAGCTTTGAGATTTTCCTAAACGTTGGCAGAAAAATTTTTTAGTTTTGTTGTATCTACCCCATCATGCCTAAGTTCTTGCATGTCCTCATGCATGAGTATCAAAGAAAATAAATACTGCAGGGAGAGAAAGGGTAGAAATCACCTGGAATTGCTCCTGAAAATATACATTCAGCACCGGCCAACCTGTTAGCATGCAATATACAGAAAGAAAATATGCTTAAAGAAAAATATGCTATGTATAAAGTGAGTTTGCATAAGGTGAAGGATGAATGTGGGGTAGATGCTGAGTTTAGCGCCTCCAGCTGGGTGAAAACTCACTCAGATGTATCAGTTCTAGCACAGGAGCCAGTCAAGATTAAGAGAAAGATATGCTCGTATGCTCCCAGAATCAGTGGTCCAGAGATGCGAACTAGCTGATTGTGCACCCCTACTCCAAAAATTCTAGCTATAAGAAAGTGTGGAGTGGGTATGGGCTTCAATTAGATCACGGGTAGGCCTGAGTCAAAAATGGGAATAGGAGTAAACTCGAGGGTGGGAATCTGCCGATCCATGTGCACGTGAGTTCCCGCTGAGTCGCTCCCTGTGGAATAATCTGTTGTGACTGTGTTAATGGGAAACCCGTTAGCTGTGGTCACGTCTTCCTGCAACAATAGGGGCGATTCAGTAATGTATGGATCAGGATAGCTGGATTCAGGGGTGCTGTGGTCAAAAGCACACCCTAAATAGTCAGATCCTCGGGGAGATATGTGTAGTGCAGTGGTTTTAGTCCCGTGTGGATCGAGGTCCAAGAACCCTGATAGTGCAGATGAATGAGACATTGGGTCATCACAAAGGAGCCCAATGTTGCCACAGTATGTCGAATCTTCGTCTTCACCATCCTCCTATATTCGATCACAGTCGAAGTTCTTTGCTGCCTTGAATATGTCTAGTCGAAGTCGCTCGTTGCCTAGGGCTATCTCCATACACCCGGATGCACAATCAATGTTCACTCGAGCTGTCACTAGAAAAGGGCAACCCAAAATAATTGGTGCATCTCGGAGATTAGGAGGAACTTCCATATCGAGAATGAAAAAATCTATCGGAAAGCAGAACCCGTAGACTTTCACAATCATGTTCTCAACCACCCCCCTCGGTGTTTTGATTGGTCTGTTACCCAAATGAATCGTGACTGAGGTGGGCTTCAACTCCCCAAATCGAAATTGATCAAATACGGCAGTGGGAGATAGGTTGATGGACGAACCCAAATCTAGAAGGGCCTGATCAAATGGAGAATCCTGCAAAAAGTAGGAAATGAGTGAGGTACCAGGGTCTTTCTTCTTCGGCGGTAGGTTAGCTAGAATCACGACGCTAGCCTCTTTCAACAGTACCGCCTATCGTTCAATTCTCAGCTGTCGCTTTGGGGTACAATAGTCCTTGAAGAACCTAGCGACAGTGGGAATGTGATCGATTGCCTTGAGGAGGGGGACCTGAATATGTACTTCCATGAACATCAATTTTATGTCCTCAAAATTTCGCGTGTCCTTTCCCCGTACTGCATTCCCTATAAGAGCCTCAGGAAAAGGGGTAGGAATCTCAGGGTTAAGTGGCCTCTTACCCTTATCTACCACAGGTGGCTCCTGAGATGATGAAGGAGTCGAACCTGCCTGCAGCGAAGGGTGGGAAAAATCAGGACCTGCCCGCCTATGTGGTGGATCGAATATATTTCTTATGCTCCTCAAAGAGACAACATGTGCATCGGCTTACTGTCCATGAGGTGGTTGGGGAGCGGAAGGGGCAGAACACGTGCGGTTCTGCAAAGGCGGCTGGCCTTGGGCATAACCGGGTGGTGTAGGAGGTGCCTGTCTTTGCGGTGCCTGAAACCTAGGTGGGGAGCCTTGGTTCTGCACATATTGAGGATTCGGGAAGGGTTGGGAGGGAAAGGCTCCATGAGTCCTATGCTCCTGCAACAGCTGGTTATGTGTGTTCTATATGGTTTGTATACGATCAGCCATCGCCTTCATAATCTTCAACCTATCCTATGTTGATTTCCTCATTGATTCTTGCAGCTCCTCTTTCAGTGCCTCCAAAGGGTCAACCCACTTTAGAGGGTGGTTGGCGGCTTGGTGCAGCGGCTGGTATAAAGAGTGGGGTTGCTGCAGATGTGGGAATGGCTGCTACCTATGGTACGTGTTTTGTGCATTCTCGTATTGCCTGGTTTGGTAGTGTGGATCTTGATGTGGTCTCTGTGAATTACCAGACTCGGAGAAGTTTGGATGCTGGTTCCAACTAGGGTTATATGTCTCTGAATACGGGTTACTATGCCCGTATCCTTGGATGGCACTGACGTCCTCATAGGCCGAAGATGTCTGAGACGTATAACCTTCAAGGGGATACGCATTATAATCTGCGGGTGGTGCATAACCCTGGTCGTAGGGTGCCAGAACTGGATTATTTATGGGATCCTGATATGTGGGATCTCGTAAATATGGAGAAGATGCATCCTAAGTGAGTATATTAACTCGAGCAGGAGGGGCTCGAGGTGCATAGGAGGGTCTTGAGGCGGTAGAGCTCAAGTCAAATTGACCCTGACTAATCTGGTCAATCTTTTTCTCGATTAGGTTTATTCTATCCAACTGCTTGACGATGATATCCATGTCAGCTCGAATAGACTCGGTGTGAGCCTCGTAACACCAACTCGTTGCTGACCAGGCCGCTGGAACCGGTTCATGGTTGCAGCATTCGTCGGGTTCTCCGCTAATGATTCAAAGAGCTCAAATGCGTTGTTCTCGTCTTTTGCGAGGAAATTCCCGCTACCAGATGCATCGGCCAGATACCGATGTGTGTCATCCAGCCCATGGTAAAAGATCTGAGCCAGGTGCCATCTAGGTATACCATGGTGCGAGCATTTTCTGAGAAGGTCGTGAAATCTGTCCCAAGCTTCGTGTAACTTCTCCATAGCTCCCTGGAGAAAATCGGGATTGCACGCCACATTGCATTTGTTCGACCGATTAGGAGGAACTTTTGTTGGAATTCACATCGTAATTCCAACTAGGTTGCAATTGGCTTCCTAATAGTCTTGAACCAGTATGAAGCTTTGTCCTTCAGAGAGAATGGGAAAAGCTTCATTAGAACAATCCTGAGATCGATATTCCTGGGTTGAATCATTTTAGCGAGTCGTCTCAGTCCTCAAGGTGCTGGAATGGATCTTTGGTTGAGTTCCCATAGAAATGAGTGCTGATCAACCCAATCACATTGGGCTTGAGCTCAAACACGTCTCTGCTTGTGGGAATTCTGTCTAAAGGTGCGACGATTTGTGCGGCTGGGTTGTAGAAATCCCGTAGTTATTCTCCTCGCGGTAGGTGCTGCATCCTGTCAAGTGCCGTCAAAATGGGATCCATGCTCTGCTAATGCCTCTCCTCGGATTCGGCTACCCGGGCTTCCAGATGAGCCATCGGGTCCAGATTCTTGATATCCTGGCCCAGTCTAGGTCTAGGTCCAGGTCCAGGATTTACCATGGTGGCTCTGGGAGTAGAAGAAGTAGGGGTAGAAGATGGTTCAAGCGAGGTGACTCGCCTCCTTGGGAGTGGTTCCCAAGGTCCAACCAAGTGAGGTCTAAGTGACCTCCTTCCTTGCATACACCACCCAACCCCTTAGTTGGTGTAGCCAACCAGGACAGGGCTAAGGCCCTGTCAGTCAAATGGTCTTTATGGATTAGGTGACCAGATTTTTCGTTAGAAGTCCGAATTCCTGAAGAAAATTTCGTCGTTCGACCGACTGAAAGTGATTCCCGCCTCTCAGGCCAACCAAGCCAGTCTGGTTACAAGGGGACTAAGGGGAAGGTTCTTCTTTTGGCTTACGCCTTCAGTTCCATTAACCCCCATGCCGCAGTCGTTTGACACTACCCCGCAGACTTAGTCACCATGTTTGGCAAGAGAGATTGCAAACACCCAGTAGTATGACAACGAATTTCGGTTGATTTCGTGTTTTACAATTGATTTTAGCCCATTTTCTTTAGTGGAGTTTTCTCTTGGTGAGTGGCCCACAAGGTGACCAAGCTCACCAGCTAAGTACTAGACTTGATTAAGTCTAGGTTAGCCCAAAGTGTGATCTCTATGTAGTAACCCTAAAGATTCAACCTAAGGTTCATGCACTTCTAGGGTTTGTTCTATTTCAACAAACCACAAAAGTAACGCTCATTCTCTGTAAATAATTGGAATCCAATTAACTTGAAATTTTAAGAGTAGATTTCTTTTTCAATTAGTTTTCTAGATAATATTTTTTTGAAATTTTTGCTATTTCAACCGAAGTTTTAGGGATTTTTGAATGTCAAAGGGTCAGATCTGGAACTTTGACCCCTGATCAGTTTTTCATTTTGAAATAGTATCAATTGACCTTCAAAAATTTGGGAAAAATATGGACAATAAAGCCAATTAGATCAGATTTCAAACCCCATCACTTTTAGTCAAAACAAATTCACGAATTGCTCGAAATTACTTTTTGAAATTTGAAAAATCTTGAATCTGGGCAGTCTGACCCCCGTGCACTTCAAGAATTTTTAAAAATTTTATTCTTAGAAATCTCTCAAAGGAATGGTGGCATTTGAAAGGTTGTTTGAAAATGAACGTTTGACCCAAATTAAAAAATTTTTTGCTAGCTAATTTTTTGGCAATGGAATTTTTAAATCAGACTTGAAATCTAGCCGAAAATTAGAAGATGGTGGATAAGGTCTTAAAGAGGTTTGAGTTTGAAATCTAAGCTTTCCACCAAAAAAAAAGTTTTTTTTTTCTTTCAAAAACTTTTGCAAAATTTGTCTTCTTTTTCAAAAAATTTTTTCAAAGGATTCAAAGAAAATATCTTTTTTTCTTTTACTTTTTTCTTTCAAACTAACCTAGGATTCAAAAAGAAACCTAACTAGACTTTTTTCTTTTTTTTTTATTTTTTTTATGAAATTGAATAATAATTTTTCTTTTCTTTTTTTTCAAAGGAACTTGCAGAAAGTAAATATACTCCTAGGGTTCAAAAAGGAAACCTAATCTAAAGGGGAGATGATGTGCACCTGATTTTCTTCTTTGCCGCGCTCATTGTGTGCGTAGATCCCATTTTTCTTCCATGTTGTCCAGCACATCAAAAACAAAGTAGGGAGAGATTTGTCAGTGATAGTTTAAGAGATCAAAATTAAAGAAAATGACATTGCCTCCCCAGCAACGGGGCCATTTATTGAAAGCGTAATGCACGCTTCTGATGTGAAAAGCATCATAGTATAGCACGCAATATGATCAAACAAAGAGATTATTTTCTAATGATAACGAGACTTCAGACTCAATCGTTCATCTCTGGGAGGCATTTGTTTTACTTTAGAATTTGATCTTTTACTGCTCTACCTTATTTAAATTTGCACACCGATTTCCAATCTCCTGATTAAGATTTCACCACTTCTGTTATGAATCTTGATTATGTGCGCATGTGTCAAATAAATCACACAGGTGAACATCTGAGTTTCTGTGCACACAATTCTAGCGAGGTGGTGACTATTTAAGGAAAATGCATTTATCACTAGATTCTCTTTATTTTCAGGAAACGACATTCTTATTACGGAATGGATAAACAATTGAAAATAAGCAACTCGAATCACGCAAAATGAATGGCAATCATTAAGCTCATGGTGATTTCAAACATATAGAGATATATATAAAAATGCATTTTTTTCATTCATTCCATTGGAGAGTTGTTTGCAACAAGAACTGTAGAGGAAAGCTTGTACATAAATACTTAAAATGGAAATCTAGCTACCAGAAAAGGATCGCATACAAGAATTTACAGGGGAATTTTGCATGCATCATTCAGGGAGAATAAGGACTACGCTACTAAGCAGTAATAAAAAGCAGCAAAACTATGAAGAGCATAAACTACTAATCTCGATCTAGCAAAACAAAAGGCCATTTGGGGGTGGTCCCTGATGGCCTTGGAGTGGTTGGGAGGAGAATGAGGGATGGCCAATGGAGCTTAGGCCGGCCCTTGGAGAGAGAGAGGAGTGATCCAGCATCCCGACGTGGTGTCCTTCATGGTGGTTGTGAACTTGTTGAATGGTTTTCTTTTTGCGAATCGCTACGCTTACGTGTTCGGTTTTGGAAAACCTGTCGTTGTAGTTCGAAAGCAAAGAATTCATGTTCAACAAATAAAATTTATACTGAAATTAAAATTCCAGGTCGAACACAAGGAGGCAGACGTTTGATTGAAAAACTATGCCTTTCTTTTTATTTGTCATAGAATAATTCAATTTAAAACTATCTAATTATTTACAATAAATAGAAGAGAGAGAGTGAGAGTAAGAGAGAAAGAGAATATTACACAGAGAAATCAAAATGAGATGTAGAATAAATAAGGAATTTTTCGTTGAAGAGATTGTTCATTACAACTAGAAAGCATAAAACAATTACTCTAGAAAGCGATAAATTTGCTCTAGAAAGCATTAAAAGAACGGAGGGAGAAATGTCCTCCTCGACGGTTGCTTGGAGGACGAGTAGATTAATCTAGAAAGTAGTAACTCTATACTAGAAAGTAGTAAAAAGAATAGGGAGAGAGAAATCCTCCTCAACGGTTGCTTGGAGGATGAGCTGGACGGGACGACGCCTGGACGAAGGAGAACGAAGCAGGACGAAGGAGGACGAAGCAGAAGAACGGGAACGAAGCAGCACGCTGTCGTCGTCGCGGGATCCACTTCCGAAGGGGAACGAAAATTGGACTTTATCTCGCGAGAAGCATCCTGGGTGTGGGACAAGCTTCTCTTGAGATTTGGAGGGGTAGAGAGGAGAAAGAACGGATGAGAATTTCGTATGGAGGGGGTCTCCTTTTATAGTTGCAAGGAGTGGGAGCAAAATGGACATTACAACTTCAAAATAATAAAAGAGCGATCTTTAGTGACGGATAAATCCGTCACTAAAGCCCCCAACGTGGAAGTCGTGGTCGGCTCGTGCATGCCTCCTCGCCTGCTCGCACGCTCAACGGCTTGCGCACGTTCGCCGCTTTCCAGCCGTCCGATCGGAAGATCGGACGGCTTAAGATGCGTCCGCACCCGCTGCGTTGCGCGCCCACCCGCGCGTTTGATTGCACGTCTGATTGCGCGTCCAATCGCGCGTCGACGCTATCGGGCGTGCGCGGCCGTCCGATCTCCATCTGACGCTCCACCCGCGCCCAATCGCCGCACCTTCCAGCCCCTCTCCACGGCTCGAACCCGCGCCCTGCGCTCGCTAAAGTGCGCTCGACCACTGCACTATGGGGTGCGGATGGTCGAGCGGACACTTTTAAAAGCGAGCACCCACAGCCGTTGGATTAATATCAAACGGCGGAGAGCGATCGGGCGTGGGGCCTTCACAAGATGAAGCAGCCATTTGGGCTGCTGAGATGGCGCCACGTGGCGCTATCTTGTCCATCCATCTTCTGGAAGTTGTAGATGGTGCCACGGATGTCGGATTGACTCGATTTTTGTGTCGTTGGGCTGCGATCGTCGATCTGAATTCATCCGTGCGGTCGGATTTGTCATCTGAAGTGTGGATTTTCACCATCCTGGCCCTTGATCTTCTAGGGTTCCCCAGTCACTATCTGATGCTACGGATGCCTGATTAGGGCGATCTTGGTGTCGTTGAACTCCAATTGTCTCCCTGATCACATCCATAAACTTAGATCTTTGATCCAAGGTCCCAACAAAATGTTTTCCCTGCCAAAGCACATAAAAGGAGACAATTAACCTCCATTTTATTCAAACTACTTTAAATGCAAGATGATGCATGTTATGCAATATTTATATCATGAAATGCAATCCTATGCTTAAGAACATGCATAAATAGACATTTTAAGTAGCGTAAATGTGTTTACATCATACCTGTTGAACGATTACGAACCTACGCTAACGTGTTCGATTTTGGAAAACCTGTCGTTGTAGTTTGAAAGCGAAGAATTCGTGTTCAACAAATAAAATTTATACCGAAATTAAAATTCCAGATCGAACACAGGGAGGCAGACGTTTGATTTAAAAACTACGCATTTCTTTTTATTTGTTGCAGAATAATTCAATTTAGTACTATCTAATTATTTACAATAAATAGAAGAGAGAGAGAGAGTAAGAGAGAAAAAGAATATTACACAGAGAAATCAAAATGAGATGTAGAATAAACAAGGAATTTTTGCATTGAAGTGATTGTTCATTACAACTAGAAAGCATAAAATAATTACTCTAGAAAGAGATAAATTTACTCTAGAAAGCATTAAAAGAATGGAGGGAGAAATGTCCGCCTCGACGATGGCATGGAGGACGAGTAGATTAATCTAGAAAGCAGTAAATCTATACTAAAAAGCGGTAAAAATAATAGGGAGAGAGAAATCCTCCTCGACGGTTGCTCGGAGGACGAGCCGGACAGGACGATGCCTGGACGAAGGAGAATGAAGCAGGACGAAGGAGGACGAAGCAGAAGAACGGAAACGAAGCAGCACACCGTCGTCGTCGCGGGATCCACTTCCGAAGGGGAACGAAAATTGGACTTTATCTCGCGAGAAGCATCCCGGGTGTGGGACAAGCTTCTCTTGAGCTTTGGAGGGGTAGAGAGGAGAAAGAAGGGATGAGAATTTCTTATGGAGGGGGTCTCCTTTTATAGTTGCAAGGAGTGGGGGCAAAATAGACATTACATCTTCAAAATAATAAATAAGGGGTCTTTAGTGACGGATAAATCCGTCACTAAAGCCCCGACGTGGCCGTCGCCGCCGCACCCACGCGCGCCCGCTCTGCTGCCCGCATGTGTAACGCCTACGCACGTCCGCGAAGTCTCAGCCATCCGATCGCGAGATTGGACGGCTTAAAATCGCCCCTTCACTGCTACCGCCCGCCCGCCTGTGCGTGCGATCGCACGTTCACGCGCGGGTCCAATCGCGCGTCGGCGCTATCGGGCGCGCGTGGCCATTGGATCGCGATCGTGCGGTCGATTGGAGGCGCGCTACCGCTCCAATTTCTGCGGGGCGCGGTTCGAACTCGCGTCCCTGCTTCGCGTTAGAGCGCTCGACCGCTGCGCTGTGGTCGCGTTTGTGTCGAGCGCTTGACTTCAGCGCGGGCGCGTCGCAGCCGTTGGATCGAGATCCAACGGCGGAGAGGAGACGGGTGCGCGGTCTTCACAAGATGCAAGCGGCCGTTTGGGCTGCTGAGATGGTGCCACGTGGCGTCATCTTGGTCGTCCATCTTCTGGAAGTTGTAGATGGTGCCACGGATGTCAGATTGACTCGATTTTTATGTCGTTGGGCTGCGATCGTCGATCCGAATTCATCCGTGCGGTCGAATTTGTCATCTGAAGTGCGGATTTACACCATCCTGGCCCTTGATCTTCTAGGGTTCCCCGATCTCTATCTGATGTTACGGATGACTGATTAGGGCGATCTTGGAGTCGTTGAACTCCAATCGTCACCCTGATCACATCCATACAGTTGGATCTTTGATCCGAGGCCCCGATAAAATGTTTACCCTGTCCAAGCACATAAAAGGAGACAATTAACCTCCATTTTATTCAAACTACTCTAAATGCAAGATGATGCATGTTACGCAATATTTATATCATGAAATGCAATCCTATGCCTAAGAACATGCATAAATAGACATTTTAAGTAGTGTAGATGTGTTTACATCAATACCCCCTTGCCTATCTTTTGCTAGTACCTAGCAAAAACTATATGTTATTTATAAAAGAATTTGGTTAGATTATTTGGACTTGAGTTATTTTTCAATCACTAAGAAATTATCTACTTAGGAACCGAACTTTCAAAGACACAACAGTTCCTGGGTATCAGCAAAAATGAACACCGCCTCAAGCCCTCGCCTTATTAAAAGAAAATTTTCTTTTTCTCTTTTTCTCATTTCTAATTTTTTTGATTTTCAAATTTTTGGGTTTAAGAGTGGCTTTCTACGGCCATTCAACTCACCCAAAATTTGATGAGAACCCTAAGCTTTAAGCATCTTATTGTGATTTTGATAGACTCGTTGACCGGCAATTAAAACGGACTTCGGATTTCTATGTATTTTGGTGACCTAAAAAAGACTTCTGCCTAAAGGTGTATCTTTACAACCGGTAGCTTTCTCCCTACTTTTATTTTTTTTTACGGGGTCAACACAAGGGTGAATCCAGTGTATATCTCCCTGGTTTATTTTACTTCTCCGCTTCTTTCCAAGTGATTTGGGAATTTTTTTTTAGTGCATTTTCTGAGCTGGGTTCTGGACAACCGGTGGATGAGCTGTTACCACTGACAACTTGCCAGCAATACTTGTGCGGCGAAGTGTGGCTTATTTCTTTTTTTTTTTTTAAATAGGTGGCTTCCCTGGTCTAAGATTTACGTAAGGGCAGGAAAAAGAGAAAGGTCCAATGACTGAGCTCTAGACAACCTACCTATGGGCTGTTACCCACGATAACTTACCAGCCATATCACCCTAGAAGGTTCATTAGCTGCCCAATTTCCGTTAGAATCGTCGAACAACGAGTCAGTGCAAAGAAAGTGTGTAGATGCTTAAGACTCAAAATTCCCTCAAATTAGAGGGCGAGTTGATAAGTCGTGTACTTATCACCCAAACTTATTTACTCCGATTACGAAAGAATTAAGATGGCGAGGACTCGAAAGACTAATCCACATTTTAGTGGATACACAGGCTGATTAAGTCCAAAGACCTGAAGGGTCTTTGTGTTCAAATCATAATGTAGTATTTCCTAGGATTGAAAATTTTCTTAAACCTAAATTCTCTTTCCTAATTGCGAAATTTTTTTTTTTAAAAAAAAATAAAAATAAAACAAATCTACGGAGTTGACGAATGAATTCAGAGATGAATATCCACCCCCCCATGCCTATCTAATGCAATGTCCTCATTGTATTAAAAAGACATAAAACAGAGTGGAAAAGCGAAGAAAGCACCTAAATTGCATGAATGTCAGGTCCGCTCCGAGATGAAAAATTAAAAAGAACTGTATATGTGCTGAGTTTAGTGCCTTCAGCTAGGCACACTATACAAAGAAAAGAAATGAAGAATTCACAAGTGCAAGTCAGAATTAGAATAAATAGAAGAATCCTTCGACCTGTCAACAGAGGTCCATAGATGTGGACCAGATTGTGGTGCAGACCCACACCCCATAATCGAGAATATCTTAGGTTCTGGATAAAAATTACCCAAAACCTAAAATCAGAATGTAAGCGGGGTCGGGCCTGCGATTTCTGAGGATGCAACCCAAGACCAAAAAGTTGGGTTACAGAGAATTGAAGCTCAAAAGGATAATCATTGAATGTGTGCTTGGGTTTGCCATCCTCGAGACAAATGTCGTAAGGGTTCTGATTTGATGGTTTCAGGTTAAAAGGAACCCTTCGACTCAATCTTCTATTTCCTCCAAAATTGACTTCCCAAATCAGAACTTCCCAGCTCCTATTCTCCTCATTCAGCTTATCAAATTCCCAGACCTCTTGTATATTCATCACCCCGTCTGAAATCTCCAAGTCTAAATGATGTGGCAGAATCAAAATTGACTTGGGTCTAATTATCTCAGAATTAGAATCATCAATAAGCTCAACAGGGTGTAACTGATAATCAGGGCATTGAATTGATTCCTCCAGAAAATGCGATTCTGGATCCGTAATGTGTGCCCTAATAAGATCAGTTTCCTCAGTTATTGGGCTATCAAATGATCTATCAGATTCCTCAGGCCCAATCGTCTCACAGAAATCGTGTTCAGAAAACTCGCGTGAGACTTCGCAACTTGAATCTTCACCATCAGGATCCGTATCAATGTATGTCCCAAAATCAGTTGTCACTTTGTGTTCCAAGGAGACATACGTTTTCTCGTAACCCAGCTTAGGGATCTCAGGTGAAGAAATCAGATCATCCTTAATTGGTTGTTTTAATTCAATCTGGTTAGCCTCGTAACACGTGTCCCCCCAACAGGTGCCTGAGCGGGTTCTTTCATTGGCTTTCATGAAGAGGGTTCATCCTGGGAATTATTTCAAGATTGAATCAAAGCAATCACGAATCCCATCCTCAATTTTGCTAATTTCCCAAGTAGAAACTCACCAGGGTTCATATCCTTAACATCCTGGAGCCAATCGAACAAAGACTTATTTAAATCACCAATCATTTCAATCAGGGGCTCCAATCTCTCAATGCAAGGTATTGGCTGAACTTCTAAAGATTGTATGATATTCGTCAAGTTAGCCAAAACCTTATCTTGAACCTGGTTAACCTGAACCAAATGAGTTGGTTTAGGGTTGGGCGGGTTTGACATCAATGCAGAGGAATTAAGGAATTGAGATTCGTTATACCCTTCCTGATAATAGGTCATTTCAGATTGTTGAAAAGATGGTGATGACCTAAAGGCAGTGAAATCAGAGGATGGGTAAGGATCGGTGTATCCTTCTTGATTGTAGATCGTATTAGGTTGTGCATGAAAGGAAGACGATCTATAATCGATGTAGCTCTGAGAAGGATAGAAATCAGAATAAAAGTGTTCAGGGTTAGACCCTAAACACGGGGGTTCGGAATTGTATCCCCAATCCGAATTATCCCAACTGACTAATGGTTGATTACAATATGAGTTGGGATAATCGTCATGTTGAGGATAATTCACAACAGGAGGGAAAGAGTGGGAATGCGTGAAATCTGTGGAAGGTTTCATGAAACACAGGAGGAAGAAAGGTACCCTGCAATACAAACAATCAAACCTGTCCTTAAATAGGTTAGCCTACAGACCTACAGACTCCCAAAACCCATCTTGAGATAAAGGAACGATTTGATCCACTTCTATCTGTTCAATCCAACCAATTTGAAGGAGGGACTGGGGAGAAGGTTCTTCCTTTGGCTTGCGCCTTCGGTTCCTAGTGTACCCCCAGCCGCGATTGTTTGACTCTGCTCCCCTAGCTAGACATCAGATTGAACAGTAGAAATAGACTAATCGAAAATAATCTCGTTCTGGGTTCTGAATAGGAGTCCAATCCTTAAGGCCAACGTCTACTCTGTTTTATTCAGGGCTAGGTTTGAATGTGCTTTGGAATGTGATGGGCCCTTTAAATGGGTTGTGCCCTTAATGATTGATTGATTTGTTTGTGCGTGCACAACTAGTGGTTTTCAAGCAAGATTATTTTTGATGTGGTGAATTTTAAGGTTCAAATCTTGCTTAGTAGCTTTTAGGATTCAACTTTAGGTGTTTTCAAACAGGTTTCGTTGGCACACCAGGTTTTGCAAGTACAGGTGAAGATGTTTGCTTTTAAAGTTTAAAAAGAACGTTGAGTGTTTGGTAAATCCCTAAGAGTTGAACCTAATAGGCAGCTACTTGATGAGTTTATTTTATTTGAAGTGGCGCGGCCCCAACAACTCAAACAATTGGCCTGATGCACCACTTAGTTAGGCACTCAAAAATGGTTAACCTAGAATAATTTCTACCCTATTATATGTTGCTTTGTGTGTACCGGTTCCACAGATCAGAACCCGGTTGAGTAGAAAACAAATCAAGTTGATCAAATGCCTTGAATGTGGGTGTGTGTTGTGTGTTTGTTGAAAATTACCCCACAAGATTTTCCTTTGGTTATTTTTTCTTTTTATGAATGAGGGTGGAATGAATGTGAATGGAAATCCAAACAACCAAACTATTCCTAGGATTTATGCAAACACCTAGGATAATTGGGATTTAGATTTAATGTGGCGAATGAAATCTATGGAGGGGGAAAGAATGGGGGATACTTACAAAACCTTCCGCAGCACTTTACTCCAATCTACCGCTTTTGCTCATCTCAAAAGAGTACCTGCAATAATAATAAGAAAGGAGAATAGTGAAGTAAATGATTTGTAAGTTACAAAATGCGAAGAGAAATCAAAGATCGTCGCCTCCCCGGCAACAGCGCCAAAATGTTGAACGATTTTTTTTTTGCGAATCGCTACGCTTACGTGTTCGATTTTGGAAAACCTATCGTTGTAGCTCGAAAGCGAAGAATTCGTGTTCAACAAATAAAATTTATACCGAAATTAAAATTTCGGGTCGAACATAGGGAGGCGGACGTTCGATTTAAAAACTATCTAATTATTTACAATAAATAGAAGATAGAGAGATTAAGAGAGAAAGAGAATATTACACAGAGAAATCAAAATGAGATGTAGAATAAACAAGGAATTTTTCATTGAAGAGATTGTTCATTACAACTAGAAAGCGTAAAACAATTACTCTAGAAAGCGATAAATTTACTCTAGAAAGCATTAAAAGAATGGAGGGAGAAATGTCCTCCTCGAAGGTCGCTTGGAGGACGAGTAGATTAATCTAGAAAGTAGTAACTCTATACTAGAAAGCAGTAAAAAGAATAGGGAGAGAGAAATCCTCCTCGACGATTGCTTGGAGGACGAGCCAGACGAGACGACGCCTGGACGAAGGAGAATGAAGCAGGACGAAGCAGAAGAACGGGAACGAAGCAGCACACCGCCGTCGTCGCGGGATCCACTTCCGAAGGGGAACGAAAATTGGACTTTATCTCGCGAGAAGCATCCCGGGTGTGGGACAAGCTTCTCTTGAGCTTTGGAGGGGTAGAGAGGAGAAAGAAGGGATGAGAATTTCGTATGGAGGGGGTCTCCTTTTATAGTTGCAAGGAGTGGGGGCAAAATGGACATTACAACTTCAAAATAATAAAAGAGGGGTCTTTAGTGACGGATAAATCCGTCACTAAAGCCCTCAACGTGGGCGTCGTGGCCGGCTCGCTCGCGCCTCCTTTCCTGCTCGTGCGCTCAACGGCTTGCGCATGTTCGCCGCTTTTCAGCTGTCCGATCACGAGATCAGACGGCTTAAGATGCGTCCGCGCCTACTGGGTTGCGCCCACCCGCGCATCTGATTGCGTGTCTGATTGCGCGACCAATCGTGCGTCGACGCTATCGGGCGCACGCAGCCGTCCGATCTCCATCTGACGCCCCACCTGCGCCCAATCACTGCACCTTCCAGCCCCTCTCCATGGCTCGAACCCGTGCCCTACACTCGCGAAAGCGTGCTCGACCACTACGCTATGGGGAGAGGATGGTCGAGCGGACGCTTTTAAAAGCGAGCGCCCACAGCCGTTGGATTAAGATCCAACGACGGAGAGCGATCAGGCGTGGGGCCTTCACAAGATGAAGCGGCCATTTGGGCGGCTGAGATGGCAGCACTTGCGCTATCTTGGCCATCCATCTTCTGGAAGTTGTAGATGGTGCCACGGATGTCGGACTGACTCGATTTTTGTGTCGTTGGGCTGCGATCGTCGATCCGAATTCATCCGTGTGGTCGGATTTGTCATCTGAAGTGTGGATTTTCACCATCATGGCCCTTAATCTTCTAGGGTTCCCTAGTCACTATCTGATGCTACGGATGCCATATTAGGGCGATCTTAGAGTCGTTGAACTTCAATCGTCGCCCTGATCACATCCATACGGTTGGATCTTTGATCCGAGGTCCCAACAAAATGTTTGCCCTGTCCAAGCACATAAAAGGAGACAATTAACATCCATTTTATTCAAACTACTCTAAATGCAAGATGATGCATGTTATGCAATATTTATGTCATGAAATGCAATCCTATGCTTAAGAACATGCATAAATAGACATTTTAAGTAGTGTAAATATGTTTACATCAGAACTCATGGAGATGGAGTGCCTAGCCGAAGTGGAGGTGGATGTGAATGGAGCCAATGGATTGAATGGGTGCAATTGGCCACCCATTGGGTCATTTTATAGACCCAAGGGCTTCTCTCTAGAGAGGTGTGGAACTCTCTAGAGAGAGTCCAAGAGTGGTCGGCCATATGGTTATGAGATCCAAAAAATGTGGATCTCATTTTGAGGGCCTCTTGGTTACTAAATTTGGCAAGCAAGAGGTGGCACCACTTCAAGAGAGCTCTAGAGAACTCTAAAGAAGTGTGTGCACGTGAATGGGTGTGTGTGTGTGTGTGTGTGTGGTCGTGCTCCATGTGGCTAAGTGGTTTAGGTTAGGTCCTAAGGGGTTTAAGTAGGTGTATGTCTTGAATTAGGGTTACAAACCCTAATTGCTAAGGGGAATTTGCAATTAAACTTAACCTAAGTTTAATTTGGTGAGTGTGAACCTAATTGACAGTGAAATAACAGAATTAGGTTGGGTTTAGGTCAATTGGACTCTCAATAAGTCTAATTGAACTTATATGGGTTCATATCTAAGCTCAATTGGACTCAATGAGTCCAACTGACTTAGGTGAAGGTAATGGACTTTGATCTAAGTCAATTGGGTTTGTTGAGGACCTAATTAGGTTCTTAGGTAGGTTTAGAGGTGATGTGCTAGGGTTGGGACACCTTAATTTAGGTTCCTATGGGGTTGGGATTAGGTCTAGGGAGCTAGAGATCCAAGATCAATGCTTGAATCTCAAACCAGGGACTGGAGACCAGTACCAGACGTCCAAAAATGTGGTCAGATGACTTATACTCAAAAATCAGAAGTCCAGACTTCAGTTCCTGACGTCCAATCTAGGTCAGGGGGAAATGTAGGTTCCGTTTTGGGTATTCTTTAGAAATTGGATGTCTGACAAAGTGTCTGGACGTCCATTAACACTGCGGAAGTGGGTTTGAGGTGTGAGAGAGATGACTAAGGGTCTTGGACGTCCTATAACTTATCTGAACATCCAGATAAGGGCTGGAACTAGGGTTTTAGGGCTTCCTATGGTGGTGTGACCTAATCTAAGGATGGCTAAGGCTTGGGGAAGTCTCTAGGCTATCCTAAGTCTAGGATGGACCTAAGCTCTTCACATTTTACTACTTTATTCCTACTTAGTGGAATAGCAAACCTTTAGCTCCCTTACATCATTAATCCTACATCTATTCTAAGCCTTCTACTCCAGCTCTGCTACAACTCCCGTTATTCTAGATCTAGCTTTAGATCCTACTCCAGATCCAGCTCCTGATCAGCTTATTGGCTGCAATTGACATAATGCACTTATTTAGCACATTATAACATTATTTCATGCATTTCTAAAGGAAAGCTGTAAGGATGCAGACAACGCTTATGCATGCATGAATTGCCCTAACTTATGCTAAGTCCTAGCCTAATTTAGGTCAATTAAGTCCTATGATTACTGCGCAGTCAGGTAGCTCCTTATAGCTCTCTTCAGCAGCTACTAGATCCAATACAGCTTAAAGGCAGCTCCTCCTCAGCCCACCTCCAAAACCATAATGCCCTCTACCTCCTTTTCCACTCATCTACTGGCTAAGCTAGCTTAGGTTAGATTGTTTTCCTCCTTGGCACCAAAACCTAACCTTAAAACCCACTTACCTAAGCTCCACCAAATTGCCCTAAACCTAGTCCACCTAAGCTCCCCTATTCCCACTCCTTTTTGGTGCCAACCTTATATACCCCTTCACCCATTTCCACCACCAAAGGGCACCACCATTTTGCAACTGAAACTCCTTCCATAACCACCATCAAAATGGTGCAAATGAGGCATGCTTCGTAAATTAAAATTAGGGATTTGGAGGACCCATCATCGTAGCTCTCAAAACGCGTCTATCAGGTAAAATTTATAACCGAAACTTGAAAAGTGAGTCTCGGGTAGAACACGTCGAGGCGAATGCTTGGTTTTGAAAAATCCACGTTTCACATTTATTTGTTTTTGTCATTTTTGTCTTTTTTAAGTTTTTTGTATTTTTAATAGGGTAAGAGATCAAGTCGATGAAATCTAGCTAATCTACTTGCAAACTAGAAAGAGAGAGATAGAGAGAGAGAAACAATCATCTATTTATGAATAAATGTTTGTTACAACTATGAAAGTGGAAAAACTGCACTACGAAAGCAAAAAAGATAGAAAGAGGTGAGAGAATTCCCCTCAACGGTTGCTCGGAGGATGACTCGCTTTGACATTGTTGGTTTATTCTACTTCCCCGCTTCTTCCCTAAGTGTTTTGGGAATTGTTGTGCATTTTTCTGAGCTGGGCTCTAGACAATCGGCCAATGGGCTGTTACCCATGACAACTTGTCAGCCATACTCATGCGGTGAAGTGTGGTTTTATTTGTTTATTTATTTATTTTTCTCTTTTTTCTATTTTTTTTCTTTCCTTTGTTTTTTTTTTTTTTGCTAAGTAGGTGGCTTCGTTGATCTAAGATTTACCTAAAGGTAGTATGAGGAAAATAGTCTTGTGGCAAGGCTCTAGACAACTGGCCAATGAGCTCTTACCATCGACAACTTGCCATTCATACCACCATTGATGGTTCATTTGTTACCGAATGTTCGAAGAAACCACCAAAAAGTGAGTAAGTGCAAAAATTGTGTAGATGCTTAGGCTTGAAGTCTACTCAAATTAGAGGGCGGGTTGATAAGTTGTATACTTATCACCCCAATTTATTGACCAATTTAAAATAGAATTACTTGGTGAGGACTCAAGACTAAATCCACATTCAAGTGGACACCCAAGCTAATTATGCCCGAAGACCTGAAGAGTCTAAGTGTTTAGGTCCTATCGTATCATTTCCTAAAGTTAATAACTTCCAAATGCCTAAGTTCTCTTCTTCCAGATTTCATTCTTTTTTTTATCTTTTTGAATTTTGATTTTTTTTAAAAGAAACTGAAAGAAATTCTATGGAGTTAACAAAATGATTTTAGGAATTAATTATGCACCCCACATTCCTAAATGATGCAATGGCCTCATTGTAAAAATAGAGACATGAAAAGGGAGAGTAAATAGAATATCACCTGAATACCGTGAAAATCCTATCAGCTCCACAGAGAAATAAAGACATCAAAAGGACTGAATAGAATATCACCTGAATAATGTGAAAATCTGATTAGCACTGCAGAGAATGTGGAATATAAACACGTGCTAAATTTAATGCCTTCAGCTAGGCATAACATACATACAAGGAAGAAATTGAAAATTCACAAGTGCGAGTTAGAATCAAAATCAAAAGATTAATTCTCTAACCCACCAGCAGAAGATGTCCATAGACGTGGACTAAGTTGTGGTGTAGACCCATGCCACAGGGTCGAGTGGTTCTAAGGTTCTCGATGAAAATCACCCAAAACCTAAGATTATTAAGCTTGCGGGGCAGTGCCTACAGTTTTGCGGTGTGCAACGCAAGACCAAAGTGTCGGACAATGGTTAAAGATGGTTCAATAGGTGTGGGTGTCCACTTAGTGTTTAGCCCAGAAAAATAATCAGTTATTTATTGGTTGGGTTGCTGATAGCGATTTTTACGCGGTTTGTTAATTAGGTCATTGTAACGCACAAAACCATTCAACTCTTAAATTTATATTCCTAGATAGGGGAGTATCTACGGCCGTCCAAGGAGGCCAAATGTTTGCAAAATTGATTCTCTTGCTTGGAATACAAATCTCAACTTTCTTTTTGGTATTTTTCAATATATCATTTTTTTTTTGTTTTTGAATTATGGCAACATGCGAAATTGTGGTGGGAAAGTGACTTACACTTCAAATTCAAAATACTACTTCTAAGTGGCAAGTAGAGCCACTTCCTAAGCTCACTCTAGGCAAGTGGAGGCCTAGAATAATTAGGGAGAGGGAGTGAAGAATGCTAAAACCAAAGTAATTAGAAATGCAAATAAAGAAATTGCAAAGAAGGCAACTAGATAAATGAAAAAGTGTTTTACAAAAAGGCCTAGTAGAGGAATGCTTCTACTACTAGAAAATTGCAAATAAGAAAAGCAAACTCAAATCCTCTAGATAGATGGTGAAGAAGAGGGCTTCTTGCTCCAATCTTGGTAGCTCCCAAGCTTGAAAAGAGTCCTCCAACTCCTTCCTTGCTGTGCTTCGCCAAGGTGATGTCCTCCAAGGCAAGCCCTAAGGGGGCGTGCTCTAAGCTTCTCTCCAAGGGAGGACATCCACCCTAGGTCCTTCTCCTTTGCCTGGCTATCCTCCTTGAAGTCGCAGAGTCCTCCTCCTTGGCGTGGCCCAAGTTGAAGAGAGTGGGGAGAACAAGGCACCAAAAGGGCAGGTGATGTGCCCCTTTAATCTCCTTCTCTACTCCTTCTTCTTGGCCGTAGGTGTAGGTGGTATAGGTAGCAAAATACACTAATGGAGGATGCCCTCAAATGGTGGTAGGCGGTGGGTTTTTATAGAATAGGAAGGGGGCTAAGGTGACTCTTGGAATGGAGGGTTAAGATGGAGAGATGGAGGTGGTTGGGGATCCCATGGATAAGGTTAATTGGCACCAACCCAAGGGACACCTAAGGGGTGGTTATGGGTGTTGACACCCCTTGATGTTGGCGCCAAAATGGCTTCTAGAAGGGGGTCTAAGTTGGCGCGAAGAAGGGTTCTAGAAGGAGGGGTAGGTGGATGGCTAGGATGGGTTGTAGGGTTAGGTGTATGGTGGATGTGGGGGTGGATGTTGGCGCCAAAAAGAGGGGTAGTTAGGGTTAGGTTTTGGTGCCAACAATGGTGCCTTTTGGTGGTGATAATGGGGTGAAGGGGTGGCTAGGAGGTGGCGCCAACTTGAGTAGGGTAGCTACCTTAGGTGGGTTTAAGTTGGTGGAGCTAGCTAGGGTTGAATTTTAAGGTGGAGCATGGCCAAGGAGCTGGTTTCTAGCTAAGCTAAGCTAGCTTAGCTAAAGGGGGAGTAGAGAAAGAGGTGTTGGAGCTAGAGTTTAAAGAGACGACCTGAGGAGGAGAAGTCTTGAGCTGGAACTGGAGCTGGCAGCTGCTGAAGAGGCTGGCATGGAGCTACTCTAGCTGGCTTAGCTTGCTAGTTCTTTGCTAGCTGCTAAGCCAAGCTAAAGTGAACTGGCTTCTACCGTAGTGAGATGAGGTGAGCTGGGTCTGGTGCTCCCGGGGAGGATCGAGCTGGTTGAGGCAGTTAAGGTAGCTTAGCTCAACTGAGTTGAGCTAAGCTGAATCCCCGAGAGCTGGACTTGAGCTTCCTAAGATAAGATGAGTTCTTCTTCATTTGGCTGGAGTTGAGTGGAGCTGGATGTAGCTGGGTCAGAGTTGGGGTGAACTCCTGTCAACTCAGCTGAGCTAGCTAGAGCTCCCTGTGGACAAGTGGGAGCTGAGATGAGCTAGATTCAGCTAAGTTGAGCTGGATCTGAGCTGACTTGAGCTAGGGTGAGCTAAGATGAACTCTCTTGAGCTGCCATTCAGCTGAGATTAGCTGAATGGAGCCGGGATGAGCTAACCATTGTTCAAGTGAGCTAGGTTCCAGCTATGGTGAGTTGGATCAAGCTAAGTTCTAGCTAGTCTGAGCTTCTCCTTCACCATTTGCCTTCTTGAGTGCTAGGATTTTAGGGATCTGCATATCTGTTCATCCCTAACACTCACAAAAACATATAAAAAAGACAATAAAAATGCAATGCATGCCTAACGTAATTTATGCCTAAATGCAGCCTAAAAACCCATTTGCGGAGTAAAATCCTAAGAGCTAGGTTTGTTTTAATGCATAAGAATGATGATAAACTGGCATGTATCACACCCCCATGCTTATCTTTTACTAGTCTACTAGCAAAACTTCAACTTTTTAGAAAATGGAATTTTTGGGAAATCTAATTTTTTTCGACTTTTGAGTAGAAAAGGAGATTAAGGGACCTTGGTAGAATAAAACACAGGTGGTACGGGATTTTTTTTTGGATCCAACCATTAGACAAAAAGGGATCAATAGATCCCCCAGAAAATTCACAAATTAACCCTTTGTTAATTCAGATGACTTGAAATTTTTGTTTTTAGGTTTTTTCTGGCTCATGAATCTAATTCGCAACTTGCAAAATCCTTTAAAACCTTGTGTCTGTGCTCGTGAGAAGCCAACATTTATAGGGGCGTGTTAATTTATTTATTATTACTTTTTTTTTTCTCCCCCATGCTTATTTTTAGCATAGTCTTACAACAGATGTGTCGGGATCATCATTCCCGTTACCATTCCTCGAGGGGCTCTGGTGCCAGTACTTCGGGATAGCACTGTCCATGACACCACCCAGGAGCTCACAACCCCAAAACACGATGCGGTGTAAAGGGGCGCTCCAAGCAAACTCAAGCTCTTGCTCCGACACTATATGTAGAGCACCATCCAAGACACTTGAGCTGCTAAAATGCACTTTAATGCTCCGTCTAAAGATATGAAATATAGATATGGAGCAGTGTCGAGGTGGTAACATGTTGACATCGCGTCCTCAAGGGAGGCATTTTCCTCCTTCTCAGTGGTGGGAACTCAAACCAATGATCCGCTTTAGACTTTTACTAAGTCCAAACAAGGGAGTTTTTCAAATTTTTAGTTGTTTCTAAGTGTTGGCTTGTGTGTGAAAGTTGACACAAGAAGTTTCTCAAGACATGAAAGTTTTTAAATCAGAAACTAAGTCAAATACTTTCCGTATTACAAAATAGGATCAAGTCACCTGGACTATCATGAGTTCAAGTGGAATTTTAGAGAAGGATATCTGATCTAGTCTAAAAATAGACCCTGAAATTCTATTAATCAGATCCATATCCTCATCCTTGGTTTGTTAAAGATTAAATCCCACTGTACCAAATGTGAATTTTTGAACCTTAGTCCCGATTTCAAAATTTTTCCTCAAAAAGTATTCAACATTTTTATTTTTTTGGGTATGCAAGCAGGAAATAAAAAAAATGCATGTTTTTAGGTTTTGAAAATCCTAAATT
Organism: Thalassia testudinum; assembly: GCA_037157565.1. Lineage (NCBI taxonomy): Eukaryota > Viridiplantae > Streptophyta > Magnoliopsida > Alismatales > Hydrocharitaceae > Thalassia > Thalassia testudinum. The sequence goes on from JAZHRO010000055.1 coordinate 48,171,763, forward strand.
GATCGTCAAATTTAAAAATACCCCCCCATGCTTAAGATAAGCCATGTCCTCATGCATTAGGAGGGAAAAAGGATCACCTTAGTAATGAACGGTCGGGTTTAGGATGATCAAAACTTGGAAAAAGAAGAAAGAGAAAAGGAAAGTAGGAAAAAATGATGGGTTACCTCCCATCCAGTGCTATCTTTTACGCCATTCAGCCGGGCATGAAGGTATGCACGGAAGATAGAAAATCATGTAAATAATTGGACACTTGGATGCCCGCAAAAAAGGCGTCTTCTGCTAGATCCCTAGAAAATTGATTAGAAGCAATATTGGGATCAAAATTGGATGGAAAATAATAAGTGTAGCCTGAGTCTGGCCATGGTTTTAAATCAGGTTGTATGCCAAGCTTGGGCGGGGTTGGTGGCAGGTCCGTAATAAAGGAGTCGGAGAAGGAATAGTGAGGATTTGGTGAAGTTAGTGTGGAAAAATTAGGTGCGTGAATAGTGGGTGGGTTAGGGTGCTTAGGGTGTGTATCAGGAATAAATTTAGGGTCAAGACAAGTCTCCAAAACACAGATTTCGCCAACCACTGATTCTGAATCAGATTCCTCAAAAAAATTGTGGTTGGTAAGGGTATCTATTAACATTGTCTCCTCCACCTTATTGGAAATTTCAGTATCTGAGTCCTCAAAAAAGTTATCATCATGGAATCTCCTGGAGGATTTGAAAATATCTAAAGTGAGAGTTTGGCCTGCACAAGTGATATCCATTTTGCCTGTGTGGCAATTGATATTTGCCTTTGCAATGGCCAAAAAAGGGTGTCCAAGGATTATTGGGGAGTCCAGTAATGATTCAGGTACCTCAATGCCAAGAACCAGAAAGTCTGCAGGGAAGACACAATTCTGGGCTTTGATCAAAACATCCTTGACAATCCCACGAGGTTTGATTGTAGATCGGTCGGCTAATTGCAGGGTAACCTCGACGGGTTTTAATTCACCAATCTGAAATTCTTCGAATAAACTCGTGGAAATAATATTAACTGAGGCACCAAGATCAAGGAGGGCACGATTAAAGGTAGTGTCGTCAATAATTACAGAAATTAAAGGTGCTCCGGATCTTTCTTCTTAGGAGGCAGCTCACTCTGTATGACAGAGCTTACTGTCTTCGAAAGATGCACCTGTCCTAGATTTTTGGCCTGCCTTTTAGGAGTACAAATCTCCTTCAAAAAGTTGGCATAGGCAGGTATATATTTGATGGCATCTAGGAGAGGAATATTGATATGAACTTGCCCAAATAGATCCATGAGTTCTTCTGTAGTGGGCTCAGATTTCTTTTTTTTGTTGGTGGTGGGGTAGAGAGCTTGTGGGAAAGGGATAGGAATCTTGTCTTGAGATTTTTGTATTTCTTTTTCTTCCTGATGCGAAGGTGGGGAGTCAATTTGCACAGGTATTTCACCAGGTTTGTGTGAAGGCCCGGGGTCAGTGGTGGTTTTCCCACTCCTCAAAGTAACTGCATGTGTAGTCGGATTATTATTTGGAGGAGGTGGGGGGGCCTGTGATTGCTGAAACTTGGGCAGCTACTGAGGTGGTGGATTAGGAGGAGGCTGATTCGGATAGTGTGGAGTTCTGCCCGTATAATGGTTTCCTTGATGATTAGGGTTGGGCATGGGTTGGGGTGGAAGATGTCCAGTAGGTCTTTGCGTGGGAGTAACCCCAATCTAATTGTTCAGATTTTTGATGGTGCGGGTTACTTCCATCATTTTTGTTTGCATTTCCTACAGGGTTCGCATCATCTGGGCATTGATGTCTTGTTGGGATGGCCCAGGATGGAAGATTGGGTTCGACCCATACCCATTGAAATGATATGGTTGGGAAGAAACTTAATTATTCCAAGAGTAGTTCGGGTAATTTTTCCAATCGGAAGAATTTTTAAAGGGCTCCTGGATGGCAGAAATATTTTGAGTGGGGTTAAGATCTGGATAGTTGTAATTCCCTAGTGAATCATGGGCAACCTTAGAATAATCAGCAGCAGTAGTGTTGAGATTGTGCAAATTTTCTCTTCGTGGAAAGTTAGGTTGGGTTAGATGTGGGTGTGGAGCTTGGGTTGATGTGGCCAGTCTTTCCTCAATTTTATTTTGATTAATATGCATCTTGTCGAGTTTTTGAGCGATCAATTGGAGATCATCTTGGGTGACGAGGATAGATTGAGTGCCTATTTCATAAACACCGAACTGCAGGTTTTGGGTTATGCAAAATGTGTTCATGGAAGCTTGATTAAATGAGTTTTCACTCATTTCTTCAAACAAGTCGTAGGCACTTTCAGCATCTTTATTTAAGAAGTTGCCGCCACATGAGGCGTCGACAAAATGTTGGATTTGATCTTCTAATCCATGATAGAAGATTTTCATGAGCTGCCATAAAGGAATCTCGTGGTGCAGGAAACTTCTGAAAAGATCTTGAAATCTTTCCCAAGAATCTTGGAAAGTCTCACTAGATTTTTGGTGAAAGGTCGTAATAGATCTTCGCAAGGAATTCGTACGACCTATGGGAAAGAATTTCTTGAGGAAGGCGCTCTTGAGCTGAGGCCAAGTTGGGATGGGTCGGCCAATGGTCATGAACCAATAAGCGGCCTTATCTTTAAGAGATAATGGAAAAAGCCGCATCAGCCATATGTCTTCTTGCACATTTCGGGAACGGGTTGTTTGTGCAAGAAGAGTCAGTTCTTCAAGGTGGCTAAAAGGGTCTTCCCTAGGAAGGCCATGAAAGTGTTTAATTAGGTTCAGGACTGCAGGCTTAATCTCAAAGTCCCCCTCTGGTATGACCACCCTTGGTTGTTCCTCATAATAAGACGAATCATAGAAATCTTTTAGATGAATAACAGGTTGCTGACGGGGTGGTGGGTGTGGCCTTGGATTGGCTAGGTTTTGAATGTTCCTAGTCAATGTTTGTTTATTGGAATTTAATTTATTAATCTGCTTAGCCATCAATTTTAAAAGATCAAGTAGGGGGTCTTGATGTTGTGTTTGGGGCAACTCAAGATTAGGGAGCTCCAAGTGTGGGAAGTTGAAGGTGGGTGGGTTTTGGGTGGAATGGTTAGAATTAGGGTTAGTGGTGGTGTTAGAGGTAAGGTTAGAGGTGGAAGTGGAAGGGTCAGTGGACCTATTTTGTTGAGTTTCCATTTTTTTAGGAGAAGACAGAAAAAGTGGTCCTTTTACGCGGGGGGCGAAATCAAATGGTCCTTCCAAGTGTGGATTTTGAGACCATCGCCCGTGCATAAAATGGAAGAACGGGAGGGGAGGAGAAGAGAAAGAGATGAGAGAAAGTGTGCAATTCAAACAAACAAAACTAGACCTAACTTAAGTGTGACTCCCAAAAAATAAACCTAAGACTTGGTCTATATAGGAAATAAGTAGTCAATAGTGAATACCCGTTCTATCAACAAATCTAGCCAAGTTGCTTAAGGGGAGGTTTGGGCCCAAACATTTCCCAGGGAAAACCCCAGGTGCTTGTACAAACCCCCACCTGGTCGTTTGACATGGCCCCTCAGTCTGAACACCAGATATAGATGACAGAATTGGTACCAACTAAAGAAAACTTAAGAATTAGATAGAACACCTAAGTTGGTGAAGCCTTAGGGGTCAAGTTGCTACAAGTTTTAATTAGGTCTAGGATACTACAGTGCACACTGAATATGAAGGGCGTTAATTGGGTTGTTGCCCTGTTATTTCTATTTTTTTTTTTGTGTGTGCAAGAATTGGAGAGTGGCTCCAATGAAAATCAAGTTGTCACACAATTTTTTTGTATTTTTGTCTTTTAGGATTTGATTTAATTAAATGTGTTTCAGGGTTTTTCTCTTTAAATTTTCAAACAAGTTTGAAACTTCACAATCAAAGGAAAGACAAGTTATATTGGTGATGGTTAATTTTCTTTAATGTGAGTCTTTAAAAAGAAAGAAAGAAACCCTCAGTTGATTATCGCTAAGACAGAAAATTACTACAATGAATTAATTTTAGGCTTTCTGTATTAAGTAGTGGTCCAAACTGGTCAACCAACACAACTACTTTGAATAAAATCAAACAAAGATTCCAAAAAAGAATTTTTGTAAGATTTTAGGAATTTGTTTGATAATTATTTTGAATTTTTAATTGTACTGGTGTTAAAGTCCAGAAATGATACCTGTGGGTATTTTGGACTTTCAGTATTGCCACTGACCTCAGAAAATTTTTATGATTTTATATGATATGTAAAATTTCGCAAGGATTCCAACAAGCTAAATTTTACAAAAATTGGATGAGTATAAAAATTCTAAAAATTCACGGACAGTAGCAAAATAGGAAGATTAGAGGGTGTGACCCCTCTGAAATCTATGAATTTTTAAAAATTAAATACAAATCCAATTGATCTGAAATTTGGAACAGATATTCCTAGCTTAATTGGAAATCGTTGTATGAAATTTTATGATTTTTGGAAGCCTGTGGTGTTAGGAATCGATTTTTCAAGTCCGGACAGAAATCTGGACCTGAAAAATAGAACACCAATACTTGTAATGGAGTGGTGCTAAAGAAGCATTCAAGCAATCAATGGATTTTAGAAAAGCACCACTCCACTTAATCAAGTTGTTTGGGATCCTGAAAGCCAAGTTTAATATGTTTTTGGTAGTTTTAATTAATTATGTGACCAGAAAGAGGAACCAACCTGAATTTCACGGGATGAAAAGGAAACTTGAGCACTCGCTTCTAGATTCCCGCTTTCTTCCTGCAATAGTTCCTGCACACACGAAAAAGAATAAAGAGAAGAGGATGAGATCTACTTCAAGCAAGAGAAGAAAGAATAGCAAAGCCTTGCCTCCCGGCAACGGTGCCAAAAAGTGATAGCGATTTTTATGTGGTTTGTTAATTAGGTCGTAAGGCGCAAAATCGTTCAACTCTTAAATTTATATTCCAAGATAGGGGAGTATCTAGGGTCGTCCAAGGAGGCCGAATGTTTGCAAAATTGATTCTCTTGCTTGGAATACAAATCTCAACTTTCTTTTTGATATTTTTCAATATATCATTTTTTTTGTTTTTGAATTAAGGCAACATGCGAAATTATGGCGGGAAGGTGACTTACACTTCAAATTCAAAATACTACTTCTAAGTGGCAAGTAGATCCTCTCCCTTAGCTCACTCTAGGCAAGTGGAGGCCTAGAATAATTAGGGAGAGGGAGTGAAGAATGCTAAAAAGAAAGCACATAGAAATGCAAATAAAGAAATTGCAAAGAAGGCAACTAGATAAATGAAAAAGTGTTTTACAAAAAGGCCTAGTAGAGGAATGCATCTACTACTAGAAAATTGCAAATAAGAAAAGCAAACACAAATCCTCTAGATAGATGGTGAAGAAGAGGGCTTCTTGCTCCAAGCTTGGTAGCTCCCAAGCTTGAAAAGAGTCCTCTAACTCCTTCCTTGCTGTGCTCCGCCAAGGTGATGTCCTCCAAGGCAAGCCCTAAGGGGGCGTGCCCTAAGCTTCTCTCCAAGGGTGGACGTCCACCATAGGTCCTTCTCCTTTGCCTGGCCATCCTCCTTGAAGTGGTAGAGTCCTACTCCTTGGCGGGGCCCAAGTTGAAGAGAGTGGGGAGAAGAAGGCACCAAAATGGCTGGTGATGTGCCCCTTTAATCTCCTTCTCTACTCCTTCTTCTTGGCCGTAGGTGTAGGTGGTATAGGTAGCAAAATACACTAATGGAGGATGCCCTCAAATGGTGGTAGGTGGCAGGTTTTTATAGAATAGGAAGGGGGCTAAGGTGACTCTTGGAATGGAGGGTTAAGATGGAGAGATGGAGGTGGTTGGGGATCCCATGGATAAGGTTAATTGGCGCCAACCCAAGGGACACCTAAGGGGTGGTTATGGGTGTTGACACCCCTTGATGTTGGCGCCAAAATGGCTTCTAGAAGGGGGTCTAAGTTGGCGCAAAGAAGGGTTCTAGAAGGAGGGGTAGGTGGATGGCTAGGATGGGTTGTAGGGTTAGGTGTATGGTGGATGTGGGGGTGGATGTTGGCGCCAAAAAGAGGGGTAGTTAGGGTTAGGTTTTGGTGCCAACAATGGTGCCTTTTGGTGGTGATAATGGGGTGAAGGGGTGGCTAGGAGGTGGCACCAACTTGAGTAGGGTAGCTAGCTTAGGTAGGCTTAAGTTGGTGGAGCTAGCTAGGGTTGAATTTGAAGGTGGAGCATGGCCAAGGAGCTGGTTGCTAGCTAAGCTAAGCTAGCTTAGCTAAAGGGGGAGTAGAGAAAGAGGTGTTGGAGCTAGAGTTTGAAGAGAGGAGCTGAGGAGGAGAAGTCTGGAGCTGGAACTGGAGCTGGTAGCTGCTGAAGAGGCTGTCATGGAGCTACTCTAGCTGGCTTAGCTTGCTAGTTCTTTGCTAGCTACTAAGCCAAGCTAAAGTGAAATGGCTTCTACCATTGTGAGTTGAGGTGAGTTGGGTCTGGTGCTCCCGGGGAGGATCAAGTTGGTTGAGGCAGTTAAGGTAGTTTAGCTCAACTGAGTTGAGCTAAGCTGAATCCCCAGGAGCTGGACTTGAGCTTCCAGAGCTGAGATGAGTTCTTCTTCATTTGGCTGGAGTTGAGTGGAGTTGGATGTAGCTAGGTCTGAGCTGGGGTGAACTCCTGTCAACTCAGTTGGGCTAGCTAGAGCTCCTTATGGACTAGTGGGAGCTGAGATGAGCTAGACTCAACTAAGTTGAGCTGGATCTGGGCTGACTTGAGCTAGGGTGAGCTAAGATCAACTCTCTTGAGCTGCCATTCAGCTGAGATTAGCTGAATGGAGCTGGGATGAGCTAACCCTAGTTCAAGTGAGCTAGGTTCTAGTGGTGGTGAGCTGGATCAAGTTGAGTTCCACCTAGTCTGAGATTCTCCTTCACCATTTGCCCTCTTGAGTGCTAGGGTTTTAGGGATCTGTATATCTGTTCATCCCTAATACTCACAAAAACATATCAAAATGACAATAAAAAATGCAATGCATGCTTAACCTAATTTATGCCTAAATGCAGGCCAAAAACCCATTTGCAGAGTAAAATCATAAGAGCTAGGTTTGTTTTAATGCATAAGAATGATGATAAACTGGCGTTTATCAGTTGCATGTGAAAGATGTCGTAAGGGTCCTAGTATAAGGTTGGTGGTTTCTGGTCAACAGGAACTCTCAGATCCAAAATCAAAGTTCCCTTAGAATTAACTTCCCAGATTTTTAATTCCAACTTCCAGTCCTCTAAAATCAATGTTTTCAAGCCCTCCAAATTGTTGTACACCCCATCTAAAGTACCCAAGTCCAATATTTACGCCTGAATCCAGATTGACTTGGGTGTAATGATTTCCAAATCAAAATCAATCCCTTCTGGGTTTGGTTGAGGAATGGTGCTACTGATTGAATCTTCCAGTAAATGAGGATTTGAGCCCTCCAAGTTGGCCCTGATTGAATCTAAATCTTCAATAATTGGGCTATCAAATGGTTCATCAGATTCCACAAACACATTTGTCTCACTAAAATCATCTTCCTTACGCTCAAGTGAGACTTCACTAAGAGATTCTTCACCCTCAAAGTCAAAGAATTCATGATCCTCATTTATATATGTCTTAAAATCAGTTGCCATTTCCTATTTCAAAGGGATATATTTTTCCTCGCTCCTTGGCTCTGGGATCTCCGATGAGTCAATCGGTTCATCCTTAATGGGTTGCTCAAGCCCAACCAGGTCATCCCCATTTCCAGAAAATGTATCCCTCCGACAGGCACCTGAGTGGGTTTTGACATTGGCTCCCCTGAAGGGGGTTCATCTTGAGAATCATCCCAAGATTTGACTAGGGCAACCACAAATTTCGTCCTCAACCTCGATAATTTCCCAAGATGAAACTCACCCAGGTGCCTATCCCTAACATTTTGGAGCAAATCCAATAAAAAACTATTAAGTTCATCAATCATTTTAATCATAGGCTCCAATGCTTTAGTGCATGGTGTTAGCTGAGCTTCTAAAGATTGTATAGTGTTCCTCAAATTAGCCAACACCATATCCTATATCTGGTTCACTTGAACTGAATGGTGCAGTTTAGGTTTGGGTAGGTTTGAGTTAGATCTAGGGGAGTCAAGATATCGAGGTTCTCAGGTCCCTCTCTTATAGAAGGTCGTTTCAAGTTGTTTAAAGAATGGTGGCGACCTATTTTTAGTGGAATACTTGGGAGGGTAGGTGTTATAATCAACATATCCTTCTTGATTGTAGATCAAGTTAGGTTGATCATCAAAGGGTGGAGATTTGTAATCATTGTAACTCTGGAAAGGATAGTAATCATAGTCCTGCTATCCAGGTTTATGCCCTGGACACTGATGTCCGAATTCATATTCCTAATAAAAGTTGTTCTGGCTAGGAGATGTGTAGTCATAAGTCAAGTCGAGATAGTAATCAACTTGGGGATAATTGTTGGTAGGAGGGTAGGATGGGAAATGCAGGTAAGATGTGGAAGGATACATGATAGAAGTAGGGAGGGAAATTAGAAGAGAAAAAAGGAGCCCTGCAATACAAAAATACAAGCTTGTCCTTAGGTTGGGTAGCCTAATGGTCTACAGGCTCTCAGAATCTATCCTAAGATTTTGGATGATTTACTTTACTTATGCCCAGGCAATCCAACCAGTTAGAAGGAGGGACTGGGGAGAAGGTTCCTTCTTTGGCTTGCGCCTCCAATTCCTAGTGTACCTCCCAGCCGCGGTCGTTTGACACTACTCCCCTATCTAGACATCAGATTGACTAGCATAAGTAGGTTAATCATGAACAATCTCAATTTGGATCCCGATGAATGAACCAGTCCTTAGGGCCAACATCTAATCAATTTTAGTTAGTCTTGGGATAATGGTGCTTCAAGAATGTGATGGGCCCATAGTGGGTTGCGCCCTTAATGATTTTTTTGAGATTGTGTGAATGTGCACAACCAAGAAGTTTTCAAGCAAGATTATTAATGATGAAGTGAGTTTTAGGGTTTGAATCTTGCTTAGCAGCTTTTAGGATTCAAAAATTAGGTGTATTCAACAAGGTTTTGTGAGGCAAACCAAGTTTTGAAAGCATGAGTTCAACTGTTTCTTCCTTTATAAATCAAATGAATATGGAGTGCCTAGCTTGACCTAAATATTGAATCCTATGGAGCAATTACAAAGTGAGTTTCTTTTAAATTAGGTGGTGCGACCTAAAAAATTCAATCAATCGGCTCAAATGCCCCACCGATTGAGGCACACAAAAAGGTGATTAACCTAATATGATTTCTACTCTTTTATGTGTTGAATTGGTGTATCGGGTCCACAGGTCAGAATCCCAGTTGAGTAGATAAAAATTAAGTTAGGTTATGTGCCTCCGATGTGGGTGTATAAAGTGTGTAAATTGATTCATCCCACAAAAATTATCTTTTGTTTTTTTTATAAAATGTGGGGGTGAAATGGATGAAGGTGGCAAACAGGATGCACAAAGTCTATCTTAGGGTTTATGCAAACACCTAAGTAGATTAAGACTTGGTTATGGGTGTGGTGAAATGAAACTAGTGGGGGGGATGTGGGGGATACTTACAAATTACTTTACCTGCACTTTACTCTGGTCTACCGCACTTGGATCTCCATGCTAGGGTACCTGTAAGATAATAGATCAAAGACAAGTGGGGTTAATAATATGTAAATGCAAAGAAGCGTAGAAAACAAGAAAGTAAATTCCGTTGCCTCCCCGGTAACGATGTCAAAACGATCGATGTGTTTCGCGTAACTGAAATAGGGGTTAAGAGTAACTCGTTGTTGCAATTGCAAAACTCGTAATCAAATACAATTTATGCCAAAACTCCAAGGGAGTCTCGGGTCAAACATAGAGAGGTGACGTTTACTTATGAAAATTGCACTTTGATTTGTTTATTTTTGGTGTCTTGGGTTTTTGTTATTTTTTTTGTTTTCCAAATAAAATGACAAGCAATCATAAGAGAGAAATGGAATTAAATATGATATATTGTATGAATGTCAATTACAATAAACTATAAAAGCATAAACGAGAAAGGGGTGAGAAGAAATCTCCCGAAATGGCTATTTGGAGACGATGGCGCTTGGTGGAAGCTCAAACGAAGGAGTTGGGAATCAAGACGATGGAGGTGAGATGCGGGAGGACGTCGGGTAGAGGAAAGCGTCAGTGTGGCTCCAGAATGGAGGTGAGGAGGCGGAGATGATCTGCTACCATAATGGAGGTGGGAGGATGGCTCCAAGGCGACCTATGAATGGTGATGGTAAGATGGAGGAATATTTGGTGGGGCAGAGGTTTGTTACACTAATAGGCACCTTGGAAGATTGAGATTAAGCTCTAATGGAGCATTGGTAGGCTTGCTAGAGCTTAGGAGTAGGTGGGAGTAGAGTAGGAAGAGATGAAGAGGAATAGGGGGTGTAGGGGCGTTTATATAGTGATGGGAAGAGATGCATGCTACTTACAGTCATTTAGCGATAGCAACAAGTGTCACTAAAGGCATCTCAAGCTTTCGTCAAAAGATCCGCATCTCTTCAATGCCCTAGCTGGCGGACGCACTACACAGGCCAATTAGTAACAGCTGTAAGTGTCACTAAAGGCTCACTCTTCTGTCGTTGCAAATCCTGCACCCACCTCTCACACCCGTAGCTATCCTCTCAAAGTGATCACCACTGGATCCATCGTCATGCGGTTAGGATGCACCCTCAGTTCGTGCCCTTGTGGATTCAAACACGCATGTATCTCACCTTCAACGAGATCTAATGACCAAGAGCACATCTGGTCGTCTAAAATTAGTGCCCCTGATTGCACGCTTGAGATGGCGCATTCTCAAGGAGCATCGACGACTACGTACATCATCCACGCTCAGCTATGCATACTTGTAGCCTCATCTTGACCACTCAACCACAATCGGGCGGTCAAATTTAAGGTGGTTCTCTTTTGTGGCTAATTGGTGGTGCTTGGGAGAGTCAAACACGCGCCCATGCATTGTGAGCTGAGGCACCCACCGCTACGCTGAGGGTTGTGTTGTGTCATGCTTCTGGGTTTGAGGTTGCGCACCCATGACCATCGGATGCGGGACCGCACGGCCGAGAGTAGAGCACTCTTGCCGTTGGTTGGGGCGCTGTTGACCATTCAATGGCTCAAGTTGGGCATCCTGGATGGTGCCACATGGCGCCATCTAGGTCGTCCATCTTCTTCTTGTAAAGGGTGCTACAGAGCTCTGATCGAGGTGATTCTCGTGTTGACGAACTATGATCGATGCTCTAAACCCATCTGTATGGTCGGATTCTTCATCCGAATCTCGTAAAGATGTTGCCCTGCCTCCTGGCCACGTAAAAAGATGGAATTAATGTTCATAATATACAACTATCCTGAATTCAATGCAATGGATGTTTGTGCAATACTTATATCATGATATGCAATGCTAGGCCTAGGAACTATCGTAAATAAGAATTTTATGATGAATTTATGTGTGTTTATCAGGTGCCAACTTGACTCCCCATCTTAACCTTTAATCCACCAACATCCCTAATCTCAACCCTCCATTTTTGGTGCCACCTAGGACCCCTTCTAGGAGACTATTTTAGCGCCAAACCAAAGGTCACCAAGGGTTAGCAACCACCCATAACCACCACCTATGAACCCTTTGGGTTTGCACCAAGATACCTCTACCATTGGATCCCCATAACCACAACCAAATCCTATCCTAACCTTCCATCCAAAAGCCACGCCAACCCCCCACTCCACTCCTATATCTACCCCATCTAACCACCACGATACAATCATCTTCCGTTGGTGTAAATTCTACCCATACAACCTACATCTCAAGGCCAAGGAAGAAGAAGAGAAGAAGATCAAGGGCGAAACATACCCTACCCTTAGTGCCTTCTTCCTCTCCCTTCCACTTCCTTGTGCCATGCCAAGGAGAAGAAGCCTTCATCTGGAAGGATGGCCAGGCAGGGAGGAGCCCTGAAGGTGGTTGATGCCCACCCTTGGAGGAGCATTTTGGAGGAGATTTAATTGAAGGAAGAAGCAAGTAGACATCTTCTTCAAGCCTAGGAGCTGCCGAAGCAAAGATTATTCCACGCTTCAACCTGACGATTACCTTCTCTCTCCTTTATCTTATCACTTTATCTTTTGTATTAGCTAGTAGTTTTCTATTTTTCACAATAACCATTTCTCTACATGTACTCTACTTGCTAGTAATACAAAGCACTTATTTTGCCTTCCAATTTTCAAGTTTTCTAGTTGGTGTGTTGTTCATGTTCTTAGTAGCTTAGTGCACTACACCTTCTTCTTCTAATTAACCCTAGGTGCACTTGCCTAGGGTAAGCTTAGAAGAAAAGATTTTCTTCTCGTCACTTAGGTTTAGTGAGAGGTGTAGCCTTTAGGGTAATATCATCTTCGCAATCGTGCCCGATATTTTGAAAACTATAAAACCTACAAAATAAAAAATACAAAAAGACAAGTGTAGGTTTGAGAGGCGAGAGAGAGAACCATTTCATGTGATTAACAATTTGGCCTCCTTGGACAACCCTAGATGCTCATCCTATCTAGGTAATTATAAATTTTAAGAGTTGATTGATTTTATGCATTTCAATGACAAAACCGTCATTTATAAAATCACGTAAAATCCATACCAATAGTTGTAAGAGGCATACATTCTAAGAATAAAAGAATAAGAGCCTATTCTATTGACTGAATAACTTGATTAAATCTCGAAGATGATCTTCCATCATCACTATTGCCTTCTTGTCATCTTTCTCTGTTTGACTTGATCTTCATCTAAAACTAAAGTATCACTCAATTGAAAATATTAATCTAAAATAATTTTTTTAACACCAAAATAAGATGTGGAACATGGTTCCAACATTCGAGGCTCTGATCGAGATTATTTTCGATTAATCTGCTTCTACCGGTCCATCTGATGTCTAGCTAGGGGAGTATCGTCAAATGACAGTAGTTGGGGGTATCAAAGGAACCCGAGGCATAAGCCAAAGGAAGAACCTTCTCCCTAATTCCTCCCTTTAACTGGTTAGATTGATTGAAAAGAAGTAGATCAAATCATCTGTAATCTTAAGATGAGTTTTGAGTCTTTAGGTCTTTAGGCTACCTACATAAGGATAGGTTTGATTGTTTGTATTGCAGGGTGCCTTTTTTCTCTCTTCCTACATCACCATGTCTTCTTCCAACTCTTACACACATTTCCACCCCCTCCTACCACAACTTATCCTTAAGATGATTATTATCCCAACTCGATCTATAACCAATCATCTATTAGTTTGGATAACTTTGAATGGGAATATGATTCTGGACCTCAGTGTTTAGGGCCTAATCCTAGGCACCAAGACTTTGACTATTATCCTTCTTTGAGCTACTTGGATTATAGATCTCTACCTTCCTATGAACAACCTGATTTGATCTATAGTCAAGAAGGATATGATGATTACAACACCTACCCTCCCCAAGATTAAACTTCTTATAGGTCACCACCTTTCATTGAACAACCTGAAATGACCTACTAATAAGGAAGACACCAAGAACCTCAATCATTTGACCCTCATGTACTAAACCCAGACCCACCCAACCCTGAACTGAACTATTCGGCTCAGGTAAACTAGGTCAAAGATAGGGTGCTGACTAACATGAGGAACACCATTCGATCATTAGAAGCTTGACCAACACCTTGAACTAAAGCATTAGATCCCATGATTAAAATGATTGATGATCTTAGCAAGTCTTTATTCAATTAGCTCCAAGAATTAAAGGATAAGGTCCCAGGTGAGGTTTACTTGGTAGGTTGTCAAGATTAAGAATGAAATATGTGGTTGCATTAGTCCAATCTTGGGATGATTCTCAGGATGAACCCCCTCCAACAGTGCCAATGTGAGATTCTGCTCAAGCACTTATAGGAGGGACACATATTTTGAGACTTGCAATGACAAGGTTGATTTAGAGCAACCAATTAAGGATGAATTGATTTCTTCAACTAAGATCCGAAACCATGAAATAAAGAATGTCTTTGTGAACCTTGGAATAACAAATGATTATGAAACATATATTAATTGATGGGAACACTATCATGGGCCCTAACTAGCCGTAATTAGTTAGGCTTGATTGATAAAAGCTCCTACCTAATCATCTGAGGGCTACAACTCCACATCATTATGATTTGAGAAGAAAATAGGGAATCAGGCTAATTTTGTAACTTCAACAGCACATCACAAACAAAGATTGACCATGAAGTCATTTAAGGGTTAATTGGAGCTCAAATGAGCATAAAAGATTAAAAAGTGGGTCAACATTGAAAGAAATGGGGTTTCACGTATTTCAAGGGTGAAAACAAGCACCAAAACCTTAATTATCAATCCAGTTAAATTAAAGAGTTTTTATTAGAATAAAGGTAATCTAAGCCTCCTAAAATTCATACAAAAACATTATAAGAGGTTTAGTATAATTGGTTTGACCATCTGAACTTATTTTGACCTAGAATAAAGTTTTAAATGGAAATTTATCCTGATTTGGGTCTTTACGCAAATCACGCAATCAAACATGGTAAAAACATAAATCCAAGTTCACCATTATATTCCTTGGGTCCAAATTAGGTTAATACCAAAATTTAGGAGTAATTAGAGCCCATCTTGACCTAGTTTGCAATTTAGTCCCTCAAATCTCTATTCCTCACATTTAAGCCACTAAGTTTCGAATTTATTACATTCAGGTCCCTACATTTATCATCATTCTTTGCATTCTGGTCCCTGTTTCCATTGTTGTGAATGAAGCACCACAACGAGATTCGAGGGGGATTTTCTCTCTAAATTTGGCCACATATCCCTCTAATTCCACATATCCCACCAAAATTGGAGGGAATGTTGCTTAGGCTATTGGGAATAAGATCGACCCCTTATCAGAGATCGAAATTGATTTTCGAGCTCAAGCAAGCTCAAGAAATTTGAGGAGCATTTTCTTCCATTCAGTAGCTCGATCAAGCACTTTCCTTAAGTTAGAGCTCAGATTTGGACTCTATAAAAAGGCCCCATCATTCCATGATCAAAATCAGCCAAGTTTAGACCGGATTTCCTCCTCTTCCACCTTCTTCGGCCTCTGCGACTTCTGCTCCAACAAGCCTTCTCAGACAACCTCATCAAGCCAACCAATGGTCAAATTGATCGACTTACCTTCCTCATCTCTTCCTCGCACATCACTCCAGCCAAAGAGAGAGCGTCTCCTGCCTCTTCTTCCTCGTCAAATGCCTCGCTGTCAACCTCATCTTCTCTATCGTTGGCCAATCAAAGCCAGTCATCTCCTCCTCCGTCTCACCTCCTAACCTCCCTCAACCAATTTTCCCTCAACACCACCCAAACACCCCACAAAACACCAAGCTCCTCCTCTCTTCTTCGCAACCAGAACTAATCATAGTTCAGCCACTCCGAGCCCCTTCCTCACCGCTGTTCGTAACACTGAAGAATTCATCTCCTCTGATGCCAGCAAGACAAGCTGGTGCGGATCTTCCGTCCCCTTCATCCATAAGTAGGCTCTATCTGTCTCTCCCTCTCTTGCCTCAATTCCACCCCTAGCCTCCCTAATTCAGCTGCCAAACCACACCCTCCCCCATCGTCTTTCCAAGTGATCGTAGCACCTCTGGCGAAGTCACGCTATTGCTTCCACCCACGAAACTCGTCACCACCACCACCACCAAAACATCCACCATCACTCCACCTTCAAAAGCCCCAACCTAATTTAAGCTTCCAACCACTCCTCATCCCCATCGACCAACCCACAAAAGGACCTTCATCTCTAACACTATCCAACTGTCACAACACTCCAAACTCTACAAAGCAACCACCACTATATTTGTCGTGCTCCAGCAACTCTTCTAATCATTTCAATTAGGGCAATAAGCCCGTTCTTTGTGTTTCGGATGTCACCGCTGCTAATCGTCTTCTCCGTTAACGACAACTGTCATTCAATCACCTTGCTACCAATTGACACCTCCCGAAACTGTCGAACCATGCCATGAAGCTTTCCTAGCTTCCAATTGAAGAGGAGAACCATCGCAACAGTTGAATTGGCGCGAGCTTCTCACATAGTTGCACAAAGGAGGGAGTGGGAGACATAGTCCCACTTCGTGTGGGAATGAGCTGAAAGTAGCATATTTAATGACTTTTTTGTTGAGGGCTTACTGTCTCTAAAATGGGTGGAGGTCCCATCGTGCACGAGTTCACTCACGCCTTCTCTCACTCCTCGCACCCCATTCACAGCTAGTGAGCCTAGTCCCCAGTAACTAGATTCATTTCTCTGATTACCTGGCTTAGAGTGAAGAGATTCTGAGGAGGGTAAGGGGCGATTTTTGTACTATTTGGCCTCAGGATGTGTGGCCATATGTGATACTTAGCCGTTTTGAGATGGCTTTGTGCTCTTCTTTAGGTTTCTAAGCCTTTGTTACTTGTTCTGTTTGGAGACACTTAAGGCGTCTGTCTCTTTGTACTAACGTCTAATTGAGATACTATGGACTTATTGAATAATTGGCTGATGTGGCAAGTGGTTGAGAAACACTGTAGAGAAATTGAATTGGTTGATTACATTGGGATATGTGCTTGATTGACGGATTAAAGTGGTGATTTAAATCACCATTTTTAGAGTTTTTCTATTCCTTTTATCCCATTATTTCCTTAGATACAATTTGGCCTATTATTGAATATACTCTGATTAATTGATTCTCATTGCATATCGTCTTTACTATGCTGTTTGTTTTATATTGCGATTAGTGTTGTGAATTCCAAATTTGCTTCCTAAGAATGACCTCAGACTCATTCTTGTTTTCAAGCACTTATAAATTAAAAAGCTAATTCACTTTGTTGACTATACTACGACACGTTTCTTAAACTACAACGAAAGCTTGTCAACATTAATGAAGATATAAAATTCTTTGATTCTGAGAGCGAAGAATTTCTAAGTGAAGTCTCACTTGAAGTTAAGGAGAATGATTTAAGGAGATGAATGGGCTTGAACAAGTTGATGAATTATTTGATGGCCCTCTAATTCTGGTTTCTAATCCAACTGAGGCTAACATGGAGGATCGAAATCCTAACTTAATGGATGATTTAATCAATAGCCCCAATCGTCACCCATACCCCAAAGAGTATAATGATTTTGTCTTTGAAATCATCATACCCAAGTCAATTTTGATTTAGCCATAATTATTGGACTTGGATAATTTAGATGGGGTGTGTAAGAATCTGGAGGTCCTAGAAACTCTGATTTTGGAGAACAAAGGTCTAGAAGAGAAATTATGGGAAGCTAATTCCAAGGGAAATAGAAGTGTGGATATAAGGGTTCCTATTTTCCTCAAACCTCCAATTTTCTACCAGGACCTGTATGATATTTTTAATTCTTAGTATGTGCAACCCAAGTGTAGAATAATTATCTTTTTGAGTTAAACTCTAAGAGGACAAACACATCTACTGATTTAGACCTACCTATTGTTTGTCACTTTAGACTTAGGTTACACGAGCACAAACTGTGGACCTAGCACCATAAGCTGAAAGGTCTTCGGTTTTAGGTATTTATGACTCAGAGACTTAGAACCACCCAATCCTAAGGTATGGGTCTACACCATAATCTAGTCCACATGTATGGACATTCAATTTATGTGGGTTTAAAGGTCAATCTTTCAATTCTGATCTTGACCCATAGTTCCCAGATCTTAATTTCTTTTCTTTGTTTGTATACTATGACTAGCTGAAGGCACTAAACTCAGCACTTATGTATACTTTCTTTTTATCTCGAAACTCACTGCTCATCATAGAATGCAGGTGATACCTTGTTTATTCGACCCTTTTTCGTGCCTTTATATACAATGAGGACATTACATAAGCTAAGCATGGGAGGCGGCCGATTCGTTTCATTTCTGAATTACTTTTTGTCAGCTCTGTAAAAAAGAAAAGGTGTTGTTTTGAGAATTTAAGTTGGGAAATATTAATTACTCTGAATTTTGAGGATTCACTGACTTTAGGAAATGTAAAATAAAGTCTTTTGTCTTAGACTCTTCAGGCCTTAATAGACTTAATTATCTCGAGCATTTACCTAAATTTGGATTTGTTTCCCAAGTCTTTGAAGGGAACCTAAACGCTAAAAGTATTGAGTTAAAAGGGTAATAAATGAATAAATGAATAACTTATCTTCCCACCCTATGACTTGGATAGTATTTAAGTCTCAAGCATCTTAAACTACACTTTGCATTGACTTGTGTATTGCATGACCTTATTGAGTACTTAAGTGGTCAATAAAATTTAGTCTTAGGGCAAAAGATCTAAAGGATTTTTGTCATGTTTTGAGTTCTTAATACTATTCTTGTTCGTAGGAGACACATTTAGAATGGATGAAGGAGAGCCACTCACCTAGAAAACTGATTAGGAGAAAAAAAAAGGAAAAAATGGAAAATGTGAAGGAAAAAATATTAGCCTTATCCCATGAATCCCATTAAATAAAATGCACCTCGTTATAAATGGGTGCAAATTCTTCCACCAAATAAATAAAGCATCTCGCTACATATGGATGTGATGACGTAGGTTTCATGAAGAAAAGTTTGAGTTTTGAAACCCATCGTCGTAGTTCGATTCACAAGAAAATCTGTCAATCAGATAATATTTAAAACTGAAACTCGAAAGGTGACCCGAATCGAACATGGGGAGGCGAACATTTGGTTTAAGAAAATCCACATTTCATTTTTATCTCTATTTGTCATTTTTATATTTTATAACTTTTTGTATTTTTCAAGCAAGAGATCAGGTTGACGAAAACTTTATCTACTTGAAAAAATAATGCAGAGAGAGAGAGAAGAGAGAGAGAGAGAGAAACAATCATATATTTCTGATCAAATGTTTCTATAACCGTGAAAGCGAGAAAACTACACTACTAAAGTGAAAATATAGAGATAGGTAAGAGGAATCCTCCTCGATAGTCGCTTTGAGGACTACTCTAACAGCGCCTCGAAGAAGGTGGTGAAGAGCGGGATGAGGGAGAATGACGGTGGAGGAAGGAGGATGGGGCAGGATGTCATTATAGCGAGGATCTTCTTTCGTAAGGAGGTGAGAGGATGGCCATGGGATGCTCCACGAATGGGAATAAGAGGTGGGAAAATGTTTGATTTCTACTCTAAAGGAGCATCTCAGGCTTTGGACAAGCTCTCTCTAAGGCCTTAGAGGTGGTGAGGAGAAGAAAGGAAGAGATAAAGAAGAATGCGAGTGGTAGGGGTCATTTTATAGTTGGGGACAAGAGGCTTTTCATACATGGACAATTAATGCCATCCATAAATGCGTTGAAGACTTGTTGCCGACATCGTTGAAGACCAATGCACCCATTCGCAGTGCTCGTTGGCATGTGCTAGCACTGCTGGCACGCACTTGTGCCCCACATACCGCACGCGCTGCGCACATGCTACTGGTTCTTGCCCGCGATGCTTTGTGCACTTACACTATTACATGCTCGCAGTGCTACGTGTGTATGTGCTGCTGCTGCTTCACACCATTAGGTGGCCTGGATAGCACCACATGACACGATTTGGGCCATCTATCTTCTTTCCTTTTTAAGGGCTGCTACAGATGTTGGATTGAGTCAATTTTCACACCGTTGGGCTACGATCGTGGACCCGAATCCATCCGTGTGGTCAGATTCATCTTTTGAAGCTCCAAATTGTGTCACCTAGTCCCTTGGCCGTTGATCTTCCTCATTCTACAGAAGGTGCTACAGGGTTCTAATCAAGATGATTTCGGAGGTGTTGGACTCCAATCGTCATCCTGATTAGATTCGTACAATTGGATCGTCAATCTAAGGATTCAAATTAAATGTCCTTCTCTCCTAGCCATGAAAGGATGTAATTAACCTTAAATCTATACATACTACTCTAAATGTGGAATGATGCATGCTATGCAATATTTATAACATGGAATGCATATCTAGGCTTAGGAACAAGCATAAATAGGTAGTTTATCCTAATTACATGTATCTTCATCGTACCCCCATGCCTATATTTTGCTAGTCTCTAGCAAAATCAAACAAAATGCTATGTATAAAAATAGAATTAGGATCTCATTACTTAGGCAAGATTTATTGATTACATTAGAAAATTTCAACTAAGGACCTAATTACAAAAACTCAACAATACTCAGGTGTCTGCCAAAAAGTAGACTTCCCAAGTCCTCACCTTATTCTAAAAAGGGAAGATACATTTTTTCTGTATTTTTCTTCTTTTCTAATTTTTTGGATTTTTGAGTTTAGGGTTTCTAGGCAGCTTTCTATGGCTACCCAACCCACTTAAGACTCAAAAAGAACTTTAAGCTCTAACAATCTTTGTGAATGTGATGGACTCGCTAAGTGGCCATTAAAATGGACTTCAAGTTTCTACAACCCTAGGTGACCTTAAGAGTTTTTGCCTAAAGGTTTATCTTTCCAATTAATAGCTTTCTCCATACTTTTTTATTTTTATGGGTTCAACACAAGGGTGAACCTATTATATATCTCCCTAGTTTATTCTACTTCCCCGCTTCTTCCCTAAGTGTTTTGGGAATTATTTGTGCATTTTTATCAGCTAGGCTCTAGACAATCAGCCAATAGACTGTTACCTACAACAACTTGCCAGCCATACTCGTGTTGTGAAGTGTGGTTTAGTTTTCTTTTTTTTTTTTTGCCTTTTTATATTTTTCTATTTTTTATTTTTTCTTTTTTGTTTGGGTATCATTTTGTTCTTGTTCTCCTTTTTGAGATAGAAAGGAATGCTATCGAGAATGATAGCAAATCGGATCATTTTTTTCTTTTTTTAAGTATGTGGCTTCCCTAATTTAACATTTACTTAAAAGTAGTAGAATGAGTATGGTCATGTAGTTGGGCTCTGGACAACCAGCCAATGGGCCATTACCCAGGACAACTTGCCAGCCATGCTACCCTAGAAAGTTCATTAGCTACCTAATTTCTGTGAAAACTACCAAAAAGTGAGTTAGTGCAAATAGTGTGTAGATGCTTAGACTTAAAGTCTCCTTAAATCAAAGGGCGGGTTTATAATTCGTGTACTTATAACCCCAATTAATTGGCAAAATTAGAATAAAATTAGTTGGTGAGGACTCGAGACCAAGTTCACATTCGAGTGTACACCTGGGCTGATTAAGCCTGATGACCTAAAGAGTTTAAGTGTTATGTCCTAAAGTATCATTTCCTAAAGTTAACAACTCCTAATGCCTAAGCTCTCTTCTCGTAATTCTATTTTTTTTAATTTGATTTTTTTATAAAGAAAATAAAAGAAATTCCACGAAGCTAACAAAATAATTTCAAAATTAAGTATCCACCCCCCCATGACTAAATGATGGAATGTTTTCATTGTAAAAATAAAGACATCAACAAGGAAAAGTAAATAGAATTTCACCTGAATTTCGTGAGAATCCTATCAGCTCTGCAGAGAGAAGGAAGTATACATACATGCTAAGTTTATTACCCTTAGCTAGGCATAATATACAAACAAAGAAGAAATTAGGAATTCTTAAGTGTAGGTCAGAATCAAAATAAAAATATTGATCACAAGCCTTTCAGTAGGTGTCAATAGATGTGGACCAAATTATAGTGCAAACCCAAGCCCCAGGGTTGAGTGGTTCTAAGGTTCTATTTGAAAATCAAATAGAACTAGAGATTGTTGTGTTTGCAGGGCTGGGACTACAGTTTAGTGGTGTGCAACCCAAGACCAAAGTAGCAGACAATGGGTAGATCTAGTTCAATAGATTCATGTGTCCACTTAGAGTTCAGCTCAGAAAGATAATCAAATATTTTGCACTAGGGTTGCACGGCAAAGATATCATAAGGGTCCTGATAGAAGGTTGGTGGTTTTAGATCAATAGGAACCCTTTGATCAAAACTCCTATTTTCCCTGAAGTTAACTTCCCAGATCTTTACTTCCAAATTCCTATCCTCCAACACCAAGTGTTTGGGTTTCGGGACCTTTAGCATATCATTCAACCTATGTGATTCACCCAAGTTCAAAAATTGTGGCTAAAAAAAGTATGATCATTCAGCACTTTGGGGTGTGATTGAAGATTTGGGCTACTGATTGGATCATCTATTATACTAGGATCAGAATCCTCCCTGTCATCCCCAATCAGATCATAATCGTCAATTATCAGGCTATCAAATAGTTTATCAGATCCCCCAAGCCTGTTTGTCTCATTAAAATCATTTTCTTTAAGCTCGAGGGAGACCTCGGCTATAGATTCTTCACCCTCACAATCAAAGAATTCTTGACCCTCATTTATATATGTCTCAAAATCATATGTTTTTCCTTTGTCAATAGTGGCATATTTTTCCTCTCTCCCTGGCTCGAGGTTCTTGGGTGACAAAATCCATTTATCCTTAATGGGTTGCTTTAGACCAACTTAGTCATCCCCGGTTTCATAAAAAATGTCCCCCCCCAACAGGTGCCTGAGCAGGTTCTGACATTAGCTCTCCTGAAGGGGTTCATTTTGAGAATCATCTCATGATTGGACTAAGGCAACCACAAATCTCATCCTCAATCTTGACAACTTTCCAAGTAAAAGCTCACCCGGGCGCCTATTCTTAACATCTTGGAGCCAATCCAATAAAGAACTATTAAGTTCATCAATCATTTTGATTATAGGCTCCAATGCTTCAGTGCATGGTGTTGGTTAAGCTTCTAAAGATTTTATGGTGTTCCTCTAGTTAGCCAACACCCTATCTTGGACAAGGTTCACCTGAATTGAATGGTTCAGTTCAGGGTTGGGTGGATTTGGGTTAAAACTATGGTAGTCAAGAAATTAAGGTTCTAAGGGTCCACCCTAATAATAGGTCATTTTGGGTTGTTCAAAGATAGGTGGTGACCTATATTTAGTGTAATCCTGGGGAGGGTAAGAGTTATAATCAACATATCCTTCTTGATTGTAAATCAGGTTAGGTTGATCTTCAAAGGGTAGGGACCTATAATCATTGTAGGTGTGAGAAGGATAATAATTATAGTCTTGTTGTCCAGGGTTAGGCCCTGGACACTGAGGTCCGGA
The DNA here is from genome assembly GCA_037157565.1 of Thalassia testudinum. Classification (NCBI taxonomy): domain Eukaryota; kingdom Viridiplantae; phylum Streptophyta; class Magnoliopsida; order Alismatales; family Hydrocharitaceae; genus Thalassia; species Thalassia testudinum. The sequence goes on from JAZHRO010000055.1 coordinate 48,194,794, forward strand.
TTCATATCCCCAATCAAAGTTATCCCAGCTAGTGTATGGGTAATCACAAGTTGATTCGGCATACTGGTCATCTTGAGGATAAGTAGTGATAGGAGGGTAGGATTGGGAATGTGTGTAGGATGTGGAAGTATACGTGGTGAAGTAGGAGGGAAAATAGAACTGATAATGGTGATCAGCAATACAATCAACCAAACCTGTCCTTAAATTGGGTAACTTAAGGACCTATGCTTTAGAAATGAACTCTAACCACACAAAGAATTTGGTGTTGTCGTTACTCCTGAAGGTGGTAAAGTTGGGCAGGCAAAGCAGGGGAAGCATGTATCGAGGGCCGCTAATTATGCTTATGTCGTCTGACAATCGTGCCGCCCAACTTAGCACCTTTTGAAGTAAGAAGATGTCACTAATTCAAAATGCATTCAAGATAACACCCTGAAACATACTCAATGAATCCTAGGGCCAACGTCTACTCAATTTTAATTAAGGCTTGGGATGATTGTGCAATTTGAATGTAATGCACCCTTTAGATGGGTTGTGCCCTTAAACATCAGTTAATATGTGTGTGCGTTCACAACCAAGGTTTGCAAACAAGGTTATTTGATGATGTGTCTTTTAGGGTTTAACCTTATTTAGTAGCTTTTAGGGTTTAATCCCTAGGTTGGCTCAATCAAGGTTTTGTAGAACACTCCAGGTTTTGAAAACACGGCTGTAGATATATTCCTTTAAAAATCAGAAATAATGTGAAGTGTTAGTTCAGCCCTAAAAATCAACCCTAAATAGTAAGCTACTTGATGGATCAGTTTTAAATTAACTGTGCGGCCCAAACAGTTCAAGAAATTAGCTGGTTGCACCACATGATTAAGGCACACAATTGTTTATCCTATTCATATTTTCTACTCACTTATTCATGTGTGAATTAAGGTGTACCAAATCCAAAGGTTAGATTCTGATTAAGTGGTAGAATCAATGCAGAGTGGTGTGCCTTAGGTCGAGAGTTGTGGGTGTTTAATGTGTGTAACTTTAAGTAAAATCCCATAAGAGAAGAGTTTATATATATATATATATGTACATATATATATATATATATAATACATATATGCGGGGGTGATATGAGTGGAGGTGGCAAACAAGACAAACAATTTCTATTCTAGGGTTCGTGAAAACTCCTAAGTACATTAGGCCTTGATTATTAAGGTGGTGAAATGAAATCTAGAGTGGGGGTGATGGGGTACACTTACAAAACCATCATCCATACTTTTCTGTGATGTAACCGCTCTGGCTTGCCTCGGAAGAGTACTAGCAATCACAATAAGTTTAAAGAAAAAGTGAGATAAAAGTTAGGTAAGGTGGAAAAATGTGAGAAAAACTAAAGAGCATTGCCTCCCCAGCAACGACGCCAAAATGATGAGGTGGCTTTTTGTGAAGAAAAGTTGAGTTTTGAAGCCAGTCGATGCAGTTTGATTCAAAAGAAAATCCATCAAGCAGATAATATTTAAAAGCGAAACTCGAAAGGTGAGTCTCGGATCGAACACTAGGAGGCAAGCTTTAGGTTTGAGAAAATCTACATTTCATCTTTGTTTCCTTTTGTTATTTTTATCTTTTATAATATTTTCGTATTTTTATCAAGCAAGAGATCAGGTGATGAGTCCATTTTAATGGATTAATATTACACCTAAGTAACTTTAATCGTACCATTTTGGTTTGTTAATAACTACATTAAGTTATAGAATGTTTGCATTTATCATGATTTAAGTTTACATCTATTTTATAGTATTCTATAACTTAATATGTAATGATTTATGTTTTTATGATTATAGGAATAATATTTGGAAAGAGGAAGGGGGGATAATTTCCCCAACACATATCCGACCAGCCGCAACTCCTTATCTGATCTCCCGCTGCCCTCCCTCAATAAACGAGGCCAGAAATAGCTAAGGGATTTGAAAATCCATTAACTCATGCACACGTAAAGGAGAGGAGTTAAAGAGAGGAGGCGAAGAAAGGAGAGGGCATCAGCATCTTCCCCCCTGCAGGGAAATGCTTCCCCGCATGCACTATGCACCGCATCGTCCTTACAGCGCTTCCTCCTTCCAGTGCCCCTACTGCAGGTGCGCCTCCATCACCCTGCAAGCACCTTTACCATTGCAGGCCCCTCTCCAACACCTGCAGGGCACGGCCCTCTCGAAAAAGCGCGTCCCGTCCCACAGGTGCCCCGCTCATGCACCCGCATCACCAGCGCTTCCCTCCAATGCTGCAGGTGCGACGCCACCTCTGCCCGCACCTGCCATCACCACACCACCCTTGCCTCACCCCTTCCAGTAGGGCACGCCCCTCTCCAGTGCTAGCACCCTGCAGAAAGGCTCCCGCTCCACTTTGCACGCTCACCGGCCACCACAGCCAGGCCTCACCCGCACAGCACCTCCCTCCCACATGCGTGCCCATCTCCAGTGCCAGCCTTCATCCTCCAACCGCGCCTTCACCTGCTTGGCCGTGCCCTATTGTAGTGCACCCCCCCTTCTCTCCCGCATGCCCGCAGGTGCTGCATCACCTAACCTTGCTTGCTCCCATAGGCACGCCCTCGTCCACGAGCCCTCCTGCCACGCCCACAGGCGTGCGCCATCTATAGCACGCCTCCCCTCCGTGGGCGCTTCATAGTAGTAGGAGCACCCTCGCAGGTCCGCCTCCAGCGCCTCCTCTGACGTACTTCTCCTCCGCCGGCCGACCACCTCCGGCCATCTCCATCGACGCCGCAGCCTCCATCGGATAGGCCTTATCTTCGCCAACCTCCCTAGTGCGTCCACAGCCCCGCCGATGATCCTCCCCACATGCAAGCAAGAGAGAGAACAAATGCTCTGTTTTGGGAGAGATTAAAAATTACATTTACTGCCATTGCCACCAGAAATTGATTTTGATTTATTATTTTTTTATTGTGGCAAAATTGAGCAAGCACACTCATGCTTTTTGATAATTGCATGTTATTGATATTAACCTGTTTTGAGATTGGTTTTCGGATCAACATGTGCACCAATTTTGTCTAGTATATGTCAAGTGAAAATTACATAAAATTATCATATATTTATTGAAGATTTCATTGAGGAAAAATTACACATATACCCTTGCATTTTGGGTAATTATGAATCTTCTTTCCATCGCATTTTATGTCAGATTTGACTAGGGATTTCAACTTGACCGAAAGAATACAAAATAATCTTGAGTTTATTGCATAATTGCCACCCTGTGGACACGACCCGCTCTTCTGTGAGTGGTTATTTTTATCGTTGATTAGTCAATTTTTCCACCACTTAAAGACTACAACGCAAAGCGGAAAATCAACTCGTCAAATTGGCGCCGTTGCCGGGGAGGCAACAGACGCAATAGATTCACGTTATTACTTTTTTGAATATTATGAGTTGTGAAATCATCTGATCATTTTTATTATTGTGCGAGGAATTTGACATGGCGACAGGCGTAGCAAAGCGATGACATTGACCTTGAACGACGTGCACGGCAGAGACGATCTTTTTGGTGGACCTTGATGCCACTTGGAGGCCAGAAATAGGAACACGTGGGTCTTGATCCCATGCACATAGGCTTACGGAGAAGTCTATTTCTGATTTATTTAAATTTAGTTTAGATAGAAATTAGAATTAAATTACTGTCTTTTGGACCCTTGTTGGGTATTTTTGGGAATGTGTCCCTAGGGCCTCTTTATTTCTTATCACTCTTGTATGCCGGAGCATATTTTTGGGAGCGTGTTCCCATTTATGTAGATTATAGGATTATTTGAACTGTTTGAACTAAATTTCGGTTAGTTAGTTAGATTAGGCCTGTTTGTTTATTATTAAAAAAAAAAAATCGAACTGCCTACTAGAAGCAACATATCTATAGGACGATCATATAGGACTGAATGAGCAGCATCTAGTTTATTTTTAATGCATTGCACGAAGAAAGCTGGAGTAAGGTATGTCTTCTCTTGAGCATCAATTACTTGTCATGCATATGGTTTGAACCTAAATCTAAGACCACTAAAGTGCTTGAATGAAATTAATTTAGTGGTCACTTTAAAAATTGGGACTGCTAAGAGGTTGGACCTTAAAATCTGTGACTGAAAATTGTGTGCAAAAGGATCCTGTTTGCGAAATATGAAAAATCAAAACATGATCGTATGTTTGCACACTTGAGACACTGTGCACCTCACACATAAGGTCACTAGATAAACTTCTACCTCTCCTCTTTTCCACCACAAGGGAAGTTAGTCGAAAATCAACAAGCCTATCCACCAAGTTACTTCGGTTCCTCATGTGTGGGCTTGATTCGAGACTTCCATCCCTTGCGAGTAGGTTGTAGGCACTAGCGAAGGTTGGCCTAGGAAGCATAATTTTTTGCAAAACTTGTTTGGCCACCAATTGAACATTTAATTCTAAGACCTACAATCTACTAAAAATAAGATCCCACTGAATTTGCATTTGCTTTAACAATAGAACTCTTTAGGAAGTTTCTGCTTGAATTCTAAATTCTACTAAATCCTAAGAGAGTTAAAACTGTTTTGCTTAAAGAAATGGATTACCCTTACTCCTATCATTTAGATTATCAGAGTCAATACTTCCCATCTTTTAATCAGGATCCCATGCCTCGAGCATATCCATCCTTTGATGGGTACATTGACAATTCATGGGATCATTCTTATCCTGGGAGTACTGGCTTGATAACTCCCACTTTTGAGCAGAGCCTAGGAGCGGGATTTCCCAAACTTGAAATCCCTACTTCCATGCAAACACCCAACCCTACAACCCTTCATGATTTTCCGTATCGAGGTTGGACCGATACCCCTAGGCAACCAGAGCCTGAAATTGACTATCGTCCCCAACCTGATATTTGTAGCCTCTCCTCCTTTATATTAGAAATGCAAAAACAACAAAAGGAAATGATAGAATAAATGGGAGAGATGTTGAGGAATAGTCAACAGTTAAATGAAGAAATAAGACAACTTAGCTACACGCTTCCCAATAATCCTGATCCCTACCCATACGATCATGATCATGAAAATAATTCTGAGGAACCTAATGACAATTGGGATCCAATTTTATGTAACTATCACTTAGACTCTCCCAATGAGACACGGCCACTAGAGGACAACGATCATAGTGATTATCCACCTGAACTATATTAGAGTCAAAAGCAAGGGAAGATGGTACCTCTTGATGACCTTGACCCCAATGATAGTATTCTCCTTACCCCTACCAACCCGGGAGTGAATCACAGGGTAATTATTCATCATTTGAGGATTTACCTCCAGAACATAGAAATAATATGATTAAATCCAGATTTCTCCTTTTTTTGAGAGTCATCCTCCATCAAATTAGGAGTTGCTATTAGAGAAAAACAAAATAGTGAGAAGTCTATGGGACACTCTCGGGGACAAAACATGTCAATCGAGGATTTATACCCTGAGAAGAATAACAAATTCAGTAATGTAGGCTTGCTTCAAAACATTAAGACTGATCCTCCTTTGGGAATAATTGAGGATACTAATCCAACTCCTAATGAATCACATATACACCCCGACAAAAATTTGAGTGAACCAAACGAATCTAGGGATGAGCTGAATGATAATGGTTCTGACATTTTGACCCTGCCATCAAAGAGTTGTAATTTGGAGTCTACCCTTGATTTAAATGACTCCAATCTTTAATGCTTGGCAGGGTAATATGCAGTTGTCTACAACTATTAGGGAGTATACACAATCTGAATCATTGTTGGAATTAGACCTAACACCGACTAAGCCCTCATTGGACTTAACCTTTACCTTCCAACACTACAAACAACCCTTATACTCCCTAACTGATCCTTGGCTCAGATCTCTGCTCATGTACATTCTTTCTGGAGAATATATCAGGCCAATACATCCTCGGGTAGAATGGCGAGTGGATTGATGCTTGTACTTTTACTCTCACCATTCAATGGTTTGAACTAATAATGTGTATATCTTTTAAAACCTGTCCTGCTCTGGAGGATCCTTGTTATCCTCCACTTATTCCATTTCGGGAGGTCCCTTTTCATATTTCATTTATTATTCCTAGACCTCCCAAGGTAGCCAACAAGGTTCTTTGCTTTCAAATCTTCTGGCAGTCATTTGGTATTACGTTGCATCATCAGCTCACCAACATTTGTGGCTACCTGTTTTCTAGGCCTACATGGTTACGCATAATTTTAGAGCCTAACATTTTCTGTTTGGAACTAGACTTATAGGTTCCCTCTAAGTCTGGCTACTGACAGAAAATGCAGCACTTGTTGGGAGGCAACCCGGCAGTCAGAATAACACCATTATCAGGTGATGTTTTTCCTTTCTCCTCCTGTTTTAATTTTACAATGGGGTCATTGTAGGATTTAGGCATGGGGGGTTGCATTTGCATTTTAGGAAGTATTCATGCATTTGAGTTAACATATAAAAAAAAGAAAAATTTCTCTTTTCTTTAGTTGATTGGGTTAGCCCTAGCAAAATACCTTTGTCATTGGGGGTTTTTCTTCCCGAATTATTTCTTAAGTTTAGAATCTAGTACGTTTATTTCACGTGCACATAAACTGGGTAATGAATCCTTGAGGAAAACCAATAAGCATTTGTTGTCCACTGAACCCTTGGACAGTTCATAGGGAGTTAGGCATTCTATCTTCTAGTAGATCCACCTCATATTTGTGAGAAGAAAGTAGAGAGATTACTGGTGTGCCAAGTCTAGTGCAAGGACTCTTAAGTTTTGGATAATTAGATGATGATACTTCAGAGTTAGGCGTAGTTTTCACTCTCTGTTCCTATGTGCGTACTTTGAGTGAATTCCTAAGAGTCACCAAATAAGGTAGATACACAGAGATTGAGTCCTAATAAGGCCATAACTATGATGGATGGTTATGACCGTCCTTCATAGAGTCCTCGGCTGAAGGAGGATAATAGTGTCAAAGGTCAGAAATATGCCTGTCCTATCCATTTCTTCTCGGTGCCGAGAATAGGCACTTCCACCAAATAAGCCGTACAATATCCTCATGACCATTATCATCCTTAATAATGCCTCATAAATAAAAGTCAGTGTCGTATTATATTCATTAAGAAAAAAGAAAAAAAAGAGAGAAATAAAAGAAAAAAAAGAGAGAAGAAGAAAAAGAAGAAAAAATTATATATATATAAAATGTCAAAGTTTATAATGTAACATTGTTTCTAAGGCAACAGAACACCTATTGTGTTCCACCAAATATGACCCAAACCTACCTTTTAGTATTTTTGATTGCCTGAATACTGGTTGAGGACTCTAGCTTAGTTGTAGAGTTATTAGGATTTTAATGGAAGTGTGGATGCCATGTGAGGCCACCAAATAGTGAGTACAATTTCTAAATCTGGCGAGATTTGTGATCTCAGAAAGAAAGAAAAGGAGTGCCCAGGAACATCAAGAGAGCATAATTTTGTAGCCTCTCTCAGAGTTGACTTGTCTAATAGTCTAGAGATCTAAAGATTGCAGTACTAGAATATGTTGGACCAGATGAGTATGTGCCACCACATACAAATCCATTCAACGTGATATCTCCTACCTAAGCCAAATGCCGGGGTCAAATTATAGATTATCCTCTACTTTAACCCCGAGGGAAGTAGTTGCCTATTCCGACAGCAATATTTACCAAGGGTGAAGTACAAACTCACAACGCAAATTGGCTTTTTCACTTGGATCCGTTACAAAGGCTATTATCACATCACATTTGTCTGGATCTCTAAAGTTTTGAAATAAGAAAAGAAGAAATCTTCTGATTACTTCTATTATTTTCCATTTCTGCTAGGGACTAGCAACTCTTAGGCATGGGGGTATTTGATAAGTACATTTTAGTGGATTAATATTACGCCTAAGTAACTTTAATCGTACCATTTAGGTTTGTTAATAACTACATTAAGTTATAGATTGTTTGCATTCATCATGATTTAAGTTTACATCTATTTTATAGTATTCTATAACTTAATATGTAATGATTTACGTTTTTATGATTACGGGAATAATATTTAGAAAGAGGAGGGGGGGATAATTTCCCCAACACATATCCGACCAGCCGCAACTCCTTATCTAATCTCTTGCCACCCTCCAACAACAAACGAGGCTAGAAATAGCTAAGGGATTTGAAAATCCCTTAACTCACACATGCGCAAAGGAGAGGAGTTAAAGAGAGGAGGTGAAGAAAGGAGAGGGCATCTTCATCTTCCCCCCTATGGGGAACTACTTCCCCATGTGCACTATGCACCGCATCCTCCTTTCAGCACTTCCTCCTTCCAGTGCCCTTACTGCAGGCGTGCCTCCATCACCCCATAGGCACCTTCACCATTGCAGGCCCCTCTCCAGTGCCAACAGGGTGTGCCCCTCTCTAGCAGGCGCGTCCCCTCGCGCAGGCACCCCGCTCATACACCCGCACCACCAATGCTTCCCTCCAACGATGTAGGCGCTCACGCCACCTCTGCCTGCACCCGCCATCACCGCACCAAAGCCTGCAGGCACCGCCCTTGCCTCACCCGCTCCAGCAGGGCGCACCCCTCTTTAGCGCCAACACCCTGCAGAAAGGCACCTGCTGCACTTTGCGTGCTCACCAGCCACCGCAGCCATGCCACACCCGCACAGCACCTCCCTTCCGCAAGCACACCCTTCTCCAGTGCCTGCCTTCATCCTCCAGCCGCACCTTCACCTGCGAGGCCACGGCCTACTGCAGCGTGCCCCCACCCTTCTCTCCTGCACGCCCATAGGCGCTGCATCGCCTAACCTTGCCAGCTCCCACAGGTGCGCCCTCATCCACGCACCCTCCTGCCGTGCCCGCAGGCACGCGCCATCTGTAGCATGCCCCCCCACCCTCCGTAGGCGCTTCACACCAGCAGGAGAACCCCCACAGGTCCGCCTCCAGCGCCTCCTTCGACGTTCTTCTCCTCCGCCGGCCAGCCACCTCCGGCCATCTCCATTGACACCGCGGCCTCCATCGGATAGGCCTTATCTTCGCCAACCTCCCTAGTGCGTCCATGGCCCCACGACGATCCTCCCCGCATTCAAGCAAGAGAGAGTGAAAATGCTCTATTTTAAGGGAGATTAAAAGTTACATTTACTACGATTACCACCAAAAATTGATTTTTGATTTATTATTATTTTATTGTGGCAAAATTGCACATGCACACTCATGCTTTTTGATAATTGCATGTTATTGATATTAACCTGTTTTAAGATTAGTTTTGGGATCAACATGTGCACCAATTTTGTCTAGTATATGTCAAGTGAAAATTACATAAAATCATCATATATTTATTGAAGATTTCAGTGAGGGAAAATTACACATATACCCTTATATTTTTGAGTAATTGTGAATCTTCTTTCCATCACATTTTTTGTTGGATTTGACTAGGGATTTCGCACTTGACGGAAAGAATAAAAAATAATCTAGAGTTTATTACATAATTTCCTCCCTGTGGACATGACCTACTCTTCTCTGAGTGGTTATTTTTATTGCTGATTAGTTGATTTTTCCACCACTTAAATACTACAACGCAAAGTAGAAAATTGACTCGTCATCAGGTCAATGAAAACTTTATCTACTTGCAAAAATAATTCAGAGAGAGAGAGACAAAGAAAGAGAGAGAAAGGAACAATCATGTATTTTTTATCAATGTTTCTACAACGATGAAAGTGGGAAAACTACACTACAAAAGTGAAAAGATAGAGATAGGTGAGAAGAATCCCCCTCGATGGTCACTTCGAGGATGGCTTGCTTTGTCAGCACCCTGAAGAAAGTGGTAAGAGTGGGACGAGGGAGAATATGGCAATGGAAGGAGGATGGGCTAGGATGTCATCGTGACCTAGATCTTCTTCCGGGAGGACATGAGAGGATGCCATGAGATGCCCCACGAATAGGGATGAGAGGTGGGAAAATGTTTGATTTCTACTCTAGAGGAGCATCCCAAGCTTGGGACAAGCTCTCTTTAGAGGCTTAGAGGTGGTGTGGAGAAGAAAGGAAGAGATATGGAAGAATGGGAGGGGTATGGGTCCTTTTATAGTGGAGGAGAAGAGGCTTTTCGCACATGGACAATTAGTGACATCCATAAACATTGCTGAAGACCCACCACAGACGTCGCTGAAGACCAATATGCCTGTGCGTGACACTCGCATGCTCGGTGGCGTGCGCTGGCACTGCTGGCATACACTCCACGGCTTGTGCCCCACGCACCGCACGTGCTATGCGCACTGTGTGCTTGCTGCTACGCGCTCTCGTGGTACTACACATGCTCACGCTATTGCACTTGTGGTGCTGTAAGCATTTGCACTGTTGCTGGTGAATGCCCTTTGGTGGCCTAGATAGCACCACATGGCGCAATCTGGGCTGTCCACTTTCTTTCCATTGTAGGGGCCACTATAGATGTTGAATAGAGTTGATTTTCACGTCTTTGGGCTGCGATCGTCAACCCGGATCCATTCGTGCAGTCGGATTTATATTTTGAAGCTCTGAATTGTGTCACTTATTCCCTTGGCCATTGATCTTCCTCAGACTACATAAGGTGCTACGAGACTCCAATCATTGTCCTGATCAGATCCGTATGGTTGGATCGTCAATCTAAGGCTCCAAAGGAAATCTCCTTCTCTCCTGGTCATAAAAGAACATAATTAACGAAAAATTTATACATACTCTAAATGTAGAATGATGCATGCCATACAATATTTATAACATGGAATGCATATCTAAGCTTTGGAACATGCATAAATAGGCACATTATCCTACCTACATGTGTCTTCATCAGAATGCTACCCTTTTTCCACCAAAAATGACAATGAAAACACCTCGCTACAAATGGGTGTTCACATATAGTTTTGAAAAACTACGAAGATACTAGGAAACCCACCAGGGAGATATACGCCTAGAGTGTTCTCAGAGAAATGTGGTGAGGAGAAAGTTGCCAAATCCTAGTATAGCTTAACCGAAGACAGGATTGTCCCAGAGAGAACCTAGAAATATTCAACATTTTATTGAATACTCGGAGTCGATTTAGTTGTCCCTTATAGCAAGTCAAACAATTTCACACACAAGAGGCTTGGTTCTTGCATTTGCTTAAAATCTTTGGTGGGTTGACCGAGTCAAAGAAAGTTTCCTTTGTGACCAAAGTCTGATCGCTAATAGGGTTCATGATTCCATGTGGGCTGTCCAAATTTGAGTCAAAGTTGAGAACTATTAAATCTTTTTCATTAAGGATTTGTATGCAATTTCCCCTCATTGGTGAAAAATCCGATTGAGGTTTTCGATTCGAAGTTACCTTGATTCTCAATCACTTTTCATTGATAAGAATATGGTGTTGCATAAATTGTTTTGCTTTCAAGAAAAAAAAATAAAAACCATACTCTCGATTTTGTCATTTCTCGTAAGTTTTCCCACATTTCAATTTTTCAGGGACTAGCAAAAGATAGGTATTGGGGTGTGATGTGAACACATTTATTTAGAAAAAATGCTTATTTATGTATGTTCCTAAGTTAGTTAGATGTGCATAGCATTGTAAATTTTACATAATAGCATCATAATGTATTTATAATAGATTATATAATTTTGTATATAAATTTCTCAATTTTAATATCTAGGGACAACATGACACACATTAGAGCTTCAGATGATAAATTCAACCATACAAATGGACTCAGAGCGATGATTACAATCCAACAACACAAGAATTGGCTTGATTGGAGCCATGTGGCACTTGATACAAAGCAAAGAAGATGGACGACCACGAGGGGACCACATGGCACCATTACAGCCACTCATGCCGCTTGCAACCCTCTCTCTTAAAAGTAGCCCCTAATATGAGCTATTAGTTCTTCATCCAACGACTGTGAGTGCTTGGCCATCGCATCAAATTATTGACAATCCATACATGTAGCGTAGTAGTGGAGAAGAAACTCTCAACCCTGAGATGCTTGATCGAAGCCCCGTGTGTGGATTTAATCTACTAAACTGCACGCTGGTGAAATTGAGCTATTGGATGATCAGGTGGTTCCAAAGTTGGTCATGTGGCAGCTCAAACAACTCACTACACGCGCAAGATGATGCACGATGATGCACGCGGTCGAGCGAAGCAAGCGTGATGTAGACCCAATCCTGACTGTTCGTTAAAGATCTAAGGGCCCTCATTGCGCCATGCAACGCAAGCGTGAAACAGATGCACAGAGATTGATCTTAGTCATGCGATGATGGCATGAACGACTGATGCTATGCCACATGCTGCAAGCACATTGATGGTGCAAGAAATGTGATGAAGGTTGGATCTGAGCCTTTTGAACTCAATCGGATGGCTTCCACACATTTATGTTGTGGTGCACAATTGGAGGGCCTTAAATGGCCATTTTCCCCTCATTTTTCCATTATAGAAGAGGCCATAACCCCCTCCTACCTTCTCATCCCTTCCTACTCCATCTCCCACCCTAGTGCTCAAGAATCTATATGAGTGAGTCCCAAGGCCCATGATGGTCCGCTAGAGTAATTAAAATAAAAATTTCAAATTCTCAACCCCTGTTTGTGGAGTACCTGCTGGTCGTCCTCTCACCACCCTTCTGGGAAGAGAATCTCATTATGGTGTCGCCATGCCTCGCCCCTACTTTGTCTAAGCTTTGTTCTTCTTCCTCCACCTCTGTCCTCATTCTTCTGGGCACCATCCAAGTGGCTCATTCTCTAAGGGGCAATCGAGGAGGATAACCACTCTCCATTCTCTCTCTTTACTACTTTCTAGTGTAGTTTTAATTCTTGCATCATTTCCTATAACAAATATTTGTTTAAACAAATAAATTATTCGTTTCTTCCTTTCTCTCTTTCTATCTCTCCCTCTTTCTCTTTCTTTAATATTTTACAAGTAGAGTTAGATAGAGATATTTCTCCTGATCTTATGCCTTCTAAAAACACCCAAAAAATATAAAAGCAAAGAATCTCCAAAAATAAATAAATGTAAATGCAGACTTTCTCCAAGTCAAACGTCGCCTCCCTACGATCGACCTGGGACTCACCATCTTGGTTACAAATAGTATTTGATACATCAAAGTTTTCTATGAAAATACGACGATGCAGGTTTCTCTCTCTTGAAACCCTAAAGCGTGATTTTCTTGCACGAATTTCTCGACTATCATCTACTACTACCAATTTCATCACCCTGAGAAGTGGAAAGGCCACTCGGAACCTTATGCACCAAAATTAGAAAACTCAGGATCATGATAAACAAACTCTGAATGATAAACCTGAGGTTGAGGATCATGATTTTGAGGATCCAAATTTTCAAATCCCTTTTCTCGAGGCCCTATATAGACCTACTAAAAAGAAGCTTGACCATAAAAATAAGACTTTGTTGGATGTGTTCAAACAAGTATAGATTAATGTCGCACTTTTGGAAGGTATTGAGCACAACTCAACTTGTGCCAAGATTTTTAAGGAATTTACTACTACCACGTGCTTTAAGTACCTCTATTTTGATGCACCAAAATTATGCTCCCAGTGAAATTAATATTTCAGGACTCTCTTGGATCAAAGATAGAAGAATGTTGACCCGTGTCTCAGTGTCATTTTATCTTTATTTAGTCTAGAATACTTTTTTAAGGAACCTCAAAATAAGTGTCAAATGGATTTTCACACTTCACATAAAAAAAATAAGTTTTTAGGGTTATTGATTGACCAACTAAATTAATTGATCGACCAACCAACTTAATTAATCGATCAAATCAACCCAATTTAGGAAATTGATTAATACACTTTTGATCGACAATTTAGGTTAATTAATCGACTAATCATTGGCTAATCAAATAACTAGTTTGATCGACCAAACTCCCTTAATTGATCGACCAATTTGATTTCCCTTTCATGTTGATTTGCTAGTATAAATAGAGGTCGTACACAACCCTTTTAACACACACTCTCATGTAGAAAATCATTCAAAGAAAGAGCATTTCGTGCTTCACTCTCGGTTCTTCTGCAGTTCTATTTTCATGCCTTCTAAAGCACAACGATTCAAACCTTCACTAAAATTTGGGTATGGCTTTAATTGAGGTTTCATCGGTTTATACTGTTCTTATATATTGTTGCTTTTGATTAATGAATCCCAATTTGTTGGGAGAAATTCGTCATTGTTGTTGTGCTTTTCTTCAGGTTAGTAAGAGAAGGGATCTTTGTAAGAGGTTGTGCCACCCTCGTTCAAGTGGTACGTTGGTGGATTGATTAGCTTTGCCTAGTCGGAAAAATTCTAAGGTGAAAGGCTTAGGAAGTGGTTTTCACTTGGTTTGGATTTCCACTATAAATCCAGGTGTTATCTATGCTTGATACTTTTGTGGATTGATCTGTGAAAATTTAATTTTGAATTTTTAAGTGATACTATTCACCCCTCCCTTATAGTATACCTTTACGATTTGCAAGCACCCTCACTTGGTATCAGAGCCTCGTCATCCAGAAGATGTCAAAATCGTCTGTCAACACGTCAGCAATTTGACCTCCATTGTTTAATGGCATGAACTACAGTTACTGGAAGACCAGGATGCAAATCTTCCTTGAATCAATGGCCTTCAAGGTGTGGGACATCATTGCCTCCAAATACACTTCCCCAGAAATTGAGGGAGTCGCGGCAACTCCATAACAGAAGAAAATGGCAACACACAATGTGAAGGCTATGAATGCGATCTTCTATGGACTTTCCAAAGTAGAATTCAATCATGTATTAGCTTGCAAGATAGCCTATGAAATCTGGAGCATCCTCGAAGTCACCCATGAGGGGACATCCAAGGTAGAAGAAACCAGAGTAAATTTACTAACAAAAAATTATGAGCTTTTCAGGATGAAGGGAGAGTCAATGAAAGAGATGTTCACGAGATTCATGGACATCATAAATTTCCTACAGAACCTAGACCAAGACATCAAGAATGAAGCTCTAGTGAGGAAGATCCTTCGATCTGTCACTAATGATTGGGAGACAAAGACAATAGCCATACAAGAATCGAAGGATCTATCTACTTTAAAACTAGATGATCTTATTGGCAGTTTGATGGCATATGAAGTCCAGCTTCAACACGTGAAGGAGCATGAAAGCGAAGGAGTAAAGAAGAAGATTGTGGCACACGAAGGCAATGATTAGTCTAAAGATTCTTCAAGTGAAGATGAATAGGACTACATAGCTCTTCTCTCAAGAAAGTTCAAGAAGTTTCTCAAAAATAAGAGGAGCTGGAGGAAGAAGAAAGAACAATCCAAAGTAGACACCATTATCTCCTACAACTGCAAATGTAAGGGACACATTAAAAAGGATTGTCCACTTCTCAAGAATGAATCAAAGAAGGAAAAGAAATTCCCAGAAGGGATAGAAAGCAGAAGGCTCTTCAACCCACTTGAGATGAATCGGATTCAAGCTCAGAGGAAGAAGAGACCTCCGGAGAAGAAGCTCTTCTAAAACTTATGGCTCTAGATGATGAGGCAACATCTTTTTCCCAAGATGAATTGTTAGAAGCTTTCTTTGAAATGCATGACATAGTAAATCACTAAAAATAGAAAATAAAAGCTTAGCGAAAGCATTAGGTGAATAGAAAGCACAAAAAGATACATTTGCTTTACAAAATATAGAGTTATCTATTGAAATTACTACACTAAGATCACAAAATGATAACTTGAAAGTAGACATAGACAAACTAAAAGAAAACTCCGGTATTCTCTTAAATGACCTAGCTAAATTCACCAAAGGTAGTCAAAATTTGCATAAACTTTTAGGAACAAAAACCTAGAGCACCACAAAATTTGGGTTAGGTTATATACCTAAAAATGATCACAAAGCATCTCTAGCCAAAGAAAGGAGAAAGGTAGCTTACCTAAACAGGTGGCACTAGCTAACCACCATGGACCCAAGGAAAAATGGGTACGAAAAGCACTTTTGAAATCTTGTTTTGTAGGTCAAGTCGATTATAAGTGTTGAATGTAGGATGACTACGCTATCGGAATTGGTTTTGAAAATCCATCGTTGTAGTTCGAGTCACGAAGAAATCTGTTCAACAAATAAGATTTATATCGAAAAATCTGTAAAGAAATTTCGGGTCGAACACAGGGAGGCTATGTCGATCAAAATTCGTAATTATATTTTTGTGTTTTTGTTTAAAGGGCAAAATAATAACAATGGAATCAATATAGACAATAAGAGAGAGAGATAGAGAAAGAACAACGACTTGATATTCCATAATCTTTTTACAACTAAGAAAGCGAGAAATAGTTACACTAGAAAGAGAAAAATTATTACAACTAGAAAGCAGGAAAATTCTACTCTCGAAAGCATTAAAAAGAATGGGAGAGAAAAGCTATCCTCCTTAACGATGGCATGGAGGATGAGCTAGATGGGACAATGCCTAGCAGGAAGGAGGATGAAGCAGGAGGAACGGAAAGAAGGTAGCATGTCATCATCGTCGCGGGATCCACTTCTGGAACGGGGGTGAAAACTTAGTTTTAGCTCTTGAGGAGCATCTCGAGTGTGGGACAAGCTTCTCTTAAGCTTTGGAGAGGTAGAGAGGAGAAGGAAGGGATGAGAAATCCATATGTTAGGGGTCTCCTTTTATAGTTGCAAGGAGTGGGGGTATTTTGGACATTACAACATGAAAAACATTAATTCAGGACCTTTAGTGACGGATTTATTGATCACTAAAGGCTTGAACGTGGCCAACGTGTGTGCGCCGCTCACGAGCCCCTTCGCCTTCACGCTCTCAATGCCCTCGCACGTCCGCGTCCACTTAGCCATCCGATCAAGAGATCGGATGGCTTAAACCGCCCTCGCTATTGATCAGACGGCTTAAACCGCCCTCGCCAGCGCCGTGCGTCCATGTGCGATCAGGCATTTGCATTGCACGTTTGATTGTGCGTGGGTGCTATCAGTTGATCTGCACTGTTCGATGCGAATTACGTGGCTCCAATTGCATGCCCACGAGAGAGGAGAAGCGCAACTCCTTTGACTCGAACTCGCGCCATCCACCTCCACAGCGCCTTAACCACTGTGTTACGCGTGCAGTTGAGGTGCGTTGAGGATTTTGCAGTTGGATGATCTCGACCATTGGACCTTCATCCAATGGTGGAGATCAAGCGTTGCTTGTGCTTTCAGATGAGGAGATGCGCTGGATGAGCGGCGACGTGGTGCATTCTCAGCCGTTGGATGGGCATCCAGCAGCTGAGATCTGTCGAGCGGGTGAAGAAGAAGAGCTACGGCTGGTGCTGGGTAGCTATGATGGCACCACATGGCACCATCTAGGCTATCCATCTTCTGAGTGTTGTAGATGATGTCACGGGTTTTGGATTGGACCGATTTTTGCGCCATTAGGCAGTGATCATCGATCCAAACCCGTCCATGCGGTTAGATTTGTTGTCTGAGGTGCAGATTAACACCATCTTGGTCCTTGATCGTTAGGGTTCCTTGGTCTCTATCTGGTGCTACAGATATCTGATTAGGACAATCTTGGAGTTGTTGAACTCCAATCATTGCCTTGATCAAATCCATATGGTTGGATCTTCGATCCAAGGCCTTGATAAAAAGTCACACCGTCCCTGACCATAAAAAGGAGACAATTACTATACAATTTATGCAACATGATCTAAATTCATGATTTTGCATGTCATGCAATATTTACAATGTATAATGCTAATTTGACACTAAGAACATGCATTAATAGACATTTTAGGCTAATCACTTGCATGCACATCACACCCCCATGCCTATCTTTTGCTAGTGCCTTGCAAAAACTACATGCTATGTATAAACGAATTAGGTTGGATTACTTGGGCACAAATCATTTTCAACATTAATAAATTTTTACTTAGGACCTGAACTTTTAATGACACAACAGTGCCCAGGTATCTGCCAGAATGTAGACCACCTCAAGCCCTCACCTTATTCAAAGAAAAATCCTTTTTGTCTCTTTTTCTTCTTTTCTGATTTTTTTGCATTTTTGAGTTTAGGGTTATGTTCGCGGCTTGGTCATGTTTTAATAGTTAGTTACATCGTAGTACAGGTGACCAAGCGTTGTCAACAAATAAAAATTTATTACTCGAAAACCTAAGTATCCGAGGTCGAACATAGGGAGCAATTGGAAATTATTACTAATCTCAAGGATGTAATTGAACACTTAATTACTCAAAACTTAATTCAAAATATATATGCATGAGTTTAAAAGTCAATTGTGGCAAAAATAGAGAAATTGAATGTCCGATCATGGGATCAGACATCTTAAAAAGATGTTTTCTCCTGTCTACTTCTTGTTCTTCTTCTTTTGACTTCTGATTTTCCTCTTTTTCTTCTGTGGCCGTGTACTTCTTCTTCCTTGTTTCTTCTCCGCAGCTCCTTTCTTTGCTCTTGCCTTTCTTCTCCAGTGTCTTTCTCCTTCTTTCTTTCTGTGGGTCTTCTTCTTCTTCCTTCCTTGGCTCTACTTCCCTTGGCTTCAACTTTCCTTCTTCTTCTGCTTGTCTTTCCCTTTCTTTATTTCTTCTTCCTTCTTCAGTTCCTCTTCTCTTTGGCTTCTCCTCTTCCCTCTACCTTGCCTTTCCTTCTCTTTTTTCTCTGCGAAGCTTCCTTCTTTAACCTTCCTTCCTTCCTTTTCTTGTCTCCTTCGCTTGCAGCGGCTAAGTGCCTGCTTCCTCCTCTTGCTGCTTCTTCCTTAGCATCCTCTTCCTACACAAGCACCACGCAACAAAACCTATTCCCCTACCCTTCACGCGCGTCTCTCTCTCTCCGAATCTCTCTTCGGCATGCTCCCCTAGAGCCAGGTAATCGGGTCGGGTCACTTGCCCAGGTCCGGGCACACCGACGTGGGTGTGGTGCACAAGGAGTGCTCTAGAGGATAGTCGGGTCAGGATACCAGGTCCGCGGGATGAAATCGCAGACGAGGCGTGGATAGGTGAGGAGGGACCTCACCCCAGTGATTTGGAGGCAAAGGGACAATATCACAAAATTAATTTATTTCGCACACCTCACTCACAGGTTCACGAGGTGGGACTAATGTTCCGCCCGCTATTGCTCGTACCCCCACAGGAGATCTTCTGTCCAATTGCAGCAGCTGCAGGCCTTGCAGTGCCAATTGCTTGGATAACTGGATGCGCGAGACTTCCCTGAACCTGCTGGACCTGGAATCCTAAAGCGCTTCAGCCTGGAGTGAGCTTGCAACCTCCTCGAGCCGTCGTTAATGGCGGCTGGAGCTCAGACCCTGCACGACACAAAAAGGGCCTTGCGGCTCTATTAGAGCACAAGAGGACCTTCACCGTGTCACTACGAAGGTGAGCCAGTAGGTGGCAAGCCGCAGGATAGCCTAGGCATGCGTGCCTAGGTTGCTCTATGGCCAGATGGATGGGTTAGGTCGGGGGGCGGTTGTGGTGGTGTAGGTGGTCTGTGGATGAGTGGAGGATGTTCAGTGGAGTGTGGCGAAGGTTGTGAGGTGGGTGGCGAGACTGTGGGGTTGCGGAGTGACAAAGGCATCTCGTCGGAGGGTGGCTGGAGATGGGGAAGATGGCGGTGGACCGTGGCTATCGAGGGCCTTTTTGTGAAATAGGTTGAGGGGAATTGAAGAGGGGACAGAGATGAACAGCTTTAACCTAATTAAGTGGATGAAGTCGGCAAGAGGGCAGCTGGCAGTACTTGCTGTCGCCAGAGAAGAAGGCAGCCAGTGGAGGAAGACGGCTGCGACGATGAGGCTAGGGATGCGCTCACGGGTGTTGCGTGATGCGGAGGAGGAAGGGGAGGACAGCTCTACCACTGGTATTGTGGCAGAGCAATGAGAAAGTGGAGGGGGGCTCGTCGGAGCTCACTGGAGCACTTGGCCGGAGGAGAAGAAGAAGAATTTGAGATGGAATTCTGGCCAAGTCGAGCTAAGGAGGTGCGGCCGTAGTTGGGGGTCAATTTATAGGCACTAGTAGGGACTCTTGTGCTTGGAAGACAAGCATCCAAGTGCGGGAATCCTCGATGGAGATGGAAGTTTGTTAGGTACCCAAATCTCTCGTGCGTTCACATGAGAGATTCGGTGCAAATCATAGATCAGGACCACACTCAGATGGAAGGGAATTCCTCAGAGAATCTCCCTTCCAAATCTGGGAGGAGATCTCTAAGGAATCAGGGAGTATTCCCCATATATTCCTCGCCGGAGTAGGATTTCTCCCCTTTAATTGCAGTGGGACCTGTTTGTATGAGTGCAAGGAAGCTAGGGGAGTTTGTGTAATGGTTTACAAAAGATAGGGACCAAAATGTAATTTGATGTACTAATTTGCAAAGTAGGTCAAGATGACATCCCATTAAGTCCATATTTTGGTACAAACCTAATTTTGACCTAAGGAATCCAATGGTGAAGTTGGATTTTAGGTTTGACCACGTTTAACTAGAGATTTTCCATAAAAACCCAAATTTGGTCACTTGATGAGCTAGGACCCCAATCTTGGTCAAACTACGTTCAAAAGGCCAAATTGAATGTTCTAAACCCTAGGGGATATTTTTCCATAAATTTTAGAGGGTTTACTTGATTTTTATCCTGACCAGAACCTTGTTGAATTAATCAGGTCTATTTTAGGGTTACAAGATGTCATTTAATTCCTGGTTTACATATGAACACATTTTTGATTGAACCAACCCAATTTTTATGTTATTTAGACCATTTAACCTATGTTCTGCCTCTTAGAAATCTTGTTTATGTGCTGCAATGGTAAAATTGCAGTTTTAACATTTATTTCATGTTTTCTTCTCAGAACACTTATTACTTCAATTAAGCCCTCTTCTAAGTTATGTAGGAGCTTTTATTCTCTTTCTTAGGTTAAAATGAGCTAGTTAGGGCTCATGATGAGGTTCTCATCATACCCCCATGCCTAGATTTTGCTAGTCCTTAGCAAAATTTAAAGGTTTTAACTTCTGATCTAGACCCTGAGTGTCTGTCATCAGTTATGATATGTGCTTTTCTTTTTCTTTTGTGATTAGGTTAGAATGCCAAAAATAGGCCTAGAGGTACTCAAGTATTAACCAAAATCCAGACCTGACCTGCTTTAACCTCAATCTTCCACAAAGGTTTTTAAGGCCAGCAGAAACTATCCTAGGGTTTGTTGGACTCCACGGTTAAAGCACCTGTGCTTGAGACATTTTTGGCCTAGGTTCAGTTTGCAGTGCGCTTTTGTAAGAGTGACATAGAATATTTATTTGTTTGGAGAGTTTTCTCTCTCTTTTCTTTTTATGTCTACCTTCGGATTGGCTTCTCAACACGGTCTGTATCGGATTCCTCGTCCCCATCATCAATCCTTAAGGGTCCCTAGCAATCGATGCTTTGGGATAGCACCACCCATGGCAACCCCCGGAACCTTGGCTTTCGAGATTTAGAGATAATCCCCCCCATGGCATTCCATGGCCGAATTTAGACCCTAGCAATCGGCATTTCATGATAATGCCGCCCATGGTATCTGAACAAGCGGAGTGCTTACATGCCCCCGGTAGGAAATTTAAATATCCTAAGAGACAAGCACCAAGGAGATGATATGTTGTTATGCTTCTTCGAGGGGAATTTCCCACCTCTCCGCGTCGGGAACTCGTCCAAATCAACTTGTGTTGATCGGTTGCTCCTGATCTAAGTGACTTTTTTAGAGCATTGAAATGCTTTTTGTGTGATTTTGATATTTATACGCATTCAACCAGATCGTGTGTGGATTGGGGTGCTTAGGTTACCAAATCCCACAAATCGAAGGTCAGTTAGCGAGGCTGAATGCATCCTAAGCCTTAGACCTAATACTTAAGCTTCGCATTTTCTGCAACCTCTTGAGGATTATCTAGATCTTAGCAGATACGTGAATTTTTAAGCTAAAGAATCTAGCCTAAGAGGCTTAAGATCAGCGTTCCTGCTAATCTCTTTTTATGTCTCCTTAGCACTTTTCTTTTATTTTTCTCTTTTCTTGATCTGGTCTACAACTTCAATTAATTCCTTAATCTCTTATTAATGACTATTTCTTTTTCTTTTTCATTTTGTGCTCCTTTTTGTCATTTTTGCTCCTTTTCTCCTCCTTACAATTATGTGGCTCACAAAATTTCCTCCCTCGCCCATTTTTTGTTCTTTTTCATAATTTTTCAATTTTTTGTGTTTTTGACATATGTGAATTTTTTGTGAGAATCCTTCTGACTTTTTGTTGGTTCTGTATGTACGCACTTTATCACCCCCTATGCCTAAGTTTTGCAATGTCCTCACTGTAAACAGAGGGTGTGAAATAGTGTTGAGGTCAGGGACTTAGAACAGGATACATCGGGTCGGTGAGCGGGTCGGAAATGACAGATGCGGATGATTTCAAGCTCTGGTATGTGTACCAGAGGTGGGCTCCATTGTCTAAGGCTGAACTCAAGATGCAATGGACGTGGAGTACAGACGGATAATCAGACGGGTCTTTATTTTTGGAATGATGGGTTGCCTCCCGTTAAGCGCTAAATTCGACGCCTTCAGCCGAGCGGAAAATGGGGTGGAGAGGGAGTGGTCAAATTAGTCGAATTTTGTAAAACAAGCACCTTGATTAAGAGCTTGGTTGGTCCAACCAGGTGCTTGTTAAGCTCAGTGGGCTGATGATGCAGCCCAAACCCAATCAGTCTGGTGGGTTGATAGATGTAGATCAACAGATGCGGAACCCACCATATGCAATGTGGCTCAGGTGGATAAGGAAGTGAAAACTCGGGTTTAGGCTGAGTCGAATCAGCCTGGTCAGAGTAGGGTTCCGAAAAATAATCAGTGCATGGTGTCGAAACCCTACAGGGGTGATCAGAGAGTGATGGCTCCTATTTTTCAGTCTGATCGATATCCGATACTTGGTATAGATGTGCAGTTTAATCATCTGCAAACGGCTCAGTGAGAGGTGAATTGGAATAGAAATTGAGTCCAGTTGCGGGTCGGGGTAGAGAACGGGTTTTGATCCGTTCTGTATGTGTGGAAGAGGTGGCTTCAATGAGATTGGCTTATTATAATCTGGAAGCATATTTTCTCCGATGTTATGGTCAGATTTGAAATCATCAGAGTGTTTGTGAAAATCAAAATCTGAATGAGATTCAAGATCATGAGTTCCACCATAGAATAAATCATATGCTGTAGATTCAGCAGACTGACTGGGGTCTAGCCTAGATGTCAATTCTAAGCTTAAAAAGGTGTCCTTATCTAGTAGAAGCTCAGGTTCTAAGCTGGTAGGGCAGACCCAATTGAAACCCTACTCGTCCAACTCCTCAGTTTCTGTATCATAAATTGGCTTGACTTTCGAAAAATCGATTAGTTCCTCTGAGGATGTTGGCGAGGGATATTCATCAAATAGAGGCCCAAAATCATATTCTTCATTGAAAGATTGATCTTCCTCATATGGGGCCTCGAAATCGTCCCAGTAGGTTTCAGATCTAGATTCTGGACTAAGGATGTGGGTTGAATCACAAGAATCTAGGTCCAAATAACCTTCAAGGGTCACCTTATCAGAATAAGGGATGGAATTTACACCCTCAAGAGGTTCAGTTCCACTCTTGTTATTGCAGGAGTTTTGGGATTCCAAGCCTGGTGAATCAGGATCTAGAGTGGGCTCAACATCATGTTTTCCTGCATTTGGAGCTGCCCAACCTTCTTCAATATCAAGCACGTTATACTCCATCTGGGTTGGGAATCCATAACCATTTTGTGCCTCAAATTCAAGATCAGATTGATCCTCGATGTTGTCCCAAGATGGTTCATCCTCTGTTTGTGGTATATACGAGTACTTCTGATCGAAAATTTGTTTTAATAATCTCATTATCTCTTCCCATTTTTCAAGATCATCTTAGTGTTGCTTCCAAAGTCAAGAATTTGTCATACATTAAAGGTATTCAAGATTGTGCAATTTTTCTATCTAATGTATCCTGTGATGAGCAAGGCTCGGGTTGATCCTTTTGTGGCTTCTGGCAATAGTACTTAGGGAAAAGTTATGATAAAGGTTGTGGTTGTTGGGACATCAACCAGAATGTTTTCTACTGGTGTTGAGGTTTTGTCTTCTTTTTCATAGAAATTCAGGGCATCCTCAATCATCCTATCTCTCATGGATCTCCGATATTCAGGTTTCTTGAATGGTAGTCCTAGGTGGTGTGGCTGCATATTCGAATCAGGTGGTGGAATCAAGATGTAGAATCAGAGTTTGAATCAAGGTGTAGAATCAAGTTATGAAGCGATTAAATCTGATAAAAGAGTCCGACTGAAAATGTATGTGTGTGCTCAAAAGAGAAAAGATCAGGGACTAGAGATGATTTTGACCCAATCAAGACACCTAAAGACGTTTGGATGACTATGGAGGTTCGAGGTGGATGATACCCCTAGATCAGAAGGTCGTCCACCTGAGAATTACTTGAGTAGCCAGAGAAGGAAAGTCTTTCAAAGACCCCTACATGGTAGAGCGTCCCCACAGGTTACAAGGTTTCCCCCACACGACCTCTCTTGTCACTGAGATTCCAGGTAGACCAGAATGGGGACCTTGACCTCTTAAGTCTACCACTTTTATTTCAAAGGTGCTTTAGGGTTTGAACTTTAGATGTTTTGATGTTGTGACCTAATTTGGAGGTTGGTTGACCTAAGGGGTCAACTTCACCTGACCTATCCTAAAGATGGCAGAATGATTCTAGGCTTGGGACCTATTGATCACCCTGATTTGACTCCCAGTTTATTAGGTCCAAGATTTTAAGATTCAAGTAATTTTAGAGCTCAATTTTTCTTAGGGTTTGTCTTGCTTAGATCTCTTCAATCAAGGGCTTGGGTAGCACACTGATGCGAGAGGGTTCATTTCCTTTTATGCAGGCATGTGTGACTAGCACTCCAAGGCCCTACTGTAGAAACCCTAATTTGGTTCTATTTCCAATCCTCTTTTTCACAAAAATTCTCTTTGGACTTAAAAGCAAGAAGTGTGTTGTCCGTGGAGATTAAGCATGATTTCTATTAGGCACATGAATTTTGTGGGATAGAATATAAAAAAGATTGCTCCAACTTCAAGAAGATTTGAAAAATTTTCGTAAAATCAGGAAATGTTTGCTTTAAAGATGGTGATCACTATAGAAAGAAGGCAATTGATTCCTAAATTAATTTCTTCCTTTTGTCTATCAAGGATTAAGGGATGGTTTAAGGAAGAAAACAAATTACCTGCCCTGGAGTGGTTGACTAGTGAGAGGGATCTTCTCGTGAAATACCTGCAAGATCACAATGAAGCAAAGTAGGGCAAGTTAGTGCTCAATGTGATAAAAAAATGTAGAAATTAATGATAAATTGCGCGTTGCTCCCTGGCAACAGCGTAAAAATGTTGTCGTAGCTTGGTCATGTTTGAATAGTTAGCTACGTCGTAGTATAGGTGACCAGGCATTGTCAACAAGTAAAAATTTACTACTCGAAAACCTAAGTATCCGAGGTCAAACACAGGGAGCAATTGGAATTTATTACTAATCTCAAGAATGTAATTGAACACTTAATTACTCAAAACTTAATTCAAAATATATATGCATGAGTTTAAAAGTTAATTGTGGCAAAAATAAAGAAATTGGATGTCTGATCATGGGATCAGACGTCTTAAAAAGATGTTTTCTCCTGTCTGCTTCTTGTTCTTCTTCTGACTTTTGATTTTCCTCTTTTTCTTCTGTGGCTGTGTACTTCTTCCTTGTTTCTTCTCTGCAGCTCCTTTCTCTGCTCTTGCCTTTTTCTCCAGTGTCTTTCTCCTTCTTTCTTTCTGTGGGTCATCTTCTTCTTCCTTCCTTGGCTCTTCTTCCCTTGGCTTCAGCTTTTCTTCTTCTTCTTCTTCTGCTTGTCTTTCCCTTTCTTTATTTCTTCTTCCTTCCGTAGTTCCTCTTCTCTTTGGCTTCGCCTCTTCCCTCTACCTTGCCATTCCTTCTCTTTTTTCTCTACGAAGCTTCTTTCATTAACCTTCCTTCTTCTTCTTCTCTCCTTCGCTTGCAGTGGCTAAGTCTCTGCTTCCTTCTCTTGCTACTTCTTCCTTAGCATCCTCTTCCTACACAAGCACCACGCAACAAAACCTATTCCCCTACCCATCCTGCTCATCTCTCTCTCTCTAAATCTCTCTTTGGTACGCTCTCCCAGAGCTGGGTAATCGGGTCGGGTCGCATCCCCGGGCATAGGCGCACCAGCGTGGGTGTGGTGCACGAGGAGTGCTCAGGAGGATAGTCGGGTTGGGTTACCAGGTCTGCGGGATGAAATCGCAGACGAGGTGTGGATAGGTGAGGAGGGACCACACCCCAGTGATTTAGAGGCGAAGAGAAAATATCACAAAATCAATTTATTTCCTGCACCTCACTCACAAGTTCACGAGGTGGGACAAATGACCCACCCATTATTGCTCGTACACCCACAGGAGATCTTCTGTCCAATTGCAGCAGTTGCAGTCCTCGCAGCGCCAATTGCTTAGACAGTTGGATGTACGAGACCTCCCGGAACTTGCTGGACCTGGATCCTGAAGTGCTTCAGCATGGAGTGAGCTTGCAACCTCCTCGACCCGTCGCTAATGGCGGTTGGAGCTCAGACCCTACATGACACAAAAAGGGCCTTGCAGCTCTATTAGAACGCAGGAGGACCTTCGCCGTGTCACGGCGAAGGTGAGGCAGTAGGTGGCAGGCTGCGGGATGACCTTGGCATGCGTGCCTAGGTCTCTCTGTGGCCGAATGGATGGTTTGGTCGGGTGGCGTTTGTGGTGGTGTAGGAGGTCTGTGGATGAGTGGAGGATGTTCAGTGGAGTGTGGTAGAGGTTGTGAGGTGGGTGGCGAGACGTGTGGGGTTGCGGAGTGATGGAGGTGTCTCGCCGGAGGGTGGCCGGAGATGTCTAAGATGGCGGTGGACCGTGGCTGTCGAGGGGCATTTTGTGAAATAGGTTGAGGGGAATTGAAGATGGGATAGAGATGAACAATTCTAACCTAATTAAGTGGATGAAGGGGGCTCGAGGGCCGCTGGCAGTACCTACTTTCGTCGGAGAAGAAGGCGGCCAGTGGAGGAAGATGGCGACAAGAAAGAGGAAGGGGGCTCGCTGGAGCTCGCTGAAGCACTTGGCCAGAGGAGAAGAAGAAGAATTCGAGATGGAATTCTAGCCAAGTCAAGCTAAGGAGGTGCAGCTAGAGTTAGGGGTTAATTTATAGGCACTGGCAGGGACTCTTGTGCTTGGAAGACAAGCTTCCAAGACTGGAAATCGTCGCCGGAGATGGAAGTCTATTAGGTACCCAAATCTCTCGTGCGTTCGCATGAGACATTGGGTGCAAATCATAGATCTGGACCATGCTGAGATGGAAGGGAATTCCTCAGAGAATCTCCCTTCCAAATCTGGGAGGAGATCTCTGAGGAATCAGGGAGTATTTCCGCTCTATTCCTCGTCGAAGTAGGATTTCTCCCCATTAATGATGGAGGGACCTGTTTGTAAGAGTGGCAAGGAAGCTAGTGGGGTTTTTGTAATGGTTTTCAAAAGATAGGGAGAAAAATGTAATTGGGTGTACTAATTTGTAAAGTAGGTCAAGATGACCTCCCCTTAAGTCCAAATTTTCGTACAAACCTAATTTGGACCTAAGGAATCCAATGGCAAAGTTTGATTTTTGGTTTGACCATGTTTGACTAGACATTTTGCATAAAAATTGAAATTAGGTCAATTGATGATCTAGGACCCCAATCTAGGTCAAACTAGGTTCTAAAGGGCAAATTGAGTGTTCTAAACCCTAGGGGATATTTTTTCATGAATTTTAGAGGGTTTGCTTGATTTTTATCCTGACTAGAACCTTGTTGAATTAAGCAGGTCTATTTTAGGGTTACAAGATGTCATTTAATTCCTGGTTTGCATATGAACCCATTTCTGATTGAACCAATACACTTTTTATCTTATTTAGATCATTCTACCTATGTTTTGCCTCTGAGAAATCCCATTTATGTGCTGTAATGGTAAAATTGCAGTTTGAACCTTTATTTCATGTTTTCTTCTCAGAACACTTATTCCTTCAATTATGCCCTCTTCTAGGTTATTTAGGAGCTTTTATTCTCTTTCTAAGTTCAAAATGAGCTAGTTAGGGCTCATGTTGAGGTTCTCATCAGGTTATAGAGTGGCTTTCTATGGCCACTCAACCCACCTAAGATTTGATGAGAACACTAAGTTCTAAGCATCTTTTTGTCAATGTGATAGACTCGTTGATCATCAATCAGAACGAACTTCGAATTTCTATGCCCCTAGGTGACCTTAAAAAGAGAGTTCTACCTAAAGGTGTATCTTTACAACCAGTAGCTTTCTCCCGACTTTTATTTTTTATGGGGTCAACACAACGGTGAGTCCAGTGTATATCTCCTCGGCTTATTTTACTTCTTCACCTCTTCCTAAGTGTTTTGGGAATTTTTTAGCCATTTCTTGAGCTGGGTTCTGGACAACCGGTCGATGAGCTGTTACCACCAACAACTTGCCAGCCATACTCATGTGGCGAAGTGTGGCCTATTTCCTTTATTTCTTTTTCTTTCTTTTCTCCTTTTTCTTTTTCTTTTTCTTTTCTTTTTGACTTTCAGTTTCTTTTTAAGTAGGTGGCTTCTTTGCTCTAAGATTTACCTAAAGGTAGCAAAAAGAGAGTGGTCTAGTGATTGGGCTCTAGACAACCTACCTATGGGTTGTTACACACGATAACTTGCCAGCCATATCACCCAAGAAGTTTCATTAGCTACCCAATTTCTGTTAAAACTATCGAACAACAAGTCAATGACAAAATAGTGTGTAGATGCTTTGACTTAAAGTTCCCTCAAATCAGAGGGTAGGTTGATAAGTCATTTACTTATCATCCAAACTTATCTAATCAAATTAAAATAGAATTCAGGATGTCGAGGACTTGATAACAAATCCACATTTTAGTGGATACCCAGGTTGATTAACACTAAAGACCAGAAGGGTCTTAGTGTTCAGATCCTACTATAATATTTCCTACGATTGAAAAGTCCTAATGTCCAAGTATTCATTCCAAATTCAATTTTTTTATGTATATTTATGAAGAAAAAAAGAATTTGGAAGAATTCAACAAAGCTAATGATGAGAACCTCATCATGAGCCATAACTAGCTCATTTTGACCTAATACAAAGGATAAAAGCTCCTACATATCTCAAGGAAAGGCTTAACTCAGAGAATTCTAAGTTTGAGAAGAAAATAAGTCATAAGGGGTAAAAATGCAATTTTACCAGTATAATCTGCATACAGGGTAATTCAGGGCCCAAACATAGGTCAAAGCAGCTTAATAAGAATAAAAGTGGGATGAGATGATCTAGCAAGGGCTACAGCAATTCCAAGAAACTAAATGATAATCTGTAACCCTAAAACAACCCACTTCAATTCACGAGGTTCGAGGCAAAGTAAAAATAGAATAAACCCTCTAAAATTCATAGAAAAATAATCTCTAGGCTCTAGAACCTTCAATTCGGCCTTCAGAACCCATTTTGACCTACATTGAGAACCATGCCCAATTAATAACTTAATTTGGGTTTTCGCATAAATTGACCGGTCAAACAAGGTTTAATATAGAAATGAAATTCACCATCAGATTCCTTAGGTCCTAATCAGTCATGTATAAAAACTTGAGCCTAAGAAGAAACCTCCTTGACCAACTTTACACTTTGGTCCTCATATATTTACTTTTTGGCCCTCAACTTTTGAACCCTCGCATTTTGGCCCCTAACTCTCCTTCGTTCTTTGCGATCAGGTCCCCCCTGCAAAACCTGCCAGCACCATGCTCCGGCGACCTTGCGCGGAGCATGGCGCCGCGCAGGGTGAGGGGGGGACCTGGCAAGTAAACCGGGGGTGCCCTGCGTCGTCAGCCGTCGCAGGGACACCCCCTTGGTCGTTGTAACCCACCATACCGGCCGTGCGAACGCACGGACGGTATGGGTTTTTGTTTCCGGCCATCCTCCGGCGAGGGAGACATGTCGTCTCCCTCCGCCTTCCTCCCTGTTTTGATCCCTATAAATACCCCCCGTTGCTCCACCGACTGGGGCAGCTCGGGTCTGACGGAGAAAACCCCCAACTTTCTTCTCCTCTCCCTCCGGCAGACGCCCACCAGCTCCGGCGGTTCCTCCTCCTCCTCCTCTTCGCTCTGCCGCAATACCAGCAGCAGAGACCTCCTCCCCTACTCTTCCTGCGTCACGCCGTACCCAGCTGGCGCCTCTCCAGCCCTCTGCTCGCCGCCGCCCCTTCCCCTGGGCATCTTCTTCTCCGGCGACAGTCGATACGACTGTCGCCCTGCCCCGGCCCCTTTCGTCTCCGTAGCTAGGTCAGAACTCCTCCCCATCTCCCCCTCTTTCTTTTCCTCACTGTCTTTTATTTGATTAAACCCTCGACCGCTCCTGTTCACCCTCACCTTCTCCGCCTCCGGCCATCCTCCGGCGAGCCGCTCCCATCACCTCAGCAACCCACACGGTTCGCCGACCACCGCAGGACCTCCGCCTCCTCACCCTGATCAACCCCCGCCCTGCCACTTCCCCCACATCACCCTCTTCAACCCCACAAAACAAACCCATCCTCCGACCCACAGTCCGACCTAGGGCAGCCCTTACACGTCGCCCCACGCCTCGCCACCACCCACACGAGCTTCGCCGCACCCTGGCGAAGCTCCCAGCACTTTCTGATTAGGCCGAGAGGCCGTTTTCTTGTGAACAGGCCACCCGACCTCCGCCGCCATTGCCGTGCAGAAGGAGCTGCTTCCGCCTGCAGCTACAGGCGCGCCACGCTCAGCGCCACGCCCAGATTCAACTCCCAGGCCTTGCGAGGCGTTTCGACAAAACACCAGGCTCGCAGCTAAGGCAGAAGGCTTCGCGTGACGCCGCGATCTCCCGCTGCTTTCCCTGCTGCGGGCGCGCAATTGAGGTGGGACATTTAGTCCCACCTCGGAAAAGCCTGAAGAGGCGCAGCGATATAAGATGCAAAAGTGCTGGAGGCTTACTGCCTCAGCACACGGGGTGAGGTCCCCTTCTCCCGCCCGGTTACCCGGTCTCGTCCGCGCTCACGCCCCGCAGACCTGACCCGACCCGACTTAGACTGACCTGCACTCCTCGCCCACCACGCATGCCGGTGGGCCTGGACCCGGGAGTGACCCGAACCCGATTACCCGGCAGCTCTGGGAGAGCTTTCCCAAGAGTGGTTTCAGAGAGAGAGAGAGACGCGGGGGGGGAGAGGGTAGAGTAGGTTTTGTTCTCTGACGTAAGCTCTGAAGTGTGCAGGCACAGGTGAAGAAGAAGAACCGCGGAAGAAGAAGGAAGCTGAGGGAGACACTGTAGCAACAGGCAGTTTAAGTCGTCTGATTTGGAAATCAGACGACGGCCTGAAGGGAAAAGAAGAAAGAAGGAGGGGCGACGTCCCAGATTGAAGAACATCAGAAGAAGGCGAGGCAGAGGAGAACACAAAAGAACAAGGGAAGATCTGAAAGAAGAAAAACAAAGAAGACAAAAGAAGAGCATCACCTCTGCAGAACAAATAAGAAGAAGATCACCTCTGCAGAACAAAGAAGAAAGAAGGAGATCTGAAGAAAGAAAGAAGAACATCACCTCTGCAGAACAAAGAAGAAGAGCTGAGACGAGGAGAAAACAAAGAGAAAAGAAGACAACAAACTCTTTCCCTCTCTCTTTCTTTCTTTATTTTTTTTGTAAAAGAAACATGTATATCTCTAGAATACAACTTGCTCCTTGAGTTCGACCTCGGGAACTCTTTTATTTTCCGAGTAAAAAATTTATATTTGAAATGTTGGCAATAACTGGCTATACTACAACGCTATAACAATAAAACCCGGTTATCTCTCGAAGCCACCCATCATCGCCATCAGCTAACAAAATGATTCAAAAATAAATCCACCCCCCCATGTCTAGCTGAAGCAATGTCCGCATTGAGAATAAAAGAGATGAAAGGATGGGTAGAATGCAGAAGATATCACCTGAATATGAAGCTCGGGTCAGCTCAGAGTTAGACTATACAACTGCTGAGTTTAATGCCATCAGCTAGGCGAAGTCTAGCCAAAGAAGTCACAACATGGCTAGAGCAACCGTGTCTGAGACGGGTACTGGAATAGTACGGTCAATAACGGGTTTCAGACATTGACCGTTGACTTTGAATGAATTACTCATCTTTGGGTCAGAGATTTGAATGGCTTCGTTTGGAAATATCTGGTCGATAATGAATGGGTCGTTCCATTTTGACCTAAGTTTGCCAGGAAAAAGCTTAAGTTGAGAATCGAATAGCCATATCTTCTGGTTTGGCACAAAGCTCTTTTGGGAAATTAATTGGTCATGAAGAGCTTTGGTCCGAGCCTTATAGATCTTGTCATTCTTATATGCATCATTTCTAACCTCCTCCAACTCAGATAGTTGGAGTTTCCTGATCTTCCCGGCTAAACTCAGATCTAAATTGCACTTCATGATTGCCCATAATGCCCTATGTTCAATTTCTACGAGTAAATGGCACGCCTTTTCATACACCAGATAAAACGGAGACATGCTGATGGCCGTTTTATATGCCGTACGGTAGGCCCAAAGAGCATCCTCAAGCTTTTGAGTCCAGTCTTTGCGATCTGGCCTAATAATTTTGTGTAGAATATTCCTGATCTCCCGATTGGAGATCTTGGCTTGTCCATTCGTCTGGGGATGGTATGTGATTGCGATTTCACGTGATTTGGTATTTTTCAATATATCATTTTTTTGTTTTAAATTAAGACAACATGCGGAATGGTGACGGGAAGGTAATTCACACTTCAATTTAACTACTACTTTCTAGTGGCAAGTAGAGCCTCTCCCTGAACTCACTCTAGGCAAGTGGAGGCCTAGAATAATTAGGGAGAGGGAGTGAAAAATGCTAAAAAGCAAAGCAAGTAGAAATGCAAAATAGAAAATTGCAAAGAAGGCAACTAGATTACTGAAAAATGTTTTACAAAAAAAGGCTAGTAGAGGAATGCTTCTACTACTAGAAAAATTAAAATAAAGAAAAGCAAACACAAATCCTCTAGATAGATGGTGAGGAAGAGGGCTTCTTGCTCCAAGGTTGGTGGCTCCCAAGCTTGAAAAGAATCCTTCAACTCCTTCCTTGCAGTGCTCTGCCAAGGTGATGTCCTCCAAGGCAAGCCCAAGGGGGCATGCCCTAAGCTTCTCTCCAAGGGTGGACGTCCACCCTAGGTCCTTCTCCCTTGCCTGGCCGTCCTCCTTGAAGTGGAAGAGTCCTCCTCCTTGGCGTGGCTCAAGTTGAAGAGAGTGGGGAGAAGAAGGCACCAAAGGGGCTGGTGATGTGCCCCTTTAATCTCCTTCTCTACTCCTTCCTCTTGGCCGTAGGTATAGGTGGTTTAGCTAGAAAAATATACTAAGGGAGGATGCCCCAAAATGGTGGTAGGTGGTGGCTTTTTATAGAATAGGATGGGGGGTTAAGGTGCCCCTTGAAATGGAGGGCTAGGATGGAAGGATGAGGGTGGTTGGTGATCCTATGGCTAGGGTGAGTTGGCGCCAACCCAAGGGGTGTTAAAGGGGGTGGTTATGGTGGTGTTGGTGTCTTTTGGTGGTGGAGAGACACCCCCCATGTTGGCGCCAACATGGGGTCTTCTAGAAGGGGAGTTAGGTGGATGGTGGAGATGGATTCAAGGGGGATTGTGTGGTGGAGATGAGGGGGGATTTTGGAGGGAAAAGTGGCGCCATTAAGGGGTGGTTATGGGTAGTTTTTGGAGCCACTTTTAGGTGTCTTTTGGAGGTTGTGGGTAGGTTAGGTTGGTGCCAAGTAGGTTAGCTTATGTGGAGCTTAGGTGGAGCTAGTTGGGTGGAGTTGGTAGGTGGGTTTTTGGGGTGGTACAAGCCAAGGAAGTTGGAGCATAGTTAAGCTAAGCTAAGCTAGCTTAGCTAATGGAGGAGTAGAGGAGAAGGTGTTGGAGCTAGGGTTTGGAGGAAGGAGCTAAGGAGAAGAAGTCTGGGGCTGGAGCTGGAGCTGGCTGCTGCTGAAGAGGCTGGCATGGGGCTACTCTAGCTGGCTTAGCTTGCTAGTTCTTTGCTAGTTGCTAAGCCAAGCTAAAGTGAGCTAGCTTCTACCAAAATGAGCTGAGGTGAGCTAGGTCTGGTGCTCCTGGGGAGAATCAAGCTGGTTGAGGCAGCTAAGGTAAATTAGCTCAACTGAGTTGAGCTAAGC
This sequence comes from Thalassia testudinum, assembly GCA_037157565.1. Classification (NCBI taxonomy): domain Eukaryota; kingdom Viridiplantae; phylum Streptophyta; class Magnoliopsida; order Alismatales; family Hydrocharitaceae; genus Thalassia; species Thalassia testudinum. The sequence continues at coordinate 48,228,953 of JAZHRO010000055.1, forward strand.
TGAGTCCCCGGGAGCTGGACTTGAGCTTCCTGAGCTGGGATGAGTTCTTCTTTAGCTGGCTGGAGCTGAGTGGAGCTGGATGTAGCTGGATCTGAGCTGGGGTAAACTCCTGTCAACTTAGCTGAGCTAGCTAGAGCTCCCTGTGGACTAGTGGGAGCTGAGATGAGCTAGACTAAGCTAAGTTGAGCTGGATCTGAGCTGACTTGAGCTAGGGTGAGCTAAGGTGAACTCTCTTGAGCTGCCATCCAGCTGAGATTAGCTGAATGGAGCTGGGATGAGCTAACCATTGTTCAAGTAAGCTAGGTTCCAGCTGCGGTGAGCTGGATTAAGCTGAGGTGAGCTGGATTAAGCTGAGGTGAGCTGGATTAGGCTGAGTTCCAGCTAGTTTGGGCTTCTCCTTCACCATTTTCCTTCTTGAGTGCTAGGGTTTTAGGGATCTATATATCTGTACATCCCTAACACTCTCAAAAACATATTTAAAAGACAATAAAAAATGCAATGCATGCCTAACCTATTTTATGCCTAAATGCAGCCCAAAAACCCGTTTACGGAGTAAAATCCTAAGAGCTAGGTTTATTTTAAAGCATAAGAATGATGATAAACGGGCATTTATCAGTATGGTGTGGAGATTCTATGATTAATCTCATATTTTGCCAGCAAATTACAGAACAGGGAATTAGTGAAATGAGTGCCACCATCGCTAATGATGGCCTTCAGAATCCCGAACCTGCTGAAGATGTTCTTCTTGACAAAGTCGATGACCAACTTGTGATCATTGGTTCGGGTGGGAGTTGCCTCGATCCATTTGGACACGTAATTAACAGCAACGAGAATGTACTGATGTCCAAATGAAGGGAGGAAGGGTCCCATGAAGTCGATGCCCTAAACATCGAAGATTTTGATAGGAAGAATCAAGTTTAAGGGCATCATATCTCTCTTGGTTATGCCCCCAAGTGTCTGGCATTAGGAACATGACCTCGAGAAATCTTGGGCATCCTTGAAAAAAGATGGCCAATAGAATCTAGATTGCAAAATTTTTGCAACCATCTTTTTCCCAAGGAAGTGTCTACCACACGCAAATGCATGGCAGAATTCGACTATACTCTTGAATTCATTCTCTGGAACATGTTGGCGAATAATCTGATCAAAGCCGATGCAGTACAGTTCAGGGTCCTCCCAAAAGTAATATTTGGGCTCAGATTTGAGTTTATCTCGTTGTTGCTTGGTCCAATTTTGAGGGATTTGACTAACGGCCAAATAATTAACAATGTCAGTAAACCACAGGGTTTGGACACCTAAAACTGTAAGGATGGTTTTGACCGAAAAATATCAGCAATTGGAATGTTTGGACTAGAAGAATCACTCAGAAGTCTCGACAGATGATCCACCACCACTTTCTGTACCCTGGATTTATCCTTAATTTCAAGATTAAATTCTTGAAGCAGAAGAATCCAATGAATAAGCCAGGGTTTGGCATCCTTTTTGGCCAAGAGATGTCTCAAGGCCAAGTGGTCAGTATATATGATGATGTGAGACCCTAAGAGATAAGCCTTGAATTTCCCCAAAGCAAATACTATGGCTAGCAATTCCTTCTCAATAACAGTGTAATTCCTCTAGGCCTCATCCAGAGTTTTACTAGTATAGGAGATAACAGAGGGCTTCCTATCAACTTTCTAACCTAAAACAACCCCGATCGTGTAATTAGAAGTGTCGGTCATGATCTCAAAAGGGGTTGTCCAAACCGATGGTTGAACATCGGAGCACAAGTGACTGCCATTTTAAGAAAATCAAATGCCTTATAGCATGATTCATCAAAGTCAGACAGCATTTCTTTGGCGAGAAGATTGCTCAGAGGACGAGCAACCTTCGAAAAGTCCTTGATGAATCTCTTGTAGAATCCCACATGATGAAGAAATGATCGAATTTGTTTAACAGATGTGGGAGAAGGAAGTTTAGCAATAGCATCAACCTTAGCTTTATCCACTTCAATTCCCCATTCAGAGATAACATGACCCAAGACGATGGCTTCTTGTGTCATGAAATGACTCTTTTCTCAGCTATGGACCAATCTTGTGTTGATGCATCGTTTAAGAATCGTTTCAAGATTAGCTAGACAAGAGTCAAACGATTCTCCAAAAATAGAGAAATCATCCATGAAGACTTCCAAAAACTCTCCCACGATGTCAGAGAATATAGCTAGCATACACCTTTGAAAAGTCGCAGGTCCATTACATAAGCCGAATGGCATCCTACAAAAAGTAAAGGTTCCGTAGGGATAGGTGAAAGTAGTTTTTTCCTGATCCTCAGGATGGATAAGAACTTGGTTGTGTCCCAAGTAGCCATCAAGAAAACAGAAGTACTTCTGCCCGGCTAATCTTTCCAAGATTTGATTAATGAAAGGTAGAGAGAAATGATCCTTTTTCGTGGCTATGTTCAGCTTCCTATAATCGATACAAACCCTCCAAGAGGAAGCTGAATGAGTTGTGACAGATTCTCCTTTCTCATTAGTCACAGCGGTAATCCTGGCTTTCTTGGGAACAATTTGCATGGGACTTACCTAAGGACTATCAGAGATCGGATAAATGATCCCTGCATCGAGGCACTTAATAATCTCATTCTTGACCACTTCTCGCATATTTGGATTTAATCTCATCTACATCTGGTGAGAAGGGCGAGATCCATCTTCCAAAAATATTCTATGATTGCAATAAGATGGCTCGATCCCCTTAAGGTCTTGAATGGTCCAACCAATTGCCTCCTTGTGTTCCTTTAGGACCTTAATCAGTTTAATCTACTACTCCTCTCTTAATTTATCATTGATAATCACAGGGAGCATCTTATGTGGTCCTAAAAACTGATATTTTAGATTCTTAGGCAATGGTTTCAGTTCAAGCTGGGGCAGGTTGATGATTGAAGGTAAGGAAGATGTTGATGAAGACTCATCAAGAGGAAGAGGTTGAGAGTGAACAAAATAAATAACCTCTTCAGAAGATGGTCGGTCTATCATGGAGGGTTGTAGGTCCAATTCATCATCAGAGGAGGGACTTTCAAATGCAGAAACCAACATACAAGTTTCAATATTCACATTATCATCCTCAAGTTCCTTAATAAATCCACAATCCTCGAATTTATTAATCACCTTAAAAATATCCAATTTCATTGTTTGATCCCCAAAGGCGATTTCCATGCTACCACTTTCACAGTTAATGTTGGCCTTGGCAGTAGCCAGGAACGGATGCCCAAGAATGATGGGTGTGTTAGATTTCCAAGTACATCCCTGTCAAGGACAAGGAAATCAATGGGAAAATATAAATCCTTAACATTAACAATAACATATTCAATAGTGCCTCGCGGATTTGTGACCGAACGGTCTGCTAACTGCAGTGTTACTAAAGTCAACCGAAGTTCACCTAATCCAAACTTCTCGTAAAGGGAAGTCGGAATTAGGCTGATGGATGCACCCAGATCCGGCAGTGCTTTATAAAAAGTGTAATCTCCGATAACATAAGATATCAAAGGAGCACCTGGATCTCTCTTTTTCTGAGGGAGGTGGTGCAAAATAATAGAACTAGCTTGCTCAGAGAGTATCACCTTCCTCGGAATAGATTCTCTCGACTTATGCTTTTGTGTACATAAATCCTTTAAAAATTTCTCATAAGCTGGTATATGTTTGATAGCATCGAGGAGCGGGATATTGATCTCAACATTCTTGAAAATATTCAGAAGCACCTCATTACTATTAATAGACTTCTTCTTCCTTGATCTGATCAAGGCCTCAGGGAAAGGAACATGAGTCGGATCTTCAGAATCAAGTTCTTGAGCCTTGATTTCTTCTCTAGAGTTCCCCTTTCTCTCCTCAGGTTCTTTATGATTTGGTAAATCAGAACAGTGTGGTCGTGGATCCTGAGTTTATTTACCACTCCTCAAGGTAACAGAATTAGCGGATGTATGCAAGTTTGGGTCTTGGGGAGGGTTAGGAAAGATTAGAGGGGCTTCATTAGCCAAGAACCATTTATTTGCAGAAGAAGAAGAAGAGGAAGGACCCTACTCAACAATCTGAGCATGTGCATGTGGGTCTCTCTAATTCCCGAACCCATGGGTTTGATTGCCTGGATTTAGGATATTACCTAAGATGGGTATGGGTTGAGATGGTAGAGATCTGGGTTGACGAGAATTATATATGTGCTCGATTTGCAAGTTGTCCAGCGAGGTTTTCGTTTGCTGCATGAGCTGGAGCATAGATCCTTGCATCTCTACCATTTGTCAGTTTAGATCAGCCAGCCCTACGGGTTGACCGATGTTCCAAGCTGGCTAATCGACTTAATTTGAGGGAAACTGAGTATAAACATGACCCTTACCCATTAGTTGTTGTGGAGCATAGTTGATGGGTCGCAATTGGGTCTGCTGCCTCAGGTTTTTCAGGAGAAGTTAGGGTGGTTTCTCCAACCCGGATTATAAGCATTGAAGTAAGGGTTGCTCCTGTACAGCACAAACATCCTCATAGGGTGAGGATGGAGAGAAAGAAAGGGAAGGATTAGAGAAACTGGGATCAAAGGCCCCAGTTTGGAACCTGTGGGGTTCTGAATAATGCTTGCTCGCAAGTTGAGCAGCATCATGTTGATTCACGAACTCCTGTCTAGAAGGAGCTCACGATGAAAGAAATCCCGAAATTTGGGATTGAGTGGATAGAGAGTTGTTTATTGAGTTTCCAACCATCCACTCCTCCATTCTCTTAGAAACCAAGTGCACCTTATCAAGTTTATTACAAATCAATTCCATATCGAATGAATGAGAGTCGTGGACTTCACTAACATTCGATCAGGGCTGTTGGGACCGGTTAAAAGTATCCATGGAGGCATGGTTGATAGAATTCTCGCTCATCTCCATAAACAAATCATACACACTATCTGTTTCTTTGTTGAGGAAATTACCTCCGCAAGAAGCGTCCACGTGATTTCTGAGTTGCTCAGTCAACTCGTGGTAGAAAATCTACACAAGTTGCCATTTCGACACCTCGTGGTGTTGACACCTCTGCAATAGTTCCTAGAATCGCTCCCAAGCAACATAAAACTTCTCCCCCAGCCGCTGGGTAAAGGTAGTAATTGCTCATCTCAAAGCATTGGTATGTTCGACAGGGAAGAATTTATTCAGAAAGGTCGATTTCAACTCATTCTAAGTTACAATTGGTCTTCCTATAGTCCTGTACCAATGAGTGGGTTTATCCCTAAGAGAGTGGGGGAAGAGCCTCATGATCATTTGCTCTTCATTCATGTTTCGTGCCTCGGTGATCTGGGCCAAAGTAGTGAAGTCCTCCAAGTGATGAAATGGGTCTCAAAGCCAAGCCCATGAAAATGTTTGATCAGGCTTAACACCTCGGGCTTGATTTCTGCATCTCCTGCAGGAATCTAGATGCCGAGACGTTCCCTATAATTTGAAGGATCATAAAAATCCTTCAAGGGCTGAGCACTCTGCATTCTCTGGAAGCATTCTTGCATTCTCTGCATTTGTTTCAGCTGCCTTAGAAATACCTCCTGTGGATCCTGATGCAGAGGAGGTTATTGATTGGGCATGTTATCAATTTAGCCATAATCCAATCTATGCCTCCTAGAATACTCTAGTGGTCCTTCCAATCAAGGTTTCAATGACCTTCTTCCTAGCATAAACTAGGAAAAGGTTAGGAGGACTGGGCATAAGAACCCTGCAGCAAATCAAAACAAGCCTGTCCTTAAGTGGGGTAGCCTAACGATCTACAGACTCTCAGAACCGGTCTTAAGATTATAAATGATTTACTCTACTTGTGTCTGCTCAATCCAACCAGTTAGAAGGAGGGACTGGGGAGAAAGTTCTTCCTTCAACTTGCGCCTCCAGTTCCTAGTGTACCCCCCAACCGTAGTCGTTTGATGCTACTTCCCTAACTAGACATCAGATTGATCAGTACAAGCAGGTTAAACGTAAACAATCTCAGATTAGGCCCTAAAGAGTGAATCAGGCCTTAAGGCCAATGTCTACACGATTTTATTGAGGCTTGGGATTGTAGTGCTTATGGAATGTGGTAGGCCCTTAAAATGGGTTGTGCCCTTAATGATCAATTAAGTACATGAGAGTGCATGCACAACCAGGGTTTTCAAGCAAGATTATTTGTGATGAGTAGATTTTAATGTTCAAATCTTGCTTAAGTAGCATTTAGGGTTTAGAATTAGGTTTAATTCAATCAAGTTTGAGGCAAACTAGGTTTTCAAGCATGAGTGAAGCTTGCTTTCCTTTTGAAATCAGAAATAAAGTGGAGTGCCTGGTATGAACCTAGATTGAAAACCGTAAGAGGAATCTACTTGGTGAGTTGATTTTATGTTGAGTGGTGCAGCTCAAATAACTCAAACGATTGGCCACAATTGCACCACTGAATTAGGCACACAAAAATGATTAACCTAGAATGATTGCTACTCTTTTATGTGTTGATTTGTGTGTAGCGGTTCCATAGATCAAAATCCAATTGAGTAGAAGAAAATCATATAGGTTAAGTGCCTTGAATTTGAGTGTATGATGTTTGTATGTTGAATTACCCCACAAAAATATCTTTTTTTTTGTATATGCGAGGGTGAAATGAAAGTGGGTGGAAATCCAAACAACCAAACTAATCCTAGGATTTATGCAAACACCTAGCTTAATTGGAATTTGAATTTAATGTGATGAAATGAAATCTATGGAGGGCGAAGAATGGGGATCACTTACAGTTGTCTTCAACTACACATTTCTTCGATCTTTTGCTTGACGATTCCATGATAGAGGTATCTACAAAACAATAGACAGGAGATAAAGCAAGTTAGAAGATAGTAAAGTGCATGAAATGCAAGAAAGAAGATCAAAAAATCGTTGCCTCCCCGGTAATGGCACCAAAATGTTGAATGTAGGATGACTACGCTATCAGAATTGCTTTTGAAAACCTATCATTATAGTTCGAGTCGTGAAGAATTCCATTCAACAAATAAGATTTATACCGAAAAATCTGTAAAGAAATTTCAGGTCGAACACATGGAGGCTACGTCGATCAAAATTTGCAATTATATTTTCATGTTTTTGTTTAATGGATGAAATAATCACAATGTAATCAATATAGACAAGAAGAGAAAGGCAGAGAACAACCACTTGATATTGCATAATGTTTCACAACTAAGAAAGCAAGAAATTATTACAACTAGAAAGCAAGAAAATTCTACTTTAGAAAGCAGTGAAAAGAATGGGAGAGAGAAGTTATCCTCCTCGACGATTGCTTGGAGGACTAATTGGTTGGGAAAACACCTGGAAGATGAGGAATGGAGTAGGAAGAAGGACAACAAAGTAGGAGGAATGGGAATGAGGCAGCACGTCATCATTGTCGTGGGATCCGCTTCTGGAAGGGGGGCAAAAACCTGGTTTTAGCTCTTGAGGAGCATCCCTGGTGTGGGACAGGCTTCTCTTAAGCTTTGGAGAGGGAGAGAGGAGAAGGAAGAGATGAGAAATCCATATGGTAGGGGTATCCCATTATAGTTGCAAGGAGTGGGGGCATTTTGGACATTACAATAAGAAAAACATTAATTTAAGACCTTTAGTGGCGGATTTATCCGTCACTAAATGCCTGAACGTGACCGACGTGCGCGCCCCGCACGCGTGCCCCTTCACCTTCGCACTCTCAATGCCCTCGCATGTCCGAGCATGCTCAGCTGTCTGATCAAGAGATCGGACGACTTAAACCTCCCTCGCCAGCACCACGCACCCGCGTGCGATCAGGCATTTGCACTGTGTGTCTGATCGGGCGTGGGTACTATCGATTGATCTGCACTGTTCGATGTGAATCATGCAACTCCAATTGCACACCCACACGTAAGGAGAAGCACTGCGCCTACGACTCGAAGCCGCGCCATCCACCTCCGTAGTGCCTTAAGGGTTGCGCTATAAGTGTAGTTGAGGTGCGTTGAGGATTTTGCACACGGCTGATCTCGGCCATTGGATCTTCTTCCAACAATCGAGATCAAGCATTGTTTGTGCTTTGAGATGAGGAGATGCGCTGGATGAGTGGCAACGTGGCGCATTGTTGGCCGTTGGATGGGCATCCAGTGGTTGAGATCTGTCGAGTGGGTGAAGAAGAGCTGCAGCTGGTGATGGGCGGCTATGATGGTGCCACGTGGCACCATCTAGGCCATCCATTTTCTGAGTGTTGTAGATGGTGCCATGGGTGTCAGATTGGATCGATTTTCACATGTTAGGGTGTAATCGTCGATCCAAACCCATCCGTGTAGTCAGATTTTTCGTCTGAGGTGCGGATTAACACCATCTTGTCCGTTGATCCTTAGGGTTCCTCGGTCTCTATCTGGTGCTACGATTATCCAATTAGGGTGATCTTGGAGTCGTTGAACTCCAATCATTGCCTTGATTAGTTCTGTATGATTGTATTTTCAATCCAAGGCCCTAATAAAAAGTTGCCTTGTCCCTAACCATAAAAAGGAGACAATTACTATACAATTTATACAACTTGATCTAAATGCATGATTATGCATGTTATGTAATATTTACATTGTATAATGCTAATGTGATGCTAAGAACATGCATTAATAAACATTTTAGGTTAATCAGATGTATGCGCATCAATAAGAGGTGGACATATCAAGAAACAAATGGAAACCTAAGGCCACTTTATAGATGCAACAATCCAAGACCTCACAAATGCAAATGAATGACGGGATTGAGAAGAAAGAAGGTGGATCATGGACAGTTGATGTTCCAAACATATGATAGGTGAGGAAGGCCTGTTCCTGCAACTCCAACACCAGGAAGGTGGTACGGTCATATTTGGGAACCACTACAAGGGTCGTATTATTGGCACTGGCCAAATTGGTAACTTCTCCACATCTTTTGATAATGTGCATCTAGTTAGTGGATTAAAACATAATCTTCTTAGTGTATGTCAAATTTATGATAAAGGATATAAAATCTCCTTCACCTCAAATAAATTTAAAATAAGTTACAAAGAAACCAAACAAATTCTTCTTAAAGGAAACAGACATAAAGATATCTACTGATTGTACGGGTTGCTACGCAAACATATTTGGTTTTGAAAAACCTGTCATTGTAGTATGAAAGCGAAGAACTCGTGTTCAACAAATAAAATTTATACCGGAATGGAAATCCCGGGTCGAACACAGGGAGCCAGACGTTTGATTTAAAAATTACGCATTTGTTTTTATTTGTCACATAGTAATTCAATTAATTAGAACTATCTAACTATTTACAATAAATAGAAGAGAGAGAGAGAAAGAGAATAATACAAACAAAAATCAAAAAGAGATGTAGAATGCACATGGAATTCATTATCCAAAGGATTTTTCATTACACTAAATATCACGACGAGAAAGTGGGAAAATGATTACAATAGAAAGCAGTAAATCTACTCTAGAAAGTAGTAATCTATTCTAGAAAGCAGTAAAAAGAATGGGGAGAGAGATATCCTCCTCAACGGTCGCTTTGAGGATGAGCAGGACGGAACGACGCCTAGATGAAGGAGGACGAAGCATGACGAAGGAGGGAGAAGCAGGAAGAACGGGAATGAGGCAGCACGTCGTCGTCATCGCGGGATCCGCTTCCGAAAGGGGGATGAAAAATTGACTTTATCTCACGAGAAGCATCCCAGGTGTGGGACAAGCTTCTCTTGAGCTTTGGAGAGGGAGAGAAGAGAAGGAAGGGATGAGAATTTCTTGTGGCGGGGGTATCCTTTTATAGTTGCAAGGAGTGGGGGCAATTTGGCCATTACAACTCTTAAAACATTAATTTAGGACCTTGACGGATAAAACCATCGCTAAGGGTTTGAACTGTAGAATCTCGCCCTACCCGGAGGGGGTGACGTAGTAAATTGCGGAATTGAAAATAAACAATCTCACAAAAAAGTCAATCGCACAATGTGCACAAATATTTTTAAGTGGAAACCCAAACCGAGTGAAAACCACCACCTAACCCTCTCGAGTTCAGATTTTCTGATCAACCAAGTTGATCAAATCCACTAAATGAATCACTTAAACGAGGGTGATTCAACCTCAATTACAACCACGCTACAAGTGCGAGGGTAGCGTTCCTCAACCCCTTCTCTTCACGAGAAGGATTTTGTCCCACAAAGGAGATGGGAATTCGCAAAGCGAATACCCAACCAAATAACAAAGATAAAATAACAAATATAGTCCTATGGAGCCAACAAAGATTTAAACCTAGTATCTATAGGAATTAGGAAACTTCCCTTTGCAAGGAGTCCGTTGAATTGATGACGCTGGTGCGTGAGCCACGCGACGACCCAGTGTCGCTCTCTTGAACTACGGTAGGAGAGCGGGTGCGCAAAGGCATAATGCTCTCAAGATGTAAAACTTGAGATTGGAGAGCAAGAGCTTCTTTTTGGACACAAAAGACTGGAAATGCTTGTTCTTGGTGTGTCTAGGTCTTTTTAGGTGTGCAAGAGGTTCCTCTCTATTTATAGAGGCCTTAGGAAGGCTTTGGAAGGCTTTGGAAAGCTTGCATAGCTGTTGGGAGCAAAGCCCAAGAGAATCAGGCCGAAATCAGGAACACTGATTGCTCTGACAGGGTTATCAGACGTCTGATCCTGGCATTAGACATCTGGGAACAACATCAGACATTTGATTTTAGGTTGGTTTCTTCCTGACTTGGATCAGATCTAAACAGGGTTCTAGTGCAAGTCCATCAGACGACATACAGGACATCTGGCACTATGTCTGGACATCTGGAAAACTACTTTTTCGTGGGAATGGATTTCCAAGAGAGTGCAACGGCTAGAAAATCTTTGAGAAGAGATTTTAGGTCAGCCAAGGCAAAACGGTCATTTATCAGACGTCTGGAAAGGCTTAAGGACGTCTGATAAGGCTCTAACGGTCATATCCTTCAGTGTTTGTTAAGCCAGCCAACGGTCCACTAATTGGACGTCTGGCAAGTCCATCAGACATCTTCTAAGATGTCTGGACTAAGGTTTGGACGTCTGATTTCATCAGACAGAGCTAACTAAGTCCAGCCTAAATGTTATCATACGTCTGAATCAACAGTCAGACGTCTTAAAACACATTATCAGATGTCTGATATTGGAATTAGACGTCTGAAAAAGTTGTTTCAACCCTATATTGTTTTCTAAGTTCTCTACAGAAAACCTAAGTTTCCTAGGATTGTGCAGGTGTTCCTAGGACTACTGTTAGGGTACTTTGAGGCTTTTTAACATGATGTTTTAAGGAACAAAAAGAGAAAAGAAATAAAGACAAAAGTACATCAAAGAAATAAACAAAATTCTATCCTATTCTTCTTGTCCTTCCATCTTCAATCTATCGCTCCTCACGAATCTTCTCTGTTCTCCATCAAGCTCCTCCAATCCATCCTGGATGCGAGCTCGAACTCTATCTGATCACATCTCCATTTGCAGTTTACCTGAAATCTAAGACTCCAAGTGCAAATGTTAAATGACACGTGTTTTGTTATCATCAAAACGAACGATTGTAGTGCTCTAGCACCAACAATCTCCCCCTTTTTGATGATGACAAAACCATAAATAATAATGCAAAAAATCTCCCCCTTTTTGACATTATCAAAAAGGTTTGATTGACTTTAAATTTCCTATAAATTCCCCTTAAAACATGCTCTTCTGTGAATTTCTTTTAACAAGAGTAGTGTCCTCCCCCTTTTTGTAATAGCAAGATAGCTATTATTTTTCTCCCCCTTACTAAAGGAAATTTAACTAACTTGCATCTCCCCCTCAAAAATTGACAATTAGCTCATAATTTTTTAACTCCCCCTATCTAAATGCTTATGATAAACAGGTAGGGTAAAGAATTTTTTACCTCACCTACCATGGCCAATAAAATGGCCTAAATGGTGGTGGTGGATGCCACATCGGATGGGGCTCCCATCCGTAGCTTGGTGGCCCGGGCATCGGCGTCGGTCTCCAGTCTGGCGGTCGACGTGCGACGGGTCCATCATTTGTTGACCGTCTCGTCGGTCTTCTTGTTCTCCTCCTTGGTCTACTTCTTAGTTCTCCCAACACGAGTTGACCAGCTTTGAGCTTGTAGGTCCAGTTCTCTGTGTTGTAGTCATCCCTGAACCCTACAAAATAAGATTCCAATTCTTTCTTTGGTATCCAAGTGAGCTTGGATCCGGATCTGTTAGCAGGTCTCCTTGACAGAGATCCATTCTCAATCTTAGGGCTATAAAAATTATCTACTTTGTTGACTAATTTGTTAGAGTTTTCGCTAAGACATGCGATTTCTTTTTCTATAATATTCATCTTATCCTTTAAATCAGAAATTTCTATTTTTAGATTAAGATTTTCCTCAATCAATTTATTATTTTCATTGATGAGGTTATGATTTTCTAATAATAGATTATTATCCTTAGGACTAGAGCTACTTTATAGGTCCTTAAGTTTTATTTCTAACCTATCATTTTCAGATTTAAGAAAGCTAAGGTTCTTTTTAATGCTTTCGTTTTCTATTCTTAATGATTTACTAACATCAAATAGTTCATTAAAACCTTCTTGTAAATCGAAATTTACCTCGTTGTCTGAGTCGCTTCCACTTTTGCTGTCGCTATCACTTCCTCTGGCCATGAAACCAAAGCAAGAGGTTTCTTCTTCTATAGAATTTTCTTCTTCTTCGTTGGAGCTCGAATCGCCCCAAGTGGCTTGGAATGCCTTCTTCTTAGATTTCTTCTCCTTTTCCTTCTTCTTCTCCTTTTTGAGAAGAGGGCACTCTGGTCGCAGATGCCTTTTCTCGTTGCAGTGGTAGCAACATCTAGGGCTCTCCTTCTTCTCCTTCTTCAATTCCATACACAACTTGGAAAACTTTTTAAGTAAAATTTTAAAGTCTTCGTCGTCGGAACTTACCTCGCTATCCGACGTAGCCTTGAAGGTGAGAGTCTTCTTCGGTTTAGGCTCTAGTGTATCCTTCTTCTTCTGTTTCAACTTAGTCTCGTAGGCCATTAGATTGCCTAGGAGATCTTCCATGTTGAGCTCCTCCACTTCGTTCGCCTCCTCGATGGCGGTGACTTTCTGTTCCCACTCCGATTCGAGGGAACGAAGAAGCTTCCCTTGAAGCTCCCCCTTGATGAAAGCCTTCTCTAAAGCTTTCAAATTATTTACAATGAGAGTGAACCTAGTGTTCGTCTCACTTAAAGATTCGTTAGTCTTCATAGGAAAAGATTCAAATTCTTGAGAAAGTAAATTTATTTTAGAAGTTTTTACCTTATAGAAGTGTGTGCCAAATCTCGTATGCGGTGGCGCATTGCGAGATTCTATTGAACTCCTCCGACCTGAGTGCGTAGTAAAGGGCATTCATGGTCTTTTCGTTCAAAGAAAGCTCACGAATTTGTTGTTGCGAGTAGCCTCCAATGGGTTTCTCTGGGATCTCAAATGGCATCTCGCACCTAGCCCAAATCGTGAAGTCGGTGGCTTGAAGCCACGTCTTCATCCGCAGCTTCCAGTAGGGGTAGTTGCTTCCGTCGAAAAACGGCGGACGAGTCGTAGACTGGCCCTCGGAAATCCTACTCGCGGAACTGCTCCCCTCCATGATCTTCTTGCTTGGTTGTTACACCGAAACAGCAAGAACCTACTCTGATACCAATTGTAGAATCTCGCCCTACTAGGAGGGGGTGACGTAATAAATTGCGGAATTGAAAATAAACAATCTCACAAAAAATTCAATCACACAATGTGCACAAATATTTTTAGGTGGAAACCCAAACTGGGTGAAAGCCACCACCTAACCCTCTCGAGTTAGGATTTTCCGATCAACCAAGTTGATCAAATCCACTAAATGAATCACTTAAATGAGGGTGATTGAACCTCAATTACAACCATGCTACAAGTGTGAGGGTAGCATTCCTCAGCCCCTTCTCTTCACGAGAAAGATTTTGTCCCACGAAGGAGAGGGGAATTCGCAAAGAGAATACCCAACCAAATAACAAAGATAAAATAACAAATATAGTCCTATAGAGCCAACAAAGATTTAAACCTAGCTTCTATAGGAATTAGGAAACTCCCCTATGCAAGGAGTCCGTTGAATCGATGACGCGGGTACGTGAGCCACGCGACGACCCAGTGTCGCTCTCTTGAACTACGGTAGGAGAGCGGGTGCGCAAAGGCATAATGCCCTCAAGATGTAGAACTTGAGCTTGGAGAGCAAGAGCTTCTTTTTGGACACAAAAGACTGGAAATGCTTGTTCATGGTGTGTCTAGGTGTTTTTAGGTGTGCAAGAGGTTCCTCTCTATTTATAGAGGCCTTAGGAAGGCTTTGGAAGGCTTTGGAAAGCTTGCATAGCCGTTGGGAGCAAAGCCCAAGAGAATCAGGCCAAAATCAGGAACAATGATTGCACTGACAGGGTTATCAGATGTCTGATCCTGGCATTAGACGTCTGGAAGATTACTTTAAGATGTCTGGGAACAACATTTGACGTCTGATTTTAGGTGGGTTTCTTCCTGAGTTGGATCAGATCTAAACAGGGTTTTAGTGCAAGTCCATCAGACGACATACAGGACGTCTGCCACTATGTCTGGACGTCTGGAAACCTACTTTTTCGTGGGAATGGATTTCCAAGAGAGTGCAATGGCTCGAAAATCACTGAGAAGAGATTTTGTGTCAGCCGAGGCAAAACGGTCATTTATCAGACATCTGGAAAGGCTTAAGGACGTCTAATAAGGCTCTAACAGTCATATCCTTCGGTGTTTGTTAAGCCAGCCAATGGTCCACTAATTGGACGTTTGGCAAGTCCATCAGACGTCTTCTAAGACGTCTGGACTAAGGTCTGGAAATCTGATTTCATCAGACAGAGCTAACTAAGTCCAGCCTAAACGTTATCGGACGTCTTAAAACACATTATCAGACGTCTGATTTTGGAATTAGTTGTCTGAAAAAGCTGTTTGAACCCTATATTGGTTTTCTAAGTTCTCTACAGAAAACCTAAGTATCCTAAGGTTGTGCAGGTGTTCCTAGGACTACTGTTAGGGTACTTTGAGGCTCTTTAACATGATGTTCTAAGGAACAAAGAGAGAAAGGAAATAAAAACAAAAGTACATGAAAGAAATAAACAAAATTCTATCCTATTCTTTTTGTCCTTCCATCTTCAATCTATCGCTCCTCGTGAATCTTATTCGTTCTTCATCAAGCTCCTCCAATCCGTCCTTGATGCGAGCTCGAACTCCGTCTAATCATGTCTCTATTTGCAATTTACCTGAAATCTAGGACTCCAAGTGCAAATGTTAAATGACACGTGTTTTGTTATCATCAAAACAAACGATCGTAGTGCTCTAGCACCAACATGAACGTGGGCGTTGTGGGCGGTGCGCGCACGCCCACTTGATTGCCTGTGCGTTCAACACTTGCGCACGACTAGCTGATCTCAGTTGTCTGATCGCGAGATCGGACAGTTTAGATCGTGCCTTTGCCTGCCTACGCTACATGCCCCATCGCGTGCGATGCCGCGTCTTCACCGCACATGCAATAGCGCTTGAGCGCTATCGATTGCACAAAGCCATTCAAACGTGATTCGACGCTTGTCCGCATCCGCTCACCCGCACGCGAGGAATCGAATGCCCATCCAGGAGGTAGCCGAGCGCCTTTTCCACTGCGCTATGCACATGGATGGGTGAGCGGCCGAAGTTTTGAACGAGCGTTCAGGACCGTTGGATCGATATCCAATGGCCTAGATCGCACGTTGGATTCTCCTTGGAAATGCAGCGGCAGACCTAAGGGCCGGTTGGACAGCTGAGATGCCGCCACGTGGTACCATCTTGGCCATCCATCATCTGGATGATGTCGATGGTACCACGATTGTCGAATTGAGTTAATTTTCATGGCGTTAGGCTGCGATCATCGATCCGAATCCATCCGTGCGGTCGGATTTGTTGTTTGAAGTGCGGTTTCACACCATCTTGGCCCTTGATCTTCTAAGGTTCCTCGATCACTATCTGATGCTACAGATGTCTGATTAGGGTGATCTTGGAGTTGTTGAACTCCAATCATCACCCTGATCACATTTGTACGGTTGGATCTTCAATCCAAGGCCCCGATAAAAAGTTTTCTCTGTCCATGAACATAAACGGAGATAATTTGCCTCCATTTTATTCAAACCACTCTAAATGCAAGATGATGCATGTTATGTAATATTTATAGCATGCAATGCAATCATATGCTTGAGAACATGCATAAATACTGATCTTAAGTAGTGTAAACGTGTTTACATCATACCCCCATGCCTAACTTTTGCTAGTCCCTAGCAAAAACTATATGCTATTTATAAAAGAATCAGGTTGGATTATTTGGGCATGAGTTATTTTCAATCAATAAGAAAATGTCTACCTAGGATCTGAACATTCAAAGACACAACAGTGCCGGAGTATCTGCCAAAATGCAGACCACCTCAAGCCCATGCCTTATTCAGAGAAAAATTTATTTTTCTCTTTTTCTTTCTTTTTTTTTTATTTTCAAGTTTTAGGGTTTAAGAGTGGCTTTCTATGGCCATTCAACTCACACAAGATTTGATGAGAACCCTAAGTTTTAAGCATCTTATTAGGAATGTGATAGACTCATTGACTGATAGTTAAAACGGACTTTGGATTTCTACGCCTCTAGGTAACCTAAAAAAGAATTCTGCCTAAAGGTGTATCTTTACAACCGGTAGCTTTCTCCTTACTTTTATTTTTTTAAGTGGTCAACACAAGGGTGAATCTAGTGTATATCTCCCTGGTTTATTCTATTTCTCTGCTTCTTCCTAAGTGTTTTGGGATTTTTCAATGCATTTATTAAGCTGGGT
The DNA here is from genome assembly GCA_037157565.1 of Thalassia testudinum. NCBI lineage: Eukaryota > Viridiplantae > Streptophyta > Magnoliopsida > Alismatales > Hydrocharitaceae > Thalassia > Thalassia testudinum. The sequence goes on from JAZHRO010000055.1 coordinate 48,245,768, forward strand.
TCTAGACAACCGGTCGATGAGCTATTACCACCGACAACTTGCCAGCCATACTCGTGCGGCGAAGTGTGGTTTATTTTTTTTTTCTTTTCTCCTTTTCTTTTTGATTTTTTTTCTTTTTTTTTAATTAGGTGGCTTCCCTGGTCTAAGATTTACCTAAAGACAGCAAAAAGAGAAAGGTCCAGTGACTGAACTCTGGACAACCTACTTATGGGCTGTTACCCACGATAACTTGCCAGCCATATCACCCTAGAAGGTTCATTAGCTACCCAATTTCCATTAGAATTGCCGAACAACGAGTCAATGACAAGATAGTTTGTAGATGCTTGAAACTCAAAGTTCCCTCAAGTCATTGGGCGAGTTAATAAGTCGTGTACTTATCACCCAAACTTATTTACTCCAATTAAAATAGAATTTAGGTTGGCGAGGACTCGAAAAACAAATCCACATTTTAGTGGATACATGGGTAGATTAAGTCCAAAGACCTGAAGGGTCTTTGTGTTCAAATCATAATGTAGTATTTCCTAAGATTGAAAATTTTCTTAAACCCAAGTTCTCTTTTCTAATTCCACAAATTTTTTTCTAATAAAAGAAAATAAAATATATCTATAGAGCTGACTAATAAATCCAAAGATGAATATCCATCCCTCCATGCCTATCTAATGTAATGCCCTCATTGTATTGAAAAGACATAAAAAAGAGTAGAAAGCACCTGAATTGCGTGAATGTCAGGTCCGCTCCAAGATGGAAACTAAAAAGAACTGTATATGTGCTGAATTATTGCCTTCAACTAGGCACACTATACAAAGAAGAGAAATGAAGAATTCACAAGTGCAGGTTAGAATCAGAATAAAAAGATGAAACCCTAGACCTGCCAGCAGATGTCCATAAATGTGGACGAGATTGTGATGCAGTCCCATACCTCATAATCGAGAATATCTCAGGTTCTGGATAAAAATTACCCAAAACCTAAAATCAGTAAGCAAGCGGGGTCGGGCCTGCGATTTATGAGGATGCAACCCAAGACCAAAAAGTCAAGTTACAGGGAATTCAAGCTTAAAAGGATAATCATTGAATGTGTGCTTGGGTTCGACATCCTCAAAACAAATGTCATAAGGGTCTTGGTTTGATGGTTTCAGATGAATTGGAACCCTTAGACTCAGTCTTCTACTTCCTCCGGAGTTAGTTTCCCAGATCAGAACTTCCCAGCTTCTATCCTCCTCATTCTGAATGTTAAATTCCAGGACCTCTTGCACCCCATCTGAAATTTCCAAGTCTAAAAGAAGTGGCTGAATCAGAATTGACTTGGGTCTAATTATCTCATAAGTAGAATCATCGATAAGCTCAATGGGGTGTAACGGACAATCAGGGCATTTGATTGAATCCTCCTGAAAAAGCAATTCTGGATCCATAATGTGAGCCCTAATAAGATCAGTTTCCTTAGTTATTGGGCTATCAAATGATCTTTCAGATTCATCAGGCCCAATCGTCTCACAAAAATCGTATTCTATAAACTCTCATGAGACTTTGCAACTTAAATCTTCACCATCAGAATCAAAGAAATCAAGATCCGTATTAATGTATGTCCCAAAATCATCTGTCACTTTTTTTCCAGGGAGAAACACGTTTCCTCGTACCCTGGCTCAGGGATCTCAGGTGAAGAAATCTGCTCTTCCTTAATTGGTTGCTCTAATTCAATCTGGTCAGCCTCATAACACGTGTCGCCCCAACAGGTGCCTGAGCGGGTTCTAAAATTGGCTCTCCTGAAGAGGGTTCATCCTGGGAATCATCCCACGATTGAATCAAAGCAACCACAAATCTCAACCTCAATTTCGCTAATTTCCCAAGTAGAAACTCACCCGGGTTCTTATCCTTAACATCCTAGAGCCAATCCAAGAAAGACTTGTTCAAATCATCAATCATTTCAATCAGGGGCTCCAATCTCTCAATGCAAGGTATTGGCTGAACTTCTAAAGATTGTATGACATTCCTCAAGTTAGCCAGAACCTTTTCTTGAACCTAGTTACCTTGAAACAAATGAGTTGGTTCAAGGTTGGGCGGGTTTGGGGTCAAAGTAGGGGAATTAATGAATTGAGATTCGTTATACCCTTTATGATAATAGGTCATTTCAGATTGTTCAAAAGGTGGTGATGACCTAAAGATAGTGTAATCAGAGGATGGGTAAGGATCAGTGTATCCTTCTTGATTGTAGATCGTATTAGGTTGTTCATGAAAGGATGACGATCTATAATCGATGTGGCTCTAAGAAGGATAAAAATCACAATCACAGTGTTCAGGGTTAGACCCTAAACATGGAGGTCTGGAATAATATCCCCAATCCGAGTTATCCCAACTAACTAATGGTTGATTACAGTACGAGTCAGGATAATCGTCATGTTGAGGATAATTCAAAACAGGTGGGAAAGAGCGGGAATGCGTGTAATATGTGGAAGGATTCATCAGAGACGGGAGGAGAAAGGTGCCCTACAATACAAACAATCAAACCTGTCCATAAGTAGGCTAGCCTAAAGACCTACAGACTCCCAAAACCTGTCTTGAGATAGAGAAATGATTTGATCTACTTCTGTCTGTTCAATCCAACCAGTTAGAAGGAGGGACTGGGGAGAAGGTTCTTTCTTCGGCTTGCGTCTTCGGTCCCTAGTGTACCCCCCAGTCGTAATCGTTTGATTATGCTCCCCCAACTAGACATCAGAATTGAATAGTAGAAACAGACTAATCGAAAATAATCTCGTTCTGGGCTCTGAAGAGCGAGTCGAATCCTTAAGGCCAACGTCTACTCTATTTTATTTAGGGTTAGGTTTGAATGTGCTTTGGAATGTGATGGGCCCTTTATATTGGTTGTGCCCTTAATGATTGATTGATTTGTGTGTGCGTGCACAACCAGTGGTTTTCAAACAAGATTATTTTTGATGTGGTGAATTTTAGGGTTCAAATCTTGCTTAGTAGCTTTTAGGATTCAAATTTAGGTGTTTTCAAACAAGTTTTGTTGGCACACCAGATTTTGAAAGCACAGGTGAAGATGTTTCCTTTAAAGCTTAAAAAGAATGTGGAGTGCCTGGTAAATCCCTAATAGTTGAACCTAAGTGGCAGCTACTTGATGAGTTGATTTTAATTGAAGTGGTGCGGCCCAATCAACTCAAACAATTGGCCTGTTGCACTACTTAATTAGGCACACAGGTGATTACCTAATCTAATTTCTACTCAATCATGTGATTGGATGTGTGTACCGGATCCAAAGATCGATTTACCGGTTGAGTTTGAAAATCAGATGAGGTTGTGTAACTTTACGAGATTTTTTTTTTTATTTTTCTTTTTTTAATGTGGGGGTTGGGGCTGGTATATGTGTCAAACAACAAACAATCCAACCTTATAGTTTATAAGAACACCTAGGTTGATTGATATTTGTGTTATTATGTGGTGAAATGAAATCTAATGGGTGGGAGGTGGGAATAACTTGCAAAACCTTCCACAACACTTTACTCCAATCTACTGCTTTTGCTTGTCTCTAAAGAGTACCTGCAATCACAATAAGAAAGGAGAGAAGTGAGGTAAATGATTTGTAAGTTAGAAAACGTGAAGAAAAAATCAACGATCCCCAGCAATGGCGCCAAAATGTTGAATGTACGGGTTGCTACGCTAACGTGTTTGGTTTTGAAAAACCTGTCCTCGTAGTATGAAAGTGAAGAACTCGTGTTCAACAAATAAAATTTATACTGGAGCGGAAATCTCAGGTCGAACAAAGGGAGACGGACGTTAGATTTAAAAACTATGCGTTTATTTTTATTTGTCATGAAGTAATTCAATTTATTAGAACTATCTGGCTATTTATAATAAATAGAAGACAGAGAGAGAGAGAAAGAGAATAATACAAACAAAAATCAAAAAGAGATGTAGAATGCACATGGAATTCATTATCCAAAGGATTGTTCATTACACTAAATATCTCGACGAGAAAAGCAGGAAAATGATTACACTAGAAAATGGTAAATCTACCCTGGAAAGCAGTAAATCTATTCTACAAAGTAGTAAAAAGAATTGGGAGAGAGATATCCTCCTCGACGGTCGCTTGGAGGACGAGCCGGACAAGACGATGCCTAGACGAAGGACGAAGCAGAACGAAGGAGGGTGACGCAGGAAAAACGGGAGTAAGGCAGCACGTCATCGTCATCGCAGGATCTGCTTCTGAAAGGGGGATGAAAAATTGACTTTATCTCTAGAGAAGCATCCCGAGTGTGGGACAAGCTTCTCTTGAGCTTTGGAGAGGGAGAGAAGAGAAGGAAGGAATGAGAATATCGTGTGGAGGGGGTCTCCTTTTATAGTTGCAAGGAGTGGGGGCAATTTGGTCATTCCAACTCTTAAAACATTAATTTAGGACCTTTAGTGATGGATAAAACCATCGCTAAAGGTTTGAATGTGGGCGCAGTGGGCGATGCGCGAGCGCTCGCTCGCTTGCCTGCACGTTCAACGCTCGTGCATGTCCAGCCGATCTCAGCCATCCGATCGTGAGATCGAATGGCTTAGATCACGCCTTCGCCTACCTGCGCTACGTGCCCCATTGCGTGTGATGTCACATTTTCACTACGCGTGCAATAGCTCATGAGCACTATTGGGTGCGTAGAGCCGTTCGATCGCGATCCGACACTCGTCCGTGCCTGCCCGCCCACGCTGCTCTCCCGTTCGCGAGGAATCAAACTCACATCCATGAGGCAGCCGAGTGCCTTATCCACTGCGCTGCGCACGTGGATGGGCGGGCGACCGAAGTTTTGAACGCACGTTGGATTCTCCTTGGAAAGGCAGCGGCGGACCTGAGGGCCGGTTGGACAGCTGAGATGGCACCACGTGCCGCCATCTTGGTCGTCCATCTTCTGGATGATGTAGATGGTGCCACGGTTGTAAGATTGAGTTGATTTTCACGCGGTTAGGCTTCGATCGTCGATCCGAATCCATCCATGCGGTTGGATTTTTTGTTTGAAGTGTGGATTCAAACCATCTTGGCCCTTGATCTTCTAGGGTTCCCGAGTCACTATCTGATGCTACAGATGTCTGATTAGGGCGATCTTTGAGTTGTTGAACTCCAATCGTTGACCTGATGACATCTGTACGGTTAGATCTTCGATCTAAGGCCCCGATAAAAAGTTTTCCCTGTCCATGAACATGAAAGGAGATAATTAACCTCCATTTTATTCAAACTACTACAAATGCAAGATGATGCATGTTATGCAATATTTATAGCATGCAATGCAATCCTATGCTTAAGAACATGCATAAATCGACATCTTAAGTATTGTAAACGTGTTTACATCAATATCTACACTATCAACTTTGACAGATACGACAACCTTGAATGTCTTGTCGCATCTGACAAAGGGGCAGCACTCTAGCACAAACGAGTTGGTCATGTTCACATGAAAAACATTAGTAGATTTATGAAACTTGAGCTTGTCAAAGGCCTACTAAACATCAGCTTCAAGAAAAGCAAAGTCTGTGAATCTTGTTAAGTTGGTAAACAAACCAAAAATCCTTTCAAACCAAAAAAGATGGTTAGCTCCTCTTGACCCATGGAGTTACTTCACTTAGACTTGTTTGGACCAACCAAATCTGAAAGCTTAAGCAGGTGCAGATATTGTTTAGTCATAATTAGTGATTCTTTTAGATTTACCTAGGCATCCTTCTTAAAAAGTAAGGATCTAGTTATTGATGCTTTTAGTAAGCTAGTAAGAAGACTACAGAATGAGAAAGGATCTGAAATCATTAGGATTAGAACTGATCATGACAGAGAATTTGGGAATGAATCCTTTTCTGATTTTTGTGATTAATATGAATCCTTTCCCTAGAGCCACACCTCAGAATGAAGTAGTTGAAACAAAAAATAGGTCCTTGAAAAAGTGTGCCCGCACAATGCTGTGCGATTCAAAGTTGCCTCCATATTTTTGGGCTGAGGTTGTGATTGCATAGTAATCATAGGACTTAAAAGACCTGAATGGAGTTCGAACATAGCACAATTGTTGTATAATTCATGCATTAGTAGCATACATTGCATCTTTCCTGCTTTACAAAGATAATCATAAAATAATGCTACAATAATGTACTAATTAGTATATTATTTGGGTTGTTGGCAACAAAAGTTCACGAGATGGCCTACATCTAGATCTGAAGCAGGGAAAAGGAGAAAGCTACAGTAGAGGTGGAGCAGAAGCCTTGGTAATAAAGCCACTCAAGATGAAGATATAATGTTGGGAGGAGGTATACTACATTACTTGTACGATTTTAATGTGTGAATTAGATTATGAAGAACATAGGACCATCCCTACACCTATCCCTAGCATTAGGACAACCCTAGATACCTTCCTAAACCTTAGCCACCCTTAGATTAGGTCACCTTAGCCTAAAACACCTCCAAACCCAGATTCGAGCACACCTCTAGACGTCTAGGTAGGATGCTGGACGTCCAGGCCCCTTAGATACCACCCGTAGAACATAGACCCCAATCTGCTGGAATATTTGATGTCCAATTTCTGTTGTAATCCAAGATTTCATTCCACAGCATAGTAATTCAAATATCAATCAACCTAGGTGTTTTTATAAACTCTAAGGTTAGATTGTTTGTTGTTTGACATCCATACACACCCCAAACCCCACATTAAAAAAAAAAAGAAAAATTAAAAAAAATCTCACAGAGGTACACAACCTCATCTGATTTTCAAACTCAACCGATAAACCGATCTCTAGAGCCAGTACACACATTCAAACACATAATTTAGTAGAAATCAGATTAGGTAATCATTTGTGTGCCTAATTAAGTGGTGCAACAGGCCAATTGTTTGAGTCGATTGGGCTGCACCACTTCAAATAAAATCAACTAATCAAGTAGCTGCTACTTAGGTTCAACTCTTAGTGATTTATCAGGCACTCCACACTCTTTTTAAGCTTTAAAGGAAAACATCTTCACCTATGCTTGCAAAACCTGGTGTGCCAACGAAACTTGTTTGAAAACTCCTAAAGTTGAATCCTAAAAGCTACTAAGCAAGATTTGAATCTTAAAATTCATCTCATCAAAAACAATCTTGCTTGAAAGCCACTGGTTGTGCATGCACACACAAATCAATCAATCATTAAGGGCACAACCCATTTAAAGGGCCCATCACATTTCAAAGCACATTCAAACCTAGCCCTAAATAAAACAGAGTAGACGTTGGCCTTAAGGATTGGACTTGCTTTTCAGAACCCAGAACGAGATTATTTTTTATTAGTCAGTTTCTGCTGTTCAATCTGATGTCTAGCTAGGGGAGCAGAATCAAACGATCGTAGCTGGGGGATACACTAGGAACTGGAGTTGCAAGTCGAAGGAAGAACCTTCTCCCCAGTCCCTCCTTCTAACTGATTGGATTGAACAGATGGAAGTAGATCAAATCATTTCTTTATCTTAAGACGGGTTTTGGGAGTCTGTAGGTCTGTAGGTTAACCCAATTAAGGACAGGTTTGATTGTTTGTACTACAGGGCACCTTTCTTCCTCCTGTGTCTCATGAATCCTTCAACATATTACACACATTCCCGTTCTTTCCCTCCCGTTGTGAATTATCCTCAACATGACAATTATCCCGACTCGTACTGTAATCAACCATTAGTGAGTTGGGATAATTCGGATTGGGGATATAGTTTCGAACCTCCGTGTTTAGGGTCTAGCACTGAACACTTTGATTCTGATTTCTATCCTTCTCAGAGGTACATCGATTATAGATCGTCTTCCTTTCATGAACAACCTAATATGATCTACAATCAAGAAGGATACACCGATCCTTACCCATCCTCTGATTTCACTGCCTTTAGGTCATCACCATCTTTTGAAAAATCTAAAATGACCTATTATCAGGAAGGGTATAAGGAATCTCAATTCGTTAATTCCGTTGCATTGATGCCAAACCCGCCCAATCCTGAACCAACTCATTTGGTTCAAGTTAATCAGGTTCAAGACAAGGTTCTGGCTAACTTAAGGAATATCATACTATCTTTAGAAGTTCAGCCAATACCTTGCATTGGGAGATTGGAGCCTCTGATTGAAATGATTGATGATTTGAACAAGTCATTGTTGGATTAGCTCCAGGATGTTAAGGATAAGAACCAGGGTTAGTTTCTACTTGGGAAATTAGCGAAATTGAGGATGAGATTCGTTGTTGCTTTGATTCAATCATGGGATGATTCCCAGGATGAACCCTCTTCAGGAAAGCCAATGACAGAACCCACTCAGGCACCTATTAGGGGGGACACGTGTTACGAGGCTGATCAGATTGAATTAAAGCAACCATTTAAGGAAAATCTGATTTCTTCACCTAAGATCCCTGAGCCGGGTTACGAGGAAACGTATGTCTCTTTGGAACAGAAAGTGACAGATGATTTTGGGACATACATTGATACAGATCTTGATTTCTTTGATGGTGAAGATTCAAATTGCAAAGTCTCACACGAGTTTTCATATCACAATTTTTGTGAGACGATTGGGCCTGAGGAATCTAATAGATCATTTGATAGCCCAATAATTAAGGAAACTGATCTTAGGACACACATTATGGATCCAGAATCGCATTTTCTGGAGGATTCAATTCAATGCCCCGATTGTTAATTACACCCCGTTGAGCTTATTGATGATTCTGTTTCTGAGATAATTAGACCCGAGTCAATTTTGATTCTACCACATCATTTAGACTTGGAGATTTCAGATGGGGTGATTAATATACAAGAGGTCCTGGAATTTGATATGCTGAATGAGGAGGATAGGAGCTGGGAAGTTCTGATTTGGGAAGTTAATTTTGGAGGAAATAGAAGTTTGAGTTGAAGGGTGCATATTAAGTTGAAACCATCGAGTCAGAACCCTTATGACATCTGTTCTGAGGATGTTCAACCCAAGCACACATTCAACGATTATCTTTTTGAGCTTGAATTTTCTGTAACCCGACCTTTTGGTATTGGGTTGCATCCTCATAAATTGCAGGCCCGACCCCACTTGCATTCTGATTTTAGGTTTTGGATAATTTTTATCCAGAACCTAAGATATTCTCGATTATGGGGTATGGGTCTGCACCACAATCTAGTCCACATCTGTGGACCTCTGCTGACAGGCCAGAAGATTCTTCTGTTTATTCTGATTTTGGCCTGCACTTGTGAATTCTTTATTTCTTTTCTTTGTATAGTGTGCCTAGCTGAAGGCACTAAACTTAGCACATATACAGTTCTTTTTAGTTTCCATCTCGGTGTGGAGCTGACATTCCTGCAACTCAGGTGCTTTCTACACTATTCCACTCTGTTTTATGCCTTTTTAATTCAATGAGGACATTGCATTAGATAGGCATGGGGGGTGGATATTCATCTCTGAATTTATTCGTCAGCTCCGTAGATTTATTTTGTTTTCTTTTAATAAAAAAATTTTTGGAATTAGGAAAGAGAACTTGGGTTTAAGAAATTTTCAATCTTAAGAAATACGACATTATGATTTGAACACAATGACCCTTCAGGTCTTTAGACTTAATCAGTCCGTGTATCCACTAAAATGTAGATTTGTCTTTCGAGTCCTCACCATCTTAATTCTATCGTAATTGGAGTAAATAAGTTTGGGTGATAAGTACACGACTTATCAACCTGCCCTCTGATTTGAGGAAATTTTGAGTCTTAAGCATCTACACACTATCTTGTCATTGACTCATTGTTCGACGATTTTAACAGAAATTGGGTAGCTAATGAACCTTCTAGGGTGATATGGCTGGCAAGTTATCGTGGGTAACAGCCCATAGGTAGGTTGTCCAGAGCCCAGTCACTGGATCTTTCTCTTTTTGCTGCCTTTAGGTAAATCTTAGACCAGGAAGCCACCTACTTATAAAAGGAAAAAAAAATCAAAAAGAAAAGGAGGAAAGAAAAAAAGAAATAAGCCACACTTCACCGCACGAGTATGGTTGGCAAGTTGTCGGTGGTAACAGCTCATCGACCAATTGTCCAGAACCCAGCTCTGTAAATGCACTAAAAATTCCCAAAATGGTTAGGAAGAAGCAGAGAAGTAGAATAAATTGGGGAGATATACACTAGATTCACCCTTGTGTTGATCCCATAAAAAATAAAAGTAGGGAGAAAGCTACCGGTTGTAAAGGTACACCTTTAGCCAAAATTCTTTTTGAGGTCACCTGGAGGAGTAGAAACCTGAAGTCAATTTTAACTACTGGTCAACGAGTCTATCACATTCACAATAGGATGCTTAAAACTTAGGGTTCTCATCAAATCTTGGGTGAGTTGAATGGTCGTAGAAAGCCACTCTTAAACCATAAAATTTGAAAATATAAAAAAATTAGAAAAAAAAAGAGAGAAAAAGAAATTTTTCTTTGAATAAGGTGAGGGCTTGAGGCGGTCTGCATTTTGGCTAATACTTGGGCGCTGTTGTGTCTTTGAAAGTTCAGATCCTAAGTGGACAATTTCTTAATGATTGAAAATAACTCATGCCCAAATAATCCAACCCAATTCTTTTATAAATAGCATATAGTTTTTGCTAGGGACTAGTAAAAGATAGGCATGGGGGTATGATGTAAACACATTTACACTACTTAAGATGTCTATTTATGCATGTTCTTAAGCATAGGATTGCATTGCATGCTATAAATATTGCATAACATTCATCATTTTGCATTTAGAGTAATTTGAATAAAATGGAGGTTAATTGTCTCCTTTTATGTGCTTGGATAGGGCAAACATTTTATCGGGGCCTCAGATCGAAGATCCAACCATATGGATGTGATCAGGGCGATGATTGGAGTTCAACGACTCCAAGATCGTCCTAATCAAGCATCGGTAGCATTAGATAGTGACTGGGGAACCTTAGAAGATCAAGGGCCAGGATGGTGTAAATCCATAATTCAATTGACAAATCCGACCGCACGGATGAATTCGGATCGACGATCGCAGCCTAACAATGCAAAAATCGAGTCAATCTGACATCTGTAGCACCATCTACAACATCTAGAAGATGGACGGCCAAGATGGCGCCACGTGGCACCATCTCGGTCACCTAAATGGCCGCATACAATCACTGAAGCCTCCGTGTCCGCCCTCTCTCCACCGTTGGATCTCGATCCAACAGCTGTGAATAGCCACAACACAATTCGCCCCCTCGACCTTCCGTGCCCCGTAGAGCAGCGGTCGAAGGCACTATCGCGTTCACAAGACGTGGGATCGAGCTGCAGCGAAGGGAAGAAGGGTGCGGGCGAGCAAGCATGGGCGTGCGTTGGATCGCGATCGGGTGGCTCAGGTCTTCCAATAGCGGCCACGTGCTATTTCACGCAAGGTGGGAATGCGCCATCGTATGCGCTGGGCGCACGCGCAACGAGCAGGTTAAGCGCATTTTTAAGCCGTTCGATCTCGCTATCGGACGGCTGTGGATGAAAGAACGTGAGCGGGCGTTGAGAGAGAGAGCAGCTGAGCAGGCGCACGTGGGCAGCGGGCACTATGCCTACGTTGGGGCTTTAGTGATGGTTTTATCTGTTACTAAAAACCCCTCATTTATTATTTTAAAGATGTAATGACCAATTTGCCCCCACTCCTTGCAACTATAAAAGGAGACCCCTTCCACATGAAATTCTCATCCCTTCCTTCTCTTCTCTACCTCTCCAAAGCTCAAGAGAAGCTTGTCCCACACCGACGATGCTTCTTGCGAGATAAAGTCCAAATTTTCATCCTCCTTTGGAAGTGGATCCCGCGACGACGACGGCGTGCTGCTCTATTTCCATTCTTCTACTTCGTTCTCCTTCATCCTGCTTTGTCCTCCTTCATCCAGGCGTCGTCCCGTCCGGCTCGTCTCCCAAGCGACCGTCGAGGAGGATATCTTGCTCCCTATTCTTTTTACTGCTTTCTAATATAGATTTACTGCTTTCTAGTGTAGTTCTACTCGTCCTCCAAGCAATCGTCGAGGAGGACATTTCTCCCTCCATTCTTTTAATGCTTTCTAGAGTAAATTTATCGCTTTCTAGTGTAATTATTTTATGCTTTCTAGTTGTAATGAACAATTTCCTTAATGATAAATTCTCTGTTTATTCTACATCTCATTTTGATTTCTATGTGTAATATTCTCTCTCTCTCTTACTCTCTCTCTCTTTCTTCTATTTATTGTAAATAATTAGATAGTTTTAAATTGAATTACTTTATAACAAATAAAAACAAATGCATAGTTTTTAAATCAAATGTCCGCCTCCGTATGTTCGACCCGGAATTTTCATTTCGGTATAAATTTTATTTGTTGAACACGAGTTCTTCACTTTCAAACTACAACGATAGGTTTTCCAAAACCAAACACGTTAGCGTAGCAATTCGATTGTTCAACATTTACCTTTCCGTATTTTTGACTGGTTGAATACTGGCTGAGGAATTTGACTTAGTGTTTGGATTATCAGAACTCTATTAAAGTGATAATGCCATGTAAGACCACCAAATATGGATTCCACTTGTAGATCTGGCGAGATTGTGAGCTTGAGAAAAGAAAAAGAAAAGAAGAAAAGTAAAAGAGAGATTAAGTACAAAGGAAAAAAATAGAGCATAGTTTTCCCGCTTCTCTCTGAGTTGATCTACTTGACAGTTTAGAAATCTAGATTTCGTAGTACTCGTTTATATGTAGCACCAACTGATTATGAGCCACCAAATATAAAACCACTTGACTCAAACATCTTCTACCTAAGCTCAAAGCTGGGGTACAAATTAGAGAATATTTTGTTATATCCCTACGGAAGAAGTTTGGTTATCTCGATAGAATTTTACTACGGCACAAGTACAGGCTTTAGAGGTGAAGTGGTTTTTCACTCGAATCCATTGCATAAGCTACATCATGACATTTTCATAATTATCTGGATTTCTAGACTCTCACATGAAAATAGAAAGGAAAAGAATCTCTAGTTTTACACTTAATAAAGAAAATCAGTCGTCTAGGGGTCACATGTAGATAACTTAGTCTTGCATTTGTTTGGGACATCTAGACAAGGTGTTAGATGCCCAATTTCAACAGAAATCTAAGACATAACCTTAACTCCTCATTCATTCATCATTGGGTGGTAGAACTCGAATAGGTTGTGCTAATATGGTGAAATTATCGTTGAAGTGAGTATAGTGGTTAACCTAAATCGAGTCTGACCATCTTTTACAAAAAAATTTTTACCTGGCCTGCTTAATTTTATCTTGGTCACTTTTAGGCCCATGGTTGATCTCAGGGAGGCGGGGATTAAAGGTGAAGAAGTTTCTACGCTTTTCCTAAAACGTATCTCTTCCGTGCATTTATTATGTTTTTGGTTTTTTTTTCTATTTAAGATTTTTTTGTTGATAATATTGTCCATGAGGCGCACCCTCAAACTCAAGTTCTTGGCATCGAGGCAAATTGTTCTTGGCTTTGAGCCAACTTAGGCCTTTCAAAAAGACTGGTCCAGCTATTTGCAAGACCGAGTAACTATAAGACAAGGATTATCTTTTCTCTTTTACTCTTTTTTTTACCTTTTTATATTAGGAAACAAAAGAGAAATAAAGACAAGGTAGGTTGCTTGTAGAAAAATAAATACAATCTCTATATATATATATTATATATATAAGTGTGTGGGTGGAAGTGGAAATGGCTTGTAGCACAGTATCGAGTTGGCCCACATCTAGTAAGATGCAACCAACAAGACGAAGTGCCGCGTAGAGTGTAGGAAGGATGTGTGGGAGTGTGTGCGGTGGCGCTTGCTTTACACAGGTATCGGGGAATATCAGTAGTTGCTGTAGATATTCCCGCAATAGAATATGTGGTGGAGTGACTAGTGCAAGGGCGTATGGATATAGGTAGGTGATGTGTATGTAAAGATATATATATATATATATGTATATGTATAGATAGGGTTATAACTATATAGGTATATATGTAGTTATGTATATATATAGATATCTAAATATAGATATATATGTGTATATATATATATACATTTATAAATAAATAAAAATATATATATATATTTATAAATAAATAAATATGTATATGTATTTTTAATTATATAGATATATATATATATAGTAATATATCTATATAGATAAGTATATGTATATATGTATATAGATATATTTGTATAAGTATCATTGTATATAGATATATATAGATATCTATATGTATATAAGTATATATATGTAGATATATATTTATGTATATAAGTCAGTGGAAATAAATATATATGTTTGTAGAAGTGAGTTTATAAGGGTGTGTGTCTGTACAATTGTGTGTGAGAGAGTGCACGTGAATGTGTACAAGTGAGTGTGTGTGTGTGTGTACTGGCAGGTGACTGTGAGAGAGAGTGGGCGCGTTAAGTCATCTGGCGGGAGCATCCATCATCAGGTAGCCAGGGCATGCGCAGGCGCATAAGGGCTACGCGTGGGCGCTGCAGGGAACGCACGTGCTGTCATCATGCGCAGGCGGGTGCGGGAGTGTGAGAGTGAGTGCAACACAGCACACTGCGTAGCGCAGCGCATAGCGCTATAGGCAGGAGTGGTCACGGGCAAAGTTGCGGGTACAGTCGTAGGTGCGGGTGATCGGCTGGAGCGGGTTGCGAGCGAAGAGAGAGTGCTGTGCCACCGGCTAAGTGAGAAACAAGCCGGTGGCTACAGTGTCGCACTGAGAGGTGTGAATAGTAGCTAGAGTGCCGCGCAGGTGCAGGCGACCGATAACGTCAGTTCTGCGTGCGCGGGCACGCTGGGAAGCGCCTGCGTACGCGAAAAGAGCTTGCGGACGTCTACTGGCGTGCGCGTGGTGGCTTGTGCGGCTGCAGGCTAGAGCTTCCGACCTTGAATCTTTGGCAATGGCGGCGAGGGTGTTCAGCAGTGAAAATAGAGGGTGAAACCACCACGGCCACCTACTCACAGTGGAGCTGGGTGGTGATGGAACTCACAGTGGTGGTCGTGGGACCACTGTGAGCTTTCTCCTGCCCACAGTGTGTCTCTTCAGTGAGAAGAGATACTGCGTATGGAGAGGGAGAGGAGAGGAGATTGACCTGGAGAAAGGTGTCTGGGGGTGGTGTGTGTTCCAGGCTCCCCTTGCGCAAGGGAGAGGGCAAGGCTTTTTACAGAAGAAGGAGCCTGCCATAACCATGCTGCTGGTGATGCATGTCCAGCCATGCTGCTGGGCAAAGGAATGGTGCGAAGAGGTGCATGCCTCATGCCCTGAGCCGTGAGAGGGAGAAGAATTTCAAAGTCAAAATAAGAAATGAGAATGGTGAATTTGCAATGCAGCCCTTGATGAAGATGTTAATTAGATGGCCAATTATTCGCATTATCCTCCCTTCTCAATAAATGCATGCATGTGTTAATTTACAAATGCAACTGTAGTTACTTAAGATACAATGGTAGTGCTAGGAAATGACACAAGATGGCATAATTACTAGTGTATTTTTGCTGTGCAATCATACCCCCATGCCTATCTTTTGGTAGTCCCTTGCAAAACATTTTGTATTATATTTAGAAATGATCTTAAGCCAAAGATTTTCTTTTGAGGTGACATGGGTTTGTTTATTTGTTGGATATTGTGATAACCAATTGCCGAGAAGACTACCAGTACTTTAAGTCGTATATGACATAGGCCATCTCTCGACTAACTTGGACTCTTGGTATTTAAACCTTAAGTATGATTTTCAAGACTCAGAAGGTTTTTGCCGTACTCGAGAGCTCAAGAGATTATGGTTTGTGCAAAGTGAAGGATAAAGACTGACCAAATGAACATTAAGACTCAAGCCTAGGGTTTCACGAATCTTTAAGTGCAAGTTGGTCCAAGTTTCAGCTCGTGTCTTCGGATTGACCTTAAGAAGATGAGGGAAAACTCAACTCCCATTTTATTATATTTGTGATTCAAAGAATATATGTTAGAAACAGGGCATTTGTAACTTGCCCTGAAACACTTTGAGGGAGACGAATTTACAGATATTTGCGAGATGTACTGACTTATTTTCACAGTTTTTTTTTTTTGAGACAAGTGTCAGTATATCTCTTACAACTTTATTTGGAGGAGAGCACTTTTTTGGTGGGAGAGTTTCTTTTTGGTTGAAAGGGTTTCTCCTAGACACAAGACTAAAGCCTGGGATAAAAAGTCTACCTGCACGCACAGGTAAGGACTCCACCTTCCCTAATGAACAGTAGGGTTGGATCTTATGTTCACCTGGTCCTTCTTGATATGTGTAGAGTGAACCAAGATTACTTAGGCTCTCGAGTAGAAGCAAACGAACGGATCTTGTACTGATGTCTCAAGTACAAGAATACGTCCTTAGTTAGGAGAGATTCTGATCTATCTTGTCAATGCTCAAGTGAATTAAGTCGAGCCTGAGCGAATCAAGCTTCTATGGCTTGGAAAGTCTTTAAAACAGTGGTTGAATATCCATAAACACTTATTGTATTTTTGTTTCAGCCTTCAGATCATTACTAAACACCTTTTTTTTTTATGTAGATATTTATAGATGGATGGAAGCTGCATGATACCATACTATATATCCAGATCCTATAGATGCATATCCACCCCCCCATGCCAAACGGTGCTATGCCCTCATATGCATGCATCGTAGGGTAGAGGAAGGTCCAAAGATCAAGGAACGAGAGCGGAGGTGCAAGGTATATCACAGGGTGGTACGGTGGCTAGATGGTGGGTGGTGAAGTGAAAAGGTGTGAAGTGAAGTGTACGTGATAGTGGAGGAGTGTTGCTGGGGTGCCTCCCAACGAGCGCTGAATTTAATGTCCCCAGCTAGACTCAAAATGAGGCATGAAATTAGTTACCTCCAGTAGGGCAACAGTTTCTCCAACGGGGGCAGGTTCATGAGTAAGACAATGTTTTAAACGCTGCCGATTGACCGTAAATTTATGCCAGATTTGGGATCTTCAATTTCAACGGCCCCGTTGGGAAATGGTCTTGAGACCAAGAAGGCACCAATCCATGTGGACTTCAATTTCCTAGGAAAGAATTTAAGCCAACCATTGTAAAGCCAAACTTGCTGAGATGGCTCAAATTCCTTCCACCGAATTCAGCTGTCATGAAAAGCCTTAGTTCGTTGCTTGAAAGTTAAGGCAGAATCATAGGATTCACGACAGAGCTCTTCCAGCTCTTGGATTTGGAGCTTCCTTTCTCGACCACACAAGTCTAGGTCGAGGTTACATTGGCGAACCACCCAATAAGCACGGTGCTCCAACTCCACGGGCAAATGACAAGGGTTCCCGTAAATGATTCTATAAGGAGACATACCTAGGGGAGCCTTGAAGGTGCTCTGGTACGCCCAAAGTGCATCAATCAGCTTGTTGGACCAATCCTTACGGTCTGGCCGAACTATTTTCTGGAGAATTTGCTTGATTTGTTGGTTCGACACCTCAGCCTGGCCGTTCGTCTGAGGATAATACGGAGATGCGATATGATGGTGGACTCCATATTTCCTTAGAAGTGGCCGAAAAGAAGCATGGGTAAAATGGCTTCCTCTATCCGAGATAATGGCTCGAGGGATCCCAAAGCATGCAAAAATGTGGTCTTTGACAAATCGAGTGGAAATGACATGGTTAGCAAGGTGCGTAGGAATAGCCTCGGTCCATTTCGAAACATAATCAATAGCCATGAGGATGTATTCGAAGCCGTTGGAAGGAGGAAAGGGACCAATGAAATCGATTCCCCAAATGTCCAAAATTTCGGTAGCTAGGATGGGTTGCAAGGGCATCATGTCAAGATTTGACATTGACCCTAATGACTGGCACCTAGCACAATGTTTGGCATAATTGTGTGCATCCTGGTTAAGGGAGGGCCAAAAGAAACTACACTGCAACACCTTGGCTGCAATTATCCTCCCAGAGAAATGGCCTCCGCAGGCCTGATCGTGGCTGAAGGATAGCACACTGGGGAATTCGCTGTCAGGAATACAGCAACGAATGATCTAGTTAGCACCTATTCGAAAAAGTAGTGGATTATCCCAGAAATAATACGTTTCTTCTGTAATGATACGCTCACGCTGGTTTTTAGGCTAGCCACGTGGAAGGGAACCAGAAGCAAGGTAATTGGCAATGTCAGGATACCAAGGTCTAGTTGCCACAGTAATTGCCAATAGGTGCTCATCGGGAAAAACCTCGTTAATCGTCAGGGTAAGTCTAATGTGGTCAGGGTCCAGTCTCGAGAGATGATCAGCTACAACATTCTGGGCTCCGACCTTATCGCGGATCTCAATGTCAAATTCTTGGAGCAGAAGGATCCAATGAATCAGTCTATCCTTGGCATCCTTCTTGTGCATGAGATGGCGAATGGCTGCGTGGTCAGTGAATACAATAACATGTGAGCCCAGAAGGTAAGAGCGGAATTTCTCCATCCCAAAGATGACCGGCAGTAGTTCTTTCTCAGTGGTAGTATAATTACGCTGGGCCTCATCCAACGTCTTACTAGAGTAGTACACCACGAAGGGTGTTTATCGTATCTTTGTCCTAGGATGGCTCCGACTGCAAGTTGGAAGCATCACACATGAGTTCAAAGTTGAGGGACCAATCAGGTGGCTGGAGAATAGGGGCCTTGGTGACGGCATCACGCCGCCCCAACTGCATACGAGCATTCACGTAGCTGAGTGAATGCTCGTATGCAGTTGGGGCTCATATCAAAGGGTACATCGGTCGATAAGAGATGAGTTAAAGGTCTAGATATCCTGGAGAAGTCTTTGATGAATCTCTTATAGAAACCGATGTGTCCCAAGAAGGAGCGGATTTGTTTAGCAGAGCCAGGCACAAGTAAATTAGCAATTACATCAAGCTTAGCTCTGTCAACCTCAATACCCCTATTGGAGATGATATGCCCGAGAGCAATTCCCTCGTGTACCATAAAATGACTTTTTTCCCAAGAAAGCACGAGGTTCACATCAATACATCTCCGAAGTATACGGATCAGGTTGGCATGACAGTCATCAAAAGAGGGTCCAAAGATCGAAAAGTCATCCATGAAAACCTCAAGAAAGTCACCCACCATGTCATGGAATATTGCCAGCATACATCTCTGAAAAGTTGCTGGCACATTACAAAGTACGAAAGGCATCCTTCTAAATGCGAAGGTGTCGAAGGGGCAGGTAAAGGTGGTTTTCTCTTGGTCCCAAGGGTCAATTGCCACATGGTTATATCCAGAGAATCCATCTAGGAAACAGAAAAATCTATTTCCCGCTAATCGCTCCAGGATTTGGTCAATAAAAGGTAGCGGAAAGTGATCTTTCTTAGTTGCTGCATTGAGTTTCCTATAATCTACACACACTCTCCAAGATGTAGGAGTGCGTGTAGGGATGGATTCACCCCTGTCATTGACACGGATGGTGAGTCCTGCCTTTTTGGGAACGATGTGAATCGGACTCACCCAGGGCCTATCGCTGATAGGGTAGATTATACATGCATCCAGCAAGTTAATAATTTCCTTTTTAACGACCTCCCGCATGTTGGGGTTTAGACGACGCTGCATCTCGCAGGAAGGTCGAGCCTCCACCTCCGTATATATACGATGAGTGCAGTAGGAGGGGTAAATGCCAGTTAAGTCTAATAAGGACCATCCAATGGCTGCCTTGTGTTACAAAAGGACCTTTGTTAGTTTGCACTCTTGCTCCCTGGTCAATTTTGAACTATTGATTATGGGGAGCATTTCATTTGGTCCCAAGAAAACATACTTAAGCGTATTAGGCAGCTCTTTCTGCGCGGGAGTGGATGGTAAAAGATCTGGCATTTCTTTGGACGAGAGTATCCCAAGCGGATTAGAAGAAAATGAGGCAGGAGGAAGAAGTTGGCCCTCGGATTGGCCAAGAAGAGGGGCATCTTGGATTAATGGATCCAAAGAGGGATAGCCCCAGTGAGTAGTATTTGGGCTCTAGGTCCCAGTGTGAAGTTGCAATTCTGCCTAATTTGGCGGGAAAGAAAGGGAAATCCGGTCTTCAAGAGTGTGGACCAGCGGTGAGTAGCCCGAATATGACTCAGACCACGAGGTATGGGAAGCGGAGAAAACCTCATCAGAAGTCTAGTCAGGAGAAGTTATGGAAAAAGGGAGGGATGGGGGGGCATCACAAAATGTGTCGGTCAGGCAATCGTCTGTGTTTAAAGGCAATCCATAGCAGTCAGAATAGGTCCCTATTAGTCCGATACACATGCTGACGGCCATGTCCTCGTCAGACGTGTCATCCTCGATGCAATCGCAATCAAGGTTCTTGGCTACCTTGAAGATGTTAAGCTTGAGCTTCTCAGATCCAACAGCAATCTCAATACAGCCTAACTCGCAGTCGATGTTGGCACAGGCTGTGGCTAAGAAAGGTTGGCCAAGAATGATCGGACAATCAGAAAGTGAGCTAGGAACTTCCATATCCAAAATAAGAAAGTCAACAGGAAAGTAGAGACTGTTCACCCTAACCACTATGTCTTCTACCACACCCTTTGGTTTTTTGACAAAATGATCTGCCAACTATAATGTAACAAGGGTGCATTTCAGATATCCGAAGGCAAATTTCTCGAGCATGATGGTCAGTATAAGATTGATCGAAGATCCTAGATCAAGTAGAGCACGGTTAAAATTGCAGCCTTGGATGCTACAAGAAATAAGCGGTGTGCGAGATTGGCCAGAAGCTCATCCAGCTTCTTGTGCATGATGGAGACTTCATCCAATTTTTGTGCGATAAGGCTATGATCTATGGATGAATGGGAGGGTCCTGTGTCAACTTCATGAACATTACAGGGCAAGCTGGTACGATTGAAGCCGACAATGGAGGCATTGTTCATTGAGTTTTCGCTCATGTTTTCAAATAATTCGAATGCTCCATTCTGATCTTTATTCATGAAATTCCCTCCGCAAGAAGCATCTGCAATCTGCTTCAAAGTCTCATTTAGCCCATAATAGAAAACCTGGGCTATATGCCACTTAGGCAGACCGTGGTGCGGACACTTTCGGAGGACGTCATTATACCTCTCCCAAGCCTCATGAAACTGTTCGCCGTTTTGTTGTGCAAAGGAAGTTATAGCACGGTGAAGCGCATTGGTTCACCAGATTGGGAAGAATTTCTTGAGAAATGTTGTTCGCATCTCTTCTAAAGAATGGGTGGTTCTCCCAATGGTGGGTAACCATTGCGACGCTTTATCCCGCAATGAAAATGGGAACATTTTCATGAGGACAATTGGTAATCCGATGTTTCTTGGTTTAACCATTTCAGCCAGTCGGGTTAGGTCTTCCAAATGGAGAAAAAGATCTTCACTTGCAAGACCATGTAAGTGAAAGTTAATCAGGCCGATTATATTGGGTTTCAATTCAAAATCGTCCCTGCCTATGGGGAACATGATTTGTCCTATGGTCTCTGTAGCAGTGGGATTTTGATAAGACCTAAGAGACATAAGCTCCTCTCGTTCGAGAGGGTTCTGCATTTCCTCCAAGGTTTCCTTAATGGCTTCAATCTGTTCGTTATACATTTCCATTTGGGCTTGGAGGCGAGTTATGGGGTCCATGGCTCCACCACCTGGTGGGATTTGAGGGTGATTTCCTCCCTCGGGATTTGGGGGTAGGCATGCAGCCATGTTTGTGGACGAGGATGACGATTTGGTTTCTTTCTTTCTAGAATTATCAGACAATTCAAACAATTCAGGGTTTTGTGACCTCCTCCCAAACATGCACTACCACAGGAAGAATTGGGGAGATAAGAAGGGAAAATGGGATGGGAGAAATGACGCAGAAAAGGTACACTTGATGACAAATCAAGGCAATCAAAGTCCTAACCTCTACAATGTACCCTTAGACCTAAAGATCTAAGTTACCTACTTTCAAAACCTACGGAACCAAATGCGAGCACCACGGAACCACTGGGCCAGATTGAAAGGCCGTTTGCCCCAGTCTTAGACACTCGATAGCACACGGGAACCCGCACCAGCACGTAGGTGCTACACACAGGTAGTTAGACCTCCAATCCTTAATAAGGGTCAAGTTGCTACCAGTTTTAATTAGAGGCTTAGGATCAAGTGCTTCAGGAATGTGAAGGCCGTTGTATATGGGTAATGCCCAAGTGCGTTGATTTTAGAAAGTGTGTAAACCAAGCAAGCAATGGGGAAATCTCCCCAAATTGAAGCTTAAGTTGGTGAATGGTTTTTAGAATTTCAGCCTTAAGTAGTATGGATTTTAAGATTTCGTTGAGTTACCAATTCAACCAATCTCTGGGTTTTGAGAAAATACAAGTTCTTCTATGCCCAACAAACCCTTCTTCAATGTGAGTTGGTTAATGCATGCTAAAAATGCAATGGGCTTCCCTAGGTGGAAATTTTTATGTGTGGATGCATGAGTCAATTTTAGGTTGGGGTGAAAGGGAGCCAAAGCACTTAATTTCAAGTGCTCCCAATCACCAGAATAATTTTCCACACACAAGGCTCAACCACAAGATAATGTAAAGAAAATCAAAGTGTTGGGGTTGAAATTTTCGGGATCAAATCTAAGGCATGTGAAAGGTTGTGGTGGGGTTGGAATCAACTCAATTCCAAGTCTCCCCACCAAAAAATGTGATCTCGAGTGTGGATAAATGAGGAAAGGAGGGATGGAAATCAATCTATTTAATCTTGCGTCGAAGAATACTTCACACGACGAAAGATTCAAGAATCAAGATTCTTGGATATTTGCTATGCAAAGTTTGGTGGGAAATCTAAGGGTGGTGGGGATGTTGGCAAACAATCAAGCAAGTGATTTTTAATCCACTTGCCCCAAGAGAGAGAGACCTACCTTTTCAGCAACGTGGGCAAAGCTCCAGTGCAGCACCGGCGACTTCACGCTCTCGTTCCAACCTTGGATTTGCCCACGTCTTTGACATCCTCTGCTTGCCTCCTCCTTGCAATTAGTTTACCTGCACACCAGCAAACAAAAACACCAGTGAAGAGAATGGTGTGAGAAGAGAAAATCAAAGGAATGGAGTAGAAACTTACACCAATGCGCACCTCCCACACAACGGTGCCAGAAAAAGTGTGGTAGAACTCGAATAGGTTGTGCTAATATTGTGAAATTATCATTGAAGTGAGTATAGTGGTTAACCGAAATCGAGTCTGACCATCTTTTACAAAAATTTTCTTACCTGGCCTACTTAATTTTATCTTGGTTACTTTTAGGCCTAGGGTCGATCTCAAGGAGGCGGGGATAAAAGGTGAAGAAGTTTCTACGCCTTTCCTAAAACGTATCTCTTCCGTGCATTTATTATGTTTTTGGTTTTTTTTCTGTTCAAGATATTTTTGTTGATAATATTGTCCTTGAGGCACACTCTCAAAATCAAGTTCTTGGCTTTGAGCCAAATTGTTCTTGGCTTTGAGCCAACTTAGGGTTTCCAAAAAGACTGGTCCTACTATTTGCAAGACCGAGTACCTACAAGACAAGGATTATCTTTTCTCTTTTACTCTTTTTTTTATCTTTTTAATAGCAGGAAACAAAAAAGAAATAAAAACAAGTTAGGTTGCTTGTAGAAAAATAAATACAGTCCCTCTATATATATATATATATTATATATAGGGGTGGGGGTGAAAGTGGAAATGGCGTGTAGCATAGTATCGAGTTGGTCCACGTCTAGTAAGACGCAACCAACAAGACGAAGTGCCGCGTAGAGTGTAGGATGGTTGTGTGGGAGTGTGTGCGGTGGCACTTGCTTTAAGTAGGTATCGGGGAATATCAGCAACTGGTGCAGATATTCCCGCAATATAATGCATGGTGGAGTGACTAGTGCAAGGCTGTATGGATACAGGTAGGTGATGTGTATGTAAAGGTATATATATATGTATATATACAGATAGGGTTATAACTATATAGGTATATATGTAGTTATGTATACATGTAGATATGTTAATATAGATATATATATGTGTATATATATATATATTTATGAATAAATATACATATATATTATTTATAACTGTATATATATATAGTAATATATGTATATAGATATGCATATGCATATATGTATATAGAGATATTTGTATAAGTATCTATGTATATAGATATATATAGATATATATATATGAATATATGTATATATATATACGTAGATATATATTTATGTATATAAGTGAGTGGATATAAATATATATGTGTAGAAGTGAGCTTATAAGGGTGTGCGTGTGTGTACAAGTGTGTGTGAGAGAGTACACGTGAGTGTGTACAAGTGAGTGTGTGTGTGCATGTATTGGCGGATGACTGTGAGAGAGAGCAGGCGCTTTAAGTCGTCTGGCGAGAGCGTCCGTCATCTAGTGGCCAGGGCACACACAGGCGCACAAGGGCTACGCGTGGGCGCTGGAGGGAACACACGCGCTATCGTCGCGCGCAGGCGGGTGTTGGAGTGAGAGAGAGAGGGTAACGGAGCGCACTACATAGCGCAGTGCACAATGCTGCGAGCAGGAGCGGGTGCGGGTGAAGACGCAGACGCGGGCGATCGGCTGGAGCGGGTTGCGGACGAAGAGAAAGAGCGTTGTGCCACCGGCTAAGTGAGAAATAAGCTGGTGGCTACAGTGTCGTGCTGAGAGGCATGAACAGTAGCTACAGTGTCGCGCGAGAGCGGGCTACCAGTAGTGCTGGTTCTACAAGTGCGGGTGCACTGAGAAGCACCTGCTGGCGTGCATGTGGTGGCTTGCGCGGCTACAGGCTGGCGTTGCTGCTGCTGGAGCTTCTGACGTTGAAGCTCTGGCAATGGCGGCGAGGGTGTTCAGGGTGAAAATAGAGGGTGAAACCACCACGCCCACCTGCTCATGAAGGTGCTAGGCGGTGGTGGAACTCATAGTGGTGGTCGTGGGACCACTGTGAGCTTTCTCCTGCCCACAGTGTGTCTCCTCAGTGAGAAGAGATACTGCGTGTGGAGAGGGAGGGGGGAGGAGATTGGCCCGGAGAAAGGTGTCTGGGGGTGGTGTGTGTTCCAGGCTCCCCTTGCGTAAGGGTGAGGGCATGGCTTTTTAGAGAAGGAGCCTGCCACAGCCATGCTGCTGGTGATGCATGTCCAGCCATGCTACTGGGCAGAGGAATGGCGTGAAGAGGTGCATGTCACATGCCCTGAGCCGCACGAGGGAGAAGAATTTGAAAGTCAGAATAAAAAATGAGAATGGTGAATTTGCATTGCGGCCCTTGATGAAGATGTTAATTAGATTACCAATTATTCGCATTATCTTCCCCTCTCAATAAATGTTTGCATGTGTTAATTTACAAATGCAGCCATAGTTACTTAAGATACAATGCTAGTGCTAGGAAGTAACACAAGATGGCATAATTACTGGTGTATTTTTGCTGTGCAATCATTGGGTGTCCAGACTATAAACTTAGACTTTGATTTTTGAAGTATAAGTCATCTGATCTTTAGATCAGACGTCTGGAACCCCTCGTCAGTTACTACTTTTGAAATCAAACATAAATCTTGATTTGTTAAGCCCTTAAACCCAAACGTACACCCTAGGAAAGCTAAATTAATGTCCCCTAAGGCTAGTAAACAACCCCTATGACCCTCCTCAGAATCTAATTAGGTTCTCACTAAGCCCAATTGACTTGGATTTAAGTCAATTACACTTCAAATAGTTAATTGGACTCATAGAGTGCAATTGAGTTCAAATCCCAACCAACACAAGTCTAATTGGACTCAGTGAGAGTCCAATTGACTCAAGCCCAACGTAATTGGGAACTCTCTCTCCCAATTACATGCACAATGACCTAATTAAACTTGACTAAGTTTAATTGGATCAATCACTTAGTAATTGGTTACACATACACCTAATTTTAGGCATCATAAACCAACCAAACAAGAAGTGGACAAAGTGGTCCCCTTAACCACTTAGGGTACTGAGAAACACAAATGAATTCATGATAAAATGCTTATTTATATAGTTCCTAGGCTTAGCATTACTTATCATGTTATAAATACTGCATAACATCCATTACATGGCATTTAGGATAGTTGTATATTATGAACACTAATTCTTCAATTTTACATGGCCAGGAAGTAGTGCAACATCTTTGCGAACTTTGGATGAAGAATCCAACCATATGGATGAATCCGAAGTGACGATCGCAGTCCGTTAATGCAAAAATTACCCCGATCAAAGATCCGTAGCACCCTCTACAAGAAGAAGAAGATGGACGGTCCAGATGGTGCCATGTGGCACCATCAAAACCACCTAACACGAACCACAGCAGCCTCAAGCCCACTACAAGATGAGATCTCAGCTGTTGGATCTCAATCCAATGGTTGAAGGGCACCCTAATCGCACGGCCGCACCAAGCCTTCACTCGACAAACCGCAGCCTTGGCTCATCGGTGAAGACATACGCTCGCAAACCGCAAGTGTGAGTTCGAGCCACAGTGGGGGGAGGCCATTTCGAGAAAGGCGGGTGTAATCAAATTGCACTTGTTGGATGAGCACAGACACAATCAAGCAACGGAAGCGTGACCACATGGCACCATTGGATGAGTGCAGATCCTGTACGCGGTTATCGACGCTCCTCGAGAACATGCCATCTCACACACGATCAAGAGGCGCAATCTCTGTGCAATCTCAGCCATTCAGGTCTGAATCCAATGGCTGCGGTGCACCAACCCTAGCAACAGCACGCGAGCATGAGCGGCTGGCACAGGATTCGCAGCGACTGAAGAGCGAGCCATTAGTGACACTTGCAACTGTCAATAAATGGCTTACGTAGTGCGTGCGCCAGCCAATGCATTAAAGAGGCACGGATCTTTTGGCAATAGCTTAAGCGGCCTTTCGTGATGCTTGTAGCTATCCCTAAATGGTTGTGTGCGGGATGCTTCTCCCATCACTATGTAAACACCCCTACACCCCCCATTCCTCTTCATCTCTACCTACTCTACTCGCACCTACTCATAAGCTCTAGTAAGCCTATCAACGCTCTGTTAAAGCTGGCTCTAAAGCTCCCCAGGTTCTAATTAGTGTAGAGAGCGTCTGCCTCACAAAATATTCCTCCATCTTCTCATTACCCTTCATAGGTCGCCTTGGTGCCGTCCTCTAACCTCCATTTCGATAGCAGATCATCTCCACCTCCTCACATCCATTCTAGAGCTACCCTGAAGCTTTCCTCTACCCGACATCCTCCTGCACCTCATGTTCATCTTCTCGCTCCTCACCTCCTTTGTCTAAGCTTCCACTAGGCACCACCGTCTCGCCGAACAACCGATTCGGGAGATTCCTTCTAACCTCCCTCTCTTTTTATGCTTTCATAGATAATTATAATAGACAATTTTGCAATATATATCATATTTGTTTCTGTCCATTGTGATCCATATTGATTTCTTGCTTTATAAAAATAAAAACACAAAAAAATAACAAAAACTTCAAAATACCAAAAACAAAAAAATAAAGTGCGATTTTCAATTGAAGTAAGCGTTGCCACCCTATGTTCGACCTGGGACTCCTTTGGAGTTTTGGTAAAATTTTATTTGATAAATGAGTTTTGTGACTACAATGACAGGATACTCATAACCCCAATTTTAAACATGCAAAACACGCTTGACCATTTTGGCGCCATTGCTGGGGAGTCAACGAAATTTACTTTATTATTTTCTATGATTCTTTGTATTTACATAGCACTAACCCTACTTATCTCTAATCTATTGTCTTACAGGTACCCTTGCATAGAGATCCAAGTGCAGTAGACTAGAGTAAAGTGCGGGTAGAGTACTTTGTAAGTGTCCCCCACATTTGCCCCCCAGTAGTTTCATTTTACCACACCCATAACCAAGACTTAATCTACTTAGGTGTTTGCATAAACCCTAGGATAGACTTTGCATATCTTGTTTGCCACCTTCATCCACTTCACCCCTGCATTTTAGAGAAAGAACAAAAAGATACTTTCTATGGGATGAATCAATTTACACACTTTATACACCCACACCGGAGGCACATAACCTAACTTGATTTTTATCTACTCAACTAGGATTTCAACCTACAAACCCAGTACACTAATTCAACACATAAAGAGTAGAAATCATATTATGTTAATCACTTTTCTGTGTGCCTTAATTGGTGGTGCATTGAATTATTTGGGCCGCACCACCTAATTTAAAAGAAACTCATTTGTAGTTGCCCTATAGGATTCAATATTTAGGTTAAGCCAGACACTCCACATTTTCTCGATTTATAAAGGAAAATACTTGAATTCGTGCTTTCAAAACTTGGCTTGCCTCATAAAACTTTGTTGAATACACCTAATATTTGAATCCTAAATGCTACTAAGCTAGATTCAAACCCTTAACCTCTCCTCATCATTAATAATCTTGCTTGAAAACTTCTTGGTTGCACACATTCACACATTCTCGAAAAAATCATTAAGGGCACAACCCATTAAGGGTCCATCACATTCTAGAAGCACTAATATCCCAAGCCTAACTGAAATTGAGTAAGCCTTGGCCCTAAGGACTGGTTTGCTCATCAGGATCCAGATTAAGATTATTCATGTTTAGCATGCTTATACCAGTCCATCTGATGTCTAGCTAGGGGAGTAGCATCAAACGATCGTACCTGGGAGGTACACTAGGAACTGGAGGTACAAACCAAAGGAAGAACCTTCTCCCCAGTCCCTACTTCTAACTAGTTTTATTGCCTGGACATAAGTAGAGTAAATCGTCCATAATCTTACTACAGATTCTGAGAGTCTGTAGACCTTTAGGCTACCCAACCTAAGGACATGCTTGTATTTTTGTGTTATAGGGCTCCTTCTCTTCCTCATCCTTCCGACTTCCTTCTAGTGTACGCTTGGAAGGAGGTCATTGAACCCTAGATTGGAAGGACCTTTTGACCATTCTCTAAGGCGGAGGTTGAGCTATAGCCAAGCAGATCCCATGGCCGATCAACAACCACCTCTCTTGCCCCTGAATCAACAGGAGCTGATTCAAAGCCAGTTGGAAGAATTGCAGCAAATACATCAATGGTTCCAACATAGGCATGGTCAGGGTACTCAGCCCTTGAAGGATTCCTATGATCCTTCAAACTATGGGGAATGTCCCGACATCATGATTCTTGCCGGAGACATAGAAATCGAGCCCCATATTTTATGTTTGATTAAGCATTTCTATGGGCTTCGCTTGGGGGACCCATTTTTAGTACTTGGAGGATCTGACCACTTTGGTTCTGACCACCAAAGCAAGGAATGTGAATGAAGAGCAAATGATCATGAGGCTCTTCCCCTACTCTCTTAGGGATAAAGCTGCACATCGATACCTAATAAACACCAGTATATCATCATTCTTAAGCATTAAAAAAAATCTAGCTCTTGGGATTTTTCTCTGCAAGTGACTTTTTGGGTTGCATTTAGGCATTAACTAGGATAGGCATGCATTGCATTTGTTCTTGTTGTTTTAAGGTGTTTTTGTGTGTTATGGATGAAAAGGTATACAAATCCCTAAAACCCTAGCACTCAAGAAGGCAAATGGTGAAGGAGGAGCTCAAACTAGCTGGAACTCATCTTGATCCAACTCACGACAGTTGGAATCTAGCTAACTTAGACTAGGGTTAGCTCATCCAAACTTCAGTCAGCTAATCTCAACTAAATTGCAGCTCAGGAGAGCTCATCTTAGCTCACCCTAGCTCAGGTCCACTCAGATCCAGTTAAACTTAGTTGAGTCTAGCTCATCTCAGCTCCCACTAGTCCACGGAGAGCTCTAGCTAGCTCAGCTGAGTTGATTGGAGTTCATCCCAACTCAGATCCAGCTACATCTAGCTCCACTCAGCTCTAGCCAGCTGAAGAAGAACTCATCCCAACCCAGGACCCTTAAGTCCAGCTCCTGGGGACTCAGCTTAGCTCAACTTGGTTGAGCTAAGCTACCTTAGCTGTCTCAACCTGCCCAATCCTCCCTGAGAGCACCAGACCTAGCTCACCTTAGCTCCATTCAATAGAAACTAGCACACTTTAGCCTAGCTCAGTAGCTAGTAAACAACTAACAAGCTAAGCCAGCTAGAGTAGGCCCATGTTGACCTCTTTAGTAGCTGCTAGCTCCACGTTAGCTCTGGATTCTTTAGATCCAACTCCTCCCTCCAAACCCTAACTCCAACACATCCTCCTCTACTCCACCTCCAGCTAAGCTATCTTAGCTTAGCCCAGCTTATCTATGCTCCAACTCCCTTGGATTTTATCACCTAAAAACCCTACCTAACAACTCCACCAACTAGCTCCACCTAAGCTCCACATAAGCTAACCCTACTTCCACCTCACCTTGGTGCCAAAATAGCCTACCCACTACCTACAAAAGACACCATAAAGTGGCGCCAAAACCACCCTAACTACCTGCTTATTGGAACCACTTTTTCCCTCCAAAAGCCCCCTTCATCTCCACCACAGATCTTCCCTTAAACCCATCTCCACCATCCACACAATCCCCCATTCTAGAAGCCTAGAAGTTGGTGCCAACCCATGGCGCCTCTCCGTGGTTGGTGCCACTTTTAGGTGTCCCTTGGCCACCCATACCTACCCCCTTACATCCCTTAGGTGGTGCCAACCATCCTTAACCCTAGGATCACCTAACCACCTCCATCTTCCCATCTTAGCCCTCCATTTCAAGAGTCACCATAGCCCCTCATCCTACCCTATAAAAAGACCACTCCCCACCACCATTCAAACCATCCTTGGCTAGAAAATTTCCTTTCATACTCTACCTAGAGCCCACACCCAAGAGAGCTGAAGAAGAAGATTAAGGGGATATTTTATCCCTTTGGTACCTTCCCCTCTTCCCTTCTCTCTTAAGTCCATGCCAGCCAAACGAGGAGCTAGGCAAGGAAGTCCTTTGAAGGAGGTCTTGAAGGTGGTCCACTCCACCTTGGAGGAAAGCTTGAGGGTGGTGCACGCCCACCCTTGGAGGAGAGCATTGAAGGTGGTAGCATCCACCTTGGTGGAGCTTTCAAGGAAAGAGAAGGAGACCCTCTTTTCAAGCCAAGGAGCAGCTAGGCTTAGAGCAAGAAGACTCCCTTCTTCACCAGATTCTACAAGAGGATTTATGTTTCTTCTATTGCTTTTATATTTTACATTTCTAGTAGAAGTTTTCCTGTACTTGTCTTTATAAGAGAACACAAATTTTGCTTAATTAAATTGCCTTCCTTTCTAGCACTTATTTCAATTCCACTTCCTAATTACTCTAGGCCTCCACTTGCTTAGAGTGAGCTTAGGTAGTGGACATTTTCATCTCTTAAGTTTTAGCTTAGCCATTTTAGGTGTTAGCACTTTTCCGTCACAATTCGCACATTGCCCTTATTATTTCAAAACTAAAATATATATATATTTAAAATGCCAAAAAGAAAGTTGAGATTTATTTTTTTAAGCAAGAGAATTGAATTGCAAATTTGCCTCCTTGGACGACCCTAGATACTCCCCTATCTAGGAATATAAATTTAAAAGCGTATGCGATTTGGCTTGTTACAATGACTTAAAAATCACTTTTACAAATCACGCCAAACTTCGCATCACTTTTTGACGCCGTTGCCAGGGAACAAACTTGGGTCGCCTGCGTGACAGGCGGGAATACTCACCACTATACTACAAAGTAGAAATTCTTTCAGAGTCGGGCCCACAATTAGAATTAAAGCCTTTGCTCGACTCCCTTAAATTTGTCTTCCTGGGTCCTAATCAAACCCTACCCTTGATTATAAATTCTGGACTTACCAGGGCACAAGAGCACAAACTTCCCCAGGTTTTGAGTAAATATCGAAAAGCTATTGGCTGGAGCCTTTCTGATCCTATGGGTATTCACCTGCCCTATTGTACACATCGTATATATTTAGAGGATGATTCTCACCCCTCCTGCCAACCAAAAAGGCACTTGGACCCTATTATGCAGGAGGTGGTAAGAAAGGAGATTACTAAGTGGTTGGATGTTGATATCATCTACCCCATTTCTGACAGCTCCTCGGTTAGTCCAACACAAGTTGTGTCCAAAAAGGCTGGACTAACAGTTGTCACTAATGATAATGGGGAGAATGTAGCCTCTCGAACTGCCTCTTCTTGGCGCATGTGTATTGATTATAGAAAATTAAACACTGCCACAAAAAAGGCCCATTTCCCACTCCCCATTATTGATCAAATCTTGGAGCGGTTTGTCGGACAGGATTTTTATTATTTTCTGGATGGTTATTCCAGCTATAATCAGGTAGCGGTTCATCCTGAGGACCAGGACAAAACAACTTTCACCTGCCCCTTCGGAATCTTTACTTTCCAAAGGATGCCCTTCGATCTTTGCAACATACCTACGACTTTTCATAGTGTATGCTTGCAATATTTTCAGAACTAGTAGGGGATTGCTGAGAAGTCTTTATGGATGACTTCTCTATTTTTGGAGATTCTTTTGACCATTGTCTCAAAAACCTTAAAAGAACTCTCCAAAAATGCATAGAAGTCAATCTGGTCCTCAGTTGGGAAAAAAGTCATTTCATGGTCCAGGAAGGTATTATCTTGGGCCATGTTATTTCAAAACAAGGAATTGCAGTAGATAAAGCAAAAATAGATGCTATATCTAAGCTCCCACCGCCAACTACTGTCAAACTGATCAAATCCTTTTTGGGTCACGTGGGTTTCTACCATCGATTTATACAAAATTTTTCCCAAATCTCCGACCTAATTGGAATAGTCCCTTTGAATTAATGACAGATGCCTCAGAATTTGCTATAGGGGCCGTTCTAGGGCAAAGAATTGCCAAGAAGCCCGTTGTGATCTATTATGCTAGCAAAACTCTTGATGATGCACAACGGAATTACAAGGTTACTGAAAAGGAACTTCTTACCATTGTATTTGCCTTAGAAAAATTTAGATCTTATCTTTTGGGTTCACACATCACTATATATACCGACCACTTAGCAATTAAATATTTGCTGACAAAAAAAGATGCAAAACCTCGCCTTATCCGTTGGATTTTGCTGCTTCAGGAATTTGACCTGGAAATCAAGGATAAGGTGGGATCACATAATGAGTGGCCGACCATCTCTCTCGTCTTATGACTAATGACATAATGACCCCACCTGATCAGTTCCTCGATGAAAGCATTTTAGCTGCTACAACCCTCCCTTGGTTTGCACCCATCGCAAACTATTTAGCAACAGAACAAATCTCCGCTAATTAGCCAAAAACAAAACAAGATAAGTTCTTTGCTGATATTAAATACTATTTTTGGGAGGAGCCTGACCTTTTCCGAATTTATGCCGATCAGGTCATTCGACGATGTGTACTCGATTCTGAAATCGATGATATTTTGACACATTGTCACTCAATGGCCTGTGGCGGACATTTTTCTGGTAAGAAGACTGCAGCTAAAATCCTTAATGCGGGATTCTTTTGGCCCAGCTTGCACAAAGATGCTCATGACTTTGTTCGGTCCTGTGTGTGTTGCCAGAGCATCGGCAACATGACTAGGAAGAATATGATGTCCCTTAATCCTATCTTAGAGGTTGAAATTTTTGATGTTTGGGGCATCGACTTCATGAGACCATTCATCAAGTCTAGTGGGTATTTATATATACTAGTCGTAGTCGACTATGTTTCAAAATGGATATAAGCAATACCCACCCGCACTAGTGATCACCGTGTGGTTGTCGAATTTCTGAAGAAAAATATTTTTTCAAGATTCGACATTCCAAAGGCCATTATCAGTGACGGAGGCTCACATTTCACTCACTCACAATTCCATCATCTTCTTTCTAAACATGGGGTTAATCATAAAATTTTCACACCTTATCACCCCCAAACAAATGGCCAGGCTGAAGTTTCTAACTGGGAACTTAAAAATATTTTACAAAAGATGGTGATGCCCGACCGTAAAGATTGGTCCACCAAATTGGATGATGCTTTATGGGCCTATTGTAGCACTTTTAAAACTCCGCTCGGCTTGTCTCCCTTCTGTCTGATTTTTGGGAAGGCATGCCATCTCCAGGTAGAACTAGAACATAGGACTTTTTGGGCAATAAAACAACTCAACATGGATTTATCTGACGTCGGTATCCATAGAAAATTACAATTAACTGAATTGGAAGAATTACAAAATTTTTCCTATGAAAATGTGAGGATTTATAGAGACCGAACAAAGAAATTTCACGATAAATACATTGTTTGGAAACACTTTGATGTTAATCAACGCATTTGGCTTTTTGATGCGAGATTACATCTTTTTCCTAGCAAATTAAAATCTAAATGGACCGACCCCCTTATTGTCCATAAAACATATCCCTACAGTGCTATTGATCTTTTTGATCCAAAAACTAATTCAATATTTCAAGTCAACGACCAATGTTTGAAGCCCTATTTTGATCATACGCCTAATCTTCCACCTGAATCTTTCAATTTCACTGAGCTAGCCACCTTTGATCACTGATGCACACTACGCCTGGCTAAATGGCGTAAAAGATAGCACTGGATGGGAGGTAACCCATCATTTTTTCTGGCTTTCCTTTTTCTTTCTTTTTGCAAGTTTTGACCATCCTAAACCCGACTGCTCTTCATTAAGGTGATCCTGTTTCCCTCCTAATGCATGAGTGGTCAGGCTCGGATAGGTTGTGTTAATACGGTGATTTTATCATTGAAATGAATATGGTGGTTAACCTAAATCGAGCCTAACCATCTCTTTTACAAAATTTTTTTACCTGCCTACTTGATTTTATCTTGGTCACTTTTGGGCCCAGGGTCGAACTCAGGGAAGTGGGATTAGAAGTGAAGAAGTTTCTACGCCTTTCCTACAACGAATCTCTTCCGTTCGTTTATTGTGTTTTTTGTGTTTTCTATTTAAGATTTTTTATGATAATTTTTGTCCTTGTGGTACACCCTCAAAATCAGGTTCTTGGCTTTGAGCCAAATTAGGGTTCCAAAACTGGTCTCGCTATTCACAAGATTGAGTACCTGCAAGTCATGGATTATCTTTTCTCTTTTGTATATTTTTTTTTTATCTTTTTACTGCCAAGAAAGAGAAACAGAAATAAAGTAAATATAGTATATATATATGCATATATTATATATGTATAAAGGGGTGGGGGTGGAGGTGGAGATGGCGTGTAGCACGGTGTCGAGTCAGTCGTCGTCTAGAAAGACGCAACCAACAAGATGAAGTGCCGCGTGGAGTGTAGGATAGATGGTGGAAGGTGTGTGCAAAAACACTTTCGGTACGCGTGTATCGGGGAATATCAGCAATTGGTGCAGATATTCCCACGATACAACTTATACTAGGTGATATGAAAAAAAAAAAATATATATATATATATATATCTGTAAATATATATCTTTATGTAAATATATATATATGGTTATAAATATATAGGTATATAAGCAGTTATATGTGTATATATATATATATGTATATATGCATGTATATTTGTATATATATATATGCATAAGTATATGTGTATATATTTGTATCTATACTTATACTTAGTTATATAGGTAATAATATATCTATAGATATATATATATATATAGATATGTATGTATGTATACTAATACTTAGGTATATAGGTACTACTATATATATAAGTATATATATAAGTATATAAATATATAGATATATATATGTGCGTGCATGTATATAAATATATAAGTATATATTAGTGTATAAGTCAGAGTGTGTGTGTGCGAGAGTGTGAGTGTGTGTGTGTATGTGTTTTCAGAGAGAGTGAGAGATTGCTTGGAGAGAGAGAGAGAGGTATCGTCTGCTGAGGAAGAAGCCGTGGTGTTTAAGTCGTTTGCAGCCTCCAAGCGTCGTCTGGTGGTCCACACGCACGCGCAGGCGCGTTGGCGTGTGAGGGCGCACGCGCACGCAAGAGGGAGTGGGTGTGGGGAAGAGACCGCAGCGCACAGCGCTGCGCGAAGTGGCAGGTGCAGGCGAAGGTGCTATGAGCTGAGAGGACACTGAAGCGGGAGAAGACACTGGCGGGTGCGGGTGTTGGCAGACGCAGGCGCAGGCGCTGGTGCAGGCGTGGGGAGAGATGCAGGCACGGGCCTGCGTGGACGGGCAGGGG
Source organism: Thalassia testudinum (assembly GCA_037157565.1). Taxonomy (NCBI): domain Eukaryota; kingdom Viridiplantae; phylum Streptophyta; class Magnoliopsida; order Alismatales; family Hydrocharitaceae; genus Thalassia; species Thalassia testudinum. The sequence continues at coordinate 48,281,756 of JAZHRO010000055.1, forward strand.
CCGGTAGCGGTGCGTCGGGTGACCGGAAAAGTGAGAAACTTACCGGTCGCTGCACTGTAGCCACAGTGTTCCGCTGACTAGCGTGAATAGTGGCTACAGTGCTGCTCGGCTTCGCGCGACCGCCTGCACCCTTTACCGTGTGGAGTGGCTAATGCATGCGCTGAAGAGACTGCGCCGGCTGCTGGCTTGCGCAGAGAAAGGCGAGGTCGGTCTGCTGGCTTGCACAGAGAGAGGCGAGGGCGGCCTGCAGGCGCACGCCGATGGCACGGAATAGGCGCCTGAGGTGGGTGAAGGCCTGCGGTGCTTCTGCTGCTGCAAGCTTGAGACCTTGACTCTGTGGTAATGGCGGAGAGGCTTGAAATGATGAATTTAGAGAAGAGAACCACCACGCCCACTGGCTCTTTGATGAGCTGGGCAGTGGTGGGACTTACAGTGGTGGTTGTGAACCACTATGAGTTGCTCCTGCCTGTTGTGTGGCTCCTCAAAGAGGAGAGGATGCGTATGGAGGGGAGAGCGGAGGAGATGTCCTGGAGGAAGCAGCATGTTGGGTTTTGGCTTGTGGACCAGGCTTAGCTCAAAGTAGAAAGCCGTGCCCTTTTCATAGAGGAAGAAGGCATGCACAGCCATGCCCTGGCTGTGCATTGCTGTGCATGCGGCTGTAGGGCAAGTAGTTGCAGGGAATGGTGTGAGGAAGAAGAGGCCATGCATTGTAGCCACGGGGAAGAATTCAAAAATCAAATAAAAAATAAAGATGGTGAATTTGCAAAGCTGTACTTGAGGAAAACGTTAATTTCATGGCCAATTTATTCACTCTCCTCCGCTCTCAAATAAATGCCTGCATGCGTGTATTTTTACAAATGCGACTATGGATACCTAATTTGCACTGGTAATGATTGGAAATAGCACAAGTTGGCACAATTGTAGATGTGTTTTTGCTGTGCAATCATACCCCCATGCCTATCTTTTGTTAGTCCCTAGCAAAACATTTTCTTTTATTGTATTTAGAAATGATCTTAAGCTGAAGATTTTCTCTTGAGGCGACATAGGTGTGTTTATTGTTGGATATTGTGAGAACCATTTGCAGAGAAGACTACGAGTACTTTAAGTCTCACATGACATAGATCATCTCTCGACTGATCAGGACTCTTGATATTTAAACATTAAGTATGATTTCCAGGACCAAGGAGGTTTTTGCTGTACTCGAGAGCTCAAGAGATTATGGCTTGTGCATAGTGAAGGATCAGGACTGACCAGATGAACATTAAGACTCAAGCCCAGGGTTTCATGAATTTTTAAGTACAGGTTGGTCCCAGTTTCAGCTCATGTCTTCGGATTGACCCTTAAAAAGATGACGGAAAAATCAACTCCCAATTTCTGACATTTGTGGCTCAAAGAAAATAGGGTATTTGCCCTGAAGAACTTTTTTGCAGGAAGATTTTACAGACATTTGTGAGATATACTTACTTATTTGCATCTCTTTTCTTTTTTTGAAACACGTGTCAGTATATCTCTTACAACATTATTTGGAGGAGCACACTTTTCTTTTTGGTGGGAGACTTCCTTCTTGGTGGAAAGAGTTTTCCTAAACACAAGACTAAAGCCTGGGATAAAAGGTCCACATGCACGCACAGGTAAGAACTCCACCTTCCCTAATGAACACTAGGGTTGGATCTTATGTTCACCTGGTCTTTCTTGATATGTGTAGTGTGAACCAAGATTACTTAGGCTCTTGAGTAGAAGCAAACCAATGGATCCTGTACTGGTGTCTCAGGTACAAGAACACCTCCTTAGTTAGGAGAGATTCCGATCTATCTTATCAATGCTCAAGTGAATTAAGTCGAGCCTGAGCGAATCAATCTTCTGTGGCCTGGAAAGTCTTCAAAATAGTGGTTGAATATCCATAAACACTTATTGTATTTTTGTTTCAGCCTTCAGATCATTACCAAACACCGTACTATTTTTTTTATATATATATAGATAGATAAAAATAGCATGATACCATAAAATACCTGGATCCTATGGATGCCTATCCACCCCCAGGCCAAACGACGCTATGTTCTCAAATGCATGTAGGGAAGGGTAGAGGAAGGACGAAAGATCAGGTAACGAGAGCTGAGGTGCAGGGTATACAGCAGGGTGGTAGGGTAGGTGGATGGTCGATGGTGAAGTGAAAAGTGAAGTGATCATGACAGTGGTGTGAAAAGTGATGGTGGATGATGAGTGTTGTTGGTGTGCCTCCCAACGAGCACTGAATTTAACGTCCCCTGCTGGACTCAGGATGAGGCACAACATTAGTTACCCTCCAGCAGGGCAACAGTTTCTCCAACGGGGGCAGGTTCATGAGTGAGATAGGGTTTCAAACGTTGCCCATTGACCGTAAATTTATGCCTTGATTTGGGATCTTCAATCTCAACAGCCTCGGTGGGAAATGGTCTCGAGACCAGGAAAGGACCAGTCCATTTGGACTTCAATTTGCCAGGAAAGATTTGAGCCGGACATTGTAGAGCCAAACTTGCTGAGATGGCTCAAATTCCTTCTGCCCAATACGGCTGTCGTGAAAATCCTTAGTGCGTTGTTTGAAAGTTAAGGCAGAATCATAGGCTTCACGACGGAGCTCTTCCAGCTCCTGGAGTTGGAGTTTCCTTCCTCGACCACACAGGTCTGGGTCGAGGTTACATTGGCGAACCGCCCAATAAGCACGGTGCTCCAACTCCACAGGCAAATGACAATGCTTCCCGTAAATGATTCTATAAGGAGAAATACCAAGGGGAGCCTTGAGGGTGGTCCGATACGCCCAAAGTATATCAATCAGCTTGTCAGACCAATCTTTACGGTCAGACTGAACCATTTTCTAGAGAATTTGCTTGATTTGCCAGTTCGACACCTCTGCCTGGCCGTTCGTCTAAGGATGATACGGGGATGCGATACGATGGTGGACTTCGTATTTCCTCAGAAGTGCCCGAAAAGACGCATGCGTAAAGTGGCTTCCTCCATCCGAAATAATAGCTCGAGGGATCCCAAAGCGCGCAAAGATGTGGTCTTTGACAAATCGAGTGGATATAACATGGTCAGCACGTCGTGTGGGAATAGCCTCCATCCATTTCAAAACATAATCAACAGCCACGAGAATGAATTCGAAGTCGTTGGAAGGAGGAAAGGGACCCATGAAATGAATTCCCCAAATGTCGAAGATTTCCGCAGCTACGATGGGTTGTAAGGGCATCATGTCACGACGTGACATTGACCCTAACGACTGGCACCTAGTGCAATGTTTGGCATAATTGTGTGCATCCTGGTGAAGGTAGGGCCAAAAGAAACTGCACTGCAACACCTTGGCTGCAGTTTTCCTCCCAGAGAAATGGCCTCCGCAAGCCTAATCGTGGTAGAAGGATAGCACACTAGGGAATTCGTTGTTAGGAGCACAGCGACGGATGATTTGATCAACACCTATCCGAAAAAGAAGTGGATTATCCCAGAAATAATACTTTGCTTCTACCATGAGACGCTCGCGCTGGTTTTTAGGCCAGCCACATGGAAGGGATCCAGAAGCAAGGTAATTGGCAATGTCGGCATACCAAGCTCCACTTGCCACATAATTACCAATAGGTGCTCATCAGGAAAAATCTCATTAATCGGTAGAGTAAGTCTAATATGGTCAGGGTCCATTCTGGAAACGTGATCAGCCACAACATTTTGGGCTCCGACCTTATCGCGGATCTCAATGTCAAATTCTTGGAGCAGAAGGATCCAACGAATCAGTCTAGGCTTGGCATCCTTCTTGTGCATGAGATGGTGAATGGCCGCGTGATCAATGAAAATAATAACATGTGAGCCCAGAAGGTAAGAGCGGAATTTCTTCAGCCCAAAGATGACCGCCAATAGTTCTTTCTCAGTTGTAGTATAATTACGCTGGGCCTCGTCCAACGTCTTACTAGCATAGTACACCACGAAGGGATGTCTATTGCGTCTTTGTCCCAGGATGTCTCCGACTACAAGGTTGGAAGAGTCACACATGAGTTCAAAGTCGAGGGACCAATAGGTGGCTGGAGAACAGGGGCCTTGTTGACAGCATCATGCAACTGCGTGAATGCCCGTATGTAGTCGAGGCCCATATCGAAGGGTACGTCGGTCGATAGGAGATGAGTTAAAGGACGAGGAATCATGGAGAAATCTTTGATAAATCTCTTATAGAAATCGGTGTGTCCCAGAAAGGAGCGGATTTGTTTGATAGAGCCAGGCACAGTAAATCAGCAATTACATCAAGCTTAGCTCTGTTAACCTCGATACCCCTATTGGAGATGATATGTCCGAGAACAATTCCCTCGTGTACCACAAAATGACTTTTTTCCCAGGAAAGCACGAGGTTTACATCAATACATCTCTTAAGGATACGGGTCAAGTTGGTAAGACAGTCATCAAAAGATGGTCCAATGACCTAAAAGTCAACCATGAAGACCTCGAGAAAGTCACCCACCATGTCATCGAATATCGCCAGCATAGATCTCTGGAAAGTTGCTCGCGCATTGCAAAGTCGGAAAGGCATCCTTCTAAATTCAAAGGTGCCAAATGGGCAGGTAAAAGTGGTTTTCTCTTGGTCCTGGGGGTCAATTGCCACCTGGTTATATCCTGAGAATCCATCCAAGAAACAGAAAAATTTATTTCCTGCTAACCGCTCCAAGATTTGGTCAATGAATGGTAGCGGAAAGTGATCTTTCTTAGTTGCAGCATTGAGTTTCCTATAATCTACACACACTCTCCAAGATGTAGGAGTGCGTGTAGGGATGGATTCGCCCCTGTCACTGACACGGATGGTGAGTCCCACCTTTTTGGGCACGACGTGAATTGGACTTAGCTAGGGGCTATTGCTGATCGGGTAGATTATACCCGCATCCAGCCACATAATGATTTCCTTCTTAACGACCTCCTGCATGTTAGGGTTGAGACGTTGCTGCATCTCGTGGGAAGGTCGAGCCTCCTCCTCCGTATATATACGGTGAGTGCAGTAGGAGGGGCTAATGCCAGATAAGTCTGATAAAGACCATCCAATGGCTGCCTTGTGTTCCATAAGGACCTCAATTAGTTTGCACACTTGCTCCCTGGTCAATTTTGAACTAATGATTACGGGGAGCATTTCATTTGGTCCCAGGAAAACATACTTAAGTGTACTAGGTAGCTCTTTCAGCTCGGGAGTGGATGGTGAAAGGTCTGGCATTTCATGGGACGAGTGTCCCTGGCAGATCAGAAAATAAATCAGGAGGAAGAAGTTGGCCGTCAGATTGGCCAAGAAGAGGGGCTTCTTGGATAGATGGATCCAAAAAGGAATAGCCACAGTGAGTAGTATGTGGGCTCAAGGTCCCAGTGTGGATTTGCAACTCCGCCTAATTTGGGGGGAAAGAAAGGGCAATCCGGTCTTCAAGAGTGTGAACCGGCGGTGAGTAGCCGAGATATGACTCAGACCACGAGGTATGGGAAGCGGAGAAAACCTCATCAGAAGTCTGGTCAGGAGAAAGTATGGGACAAGGGAGGGATGGGGAAACGTCACAATATGTGTTGGTCAGGCAATTGTCAGTGTTTACAGGTAATCCGCAGCAGTCAGAATAGGTCCCAATTAGTCCGATACATGCGCTGACGGCCATGTTTTCATCAGACATGTCATCCTCGATGCAATCGCACTCAAAGTTATGCTTGAGCTTTTCAGATCCAATGGCAATCTCAATACAGCCCGACTCGCAATCGATATGGGCGTGGGTTGTGGCCAAGAAAGGTCGACCGAGGATGATCAGACATTTAGAAAGTGAACTAGGAACTTCCATATCTAAAACAAGAAAGTCAACAGGAAAACAGAGACTGTTGACACTAACCACCACGTCTTCCACCAAACCCTTTGGAACTTTGACAGAACGATCTGCCAACTGTAATGTGACAGGGGTGGGTTTCAGATTTCCCAAGGAAAATTTTTCGAGCATGATGGTCGGTATGAGATTGATGGAAGATCCTAGATCAAGCAGGGCACGATTAAAACTGCAGCCTTCGATGCTACAGGAAATCAGCGGTGTGCCCGGATCTTTCTGCTTCGGTGGTAAGTTTGATAGTATAGCACAACTCGCATGAGGCGAGAGAACCACCGGATTCTTAGTCTTCTTTGACTGTCGCCTGGGTGTTGTCTAGTCTTTGAAAAATCGGGCGACAGTAGGTATGTGGTCGATTGCCTCGAGCAGGGGTACCTTGATTTCTACATCCCTGAATAAATTACGCAGGTTGTCAAAGGCCTGCGTATTTTTCTTTTTGCCTTTTGGCTCCCTTAGTAGAGCCTCATGGAATGGGATTGATTCTGGCACAACTTTTGGTGCATCGTCCTCTCGCGAATGCGGTATGCATCGCAAATGAGAGGGCGAGGAAGAAGACGGGCTAGGATCAGGTCGAGGCAGATCGACGATCTGCTTACCGCTCCTCGCAATGATAGCATTGGACGATGCGGGTCCAGTGGGATCATACGGAGGAGGAGGGTTTGCAATGGGGACATAAGAGTGTGGTGCTGCAGTGGGATTAGCCTGAAATCCCGGTGGAAATCTTGGAGCTTGCAGAACTTGATTAACCTGTCCCTGAGAAGGTCGTACCTGTGGTTGAGAACCACGGGGTACGAAATTTCATGGGTTTGGAACAGGTTGGGTGGGAAGAGTGCCCTGAGATCGAGTCGCCATGCGTAGTTGACTGATCTCGACGTTCTGTTGCGCCAATTGGTGCTGAAGAGAGGTCATGTTCTCTTCATGGCGCTTTGACATTTCCGTCATCATTCGCATCAATTTGTCAAGAGGGCTTGATGCATGTTCAGTTTGTGGTACGCAAGGGCCTGATGGCGGATTTGCCATAGGATTAAACTGGACCCTTGGGATGACGGGTGCAGACGGTCGCATTGGTCCACCCGCGGGGTTTTGGCGCTGCGGGTTGTTGGACCATGCGAAGTTCAAATGATTACGCCACCCTGGGTTATAAGTGGCAGAGAACGGGTAGCTCCCTAGGGCGCAAGTGTCTTCTATGCCAGAAGATGCATCCGCATGTAGATATGCATCAGAGAACATGGAGGCTTGGTCCTCCATGTCGAAATACTGTCTCGCAGAAGCCAGTTCCACATGACTTGCCGAGTCGCTTGGCACGACACTCGGTAAGGAAGGTCTAACGGGGTTGCTCGGGATAAGCCTGCTATTAGAAGAACTTGGATTGTGACAAAGTGGTGGAGGTGTTGTTTGCCATAGATCGGGCGGGGTTGGCCAGAAGCTCGTTCAGCTTCTTGTGCACGACGGAGACTTCATCCAGTTTTTGTGCAATAAGGCTTAGATCAGTGGATGAATGGGAGGGTCCCGTGTCAACTTCGTGGACATTTCGGGGCTGGCTGGTACGATTAAAGGTGACAATGGAAGCATTGTTCATCGAGTTTTCACTCATATTTTCAAACAGTTCGAATGCTCCATTCTCGTCTTTATTCATAAAGTTCCCTCCGCAAGAAGCATCTGCAATCTGCTTCAAAGTCTCATTTAGCCCATAGTAGAAAATCTGGCCTATATGCCACTTAGGCAGACCGTGGTGCGGACACTTCCTGAGGAGGTCGTTATACCTCTCCCATGCCTCATGAAATTGTTCGCTGTTTTGTTCCGTAAATGAAGTGATAGCACGGCGAAGCGCATTGGTCCGCTCGATTGGGAAGAACTTCTTGAGAAACGCTGTTCGCATCTCTTCCCAAGAGTGGATGGTTCTCCCAAGGGTGCGTAACCATTGCGACGCTTTATCCTGCAATGAAAATGGGAACATCTTCATGAGGACTATAGATAACCCGACATTTCTTGGTTTAACAATTTCAGCAAGTCGGTTAGGTCTTCGAAGTGGAGAAATGGGTCCTCACTTTCAAGACCATGAAAGTGAAAATTGATTAGGCCAATTATGTTTGGTTTTAATTCAAAGTCGTCCCCGCCCATGGGGACCCGAATTTGTCCTATGGTCTCTGTAGCAGCGGGATTCTGATAAGAGCTAAGAGACCTAGGCTCCTCTCGTTCAGGAGGGTTCTGCATTTCCTCCAATGTTTCCCAAATGGCTTCTATTTGCTCATTATACATTTCCATTTGGGCTTGGAGGCGGGTTATGGGACCTACGGCTCCACCACCTGGTGGATTCTGAGGGCGGTTTCCTCCCTCGGGATTTGGGGGTGGGCGTGTAGCCATGTTTGTGGAGGAGGAGGACGATTCGGCTTCTTTTCTATATTTATCAGTCAACTCAAACAATTCAGGGTTTTGTGACCTCCTCCCAAACATGCACTACCGTAGGAAGAGTTGGGGAGATGAGAAGGGAAAAGGGATGAGAGAAATGACGCCTCAAAGGTACACTTGAATACAAATCAATACAGTCAAGTTCCTAACCTCTACAGTGTGCCCTTAGACGTAAAGATCTAAGTTATCTACTATCACGAACTACGGAAACGAATGCGAGCACCGCGGAACCACCGGGCCAGATTGAAAGGCTGTTTGCCCCAGTCTTAGACACCCGATAGCACGTGGGAACTCTCACCAACACGTAGCCGATACACATAGGTAGTTAGACCTCTAATCCTTAAAAGGGGTCAAGTTACTACCAGTTTTAATTTGAGGCTTAGGGTCAAGTGCTTTTGGAATGTGAAGGGCGTTGTTTACGGGTAATGCCTAAGTGATTGATTTTCAGAGTGTGTAAAAACAAGAATGCAACGGGGAAATCTCCCCGAATTGAAGTTTTTATTGGTGAATGGTTTTTTAGAGTTCAGCCTTAAGTAGTATGGATTTTACGATTTTGCTGAATTACCAATTCAACCAATCTCCGTATTTTTGCAAAAATATGGGTTTTCCTTCTAAAACCCAAGAAACCCTTCTTCAATTATCAATTAGTTAATGCATGCTAAAATGCAATGGGCTACCCTAAATGGAGATTTCAAAGTGTGGATGCACGAATCAATTTTATATCAGTGTGAAAGGGAGCCAAAGCACTTAAATTCAACTGCTCCCAATTACCAGAAATGATTTCCACACACAAGGCTTCAACCAAAAGATAAAGAAAATCGAATTGTTGGGGTTGAAGTATTCAGGATCGAATCTCAAGCAAGTTGAAAAGTCATGGTGGGATGGAATCAACTCAATTCCAGGTCTCCCCATCAAAAATGTGATCCTGAATTAAAGATAAGTGAGGCAAAAGAGGGATGTAAACAATCTTTTTATTTGCCTCAAAGAATACTTCCCACGGCGAAGAATCAAAGAATCAAAATTCTCAGATTTTCGCTATTCGAAGTAGGGCGGGAAATCCCATGGCAGTGGGACTGAAGACAAACAGTCAAACAAGTGAATTTTAATCCACTTGCCCCAAGAAATCTCAAGAAGTTTTTCCAGATTTTTAGTTTTTAGTTTTTTTTTTTATTGAGGTGGCAAGTTAACCCTAGTTTGCTAAGAAAAAGAGAACCTACTTGTTCGGCAACGTGTGTGAATCTCCAATGTGGTCTCGACGTCTTCACGCTCTCGTTCCTGCCTTGGATCTACTCACGTCTTCGACTTCTTCTGCTTTCCTTCTCCTTCCACCAGGTTCACCTGCACACCAAAAACAACAATACCCGTGAAGAGAGAGGAGAAAAATTGAAAGGAATTTAATAAAAACTTACTTGAAGGTGCACTTCCCCGGCAACAGCGCTAGAAAAGATGTTGGGTCGGCCCGGATAGGTTATTAACATGATGTTTTTATCGTTGAAATGTCTATAGTGGTTAACCTAATTCGGACCTAACCATCTCTTTACAAAATCTTTAACCTAGCCTAATTGATTTTATCTTGTCACTTTTAGGCCCAAGGTCGAACTCAGGGAAGTGGGTTCAAGTCGAGTTTCTACGTTTTCCTTAAAACTTGTCTCCTCCGTTCGTTTATTATGTTTTTGGTGCTTTTCTTATTTAGATTTTTTTCTGGTAATCCTTGTCCTTGAGGCACACCCTCAAAATTATGTCCTTGGCTTTTAGCCAAAACAGAGTTCCAAAACAAGTCTTGCTACTCGCAAGACGAGGTACCTAAAAGTCAAAGATTATCTTTTCTCTTTTATATATATATTTTTATCTTTTTACCAAGAGAGAAGTAAACAGACAGAAAGTAAATATAGTATGTATATATATATATATAATATATAAAGGGGTGGGGGTGGAGGTGACGATGGAGTGTAGCACGATGTCGAGTCAGTCGTCGTCTAGAGAGACGCAACCAACTCGACTGAGTGCCGCGTGGAGTGTGGATGGATGATGGATGATGTATGGGTCCACGCTTTTTGTACGCGTGTATCGGGGAATATCAGCAACTGGTGCAGATATTCCCGCAATACAGCATATGGCAAATAACGTGAAAATATATATATATATATGTGTATGTATATAAGTAAATATATCTATATATATATATATAAATGTATAGGTATATATGTATAGATATATATAGATATATATATGTGTGTATATATATATGTAGGTGTATATGTATATATAAGCTATACATGTATATATGTATATAAATATATGTATATATATATATATATATCTATATATATATATATATAATACTATATAGATGTATATATATATGTATATAAGTATATGTATCTAGATATATATGTATATATATATAAGTATATAGATATGTATATATATAAATGTATATAAGTATGTGTATATATATATATATAGGTGTATATGTGTAAGTATATAGATATATATATACGTATATATATATTTATATATATATATATATTATATATATATGTATGTATACATAACTATATAGATATACTATGTATAGAAGTATTTATATATATATAAATATATGTATATATATATATATCTATATATATATATAATACTATATATATGTATATATATAGAGTATATAAGTATATGTATCAAGATATATATTTATATATATAAGTATATAGATATGTATATATATATATATATGTATAGAAGTATGTGTATATATATATATAAGTATATGTGTAAGTATATAGATATATATATACATATATATATATTTATATATATATATATATGTATGTATACATAACTATATAGATATACAATATATATATATATGTTACTATATATATATGTTACTATATATATGTATACGTATAGATATAGATATGTTTATACTAGTGTTTATGTGTGTGTGGGTGTGTGGAAGTGTCGGTGAAGATGTGTGTGTGCGTTGGTGTAGTGTACTGAGAGTGAGTGAAAAAGAGAGAGAGAGAGAGAGCGGGAGAGAGAGAGAGAGCGGGAGAGAGAGAGAGGGCGGGCGGGAGAGAGGGCGGACGTGCGCGAGAATACTCGCGCCAGAGAGAGAGAGCAGGCGGGAGAGTTGGCAAACGCGCGAGTTAAGATGTCTGCCGGAGGCGGCGGACGTCTGGCGCCACGTCGTCTGAAGGCGGAGGCAGACGTCTGAAAATGGCGGGTGCGGGCGCGTGCCTTCGCGTAGTGTTCTGCAGGCTGGCGCGAAGACGACGCGTGGGTGATGGCGCGGGGAAGCGAACGTGGAGGAGGGTCTGCGACAGTCGCGGAGGGGTGCGGAGGTTGGCAAGGAGAAATGACGTGGAGTAAATGCTTGCAGCAGCTGCTGCGGGAAGAGAGTTGCAACCGCGGGAAGAGAAAAAAGTAAATCAGGAGGAGAAAATAAAAAAGATGTGGATTTTGCAATGAGACACTTGAGGAAAAATGTAAATATGTAAGCCATCATTTTCAATCTTCTCTCCCCTTAATTAAATGCATGAATGCAAGTGTTTTTACAAATGCAACTATAGAATCCTAATATGCAATGTTAATGCTAGGAAATAGCATAAGAAGGCTTTATTGCAGGCGTATTTTGAGGTGCAAACAAGCAGCAGCCACCTCCTAGTGCCCTAGCAATCTTCCCTTCCACACACAGCCAGCCCAATTGCCCTCCAGCTCCACTGTGTACAGGCACACGACCCCCTCACTACGCCTTCGCCACGCTTGCAGCCAGCAGTCCACATGTGCAGCGGCATCTTCCAGCAGAAGCTGTGCATGCAGTGGCTTCCTCTCCACCACGTGTGCGTGCCCTTGCCCCCTTGCACACTTGCCCAATAGGGTAAGTGCTATCCTCAGTACTTTCACCTCCTGCGTGCAGGCGGCAGCACACCTCTGCATGCATTTCTCACATGCGTTCGCTTTTGCAGATGCACCTGCAGCCATCGCATGTGGCCACAACTCCCCGCATGCATCCTCTACTGGCTCCACTCACATGCTGTGCCTTAACACATGTGTGCGCGCCCTTCAATAGCCACACACACTCAGCGACTCCAACGCCTTCAGCAGGCCACCAGGCACCCGCTCCGACCTCCTCTCCGACCAACGACCTCTAGCCATGTCGTGCCCCACCGCCACCTCCAAAAGAAGTGGCCCAGCAGCAGCTACCTCCGATGAGAAGCTCCACTCCGATCTCCACCTCCTCCGTGTGTGGAGGAGCTCAAAGTAAACTCCCCTATTTTTGCACAGTAACTCCTCTATTAGTTTTTTTGACTCATGCCATTGTGAACATTCATTTTTCCGATTTCATTATCATGGTGAGTTTATGAGAACCTCTTTCATTATTTAGCTTTTGAAGTAAATCAATTTCTTAACCCTAATCTAAGTGGATTTCCATTCGAATCTTGGAAGACTCTTGCTATAGGAGAAGCTTAATTTGTATTTACATTTAAGTGCCATTGTGAGGATTTTATTCTTATTAGATTATGGTACATATTACATTGAACCCCCTCCTATTTGGCTTAAATGCAATTTCAACTTGAGCTTTTATTTAAACTCATATCTATGCGATTTTTTGACACGATTTCCTGAAGAAATCATTTGTGAACAGTAATTTTCTTAATTATCGTGAGTTTGCAATAGCCATTGCCTCCCTGTGGATACAACCTACTCTTTTGTGAGGTTTAATTTTTATTATTTTGATTTATGGTTTTCCATCACTTTCATACTACAACACGACATACTATATGCGAAACAAAGAAAGTGAAAATCGACTTATCAAATGGCGCCATTGCCTTGGAGGCAACAGGCTTAATTAAATTCCATTCATTCATTTGTTCACATTCATTCAAATTTTTTGAAGCACATTTAACATTGCATCCTGTTGTTCTGGTGCGAGTGAATACGTTTTATGACACATTCTATGACTAACCATCACACCAGCCATCATGAGAGGTGTCTCTTGACAACACCAGTGGAGAAATTGTTCGAGGCATTTTGCAAGGAGCTAGATTGCCCAGAGGGAAGGACGAGGATGTGATTATCATCTCTGCACATATAGTCCCTAGTTTGATTAGAGTAGGATTAAGACTTTAGACTTAATTTTCCTTGAAAATTTTGGTTTGAGACCCTTGTTCAGGGGTATAGTTGTGGGGTTTGTTCCCGAACTTTCTTTTAGGCCTGTGTTGGGTAACTTTTGGGGAGCCTATTGTTGAAAGGCGTACATTGCGTATTTTATTGGAAAAAGGGCCGTAGTATAGTTGTGAAGTATGATCCAGCAAAGATATTAATTTGTAAAAATTAGGAGACTTGAGCCCGGGTCGTTCGTCTCTTGGAGGCGTTGCTCTTACTTTTGAAATCGATCCTTTGGCTGTTCTATTTCGTTTAAAAATGCACGCTAGTTTCCAATCTCCTAATTAAAACTTCACCACTTCTGTTATTAACTCGAATTACGTGTGCATGCATCCAATAAATTATGAAGGTGAACGTATGAGTTTCTGTGTGCACGATTCTGGTGAGGTGGTGACTATTTATGGAGAAAGCATCTATCGTTAGATTTTCAATATCCTCGGGAAACGACATGCTTGTTGCGAATAGATAAACAATAGAAAAATAGGCAAATTGAATCATGCAAAAAAAATGACAATTATTAAGCTCATGGAGATTTCAACATGTAGAGAGATATATATATAAATGCATTTTCATTCATTTCATTGGAGAGTTGTCTGCATAAGAAATTCAGAGGAAAACCTATACATAAATGCTTGAAACGAAAATCTAGCTACCAAAAAATGACTGCATTTAAGAATCAATGGGGGGATTTCGCATGAATCATTAGGGAAGTTAAGACTACGCTACTAAGCAATAATAAAAGTAGTAAAAATCATGGATAGCATAAACCAAATCTAGCAGAATAAAGGGCATTCAGGGGTGGTCCCTGATGGCCTTGGAGTGGTCAGGAGGAGAATGAGGGGTGGCCAATGTAGCTTAGGCCGACCCTTGGAGAGAGGGAGGAGTGATCCAGCATGCCGACATGATGTCCTCCATGGTGGTTGTAGTGAGCTCGTTGTGGTGGAGTGGCTTGCTAAGTGGAAGTTTGCGTGAATGGCACCAATGGTGTTAGGAGTGTGAATTTGCCAAGGGAGTGAATGGGGTCACTTGGCTGCCCAAGGGGTCTTTTTATAGACCCAATGGCTTCTCTCTAGAGAGGTGTGGAACTCTCTAGAGAGAGTCCAAGAGTGGCTAGCCAAGAGGTTATGAGATCCAAAAATTATGGATCTCGTTTTGAATGCCTCTTGGTTGCTAATTTTGGCAACCAAGAGGTGGCGCCACTTCAAGGAGAGTTCTAGAGAACTCTAGAGAAGTGTGTGTGTGTGTGAATGGGTGTGTGTGGTCATGCTCTATGTTGCTAGGTGGCTTAGGTTAGGTCCTAAGGGGTTTGGGTAGGTGTAGGTCTTGAATTAGGGTTACAAACACTAATTGCTAAGGGGAAAATGCAATTAAACTTAACCTAAGTTTAGTTGAATGAGTGTGAACCTAATTGAGAGTGAAATAACTCAATTAGGTTGGCTTTAGGTCAACTGGACTCTCACCAAGTCCAATTGAAGTTGTGTGGGTTGAGATCTAAGCTCAATTGGACTCAATGTGTCCAATTTACATAGGTGAAGGTAATCAACTTTGATCTAAGTCAATTGGGTTTGGTGAGGACCTAATTATGTCCTTAGGTAGGTCTAGAGGTGATGTACTAGGGTTAGGACACCTTAATTTAGGTTCCTATGGGGTTGGGATTAGGTCTAGGGAGCTAGAGATCCAAGATCAAGACCTGAATCTCAAGAAAGGGGCTGGAGACCTGTATCTGACGTCCAATAATGTGATCAGACGACTTATACTAAAAAATCGAAAGTCCAAACTTCAGTTCTGGACGTCCAATCTGAGTTAGGGGGAAATCAAGGTTTTGTTTTGGGTATTCTGCATAAATTGGACGTCTGATAATGTGTCTGGACGTCCAATAACACTGCAGAAGTGGGTTGGAGGTGTGCGGGAGGTGGCTAAGGGTCTTGGATGTCCTATAACTTAACTGGACGTCCAGATAAGGGTTGGAACTAGAGTTTTAGGGCTTCCAAGAGTGTTGTGACCTAATCTAAGTGTGGCTAAGGCTTGAAGAAGCTCTAGGCTATCCTAGGGCTAGGATGGACCTAAGCTCTTCACATTTTACTGTTTTATTTCTACTTAATAGAATAGCAAACCTTTAATCCCATTACATTATTGTTCCTATATCTAAACTAAGTGTTCTACTCCAGCTCTGCTACAACTCCCGTTATTCCAGATCCAGCTTCAAATCCTGCTCCAGATCTAGCTCCAGATCTGCTTATTGCCTGCAATCGACATAATGCAATTAATCAGCACATTATAATATTATTTTATTCATAGCTAAAGTAAAGCAGTAAAGATGCAGATAATGCTTATGCGTGCATGAATTTCCCTAACTTATGCTAAGTTCTAGCCTAATCTATGTCAATTAAGACCTATGATTGTTGCGTAATCATTCCCACATGACTAAATCTTGCTAGTCCCTGGCAAATGCAAGCATGATTTGTTTACAGAAAGGGTCCCTAAGGGACTGATTATTTCATCAAGTGTATGCATAGAGATTTTTCTCCTTTTTGTTTTCGTCCTATGCTTTATAAATCAAGACAATCGTGAAAGTGCAGCTATGTAGCTTTTGCAACGGATTTGAGTGAAAACTAATACACCTCTAAAGCCTGTACTTGACCCATGGTTAATATTCTAGCGGGATAGGCAGACTTCTTCCCTCGGGGTATTCAAGATATTCTATGAATTTCACCTCGGCTTTAGGCTTAGGTAGAGAATCTCTGAAGGAAAGGATTATATATTTTGTGGCTCATTCTAACTTGGTGCTAATAGAGACTAGTACTGCAGAATCTAGATTCTCGGATTACTAAGTAACTCAACTCAGAGAAAGACGAGAAGAACTATGCTCTCTTTGATTCCTTTGTATTCATTCTTTCTTACTCTTTTTTTCTTTCTTTTTGTTAGAGCTCACAACTTTTCCAGATTCATGTATATGACCTATATTTGGTGGTCTCACTAGGCATTAACACTTTAATTGAGTTCTCATAACCTTTACACTAAGTCGGAATTCCTCAGCCAGTATTTAGGTGGTCAGAAACATAAGAAAAATAGGTTAGGGTCATATTTGGTGGATCTCAATTTTATTTGGTGGTATTGCCTCGATGAAATAAACATTGACTATTCATTCTTTTCTTTGCTTTTTCTTCTTTTCCAAATTTTTTTTTTCAATTTTTCTTTCTTTTCATCATTTTTTTTTTCAACATAACACAACTAGAATACATCCATAAACTTTATTGAGGAGGCATTATTAGGGATTGGTGGTACTCAAGAGACATTGGATGGCTTATTTGGTGGAAGTGCCTACTCATGGCACCGGGAAAGATGGATAAGACGGTGTATTTCTGACCTTGACATCAATACCCTCCTTCAGCCGAGGATTTCGTAGAGAATGGTCGTAACCATCCACCTTAGCCCTAGTTTTATGAAAACTCACTCACCACTTATTTGCCTTATTTGGTGGATCCCAAAATTTCGCACAAAAATGTATATGCGGGAACCGAGAGTGAAAACTACGTTTAATCTCAGAGTATCATCACCTAATTATCTAAGATTCCAGATTCCTTGTATTAATCTTAGAGCACCAATACACTCTACTCTCTCACACTATTTGGTGGATTTTTCGAGGAAAATCTGCCAAACTCCCAAAACACTGTCCAGGGATTCAGGAAAAGAAACATTGCTTCTTCTCGACAGACTGAAGATGTTTATCAGCCTTCACCATGAATCCTGTAAATTCGACTTGTGTATGAAATGTTGTACTGGATTCCAAATTACAGGAATAAACTAGAGGATAAAATTCCTAATGCATTCTCTTAATAAAATAATCTTATTCATGAATGCAATATGTATATATGCTATTCACATGTAACCTCATATAATTTGTACTTCATGAAATTCCTGTATCAGGTTACAACCAACTTGACCCTAAATTTAGAACAAAAGGTGAGTGGGTGAGTCGGAAGTGCTGTTACGAACGATTTCTAACTCCAACGTGAGCATTGGAGCTGGAGTCAATTGTTCTTTTATTTAAGGTCCTAAAGTATGTTTTACATGTAGCTCTGAGGTTTTCCCAAGTGTTGGCAAAAAAAAAAAAATCAGTTTCTGTTGTATCTACCCACCCATGCCTAAGTTCTTGCATGTCCTCATGCATGAATATAAAAGAAAATAAATATTGTAGGGAGAGAATGGGTAGAAATCACCTGTAATTGCTCCTGAAATTATATTCAGCACCGGCCAACCTGTTAACATGCAATATACAAAAGTGAAATATGCTAAAACAAAAATATGCTATGTATAAAGATGATTGTAAATGAATGATGGTTGAATGTGGAGTGAATGGTATCTATGCATGCTGAGTTTAACGCATCCAGCTGGGCGAGCACTCAATCACAAGTCCTCACTAAGATGAATAGTCTCGTCAGGTGGAGGAGGTTCTTGGGACAAAATGGCTTGAGGCGTTGGCCATTTACCGTGAATATATGCCCAGATTTTAGGTCCTTGATCTCGACTACCCCATTAGGGTATGGCTGCATCACAACATATGGGCCAGTCCATTTGGACTTGAGCTTCCCCGCAAACAGTTTCAGCCGTGAATCAAACAACCTAACTCGCTGGTTGGGCATGAATACTTTCCTTTGGATGTGGCGATCATGAAAGGCCTTGGTCTTGTCCTTGTATATTAATGCATTCTCATAGGCCTCCCGCTAGTTCTCTTCTAATTCGCTAAGCTGGAGTTTCCATTCTCGACCTCTTGCATCGAGGTCTCGGTTGCATTTTAGCACCGCCCAAAAGGTGCGGTGTTCCAGCTCTACAGGAAGGTGACAGGCCTTGTCATATACCATGCGATGTGGTAACATTCCGAGTGGGGCCTTGTATGCAGTCTAATATGCCCAGAGTGCATCAATTAATTTGTCGGACCAGTCCTTCTTGTCTGGTCTAACCATCTTCTGGAGAATCAGCTTGATCTGACGATTAGACACTTCAGCCTACCCATTGGTTTGCAGGTGATACGGGGAGGCTATGTGGTGATGTACCCCATATTTCTTTAATAACGACTTGAAATGGGCCTGAATGAAGTGGCTTCCCCCGTCACTAATCAAAGTGTGGGGTATTCCGAATCTCGTGAAAATATTCTCCCGTACGAAAGAAATGATGGGCTTGTGGTCAGCCCATCTCACCAGGATGGCCTTGACCCACTTCAAGACAGGATCAATGGCTAGCGATATGTACTCAAAGCCATGTGAGTTCGGAAACGGGCCATTAAAATCGATGCCCCAGATGTCGAACACTTCTACGACCATGATGGGTTGGAGGGCATCATGTCTCTCCTAGTCATAGAACCGACCGACTGACATCGTTTGCAGTGTTGGGCGCATTCGTGTGAACGTGGCCACTTCACATGGGACTGCGGAGGTGGCGCTGCTGGCGAACGTGGCTACTGCTGCTGCAGGGTGAGCGTTGCAGCCGGTGCTGCATGCTGGTGGGTGCGCGGGTGCGGGAAGGTAGCGGAAGCGGGATGCACACTGTTGGCAGAAGGCGCGGCAGGCGAGCGTGCGCACTGTTGGTAGAAGGCGTGGGTGTTGCAGGTGGGTGCAGGCACCGTTGGCAGTGGGTGCAGGTCCTCACGAAGGCTAGAGGGCGTGCGGATGAAGGTTGTAGGTGCGGGAAGGCTACTAGCCGTGCCTGCCTTTCGCGCGGGAAGGTTGCTGGAAGTGCCCGCCTTGTGTGCGGCTGGAGGGCATGCGGGCGGGTGTGGAGTGAATGGGTGAGGGTTCGCGGTTCAGGTGAGCGGGCAAGGGTGGTTGTTGCTGGAGTGGGGTGGTTGAAGCTTCAGACGTCCGGGAAACTTCCCGGATGTCTTCACTGGCTGAGGGGTGATTGCAGTAGCTGCAACAGTGGTTGTTGATGACGACGGCGAGGGAGGTGCACGGCGAGGTGCTCACGGTAATGCGGATGACCTCCAGATGGCGATGTGGCCTGTCACACCACACACCCACGGTGGTGGAGGGTCGTCGCCGCGGTTGAGGCCGACGGTGCAGAATGGAAGAGATGTACTCAGCACAGTGTGGGTTGGGGGTGGAGTCCTCCTCCTCTCGGCAGCCTCTCCCTTCTTTTTGTAGCTGACTTCACGAATTTGAATGGAGAGGCGGGAGCAGATCCACCTTCTCCGCTGATCCATGAATGTGCTTTAGTGCAGCAGGAGGCATTGTAGCGACAGTCGAGCCATTGTTGCAAAGAAGAAGAATAAAGGATATTATTAAAATATTATGGTGATTTATATACAAACCCTCAACTTTTTTGCTAACTTAAACAATGTACCTAATTAGTTACTAATTAAACTAATGCCATTCTATGCTAATTCTAAATGCATTTAAAATATGAATGCAATGCATGAATTATGTAATTAAGTTAGAAATATGAATTAATCTATTTACATCCTAATTTATGCTAAATAAATGTTAGAATTAACCTAATGTCTAGGCACTTAAATACTTAAATAGCCTACAACTATGGGCTAATCAATGGGGAGCTGGGAAGTCAATTTGCACAGGTATTTCACCAGATTTGTGTGAAGGCTCGAGATCAGTGGTGGTTTTCCCACTCCTCAAAGTAACTGCATGCGTAGTCAGATTATTATTTGGAGGAGGTGGGGGGGCCTATGATTGTGGAAACCTGGGAGGCTGCTGAGGTGGTGGATTAGGAGGAGGCTGATTCGGATAGTGTGGAGTTCTGCCCATATAATGGTTCCCTTGGTGATTAGGGTTGGGCGTGGGTTGGGATGGAAGATGTCCTGCAGGTCTTTGCGTGGGAGTAACCCCAATTTGATTGTTCAGATTTGTGATGGTGCAGGTTACTTCCGTCATTTTTGTTTGCATTTCCTGCAGGGTTCGCATCATCTGGGCATTGATGTCTTGTTGAGATGGCCCAGGATGGAAGATTAGATTCGACCCATACCCATTAAAATGATATGGTTGGGAAGAAACTTGATTATTCCAGGAGTAGTTCGGGTAATTTTTCCAATTGGAAGAATTTTTAAAGGGCTCCTGGATAGCAGAAATATTTTGAGTGTGGTTAAGATCTGGATAGTTGTAACTCCCCAGTGAATCATGGGCAACCTCAAAATAATCAGCAGGAGTAATGTTGAGATTGTGCAAATTTTCTCTTCGTGGAAAGTTAGGTTGGGTTAGATGTGAGTGTGGAGCTTGGGTTGATGTGGCCAGTCTTTCCTCAATTTTCTTTTGATTAATATGCATCTGGTTGAGTTTTTGAGTGATCATTTGAAGATCGTCTTGGGTGACAAGGATATATTGAGTGCCTATTTCATGAACACTGAACTGTGGGTTTTGGATTCTGCAAAATGTGTTCATGGAAGCTTGATTAAATGAGTTTTCACTCATTTCTTCAAACAGGTCATAGGCACTTTCATCATCTTTTTTTAAGAAATTGCTGCCACACGAGGCATCGACAAAATGTCGGATTTGATCTTCTAATCCATGATAGAAGATTTGCACGAGCTGCAATGAAGGAATCTCATGGTGCGGGCAGCTTCTTAAGAGATCTTGAAATCTTTCCCAAGAATCATGGAAAGTCTCACCAGATTTTTGGTGAAAGGTCGTAATAGATCTTCTCAATGAATTGGTACGACCTATGGGAAAGAATTTCTTGAGGAAGGCTCTCTTGAGCTGAGGCCAAGTTGTGATGGGTCGGCCAATGGTCCTGAACCAATAAGCTGCCTTATCTTTAAGAGATAATGGAAAAGGCCACATCAGCCATATGTCTTCTTGAACATTATGGGAACAGGTTGTCTATGCAAGAAGAGTCAACTCTTTAAGTTGGCTAAAAGGGTCTTCCCTAGGAATGCCATGAAAGTGTTTAATTAGGTTCAGGACAGCAGGCTTGATCTCAAAGTCCCCCTCTGGTATGACCACCCCTGGTCGTTCCTCATAATAAGACGGATCATAGAAATCTTTTAGAGGAATAACAGGCTGCTGACGGGGTGGTGGGTGTGGCCTTG
The DNA here is from genome assembly GCA_037157565.1 of Thalassia testudinum. Taxonomy (NCBI): domain Eukaryota; kingdom Viridiplantae; phylum Streptophyta; class Magnoliopsida; order Alismatales; family Hydrocharitaceae; genus Thalassia; species Thalassia testudinum. The sequence continues at coordinate 48,303,218 of JAZHRO010000055.1, forward strand.
GATTGGCTAGGTTTTGAATGTTCCTAGTCAATGTTTGTTGATTGGAATTTAATTCATTAATCTGCTCAGCCATCAATTTTAAAAGATCAGGCAGGGGGTCTTGATGTTGTGTTTGGTGCAACTCAAGATTAGGGAGCTCCAAGTGTGGGAAGTTAAAGGTGGGTGGGTTTTGGGTGGAAGGGTTAGAATTAGGGTTAGTGGTGGTGTTAAAGGTAAGGTTAGAGGTGGAAATGGAAGGGTCAGTGGACCTATTTTGTTGAGTTTCCATTTTTTTAGAAGGAGAAGAAGACAGAAAAAGTGGGCTTTTTGCGCGAGGGGCGAAATCAAATGGTCCTTCCAAGTGTGGATTTTGAGACCATCGCTCCTGCATAAAATGGAAGAACGGGAGGGGAGGAGAAGAGAAAGAGATGAGAGAAAGTGTGCAATTCAAACAAACAAAACTAGACCTAACTTAAATGCGAATCCCTAATAATATACCTAAGACTTGGTCTATGTAGGAAATAAGTAGTCAATAGTGAATACCCGTTCTGTCAACAAATCTAGCCAAGTTGCTTAAGGGGAGGTTTGGGCACAAACGTTTCCCAGGGAAAACCCCAGGTGCTTGTACAAACCCGCGCTTGGTCGTTTGACCTGGCCCCTCAGCCTGAACACCAGATATAGATGACAGAATTGGTACTAACTAAAGAAAACTTATGACCTAGATAGCAAGCCTAAGTTGATGAAGCCTTAGGGGTCAAGTTGCTACAAGTTTTAATTAGGTCTAGGATACTACACTGCACACGGAATGTGGAGGGTGTTAATTGGGTTGTTTCCCTGTTATTTCAATTTTTTTGTGTGTGTGCAGGAATTGGAGAGTGGCTCCAATGAAAATCAAGTTGTCACACAAGTTTTTTTGTATTTATGTCTTTTAGGATTCAATTTAATTGAATGTGTTTTAGGGTTTCTCTAGTTAAATTTTCAACCAAGTTTGAAAATCCACAATCAAAGGAAAACAAGTTGAATGGGTGATTGTATATTTCCTTTAAATTGAGTCTCTAAAAAGAAAGAAGGAAACCCTAAGCCAATTGTCCCTATGACAGGAATTTAACTACCAATGAGTTATTTTTAGGCTTTCTAAATAGATAGTGGTCCAATGAATGCAACCAACACCACTATTTTGAGTGAAATCAAACAAGGATTCTATAAAATATTTTTGTAAGATTTTAGGAATTTGTTTGGTAATTTTTTTGAATTTTTAATTGTACTGATGTCAAAGTCTAGAAATGATACTTGTGGGTATTATGGACTTTTCAATATTACCGCTGACCTCAGCAAATTTTTACGATTTTATGTGATGTGTAAAATTTCACAAGGATTCCAGCAAGCTAAAGTTCACAAAAATTGGATGAGTATAAAAATTTTAAAAATTTGCAGACAGTAGCAAAACAGGAAGATTAGAGGGTGTGACCCCTCTATAATCCACGTATTTTCAAAAATTAAATAAAAATCTAATTGATCTGAAACTTGGAACAGATGTTCCTAACTTAATTGGGAATCACTGTATGAAATTTTATGATTTTAGGAGGCCTTCGGTGTTAGGAATCGATTTTTCAATTTCAGACAGAAATCTGGACCTGAAAAATAGAACACCAACACTTGCAATGGAGTGGTGCTAAAGAAGCATTCAAGCAAACAATAGATTTTAAAATGCACCACTCCACTTAGTTAAGTTGTTTATGGTCCTGAAAGCCAAGTTTAATATTTTTTTGGTAGTCTTTTAGCCTAAATGTGACAAGAAAGGGGAACCAACCTGAATTTCATGGGAAGAAAAGGATCTTTGAGCTCTCGCTTCCAGATTCCCGCTTTTTTCCTGCAATAGTTCCTGCACACACAAAAGAAAAGAAAGAGAAGGGGATGAGATCCACTTCAAGAAAGAGAAAATTGACTAATGCAAAGCCGTGCCTCCCCGACAACGGCGCCAAAAAGTGATGGCGAAAATACGTGGTTTGTTAATTAGGTAATTTAGTGTCGTCGCAACACGTAAATCTGCTTTCGCTTTTAAATTTATATTCCTAGATAGGGGAGTATCTAGGGTCATCCAAGGAGGCAAAATGTTTGCAAAATTGATTCTCTTGCTTGGAATATAAATCTCAACTTTCTTTTTGGTATTTCTCAATATATCATTTTTTTGTTTTTGAAATTAAGGCAACATGCGAAATTGTGGCGGGAAAGTGACTTACACTTCAATTCAATAGACTACTTCTAAAGTGGCAAATAGAGTCTCCCCTAAGCTCACTCTAGGCAAGTGGAGGCCTAGAATAATAAGGGAGAGGGAGTGAAGAATGCTAAAAACAAAGCAATTCGAAATGCAACTAAAGAAATTGAAAAGAAGGCAACTAGATTAATGAAAAAGTGTTTTACAAAAAGCCTAGTAGATGAATGCTTCTACTACTAGAAAAATTGCAAAAAAGAAAGCACAAATCCTCTAGATAGATGGTGAGGAAGAGGGATTCTTGCTCCAAGCTTGGTAACTCCCAAGCTTGAAAAGAGTCCTCCAACTCCTTCCTTGCTATGCTCCACCAAGGTGATGTCCTCCAAGGCAAGCCCTAAGGGGGCATGCCCTAACCTTCTCTCAAAGAGTGGATGTCCACCCTAGGTCCTCCTTTGCCTGGCCGTCCTCCTTGAAGTAGAAAAGTCCTCCTCCTTGGCATGGCCCAAGTTGAAGAGAGTGGGGAGAAGAAGGCACCAGAAGGGCTGGTGATGTGCCCCTTTAATCTCCTTCTCTACTCCTTCTTCTTGGACGTAGGTGCAGGTGGTATAGGTAGCAAAATACACTAACGGAGGATGAAGAAAATGTGGGAAGTTTGGTGGGTATATATAGTGTAGGAAGGGGGGCATAGGTGTCTCTTGGAATGGATGGCTAGGATAGGATATGGGGGGTAGTTGGGGATCCTAGGGCTAAGAATAAGTGGCACCACCTAAGGGGTGCTAGGGGGGGTGGTTAAGGATTTGGTGCCCTTTAGAATTGGCGCCAAAGTGGGCCTTGTAGAAGGCCATTAGGTGGCACCACCTTAGGGTTCTAGAAGGGGGGTATGTGGATGGCTAGGATGGGTTATGTGGGTAGGTGTAGGGTGGAGCTGAAAGTTGGCGCCAAAAGGGAGGTGGTTAGGGTTACTTTTGGCGCCAACTTTTGGTGTCTTTTGGTGGTTAGTTGAGGGGTGAAAGGTGGTGAAGGGGTGGCGCCAAAATGATTAGGATAGCTAGCTTAGGTAGGGCTTAAGTTGGTGGAGCTAGCTAGTGTTGAATTGAAGGTGGTGGATGGCCAAGGAGTGGGTTGGTAGCTAACCTAAGCTAAGCAAAGCTAGCTTAGCTAGCTATGGAGTAGAGGAGGAGGTATTGGAGCTAAGGTTTGAAGAGAGGAGCTGAGGAGAAGAAGTCTGGAGCTGGCAGCTGCTGAAGAGGCTGGCATGGAGCTACTCTAGCTGGCTTAGCTTGCTAGTTCTTTGCTAGCTGCTAAGCCAAGCTAAAGTTAACTGGCTTCTACCATAATGAGCTGAGGTGAGCTGGGTCTGGTGCTCCCGGGGAGGATCAAGCTGGTTGAGGTAGTTAAGGTAGCTTAGCTCAACTAAGTTGAGCTAAGCTGAATCCCTGGGCATTGGACTTGAGCTTCTTGAGCTGAGATGAGTTCTTCTTCAGCTGGCTGGAGTTGAGTGGAGCTGGATGTAGCTGGGTCTGAGCTGGGGTGAACTCCCGTCAACTCAGCTGAGCTAGCTACAGCTCCCTGTGGACTAGTGGGAGCTGAGATGAGCTAGACTCAGCTAAGTTGAGCTGGATCTAAGATGACTTGAGCGAGGGTGAGCTAAGATGAACTCTCATGAACTGCCATTCAGCTGAGATTAGCTGAATGGAGCTCGGATGAGCTAACCATAGTTCAAGTGAGCTAGGTTCCAGCTGTGGTGAGCTATATCAAGCTGAGTTCCAGCTAGTCTGAGCTTCTCCTTCACCATTTGCCTTCCTGAGTGCTAGGGTTTTAGGGATCTGTATATATGTTCATCCTTAACACTCACAAAAACATATCAAAAAGATAATAAAAAATGCAATGCATGCCTAACCTAATTTATGCATAAATGCAGCCCAAAAGCCTGTTTGCGGAGTGAAATCCTAAGAGCTAGGTTTGTTTTAATGCATAAAAATGATGATAAACTGGCATTTATCAGTTGTCTTAAAGGTTTCACCCCCTCATCCTTGTAAATGTGATGAGTGCAATACGAGGGGCGAATACCGCAGAGATTAGCAATACTCCACCCGATAGCTGCCCTATGGTCATGAAGTGTAGAAATCAATTGGTGCTCCTGTTATTGGGTTAAGTGGCATTGAAAATAACTGGGTATGTCTGACTTTTGCCCAAGAACACATACTTGAGTGAGTCAGGTAAGGGCTTTAATTCTATCATGGGTGGGTCAGAGTCAGAAATGAGAGTGGGAATCTGTTGATCCATGTGCATGTGGGTTCCCGCTAAGTTGCTCCCTGTGAGATATGTTGTGACTACGTTAACGGGAAACCCGTTAGGTATAGCCACGTCTTCCTGCAATAACAGGGGCGATTTAGCAATATATGGATCGAGATAGTTGGATTCAAGGGTGCTGTGTTCAGAAGCACACCCTAAATAGTCAGATCCTCGGGGAGATATGTGTAATGCAGTGGTTTCAGTCCTGTGTGGATCGAGGTCCAAGGACCCTGATAGTTGAGATGAATGAGACATTGGGTCGTCACAAAGGAGCCCAATGTTACCACAGTATGCCGAATCTTCGTCTTCACCATCCTCCTCTATTCGATCACAGTCAAAATTCTTTGTTGCCCTGAATATGTCTAGTCAAGTTGCTTATTGCCTAGGGCAATCTCCATACACCCAGATGCACAATCAATGTTCGCTCGGGCTGTCGCCAGGAATGGGAGACCCAAAATAATTTGTGCATCTCGGAGATTAGGAGGAACTTCCATATCAAGAACGAAAAAATCTGTGGGAAAGCAGAACCTGTAGACTTTTACGATCACGTTCTCAACCCCCCCTCGGTGTTTTGACTGATCTATCAGCCAGCTGAATCGTGACCATGGTAGGCTTCAACTCCCCAAATCGAAATCGATCAAATACAGCAGTGGGAGTTAGGTTGTTGGATGAACCCAAAACTAGAAGGGCCCGATCAAATGGAGAATTCTCTAAAAAGCAGGATATGAGTGGGGTACCAAAGTCTTTCTTTCTAGGCAGCAAGTGGGCTAGAGTCACGGTGCTAGCCTCTTTTGACAATATCGCTTGTCGTCCAATTCTTGATTGTCGCTTCAGGGTACAATAGTCCTTGAAAAACCTAGTGAAAACAGGAATGTGATCAATTGCCTCGAGGAGGGGGACTTGAATATGTACTTCCTTAAACATCGATTTCAGGTCGTTAAAATTCCGCGTGTCCTTTTTCCGTACTGCATTTCATGTTAGAGCCTCAAGAAAATGGATGGGAATCTCAGGGTTAAGTGGCCTCTTACCCTTATCTACCACAGGTGGCTCCTGGGATGAAGACGGAGTTGAACTCGCCTGCAGCGAAGGGTGAGAAAAATCAGGACCCGCCTACCTTGGTGGTGGGTCGAATGTCACTCTTCTGCTTCGCAAAGAGACAACATGTGCATTGACTTGCTGTGCATGAGGGGTTGGGGGAGCGGAAGGGGCAGGCTATGTGGGATTCTACAAGGTTGTTAGGCTTGCGTGTAACCAAGTGGTGCAGGAGGCGCCTGTAGTATGGCGTATGCCTGTCCCTACGGTTCCTGAAACCTAGGAGGGTCGCCCTGGTTCTACACATATCGAGTATTCAGGACGGGTTGGGAAGGCAAGGCTCCCTGAGCCCTTTGCTCCTGTAATAGCTGGTTCTGCGTGTTCTGTTCGGTTTGAATCTGATCAGCGATCGCCTTCATAATCTGCAAGCTATCTTGTGTGGACTTTCTCATCGATTCTTGCAGCTCCTCTTTCAGCACCACCAAAGGGTCAGCCTGCTTTGGAGGGTGGTTGGCAGCTTGGTGTAGTGGCTAGTATAACGAGTACGGTTGCTGTAGCTGAGGCAGGAATGCCTGCTACCTAGGATACGTGTTTTGCGCATTCCTGTATTGCCTGGTATGGTAGTGTGGATCTTGATGTGGTCTCTGTGAATTACCAGACCAGGAGAAGTTGGATGCTGGTGCCAACCAAGGTTATACGTCTCTGAATACGGGTTATTACGCCCATATCCTTGGATAGCGCTGAAGTCCTCGTAGGCCGAAGATGTCTAAGACGTATATCCATCAAGGGGATATGCATTATAATCTGCGAATGGTGCGTAACCCTGGTAGTAAGGTGCTAGATCTGGATTGTTTACGGTATCCTGGTATGTGGGATCTCATAAATATGAAAACATGCATCCTGAGTGAGTAGATTAAGTCGACCAGGTGGGGCCCGGGGTGCATAGGATGGTCGTGAGGTAGCAGAGCTCAAGTCAGATTGACCCTAACTAATTTGGTCAATCTTCTTCTTGATTAAGTTTATTCTATCCAGCTGCTTGATGATGATATCCATGTCGACTTGAATAGACTCGGTGTGAGCCTCGTGGACACCAACCCGCTGCTGACCAGGCCGCTGGAACTGATTCATAGATGCGGCATTCATCGAGTTCTCCGCAAATGATTCGAATAGCTCAAATGCTCTATTCTCATCTTTTTCGAGAAAATTCCAGCCACTAGATGCATCGGCCAGATACCGATGTGTGTCATCCATCCCATGGTAAAAAATCTGGGCTAAGTGCCATCTGGGTATAGCATGATGCGGGCATTTTCGGAGAAGGTCGTGAAATCTGTCCCATGCTTCGTGTAACTTCTCTCCAGCACTCTAGGAGAAAGTCATGATTGCACGTCGCATTGCATTTGTTTGACCGATTGGGAAGAACTTTTGCAGGAATTCCCGTCGTAATTCTGGCCAGGTTCCAATTGGATTCCCAATAGTCTTGAACCAGTATGAAGCTTTGTCCCTCAGAGAGAACGGGAAAAGCTTCATCAAAACAATCCTGAGATCAATATTCCTGGGTTGAATCAGTTCAGCAAGTCATCTTAGGTCCTCAATGTGCTGGAATGGATCTTTGCTTGAGTTTCCGTAGAAATGAGTGCTGATGAAGCCAATTACATTGGGCTTGAGCTCAAATGCGTCTCTGCCTGCAGGAATTCTAATAAGAGGTGCGATGATTTGTGCCGCTGGGTCATAGAAATCCCACAGTTGTTCTCCTCGAGATGGGTGCTGCATCCTGTCATGTGCTGTCAAAATGCGATCCATGCTTCGCTGATGCCGCTCCTCAGATCAGCGACCCAGGATTCCAGACGAGCCATCGGGTCCAGATTCTCTATATCCTGGCCCGGTCTATGTCCAGGTCCAGGACTTTCCATGGTGGCTCTTGGAGTAGAAGAAATGGGGGGAGAAGTTGGTCCGGGCGAGGTGACTCAGCTCCTTGGGAGTGGCTCCCAAGGTCCAACCAATTGAGGTCGAAGTGACCTCCTTCCTTGCATATACCACCCAACCCCTGGGTTGGTGTAGCCAAGCAAGACAAGGCAAGGCCCTGTCAATCAAATGGTCCTTATGGATCAGGTGAAATGATTTTTCATTAGAAATTTGAATTCTTGAAGTTAGGCTCATCGTTCAACTGATTGAAAGTGATTCCTGCCTCTCAAGCTAACCCAGCCAGTTTGGTTGCGGGGGGACTAAGGGAAGGTTCTTCCTTTGGCTTACGCCTCCGGTTTCGTTGACCCTCGAGCCACGGTCATTTGACACTACCCCGCAGACTTTGTCACCAGGTTTGGCAAGAGAGATTAAAAACACCCAGTAGTATGACAACGAACTCGTGTTGATTTCATCTTTTAAAATTAATTTTTAATCTGTTTTCTTCAGTTGGGTTTGTGGTGAGTGGCCTACAAGGTGACCAAGCTCACCAGTTAACTAGACTTGATTAAATCTAGGTTAGCCCAAAGTATGGTTTCTAGTTATAACCCTATGGATTCAACCTAAGTTGCTAGCACTTCTAGGATTTTTCTTTTTCTGTTTCAGCAAACCACAGGAGTAATGTTTGTTCTCTAATAATAATTGGAATCCAATTAATTTGAAATTTTGCAAGTAGATTCCTTTTTCAATTAGCATTCCAGAGAATATTTTTTTGGAATTTTTACTATTTCAACCGAATTTTTAGCGAAGTTTGAATATCAGAGAGTCAGATATGGAATTTTTACCCCTGGTCGATTTCTCACTTTGAAACAGTGTCAAACGACCTTCAAAAATTCAGGAAAAAATATGGGTAATAAAGTCAATGAGATCAACTTTCAAACCCCACTATTTTAAGTCAAAATAGATTCGCAGATTTCTTGAAATCACTTTTTGAAATTTCAAAGCTTTTTAATCTGGGTTAATCTAACCTCCGTGCACTTCACGAATTTTCAAAAATTGTATACTTGAAATTTTTTCAAAATAACAGTGGCGTTCGAAAGATCGTTTGAAAATGAAGGTTTAGCCCGAATTTCAGAATTTTTCGCCTACTAATTTTTCGGCAATCAAATTTTTAAATCAAGCTTGAAATCTGGCCGAAAATCAGAAGATGATGGAAAAGCTTTTTAAAGAGGTTTGAATTTGAAATCTGAGCTTTCCACAAAAAATGCATTTTTTTTTCAAAACTTCTGCATGTTTTTTTTTCGCAAAGAATTTTTCAAATGATTCAAAGGAAATATCCTCTTTTTTTCTTTTTTTTTCAAACTGACCTAGATTCAAAAGGAAACCTAATCTAGATTTTTTTTTCAAAATTTTTCTTTTTTATTTTGTTTCTTTTTTCATGAAAATGAGTAAAATCTTTTTTTTTTCACAAAGAATTTTTCAAGGGAATTGCAGAAAGTAAATCTAATCTAAAAATGAGATGATGTGCACGTGGATTTGTTTTCTGCACTCGTTGTGTCCGCAGATCCCGCTTTTCTTCTATTTTTCCTATACATCAAAAACAAAGTAGAGAGAAATTTGTCAGTTATAGTTTCAAAGATCAAAATCATAGAAAATGACGTTGCCTCCCTGGCAACAGCGCCATTTGTTGAAAGGTCGTCGATCATGTATTTGATTGGAAAAAGGGTCGCAGTATAGTTGCGAAGTACAATCCAACAAAGATATTGTTTTGTAAAAATTATGAGACGTGAGTCCTGGTCGTTCGTCTATAGGAGGCATTGCTCTTACTTTCGAAATCGATCTTTTTGCTGCTCTACTTCATTTAAAAATGCATGTCGATTTCCAATCTCCTAACTAAAACTTCACTTCTGTTATTAACTCGGATTATGTGCGCATGCATGAAATAAATTACGAAGGTGAACGTGTCAGTTTCTGTGCGCGCGATTCTACTGAGGTGGTGACTATTTATCGAGAAAGCATCTATCGTCAGATTTTAAATATCCTTGGGAAACGACATGCTTGTTGCGAATACATAAACAATAGAAAAACAGGCAACTTGAATCATGCGAAAAGAATGACAATTATTAAGCTCATGGTGATTTCAACATGTAGATATATATATATATTTATATATATATATATAAATGCATTTTCATTAATTTCATTGGAGAGTTGTTTGCACAAGAAATTTAAAGGAAAGCTTATATATAAATGCTTGAACGGAAATCTAGCTACCAGAAAATGATTGCACACAAGAATCAATGGGGGGATTTTGCATGCTTCATTGGGGAGAAGTTAAGAGTACACTACTCAGCAGTAATAAAAGCAGTACAAATCATGGAGAGCATAAACTAAATCTAGCAGAATAAAGGGCATTCAGGGGTGGTCCTTGATGGCCTTGGAGTGGTCAGGAGGAGAATGAGGGGCAGCCAATGTAGCTTAGGTTGACCCTTGGAGAGAGGGAGGAGTGATCCAGCATCCTGACATGATGTCCTCCTTGGTGGTGGTAGTGAGCTCGTGGTGGTGGAGTGGCTAGTTAAGTGGAAGTGGGTGTGAATGGCACCAATGGAGTAATGAGTGTGAATTTGCCAAGGGAGTGAATGGGGTCACTTGGACGCCCATGGGGTCTTTTCATAGACCCAATGGCTTCTCTCGAGAGAGGTGTGGAACTCTCTTGAGAGAGTCCAAGAGTGGATGGCCAAGAGGTTATGAGATCAAAAAATTATAGATCTCATTTTGAATGCCTCTTGGTTGCAAATTTTGGCAACTAAGAGGTGGCACCACTTCAAGGAGAGTTCTAAATAACCCTATAGAAGTGTGTATGCATGAATGGGTGTGTGTGTGTGTGTGTGCGGTCATGCTCTATGTGGCTAGGGGCCTTAGGAAAGGTCCTAATGGGTTTGGGTAGGTGTAGTTCTTGAATTAGGGTTAGAAACCCTAATTGCTAAGGGGAAAATGCAATTAAACTTAACCTAAGTTTAATTGAATCAGTGTGAAACTAATTGAGAGTGAAATAACTCAGTTAGGTTGGGTTTAGGTCAACTGGACTCTCACCAAGTCCAATTGAACTTGTGTGGGTTGAGATCTAAGCTCAATTGGACTCAATGTGTCCAATTGACTTAGGTGAAGGTAATTGACTTTGATCTAAGTCAATTGGGTTTGGTGTGGACCTAATTAGGTCCTTAGATAGGTCTAGAGGTGATGAAATAGGGTTAGGACACCTTAATTTAGGTTCCAATGGGGTAGGGATTAGGTCTAGGGGGCTAAAGACCCAAGATCAAGACTTGAATCTCAAAATAGGGGCTGGAGACCAGTATTTGACGTCCAATAATCTAATCATATGACTTATACTAAAAAATTAGAAGTCCAAACTTCAGCTTTAGACGTCCAATCTGAGTCATGGGGAAATCAAGGTTCTGTTTGGGTTTTCTACAGAAATTAGACGTCAGACAATGTGTCTAGACGTCCAATAATGCTTGAGAAGTGGTTTTAAGGTGTGCGGGAGGTGGCTAAGGGTCCTAGACATCCTATAACTTATCTGGACGTCCAAATAAGGGTTGGAACTAAGGTTTTAGGGCTTCCTAGGGTGTTGTGAACTAATCTAAGTGTGGCTAAGGCTTGGGGAAGTCTCTAGGGAATCCTAGGGCTACGATGGGCCTAAGCTCTTCACATTTTACTGCTTTATTCCTACTTAATAGAATAGAAAACCTTTAGTCCCCTTACATTATTGTTCCTATATCTAAACTAAGCCTTCTGCTCTAGCTCTACTACAACTCCCGTTATTCTAGATCAAGCTTCAGATCCTACTCCAGATCCAGCTCTAGATCTACTTATTGCCTACAATCGACATAATGCACTTAATCAGCACATTATAACATTATTTTATGCATAGCTAAAGTAAAGTAGTAAAGATGCAGATAATGCTTATGCATGCATGAATTTCCCTAACTTATGCTAAGTTCTAGCCTAATCTAGGTCAATTATGAACTATGATTGCTATGCAATCACCTATTCCCTTTTCTTTAGATTCTTACTTTCTTTTCTGAATTTGTTTTATTTTTCTTGATTGTGCATAGGTAGCTAAACAAAAATAAAAACAAAACAACACGAGCTATCTGCTAGAAGCTGCTTACCATAGGACGACCATTTAGGTGTGAATGAGCTACCACTAGATTTTATTTTTCATTTGCATGCATCTCATTAAAGATTGCAGGAAGCAAGCTACGTTCTCTTTTACTTTGCATCCATATATTGTTCATGCATTTTCATCTGGATGTAAAGACAAGACCACCTAAATTATTTTGAAAGAATTATGAAGTGGTCACATATTTTCTTGAAAAAGGACTTTAAGTTAAGGAGGAACACTAAAAACCAAGGACTTGAATTCAGACATTATGCTGCGGTTCAAAATTTAAAACTCAAATTTTTACAGTGTATGCACACTTGTATCTCTTGCACCACAGCACGCATTTAGACATTGCTAGGTCTTGGAACTACTAGTACAAGAGCCCTCCTACCATTGGATTCTAAAGTGTGCAGAACTTGAGATCAAAGGTTTTGTAACTTCAAAGAGGGGGATACCCTATCATTGATTTTTGGGGGTAGTTAAGAAGCACCACGAAAGCACAGCTTCAAATGAAGGCTTAGGCCTACTTGCATCCCTCGATCTTCCATCTTTGGAGTTTCTCTACCATTTGAGATTTAGGGAAGAACACCTAAGCTCCAACTAAGTCCTTTTAGGCATTTCGTAGGTTGACAGTAGGCGTGTAATTTATTGGGCAACTTGCTTTGTCACCTACAATTTAAATTAAGGTCAAAAGCCTAAATTTGTAAAGACCTAACATGTCCTTTTGAATTATGTCTGTAGTGCATGCTTGGTAGGTGATCTCTTAGGAGACAACTTCTGTTTGATCCTGAACCTGAAAGAATCCTAAGAATGGACCACCCATTGGAAGAAATGGCTGGTCAAATGAGCATTAAGGAATATTTCATTCCAACCAATCAAAATGGCCCTGCACTACATAGACTTGGAGGAGACAATCCTTATGAGATCAAAAGAAGTACCATATCCTTGCTGCCTTCCTTTTATGGTACTACAAGGGAAGACCCTTAGAGGCATATAGAGGAATTCACCGAGGCCTGTTCCATGGTGAAGCTGCAGGGCGTTACTGATGACGCCCAAATGTGGACCCTCTTTCCTTTCTCCCTCAAGGACAAGCCCAAGTATTGGTATTGTACCCTTGATGATATTAATGCTTGGGATGCTCTGAAGGAGTTTCTGAAGTACTTCCCCATGAGCAAAACAAATCACTTTAGGAGGGAAATTATGAGTTTTGTTCAAAAGAATGGGGAAGCTTTCCATGATGCGTGGGAGCGCCTTAATGACCTGTTGAGACTTTGCCCACATCACCAGGTGCCTAAGTGGCAATTGGTTGAAAAGTTCTACTCCGGACATAAAGATTCGCACAGGCAAACTATGGATGGTGCCTGTGCAGGAACCTTTCTATCTATGACTGAGGATGAAGCTTGGAACATTTTTGATACTTTGACTGAGAATTCTATTCACTTAAATTCTGCCTACATGTATAGAAAGCCCACTCTCACGCGAAGAAAGTTGGAGGTGAATGAGGCAAGGGACACCCAGAATTTAGCCTATCAGATTCAATTGTTGAATTAAAACATGGAAAGGTGATGTGCATACATTTGATTAACCTAAAATGTCTATTAATGCATGTTCTTAGTGTCACATTAGCATCATACATTGTAAATAGTGCATAGCATACATAATCATGCATTCAGAACAAGTTGTATAAATTGTATAGTAATTGTCTCCTTTTTATGGTCAGGGACATGGTAACTTTTTGTTAGAGCCTCGGATCGAAGATCCAACCGTACAGATCTGATCAGGGCGACGATTGGAGTTCAAAGACTCCAAGATTGCCCTAATCGGACATCCGTAGCACTAGATAGAGATCGAGGAACCTTAAAGAGAAAGGGCCAAGATGGTGTTAATTCACACCTCAGACAACAAATCTGACCGCATGGATGGGTTCGGATCAATGATCACAACCTAACAGCTTGAAAATCGGTCCAATCCAACACCCGTGGCACCATCTACATCACCTAGAAGATGGACGGCCTAGATGGCACCACGTGGTGCCATCATAGCCTCCCAACATCGGTAGCTACCTTCCTTCTTCACCTGCTTTCTTGATCTTGACCGTTGGATCTCATCCAACGTTTGTGGAGCCGCATGCACAAAAGCACCCGCTTGCCTAAAGAGGAGGCATAGCACAGCGGTCGAGCGCCCCTTCACAAGCGAAGGGTGCACGTTCGAGCCACGCTGCGCCTCAAACTGAAGAGCGGTCGTGGAGTGGGCGAGTGAGCAGAGCTGCATGATGAAGATCAGGCAGCGAGGAGGGAGTGATAGTGCCCACGTGTGATCAGACTCGCGACTCTTACACGTGATAGTACGTGGGCACGCGGTGCGGGCATAGCTACTCTTAGCTATTCGATCTCTTGATCGAATGGCTGTGAGCGTGCATACGTGCACATGCATTTTTGGTGGAGAAGAGCGAGCACGCGCAGTGCGCGCACACGTCCCCACGATGGACCTTTAGTGACACTTAAGTCCATCACTAAAGGTCCCATATTAATGTTTTTGAAGTTAAAATGTCGAAAATGCCCTTGATGAGTCCATTTTATTGGACTATTGTTATGCCCAAGTTTACTCTTTTCTTACATTTTAGCTTTATTAATAACTACATTAAGTTATAGAATGATTGCATGCATCATTATTTAAGTTGGCATCTATTCTATCGCATTCTATAATTTAGTATGTAATTATTTTATGATTTATTATTGTAGGAATAATGTTGCAAGGAAAAGGGTGGTAAAAGCAATTTCTCCTCCAACAGCAGTCGGCCTCAACAACAACTCCCCCAACAACTGCCAGCCTCAACAATGCCTCCCCAATAGCCGCCGACGAAATTTAGTAAGGGACTTAAAAATCCCTTGACTTGCAGATAGGGGAGGAGATAAAAAGGAGGCTCTTGGTGAGAGAGGGGGAGGCTTCTTCTTCCTTTTCCCCTTGCGAGAATCATCTCCACCTTCCCAACCGTGGGGAGGAAGTGCACTGTGGATCCAAGCAAACACCAATGTTAAGGAATCGTAGATCGCATTTTTGATAGAAAAAAGCATCATAGTATAGTCGCAAAGTATGATCCAACAAAGATATTGATTTGTAAAAATAACGAGACTTGAGTCCCAGTCATTCATCTCTGGGAAGCGTTGTTTGCGCTTTTGAAATCGATCACTTTTTTTTTTACTACTCTACTTCGTTTAAAGATGCACACCAGTTTCTAATCTCCTAAGACTTCACCGCTCCTGTTATTAACTCGGATCACATGCGCATGCATCAAGTAAATCACAGAAGTGAATGTGTGAGTTTCTGTGCACATGATTCTAGTGAGGTGGTGACTAGTTATGAAGAAAGCATCTTTTGTCAGATTTTCAATATCCTCAGGAAACGAAATGCTGGTGCGTAATATATAGACAGTTAAAGAGCAGGCACTTAAATCATGCAAATACGATAATTGTTAAGCTTGCAGTGATTTCAAACACATAAAGAGACATATATATATATATGTAAATGCAATTTCATTCATTCATAGGACAGTTGTTACACAAGGAAATCTAGAGGAAAGCTTATACATAAATGCTTGAAAATTCAACCTAGCTACCAGAAAATAATTGCATACAAGAATCAACGGGGCGATTTTGCATGCATCATTGGGGGAGAAGTAAGACTATATTACTAAGCAGTAAATAAAAGCAGTAAATATACGAAGAGCTAAGTTACTAATCTAGCAGAAGGAACGGCATTCGGAGGTGGTCTCCGATGGCCTTTGAGTGGTTGAGAGAAGGAGGGACAGCCAATGGAGCATAGGTTCGCCCTTGGAGAGAGGATGGGGGGGCTGATCCAGCTTCCTGGAATGGAGATGGTGGCCTCCATGGTGGTGCTCAACTCGTGGAGGTGGAGTGGAGATGGAAGTGGCTAGCCTAAGTGGAATGAATGCCAAGGAAGTGAATGGGGGTCTTTGGCTGCCCATTAGGTGTTTTTTATAGACCCAATGGCTTCTCTCTAGAGAGGTGTAGAACTCTCTAGAGAGAGTCCAAGAGTGGCCGGCCACATGTGGGTGGATGTGGTCTTTGAGATCCAGGAAATGTGGATCTCAATTTGAATTCCTCTTGGTTGCTAAATTTGGCAACCAAGAGGTGGCGCCATCTCAAGAGGTCTCTAGAGAATTCTAGAGAAGTGTGTGTGCGTGTATAGGTGTGTGTGTGTGTGTGTGGTCGTGCTCTATGTGGTAAGGTGGCTTATGTTATGTCCTAAGGGGTTTAGGTAGGTGTAGGTCTTGAATTAGGGTTACGAACCCTAATTGGTAGAGGGAAAATGCAATTAAACTTAACCTAAGTTTAATTGAATGAGTGTGAACATAATTAAGAGTAGAATAACTCAATTAGGTTGGGTTTAGGTCAATTGGACACACACCAAGTCCAATTAAACTTGTGTGAGATTTGAGCTCAATTGGACTCAATGAGTCCGATTGACTTAGGTGAAGGTAATTGACTTGATCTAAGTCAATTGGGTTTGGTGAGGACCTAATTAGGTCCTTTGGTAGGTCTAGAGTTGATGTACTAGGGTTAGGATGCCTTAATTTAGGTTCCCATGGGGTTGGGATTAGGTCAAGGGGGCTAGAGATCCAAGACCAAGACTTGAATCGCAAAACAGGGACAAGAGACCAGAATCAGACGTCCAATAATAGGATCAAACGACTTATACTCCAAAATCAGAACTCTAGACTTCAGTTCTGGACGTCCAATTTGAGTCAGGGGGAAATCTGGGTTCTGTTTTGGGTATTCTGCAGAAATTGAACGTCTGACAAATTGTATGGACATCCAATAACACTGCAGAAGTGGATTTGAGGTGTGCGGGAGATGGCTAAGGGTCCTGGACGTCCTATTACTTATCTCGACATCCAGATAAGGGTTGGAACTAGGGTATTTGGGCTTCCTAGGGTGTTGTGACCTAATCTAAGGGTGGCTAAGGCTTGGGGAAGTCTATAGGCTATCCTAAGACTAGGATGGACCTAAGCTCTTCACATTTTACTACTTTATTCCTACTTAATAGCATAGAAAACTTTAACTCCCTTACATTATTATTCCTACATCTAAACTATGCCTTCTGCTCCAGCTCTACTACAACTCCCGTTATTTCACATCTAGCTTCAGATCCTTCTCCATATCTGCTTATTGCCTGCAATCGACATAATGCACTTAATCAGCACATTATAACATTATTTTATGCATAGCTAAAGTAAAGTAGTAAAGATGCAGATAATGCATATGCATGCGTGAATAACCCTAACTTATGCTAAGTCCAAGCTTAATCTATGTCAATTAAGACCTATGATTGCTGCGCAATCATAACCCTATGCCTAAATCTTGCTAGTCCCTAGCAAATGCAAGACAAAATTATTTACAGCAAGGGTCCTTAAGGGACTGATTATTTTATCAAGTGTATGCATAGAGATTTTTCTCCTTTTTGTTTTCATTCTATGCTCTAGAAATCCGGACAATCGTGAAAGTGTATCCATGTAGCTTTTGCAATGGATTCGAGTGAAAACTAATACACCTCTAAAGCCTGTACTTGACCCCTAGTAAAAAATTCTAGCAGGATAGGTGGACTTCTTCCCTCGGGGTGTTCAAGATATTCTATGAATTCCACCTCAGCTTTAGGCTTAGGTAGAGAATCTCTGAGAGAAAAGATTATATATTTAGTGGCTCACTCTCACATGGTGCTACATAGAGACTAGTGCTATAGAATCCAGATTCCTGGATTACTAACTAACTCAACTCAGAGAAAGATGAGAAAACTATGATCTCTTTGATTCCTTTGTATTCGTTCTCTCTTACTCTTTTTCTTTTCCTTTTCTTTTCTTTTGTAGAGCTCACAACTTCACCAGATTCACGTATATGACCTGTATTTGGTGGTCTCACTAGGCATTAATACTTTAATTGAGTTCTCATAACCCTAACACTAAGTTGGAATTCCTCAACCAGTATTTGGGCGGTCAAAAACACAACAAAAATAGGTTAAGGCCATATTTAGTGGGGCTCAATTTTATTTGGTGGTATTGCCTCGATGAAATAAACACTAAATATTCATTCTTTTCTCCTTTTTTCTTCTTTTTTTTTTTATATATAACATCACACAACTAGCATACATCCATGAACTTTATTGTGGAGGCATTATTAGGGATTGGTGATACTCAAGAGACATTAGGTGGCATATTTGGTGGAAGTGCCTACTCACGGCATCGGGAATGACGGATAGGATGATGTATTTCTGACCTTGACATCAATACCCTCCTTCAGCAGAGGATTCCGTAGAGAATGATTGTAACCATCCACCTTAGCCCTAGTTTTATGAAAACACGCTCTCCGTGTATTTGCCTTATTCGGTGGCTCTCAAAATTTTGCACAAAAATGTATATGCAAGAACCGAAAGTGAAAACTATGTCTAATCTCAGAGTACCATCACCTAATTATCTAGGATTCCAGATTCCTTACACTAATCTTAGAGCACCAGTACACTCTACTCTCATCTCACACTGTTTGGTGGATTTTTGGAAGAAAATCTGCCTAACTCCCAAAACACTGTCCAGGGGTTCAGGAAAAGAAGCACTGCTTCTTCTCGACAGACTGAAGACATTTATCAGCCTTCACCATGAATCCATTGCAAATTCTACGAGTGTGTGAAGAGTTGTACTGGATTCCAGATTACAGGAATCAACTAAAGGATAAAATCCCTAATGCATTCTCTTAATAAAATAATCTTATTCAATAATGCAATACGTATATATGCTATAGACATGTAACCTCGCATAATTTGTACTTCATGAATTTCCTGTATCGGGTTACAATCAGCTTGACCCTAAATTTAGAACAAAAGGTGAGTGGGCGAGTCAGAAGTGGCTGTTGCGAACGATTTCTAGCTCCAATACGAGCATTGGAGGTGGAGTCGGTTGTTCTTTTATTTAGGGTCCTAAAGTACGTTTTACATGCAGCTCCGAGGTTTTCCTAAGTGTTTGGCATAAAAATTTTTCAGTTTTGTTGTATCTACCCCCCCATGCCTAAGTTCTTGCATGTCCTCATGCATGAAAAAAGAAAATAAATCTGGCAGAGGATGAGTGGGTAGAAGTCACCTGTAATTGCTCCTGAAATTCTATTTGGCTCTGGCCAACCTGTTAGCATGCAATATACAAAAAGGAAATATGCTAAAATAAAAATATGCTATGTACAATTGATGGTGGAATGTGGAGTGAATGGTATCTATATGTGTTGAGTTTAACGCCTCCAGCTTGGCGAAAACTCAATTAGACACCCTCACTAAGATGAACAATCTCGTTAGGTGGAGGAGATTCCTAGGCCAAAAATGGCTTGAGGCGCTGGCCATTTACCGTGAATATATGCCCAGATTTCAAGTCCTTGATCTGGACTACCCCGTTAGGATATGGTTGCATCACAACATATGGGCCAGTCCACTTGGACTTAAGCTTCCCCGCAAACAGTTTCAGCCGTGAATCAAACAGCCAGACTCACTGGTTGGGCGTGAATACTTTCCTCCGGATGTGGCGATCATGAAAGGCCATGTTCTTGTCCTTGTATATTAGTTCATTCTCATAGGCCTCCCATCGGATTTCTTCAAATTTGCTGAGCTGGAGTTTCTATTCTTGACCTCCTACATCGAGGTCAAGGTTGCATTTTCGCACTGCCCAAAAGGTGCGGTGTTCCAGCTCTACAGGAAGGTGATAGGCCTTGCCATATACCATGCGATATGGTGACATTCCGAGTGGGGCCTTGTATGCGGTCTGATATGCCCAAAGTGCATCGATTAATTTTTTGGACCAATCCTTCCTGTCTGGTCTAACCATCTTCCGGAGAATCAGCTTGATTTGACGGTTAGACACTTCAGCCAGCCCATTGGTCTGTGGGTGATACGGAGTGGCTATGCGGTGATGTACCCTGTATTTCTTTAATAACGACCTAAAATGGGCGTGGATGAAATGGGTTCTCCTGTCGCTAATCAGACTGCGGGGTATTCCGAATCTCGCGAAAATATTTTGCTGTACGAAAGAAATGATGGTCTTGTGGTCAGCCTGTCTCGCCGGGATGGCCTCGACCCACTTTGAGACATAATCAATGGCTAGTAATATGTACTCGAAGCCATGTGAGTTCAGAAAAGGGCCCATAAAATCGATGCCCCAGACATCGAACACTTCTACGACCATGATGGTTTGGAGTGGCATCCTGTCTCTCCTAGTCACAGAATCGACCGACTGACATCGTTTGCAGTGTTGGGCGTAATCGTATCTCTGAAGACGGTTGGCCAGAAAAATCCCGACTGCAAAATTTTTGCAGCGGTTTTCCATCCTAAGAAAGGGCCACCACACACACTATTGTGGCAGAAAGATAACACACTGGGGATCTCAGTGTCTGGGATACACTAGCGAATAATCTGATCTGCTCTAATGCGGAAGAGCAGTGGGTCATCCCAGAGGTAGTATTTGGCCTTTGCAATGAATTTGAGTTTCTGGTCCTTGGATAGGTTCGTGGGAATTTTGCCTACGTCAAGGTAGTTTGCGAAATCCGCATACCAGGGGAACTCAACAGAATGAATTGCCAAAAGAGATTCATTCGAAAATTATTTGTGGATAGGCAGGGAATAAGGAATGTGGTCTGGGTCCAATCTGGTTAGGTGATCCACCACAACATTTTGTTTTCCAGCTTTGTCGCGGATCTCGATATCAAATTCCTACAATAGAAGGATCCATCTAATGAGTCATGGTTTGGCATCCTTCTTTGCCAACAAATGCCGAAGGGTGGGGTGGTCAGTGAAGATGATGACCTTGGACCCTAATAAATATGATCTGAATTTCTCCAACCTGAATACTACCACTAGCAATTCTTTTTCGGTGACAGTGTAATTGCGCTGAGCCTCATTCAGCGTCTTGCTAGCATAGTATATGATAAAGGATTGTTTCTCCCGACAATGGCCTAAAACAGCACTGACGGCAAAATCAGAAGCGTCGCACATCATTTCGAAATCAAGCGACCAGTTGGGTGGTTGGAGAATCAGGGAGTTGGAAACAGTGCTTCGTAAAGTTTCGAAGGCACTGAGACACGAGGTATCAAATTCAAATCGGACATCGGTAACCAGGAGATTCGTCAAAGGCCACACAATTTTTGAGAAATCATGTATAAATCTCCGATAGAAGTCGACGTGGCCGAAGAATGATCTGATCTGCTTGACCGAGCTAGGTGGCGGTAAGTGGGAGATAATCTCTGATTTATCCTAGTCGACCTCGAGTCCATTTTTGAAGATCCTGTGCCTTAGTACTATGCCATCCCTGAACATGAAATGCCTTTTCTCCTAGGATAGTACTAGGTTTACCTCAATACACCGTTTTAGGATCTTGGTGAGGTTATCAAGACAAGGCGTGAAATCATCTCCGAAAATAGAGAAATCATCCATGAATACCTCCACATAATCCCCAATCATGTCAGAGAAGATAGCCATCATACAACACTAAAATGTCGATGGTGCGTTGCAGAGGCCAAAGGGCATCCGCCTGAAGGCGAATGTTCCAAAGGGGCATGTGAATGTGGTCTTGTCCTGATCTTCCAGGCTAATTGCTACCTGATTATACCCGGAGCATCCATCTAGAAAGCAGAAGAAACTGCATCCGGCTAACAGTTCCAAGATCTTATCAATGAACGGCAAAGGAAAGTGATCCTTCTGGGTAGCCGTGTTCAGTTTCCTGTAGTCAATGCAGACCCACCAAGATGTCGTAGTGCGGGTCAGGATGGATTCACCCTTGTCATTTTTCATGATGGTAAGTCCTGCTTTCTTGGGTGCTATCTGAATTGGACTCACCCACTGGCTGTCTGAGATTGGATATACAATGCCTGCATCCAGCCATTTGATGATCTCCTTCTTAACAACCTCTAGCATATTCGGGTTTAGCCGTCTTTGAGGTTGCCTTGAAGGTTTCACCCCCTCATTCGTGTTAATGTGATGAGTGCAATACGAGGGGCGAATACCACGAAGATCAGTAATACTCGACCCGATAGCAGCCCTATGGTCTTGAAGTGTAGAAATCAATTGATGCTCCTGTTCTTGGGTTAAGTGGGCATTGATAATGACTGGATATGTCTCACTTTTGCCCAAGAACACGTACTTGAGTGAGTCAGGCAAGGCCTTCAATTCAATCACGGGTGGGTTAGAATCAGAACTGAGAGTGGGAGGAGCAGAATCGAGGGTGGCAATCAGCTGATCCATGCGCACGTGAATTCTCACTGAGTTGCTCCCTATGAAATTGATTATGACTACGTTAACGGGAAACCCATTAGCTGTAGTCACGTCTTCTTGTAATAACAGGAACGATTCAGTAATATATGGATCAAGATAGCTGGATTCGGGGGTGCTGTGGCCAAAAGCACACCCAAAACAGTCAGATCCTCGGGGAGACATGTGTAATGCAGTGGTTTTGGTTTCATGTGGATCGAGGTCTGAGAACCCTGATAGTGTAGACGAATGATACATTGGGTTGTCACAAAGGAGCCCAATATTACCACAGTAAGCCGAATCTTTGTCTTCACCATGCTCCTCTATTTGATCATAGTCGATGTTCCTTGCTGCACTGAATATGTCTAATCGAACTCGTTCATTGCCAAGGGCAATCTCCATACACCCGGATGCACAATCGATGTTCTCTCGAGCTGTCGCCAGAAATGGGCGACCCAAAATAATTGATGCATCTCGGAGATTAGGAGGAACTTCCATATCGAGAACGAAAAAATCTGTGGGAAAGTAGAACCCACGAACTTTCACGATCATGTTCTGAACCACCCCCATCAGTGTTTTGACTGATTTGTCAGCCAGTTGAATCGTAACCGAGGTGGGTTTCAACTCCCCAAATCGAAATCGATCAAATACTGTGGTGGGAGTTAAGTTGATGGACGAACCCAAGTCTAAAAGGGCCCGATCAAATGGAGAATCCTGCAAAAAGAAAGATATGAGTGGGGTACCAGGGTCTTTCTTTTTAGGCAGCAAGTCAGCTAGAATCACGGTGCCAGCCTCTTTCGACAATATCGTTGTCGTCCAATTCTCGATTGTTGCATCGGGGTACAGTAGTCCTTGAAGAACCTAGCGACAGCGGAAATGTGATTGATTGCCTCGAGGAGGGGGACCTGAATATGTACTTCCTTAAACATCGATTTCAAGTCCTCAAAATTGTACGTGTCCTTTTTCCATACTACATTTCAAGTCAGAGCCTCAAGAAAAGGGACAAGAATCTCAGGGGTAATTGGCCTCTTACCCTTATCTACCGCAGGTGGCTTCGGAGATGATGAAGAGGGAGAATTCGCCTACGGCGAGGGGTGGGAAAAATAAGAACCTGCCTACATAGGTGATGGGTCAATTGTCTTCCTTCCACTCTGCAATGAAACAGCGTGTGCATCGGCTTGCTATCCATGAGATGGTGGGGGAGCGGATGGGGCAGAATACGTAGGATTCTGCAAAGGCGGCTGGCCTTACGTGTAACCAGGAGGTGCAGGAGGCACCAGTAGTATGGCGTGTGCCTGTCCCTGCGGCGCCTGAAACCTAGGCGGGGTGCCCTGGTTCTGCACATATCGAGGATTTGGGATGGGTTTGGAGGTGATAAACGCAAGTTTATCATCATTTTTATGCATTAAAACAAACCTAGCTCTTAGGATTTTACTCTGCAAACGGATTTTTAGGTCGCATTTAGGCATAAATTAGGTTAGGCATACATTGCATTTTTGTTATCCATTTGATATGTTTTTGTGAGTGTTAGGGATGAACAGATATATATAGATCAGTAAATCCCAAGCACTCAAGAAGGCAAATGATGAATGAGAAGCTTAGACTAGCTGTAACTCAGCTTGGTCCAGCTCACCACAGTTGGAACCGAGCTTACTTGAACTAGGGTTAGCTCATCCCAGCTCCATTCAGCTAATCTCAGCTGAATGGCAGCTCAAGAGAGTTCATCTCAGCTCACCCTAGCTCAAGTTAGCTCAGATCTAGCTCAACTTAGCCGAGTCTAGCTCATCTTAACTCTCACTAGTCCATAAGGAGCTCTAGCTAGCTCAGCTGAGTTGACGGGAGTTCATCCTAGCTTAGATCCAACTACATCCAGCTCCATTCAACTCCAACCAGCTGAAGAAGAACTCATCCCAGCTCAGGAAACTCAAGTACAGCTCCCGGGTTCTCAGCTTAGCTCAACTCAGTTTGGCTAAGTTACCTTAGCTACCTCAACCAGCTTGATCCAACCCAGGAGCACCAGACCTAGCTCACCTCAGCTCATTATGGTAGAAGCTAGCTCACTTTAGCTTGGCTTAGCAGCCAGTAAAGAACTAGCAAGCTAAGCCAGCTAGAGTAGCTCCATGCCAGCCTCTTCAACAGCAGCCAACTCCAGTTTCAGCTCCAGACTTCTCCTCCTCAGCTCCTCCCTCCAAACCCTAGCTCCAACACCTCCTTCTCTACTCCTCCTTTAGCTAAGCTAGCTTAGCTTAGCTTAGCTTAGCTATGCTCCAACTTCCTTGGCTTGTACCACCCAAAAACCGTACCTAACAACTCCACCTACTAGCTCCACCTACTTGGCGCCAACCTATCCTACTCACCACCTCCAAAAGACACCTAAAAGTGGTGCCAAAACCACCCTAACCACCCCCTTGATGGCGCCACTTTTCTAACCCAGGTAATATCCTTCTATGCAATGAGGACATTGCAAATTTTAGGCATGGGGGGGTGTACTTGGGGATATACATAACATAATTGCATACATTTGTACATATATAAAAAAAAAGAAAAAAAAAAAAGGGTTTTGAGCTTAACTGGCTAGATCTTGCAGTCTTAAGCAAATCAGAACTCTAGGGTAGACTAAGTTAATTCTAGGGTCAAACTTTAGAAGCTAAATGAGCTACTAGTGTTAGACCTTTAGGGTCCTTTGTGGACTTAAAAACTTATGTAGGAGTTAAGTTGCGGACCATTCCTCAAGAGGTTGAGGAAGGGAAGCTAGGGTTTGAGTTAGAAGGTGGGGTAGTACCTGGAGTCTTATTCTACCTTTTGGTTTACGGGTCCTTGTAACCCAGGCATCCAAATTTCACACACTTGGTCTGGTAATCAACTTAATTTCTGTCTTTCTGAAAAGAGATTTGGTTATCTTAGTTTTGACTTAAGAGAGGCTTGAAAACACATTTTGATTGGAAGAGTTCCCGCCGTAGGAGAGGTGGAGTATATACTCACCTTGAGGATGTGATGATAACATATTACCTCATCGGCACTTGTCTCTTAGGATATCCATCCTACTGGGGGCATGTAAGTGCATTGCGCGGTTCAGGTACCATGGGCGGCCCTATCTCGAAGTGCCGATTGCCATAGGCCTGAATTCTCTTAAGAAATCCATGGGCGATACTATCTCGAAGTGTCGATTGCCAGGAGTTCTTGGGGTCGTTATGGGTGGTGCTATCTCGAAGCATCGAAAGCCAGGCACCCTTCGAGGTATGGTAATGGGGACAATGAATCCGACACAGATTGTGTTGATAGCTGATCTGAGGTTAGACTTAGAAGAATCAAAAAAAAAAAAGTATATATATATATAAAAAAAAAACCTTTAACTCAAATAACTCAGACCAATACACAGGCACAGATGCTTTAATCTCAGGGATCAATAAACTTTAGGGTAGAGTCAGAAATCAGGGAAACTTGTGCCTGCAACTTGTCTCTAGCCGACCTAGTCTGTAACTTAGCAACTACTTAGGAACCTTGGGTCTAGTGCCTGAACTTAATATGCTTCTGAAGGAAGACTAAGTGAGTTGACTAGTCTACTTAGAGTGCTAGGTTTCGCTTAATTTTGCTAGGGACTAGCAAAAATTAGGCATGGGGGTATTTGATTAGCTCATAGGTGTGGGCTATTTAAGTATTTAAGTGCCTACACATTAGGTTAATTCTAACATTTATTTAGTATAAATTAGGATGTAAATAGATTAATTTATAGTTTTAATCTAATTACATAATCCATACACTGCATTCATATCTTAAGTGCATTTAGAATTAGCTTAGAATAGCATTCATCTAATTAGATAACCAATTAGGTACATTGTTTTCATTAACATAGTAGTTGAGGGTCTGTACATAAATAACCCTAATATTTTAACATTGCTTTCTTTATTCTTCCCCTTTCAGAACGGCTAGCTGCCGCTCCAACGCCCGGCTGCTGCAGTGAAGAAGCCATTCAAGGGGGAGCGGATGTGGTGGATCTGGTCGGGCTGCTGATTTCAAACTTGTGCAGGCCACTACAAGAGGAGGGAGGCAGCCGAGCTCAGGAGGCCTCCGCCACCGACCAACCACTGTGCAGAGAGAACCTCTCTCTTCCACTCCGCACTGCCGGCCTCTACTGTGGCGATGAGTCTCCATCACCGTGGGCGTGTGGTGTGACAGGCCACACCGCCATCCGGAGCTCGCCTCATCACCGTGAGCACCTTAGCATGCACCCTCCTCGCCGTCATCGCCGACCACCATCACCGAGCTACTGATTTAGCCACCCTCTCAATAACTTAAGACGTCTGAAGTTACCCGCTCACCTCCACCCACTCGCCTGCGTACCCATCTGAAGTCCACCCGCAACCGCTCTCCACGCAGCGCCCTCTTCCCGCACCTACAGAGTCGCCCGCAGCATCCTCCAACAACGCCTGCAGATCAGCCCATGCCACCTTCCCCGCGCCCATCAGCCTGTAGCACACCCGCGCCCACCATCAGCCTTCGCCAACCGCGCACGCCCTCCTCAGCCCGCCGCGCTCTCCTCCAGCGCTTGCAGAACCGCACACAGCTGCAGAACGCCAACCACTCTTCCCGTGAGCCCGCCACCTGCAGCAGCCACGCCCGCGCCTGCAGCTTGCACACCCGCTCCCGCTCCTGCAGCACCCTCCGCCCGCACTTGCAGAACTGCCTGCAACGCCCTCTTCCACGCGCCTGCAATCCAGCGCTCACCACGCCTGAGCTCCCGTGCCCACGCCAGCTGCAGCAGCGCCCACGCCAGCAGCAACAGCCACCCCCGCAGCAGCAACGCGCGAGCAGATCTCACGCCAACAGCCGCGCAAGGTCACCGGCTGCAGCACCTCCGCCGGAGCTCGTCCAGCCACCTCCGGCCGCTGCGCGACTCGCCGCCACCACCGATTTGAAGCTCTTGGCCCAAGGGACCTCCTTCGAGCTTCCCGCGCCCGGTCATCGGCTCCTCGTCGCGCAAGACAACGGGGAAAAATTCCCCTGTTTTGCTACAGGAAACCTTCAATTAAAATTTACATTTTCTGCCATTGCCAAATTTTAATCATATTTTATTGACTCTACATTGCGGAAAATATCCTATAGTTTCTCATAATTGCCATTTCAGCATTGTTTCTTGCTTAAACCTTAATCTAAAGGCAATCTTGGCTTGGTTCTTGTCCAAATTGACTACGAACAAAGATTTTTAAGTCACGCAAATTTTAATACGTTATTGCCTCCCTGTGGATGCGACCCGCTCCTCTGCGAGTGGTTATTTCTTGTTAAAAATTGATTAGTAGATTTTTCCACCACATTAAACTACAAACGACTTAAAAGCGAAAGATCGACCAGTCAAATGGCGCCGTTGCCGAGGAGGCAACAGACGTAATAATTTTGCCTAATTTTATTTTGATTATTTGTCAATTGCATAGAGATTTGACCATTCATTATTTTCTTTTTCGGGCAAGAATCAGCCAGTGTGAGAGGCGACCCTTGACGTCGCCAGACGAGAATTGGGCGAGCCATTTTTAAACGGAGGAGAAGGATGAGGACGCGACGGACACCATTTAGTCATTAGTTTAATTAGAATAGAATTAAGATTGTAGACTTAATTTTTCATTACAGTTAGTTTGAAACCCTTGTTCTGGGGCAAATTTTGAGGGGTTTGTTCCCCGATTTTGTTTTGGACCCGTGTTGGGTAATTTTTGGGAGCCTGTTCCATTTTCTTTAGATTTAGGTTTATTTTTTTTATTATTTCTTTTATTTGCTTGTGCATAAGTAGTACTAAAAAAAAATAGAAAAAGAAGAAAATGAGCTGCCTGCTAGAAGCTGCCTGCCCTAGGACGAACCATTTAGGTCTGTATGAGCAGCCTCTAGATTTGCTTTTCTGCATTGCGTGCAGTTTTGCATCGAAGATCGCTGGAGGCAAGGTACGCATTCTCTTACTTTGCATCCTATTTTTGATCACGCAATGCATTTGGGATTTAATGCGAAGACCACCAAATCTATACTGAATAAATCTAACAAGTGGTCACATTTTTTTAGAAAAAGGACTAATTCAAGGAAGGATATTTTA
Source organism: Thalassia testudinum (assembly GCA_037157565.1). Taxonomy (NCBI): domain Eukaryota; kingdom Viridiplantae; phylum Streptophyta; class Magnoliopsida; order Alismatales; family Hydrocharitaceae; genus Thalassia; species Thalassia testudinum. The sequence goes on from JAZHRO010000055.1 coordinate 48,331,160, forward strand.
AAAACCAAGGAATTGATTTTCAAACTTGGCGTGCGATTCAAAGTTCAAAATCTTTTACGGTGTATGCACACTTATTTCCCTTGCACCACGGCACGCTTCTAGACACTCCTTAGGTTTGGAAATACTAGGACAAGAGCCCTCCTTTCGTTGGATTCTGAAGTGTTCGGAACTTGAGATCAAAGGTTTCGTAAATCAAAGAGGGGGATACCCTGTCACGGATTTCTGGGGGTAGTTGAGGAGCACCGCGAAAGCACAGCTTCAAAGGAAGGCTTAGGCCTACTTGCATCGCTCAATCTTCCGTCTTTGGATTTACTTGACCATTTGAGATTTAGGGAAGAACACCTAAGCTCCAACTAGGTCTTCTTAGGCGAACCGTAGGTTGGCAATAGGCGCGTAAATTGACTGAACAAATTGTATTGTCACCTGCAATCTGACTTAAAATCAAAAGCCTAAATTGGGAAAGACCTAAAAGGTCCTTTTTGAATTGTGTCTTGCTTGGGGAATTCTGATTGAAGTGTGAGTTAGAATGGACCACATTGATTTTTATCCTTTCACATCTTGCCCACACCCTCACCCCCACTCTGCATCCTTCGATCCCAGATGCCGAGATGGTCCATTCCTTGATGGACATAATGACAATCATTGGGATCCGTTTTACTCCTATTATAGGAGTATTGGCCTAGTTAAGCCCCAAATTAGTGAGCAGAACTCAGGAGCGGGATTTGCTTTGCCCAATATCCCACATACCAAAGAAATACCCAACCCACCCACCCTAAAAACTTATAATGGTTGGACAAACACTCCTGGGTACTATAACCCTGAGCCTGACTTCTCTTATGATAGAAATGACCTCTCCTCTTTGAAGATGGAAATACAGAAAATGCAAAATGAAATGAGTGAATTGTTAGGAGAATCTTTGAGAGTAGGCCAACAAGAAAGAGATGAAATTAGCCACCCAATTTACCCCATTGAGGATGACGTACACCCCTCTACAATAGATGCATCTCCCGTGGAAGAGCTACACTTTAAGTTGGAGGGAAATTCTAGGGAGAATAGCTACTTTTCAAGGATCGATTTTGAAACCTCCCCATTAGATAACAATTCCTTGAGTGATCTACACTTTAGGTGGGAGGAAAATACACATGACAGTAGCTATGCATTGGATGAAGAAAGGTGGCAACCCGAGGAAGATGATGATAAGGTTGAGTATCCACCAGAATTATATTGGAGTCAAAAGAAGGGAATGATGGTACCATTGGAAGACCTCGACCCAGATGATAGTATTTTCGTGACATTTGATGAAGTGGGTCAAAGTCAAGTTGTTAATCCTACCCTCCCTTCTGATCACGATATGGAACTCAAACCCACCCTTAGGGAACCTAACCATAAAGAAATTGACCTATCTGAGGAGTCTGATGTTACCAGTGTAAACCATTTACCTCAGATAGAGCACCCTAGGGGATCTGCTGAGATATTAAATGGTTCTAGACCTCGGGTACATGATGAATTGTGTGATGAGGAGGAGGACGAATTATATGAGGAACCTACATTCAAGATTTGGAGTGACACTAAGGGTGATTATGTCTTATTTGAAGAGTTAGCCCCTGAGGATGTCACAAATTTGACCAAATTAGGTTTCCTTAGCACACCCATTGATGATATTTCTCCTCATGATAAAATGATGGAAAATTTGGAAGCAATTTCTAAGATTTATGTGGATTCACATATAGACTCCGGGGAAGATTTGAGTAAAGAACAAAAACCCGGGGATGACATTGATAGGATAATCCCTAGATCTGTTGCTTCCAACCTGCCTTCATTCACTTCGAAGTCACCCTCTGATTCGCTTATATCTGAAAGCGAAATTATGACTCCTGATGAAGAGCAGGAAGATCCACGTGATGGTGCAAGGAATGCTAGGGATGAAATTGAGGATTTAGAAAGAGTGTTTGGGATGGACACCAAGCTGATTAAACCCAACCTAGATCTTATGGCCATCCCACAACCTCGTAACTTGGACACCCTAGACGATCCTTGCCTTAGAGAATTGCTCATTTTTGTTCTGACTAAGGGGCTTAATAGACCAATATTTTCTGTAATGGAGTATCGGGTATGGATTGATGATTTCTTTAGTCAGTCCATTACCCTGGGGGTTTATCTCTATACCATTCCTTCCCCATACCTTTCGAAGGATCCATATTATCCTCCCCCTACCCCTTTGGAGGTTGTTTTACCTGTTTATCCTTTAGAACCTCTTCTGGTGACCTGGGAAGATTTCATTCCAATTTTAGTTGGGCGAGCATTTGCTATCGGGATTCATCATCAGCTCGCCAACATCCTAGGTTACTTATTTTCTAGGCCAACATTGCTTTGCTCATTTTTAGGGCCTATTTCTGCAATTCTTGAACCTAATTTACAGGTTCTTTGGCTATTCAGCCCAGCTCTAACCCAGGTAATATCCTTCTATGCAATGAGGACATTGCAAATTTTAGGCATGGGGGGGTGTACTTGGGGATATACATAACATAATTGCATATATTTGTACATATATATAAAAAAAAAAAAAACTGTTTTGAGCTTAACTGGCTAGATCTTGCAGTCTTAAGCAAATCAGAACTCTAGGGTAGACTAAGTTAATTCTAGGGTCAAACTTTAGAAGCTAAATGAGCTACTAGTGTTAGACCTTTAGGGTCCTTTGTGGACTTAAAAACTTATGTGGGAGTTAACTTGCGGACCATTCCTCAAGAGGTTGAGGAATGGAAGCTAGGGTTTGAGTTAGAAGGTGGGGTAGTACCTGGAGTCTTATTCTACCTTTTGGTTTACGGGTCCTTGTAACCCAGGCATCCAAATTTCACACACTTGGTCTGGTAATCAACTTAATTTCTGTCTTTCTGAAAAGAGATTTGGTTATCTTAGTTTTGACTTAAGAGAGGCTTGAAAACACATTTTGATTGGAAGAGTTCCCGCCGTAGGAGAGGTGGAGTATATACTCACCTTGAGGATGCGATGATAACATATTACCTCATCGGCACTTGTCTCTTAGGATATCCATCCTACTGGGGGCATGTAAGTGCATTGCGCGGTTCAGGTACCATGGGCGGCCCTATCTCGAAGTGCCGATTGCCATAGGCCTGAATTCTCTTAAGAAATCCATGGGCGATACTATCTCGAAGTGTCGATTGCCAGGAGTTCTTGGGGTCGTTATGGGTGGTGCTATCTCGAAGCATCGAAAGCCAGGCACCCTTCGAGGTATGGTAATGGGGACAATGAATCCGACACAGATTGTGTTGATAGCTGATCTGAGGTTAGACTTAGAAGAATCAAAAAAAAAAAAGTATATATATATATAAAAAAAAAACCTTTAACTCAAATAACTCAGACCAATACACAGGCACAGATGCTTTAATCTCAGGGATCAATAAACTTTAGGGTAGAGTCAGAAATCAGGGAAACTTGTGCCTGCAACTTGTCTTCAGCCGACCTAGTCTGTAACTTAGCAACTACTTAGGAACCTTGTGTCTAGAGCCTGAACCTAATATGCTTCTGAAGGAAGACTAAGTGAGTTGACTAGTCTACTTAGAGTGCCAGGTTTCGCTTAATTTTGCTAGGGACTAGCAAAAATTAGGCATGGGGGCATTTGATTAGCCCATAGTTGTGGGCTATTTAAGTATTTAAGTGCCTACACATTACGTTAATTCTAACATTTATTTAGTATAAATTAGGATGTAAATAGATTAATTTATAGTTTTAATCTAATTACATAATCCATACATTGCATTCATATCTTAAGTGCATTTAGAATTAGCTTAGAATAGCATTCATCTAATTAGATAACCAATTAGGTAGATTGTTTTCATTAACATAGAAGTCGAGGGTCTGTACATAAATAACCCTAATATTTTAACATTATTTTCTTTATTCTTCTTCTTTCAGAACGGCTGGCTGCCACTCCAACGCCTGGCTGCTGCAGTGAAGAAGCCATTCAAGGGGCAGAGGATGTGGTGGATCTGGTCGGGCTGCTGATTTCAAACTTGTGCAGGCCACTAAAAAAGGAGGAGGGAGGCAGCCGAGCTCAGGAGGCCTCCGCCACCGACCCACCACTGTGCAGAGAGAACCTCTCTCTTCCACTCCACACTGCCGGCCTCTACTGTGGCGACGAGTCTCCATCACCGTGGGCGTGTGGTGTGATAGGCCACACCGCCATCCGGAGCTCGCCGCATCACCGTGAGCACCTTAGCGTGCATCCTCCTCGTCGTCATCGCCGACCACCATCACCGAGCTACTGATTCAGCCACCCTCTCAATAACTTAAGACGTCTGGGGAATTTCCTAGACGTCTGAAGTTACCCGCTCACCTCCACCCACTCGCTTGCGTACCCATCTGAAGTCCACCCGCAACCGCTCTCCACGCAGCGCCCTCATCCCGCACCTACAGAGTCGCCCGCAGCATCCTCCAACAACGCCTACAGATCAGCCCACGCCACCTTCCCCGCACCCATCAGCCTGCAGTACACCCGCGCCCACCATCAGCCTTCGCCAACCACGCACGCCCTCCTCATCCCGCCGCGCTCTCCTCCAGCGCTTGCAGAACCGCACGCAGCAGCAAAACGCCAACCACTCTTCCCGCGCACCCGCCACCACCAGCAGCCACGCCCACGCCTGCAGCTTGCACACCCGCTCCCACGCCTGCAGCACCCTCCGCCCGTGCTTGCAGAACCGCCTGCAGCGCCCTCTTCCCCGCGCCTACAATCCAGCGCTCACCACGCCTGAGCTCCCGTGCCCATGCCAGCCGCAGCAGCGCTTACGCCAGCAGCAGTAGCCACCCCCGCAGCAGCAACGCGCGAGCAGATCTCATGCCAACAGCCGCGCAAGGTCACCGGCTGCAGCACCTCCGCCGGAGCTCGCCCGGCCACCTCCGGCCGCCGCGCGACTCGCCGCCACCTCTGATTCGAAGCTCTTGGTCCAAGGGACCTCCTCCGAGCTTCCCGCGCCCGGTCATCGGCTCCTCGTCGCGCAAGACAACGGGGAAAAATTCCCCTGTTTTGCTACAGGAAACCTTCAATTAAAATTTACATTTTCTGCCATTGCCAAATTTTAATCATATTTTATTGACTCTGCATTGCGGAAAATATCCTATAGTTTCTCATAATTGCCATTTCAGCATTGTTTCTTGCTTAAACCTTAATCTAAAGGCAATCTTGGCTTGGTTCTTGTCCAAATTGACTACGAACAAACATTTTTAAGTGGCACGAATTTTAATACGTTATTGCCTCCCTATGGATACGACCCACTCCTCTGCGAGTGGTTATTTCTTGTTAAAAATTTATTAGTCGATTTTTGCACCATATTAAACTACAAACGACTTAAAAGCGAAAGATCAACCAGTTAGGGATATTCTATCCCCATGGTGCCTTCCCCTCTTCCCTTCTCTCTTGAGTCACGCCAGCCAAAGGAGAAGCCAAGCAAGGAAGATCTTTGTAGGAGTTCTTGAAGATGGTCCACGCCACCTTGGAGGAGCTTTTGAGGGTGGTGCACGCCCACCCCTTGGAGGAGAGCATTGAAGGTGGTAGCTTCCACCTTGGAGGAGCTCTCAAGAAAGGAGAAGAAGGAGGCCCTCTTTTCAAGCCAAGGAACAGCTAGGCTTCGAGCAAGAAGACTCCCTTCTTCACCAAATTTTGCAAGAGGATTAGTGTTTCTTTTAGTGCTTTTAAATTTGTTTAGTTCTAGTAGAAGCATTCCTCTACTTGTCCTTGATAAGAACACTAATTCTAGTTAATTAAATTGCCTTCTTCTAGCTTTTTATTGCAATTGTTACTTTTGGTTCTAGCACTTGTTTCACCTCTTCTTTCTAATTACTCTAGGCCTCCACTTGCCTAGAGTGAGCTTAGGAAGAAGATATATCTATCTTTTAAGTTTTAGTTAAGCAATTGTAGGTGTTGGTACTTTCCGTTATAATTCTCATTTTGCCCTTGTCTTTTCAGAACAAAAAAAATTACATGTTTAAAATACCAAAAAAAAAGTTGAGATCTATTTGTTAGCAAGAGGATTAATTTTGCAAACATTTGTTCTCCTTGGACGACCCTAGATACTTCCCCTATCTTGGATATAAATTTAAAAGCGAAAGTGGATTTGCGTGTTACAACGACGTTAAAAACCTGCTTTTACAAATCACACATATTTCGCTATCACTTTTTGGTGCCGTTGCCGGGGAGGCACAGCTTTGGTATTCTTTCTCCTCTTGTTTGAAGTAGATCTCATCCTCTTCTCTTTCTTCTCTTTCGTGTGTGTAGGAACTATTGTAGGAAGAAAGCGGGAATCTGGAAGCGAGAGCTCAAAGTTCCTTTTCTTCCCGCGAAGTTCTAGTTGGTTCCTCTTTCTGGTCCCATAATTAATTAAAACTACCAAAAACATATTAAACTTGGCTTTCAAGATCCCAAACAACTTGATTAAGTAGAGTGGTGCATTTTAAAATCCATTGTTTGCTTGAATGCTTCTTTAGCACCACTCCATTGCAAGTATTGGTGTTCTGTTTTTCGGGTCCAGATTTCTATTCGGACTTGAAAAATCGATTCCTAACACCGCAGGCCTCCTAAAATCATAAAATTTCATACAATGATTCCCAATTAAGTTAGCAACATCTTTTCCAAATTTTATATCAATTGGATTTTTATTTGTTTTTTAAAAATTTGTGGATTGTAGAGGGGTCACACCCTCTAATCTTCCTATTTTGCTACTGTCCACGAATTTTTACAATTTTTGTACTCATCCAATTTCTGTGAAATTTAGCTTGCTACAATCCTTGTGAAATCTTACAGATCAAATAAAATCAAAAAAATTTTCTGATGTCAGTGGTAATACTGAAAAGTTTGCAATACCCACGGGTATCATTTCTAGAGTTTGACACTAGTACAATTAAAAATTCAAAAAAATTATTAAACAAATTCCTAAAATCGTACAAAAATATTTTCTGGAATCCTTGTTTGATTTCACTCAAGGTAGTGGTGTTGGTTGCATTGATTGGACCACTATCTATTCAGAAAGCTTAAAAATAACTCATTGGTAGTTAAATTTCTGCCTTACGGATAATTGGCTTAGGGTTTCTTTCTTTCTTTTTAGAGACTCACATTAAAGGAAATTAACCATCACCAATACAACTTGTCTTTTCTTTGATTGTGGAGTTTCAAACTTATTTGAAAATTTAAAAAGAAAAACCCTAAAACACATTTAATTAAATCAAATCCTAAAAGATAAAAATATAAAAAAATTGTGTAACTTGATTTTCATTGGAGCCACTCAATTCCTACACACAAAAAAAAAAAAAATTGAAATAATAGGGCAACAACCCAATTAACGCCCTCCACATTCCGTGTGCACTGTAGTATCCTAGACCTAATTAAAACTTGTAACAACTTGACCCCTAAGGCTTCATCAACTTAGGCTTGCTATCTAGGTCTTAAGTTTTCTTTAGTTAGTACTAATTCTGTCATCTATAACTGGTGTTCTGGCTGAGGGGCCGTGTCAAAAGACCAGGCGGAGGTTTGTACAAGCACCTGGGGTTTTCCCTGGGAAACATTTGGTCCCAAACCTCCCCTTAAGCAACTTGGCTAGATTTGTTGACAGAACGGGTATTCACTATTGATTACTTATTTCCTACATAGACCAAGTCTTAGGTTTATTATTACGGAGTCGCATTTAAGTTAGGTCTAGTTTTGTTTGTTTGAATTGCACACTTTCTATCATCTCTTTCTCTTCTCCTCCCCTCCAATTCTTCCAAGTAGTGATGCACGTGCGACGGTCCCAAAAACCACACCTCGAGGGACCATCTGATTTCGCCCCCTGCAGTAGAAAATCATTGTTTTCTTCCCCCTCCTCTTCTAAAAAAATGGAAAACCCAGGAAGCTGTCGAAAAAATTCTGCTTCCACTTCTAACCTGTTAGCTGACTTTACCCTCCCTCACCTTCCTAACTTGGAGCAACCAGAAATACCAGCAGGGCCAGGTGGCCCTCCAATTATAACCCAAAATACAAATCCCTTTGCATTAATGGTCGACCATTTGGCTCGACTACAACAAAATCAAGAAGATCTAGCTAGGACTGTCACGAACCTAGCTAATCAAGGACAAAATCCACCACCCCTCCAATAGCCTGTCGTTCCTCTTCAGAATTTCTATGATCCTTCCAATTATGAGGAAAGACCTGGGCTGGTCATACCACAAGGGGATTTCAAGATCAAACCAGCCATCTAAACCTTATCAAGCATTTTCATGGTCTTCCAAGAGAGGACCCATTTTGTCATCTTGAGGAATTAACTGTCCTCGCTCAAACCACTCGTTCCCGTAATGTGCAGGAAGACGTGTGGTTAATGAGACTCTTTCCTCTCTCTCTTAAAGACAAAGCATCTCATTGGTTTAGAACGGTTGGGCGCCCTATTACCACCAGGTCCCAATTAAAAAGTGCTTTTCTTAAAAATTTTTTTCCGATCGGTCAAACGAATGCATTAAGAAGATCCATAACGACCTTTCAACAAAAAATTGGTGAACCCCTCCACAAAGCCTAGGAAAGATTTCAGGAACTTCTAAGAAGTTGTCCCCACCATGAAATTCCACAATGGCAGTTAATGCAAATCTTTTATCATGGATTAGAAGATCAATTGAAACGATTTGTGGAAGCCTCATGTGGGGGCAATTTTCTTAACAAAGACGTCGAAAGTGCCTATCTTCTTTTTGAAGAAATGAGTGAAAACTCATTTAACATGACTTCAATTGACACTTTTGGCAGATCACAAGACCCCAGGCACGGAGTCCATGAAATTGACTCCAAATCCACCTCTGTTCCAGTCACGTAAGATGATCTATATATGTCAGCTCAACGATTGGACCAGATGCAAATTCACCAAAAGAAAATGGAAGAAAAGATCATAAACAAACAAGTTCCACACTTCCACTCTCCACACACTAACCCCCTACACATTCTCCGAAGAGAAAATCTACGCAATATTCATGCCACATCTGCTAGCCAGCAATTTCTGGCTGATTTCCCGCAAGATTTGACTGGGAATTTTGATCAAAATATTTTTGATCCCACCTCGGAAAATATTTATGCTCTCCAAGAGCAATTTAGAAATCCCTCCAACTCTTCCAATCAAAACTGGAGGACTAACCTGAATCACTCCTGGAGAAACTCGAATCCGATTCCTTTTCCCAAACAAAACTATTTTGGGAATTATGGGCAACCTATGTATCAACCTGGACCATCCCAGGATGATATTAATAATCAAATCATGAAAACTCTACAAGGAATGCAGACTCAAATTATAGAAGTAACCCGCATGATTACCAACTTGCAACACTAAGTTAAGGTTACTCCTAATCATCGACCTATTGGGAATTTACCTTCCCAGCCCATGCCCAACCCAAATAATCAAAGGAATCAATACCAAGGTAGATATCCTAGTCAACCCATTCAGCCACCACCTCAGCATCCACCAGGTTTCAATAACAGCCAGGCCCCCCGTCCTCATCCTAGAAACAACCAGACTGCAAATGTAGTTACCTTGAGGAATGGAAACACCACTCACAATACCCTGCCTGTTAAAGAAACCCGCTCTAATGATGCACAGATTAACTCTTCCCCTCCTATTGTTCAGGAACCAATTCATGCAAAACAGGGCAACCCTGCCCCATTTGCACAAGCCCTCCACTCTTCAAAAAAGAAAAAGATGAAATCCGAGCCCACTGAGAAGGAATTAATGGATTTATTTGGGCAAGTAGAAATTAATATCCCTCTCCTAGATACCATTAAATATATCCCTGCCTATCCAAAATTCTTAAAAGATTTATGTACTCCAAAAAGGCAGCCCAGAAATTTAGGAAAGGTAATTCTTCCAGAGATAGTCAGCTCAGTTGTGCAAAGCCGACTACCTCTTAAGAGAAAAGATCTTGGCACCCCCTTAATCCAAGTTATCATTAATGATACCTCATTTGATCGTGCTTTGTTGGATCTTGGTGCCTCAATTAATCTTATCCCCACAATTGTTTTTGAGGAATTTAAGATCGGTGAATTGAAGCCTATTGAGGTTACTCTCCAATTAGCTAATCGATCTACGATTAAACGAAAGGAAATTGTTGAGGATGTTCTTATTCGGGTCAAAAATTGTCCATTCATAGTAGACTTTTTAGTCCTGGACATAGAGGTACCTGAAGCACTTAAGTTTGCCCCCATTATTCTTGGAAGACCATTCTTAGCCACCGCTTGCGCCAATATTGATTGTGATTCTGGAAAGATGAAGATCATGTGTGGCGGTGAATCTATAACCCTAGACATTTTTCAAGCTTCTAGGCAGTTCCAAGAAGCAGATTTCTTTGATGATTCAGATTCAGAAATAGAAAACATTGCGGAGGAAACTTTGCAGATTTCCCATTTAGGGTCTTGTTTTGCTGTCAATACGGTTCTTGAACAATCCACTTTTTCTCACCCTTCCACCCCAACCACATGTCTAGCTAACATTCTAGCTAACCCTTTCACTCTCACCTCACCTCTAACCCACAAAGCAGAAACTCTTTTGGAGCCGGGCTTGCAATTGGAATTAAAACCTTTTCCCGACTCCCTTAAATATGTCTTCCTGGGTCCTAATCAGACCCTACCCCTGATTATAAATTATGGACTTACCGGGGCACAAGAGCACAAACTCCTCTAGGTTTTGAGTAAATATCGAAAAGCTATTGGCTGGACCCTTTCTGATCTTAAGGGTATTCATCCGTCCTATTGTACGCATCGTATATATTTAGAGGACAACTCTCGCCCCTCCCGCCAACCACAATTGCACTTGAATCCTATTAAGCAGGAGGTGGTAAAAAAGGATATTATTAAGTGGCTGGATGCTGATATCATCTACCCCATTTCTGACAGCTCCTGGGTTAGTCCAACACAAGTTGTCCCTAAAAAGGTTGGACTAACAGTTGTCACTAATGATAATAGGGAAAATGTAGCCACTCGAACCGCTTCTTCTTGGTGCGTGTGTATCGATTACCAAAAATTAAACATCGCCACCAAGAAAGACCATTTCCCGCTCCCTTTTATTGATCAAATCTTGGAGCGGTTAGTCGGATGGGATTTTTACTATTTTCTAGATGGTTATTCCTGCTATAATCAGTTAGCGGTTCATCCTGAGGACAAGGACAAAGCAACTTTCACCTGCCCCTTCAGATACTTTGCTTTCCAAAGAATGCCCTTAGGTCTTTGCAACGCACCTGTGACTTTTCAAAGGTGCATGCTTGCAATTTTTTCAGACCTAGTAGGTGAATGTTTAGAAGTCTTTATGGATGACTTCTCTGTTTTTGGAGATTCTTTTGACCATTGTCTCAAAAATCTTGAAAGAACTCTCGAAAAGTGCATAGAAGTTAATCTGGTCCTCAGCTAGGAAAAAAGTCATTTCATGGTCCAAGAAGGTATTGTCTTAGGCCATGTTATTTCAAAACAAGGAATCGCGATAGATAAAGAAAAATAGATGCTATATCTAAGCTCCCACCGCCCACTACTATCAAACAGATCAGATCCTCTTTGGGTCATGTGGGTTTCTACTGTCGATTCATACAAAATTTTTCCCAATCTCCAAGCCCTTGAGTCAGCATCTCACTAAAGACCAGCCATTTGATTTTAATGATACAAGCCTGGAGAGTTTTTTGAGGTTGAAGAAAGAGGTTACTGAGGCACCAATATTGTAGGGACCTGATTGGAATAGTCCTTTTGAATTAATGACAGATGCCTCAGATTTTGCTGTTGGGGCCGTTCTAGGGCAAAGAATTGGCAAGAAGCCCGTTGTGATCTATTATGCTAGCAAAACCCTTGATGATGCACAACGGAATTACACAGTTACTGAAAAGGAACTTCTTGCCATTGTATTTGCCTTAGAAAAATTTAGATCTTATATGTTGGGGTCACATGTCACTGTTTATATTGACCACTCAGCAATTAAATATTTACTATTAAAGAAAGACTTGAAACCCTACCTTATCCATTGGATTCTGCTGCTCCAGGAATTTGACCAGGAAATCAAGGATAAGGCGGGATTGCACAATGTAGTGGCCGACCATCTTTCTCATCTTATGACGAATGACATAATGACCCCGCCAGATCAGTTCCTCGATGAAAGCATTTTAGCTGCTACAACCTTCCCTCGTTTTGTGCCCATCGCAAACTACTTAGCAACAGAACAAATCCCCGCTGATTGGCCAAAAACAAAATAGGATAAGTTCTTTGCTAATATTAAATATTATTTTTGGGAGGAGCCTGACCTTTTCCACATTTGTGCCGATCAGGTCATTCGACGATGTGTCTCCAATTCTGAAATCCATTATATCTTGACACATTGTCACTCAATGTCCTGTGGTGGGCATTTTTCGGGCAAGAAAACTGCAACTAAAATCCTTAATGCGGGATTTTATTAGCCCAGCTTGCACAAAGATGCTCATAACTTCATTCGGTCCTGTGTGCATTGCCAGAGCATCGGTAACATGACTCGGAAGGATATGATGCCCCTTAATCCTATTTTGGAGGTTGAAATTTTTGATGTTTGGGGCATCGACTTCATGGGACCGTTCATCAACTCTGGTGGGTATTTATATATATTTGTCGTAGTCGACTATGTTTCTAAATGGATAGAAGCAATACCCACCCACACTAGTAATCACCGTGTCATTGTCGAATTTCTTAAGAAAAATATTTTCTCAAGATTCAGCATACCAAAAGCCATTATCAGTGACGGAGGCTCACATTTCTCCCACTCACAATTCCGTCACCTTCTTTCTAAATATGGGGTTAATCAAAAAATTTCCACACCTTATCTCCCCCAAACAAATGGCCAAGCTAAAGTTTCTAACCGGGAAATTAAAAATATTTTACAAAAGACGGTTAGGCCCAACCATAAAAATTGGTCCACCAAATAGGATGATGCTTTATGAGCCTACCGTATCGCTTTTAAAACTTCGCTTAGCATGTCTCCCTTCCGTCTGATTTTTGGGAAGGCATGCCATCTCCCAATAGAATTAGAACATAGGGCTTTTTGGGTAATAAAACAACTCAATATGGATTTATCTAATGCAGGTAACCATAGAAAATTACAATTAACTGAATTGGATGAATTACGTATTTTTTCCTATGAAAATGCGAGGATTTATAAAGATCGAACAAAGAAATTTTACAATAAATATATTATTCAAAAACACTTTACGTTAATCAACACATTTGGATTTTCGATGCGAGATTACGTCTTTTTCCTGGTAAATTAAAATCTAAATGGACCGGCCCCTTTATTTTCCATAAAACTAATCCATACGGCGCTGTTGACCGTTTTGATCCAAAAAATAATTCGACATTTCAAGTCAATGGCAAACGTTTAAAGCCCTATTTTGATCATATGACTAAAATTCCGTCTGAATCTTTTAATTTTACTGAGCCAGCCACCCTTGGTCACTAATGCACATCATGCCCGACTGAATGGCGTAAAAGATAGCACTGGATGGGAGGTAACCCATCAATTTTTTCCTGCTTTCTTTTTTTTTTCTTCTTTTTCTAGGTTTTGATCATCCTAAACCCGACCATTCTTCACTAAGGTGATCCCTTTTCCCTCCTAATGCTTGAGGACATGACATATCTTAAGCATGGGGGAGGTGTTTTGAAATTTTGATGATCGATTTAGGATGTTCAAAACCTAAAAACATGCATTTTTCTTTAATTTATTTCCTACTTGCGTACCCAAAAATTAATAATAATAATAATAATAAATTTGATGAAAAACTTTTTGAGGAAAAATTTTTTTTGAGGACTAAGGTTGAAAAACTAACTTTTGGTATAATGGGATTTAATCTTTAACAAACTAGGGATGAGGATGCGGATCTGATCATTAGAATTTCAGGGTCTATTTTAGACTAGATCAGATATCCTTCTCTAAAATTCCACCTGAACTCATGATAGTTCAGGTGACTTGATCCTATTTTGTAATGTGGAAAGTATTTGACTTAGTTTTAGATTCAAAAACTTGCATGTCTTGAGAAACTTCTTGTGTCACTCTTCACACACAAGCCAACACTTAAAAACAACTAAAAATTTGAAAAACTCCCTTGTTTGGATTTAGTAAAAGTCTGAAGCAGATCATTGGTTTGAGTTCCCACCACCGAGAAGGTGGAAAATGCCTCCTTTGAGGATGCGTTGTCAACATGTTACCACCTCGGCGCTTCTCCATATCTATATTTCATATCTTTAGACGGAGCATTAAAGCACATTTTAGCAGCTCAAGTGTCTTGGATGGTGCTCTACCTACAGTGTCAGAGCAAGAGCTTGAGTTTGCTTGGAGTGCCCCTTTACACCGCATCATGTTTTGGGGTTCTGAGCTCCTGGGTGGTGTCATGGATAGTGCTATCCCGAAGTACTGGCGCCAGAGCCCCCTCGAGGAATGGTAATAGGAATGATGATCCCAACACATCTCTTGTAAGACTAAGCTAAAAATAAGCATCGGGGAGAAAAAAAAAGTAATAATAAGTAAACACGCCCTTATAAATGTTGGCTTTTCACAAGCACAGACACAAGGTTTTAAAGGATTTTGCAAGTTGCGAATCAGACTCAAGAGCCAAAAAAATCCTAAAAACAAAAATTTCAAGTCATCTGAATTAACAAGGGCTTAATTTGTGACTTTTTTGGAGGATATAGTGATCCTGTTCTGTGTAATGGTTGGATCCAAAAAAAAATCCTGATGTTTATCTTTAACAAATCCCATACATTCTGTGTTTTGATCTACCAAGGTCCCTTAATCTTTTTTCTCCTCAAAAGTCGAAAAAATTAGATTTCCCAAAAATTCTGTCTTCCAAAAAGTTTGAAGTTTTGCTAAGAGACTAGCAAAAGATAAGCATGGGGGTGTGATAAATGGCAGTTTATCATCATTCTTATGCATTAAAACAAACCTAGCTCTTAGGATTTTACTCCGCAAATGGATTTTTGGGCTGCATTTAGGCATAAATTAGGTTAGGCATGCATTGCATTTTTTTTATCCTTTTCATATGTTTTTGTGAGTGTTAGGGATGAACAGATATATAGATCACAAAAACCCTAGCACTCAAGAAGGCAAATGGTGAAGGAGAAGCTTAGACTAGCTGTAACTCAGCTTGATCCAGCTCACCACAGCTGGAACATAGCTCACTTGAACTAGGGTTAGCTCATCCCAGCTCTATTCAGCTAATCACAGCTGAATGGCAGCTCAAGAGAGTTCATCTTAGCTCACCCTTGCTCAAGTTAGCTCAGATCCAGCTCAACTTAGCTGAGTCAAGCTCATTTTAGCTCCTACTAGTCCATAAGGAGCTCTAGCTAGCTCAGCTGAGTTGATGGGAGTTCATCCTAGCTTAGATCCAACTACATCCTGCTCCATTCAACTCTAACCAGCTGAAGAAGAACTCATCCCAGCTCAGGAAACTCAAGCCCAGCTCCCGGGTTCTTTGCTTAGCTCAACTCAGTTGAGCTAAGTTACCTTAACTGCCTCAACCAGTTTGATCCTCCCCAGGAGCACCAGACCTAGCTAACCTCAGCTCATTATGGTAGAAGCTAGCTCACTTTAGCTTGGCTTAGCAGCCAGCAAAGAACTAGCAAGCTAAGCCAGCTAGAGTAGCTCCATGCCAGCCTCTTCAACAGCAGCCAGCTCCAGTTTCAGCTCCAGACTTCTCCTCCTCAGCTCCTCCCTCCAAACCCTAGCTCCAACACCTCCTTCTCTACTCCTCCTTTAGCTAAGCTAGCTTAGCTTAGCTTAGCTTAGCTATGCTCCAACTTCCTTGGCTTGTACCACCCAAAAGCCCAACCTAACAACTCCACCTACTAGCTCCACCTAAGCTCCACCTACTTGGAGCCAACCTATCCTACTCACCACCACCAAAAGACACCTAAAAGTGGCTCCAAAACCACCCTAACCACCCCCTTGATGGCGCCACTTTTCCCTCCGAAATTCCCTTCATCTCCACCATACACCTCTCCTTAAATCCATCTCCACCATCCACCTAACGCCCCTTCTGGAAGACCCTAGGTTGGCGCCAAAATGGTGGTGTCTCTCCACCACCAAAAGGCACTAACACCACCATAACCACCCCCTTTAACACCCCTTGGGTTGGCACCAAATGCCCTTGGCCATAGGATCACCAACCACCTCCATCCTTCCATCCTAGCCCTCCATTTCAAGGGGCACCTTAACCCCGCATCCTACCCTATAAAAAGACCACTACCCACCACCATTCAAGGCATCCTTGGCTAGAAAATTCACTCTCATATTCCACCTAGAAGCCCACGTCCAAGAGAGAAGAAGAAGAAGAAGATTAAGGGGATATTCTATCCCCTTGGTGCCTTCCCCTCTTCCCTTCTCTCTTGAGTCACGCTAGCCAAAGGAGAAGCCAGGCAAGGAAGATCTTTGGAGAAGATCTTGAAGGTGATCCACGCCACCTTGGAGGAGTTTTTGAGGGTGGTGCACGCCCACCCCTTGGAGGAGAGCATTGAAGGTGGTAGCTTCCACCTTGGAGAAGCTCTCAAGGAAGGAGAAGAAGGAGGCCCTCTTTTCAAGCCAAGGAGCAGCTAGGCTTGGAGCAAGAAGACTCCCTTCTTCACCAAATTTTGCAAGAGGAATACTGTTTCTTTTAGTGCTTTTAAATTTGTTTAGTTCTAGTAGAAGCATTCCTCTACTTGTCCTTGAAAAGAACACTAATACTACTTAATTAAATTGCCTTCTTCTAGCTTTTTATTGCAATTGTTACTTTTAGTTCTAGCACTTGTTTCACCCTTTCTTTCTAATTACTCTAGTCCTCCACTTGCCTAGAGTGAGCTTATGAGGAAGATATATCTATCTTTTATGTTTTAGTTAAGCAATTGTAGGTGTTAGTACTTTTCATTACAATTCGCATTTTGCCCTTGTCTTTTCAAAACAAAAAAAAAATTACATGTTTAAAATACCAAAAAAAAGTTGAGATCTATTTGTAAGCAAGAGGATTAATTTTGCAAACATTTGGCCTCCTTGAACGACCCTAGATACTTCCCCTATCTAGGATATAAATTTAAAAGCGAAAGCAGATTTGCGTGTTACAACGACGTTAAAAACCCGCTTTTACAAATCATGCGTATTTCGCTAACACGAGGGCAAGGCTCCTTGAGTCCTATGCTCTTGTAATAGTTGGTTCTACATGTTCTGTATGGTCTAAATCTGATCAGCCATCGCCTTCATAGTCTGCAAGCTATCTTGTGTAGACTTCCTCATCGATTGTTGCAGCTCCTCTTTTAGCACCTCCAAAGGGTCAGCACGCTTTGGAGGGTGGTTGGCAGCTTGGTGCATGATTGCACAGCAAAAATACACCAATAAATATGTCAACTTGTGTTATTTCCTAGTACTACAATTGAGTCTTAAGTAACTACAGTTGCATTTGTAAATTAACACATGCATGCATTTATTGAGAGGGGAGGAGAATGCGAATTATTGGCCATCTTATTAACATCTTCATCAAGGGTTGCACTACAAATTCACCATTATATTTTTTTTATTTTGACTTTGAAATCTTCTCCCTCGTGCGGCACAGGGCATGGCGCATGCACCTCTTCGTGCCATTCCTCTACTAGCAGCATGGTTGGACTTGCTCTGCCAGCAGCAAGGCAGTGGCATGTGTCTTCTTCTTTAAAAGGCCTTGCCCTCTCCCCTGTGCAAGGGGAGCCTGGAACACACACCACCCCCAAATACCTTCCTCCAGGCCAATCTCCTCGCCTCTCCCTCTCCATATGCAGTCTCTCTTCTCACTGAAGAGACACACTGTGGGTAGGAGAAAGCTCACAGTGGTCCCACAGCCACCACTGTGAGTTCCACCACCGCCCAGCTCCTTCGTGAGAAGGTGGGTGTGGTGGTTTCACCCTATGCTTTCACCGCTGAACACTCTCGCCGTCATTGCTAGAGCTTCAGGGTCGGAAGCTCCAGCAGCAATAGTGGCCGCCAGCAGTAGCACAGGCACCCGTGCGCACGGCTGCAAACGTCTGCAATCTCTC
The DNA here is from genome assembly GCA_037157565.1 of Thalassia testudinum. NCBI lineage: Eukaryota > Viridiplantae > Streptophyta > Magnoliopsida > Alismatales > Hydrocharitaceae > Thalassia > Thalassia testudinum. The sequence goes on from JAZHRO010000055.1 coordinate 48,349,206, forward strand.
CCCGCACACGCAAGTGCTTCCCAGCACGCTTGCACAAGCAGAATCGACGCTACCGGTCGCTCGCTCCTGTGCAGCATTGTAGCCACTGTTCATGCCTCTCAGTGCAACACTATAGCCATCGGCTTGTTTATCACTTAGCCGGTGGCGCAGCACTCTCTCTCCTTGCCCGCAACCCGCTCCAGTTGGTTGCCGACATCTATGGCCACGCCTGCTCCCGCTCGTGCCCGCTCCCACTGGCAGCACTGTGCACTACGCTATGCAGTGCGCTGCGCTGCACTCCTTCACCCGCCTGCCCGCGACGACACCGCGCTTCCCTCCGGCGCCCGCACATAGCCCTTGTGCACCTGCACGTGCCTTGGCCACCAGACGACGCCCGCCTCCGCCAGACGACTTAACTCGCCCACTCTACCTCACACCCCTCCAACGTACACTGGCCAGTCCATGCACACACACACTCACTTGTACACACTCACGTGTACTCTCTCACACACACCCTTATAAACTCACTTCTACACACATATATATTTCTATATCCACTCACATATATACAAAAATATATACATATACTTATGTACATATATATATCTATATATACCTATATACATAGATACTTATACCAATATATCTATATACATACATACATATATATATACATATATACATATTCATACCTATGCAACTATATATAAATATATATACATATATATATGTATATATATATACATATATATATACACATATACATATACATATATTACTATATATATATATCTATATAGCTATAAATATATATATATATATTCATACATACGTATTTATACAACTACATATATACCTATATAGTTATAACCCTATCTATATATATACATATACATATATATCCTTACATACACATCACCTACCTGTATTCATACGCCCTTGCACTAATCACTCCACTACGCATTCTATCGCGAGAATATCTGCAGCAATTGCTGATATTCCTCGATACCCGCGTAAAACAAGTGCCTTCGCACACACTCCCACACATCCATCCTACACTCTACGTGGCACTTCATCTTGTTGGTTGCATCTTGCTAGATGTGGACCAACTCGATATATTGCTACATGCCATTTCCACTTCCACCATCACCCCCGTATATATAATATATATATATATATATCTATATATATAGAGACTGTATTTATTTCTCTGCAAGCAACCTACCTTATTTTTATTTCTCTTTTGTTTCCTTCTATTGAAAAGATAAAGAAAAAGAATAAAAGAGAAATGATAGCCCTTGTCTTGCAGGTACTCGACCTTGCGAATAGCAAAGACTAGTTTTTTGGGAAACCCTAAGTTGGCTCAAAGCCAAGAACAATTTGGCTCAGAGCCAAGAACTTGACGTTGATGGTGTGCCTCAAGGACAATATTATCAACAAAAAAAATCTTAAATAGAAAAGAACCAAAAACATAATAAACGCATGGAAGAGATACATTTTAGGAAAGGCATAGAAACTTCTTCACCTTTAATTCCTACCTCCCTGAGATCGACCCTGGGCCTAAAAGTGACCAAATAAAATTAAGTAGGCCAAATTAAAAAAAATTTTGTGAAAGATGGTTAGACTCGATTTAGGTTAACCACTATATTAACTTCGACGATAATTTCATCATATTAACACAACCTATTCGAGTCCTACCACCCTTTTCTGGCACCGTTGCCGGGGAGGTGCGCATTAAGGTAAGCTTCTACTCCATTCCTTTGATTTTCTCTTCTCACACCCTTCTCTTCACGGGTGTTTCTGTTTGCTGGTGTGCAAGTAAACCAGGTGCAAGGAGGAGGCAAGCAGAGTAAGTCGGAGACGCGGGCAGATCCAAGGTGGGAATGAGAGCGTGAAGTTGCCAATGCCGCACTGGAGCTTCACCCATGTTGCTAAAAAGCTAGGTCTCTCTCTCTTAGCAACTTAGGTTAACTTGTCACCTAAATAAAAAAAAAACCTAAAAAAAAAAAAACACTTCTTGGGATTTCTTGGGGCAAATGGATTAAAAATCACTTGTTTGAATGTCAGCTATCACCCCCACCGCCTAGGGATTTCCCGCCTAACTTCGCATAGCGAAGATCCAAGAATCTTGATTCTTGAATCTTTCGTCGTGTGAAGTATTCTTTCAGGAAAGATTAAATAGATTGACTGCCATCCCTCCTTGCCTCATTTATCTGCAATTTAGGATCATATTTTTTAGTGGGGAGACTTGGAATTGAGTTGATTCCAACCCCACCACGACCTTTCAGGTGCCTTAGATTTAATCCTGAATACTTCAACGCCAACATTTTGATTTTCTCTACATTATCTTGTGGTTGAGCTTTGTGTGTGGAAGATCATTTTGGTGATTGGGAGTACTTGACTTGAAGTGCTTTGGCTCCCTTTCACACTAACCTAAAATTGACTCATGCATCCACAGATAGAAATTTCCACCTAGGGAGGCCCATTGCATTTTTAGCATCCATTAACCAACTCACATTGAAGGAGGGTTTGTTGGGCATAAAAGAACTTGTATTTTCTCAAAACCTAGAGATTGGTTGAATTGGTAACTCAGCGAAATCTTAAAATCCATACTACTTAAGGCAGAAATTCTAAAAGCCATTCACCAACTAAAACTTCAATTCAGGGAGACTTCCCTGTTGCATGCCTGGTTTACAAACTTTCTAAAATCAACGCACTTGGGCATTACCCATATATAGCGCCATTCACATTCCTGAAGCACTTGATCATAAGCCCCTAATTAAAACTGGTAGCAACTTGACCCTTATTAAGGATTGGAGGTCTAACTACCTGCGTGTAGCACCTACGTGCTGGTGCGGGTTCCCGCGTGCTATCGGGTGTCTAAGACTGGGGAAAACGGCATTTCAATCTGGCCCGGTGGTCCCACGATTCTCGTATTTGGTTCCGTAGGGTGTGATAGTAGGTAACTTAGATCTTTAGGTCTAAGGGCACATTATAGAGGTTAGGACTTTGATTGCCTTGATTTGTCATCAAGTCTACCTTTGTGGCATCATTTCTCTCATCTCCTTTTCCCTTCTTATCTCCCCAATTCTTCCTGCGATAGTGCATCTTTGGGAGGAGGTCACAAAACCTTGAATTGTTTGAATTGTCTGATAATTTTAGAAGGAAAGAAACCGAATTGTCATCCTCCTCCATAAACATGGCTGCACGCCCACCCCCAAATTCTGAGGGAGGAAACCGCCCCCTCAAATCCCACCAGGTGGTAGAGCCATGGACCCCATAACCCATCTCCAAGCCCAAAGGGAAATATATAATGAACATATTGAATCCATTAAGGAAACCTTGGAGGGAATGCAGAACCCCCCGAACGGGAGGAGCCTAGGTCTCTTAGCTCCTATGAAAATCCTGCTGCTACAGAGACCATAGGACAAATTCGGGTCCCCATGGGCGGGGACGATTTTGAATTGAAACCCAATATAATTGGCCTGATTAGCTTTCACTTCCATGGTCTTGCAAGTGAAGATCCTTTTCTCCATTTGGAAGACCTAATCAAATGGCTGAAACAATTAAACCAAGAAACATCGGGTTACCAATTGTCCTCATGAAAATGTTCTCATTTTTGTTTCGGGATGAAGCGTCGCAATGGTTATGCACCCTTGGGAGAACCATCCATACATGGGAAGAGATGAGAATAACATTTCTCAAGAAATTATCCCCAATCGGGTGAACCAATGGGCTTCGCTGTACTATAACTTCCTTTATGCAACAAAATGGAGAACAATTTCATGAGGCTTGGGAGAGGTATAATGACCTCCTCCGGAAGTGTCTGCACCACGGTCTGCTTAAGTGGAATATAGCCCAGATTTTCTATTATGGGCTAAATGAGACTTTGAAGCAGATTGCAGACGCTTCTTGTGGAGGGAATTTCATGAATAAAGATGAGAATGGAGCATTCGAATTATTTGAAAACATGAGTGAAAACTCAACAAACAATGCCTCCATTGTCACCTTTAATCGTACCAACCTGCCCCATAATGTTCACAAAGTTGACATGGGACCCTCCCATTCATCCACAGATCTTACCCTTATCGCACAAAAATTGGATGAAGTCTCCATCATGCACAAGAAGCTGGACGAGCTTCTGGCCAATCCCGCCTGTTCTTTGGTAAACACCCCCACCTCACCACTTCGTCACAATCTTAATCCTTCCAACGCCAGGCTTATACCCAAAAACACCGTGAGATCTTCCTTACTGAGCGTCACACGGAGCGATTCGGTAAGTCATGTGGATCTGGCTTCTGCAAGCCAGTATTTTGACATGGAGGACCAATCCTCCGTGGGCTCGGATGCATATTTACATGTGGACTCATCTTCTGGCTTAGAAGATGCTTGCTCCCTGGGGAACAACCCGTTCTCTGCCACTTATAACCTAGGGTGGCAAAATCATCCGAACTTTGCATGGTCCAGCAACTCACAGTGCCAAAACCTCGCAGGTGGGCCAATGCGACCGTCCGCACCTGTCATCCCAAGGGCCCAGCCTAATCCTGGGGCAAATCTGCCATCGAGTCCTTGCATACCGCAAATAGAACACGCATCAAGTGCTCTTGATAAACTGATGCAAATGATGACGAGAATGTCTAAGTGACAAGAAGAGAACATGACCTCCCTTCAGCACCAATTGGCACAGCAGAATGCTGAGATCAGTCAACTACGTCTGGCAACTTGATCTCATGGCACTCTTCTAGCCCAACCTATTCCCAACCCACGAAATTTCATACCCTATGGTCCTCAACCACAGGTACAACCTTCTCAGGGGTAGGTTCATCAGATTCTGCAGGCTCCGAGCATTCCACCGGGATTTCATGCTAATCCCGCAGCAACTACACCTCACCCTTATGTCCCTATTGCGAACCCTCCTCTGCCTTACGATCCCACTGGACCCGCAACGTCCAATGTGATTACTACGAGGAGCGGTAAGCAAACCATCGATCCTCCTTGACCTGATCCTAGCCCATCTTTTTCATCGCCCTCCCACTCGGGATGCGCACCGCATTCGCGAGAGGACGATACACCCAAACTAGTGCTAGAATCAGTCCCATTCCCTGAGGCTCTACTGAGGGAGCCAAAAGGTAGGAAAAAGGATACGTAGCCCTTTGATAACCAGGTGGAAATTGACCCCCGGGACCAAGGGAAAACCACCTTTACCTACCCCTTCGGCACCTTTGCATTTAGAAGAATGCCGTTCGGACTTTGTAACACGCCAGCAACTTTCTAGAGATGTATGCTTTCGATATTCCATAACATGGTGGGTGACTTTCTCAAGGTTTTCATGGATGACTTTTCGGTCTTTGGACCCTCTTTTGATGACTGTCTTACCAACCTAACCCGTATCCTTCGGAGATGTATTGATGTAAACCTCATGCCTTCCAGGGAAAAAGGTCATTTTATGGTACACGAGGGAATTGTTCTCTAGCATATCATCTCCGATAAGGATATCGAGGTTGACAGAGCTAAGCTTGATGTAATTGCTAATTTACCTATGCTTGGCTCTGTTAAGCAAATCTGCTCCTTCTTGGAACACGTTGGTTTCTATAGGAGATTCATCGAAGACTTCTACAGGATTTCTAGACCTTTAACTCATCTCCTATCGACCGACATACCCTTTGATATGGGCCCCGATTGCATATGAGCATTCACGCAGCTGCGTGATGCTGTCACCAAGGCCCCTATTCTCCAACCACCTGATTGGTCCCTCGACTTTGAACTCATGTGTGACGCTTCCGACCTTGCAGTAGGACCCATCCTGGGACAAAGACGCGATAGACACCCCTTTGTGGTGTACTACGCCAGTAAGACGTTGGACGAGAACCAGCGTAATTATACTACCACTGAGAAAGAACTACTGACAGTCGTCTTTGGGCTAAAGAATTTCTGCTCATACCTTCTAGGCTCGCATGTTATTGTATTCACTGATCACGCAGCCATTCGTCATCTCATGCACAGGAAGGATGCCAAGCCTAGACTGATTCGTTGGATCCTTCTGCTCCAAGAATTTGACATTGAGATCCGTGATAAGGCCCGAGCCCAGAATGTTGTTGCTGATCATCTCTCGAGACTGGACCCTGACCACATTGGACTAACCCTGCCGATCAATGAGATTTTTCCCAATGAGCACCTACTGGCAATTAATGTGGCAAGTGGACCTTGGTATGCCGACATTGCCAATTACCTTGCTTCTGGTTCCCTTCCACGTGGCTGGCCCAAAAACCAACACAAGCGTCTCATTGCAGAAACAAAGTATTATTTCTGGGATAATCCACTACTTTTTTGAATAGGTGCTGACCAGATCATCCGTCGCTGTATTCCTGACAGCGAATTCCCTAGTGTGCTATCCTTCTGCCACGATCAGGCCTGCGGAGGCCATTTCTCTCGGAGGAAAACTGCAGCCAAGGTGTTGCAGTGTAGTTTCTTTTGGCCCTCCCTTCACCAGAACACACAATTATGCCAAACATTGCACTAGGTGCCAGTCGTTAGGGTAAATGTCACGTCGTGACTTGATGCCCTTGCAACCCATCGTAGCTATTGAAATCTTAAACATTTGGGGAATCGATTTCATGGGTCCTTTTCCTCCTTCTAACGGCTTCGAATACATCCTCGTGGCTGTTGATTATGCTTCAAAATGGATCAAGGCTATTCCCACATGCCATGCTGAGCATGTCATATCCACTCGATTTGTCAAAGACCACATTTTTGCACGCTTTGGGATCCCTCGAGCCATTATCTCGGATCGAGGAAGCCATTTTACCCATGCTTCCTTTCAGGCACTTCTGAGGAAATATGGAGTCCACCATCATATCGCATCTCTGTATCATCCTAAGATGAACGGCCAGGCTGAGGTGTCGAACCGACAAATCAAGCAAATTCTCCAAAAAATGGTTCGGCCTGACCGTAAGGATTGGTCCGACAAGCTGATTGACGCACTTTGGGTGTATCGGACCGCCTTCAAGGCTCCCCTAGGTTTGTCTCCTTAAAGAATCGTTTACGAGAAGCCTTGTCACTTGCCCATGGAGCTGCAGCACCACGCTTATTGGGCGATTCACCAATGTAACCTCGACCCAGACCTATGTGGTCGAGAAAGGAAACTCCAACTCCAAGAGCTGGAAGAGCTCCGTTGTGATGCCTATGATTCTGCCTTAACTTTCAAGCAACGCACTAAGGCATTTCACGACAGCCAAATTTGGCGGAAGGAATTTGAGCCATCTCAGCAAGTTTGGCTTTACAATGCCCGATTCAAATTCTTTCCTGGGAAATTGAAGTCCAAATGGATTGGTCCCTTCTTGATCTCGAGACCATTTCCCAATGGGGCCGTTTAAATTGAAAATCCCAAATCTGGGCATAAATTTACGGTCAATGGGTAGCGTTTAAAACCTTATCTTACTCATGAACCTGCCCCTGTTGGAGAAACTGTTGCCCTGGTAGAGGGTAACTAATTTCGTGCCTCATTCTATGTCCAATTGGGGACGTTAAATTCAGCGCTGGTTGGGAGGCACCCCAGCAGCACTCCTCCACTGTCACATACACTTCACTTCGCACCTTTTCACTTCACCACCCGCCATCCACCCACCCTACCACCCTGCTATATACCCTACACCTCAGCTCTCGTTCCCAGAGCTTTAGACCTTCATCTCCTCTACCCTGCATGCATATGAGGACATAGCATCATTTGGCATGGGGGGGTGGATAGGCATCCATAGGATCTGGCTATTATATGGTATCATGCAACTTCCATCCATCTATAAATATGTACATAGCAAAGAAAAAAAAAAAAGAAAAAAAAAGGGTGTTTGGTAATGATCTGAAGGCTGAAACAAAAATACAACAAGTGTTTATAGATATTCAACCACTGTTTTAAAGACTTTCCAAGCCATAGAAACTTGATTCGCTCAGGCTCAGCTTAATTCACTTAAGCATTGACAAGATAGATCAGAATCTCTCCTAACTAAGGACGTATTCTCGTACCTGAGACATCAGTACAGGATCCATTGGTTTGCTTCTACTCGAGAGCCTAAGTAATCTTGGTTCACACTACACATATCAAGAATGACCAGGTGAACATAAGATCCAACCCTAGTGTTCATTAGGGAAGGTGGAGTCCTTACCTGTGCGCGTAGGTAGACTTTTTATCCCAGGCTTTAGTCTTGTGTCTAGGAGAAACTCTTTCCACCAAAAAGGAACTCTCCTACCAAAAAAAAAAGTGTACTCGTCCAAATAAAGTTGTAAGAGATATACTGACACTTGTTCCAAAAAAAAAAAAAGTGCAAATAAGTCAGTATATCTCGCAATTGTCTGTAAATTCTTCTCCCTAAAAAGTTTTTCAAGGCAAGTTACAAATACCCTATTTCTATCATATATTCTTTGAGCCACAAATGTAATAAAATGGGAGTTGAGTTTTCCGTCATCTTGGTAAGGGTCAATCCGAAGACACGAGCTGAAACTGGGACCAACCTGCACTTAAAGATTCGTGTAACCCTAGGCCTGAGTCTTAATGTTCATCTGGTCAGTCTTGATATTTCACTATGCACAAACCATAATCTATTGAGCTCTCGAGTACAGCAAAAATCTTCTGAGTCTTGGAAATCGTACATAAGGTTTAAATATCAAGAGTCCAGGTTAGTCGAGAGATGGTCTATGTCACGTAAGACTTAAAGTACTAGTAGTCTTCTCTGTAATTGGTTCTCACAATATCCAACAAATAAACACACCCATGTCACCCCAGAAGAAAATCTTCAGCTTAAGATCATTTCTAAATACAGTACAAAATGTTTTGCTTGGGACTAGCAGAAGATAGGCATGGGGATATGATTGCATAGAAAAAATACACCAATAAATATGCCATCTTGTGTTATTTCCTAGCACTACCATTGTATCTTAAGTAACTATAGTTGCATTTGTAAATTAACACATGCATGCATTTATTGAGAGGGGAGGAGAATGCAAATTATTGGCCATCTAATTAACATCTTCATCAAGGGTTGCATTGCAAATTCACCATTCTCTTTTTTTTTATTTTGACTTTGAAATCTTCTCCCTCGCGAGGCTCAGGGCATGGGCCATGCACCTCTTCGCGCCATTCCTCTGCCAGTAGCATGGTTGGACTTGCTTTGCCAGCAGCATGGCGGTGGTATGTGTCTTCTTCATTAAAAGGCCTTGCCCTCTCCCTTGTGCAAGGGGAGCCCGGAACACACACCACCCCTAGACACCTTCCTCTAGGCCAATCTCCTCCCCTCTCCCTCTCCATACGTAGTCTCTCTTCTCACTGAGGAGAGACACTGCGGGCAGGAGAAAGCTCACAGTGGTCCCACAACCACCACTGTGAGTTCCACCACCGCCAAGCTCCATCGTGAGCAGGTGGAGTGGTGGTTTCACCCTCTGTTTTCACCGCCGAACACTCTCGCAGCCATTGCTAGAGCTTCAAGGTCAGAAGCTCCAGCAGTAGCAGCGGCCGCTTGCAGTAGCGTAGGCACCTGCGCGCACGATTGCAGATGTCTGCAAGCTCTCCCTGCACGTGCAGGCACTTCCCAGCATGCCCGCGCACGCAGAATCGGCGCTTCCAGTGGTCCGCTCCCACACGGCACTATAGCCACTGTTCACGCCTCTCAGCGTGACACTATAGCCACTGACTTGTTTCTCACTTAGCCGGTGGCACAACGCTCTCTCTCCTCGCCCACAACCTGCTCCAGCCAGTCACTTGCGTTTGTGTCTACACTCGCGCCCACTCCCGCCTGCAGCGTTGTGCACTACGCTACGCTGTGCAATGCGCTACGCTCCCGCACCCGCCTACGTGCGACGACAGCACGCGTTCCCTCCAGTGCCCGCACGTAGCCCTTGTGTGCATGCGTGTGCCTTGGCCACCAGACAACACCCACCTCCGCCAGACGACTTAACTCGCCCGCTCTCCCTCACAACCCTCCAGCGTACACCAGCCAGTACACGCACACACACACTCACTTGTACACACTCACGTGTACTCTCTCACACACACATATACACACACACCCTTACAAACTCACTTCTACACACATATATTTATATATCCACTCACATATATACATAAATATATATATACATATACATATATACATATATACTTATACCAATATATCTATATACATACATACATATTCATACCTATACAACTATATATAAATATATATACATATACATATGAATATATTACTATATATATATCTATATAGCTATAAATATATATATATATATTCATATATACGTATATATACAACTACATATATACCTATATAGTTATAACCCTATCTATATATATACATATATGTATATATGTTTATATACACATCACCTACCTATATCCATATGACCTTGCACTAATCACTCCAATACGCATTCTATCGTGGGAATATCTGCACTAGTTGCTGATATTCCCCGAGACCCGCGTAAAACAAGCGCCTTCGCACACACTCCCACACATCCATCCTACACTCTACGCGGCACTTCGTCTTTTTGGTTGCGTCTTACTAGACGTGGACCAACTCGATATAGTGCTACACGCCATTTCCATGTCCACCCCTACCCCTATATGTATAATATATATATCTATATATATAGAGACTGTATTTATTTCTCTGCAAGCGACCGACCTTATTTTTATTTCTCTTTTGTTTTGTGCCATTAAAAAGATAAAGAAAAAGAGTAAAAGAGGAAAGGTAATCCTTGTCTTGCAGGTACTCGATCTTGCGAATAGCAAAGACCAATTTTTTTTGAAACCCTAAGTTGGCTCAAAGCCAAGAACAATTTGGCTTAGAGCAAAGAATTTGATTTTGAGGGTGTGCCTCAAGGACAATATTATCAACAAAAAAATCTTAAATAGAAAAGAACCAAAAACATAATAAATGCACGGAAGAGATACGTTTTAGGAAAGGCGTAGGAACTTCTTCACCTTTAATTGCCGCCTCTGTGAGATCGACCATGGGCCTAAAAGTGACCAAGGTAAATTAAGTAGGTCAAGTTAAAAAAATTTTTTTGAAAAATGGTTAGACTCGATTTAGGTTAACCACTATATTAACTTCAACAATAATTTCATCACATTAACACAACCTATTCGAGTCCTACCAGTGCAGCGGCTGGTATTACGAGTGGGGTTGCTGCTGCTGAGGCAGGAATGGCTACTGCCTAGGATACGTGTTTTGCGCATTCCGGTATTTCTTTGTATGGTAGTGTGCATCTTGATGTTTTCTCTGTGAATTACCAGACCAGGAGAAGTTTCGGTGCCAACCAGGGTTATACATCTCTGAATACGGGTTATTATGCCCGTATACTTGGATAGCGTTGACATCCTCGTAAGCGGAAGATGTCAAAGATGTATATCCGTCAAGCATTATAATCTGTGGGTGGTGCGTAACCCTGGTCATAGAGTACCAGATCTGGATTATTCATGGTTTCCTGATATATGGGATCTCGTGAATACGAAGAAGATACATCCCGAGGAGAAGATTAACTCAAGCAAGTGGTGCTCGGGGTTTATAGGAGGGTTGTGAGGTAGCAGAGCTCAAGTCAGATTGACCCTGACTAATCTGGTCAATCTTCCTCTCGATCAAGTTTGTTCTATCCAGCTGCTTGACGATGATATCCATGTCAGCTCGAATAGACTCGGTGTGAGCCTCGTGGAAACCAACCTACTGCTGACCAGGCCGCTAGAACTGTTTCACAGATGCGGCATTCATCGAGTTCTTCGCTAATGATTCGAATAGCTCAAATGCACTGTTGTCATCTTTTGCGAGAAAATTCCTACCACTATATGCATCGGTCAGATACCGATGTGTGTCATCCAGCCCATGGTAAAAAATCTAGGCTAAGTGCCATCTGGGTATACCATGATGCGGGCATTTCCAGAGAAGGTCGTGAAATCTATCCCAAGCTTCATGTAATTTCTCCCTAGCTCCTTGGGAGAAAGTCGTGATTGCGTGTCGCATTGCGTTTGTTCGACCGATTGGGAAGAACTTTTGTAGGAATTCATGTCTTAATTCCGACCAGGTTCCAACTGGCTTCCCAATAGTCTTGATCCAGTATGAAGCTTTGTCCCTCAGCGAGAACGGGAAAAGCTTCATCAGAGCAATATCGAGATCGATATTCCTGGGTCGAAGAGTTTTAGCGAGATGACTCAGGTCCTCGAGGTGCTAGAATGGATCCTCCTTGAGTCCCTGTAGAAATGAGTGCTGATCAACCCAATTACATTGGGCTTGAGCTCAAACGCATCTCTACCTGCGGGAATTCTGACTAGTGATGCAACGATAGGTGCGACTGGGTCGTAGAAATCCCACAGTTGTTCTCCTCTCGGCAGGTGCTGCATCGTGTCAAGTGCCATCAAAATGCGATCCATTCTCTGTTGATGCCGCTCCTCAAATTCGGTGACCCGGGCTTCCAGACGAGCCATCGGGTCTAGATTCTCAATGTCCTGACCCGGTCTAGGTCCAGGTCCAGGATTTGCCATGGTGGCTATTAGAGTAGAAGAAATGGGGGGAGAAGATGGTCCTGGAGAGGTGACTCGCCTCCTTGAGATTAGCTCCCAAGGTCCAAACAAGTGAGGTCGAAGTGGCCTCCTTCCGTGCATACACTGTCCAACCCCTGGGTTGCTGTAGCCACGCAGGACAAGGCTAAGGCCCTGTTGATTAGCCCATATTTGTGGGCTATTTAAGTATTTAAGTGCCTAGAAATTAAGTTAATTCTAACATTTATTTAGAATAAATTAGGATGTAAATAGGTTAATTCATATTTCTTATTTAATTACATAATTCATGCATTGCATTCATATTTAAATGCATTTAGAATTAACATAGAATTGCATTCATTTAATTAGTTAACCAATTAGGTGCATTGCATGCATTAATTTAAGTTAACATAAAAGTTGAGGGTTTTTATATAAATAACCATAATATTTTGACATTATTTTTATTCTTCTTTCAGCAACAGCTGCATTTCCTTCAGCTGTCGCTCCAATGCCACCAGCTGCCGCACTGAAACCTGCATTCAAGGATGAGCGGAGAATGTGGATTTGCTATCGCCTCTCCATTCAAATCCATGCAGGTGGCTACAAAAGGAGAAGGGAGGCTGCCGAGCTAGGGAGGCCACCATCCCAATGACCCACAACTATGCAGAGAGTTGAGCTCTCGTCCATTCCACCACCACTAGCCTCAACCACGGCAGCGAGCCTCCACCACCGTGGGCGTGTGGCGTAACAGGCCACACCGCCATTTGGAGCTCGTCTGCATCACTGCGCCTCACCGGAGTCAACATCACCAACCTCGCTGTCATCACCAACAACCTCCACTGCAGCCACTGCAACTTCACTCCGCCGTCACTTAAGACGTTCATGAAGTTTTCCGAATAGCTAAAGCTTCGTCCCCACACACAATAGCAACCGACCTCCACTTCACGCCTCTTCATCTCCTCCAGCCTCCAGCCCCATCCCCAGCCTGTGCGCGCATCACCTGTACAAGCTCGCCAGCACGCTTGCAGTAGCAACCACCTTCACGCCCGCACCACCCATGCACGCACCCTGCAGTGCCTCCAGTGCACCACCCACGCACACTGCAGCAAGCGCGCATTCTTCTCTGCACGCACATAACCGGCACAAGCTCGCCAGCACCCAGCAGCGCCTCCACCGTCCACTTCCGCGCCCTTGCCGACCTTCTCCAACATGCTTCTGCCTACCCGCCGTGCGCCTTCATTAAAACGTCTGCCAGTAGCATCCAGTAGCAGCGGCACGTCCGCCAGTAGCACCAACCTCTGCGAGCGTGTAGTCTAGTGCGTGCACCTCCGCACCAGGACCTCAGCCATGCCCGTCCACGCTACACGGCCTGCGACACTTCTGCCTACACCGGAACCCACCACCACCGTTCCTCCGTCTGGCCACCTTGGAGCATCTCGCACGTCGCTATGACCACCATCACAGAGCCCTCTATCCAGAGATCCTCCACCGAGCTTCACGCCTCCGGCCGTTCCTTCCTCATCGCACACGAACAAGGGGAACAAGATCCCCTGTTTTGCTACTGTACTAGCCCTATTAATATTTACAATCTACGCCATTGTCATCTTTTATTAATATTTTATTAAAGCTGCATTGCAAAAAATACCCGTTAGTTGTTCAAAATTGCCATTTCAGCATGTTCTCTTCATGTTTTCTTAATCTGAAGGCAGATTTGGCTCTATTCTCGTCAAAACTAACTGTGAACATACGTTTTTAACTGGAGTGAGTTTAAATACGTCATTTCCTCCTTGTGGACACGACCCACTTTTCTGCAAGTGGTTATTTTAATTATTGATTAGTCGATTTTTCCACCACATAGAACTACAAATGACGTGTCATTTTATGTAACAAATGACTTTAAAAGTGAAGAATCGACTCGTCAAATGGCGCCGTTGCCAGGGAGGCAACAAATGCAATAATTTCACCAGATTTTATTTTTGATTATTTCTCATTGCACAGTGATCTGACCATTTATTTTTTTTTTTTCTATGCGAGAAATTTGTGCGAGGAATCAGCCATCGTGAGAGGTGACCCTCGGTGTCGCCAAAGGAGAAATTGATCGAGCTACCTTGCAAAGGAGGGGAAGGACGAGGATGTGCCGATCATCTCTGTATATTTAGTCGCTAATTTGATTAGAGTAGGATTAAGACTTTAGACTTAATCTTTCATTGCACATTTTGTTTGAAACCCTTGTTCTGGGGTATATTTTGAGGGCTTTGTTCCCCAATTTTGTTTTAGGCCCGTGTTGGGTAATTTTTGGGAGCCTATTCCTTTTTCTTTAGATTTAGGTTTTTAATTCATTTTGTGGATTGTTTACTTTTATTTGCTTGTGCATAAGTAGTTAAAAAAATAAAAAAAAATGAGCTGCCTGCCCCTAGGACGAGCCATTTAGGTCTGTATGAGCAGCCTCTAGATTTACTTCTCTGCATTGCATGCATTCTCGCATCGTTGATTGCTGGAAGCACGGTATGCATTCTCTTACTTTGCATTCTATTCTTGTTCACGCATTGCATTTGGACTTAATTCGAAGACCACAAAATTTGTCTTGAAGTGATCTAACAAGTGGTCACATATATTCTTGAAAAAGGACTAATTAAAGGAGGGACATCTAAAAACCAAGGATTTGATTTTCAAACTTGACGTGCGATTCAAAATCCGAAATCTTTTGCGGTGTATGCACACTTATTTCGCTTGCACCACAGCACGCTTTTAAACACTCCTCAGGTTTGGAAATACTAGGACAAGAGCCCTCCTATCATTGGTTTCTGAAGTGTTCGGAACATAAGATCAAAGGTTTTGTAAATCCAAAGAGGGGGATTCCCTATCATGGATTTTTGGGGGTAGTTGAGAAGCACCGCGAAAGCACAGCTTCAAAGGAAGGCTTAGGACTACTTGCATCCCTCGATCTTCCAGCTTTGGAGTTGCTCTACCATTTGAGATTTAGGGAAGAACATCTAAGCTCCAACTAGGTCTTCTTAGATGAGTCGTAGGTCAACAGTAAGCGCGTAAATTGATTGAAAAAATTGTATTGTCACCTACAACCTTACTTAAAATCAAAAGCCTAAATTGGGAAAGACCTAAAAAGTCCTTTTTGAATTATGTTTTGCTTGGGGAATTCTGATTGAGGTGAGTTAGAATGGACCACATTGATTTTCATCCTTCCACATCTTGCCCACACCCTCACCCCCACTCTGCATCCTTCAATCCCATATGCCGAGATGGTCCATCGCTTGATGGACATAATCACAATCATTGGGATCCGTTTTACTCCTATTATAGGAGTATTGGACTAGTTAAACCCCAAATCAGTGAGCAGAACAAAGGAGCGGGATTTGCTTTGCCCAATATCCCACACACCATGGAAATACCCAACCCACCTGTTGGGTCGGCCCGGATAGGTTGTCAAAATGATGTCTTTATCGTTGAAATGTCTATAATGGTTAACATAATTCGGACCTAACCATCTCTTTACAAAATCTTTAACCTGGCCTAATTGATTTTATCTTGTCACTTTTAGGCCCAGGGTCGAACTCAGGGAAGTGAGTTCAAGTAGAGTTTCTACGTTTTCCTTAAAACGTGTCTCTTCCATTCGTTTGTTATGTTTTTGGTGTTTTTCCTTATTTAGATTTTTTTCTGGTAATCCTTGTCCTTGAGGCACACCCTCAAAATTGTGTCCTTAGCTTTTAGCCAAAACAGAGTTCCAAAACAAGTCTTGCTACTCGCAAGATGGGGTACATGCAAATCAAAGATTATCTTTTCTCTTTTATATATTTTTTTTCTTTTTACTAAGAAGGAGGCTAACAGACAGAAAGTAAATATAGTATCTATAGATATATATGTATATATATGTATTATATATATAAAGGGGTGGGGGTGGAGGTGACGATGTAGTGTAGCACTATGTCGAGTCAGTCGACATCTAGAGAGACGCAACCAGCACGACTAGGTGCCGCGTGGAGTGTGGATGGAGGATGGATGATGAATAGGTCCACACTTTTTGTACGCGTGTATCGGGGAATATCAGCAACTGGTGCAGATATTCCCACAATACCGCATATGGCAAATAACGTGAAAATATATATATGTGTATGTATATAGGTAAATCTATATATATATATAAATGTATAGGTATAATGTATACATATATATAGATATATATATATGTGTATATATATATATATAGGTGTATATGTATATATGTATGTATATAGCTATATATGTATATATGTATATGTATATATATATATAATACTATATAGATGTATATATATATGTATATAAGTATATGTATCTAGATATACATGTATATATATATATGTAGATAGATATGTATATATATATATGTATATAAGTATGTGTATATATATATAAGTATATGTGTAAGTATATATATATATATTATATATATGTATGTATACATAACTATATATATATACTATGTATATAAGTATATATATATAATATATATAGATATATGTATATATATATATATATGTATACGTATGGATATATATATGTTTATACTAGTGTTTATGTGTGTGTGGGTGCGTGGAAGTGTCGGTGAAGATGTGTGTGTGCGTTGGTGTAGTGTACTGAGAGTGAGTGAAAAAGAGAGAGAGAGAGGGAGAGAGCGGGAGAGAGAGAAAGCAGGCAGGAGTACTCGCGCCAGATAGAGAGCTGGTGGGAGTTGGAGGGAGAGAGAAGACAGCGGGAGAAGAGAGAGCGCCAGAGAGAGCTGACGCAGAAGGGACGAGTTAAGTCGTCAGTGGATGGCGGCAGACGTCTGGAGCCACATCGTCTGGAGAAGGCAATGAACGTCTGGACGTCGCGGGTGCAAGCGCGCCTTCTCGCAGAGGACGTGGGGCTTCTGCAGGCCGGCGTGAGGGTGGAGAGCGGGCGATGGCGCAGGGAAGCGAACGCGGAGGAGCTCTACAGGTGGTCGCGGAGGGGCGCGGGGGTTGGCAGGGGACGGCGAGAGGGCCTAGCCGGCCGCTGCAGTGCATGCAGCAGCCGGTTGCGGGTGCACGGCGGAGGCGACAGAATGGACAACGGAGCGAAGGAGGCCCTGCAGGAATGCGTGGAGGGTTGAGCGCCTGCGGGGAAGGTTGCGGAGGAGGCGAGGGGGTCTGCTGCTGCTGCCGCTGCCGCAGTTTGGCTGCTGCTGCTGCTGCTTCAAGCTTTGGAGCTTGAAGTGGCAGCAATGGCATGGAGATGAAAACAAAAAGAAAAGAAGACACCACACCCACCGTCTCGTTGAAGAGCTGGGCGGTGGTGTTCCCACAATGGTGGTGTGCACCACAGTGGGTTCTCCTGCTCGTCGGGTGCCTCCTCGAAGGAGGGCCGACATATGGGAGGGGAGGACGGTGGAGGAGAAGGTGGTGGCTGCGGGTTTTTCTTCTGCAGCAGCGTGTGTCTCGTGAGGAAGAAGCTGCAGCTTCTTATAGAGGAGGAGAGAGTGGTGTGCTGGCTGCAGCAGGGAGAGGGCGCAGGATTGGCAGCTGTAGGGAGAGACGTTGGCAGGGAGAAATGACGTGGAGTAAATGCATGCAGCTGCTGCGGGAAGAGCGGTGCAACTGTGGGAAGAGAAAAAAGAAAATCAAGAGGAGAAAATAAAAAAGATGTGGATTTTGCAATGAGGCACTTGAGGAAAAATGTAAATATGCAAGCCATTATTTTCAATCTTCTCTCCTCTTAATTAAATGCATGAATGCAAGTGTTTTTACAAATGCAACTATAGAATCCTAATATGCAATGTTAATGCTAGGAAATAGCATGAGAAGGCTTTATTGCAGGCGTATTTTGAGGTGCAAACATATACCCCCATGCCTATCTTTTGCTAGTCCCTAGCAAAACAGTATTTAGAAATGATCTTAAGCTAAAGATTTTCTTCTGATGTGATATAGGTGTGTTT
This sequence comes from Thalassia testudinum, assembly GCA_037157565.1. Lineage (NCBI taxonomy): Eukaryota > Viridiplantae > Streptophyta > Magnoliopsida > Alismatales > Hydrocharitaceae > Thalassia > Thalassia testudinum. The sequence goes on from JAZHRO010000055.1 coordinate 48,367,655, forward strand.
ATTATCGAATATTGTGAGAACCAATTGTAAAGAAGTCTACCAGTACTTTAAGTCTCACATGACATAGATCATCTCTCAACTAACCAGGACTCTTAATATTTAAACCTTAAGTACGATTTCCAGAACCCAGGATGTTTTTGCCATACTCGAGAGCTCAAGAGGTTATGGTTTGTGCATAGTGAAGGATCAAGACTGACCAGATGAACATTAAGACTCAATCCTAGGGTTTCACGAATTTTTAAGTACAGGTTGGTCCCAGTTTCAGCTCATGTCTTCGGATTGACCCTTAAGATGATGATGGAAAACTCAACTCCCATTTTCTGATTTTTTTTTTTTTGAAACACGTGTCTATATATCTCTTACAACACATTCAGAAGGAGCACACTTTTTTCTTTTTGGTGGAAAGAGTCACTCCTAAACACAAGACTAAAGCCTGGGATAAAAGTCTACCTGCGTGCACAGGTAAGGACTCCACCTTCCCTAATGCACACTAGAGTTGGATCTTATGTTCACCTGGCCTTTCCTGATATGTATAGTGTGAACCAAGTTTACTTAAGCTCTCAAGTAAAAGTAAACCAACGGATCTTGTACTTGTGTCTCAGGTACAAGAATACATTATTAGGAGAGATCTTGATCTATTTTGTCAATGGTGTAAGTGAATTAAGCCGAGCCTGAGTGAATGAAGCTTTTGTGGCCTGGAAATTCTTCAAAACAGAGGTTGAATATCCATAAACACTTATTGTATTTTTGTTTCAGCTTTTAGATCATTACTAAACACCATTTTCCCTCTTTGTTTTTATTTATTTATTTATTTATTTATTTTTATTTTTTTTATGTATATATAGAAACTGCATGATACCCTAAAATACCCAGATCCTAAGGATGCCTATCCACCGCCCATGCTAAACAATGCTATGTCCTCATATGCATGCAGGGAAGGGTAGAGAAAGGACGAAAGATCGAGTAGCGAGAGCTGAAGTGCAGGGTATAGATCAGGGTGGTAGGGTGGGTGGATGGTGGGTGGTGAAGGGATCGCGATAGAGGCATGAAAAGTGATGGTGGATGGTGAGTGCTGCTAGGGTGCCTCCCAACAAGCGCTGAATTTACATCCCCAGCTAGAATCAGAATGAGGCAAAGAATTAGTTACCCTCCAGCAAGGCAACGGTTTCTCCAACGGGGGTAGGTTCATGAGTCAGATAGGGTTTCAAACGCTGCCCGTTGACCGTAAATTTATGCCCAGATTTGGGATCTTCGATCTCGACGACCCCAGTGGGGAATGGTCTTGAGACCAGGAAAGGACCAGTCCATTTGGACTTCAATTTCCCAGGAAAGAATTTGAGTCGGGCATTATAGAGCCAAACTTGCTGAGATGGCTCAAATTCCTTCTGCCGAATATGGCTGTCGTGAAAAGCCTTAGTGCGTTGTTTAAAGGTTTAGAGCAGAATCATAGGCTTCACAACGGAGCTCTTCCAGCTCTTGGAGTTGGAGTTTCCTTTCTCGACCACACAAGTCTGGGTCGAGGTTACATTAGCGAACCGCCCAATAAGCGCGGTGCTCCAACTCCATGGGCAAATGACAAGGCTTCCCATAAACGATTCTATATGGAGACATACCAAGGGGAGCCTTGAAGGCGGTCCGATACGTCCAAAGTGCGTCAGTCAGCTTGTCGGACCAATCCTTACGGTCAGGCTGAACCGTTTTCTCGAGAATCTACTTGATTTGCTGGTTCGACACTTCCACCTGGCCGTTCGTCTGAGGATGATACGGGGATGTGATATGATGGTGGACTCCATACCTCCTCAAAAGTGCCCGAAAGAAGCATGGGTAAAGTGGCTTCCTCCATCCGAGATAATGGCCCGAGGGATCCCAAAACGCGCAAAGATGTGGTCCTTGACGAATCGAGTGGAGATAACATGGTCAGCACAGTGCGAGGATGAATTCGAAGCCGTTGGATGGAGGAAAGGGACCCATGAAGTCAATTCCCTAGATGTCGAAGATTTCCGCAACTAGGATGTGTTGCAAGGGCATCATGTCACGACATGCCATTGACCTTAACGACTGGCACCTAGTGCAATGCCTGGCATAACTGTGTGCGTCCTGGTGAAGGGAGGGCCTAAAGAAACCGCACTGCAACACCTTGGCTACAGTTTTCCTCCCAGAGAAATGGCCTTCACAAGCCTGATCGTGGCAGAAGGATAGCACACTAGGGAACTCACTGTCAGGAATACAGCGATGGATGATTTGATCAGCACCTATCCAAAAAAGAAGTGGATTATCCCAGAAATAATACTTTGCTTTTGCCATGAGGCACTCGCGCTGGTTTTTAGGCCAGCCATGTGGAAGAGATCCAAAAGCAATGTAATTGGCAATGTCGGCATACCACGGTCCACTTGGCACATTTATTGCCAATAGGTGCTCATCAGGAAAACTTTCATTAATTGGCAAAGTCCAATATGGTCAGGGTCCAGTCTGGAAAGGTGATCAGCCACAACATTCTGGGCTACGGCCTTATCGCGAATTTCAATGTCAAATTCCTGGAGCAGAAGGATCCAACGAATCAGTCTAGGCTTGGCATCCTTCTTGTGCATGAGATGGCGAATGGCCGCGTGATCAGTGAAAACAATAATGTGATAGCCCAGAAGGTAAGAGCGGAATTTCTCCAGCCCAAAGACGACCGCCAGTAGTTCCTTTTCAGTGGTAGTATAATTACGTTGGGCCTCGTCCAACGTCTTACTGGCGTAGTATACCACAAAGGGGTGTCTATCGCGTCTTTGTCCCAGGATGGCTTCGACTGCAAGGTCTGAAGCGTCACACATAAGTTCAAAGTCGAGGGACCAATCCGGCGGTTGGAGAACAGGGGCCTTGGTGACAGCATTACGCAGCTGCGTGAATGCTTGTATATAGTCAGGGCCCATGTCGAAGGGCACGTCGGTTGATAGGAGATGAGTTAAGGGTCGAGAAATTTTGGAGAAGTCTTTGATGAATCTCCAATAGAAACCGACGTGTCCCAAGAAGGAGCGGATTTGTTTGACAGAACCAGGCACAGGTAAATCAGCAATGACGTCGAGCTTAGCTCTGTCAACCTCGATACCCCTATCGGAGATGATATGTCCGAGAATAATTCCCTCGTGCACCATAAAATGACTTTTTTCCCAGGAAAGCATGAGGTTTAGATCAATACATCTCCTAAGGATGCGAGTCAGGTTGGCAAGACATTCATCGAAAGATGGTCCAAAGACTGAAAAGTCATCCATGAAGACCTCGAGAAAGTCACGCACCATGTCATGAAATATCGCCAGCATGCATCTTTGGAAAGTTGCTGGCGCATTACAAAGTCCGAATGGCATCCTTCTAAAGGTGAAGGTGCCAAAAGGGCAGGTAAAAGTGGTTTTCTCTTGGTCTCGGGGGTCTATTGCCACCTGGTTATGTCCTGAGAATCGATCCAGGAAGCAGAAAAATTTATTTCCCGCTAACCGCTCCAGGATTTGGTCAATAAATGGTAGCGGGAAGTGATCTTTCTTGGTTGCAGAATTGAGTTTCCTATAACCTACACACACTCTCCAAGATGTAGGAGTGTGTGTAGGGATGGATTCGCCCCTATCATTGACACGGATGGTGAGTCCTGCCTTTTTGGGCACAACGTGAATCGGACTCACCCAGGGGCTATCACTGATCGGGTAGATTATACTCGCATCTAGCCACTAAATGATTTCCTTCTTAACGGCCTCCCGCATGTTAGGGTTGAGACGTCGCTGCATCTCGCGGGAAGGTCGAGCCTCCTCCTCCGTATATATACGGTCAGTGCAGTGGGAGGGGCTAATGCCAGATAAGTCTGATAAAGACCATCCAATAGCTGCCTTGTGTTCTAGGAGGACCTTAGTTATTTTGCACTCCTGCTCCCTGGTTAATTTTGAATTGATGATTACAGGGAGCATTTCATTTGGTCCCAGGAAAACATACTTGAGTGTATTAGGCAGCACTTTTAGCTTGGGAGTGGATGGGGAAGGATCGGGCATTTCTTGGGACGAGAGTGTCCCAGACGGGTAGGAGAACAAGTTAGGAGGAAGAAACTGGCCTTCAGATTGGCCAAGAAGAGGGGCTTTTTGGATAGATGGATCCAAAAATGAATAGCCCCAGTGAGAAGTATATGGGCTCAAGGTCCCAGTGTGGATTTGCAAATCCGCCTGATTTGGCGGGGAAGAAAGGGCAATTCGATCTTCATGAGTGTGGACCGACGGTGAGTAGCCCAGATATGACTCAGACCACGAGGTATGGGAAGCGGAGAAAACCTCGTCAGAAGTTTGGCCAGGAGAAGGTACTGGACAAGGGAGGGATTGGGGAACGTCACAGTATGTGTTGGTCAGGCAGTCATCAGTGTTTATAGGTAATCCGCAGCAGTCCGAATAGGTCCTAATTAGTCCGATACACGCGCTGACGGCCATGTCCTCGTCAGACGTGTCATCCTTGATGCAATCGCAATCAAAGTTCTTGGCTGCCTTGAATATGTTAAGCTTGAGCTTCTCAGATCCAACGGCAATCTCAATACAGCCCGACTCGCAGTCGATATGGGCGTGGGCTGTGGCCAAGAAAGGTCGACCGAGGATGATAGGAGAATCAGAAAGTGAACTAGCAACTTCCATATCTAAAACAAGAAAGTCAACAGGAAAACAGAGACTGTTGACCCTAACCACCACGTCTTCCACCACACCCTTCGGGATTTTGACAGAACGATCTGCCAACTGTAACGTGACAGGGGTGAGTTTCAGATTTCCCAAGGAAAATTTTTTGAGCATGATGGTCGGTATGAGATTGATGGAAGATCCTAGATCAAGCAGGGCACGGTTAAAACTGCAGCCTTGGATGCTACAGGAAATCAGTGGTGTGCCCGGATCTTTCTGCTTCGGTGGTAAGTTTGACAGTATAGCACAACTCGCATGAGGCGGGAGAACCACCGGATTCTTAGTTTTCTTTGACTGTCACCTGGGTGTTGTGTAGTCTTTGAAAAATCGAGCGACAGCAGATATGTGGTCGATTGCCTCGAGCAGGGGTACCTTGATTTCTACATCCCTGAACAAATTACGAGGTTGTCAAAGGCCTACGTATTTTTCTTTTTGCCTTTTGGCTCCCTTAGAAGAGCCTCAGGGAATAGGACTGATTCTGGCACAAGTTTTGGTGCATCGTCCTCTCATGAATGCGGTATGCATCCCGAATGAGAGGGCGAAGAAGAAGACGGGCCAGAATTAGGTCTAGGCGGATCGACGGTCTTCTTACCGCTCCTCGTAGTGATAGCATTGGACGATGCGGGTCCAGTGGGATCATACGGCGGAGGAGGGTTTGCAATGGGGACATAAGAGTGTGGTGCTGTAGCGGGATTAGCCTGAAATCCTGGTGGAATGCTCGGAGCTTGCAGAACTTGATTAACCTGTCCCTGAGAAGGTCGTACCTGTGGTTGAGAACCACGGGGTACGAAATTTCATGGGTTTGGAACAGGTTGGGCGGGAAGAGTGCCCTGAGATCGAGTCGCCATGCGTAGTTGACTGATCTCGGCGTTCTGCTGTGCCAATTGGTGCTGAAGAGAGGTCATGTTCTCTTCATGGCGCTTTGACATTTCTGTCATCATTCGCATCAATTTGTCAGGAGGGCTTGATGCGTGTTCAGTTTGTGGTACGCAAGGGCCTGATGGCGGATTTTCCATAGGATTAAACTGGACCCTTGGGATGACGGGTGCGGACGGTCGCATTGGTCCACCCGCGGGGTTTTGGCACTGCAGGTTGTTGGACCATGCGAAGTTCGGATGATTATGCCACCCAGGGTTATAAGTGGCAGAGAACAGGTTGCTCCCCAGGGCGCAAGCGTCTTCTATGCCAGAAGATGCGTCCGCATGTAGATATGCATCTGAGCACATAGAGGCTTGGTCCTCCGTGTTGAAATACTGGCTCGCAGAAGCCAGCTCCACATGACTTACCGAGTCACTTGGCGCGACACTCGGTAAGGAAGGTCTAACGGGGTTTCTCGGGAGCCTGGTATTAGAAGAACTTGGATTGTGACGAAGTGGTGAAGAGGTGGTGTTTGCGATAGATCAGGCGGGGTTGGCCAGAAGCTCATCCAGCTTCTTGTGCACGACGGAGACTTCATCCAGTTTTTGTGCAATAAGGCTTAGATTAGTGGATGAATGGGAGGGTCCCATGTCAACTTCGTGGACATTTCGGGGCTGGCTGGTATGATTAAAGGCGACAATGGAAGCATTGTTCATCGAGTTTTCACTCATATTTTCAAACAGTTCGAATGCTCCATTCTCGTATTTATTCATAAAGTTCCCTCCGCAAGAAGCATCTGCAATCTGCTTCAAAGTCTCATTTAGCCCATAGTAGAAAATCTGGGCTATATGCCACTTAGGCAGACCGTGGTGCGGACACTTCCTGAGGAGGTCGTTATACCTCTCCCATGCCTCATGAAATTGTTCGCCGTTTTTTTGCGTAAATGAGGTGATAGCACGGAGAAGCGCATTGGTCCGCCCGATTGGGAAGAATTTCTTGAGAAACGCTGTTCGCATCTCTTCCCAAGAGTGGATGGTTCTCCCAAGGGTGCGTAACCATTGCGACGCTTTATCCCGCAATGAAAAAGGGAACATCTTCATGAGGACTATAGATAACCCGACATTTCTTGGTTTAACGGTTTCAACAAGGCGGGTTAGGTCTTCCAAGTGGAGAAATGGGACTTCACTTGCAAGACCATGAAAGTGAAAATTGATTAGGCCAATTATGTTTGGTTTTAATTCAAAGTCGTCCCCGCCCATGGGGACCCGAATTTGTCCTATGGTCTCTGTAGCAGCGGGATTCTGATAAGAGCTAAGAGACCTAGGCTCCTCTCGTTCGGGAGGCTTCTGTATTTCCTCCAATGTTTCTCGAATGGCTTCGATTTGCTCATTATACATTTCCATTTGGGCTTGGAGGCGGGTTATGGGATCTATGGCTCCACCACCTGGTGGATTCTGAGGGCAGTTTCCTCCCTCGGGATTTGGGGGTGGGCATACAGCCATGTTTGTGGAGGAGGAGGATGATTCGGCTTCTTTTCTAGATTTATCAGTCAATTCAAACAATTCAGGGTTTTGTGACCTCCTCCCAAACATGCACTACCGTAGGAAGAGTTGGGGAGATGAGAAGGGAAAAGGGATGAGAGAAATGACGCCGCAAAGGTACACTTAATTACGAATCAATACAGTCAAGTTCCTAACTTCTACAGTGTGCCTTTAGACCTAAAGATCTAAGTTACCTACTATCACGAACTACGGAACCGAATGCGAGCACCGCAGAACCACTGGGCCAGATTGAAAGACCGTTTGCCCCAGTCTTAGACACTCGATAGCACGCGGGAACTCTCACTAGCACGTAGCCGCTACACGTAGGTAGTTAGACCTCCAATCCTTAAAAAGGGTCAAGTTACTACCAGTTTTAATTAGAGGCTTAGGGTCAAGTGCTTTTGGAATGTGAAGGGCATTGTTTACGGGTAATGCCCAAGTGATTGATTTTCAGAGTGTGTAAAAACAAGCATGCAACGGGGAAATCTCCCCGAATTGAAGTTTTTATTGGTGAATGGTTTTTTAGAGTTCAGCCTTAAGTAGTATGGATTTTACAGTTTTGCTGAATTACCAGTTCAACCAATCTTCGGGTTTCTGCAAAAATACAGGTTTTCCTTCTAAAACCCAAGAAACCCTTCTTCAATTATCAGTTAGTTAATGCATGCTAAAATGCAATGGGCTACCCTAAATGGAGATTTCTAAGTGTGGATGCACGAATCAGTTTTATATCAATGTGAAAGGGAGCCAAGGCACTTCAGTTCAAGTGCTCCCAACCAACAGATAAAGAAAATAACGTTGTTGGTGTTGAAGTATTCAAGATCGAATCACAGGCAAGTTGAAAAGTCGTGGTGAGGTTGGAATTAACTCAATTCCAAGTCTCCCCACCAAAAATGTGATCCTGAACTAAAGATAAGCGAGGCAAAAGAGGGATGCAAGCAATCTTTTTCTTTGCCTCAAGGAATACTTCCCACGATGAAAAATCCAAGAACTAAGATTCTCGAATTTTCGCTATGCGAAGTGTGGCGGGAAATCCCGGGGTAGTGGGAGTGAAGACAACCAATCAAACAAGTGAATTTTAATCCACTTGCCTCAAGAGATCCCAAGAAGTTTTTTTTTAGTTTTTCTTTTATTGAGGTGGCAAGTTAACCCTAGTTTGCTAAGAAAAAGAGAACCTACTTATTCGGCAACGTGTGCAAAGCTCCAATGCGGTGTGGGCATCTCCATGCTCTCGTTCCCGCCTTGGATCTACTCACGTCTTCGGCTTTGTCTACTTTCCTTCTCCTTCCACCAGGTTCACCTGCACACCAAAAGCAACAATACCCGTGAAGAGAGAATACAAAAATTGAAAGGAATTTAATAAAAACTTACTTGAAGGCGCACATCCCCGGCAACGGCGCCAGAAAAGATGTTGGGTCGGCCCGGATAGGTTGTTAAAATGATGTTTTTATCGTTGAAATGTCTATAGTGGTTAACCTAATTTGGACCTAACCATCTCTTTACAAAATCTTTAACCTGGCCTAATTGATTTTATCTTGTCACTTTTAGGCCCAGGGTCGAACTCGGGGAAGTGGGTTCAAGTCGAGTTTCTATGTTTTCCATAAAACGTCTCTCTTCCGTTCGTTTATTATGTTTTTGGTGTTTTTCCTTATTTAGATTTTTTTTTGGTAATCCGTGTCCTTGAGGCACACCCACAAAATTGTGTCCTTAGCTTTTAGCCAAAACAGAGTTCCAAAACAAGTCTTGCTACTCGCAAGACGGGGTACCTGCAAATCAAAGATTATCTTTTCTCTTTTATATATTTTTTTTCTTTTTACTAAGAAGGAAGCTAACAGACAGAAAGTAAATATAGTATCTATAGATATATATGTATATATATGTATTATATATATAAAGGGGTGGGGGTGGAGGTGATGATGGAGTGTAGCACTATGTCGAGTCAGTCGACGTCTAGAGAGACGCAACCAGCACGACCAGCTGCCGCATGGAGTGTGGATGGAGGATGAACGATGAATGGGTCCACGCTTTTTGTATGCGTGTATCGGGGAATATCAGCAACTGGTGCAGATATTCCCGCAATATCGCGTATGGCAAATAACGTGAAAATATATATATGTGTATGTATATAAGTAAATATATCTATATATATATATAAATGTATAGGTATATATGTATAGATATATATAGATATATATATGTGTATATATATATAAAGGTGTATATGTATATAAGTATATATGTATGTATATAGCTATATATGTATATATGTATATAAATATATGTATATATATATGTATATCTATATATATATATAATATATAATACTATATAGATGTATATATATATGTATATAAGTATATGTATGTAGATATATATGTATATATATAAGTAGATAGATATGTATATATATATATGTATATAAGTATGTGTATATATATATATGTATGTATACATAACTATATAGATATACTATGTATATAAGTATGTATATATATATATATATAGATATATGTATATATATATATATGTGTTACTATATATATGTATACGTATAGATATATGTATGTTTATACTAGTGTTTATGTGGGTGTGGGTGTGTGGAAGTGTCGGTGAAGATGTGTGTGTGCGTTGGTGTAGTGTACTGAGAGTGAGTGAAAGAGAGAGAGAGAGAGAGAGGGAGAGAGCGGGAGAGAGAGAGAGAGCGGGCGGGAGTACTTGCGCCAGAGAGAGAGTTGGCAGGAGTTGGAAAGAGAGGAGCAACCGCGGGAAGAGAAAAAAGAAAATCAAGAGGAGAAAATAAAAAAGATGTGGATTTTGCAATGAGGCACTTGAGGAAAAATGTAAATATGCAAGCCATTATTTTCAATCTTCTATTCTCTTAATTAAATGCATGAATGCAAGTGTTTTTACAAATGCAACTATAGAATCCTAATATGCAACATTATTGCTAGGAAATAGCATGAGAAGGCTTTATTGCAGGCGTATTTTGAGGTGCAAACACCACCCTCCCTGAAAAATTATAATGGTTGGACAGACACTCCTGGGTACTATATGCCTGAGCCTGACTTCTCTCATGATAGAAATGACCTCTCCTCCTTGAAGATGGAAATACAGAAAATGCAAAACGAAATGATTGAATTGTTAGGAGAATCTTCGAGAGCAAGTCAACAAGAAAGAGATGAAATTAGCCACCCAATATACCCCATTGAGGATGATGTACACCCCTCTACAATAGATGCATCTCCCGTGGGAGAGCTACACTTTAAGTAGGAGGGAAATTCTGGGGAGAATAGCTACTTTTCGAGGTTCGATTTTGAATCCTCCCGATTAGATGACACTTCCTTGAGAGATCCATGCCTTAAGTGGGAGGAAGACACAAATGAAAATAGCTATGCATTGGATGAAGAAAGGGGGCAACCCAAGGAAGATGATGACAAGGTTGAGTATCCACTTGAATTATATTGGAGCCAAAAGAAGGGAATGATGGTACCATTAGAAGACCTCGACCCAGATGATAGTATTTTTGTGACATTTGATGAGGTGGGATGAAGTCAAGTTGTTAATCCTACCCTCCCTTATGAAAAATGAGATGGAACTCAAGCCCACCCTTAGGGAACCTAGCCCTCAAGAAATTGACCTATCTGAGGAGTCTGATGTTACCAGTGTAAACCATTTACCTCAGATAGAGTACCCTAGGGGATTTGTTGAGATATTAAATGATTCTAGACCTCGGGTAGATGATGAATCATATGATGAGGAGAAAGACGAATTATATGAGGAACCTACATTCAAAATTTGGAGTGACACTAAGGGTGATTATGTCTTATTTGAAAAGTTAACCCCTGAGGATGTCACAAATTTGACCAAATTAGGTTTCCTTAGCACACCCATTGATGATATTTCTCCTCATGATGAAATGATGGAAAATTTCGAAGCAACTTCTAAGATTTATGTGGATTCACATATAGACTCCGAGGAAGATTTGAGTAAAGAACAAAAACCGGAGGATGACATTGACAGGATAATCCCTAGATCTGTTGCTTCCAACCTGCCTTCATTTATTTCAAAGTCACCCTCTAATTCTTTTATATCTGAAGGCGAAATTGTGACTTCTGATGAAGGGCAGGAAGATAAATGTGATGGTGCAAGGAATGCTAGGGATGCAATTGAGGATTTGGAAAGAGTGTTAGGGATGGACACCGAGCAGATTACACCCAACCTAGATCTTATGGCCATCCCGGAACCTCGAAACATGGACACACTAGATGATCCTTGCCTTAGAGAATTGCTCACTTTTGTTCTAACCGGGGGGCTTAACAAACCAATATTTCCCAAAATGGAGTATCGGGTATGGATTGATGATTTCTTTAGTCAGTCCATTGCCTTGGGGGTTTATCTCTGCACCATTCCTTCCCCATTCCTTTTGGAGGATCCTTCTCATCCTCCCCCTACTCCTTTGGAGATTGTTATACCAGTTTATCCTTTAGAACCTCCTCTGGTGACCTGGGAAGATTTCATTCCCATCTTTGTTAGGCGAGCATTTGCTATCGGGATTCATCATCAGCTCGCCAACATCCTAGGTTACCTATTTTCTAGGCCAGCATTTCTTTGCTCATTTTTAGGGCCTATTTCTACAATCCTTGAACCTGATTTGTAGGTTCTTTGGCTATTCGGCTGCTAACAAAAGAAAGGCAGCCCCGCTCTGACCCAGGTAATATCCTTCTATGCAATGAGGACATTGCAGATTTAAGGCATGGGGGGTGTACTTGGGGATATACATAGCATAGTGCATTCATCGCATACATTTGCATTATAAAATATATATAAATAAATAAAAATAAAAAAATAATTTAAAAAAAAAGTTTTGGGCTTAACTGGCTAGGTCCGGCATTCTTAAACAAATCAAAACTCTAGGTTAGACTAAGTTAATTCTAGAGTCAAACTTTAGAAGCTAAGAGAGCTACTAGCTCTATACCTTTAGGGTCCTTTGTGGACTTAAAAACTTAAGTAGGTGTTAAGTTGTGGACCATTCCTCAAGAGGTTGAGAAAGGAAAGCTAGGGCTTGAATTAAAAGGTGGGGTAGTACCTAGAGTCTTGTTCTACCTTTTTGTTTACGGGTCCTTGTAACCCAAGCATCCAAATTTCACACATTTTGTCTAGTAATCAACTTAATTTCTTTCTTTCTTAAAAGAGATTTGGTTCTCTTAGTTTTGACCTAGGAGAGGCTTGAAAACACAATTTGATTGGAAGATTTCCCGCTGCAGGTGAGGTAGGGTATATACTCACCTTGAGGATGCGATGATAACATATTACCTCCTCGATGCTTGTTTCTTAGGATATCCATCCTACTGGGGGCATGTAAGCGCATTGCGCGGTTCAGGTACCATGGGAGGCCCTATCTTGAAGTGTCGATTGCCATAGGCCTGAATTTGCTTAAGAAATCCATGGGTGATACTATCTCGAAGTGTCGATTGCTAGGTGTTCTTGGGGTCGTTATGGGCAGTGCTATCTCGAAGCATCAAAAGCCAGGCACCCTTCGAGGTGTGGTAATGGGGACAATGAATCCGACATAGACCATGTTGATAGCTGATCTGAGGTTAGACTTATAAGGAAAAAAAATCCTTTTTCCTTTAACTCAAATAATTCAGACCAATGCACATGCACGAACGCTTTAATCTCAGGGATTAATAAACCTTAGGGTAGAGTCAGAAATCAGGGAAACTCGTGCTTGCAACTCGTCTTTAGCCGACCTAGTCTGTAACTTAGCAACTACTTGAGAACCTTAGGTCAAGAGTCTGAACTTAATATGTTTCTAATGGAACACCGATTGGGTTGGCTAGTCTACTTGGAGTGCTAGGTTTCGCTTAATTTTGCTAGGGACTAGCTAAAACTAGGCATGGGGGTATTTGATTAGCCCATATTTGTGGGCAATTTAAGTTTTTAAGTGCCTTGACATTAAGTTAATTCTAACATTTATTTAGCATAAATTAGGATGTAAATAGGTTAATTCATATTTCTAATTTAATTACATAATTCATGCATTGGATTCATATTTAAATGCATTTAGAATTAACTTAGAATTGTATTCATTTAATTAGTTAACCAATTATGTACACCGCATGCATTAATTTAAGTTAACATAAAAGTTGAGGGTTTGTATATAAATAACCATAATATTTTAACATTATTTTTATTATTCTTCTTTCAGCAACGACTACATTTCCTTCAAGTGCTGCTCCAACGCCACTTGCTGCCGCACTGAAACCTGCAATCAAGGATGAGCGGAGAATGCGAATCTGCTCTCTCCTCTCCATTCAAATCCATGCAGGTGGCTACAAAAGGAGGGAGGCTACCGAGCTGGGGAGGCCACCATCCCAACCACCCACCACTGTGTAGAGAGTTGAGCTCTCGTCCGTTACACCACCACCTACCTCAACCACGGCGGCGAGCCTCCACCATAATGGGCTTGTGGCGTGACAGGCCACACCGCCATCTGGAGCTCGTCTGCATTACTGTGCCTCACCAGAATCAACAACACCAACCTCGCTATCATCACCAACAACCTCCACTGCAGCCACTGCAACTTCACTCCTCCATCATTTAAGACGTCCGGGAAGTTTCCCGGACGTCTGAAGCTTCGTCCCCACACACAACAGCAACCGGCCATCACTTCACGCCTCTTCACCTCCTCCAGCCTCCGGTGCCACCCCAGACTACGCGGTCATCACCTACACATTCTTGCTAGCACGCCTATAGCAGCAACTGCCTTCACCCCCGCACCACCCACATGCGCACCCTGCAACGCCTCCAATGCACCACCTTCGCACACAACAGCAGGCGTGCATTCTTCTCTACGCGCGCATCACCTACACAAGCTCGCCAGCACCCTGCAGTGCCTCAGCATCCACTTCTATTCCCTCGCCGACCTTCTCAGGCGTGCTTCTGCCTACCCACCATGCGCCTTCCTTGTAGCATCCACCAGCAGCATCCAGCAGCAGCGGCGTGTTCGCCAGCAACACCAACCTCCGCGCCCGAGCCGTCCAGTGCATGCGTCTCCTCGCCAGGACCTCAGTCGCGTGCATCCACTACGCATGGCCTGCAGCACTTTAGCCCACACCAGAACCCACTACCACCATTCCTCCGTCCGACCCCCTCGGAGAATCATGCACGTCGTCGCGACTGCCATCACAGAGCCCTCTCTCTGGAGATCCTCCGCCGAGCTTCACGCCTCTGGCCGTTCCTTCCTCATCGCACACGGACAAGGGGAAGAAGATCCCCTATTTTGCTACAGTACCAGCCCTATTAATATTTACATTCTATGCCATTGTCATCTTTTATTAATATTTTATTAAAGCTGCATTGCAAAAAATATCCATTAGTTGTTCAAAATTGCCATTTCAGCATGTTCTCTTGATGCTTTCTTAATCTGAAGGTAGATTTGGCTCAATTCTCGTCGAAACTAACTGTGAACATACATTTTTAACCACTGCAAGTTTAAATATGTCATTGCCTCCCTGTGGATATGACCTGCTCTTCTGCGAGTGGTTATTTTAATTATTGATTAGTCAATTTTTCCACCACATAGAACTACAAACGACGCATCATTTTATGTAGCAAATGACTTTAAAAGCGAAGAATCGACTCGTCACCTGTCAATCAAATGGTCCTTAAAGATCAAGTGACCAGATTTTTCGTTAGGGATTTGAATTCATGAAGATAAGTTCGTCGTACAACCAACCGAAAGTGGTTCCCGCCTCTCAACCTAACCCAACCAGTCTGGTTACGAAGGGATGAAGGGGAAGGTTCTTCCTTTGGCTTCTGCCTCTGGTTCCATTGACCCCCGAGCTGCGGTCGTTTGACACTACCCTGCAGACTTAGTCACCAGGTTCGGCAAGAGAGATAAAAATCACCCAATAGTATGACAACGAATTCAGGTTGATTTCGTTTTTAAAATTAATTTTTTTTTAACCTGTTTTCTTCAGTGGTGTTTGTGGTGGGTGGCCCACAAGGTGACGAAGCTCACCGACTAGCTAGACCTGATTAAGTCTAGGTTAGCCTAAATGTGGTCTCTAGTTGTAACCCTAAAGATTTAACCTAGTTGCATGCATTTCTAGGGTTTTTCTCTATTTCAGTAGACCACAAAAGTAATGTTGATTCTTTGATAATAATTGGAATACAATTAATTTAAAATTTTCCAAGTAGATTCCTTTTTCAATTAGTTTTTTAGAGAATATTTTTTTTTTAATTTTTACTATTTCGATCAAATTTTTAGGGAATTTTGAATTATAGTGGGTTAGCTTTGGAACTTTGACCCTGGTCAGTTTTTCATCTTGAAATAGTATCAAATGACCTTCAAAAATTTGGGAAAATATGGAAAATAAAGCCAATGAGATTAGCTTTCAAACCCCACCAATTTTAGTCAAAACAGATTTGCGTATTGCTCAAAATCGCTTTTTGAAATTTGAAAAATTTTGAATCTGGGACAGTCTGACCCCCACGCACTTTGCTAAATTTTAAAAATTTTATACTTGAAATTTTTTCAAAGTAACGGTGGCATTTGAAAAAGGGTTTGAAAATAAAGGTTTAGCCTGAATTTAAAAATTTTTTGCTAAGGAATTTTTTGGCAATCGAATTTTTTATTTAGGTTTGAAATCTGGCCGAAAATCAGAAGATGGTGGAAAAGCTTTTTAAAGAACTTTGAATTGACATGTAGGCTTCCCACCAAAAAGGATGTTTTTTTTTTTCAAAACTTTTGCACATTTTTTTTTAAAAAAGAATTTTTCAAAAGATTCATAGAAAATATCTTTTTTTTTTCTTTTTTTTTTTCAAACTAACCTAAGCTCGAAAAGAAATCTAATCCGGATTTTTATTTTCAAAATTTTTCTTTTTGATTTTTTTTTCTTTTTCAAGAAAATGAGTAAAATATTTTTTTCTTTCTTTTTTTCAGACAAGAGATTGCAAGAAGTAGATCTAATCCTAGGGTTCAGAAAATAAACCTAATCTATGACAGATGATGTGCACCTAATTTTTCTTCGCCATGCTCGATGTGTGTGCAGATCCCATTTTCGTTCCGTGTTATCTTGCACATCAAAAGCAAAGTAGGGGCAGATTTTTCAGTGATAGATCGAAATCAAGAAAAATGACGTTGCCTCCCCAGCAACGATGCCATTTGTTGAGGAATCGTAGATCGCATTTTTGATAGAAAAAAGTGTTGTAGTATAGTCGCGAAGTACGATCCAACAAAGATATTGATTTGTAAAAATAACGAGACTTGAGTCCCGGTCGTTCATCTCTGGGAGGCATTGTTTTCGCTTTTGAAATTGATCTCTTTTTTTCTACTACTCTACTTCGTTTAAAGACGCACGTTGGTTTCTAATCTCCTAAGACTTCACCGCTCCTGCTATTAACTCGGATCACATGCACCACCCATGCATGCACCCTGCAGCGCCTCCAGTGCACAACCTGCACACACTGCAGCAGGCGTGCATTCTTCCCTGTGCGTGCATCACCTGCACAAGCTCGCCAGCACCCTACAGTGCCTCCAGCATCCATTTTCGCGCCCTCGCCGACCTTCTCCGGTGCGCTTTCGCCTACCCGTCATG
This sequence comes from Thalassia testudinum, assembly GCA_037157565.1. Lineage (NCBI taxonomy): Eukaryota > Viridiplantae > Streptophyta > Magnoliopsida > Alismatales > Hydrocharitaceae > Thalassia > Thalassia testudinum. The sequence goes on from JAZHRO010000055.1 coordinate 48,384,332, forward strand.
CGCCTTCCTTGCAGCATCCACCAGCAACATCCAGCAGCAGAGGCTCATCAGCCAGTAGCACCAACCTCCGCACGCATGCAGTCCAGTGCGTGCGCCTCCTTGCTAGGACCTCAGCCACGCCCATCCACGACGCATGGCCTGCGGCACTTCAGCCCACACCGGAACCCACCACCACCGTTCCTCCATCAGGCCCCCTCGGAGCATCATCTTGCACGTCGCCGTGACCGCCTTCACGAAGCCCTCTCTCTAGAGATCCTCCGCCGAGCTTCACGCCTCTGGCTGTTCCTTCCTCATCGCGCACGGACAAGGGGAAGAAGATCCCCTATTTTGCTATAGTACCAGCCCTATTAATATTTACATTCTATTCAATTGTCATCTTTTATTAATATTTTATTCAAGCTGCGTTGCGAAAAATATCTGTTAGTTGTTAAGAATTGCCATTTCAGCATGTTCTCTTGATGCTTTCTTAATATGAAGGCAGATTTGGCTCGATTCTCGTCGAAACTAAGTGTGAACATACGTTTTTAACCGGTGCAAGTTCAAATATGTCATTACCTCCCTATGGGCATGATCCGCACTTTTGCGAGCAGTTATTTTAATTATTGATTAGTCGATTTTTCCACCACATAGAACTACAAACGACGAGTCATTTTATGTAACAAATGACTTTAAAAGTGAAGAATCGAATCGTCACCTGTCAATCAAATGGTCCTTAAAGATCAGGTGACCAGATTTTTCGTTAGGGATTTGAATTCCTGAAGATAAGTTCGTCGTACAACCAACTGAAAGTGGTTCTCGCCTCTCAAGCTAACCCAGCCAATCTGGCTACGAGGGGACGAAGGGGAAGGTTCTTCCTTTGGCTTATGCCTCCGGTTCCATTGACCCCCGAGCTGCGGTCGTTTGACACTGCCCCGCAGACTTAGTCACTAGGTTCAGCAAGAGAGATAAAAATCACCCAATAGTACGACAACGAACACGGGTTGATTTCATGTTTTAAAATTAATTTTTTTTTAACCTGTTTTCTTCAGTGGGGTTTGTGGTGGGTGGCCCACATGGTGACCAAGCTCACCGGCTACCTAGACCTAATTAAGTCTAGGTTAGCCCAAAGTGTGGTCTCTAGTTGTAACCCTAAAGATTCAACCTAGTTGCATGCACTTCTAGGGTTTTTCTCTATTTCAGCAGACTACAAAAGTAATGTTGATTCTGTGATAATAATTAGAATCCAATTAATTTAAACTTTTCCAAGTAGATTCTTTTTCAATTAGTTTTTTAGGGAATTTTTTTTTTGAATTTTTACTTTTTGAATTGAATTTTTAGGGAATTTTGAATTACAGTGGGTTAGCTCTGGAACTTTGACACATGGTCAATTTTTCATCTTGAAATAGTATCAAATGACCTTCAAAAATTTGGGAAAATATGGAAAATAAAGCCAATAAGATTTGCTTTCAAACCCCACCATTTTTAGTCAAAACATATTCCCTTATTGCTCTAAATCACTTTTTGAAATTTGAAAAATTTTGAATCTGGGCCAGTCTGACCCCGTGTACTTCGAGAATTTTTAAAAATTTTATACTTGAAATTTTTTCAAAGTAACTGCGCCATTTGAAAGATGGTTTGAAAATGAAGGTTTAACCCAAATTTCAAAATTTTTTGCTAACGAATTTTTTGGCAATCGAATTTTTAAGTTAGATTTGAAATCTGGCTGAAAATCAGAAGATGGTGGAAAAGCTTTTTAAAGTGGTTTGAATTGAAATCTAGGCTTTCCACCAAAAAGGATGTTTTTTTTTTCAAAACTTTTGCACGTTTTTTTTTTTAAGAATTTTTCAAAAGATTCATAGAGAATATCTTTTTTTTCTCTTTTTTTTTCAAGCTAACCTAAGCTCAAAAAGAAATCTAATCTATATTTTTTTTTCAAAATTTTTCTTTTTGATTTTTTTCTTTTTCATGAAAATGAGTAAAATATTTTTTTCTTTCTTTTTTTCACACAAGAGATTGCAGGAAGTAGATCTAACCCTAAGGTTCAGAAAATAAGCCTAATCTATGACAGATGATGTGCACCTGACTTTTCTTCGCCGCACTCGATGTGTGCACAGATCTCATTTTCATTCTGTGTTGTCCTGCACATCAAAAACAAAGTAGGGGCAGATTTGTCAGTGATAGATCGAAATCAAGAAAAGTGATGTTGCCTCTCCGTCAACGGTGCCATTTATTGACGAATCGTAGTTCGCATTTTTGATAGAAAAAAGAATCGTAGTATAGTCACGAAGTACGATCCAACAAAGATATTGATTTGTAAAAATAACGAAACTTGAGTCCCGGTCGTTCGTCTCTAGGAGGCGTTGTTTTCGCTTTTGAAATCAATCTCTTTTTTTTTACTACTCTACTTCGTTTAAAGACGCACACCGATTTCTAATCTCCGAACTAAGACTTCATTGCTCCTGTTATTAACTCGGATCACATCCGCATGCGTCAAGTAAACCATGAAAGTGAATGTGTGAGTTTCTGTGCCCATGATTCTAGTGAGGTGGTGACTAGTTATGGAGAAAGCGTCTATTGTCAAATTTTCAATATCCTCAGGAACTGACATGCTGGTGCGTAATATATAGACAATTAAAGAGCAAGCACTTAAATCACGCAAATACGATAATTATTAAGCTTACGGTGATTTCAAACACATAAAGAGACATATATATATATATATATAAATGCAATTTCATTCATTCATAGGAGAGTTGTTGCACAAGGAAATCTAGAGGAAAGCTTATACATAAATGCTTGAAAATTAAACCTAGCCACCAGAAAATGATTGCATACAAGAATCAACGGGGGGATTTCACATGCATCACTGGGGGAGAAGTAAGACTACACTACTAAGCAGTAAATAAAAGTAGTAAATATATGAAGAGCTAAGTTACTAATCTAGCAGAAGGAAGGGCATTTGGAGGTGGTCTCCGATGGCCTTTGAGTGGCTGAGAGAAGGAGGGACGACCAATGGAGCTTAGGTCGGCCCTTGGAGAGAGGTTGGGGAGCTGATCTAGCTTCCTGGCATGGAGATGGTGGCCTCCATGGTGGTGCTCAACTCAGGGAGGTGGAGTGGAGATGGAAGTGGCTAGCCTAAGTGGAATGAATGGCAAGGAAGTGAATGGGGGTCTTTGCCTGCCAATGGGCTCTTTTTTATAGACCCAATGGCTTCTCTCTAGAGAGGTGTAGAACTCTCTAGAGAGAGTCCAAGAGTGGCCAGCCACATGTGGGTGGATGCGATCTTTGAGATCCAAGAATTGTGGATCTCAATTTGAATTCCTCTTGGTTGCTAAATTTGGCAACCAAGAGGTGGCGCTATCTCAAGAGGTCTCTAGAGAATTGTAGAGAAGTGTGTGTGCGTGAATGGGTGTGTGTGTATGTTTGTGGTCGTGCTTTATGTGGCTAGGTGGCTTAGGTTAGGTCCTAAGGGGTTTGGGTGGGTGTAGGTCTTGAATTAGGGTTACAAACCCTAATTGCTAAGGGGAAAATGCAATTAAACTTAACCTAAGTTTAATTGAATGAGTGTGAACCTAATTGAGAGCAGAATAACTCAATTAGGTTGGGTTTAGGTCAATTGGACTCTCACCAAGTCCAATTAAACTTGTGTGGGTTGAGATCTAAGCTCAATTGGACTCAATGAGTCCAATTGACTTAGGTGAAGGTAATTGACTTGATCTGAGTCAATTGGGTTTGGTGAGGACCTAATTAGGTCCTTAGGTAGGTCTAGAGGTGATGTACTAGGGTTAGGACACCTTAATTTAGGTTCCCGAAGGGTTGGGATTAGGTCTAGGGGGCTAGAGATCCAAGACCAAGACTTGAATCTCAAAACAGGGACTGGAGACTAGCATCAGACATCCAATAATAGGATCAGACGAGTTATACTCAAAAATCAGAAGTCCAGACTTCAATTCTGGATGTCTAATTTGAGTCAGGGGTAAATCAGGGTTCTGTTTTGCGTATTTTGCAGAAATTGGACATCTGACAAAATGTCTGGACGTCCAACAACACTAAAGAAGTGGGTTTGAGGTGTGCGGGAGATGGCTAAGGGTCCTATACGTCCTATAACTTATCTGGACGTCCAGATAAGGGTTGGAACTAGGGTTTTAGGGCTTCCTAGGGTGTTGTGACCTAATCTAAGGGTGGCTAAGGCTTAGGGAAGTCTCTAGGCTATCCTAGGGCTAGGATGGACCTAAGCTCTTCACATTTTACTACTTTATTCCTACTTAATAGCATAGTAAACTTTAACTCCCTTACATTATTATTCCTACATCTAAACTAGGCCTTCTACTCCAGCTCTACTACAACTCCTATTATTTCACATCCAGCTTCAGATCCTGCTCCAGATCTACTTATTGCCTGCAATCGACATAATGCACTTAATTAGCACATTATAACATTATTTTATGCATAGCTAAAGTAAAGTAGTAAAGATGCAGATAATGCATATGCATGCGTGAATAACCCTAACTTATGCTAAGTCCTAGCGTAATCTAGGTCAATTAAGACCTATGGTTGCTGTGCAATCAACCAGCAACTTCCACCACCTACCCACCTTGCCAGGCGCCCCTCATCGCGTCAAGTAGCCATTAGCCACCCACCGCACGCACTACTCCAGCCTGCCCTCACCAGCCTACCACCGCGGGCATTACCCTAGTCTGCCTTCACCATCCTTCCGCACTACCGCAATACTCCCACCTCAGTCGCGCGACCTATAGGCGCACCCTCGCCAGCCTGCACTTGCGCCCCATCGCCAGCCTTCACCAAGCGCACTCCAGCCTACCCCCCCGCACTCCAGCATCTCCCAGAGCAACCACACGCTTGCAACCACGCTACTACATCACCGCGCCCAGTAGTCACTGCGCCTTGCAAGCCCTCACTGCACTTGTAGGCAGCCCCACTCGCAGGCGCTCACACTTGCAGGCACACCCTGGAACGCCCGCAAGTGTGCCCTTGCACACCCTTGCATGCGTGCCCAATGCAAGTATCCGCACGGCCTGCAGCAGTTGGTCTTCCTCCTCTCCACGCGTGGCTCTTCTCCTCAATAGAGCCCAATAGGCCGACGGCTGTTCTCCACCATCCGGCCGGCGTCGGCCACCTTCGGCCACCGCATCACCACCATCGCAAAGCATTCGTCGAGGCGCACCATCCCGTCGATTCTCGATGTCAACTGCGCATGGCTATTCAAGCGAGGAAGAGAAAGGAGAAATCCTTTGTTTTCTCCCCCAATTAAAATTTACATTGCTGTTGAACGAGAATCTACGCTAACGTGCTTGGTTTTGGAAAACCCGTCGTTGTAGTTCGAAAGCGAAGGATTCGTGTTCAACAAATAAAATTTATACCGAAATAAGAATTCCGGGTCGAACACAGGGAGGCGAACGTTTGATTTAAAAACTTCGCGTTTCTTTTTATTTTGTCACGAAGAAATTTAATTTAAACTATCTAAGTATCTACAACGAATAAAAGAGAGTGAGGGAGTAAGAGAGAGAGAAAGAATACTACACATGGAAATTAAAATGAGATGTAGAATAGACAAGGAATTAATCATAAAAGAGTTCATTCGTTACAACTAGAAAATATAAAACAATTACTCTAGAAAGCATTAAAAGAATGGAGGGAGAAATGTCCTCCTCGACGATCGCTCGGAGGATGAATAGACTACTCTTAGAAAGCAGTAAATCTATACTAGAAAGCAGTAAAAAGAATAAGGAGAGAGAAATCCTCCTCGACGGTCGCTTGGAGGACGAGCCGGACGGGACGACGCCTGGACGAAGGAGAATGAAGCGGGACGAAGGAGGACGAAGCAGAAGAACGGGAACGAAGCAGCATGCCGTCGTCGTCGCGGGATCCACTTCCGAAGGGGGACGAAAATTTGGACTTTATCTCGCGAGAAGCATCCCGGGTGTGGGACAAGCTTCTCTTGAGCTTTGGAGAGGTAGAGAGGAGAAGGAAGGGATGAAAATTTCGTATGGAGGGGGTCTCCTTTTATAGTTGCAAGGAGTGGGGGCAAAATGGACATTACATCTTCAAAATAATAAATAAGGGGTCTTTAGTGACGGATAAAACCGTCGCTAAAGTCCCGCCGTCGCCGTCGCCGCCGCGCCCACGCGCGCCCGCTCGGCTGGCCTGCGCGCGTAACGCATACGCACGTCCGCGTCGTCTCATCCGTCCGATCGCGAGATCGGACGGCTTAGATCGCGTCCGCGCCCGCTGCGTAGCGCGCCCGCCCGCGTGCGATCCAGCGTCCACCTGAGTGTCCAATTGCGCGTCGGCGCTATCGGGCGCGCGCGGCCGTTGGATCTTCATCCGATGCTCGTGCACGCCTGCTCGCCCGCGCCTTTGACCCCCTCACCGCGGCTCGAACCCGCGACCTCCGCTTCGCCCGCAGCTGCGTCGCCGCTGCGCTACGCGGGCGAAATGGTTACGCGGGCGTTTTTAAATGCGAGCGACCGCAGCCGTTGGATCGAGATCCAACAGCGGAGAGGAGACGTTGCGCGGTCTTCACAGGACTCCTGCGGCCGATTGGGCGGCTGGGATGGCGCCACGTGGCGCCATCTTGGTCGTCCATCTTCTGGAAGTTGTAGATGGTGCCACGGATGTCGGATTGACTCGATTTTTGTGTCGTTCGGCTGCGATCGTCGATCCGAATTCATCCTTGTGGTCGGATTTTCCATCTGAAGTGCTGATTTACACCATCCTGGCCCTTGATCTTCTAGGGTTCCCCGGTCTCTATCTGATGCTACGGATGCCTGATTAGGGCGATCTTGGAGTCGTTGAACTCCAATCGTCGCCCTGATCATATCCATACGGTTGGATCTTTGATCCGAGGCCCCGATAAAATATTTGCCCTGTCCAAGCACATAAAAGGAGACAATTAACCTCCATTTTATTCAAACTACTCTAAATGCAAGATGATGCATGTAATGCAATATTTATATCATGAAATGCAATCCTATGCTTAAGAACATGCATAAATAGACATTTTAAGTAGTGTAAATGTGTTTACATCATACCCCCATGCCTATCTTTTGCTAGTCCCTAGCAAAAACTATATGCTATTTATAAAAGAATTAGGTTAGATTATTTGGACCTGAGTTATTTTCAATCATTAAGAAATTGTCTACTTAAGAACTGAACTTTCAAAGACACAACAGTGCCCGGGTATCAGCCAAAATGCAGACCGCCTCAAGCCTCGCCTTATTCAAAGAAAAATTTCTTTTTCTGTTTTTACTCATTTTTTTTTTTTTTTTTTTTTTTTTTTTGGATTTTCAAATTTTAGGGTTTAAGAGTGGCTTTCTACGGCCATTCAACTCACCCAAGATTTGATGAGAACCCTAAGTTTTAAGCATCTTATTGTGATTGTGATAGACTCGTTGACTGGCAATTAAAACGGACTTCGGATTTCTACGCCTCTAGGTGACCTCAAAAAGAATTCTGCCTAAAGGTCTATCTTTACAACCGGTAGCTTTCTCCCTACTTTTATTTTTTAACGGGGTCAACACAAGGGTGAATCCAGTGTATATCTCCCCGGTTTATTCTACTTCTCCGCTTCTTCCTAAGCGTTTTGGGAATTTTTAGTGCATTTTCTGAGCTGGGTTCTAGACAACCGGCCGATGAGCTGTTACCACCGACAACTTGCCAGCCATACTCGTGCGGCGAAGTGTGGCTTATTTCTTTTTGTTCTTTTGTCCTTTTTGATTTTTTTTTTTTTTTTTTTTTTTTTTTTTTAAGTAGGTGGCTTCCCTGGTCTAAGATTTACCTAAAGGCAGCAAAAAGAGAAAGGTCCAGTGACTGGGCTCTGGACAACCTACCTATGGGCTGTTACCCACGATAACTTGCCAGCCATATCACCCTAGAAGGTTCATTAGCTACCCAATTTCCATTAAAATCGCCAAACAATGAGTCAGTGCAAAGAAAGTGTGTAGATGCTTAAGACTCAAAATTCCCTCACATCAGAGGGCGGGTTGATAAGTCGTGTACTTATCACCCAAACTTATTTACTCCAATTAAAATAAAATTCAAGTTGGCGAGAACTCGAAAAACAAATCCACATTTTAGTGGATATACTGGCTGATTAAGTCCAAAGACCTGAAGGGTCTTTGTGTTCAGAACATAATATAGTATTTCTTAAGATCAAAAATTTTCTTAAACCCAAATTCTCTTTCCTAATTTTGATTTTTTTTTTAAAAAATAAAAAAAAATAAAAAAAAATAAAACAAATCTACGGAGCTGACGAATGAATTCAAAAATAAATATCCATCCCCCCATGCCTATCTAATGCAATGTCCTCATTGTATTAAAAAGACATAAAACAGAGTGGAAAAGCGTAGAAAGCACCTGAATTGCGTGGATATCGGGTCCGCTCCGAGATGAAAATTAAAAAGAACTGTATATGTGCTGAGTTTAGTGCCTTCAGCTAGGCACACTATACAAAGAAAAGAAATGAAGAATTCACATGTGCAGGTCAGAATTAGAATAAACAGAAGAATCCTCTGACTTGTCAGCAGAGGTCCACAGATGTGGACCAGATTGTGGTGCAGACCCACACCCCATAATCGAGAATATCTTAGGTTCTGGATAAAAATTACCCAAAACCTAAAATCAGAATGCAAGCGGGGTCGGGCCTGCGATTTGTGAGGATGCAACCCAAGGCCAAAATGTCGGGTTACAGAGAATTGAAGCTCAAAAGGATAATCGTTAAATGTGTGCTTGAGTTTGACATCCTTGAAACAACTGTCGTAAGGGTTCTGATTTGATAGTTTCAGCTTAAAAGGAACCCTTCGACTCAATCTTCCATATCCTCCAAAATTAACTTCCCAAATTAGAACTTCCCCGCTCCTAACCTCCTCATTAAGTGTATCAAATTCCAAGACCTCTTGTATATTCATCACCCCGTCTGAAATCTCCAAGTCTAGATGATGTGGCAAAATCAAAAGTGACTTGGGTCTAATTATCTCAGAATTAGAATCATCAATAAGCTCAACAGGGTGTAACTGATAATCAGGGCATTGAATTAATTCCTCCAGAAAATGCGATTCTGGATCCGTATCGTGTGCCCTAATAAGATCAGCTTCCTCAATTATTGGGCTATCAAATGATCTATCAGATTCCTCCGGCCCAATCGTCTCACAAAAATCGTGATCTGAAAACTCGTGTGAGACTTCGCAACTTGAATCTTCACCATCAGGATCCGTATCAATGTATGTCCCAAAATCATTTGTCACTTTGCGTTCCAAGGAGACATACGTTTCTTCGTAACCCGGCTGAGGGATTTCAGGTGAAGAAATCAAATCATCCTTAATTGGTTGTTTTAATTCAATCTGGTCAGCTTCGTAACACGTGTCCCCCCCAACAGGTGCCTGAGCGGGTTCTGTCATTGGCTTTCCTGAAGAGAGTTCATCCTGGGAATTATTCCAAGATTGAATCAAAGCAACCACGAATCTCATCCTTAATTTCGCTAATTTCCCAAGTAGAAACTCACCCGGGTTCTTATCCTTAACATCCTGGAGCCAATCCAACAAAGACTTGTTTAAATCATCAATCATTTCAATCAGGGGCTCCAATCTCTCAATGCAAGGTATTGGCTGAACTTCTAAAGATTGAATGATATTCCTCAAGTTAGCCAGAACCTTATCTTGAACCTGATTAACCTGAACCAAATGAGTTGGTTCAGGGTTGGGCGGGTTTGACATCAATGTAGAGGAATTAACGAATTGAGATTCGTTATACCCATCCTGATAATAGGTCATTTCAGATTGTTCAAAAGATGGAGATGACCTAAAGGCAGTGAAATCAGAGGATGGGTAAGGATCAGTGTATCCTTCTTGATTGTAGATCGCATTAGGTTGTTCATGAAAGGAGGACGATCTATAATCGATGCAACTCTGAGAAGGATAGAATTGAGAATCAAAGTGTTCAGGGTTAGACCCTAAACACGAGGGTCTGGAATTGTATCCCCAATCCGAATTATCCCAACTAACTGATGGTCGATTACAATACGAGTTGGGATAATTGTCATGTTGAGGATAATTTACAACAGGAGGGAAAGAGCGGGAATGCGTGAAATATGTGGAAGGATTCATGAGACACGGGAGGAAGATAGGTGCCCTGCAATACAAACAATCAAACCTGTCCTTAAATGGGTTAGCCTACAGACCTACAGACTCCCAAAACCCGTCTTGAGATAAAGGAACGATTTGATCTACTTCTGTCTGTTCAATCCAACCAGTTAGAAGGAGGGACTGGGGAGAAGGTTCTTCCTTCGGCTTGCGCCTCCGGTTCCTAGTGTACCCCCCAGCCGCGATCGTTTGACTCTGCTCCCCTAGCTAGACATCAGATTGAACATTAGAAACAGACTAATCGAAAATAATCTCGTTCTGAGTTCTGAAGAGCGAGTCCAATCCTTAAGGCCAACGTCTACTCTGTTTTATTTAGGGCTAGGTTTGAATGTGCTTTGGAATGTGATGGGCCCTTTAAATGGGTTGTGCCCTTAATGATTGATTGCTTTGTGTGTGCGTGCACAACCAGTGGTTTTCAAGCAAGATTATTTTTGATGTGGTGAATTTTAAGGTTCAAATCTTGCTTAGTAGCTTTTAGGATTCAACTTTAGGTGTTTTCAATCAAGTTTCATTGGCACACCAGGTTTTGCAAGCACAGGTGAAGATATTTTCCTTTAAAGTTTAAAAAGAATGTGGAGTGCCTAGTAGATCCCTAAGAGTTGAACCTAATTGGCAGCTACTAGATGAGTTGATTTTATTTGAAGTGGTGCGGCCCAAACAACTCAAACAACTGGCCTGATGCACCACCTAATTAGGTACACAAATGATTACCCAATCTGATTTCTACTCGATTATGTGTTTCTTTATGTGTACTGGTCCCACAGATCAGAACCCAGTTGAGTAGAAACAAATCAATTTGGTTAAGTGCCTTTAAATGTGGGTGTACATTGTGTATTTGTTGAAAATTACCCCACAAAATTATCTTTTTACTTTTTTTTATATAAATGAAGGTTGAATGAATGTGAGTGAGAATCCAAACAACCAAACTATTCCTAGGATTTATGCAAACACCTAGGTTAATTGGAATTTGGATTCAATGTGGCGAATGAAATCTATGGAGGGGGAAAGAATGGGTGATAACTTACAAAACCTTTCACAGCACTTTACTCCAATCTACCACTTTTGCCTGTCTCGAAAGAGTACCTGCAATTACAATAAGAAAGGAGAAAAGTGAGGTAAATGATTTGTAAGTTACAAAACGCGAAGAGAAATCAAAGAGCGTTGCCTCCCCGGCAGCGGCGCCAAAATGTTGAACGAGAATCTACGCTAACGTGTTTGGTTTTGGAAAACCCGTCGTTGTAGTTCGAAAGCGAAGGATTCGTGTTCAACAAATAAAATTTATACCGAAATAAGAATTCCAGGTCGAACACAGGGAGGCGAACGTTTGATTTAAAAACTTCGCGTTTCTTTTTATTTTGTCACGAAGAAATTTAATTTAAACTATCTAAGTATCTACAACGAATAAAAGAGAGAGAGGGAGTAAGAGAGAGAGAAAGAATACTACACATGGAAATTAAAATGAGATGTAGAATAGACAAGGAATTAATCATAAAAGAGTTCATTCGTTACAACTAGAAAATATAAAACAATTACTCTAGAAAGCATTAAAAGAATGGAGGGAGAAATGTCCTCCTCGACGATCGCTCGGAGGACGAATAGACTACTCTTAGAAAGCAGTAAATCTATACTAGAAAGCAGTAAAAAGAATAAGGAGAGAGAAATCCTCCTCGACGGTCGCTTGGAGGACGAGCTGGACGGGACGACGCCTGGACGAAGGAGAACGAAGCGGGACGAAGGAGGACGAAGCAGAAGAACGGGAACGAAGCAGCACGCCGTCGTCGTCGCGGGATCCACTTCCGAAGGGGGACGAAAATTTGGACTTTATCTCACGAGAAGCATCCCGGGTGTGGGACAAGCTTCTCTTGAGCTTTGGAGAGGTAGAGAGGAGAAGGAAGGGATGAAAATTTCGTATGGAGGGGGTCTCCTTTTATAGTTGCAAGGAGTGGGGGCAAAATGGACATTACATCTTCAAAATAATAAATAAGGGGTCTTTAGTGACGGATAAAACCGTCGCTAAAGCCCCGCTGTCGCCGTCGCCGCCGCGCCCACGCGCGCTCGCTCGGCTGGCCTGCGCGCGTAACGCATACACACGTCCGCGTCGTCTCATCCGTCCGATCGCGAGATCGGACGGCTTAGATCGCGTCCGCGCCCGCTGCGTAGCGCGCCCGCCCGCGTGCGATCCAGCGTCCACCTGAGCATCCAATTGCGCGTCGGCGCTATCGGGCGCGCGCGGCCGTTGGATCTTCATCCGACGCTCGTGCGCGCCCGCTCGCCCGCACCTTCGACCCCCTCATCGCGGCTCGAACCCGCGACCTCCGCTTCGCCCGCAGCTGCGTCGCCGCTGCGCTACGCGGGCGAAATGGTCGCGCGGGCGTTTTTAAACGCGAGCGACCGCAGCCGTTGGATCGAGATCCAACGGCGGAGAGGAGACGTTGCGCGGGCTTCACAGGACTCCTGCGGCCGATTGGGCGGCTGGGATGGCGCCACGTGGTGCCATCTTGGCCGTCCATCTTCTGGAAGTTGTAGATGGTGCCACGGATGTCGGATTGACTCGATTTTTATGTCGTTCGGCTGCGATCGTCGATCCGAATTCATCCGTGTGGTCGGATTTTCCATCTGAAGTGCGGATTTACACCATCCTGGCCCTTGATCTTCTAGGGTTCCCCGGTCTCTATCTGATGCTACGGATGCCTGATTAGGGCGATCTTGGAGTCGTTGAACTCCAATCGTCGTCCTGATCATATCCATACGGTTGGATCTTTGATCCGAGGCCCCGATAAAATATTTGCCCTGTCTAAGCACATAAAAGGAGACAATTAACCTCCATTTTATTCAAACTACTTTAAATGCAAGATGATGCATGTAATGCAATATTTATATCATGAAATGCAATCCTATGCTTAAGAACATGCATAAATAGACATTTTTGAGTAGTGTAAATGTGTTTACATCAATTGCATTCCATTGCCACTTTAATATTATTATTTTATTCAGGTCACATTGCATGGATGCACTTATAGTTTCTTGAATTTACTTCACTTGTGTTATGTGCATCATTCTACATTGAAATTCAAATCAGATTTGCATGCAAATCAAATTTACATGATATGCTACTACACATGCATCATATACATATTTTTGGGAGCTTAATTCCTGCATGAAAACTGCATAAATAGCCTTGAACTTTTAAGGAAATTGCAAGCTCCATTTAGAACAGCATATTCCTCGCATTGAAGTCACGAAAGTGTTTGTAAACAGTATCATCCTATACTCATGAATTTATTGGTTCTATTCCTCCCTGTGGATGCGACATTTTTATTGTGGTTGAAGTTGATATTTATTTTAATTTTTGATTGAGAGATTTTCCACCACATAAAACATGACAAATCACTTTAGTGCTATCATCTTCATAAATAAGCGAGAATCCCTCTATCAAATGGTGCCATTGCCGGGGAGGCAACAGGCGCAATAGATTCACTTTATTATTTTTGAATATTCTAAGTTGCGCAATTATTCTTTATCTTATTGTGTGAGGAATCTGACGGGGTGACAAGCGTAGCAGAGTGACGACATCAACCTTGAATGACGAACACGACGGATGCATACGACAGAGGAGATCCTTTTTCTAGACCTTGATGACACCTGGAGGCCAGCAACAGGAGCACGTGGGAATTGATCCCACACACGTAGGCTTACGAAGGAGCCTGTTTCTGATTTGGTCATTAGCGTTTAGCTTAGATTTAGTTTAGATAGACATTGGAATTTAATTTCTGTCTTTTGGACCCTTATCGAGTATTTTTGGAAATTGTTCCCAGGGTTTCTTTATTTCTTATCGCTCATGTATGCGGGAGCGTGTTACCAAGAGTGTGTTCCCATTTATTTAGATTATAGGATTATTTGAATTGTTTGAACTACATGTTGGTTAGTTAGGTAGATTAGGTTTGTTTGCTTATTGTTATTAAAAATATTAAAAAGAAAAATTGAACTACCTGCTAGAAGCTGCATATCTATAGGATGACCATCTAGGGCTGAATGAGCAGCATCTAGCTTTTCTTACTGCATTGCATAGATTCTTGCACGGAGAAAGCTAGGGTAAGGTACGTCTTCTCTTGAGCATCAATTACCTGTCTTGCATCTGCATTGAACCAAAATCTAATACCACTAAAGTGCTTGAATCGAATTAATTCAGTGGTTACTTAAAAAATTGGGACTGCTAAGAGGTTGGACCATAAAATCTATGACTTAAAATTGTGTGCAAAAGGATCTTTGCGAGATTTCAAAACTCAAAATGCGAATGTGTGTTGCACACATAAGACACTATGCACATCACACATAAGGTCACTAGATAAATTTCTACCTCTCCTCTTTTGCACCACAAGTGAAGTTAGTCGGAAATCAACAAGCCTATCCACCATGTTACTTCGGTTCCTCGTGCGTGGGCTCGATTAGAGACTTCCATCCTTTGTGAGTAGGTTATAGGCACCAACGAAGGTTGGCCTAGGAAGCGTAATTCTTGCAAAACTTGTTTGGCCTCTAACTGAACATTTAATTCTAAGACCTATAATCTATTAAAAATATATCACACTGGATTTGCGTTTGTTTTGACAGTGATAGAACTCTCTAGGAAGTTTCTGCTTCTGTTCTGAATTCTTTTAAATCCTAAGAGAGTTAAAACTATTTGGCCTAAAGAAATGGATCACCCTTACTCCTATCATTTAGATTATCAGAGTCAATACTTCCCATCTTTTAACCAGGATCCCATCCCCCGAGCGTATCCATCCTTTGATGGGTACATTGACAATTCATGGGATCATTCATATTCCTATCCTGGGAGTACTGGCTTGATAACTCCCACTTTTGAGTAGAGCCTAGGAGCGGGATTTTCCAACCCTGGAATCCCTACTTCTCTCCAAACACCTAACCCTCCCACCCTTCATGATTTTCGGTATCGAGGTTGGACTGATACCCCTAGGCAAGGAGAGCTTGAAATTGACTATCCTCCCCAACCTGATAGTAGTAGCCTCTCCTCTTTTATGATAGAAATGCAAAAATAACAAAAGGAAATGATGGAATCCATGGGAGAGATGTTGATGAATAGTCAACAATTAAATAAAGAACTAAGACATTTAGCTATGCTCCTCCCAGTAATTTTGATCCCTACCCAGACGACCATGATCAAGGATATAAATAGTCTATTTCAGAGGATGAAGATGCCCAAATGGAGGGACCTGGACTGAAAATCTGGAGTGAATCACAGGGGAATCATTTATTATTTGAGGATTTACCTCCAGAGGATATAGAAAATATGGTGAAATCCGGATCCCTCCCTTCTTTTGAGAGTCATCCTCCATCAAACCAGGAGTTGATATTAGAGGAGGATAAACAAAATAGTGAAAAGCCTAGGGGAGACTCTCGGGGACAAAACACATCAATTGAGGATTTATACCGCGAGAAAAATAACGAATTTAGTGATATAGGCTTCTCCAAAACATTAAGACTGATCCTCCTTTAGGAATAATTGAGGATACTGATCGGACTCCTCCTGTTACTGATGAATCACATATACACCCCGACAAAAGCTCAAGTGAACCAAATGAATCCGGGGACGAAATTAATGATAATGATTCTGATATTTTGACCCTGCCATCAAAGAGTTATAATTTGGAGTCTAGCCTTGATTCACATATACTGAAAGGTGAAAATATGACTCCAATCATTAATAACTGGCAGGGTAACGTGAAGTTATCTACAATTGTTACGGAGAATACACAATCTAAATTGTTGTTGGAATTGGACCTAACACCAACTAAGCCCTCATTGGACTTAATCAATACCTTCCAACACTACAAACAACCCTTACACTCCCTAATCGATCCTTGGCTCAGCTCTCTGCTCATATACATTCTTTCTGGAGAACATATCAGGCTAGTACATCCTCGAGTAGAATGGCGAATGTAGATTGATGCTTGTACTTTTAGTCTTGCCTTTCAAGGGTTTGAAATATTAATGTTTATATCTTTTAAAACCCGTCCTACTTTGGAGGATCCTTGTTATCCTCCACTTATTCCATTTCGGGAGGCCTCTTTCCATATTCCTTTTGTTATTCCTAGACCTCCCCAGGTAGCCAACGAGGTTTTCTGCTTTCATATCTTCTGGCGAGATTTTGGGATTACGTTGCATCATCAGCTCGACAACATCCTTGACTACATGTTTTCTAAGCCCGCACTGTTATGCATATTTTTAGGGCCTAACTTTCTCTATCAGGAACTAGACTTACAAGTTCCTTATAAGTCTGCCTACTGACAGAAAATACAGTGCTTGTTGGGAGGCAACCCAGCGTTCTAAATAACACCATCATCAGGTGATTTCCTTCCTTTCTCCCCCTATTTTAATTTTACAATGAGGACATTGTAGGATTTAGGCATGGGGGGCTGCATTTTACATCTTAGAAAGTATTCATGCATTGCATTTAGGTTAGCATGTAAAAAAAAAATTCTTTTCTTGAACTGAATGAGTTAGTCCCTAGCAAAATATCTTTGTCATTGGAGGTTTTTCTTCTTTAATTATTTCTTAAGTTTAGAATCTAGTACATTTACTTCACGTCCACATAGACTGGGTAATGGATCTTTGAAGAAAATTAATAAGCATTTTTAGTCTACTGAACCCTTAGACAGTTAATAGGGAGTCAGGCATACTATATTTTAGTAGATCTACCACATATTTGTGAGAAGAAAGTAGAAAGATTACTGGTGTACTAAGTCTAGTGCAAGGACTCTTAAGTTCTGGACAATTAGATGATGATACTTCAAAGTTCGGCATAGTTTTCACTCTCTATTCTTCTGTACATACTTTGTGTGAATTCCTGAGAGTCTCTAAATAAGGCATATACATAGAGATAGTCTTAATAAAGCTATGACTATGGTGGATGGTTACGACCGTCCTTCATAGAGTCCTCGGCTAAAGGAGGGTAATAGTGTCAAAGGTCAGAAATACGCCTGTCCTATCTATTCCTTCCCAGTGTCGAGAATAGGTACTTCCACCAAATAAGCCATGCAATATCCTCTTGACCATCATCATCCCTAATATTGCCTCATAAATAAAAGTCTGTATCATGTTATGTTGATTGATAAAGAAAGAAAAAAGAAAAAGAGAAGAAACAATTAAAAAAAAAATAAGAAGAAGAAAAGAAAGAGAGGAAAGAAAAAGAAAAGAGTCCAAGGTTATCATTGTAACATTATTTTTGAGGCAACAAAAACACTTATCCCGATCCACAAAATATGGCCCATACTTATCTTTCAGTATTTCTAATCGCTAGAATGCTGGCTGAGGACTCTAACTTAGTTATAGAGTTATTAGGACTTTAATTGAACTATGAATGCCATGTGAGGCCACCAAACAGTGAGTACAGTTACTAAATCTTGGCGAGATTTGGGATCTCAGAAAGAAAAGAAAGAAAAGAGTGAGTGCCAAGGAACATCAGGAGAGCACAGTTGTTTAGCCTCTCTCTAAGTTGTCTTGTTTAATAGTCTAGAGATCTAGAGTCTGTAGTACTATATTACATGTAGCACTAGATGATTGTGTGCCACCAAATACAAATTCATTTAACTCGAGATCTCCAACCTAAGCCAAAAGCCAAGGTCAAATTATAGATTATCTTCTGCTTTATCCCCAAGGGAAGTAGTTGCCTATCCCGATAGAAATATTTACCAAGGGCAAAGTACGAACTCCAAATGCGAATTGGCTTTTCACGTGGATCTGTTACCTAAGCTATTATAACCTCACATTTGTCCAGATCTCAAAAGTTTTAAAATAAGAAAAGAAGAAATCTTCTTATTACTTCTATTATTTTTTATTTTTTGCCAGGGACTAGCAAATCTTAGTCATGGGGTTATTTGATGAGTTTATTTTAATGGACTATTGTTACGCCTAAGTTAACTCTATTCTTACAATTTAGGTTTGTTAATAACTACATTAAGTTATAGAATGATTGCATGCATCATTATTTAAGTTTACATCTATTCTATTACATTCCATAACTTAGTATGTAATTATTTTATGATTTATTATTGTAGGAATAATGCTGCAAAGAAAAGGATGGTGACAGCAATTTCTCCTCCAACAGTCACCGGCCTCAACAACATCTCCCCTAACAGTCACCGGCCTCAACAACATCTCCCCTAACAGCCACCGGCCTCAACAACACCTCCCTAACAGCCGCAGGCCAAATTTAGTAAAGGATTTAAAAATCCCTTGACTTGCGGATGGGGGAGGAGATAAAAAGGAGGCTCTTGGCAAGAGAGGGGGAGGCTTCTTTTCCCTTTTCCCCTAGCCGGAATCATCTCCACCTTCCCCACCATGGAGAAGGAGTGCAATGTGGATCTAAGCAAACACCAACAACTTAGACAGCCTGCCCACCTTGCCAGTCCCCCCTCACCACGCCAAGCGGCCACCAGCCACCCACCGTGTGCACTACCCCAGCCTACCTTAACAATCCTCCCACAATACCGCAGCACTCCCACCACAGTTGCGCACCCTGCAGGCTCACCCTCGCCAGCCTGCACCTGCGCCCCATCACCGGCCTTCGCCAAGCACACTCCAACCTGCACCCCACCGTGCTCCATCATCTCCCAGAGCAATTGCGCACTTGCAACTGTGCTACTGCCATACCACGCCCAACAGTCACCGTGCCCTGGAAGCCCTCACTGCACCTACAGGCAGCCTCGCTCACTGGAGCCCACGCTTGCAGGAATGCCCTTTCACGTGCGCCCATCTCAAGCAACCACGCATCCTGCGGCAGCTGCGCTTCCTCCTCTCCACGTGCGGCTCTTCTCCTCAAATAGAGCCCAACAGGCCGGCGGCTGTTCTCCACCATCCGACTACCATCGGCCACCTCCGACCACTGCGTCACCACTATCGCGAAGCACTCTTCGAGGCGCACCATCCCGTCGATTCTCACCGTCAACCGTGCACAACCGTTCAAGTGTGGAAGACAGAGGAGAAAAACTAATTTACATTGCACACCATTGCCACTTTAATATTATTGTTTTATTCAAGCATCATTGTTTGGATGCACTTATAGTTTTTTGAATTTACTTCTCTTATGTTATGTGCATCACTCTACATTGAAATTCAAATCAGATTTGCATGCAAATCAAATTTACATGATATGCCACTACACATGAATCATATACATATTTTTGGGAGCTTAATTCCTGAAGTGAAAATTGCATAAATGGCCTTTAACTTTTAAGGGAATTGCAAGCTCCATTTAGAATAGCATACTCCTCGCATTGTAGTTGCAGAAGTGTCTACAAACAGTATAGTCCTCTACTCATGAATTTATTGATTCTATTCCTCCCTGTGGATGCAACATTTTTATTGTGGTTAAAGTTGATATTTATTTTAATTTTTGATTAAGAGATTTTCAACTGCATAAAACATAATGACATATCACTTTAGTGCTATCATCTTCATAAAAAAGTGAGAATCCCTCCATCCATCCCCACTCCTTGCAACTATAAAAGGAAACCCCCTCTATAAGAATTTCTCTCCCTCTCCAAAGCTCAAGAGAAGCTTGTCCCACACCCAGGATGCTCCTCAATAGCTAAAATCAATTTTTTGCCCCCATTCCGAAAGCGGATCCCGCAATGATGATGACGTGCAGCCTCGTTCTCGTTCCTCCTACTTCGACCGCCTTCTTCCCGCTTCATTCCTCATCTTGCTGGCATTGTCTTGTCCGGTTTGTCCTCCAAGCGATCGTCGAGGAGGATAACTTTTCTCTCCCATTCCTTTTTCTTATATTCTAGAGTAGAATTTTCCTGCTTTCCAGTTGTAATAATTTTCCTACTTTCTTGTGTAATTTCTCGCTTTCTTAGTTGTAAAAACATTTTGCAACATCAAGTGAATATTTTCTCTCTCTCTCTTATTGTCTATATTTATTCCATTTCATTGTGATTATTCCGCTCTTTAAACAAGAACACAAAAAAAAATAACTGTGAATTTTGATCGATGTAGCCTCCCTGAGTTCGACCTGGGATTTCTTTTATGGTATAAATTTTATTTCTTGAACCCGAGTTCTTCGCTACTCGAACTTCAATGAAAGGTTTTCAAAACCAACTCTGATAGCGTAGTCTTTCGACATTCAACAAAAGGCTTATGTTGAGCCCGGGCCAATTCGTATCTAGCACCTCCACATCCCAAGCTTCAGAATGCTCCATTTGCCAAGGCAATACACATGCCACTATGGATTACCAGTTGGCCTCCCAATTCCCTGAGCTTATACAAGCAGATCTGAATGCCGCTCAAGGGTTCTGTCCCGGATCTCGTAATGACCCTTTTTCCAACACTTATAATAAGGGATGGAGGAATCACCCAAACTTTTCCTGGAGACAAGGGAATGTTTCAAATTTACGGAATTATAAACCACAACCCTTTCAAAATCAACAAATGAACTAGCCTCAAACCTTTTCCCAACCTATGACCTCTGAGATGGATGAACTAAAGGCAATGTTGAGAACTATGCAAGAAAGTCAAAGTGCATCATCCAATCTCATGACAAGGCTATACATGAAATGAAATCGTAGATAGGACACCTTATTGAGGCTATTAGACAGAAGGAAACTGGGAAGCCTCCCAGTGCTGCTGAGGAGAATCCTAAAGGAACAGGGATTCTCTTTAGGGAGCATGCCCAGGAGGTGACTATTCTAAGGAGTGGGAAAGAAATTTTCAAACCTGATTCTCCTATAGTCTCACCTTCTAGAAAACCATCCACCCTGACTTTCACCCCCACCGAAGAAGACTTGCCCAAATCCCCTCAGCTTGAAATCACCTCACCGGAAGAAGTTGCCCTTGTTCCACCCCTTACTCGACATGACAACCTTTCCACCTAAAGACCAAGAGTGCACTTTCCAGAGCGCTTATGCACCTCTAGGCAGACTTCTGCTGGCTCATCTAGAGCCAAAGATAGGATGGATTAGATCATGGAAACTTTCAAGCATGTGTAGGTTAACCTGCCTTTACTTGAGGCTATCAGGCAGATTCTGTCTTATGCCTGCTTCCTAAAGGACCTGTGCATGAAAAGATGGCAATCTAGGAAACAGGTCTAATCAAAAGTTATCATACCTGATTCTGTTAGCTCAATTGTTCAACATGGCACACCCCCGAAACTTAAGGACCCAGGAGCCTCGTACATCTCCGTGGTTATTTATGACTTACAGATTGATGAGCCTCTACTTGATCTTGGTGTAGAGGTGAACATCCTTCCAAGCTACACGTATGAACAACTTGGGAGGCAATCTAAAGCCTAGTCCGGTAATCCTCCAAGTTGCTGATCGATCACTCAAGACACTGTAGGGAATTCTGGAAGATGTCCTTGTGAGAGTAGAAGATTTCTTCTTCCCCATTGACTTCTTAGTTTTGGACACTAACCCTACCAACAAGCTAACCAAGCCCTCCATCATTTTGGGCCACCCCTTCTTTGCAACTTCGCATGCTTCAATCAATTGCAATACTAGGGCATTAAAAATAGGCTTTGGGAACAGGAAAATCTTGCTTAATGTGTTTGATGCTTATAAACAAGCCAGGCTTGAGGATTATTTTCAAGTTGAGGTGATAGATGACTTGATTGAAGAGACAACCCCTACAATGTAATGTGATGACCCCCTTCAGCATGTCACAGTAAATGAGCATTTCCATCTCTTGGAGGAATGTGAAGGGGTTATACTAGAACTTGAGGAGTTTCTGGGTGTTTCTGCTGAGTCTCTTTCCCCATCATCTCTGCATAAGATTGATCTGCTACCTGAGATGGGGACATCTATTATGAAACCCTCAACCATACAATCCCCCAACCTTGAGTTGAAACCCCTCCCAGACACTCTTAAGTATGTATTCCTGGGTGCCAATGATATGCCCCCCATTATAATTTTCGCTGTGCTATCTGAGGCATAGGAGGGAGCCCTGATTGAAAGCTTCTCCAGGCACAAGGAAGGCTTGGAGCATTGCTGACATTAAGGGTATAGACTCTGCACTCTGCATGCACCACATTTATACTGATGATTCTATCAAGCCATTGAAGGACATGCAGAGATGTCTGAACCCTAATATGCGGGAGGTGGTTTAAAAGGAAATCCTGAAGTGGTTGGATGCTGGGATCATATATCTCATTGCAGATAGTAAATGGGTAAGTCCTATTCATGTGGTGCCAAAGAAGGAGGGCTTTACTGTGGAATTTAATGACCAAGGTGAACAAGTTGTGACTAGACCCTCAACTGGATGGAGGGTCTGTATTGATTACCATAAGCTGAACACCACTACTTAGAAGGATCACTTTCCCTTGCCTTTTATTTATCAAATTATTGAAAAATTGGCAGGGAATAAGTACTACTACTTTCTTAATGGATATTCTTCGTACAACTAGGTTGCAGTCTTCCTTGATGACCAGGAGAAGATGACTTTCACAAGTCCTTACGGTATGTTTACATTCAGGCGTATGCCGTTTGGACTATGTATTGCACCTACGACCTTCTAGCGATGTATGATGTCCATTTTCTTGGACATGATTGACGAGTGTGTTGAAGTGTTTATAGATGACTTCTCCGTTTATGACTTATCTTTCTACCAGTGTCTCTTGCACCTAGAGAATGTGTTGAAGCAATGTAAGGAGACTGGTTTAGTCCTCAGTTGGGAGAAAAGCCACTTCTTGGTACAGAAAAGAATTGTACTTGGGCATGTTGTGTCTGAGCGAGGCTTGGAAGTAGATAAAGCCAAGGATGATTCTATTTCCAAACTTCCATTGCCCATGAATGTTAAACAAATTAGATCCTTTCTGGGCCATGCCAGCTTTTATAGGCACTTTATTAAAACTTTTAGGAAAATTTCTAGGCCACTTCGTGGCCTGTTGGCAAAGGAATCTTCCTTCAGTTTTGATTCAAAGTGTGCTGATGCCTTTCAAACTTTGAAGGAGGCCTTGATCTCTGTGCCTATTCTCTGAGCTCCTGATTGGACACTCTCATTTGAGCTGATGTGTGACACTTCGGATTATGTAGTGGGAGCAGTCCTTGGACAAAATGTAGAGGGTAGACTGGTCGAACTCGAATAGGTTGCGTTAATATGGTGAAATTATCATTGAAGTGAGTATAGTGGTTAACCTAAATCGAGTTTAACCATCTTTTACAAAATTTTTTAACCTAGCCTACTTAATTTTATCTTGGTCACTTTTAGGCCCAGGGTCGATCTCAAGGAGGCGGGGATTAAAGATGAAGAAGTTTCTATGCCTTTCCTAAAACATATATCTTCCTTGCATTTATTATGTTTTTGATTTTTTTTTTCTTTTTAAGATTTTTTTGTTGATAATATTGTCCTTGAGGTACACCCTCGAAATCAGGTCCTTGGCTTTGAGCCAACTTAGGGTTTCCAAAAAGAATTGGCCCTGCTATTCGCAAGATCGAGTACCTGCAAGACAAGGATTATCTTTTCTCTTTTACTCTTTTTTTATCTTTTTAATAGCAGCAAACAAAATAGAAATAAAAATAAGGTAGGTTGCTTGTAGAAAAATAAATACAGTCTCTCTCACTTTATATATATATTATATATATAGGGGTGGGGGTGGAAGTGGAAATGGCATGTAGCACAATATCGAGTTGGTCCACGTCTAATAAGACGCAACCAACAAGACGAAGTGCCACGTAAAGTAAGGGGCGGATGTGTGGGAGTGTGTGCGGAGGTGCTTTCTTTACGTGGGTATCAGGGAATATCAGCAACTGGTGCTGATATTCTCGCGATATAATGCGTGGTGGAGTGACTAGTGCAAGGGCGTATGGGTACAGGTAGGTGATGTGTATGTAAATATATATATATATGTATATATAGACAGGGTTATAACTATATTGGTGTAAATGTAGTTATATATTTATATAGATATATATGTACGTGTATATATATATATTTATGAATATATATATATATTTATAACTATATATATATAGTAATATATGTATATAGATTTGTAAATGTATATATGTATATAGATATATTTGTATAAGTATCTATGTATATAGATATATATAGATATATGTACGTATTTATGTATATATATATATGAAAAAATATATATATATATATGTAGATTTATATTTATGTATGTAAGTGAGTGGATATATAAATATATATGTGAGTAGAAGTGAGTTTATAAGGGTGTGTGTGTGTGTACAAGTGTGTGTGAGAGTACATGTGAGTGTGTACAAGTGAGTGTGTGTGTGCGTGTACTGGCGGGTGGCTGTGAGAGGGAGAGGGCGCGTTAAGTCGTCTGGCTGAAGAAAGTTTCGTCTAGTGGCTAGGGCACGCGCAGGCACACAAAGGCTACATGTGGGCGCTGGAGGGAGCGCAAACGCTGTCGTCACGCGCAAGCGGGTGCGGTAGTGTGAGAGAGAGGGCAACGCAGCGCACTACATAGCGCAGCTCACTACGCTGCGGGCAAGAACGGGCGAGGGTGCAGACGCGGGCACGGGCGTAGACGCGGGCGACCGGCTATGGCGAGTTAAGGGTGAAGACTTGGGTGCGAGCGCAGACGTAGAAACGCACGCACGTGACTGGCTAGAGGCGATCGCGAGGAGGAGAGAGAGGGCGCAGTGACTGGATAAGTGAGAAACAAACCGGTCTCCGCACTGTAGCCACGTGAGGTTGCGGCTATAGTGCAAGGGTAAAAAGGTGACCGGCTGATTTGCGAGAAACCGGCTGGGCCACGGGTGGGGGTTTGCGACAGCGCACACGGAGAGGGGGGAGGGTGACCGTCTGACGTGTGCAGAGCACACGAAACAGGCGCCTGAGGTGTGCACGGTGGCCTGCATTGCTTCAGGCAGCTGCTACTACTGCTGGAGCTTTCGAACCTAAAGCTCTGGTAATGGCGACTAGAGTGTTCAGCGGTGAAAATTGAGGGTGAAACCACCACGCCCACCTACTCACGAAGGAGCTGGGCGGTGGTGGAACTCACAGTGGTGGTCGTGGGACCACTGTGAGCTTGCTCCTATCCACAGTGTGTCTCTTCAGTGAGAAGAGATACTGCGTATGGAGGGGAAGAGGGGAGGAAGATGGCTTGACGGTAGAGGGAAGTGACTATCTGTGTGTGTGTGTTTTTCAGGCTCTCCACTCGCAAGGAAGATGGCCAAGCTTTTTAAAGAAGCGGGAGCCTGCCACTGCCATGCTGCCGGCCTTGTTGCTAGCAGAGGAATGGCGCGAAGAGGGGCAAGCCCCATGCCCTGCAGCCACACGAGGGAGAAGATTTCAAAGCAAATAAAGAAATTAAGAAGGTGAAATTGTGAGGCAGCACCTGAAGAAGATGTTAATTAAATGGCCAATTATTCTCATTCTCCTCCCCTCTTTAAAAATGCATGCATGTGTCTTTTTACAAATACAACTATAACTACCTAAGATGCAATGGCAGTGCTAGGAAATAACACAAGATGGCATATTTATTAGTGTATTTTTGCTGTGCAACCATACCCCCATGCCTATCTTTTGCTAGTCCCTAGCAAAACATTTTGTATTGTATTTAGAAATGAGCTTAAGTTGAAGATTTTCTTCTGAGGTGGCATGGGTGTGTTTATTTGTTGGATATTGTGAGAACTAATTGCAGAGAAGACTACCAGTACTTTAAGTTTTATGTGACATAGACCATATCTCGACTAACCTGGACTCTTGATATTTAAACCTTAAGTACAATTTCCAGGACTCAGAAGGTTTTTGCCATACTCGAAAGCTCAAGAGATTTTAGCTTGTGCATAGTGAAGGATCAAGACTGACTAGATGAACATTAAGACTCATGCACAGGGTTTCAGGAATCTTTAAGTGCAGGTTTGTCCCAGTTTCATCTCGTGTCTCCGGTTTGACCCTTAAAAAATGACGGAAAACTCAACTCCCATTTTATCACATTTGTGGCTCAAAGAATATATGGTAGAAACAGGGTATTTGTAACTTGCCTTGAAAAACCTTTTAAGGAGAAGAATTTACAGATATTTGTGAGACATACTGACTTATTTGCACTTTTTTTTTTTTTTTGAAACAAGTGTCAGTATATCTCTTACAACTTTATTTGGAGGAGCACACTTTTTTGGTGGGAGAGTTTCTTTTTGGTGGAAAGAGTTTCTCCTAGACACATGACTAAAGCCCGGGATCAAAAGTCTACCTGCGTGCATAGGTAAGGACTCCACCTTCCCTAATGAACACTAGGGTTGGATCTTATGTTCACCTAGTCTTTCTTGATATGCATAGTGTGAACCAAGATTACTTAGGCTCTCGAGTAGAAGCAAACCAACAGATCCTGTACTGGTTTCTCAGGTACAAGAATTCATCCTTAGTTAGGAGAGATTCTGATCTATCTTATCAATACTCAAGTGAATTAACCCGAGCCTGAGCGAATCAAGCTTCTGTGGCCTGGAAAGTCTTCGAAACAGTGGTTGAATATCCATAAACACTTATTGTATTTTTGTTTCAGCCTTCAGATCATTACTAAACATGTTTTTTTTTCTTTCTTTCTTTTTTTGTGCATATTTATAGATGGATGGAAGCTGCATGATACCATATAATACCCAGATCCTATAGATGCCTATCCACCCCCCCATGCCAAATGATGCTATGTCATATGCATGCAGGGTAGGGTTGAGGAAGGTCCAAAGATCGGGAAACGAGAGCTGAGGTGCAAGGTATATAGCAAGGTGGTAGGTGTTGTTTCGCGACGTTTTATCGGGTTTTTAAAGATTATCTCGTTGTTGTATAACCAAAAAAATGTTCAAAACAAATAAAGAGTTTATTACTCGAAAATCGGAGTATCCGAGGTTGAACACAGGGAACAATATAAGTACTTTTAAAGACTTGAGAAAATAATTGATTCAATGGGGGAAAAAATGAATTGCTAAAAAGAATAGAACTGGACGTCTGATTTCTGTATCAGACGCCTTAAAATGAAAGTCGTCTTCTTCTTTGGTTGTTCTTTCTCTTCTTCTTTTATTGTTGCGTGCCTCTGATCTTCTTCTTCTTCACTTTTCTTCATCTTCTTCTGCCTTGCCTCTTTCTATTTCCTCTGCAGTATCTTCTTCTTTCTTTCTTCTGTTCTTCCTTTTCTTTCTTTCTTTCTCTTGCTCTTCTTTCTCCTTCTCTTCTTCTGAGTCCTTCTGCTAGTCCTTCTTCTTCTTTGGCGAGCCTTCTTCTTTTGAGTTCTCTTTTTCCTCCCTTCTCTTTTCTTCTGCAGGGCCTCTCTTCTTCTGCTTCTTCTCTGCCTTGCCTTTTCCTTTGCTCTGCCTCTCTTCAGAGCTTCTTCCTTCTCCTTCCTACGGCTACGTACTTAGCCTTTGTCCTTCGCGCTCTATTCCTGTACACAAGGCACAACAAAACCTAACCCTTCCCTCTACCTGCACGTATCTCTCTCTCTCTGCAAGCCGCTCACAGGAAGCTCTCCCAGAGTCGGGTTAATGAGTCGGGTTGCGTACTCGGGACCAGGCACACCGGCGTGATATGGTGCACGAGGTGTGCTCGGTGGTGTCGGGTCGGATCTTGCCAGGTCCGCAAGGTGAATCCGCAGACGAGGTGGGTGTGATGGGCGAGGGACCTGTTCACAGGCGGTTTTGTGCAGATTTAAAGCGTATTATGTTGTAGTATAACCGACAAAACGTTCGAACAAATACAAAGTTTTTATTACTCGAAGACCGGAGTATCCGAGGTCGAACACAGGGAGCAAATGGAACTTACCACTAAATCAAAATGTAATTGAACACTCTAATTTACTCAAAATATCAATTCAGGTATGAATGTATGCGATTAAAAGGAGTTAGGGCAAAAAAATATGAAATTGGACGTCTGATCACAAGATCAGACGTCTTAAAAGCATTTCTCCTTTTCTTCTTGATTATTCTTCTTCTTCTGCTGCAGTTTTTGCTCTTTCTTTTCTTCTTCTAATCTCTGCAAAGTCTTCACTTGGCTTCTCTGTGCCTTTGCTTCTGGCTTTCTCTTTCCTTTCTTCTCCTGTGAAGGCTTCTTTCTTGCTTCTTCTTCTCTACTGCAGTTTTTGCTCTTCTATTCTTCTCTGCCGTTCCTTCTTCTTTCTTTCTTTTCCTTCTCGCGGCCAAGTCCTTCTCCTGCGATCAGCTTGCCTGCACAGGAGCAAAACCTAACCCTTCTCCCTCTACCCGCGCGTCTCTCTCTCTCAAGCAATTCACTCAAACCACTCTACCAGAGCCACAGTCTCAATCGGGTCGGATCGTACCCGGGACCAGGCGCACCTGCAGGTGTGTGATGCGCGAGGAGTGCGTAGGTCTAGGTCGGGTCGGATCCGCCAGGTCCGCGTGGTCAGGCCGCGGACGAGGCGGGTGGGGTCAGTGAGGGACCTCACCCCTGTGCTTACTGAGGCGATAAGAGTAAAGCGTAAAAACAACTTATACGGTACCTGCCGGTTGCAATCCCACGATGTGGGACTATCTGGTCTCGCCTTCACGCGCGCCTGCAGAAACCTCGTCGTGTGATTGCCCCGCAGCTGCTGGCTCTGCTAGCGCTCCTTGGCTGGACTCGTTCACCTCGCGACACTCGCGCTAGTATGCAGCACCTGTAGCCTGGAAGACCGGGTGCCTGGAGCTTCGTGGGAGCTTCATCAGAGGTCGTCCATGGCGGCAGCGGCTCAAATCCTGTCGTACACAAAACGCGCCTCTCGGCCCAATCAGAATAGCTAGAGACCTTCGCCGTGGCACGGCGAAGGCGGTGGGCAGTGCTGCAGGCCGCAGGTCGGCCTAGGCGTGCGTGCCTAGGTCAACCTGTGGCCGGAGATGGTGGGTTGGTCGGGGGGTGGTTGTGGAGGGCTGGAGTGGCAGTGGGAGGGTGGAGTGTGTTCCTGGAGGTGAGGCGGAGCTTCCAAGGTGGTTGGCGAGCCGTGTGGAGGGCTGGAGTGGTGTGGGCGGCTCGCCGGAGTGCGGTCGGAGGCGAAGACGATGGAGGTGGTTAGCGTCTGTCGAGGGTCGATCAAGGGAGATAACAGGGGGAAAAAAGAGAGGAGAGGATGGAGAGGAGTTCTAACCTAACTTTAAGGACGAAAGGGGACGGAGGGCGAACAGCAGTACCTGCTGTCGCCGGAGAAGATGACGCCTAGTGGGGGAGGACGACGGCGACGACGGGGCTGAGGTGGCGTGCGCTGGTACTGCGTGACGCGGAGGAAGGTCAGGAAGTTAACTCTGCCACTGGTTTTGTGGCAGAGCGAAGAGGGAGGGGAGGGGGCCTCGCCGGAGCCTGCTGGGAGTTTGGCCGGGCAGGAGGAGAGGAATTGGGGGTGGAACCTCGGCCAAACCAAGCTCCCCCCCTTCGGCCGGAGTTGTGGGTTCTTATATAGGCGCTGGACTTGGTGTGCAGGGCGTGAAGGGCACGTAATTGCCTGAGGTTGGTCGCCGGAGATGGAAAGGAGTTAGGATACCCAAATCTCTCGTGCGTTCGCACGAGAGATTGGGTTCACACCAGGGATCGATATCGGTCTTAAATGGAAGGCAATTCTTCAGAGAATTCTCCTTCCATTTCTGGGAGGGAATCTCTGAGGGATTAGAGAGCAATCCCTCTCCGAACCTCGCCGGAGCTCGGTTCTGCCCTAGCAATGGCGGCAGGACCGGTTTGCAAAGGAGGCGAAGAACCTAGGGGGTTCTCTGCAACGGTATTCAAAAGATAGGGACCAATTTGTGATTTGGGTGTACTAAATTGCAAAGTAGGTCAAGATGACCTCTCCTTAGGTCAAAATTTTGGTATAAACCTAATTTTGACCTAAGGAATCTAATGGAGAAGTTAGATTTCAGGTTTGACCTCGTTTGACTGGATATTTTGCGTAAAAACCCAAATTAGGTTAATTGAAGAGCTAGGACCCTAATCTAGGTCAAACTAGGTTCAAAAGGCCAAATTAAGTGTTCTAAACCCTAGAGTATGTTTTTCCATGATTTGTAGAGGGTTTACTTGCATTTTGTTCTGACCGGAATCTTGTTAATTTAAGCGGGTCTGTTTTAGGGTTACCAAGTGTCTTTTAGTTCTTAGATTGCACATGAACCCATTTCTGATTGACTCAACCCACTTTTTATCTTATTTAGACCATTTGACCTATGTTTTGCCTCTGAGAAATCCCGTTTATCTACTGCAATGGTAAAATTGCAGTTTTAACCTTTATTTCATGTTTTCTTCTCAGAGCACTTGTTCCTTCAGTTAGGCCTTCTTCTAGGTTATGTAGGAGCTTTTATCTTCTTTATTGGGTCAAAATGAGCTAGTTATGGCTCATGATGAGGCTCTCATCATACCCCCATGCCTAGCTTTTGCTAGTCCCTTAGCAAAATTTCAAAGTTTTAACTTCCGTTCTAGACCCTGAATGTTGTCAATAATGATAAGTGCTTCTCCTTTTCTTTTGTGATTAGGTGGGAATGCCGACAATAGGCCTAGAGGTACTCAAGTACCAACCAAAATCCGGACCTGTTCCGCTTTAGCCTCAGTCTTCTGCAAAGGTTTCTACGGCCCACAGAACCTAACCTAGGGTTTGTTGGACTCCGCGGTTAAAGCACCCGTGCTTGAGATATTTTTAGCCTAAGTTCAGTTTGCAGTGCGTTTTTTGTAAGAGAGAGATAAAAGATTTATTTGTTTGGAGAGCTTTTCTCTCTCTTTTCTTTTTTATTTCTAGCTTCGGATTAGCTTCTCAACACGGTCTGTATCGGATTCCTCGTCCCCATCATCAATCCTCAAAGGTCCCTGGCTTTCGAGATTTCGAGATAATCCCGCCCATGGCAACCCCCGGAACCCTGGCTTTCAAGATTTCGAGATAATCCCACCCATGGCGTTCCGTGGCTGAATTCAGACCCTGGCGATTGACATTTCGTGATAATGCCACCCATGGTGTCTGAACCAACAGAATGCTTACATGCCTCCAGTAGGATATTTAAATATCCTAAGAGACAAGCACCGAGGAGACGATATGTTGTTACGCATCTTCGAGGGGAATTTCCCGCCTCTCTGCGCTGGGAACTCGTCCAAATCAACTTGTGTTGATTGGCCGCTCCTAATCTAGGTGACTTTTTCAGAATATTAAACGCTCTTGCGTGTTTTGGATGTTTTATGCGCACTGAACCAGACTGTGTGTGAATTTGGGGTGCTTAGGTTACCAAATCCCGCAAACCGGAGGTCAGTTAATGAGGCTAAATACTTCCTAAGCCTTAGACCTAATACTCAAGCTTCGCATTTTCCCCAACCTCTTGAGGATTATCCAGATTTTAACGGATACGTGAATTTTTAAGCTAAAGATACTAGCCCAAAAGGCCTAAGACCAGCGTTCCCGCTAATCTCTTGTTATGTTTCCTTAGCACTTTTTCTTTTCTTTTTCTTGACTCGGTCTAGAACTTCAGTTAACCCCTTAATCTTTTACTAATGACTTTTTCTTTTTCTTTTCCTTTTGTGCTCCTTTCTTCATTTTTGCTCTTTTTCTCCTCCTTATGATTATATGGCTCACAACATTTCCTCCCTCCCCATTTTTTTTTTTTTTTTTTTTTTAATTGATCTTTTTAGTAATTTTTCAATTTTTTGTGTTTTTGACATATGCGAATTTTTTTTTTTTTTTTTTGTGAGAATCCTTCTGATTTTTTTCTTGGTTTTGTATGTATGCACTTTATCACCCCCCCATGCCTAAGTTTTGCAATGTCCTCATTGTAAACAGAGGGTGGGAATTAGTGTTGAGGTCAGGGGCTTAGAACAGGATATATCGGGTGGGTGAATGGGTCGGGAATGAGTGATGCGAATGATTTTAAGCTCTGATACGTGTACTAGAGGTGGGATCAACTGTCTAAGGCTGAACTCAAGGTGCAATAGACGTGGAGTACAGATGGCTAATCAGACGGGTCTCTATTTTTGAGATGACGGGTTGCCTCCCGTTAAGCGCTAAATTTAATGCCTTCAGCCGAGCGAAAAATGGGGTGGAGAGGGAGTGGTCAAATCAATGGAGTTTTGGGAAACAAGCACCTTGATTAAAAGCCTGGTTGGTCCAACCAGGTACTTGTTCAGATCAGTGGCCTGATGATGCAGCTCAAACCCCATAAGTCTGGTGGGTTGATAGATGTAGATTAGCAGATGTGGGACCCACCAAATGCAGTGATGTTCTGATAGATATGGAAGTGAAAACTCGAGTTCGGGCTCAGTCGAATCAGCCTGGTGGGGGTAGGGTTCCGAAAAATAATCACTGTAAGGTGTGGAATCCCTACAGGGACGGTCAAAGGATGGAGGCTCCTGATTTGTGGTTTGATCAGTGTCCGATACCCGGTATAGATATGGAGTGGAATCATCTGCAATCGGCTCAGTGAGAGGTGAATCAGAATAGAAATTGAGTCCGGTTGCGGGTCGGGGTGGGGAACGGGTTTTGATTGGTTCTGTATATGTGGAGCAGGTGGCTTCAAAGAAGATTGACATGTTATAATCAGGAGGCAGATTTTCTCCGATGTTATGGTCAGATTCGAGATCGTTGGAGAGTTTGCGAAAATCAAAGTTTGAATGAGATTCTAGATCATGAGTTCCACCATAGAATAAATCATATGTTGTATATTCAGCAGCCTGACTGGGATCTAGCCTAAATGTTAATTCTGAGCTTACAAAGGTGTCCCTATCTGGTAGAGGCTCAGGTTCAAGGTTAGTAGGGCAGAGCCAATCGAAACCCCGCTCGTCCAAGTCCTCGGTTTCTGTATCGTAGATTGGCATGACTTCCGAAAACTCGATTAGTTCTTCTGAGGAGGTTGACGAGGGATATTCATCAAATCGAGGCCCAGAATCATATTCTTCATATGGGGCCTTGAAATCTTCAATATAGGTTTCAGATCTAGGTTCTAGGCTTAGGATGTGGGTGGAATTACTAGAATCTAGGTCTGAATAACCTTCGCGGGCCACCTTATCAAAATAAGGGACGGAATTTACACCCGCGAGAGGTTCAGTTCTACTCTCATACTTGCAGGAGTCTTGGGATTCTAAAATGGGTTCATCATGGTCTTTTCCTGCATTTGGAGCTTCCCAACCTTCTTCAATATCAGGTGCATTATACTCCATCTAGGTTGGGAATCCACAACCATTTTGTGCTCCAAACCCGAGATCAGAGTTATCCTCGATGTTGTCCCAAGATAGTTCATCCTCTGTTGGCGGTATGTACGGGTATTTCTGATCAATCACTTGTTTTATTAATCTCATTATCTCTTCCCGTTTTTCAAGACTATCTTGGTGTTGCTTCCAAAGTCGAGGATTTGTCATACATTGAAGGTATTCACTATTGTGCAGTTTTTCTATCTCAATGTATGCAGTAATGAGCAAGTCACGGGTTGATCCTTTGTTGGCTTCTGCTAATAGTACTTGGACACAAGTTATGACAAAGGTTGTGGTTGTTGGGACATCAACCTGAATGTTTCCTACTGTTGTTGAGGTTTCTTCATTTTCATAAAATCTCATGGCATCCTCAATCATTTTATCTCTCATGGATCTCCGGTATTCAGGTTTCTCGACTGGTAGTCCTAGGTGGTTCGGCTGCATATTTGGATCAGGTGGTGGAATCACGATCAGAGTTTGACTCAAGATGTGTTATGAAGCGATCAGATCTGAATAACGAGTCCCACTGAAAATGAGTGTGTGTGCTCTATAGAGAAAAGATGCAGGACTGGAGATGTTCTTGACCCAATCAAGACACCCAAAAGATGTTTGGATGACTATGGAGGTTTGGGGCGGATGGACCCCTGGATCAGAAAGTCATCCACCTGAGAATTACCTGGGCAGCCAGAGAGGGAGAGTCCCGCAAAGACCCCTACACGGTAGAGCGTCCCTACGGGTTACAGGGTTTCCCCCACCCGACCTCTCTTGTCACTGAGATTCCAGGTAAACCAGAATGGGGACCTTGACCTCTTAAGTCTATCACTTTTTATTTCAAAGGTGCTTTTAGGGTTCTCAACTTGAACTTTAGATGTTTGTGGTATTGTGACCTAATTTAGAGGTTGGTTGACCCAAGGGGTCAACTTCACCTGACCTGTCCTATAGATGGCAGAATGATTCTAAGCTCGGAGCCTAGAGATCACCCTGATTTGACTCCCAGGTTATTAGGTCAAAAGAAAATTTTAAGATTCAAGTGATTTTAGAGCTCAATTTTAGGGTTTGTCTTATTTAACTTTCTTCAATCAAGGGCTTGGGTAGCACACTGATGCGGGAGGGTTTATTTCCTTTTACACAGGCATGTGTGACTAGCGCTTCAAGACCCTAATGTGGAAACCCTAATTTGGTTCTATTTCCAATCCTCTTTTTCTTTTTCAAAAGTCCTCTTTGGACTTATAAACAAGAAGTGTGTGGTCCACCGAGATTAAGCGTTTATTTTCAATTAGGCACAAGAATTTGTGGGATGGAAAAAAAATCACTCCAACTTCAAGAATATTTGCAGAAATTTTCGCAAAATCAAGAAATGTTTTGCCTTAGAGATGGTGATTACTATATAAAGAAGGCAATTGATTCCTAACTTGATTTTCTTCCTTTTGTCTTTCATAGATTAGGGGATGATTAAGGAAGAAAAGAAATTACCTGCCCTGGAGTGGTTGACTTGCGGGAGAGATTTTCTCATGAAGTACCTGAAAGATCACATCAAAGCAAAGTAGGGCAAGTTAGTGTTCAATATGATAGAAAGAATGTAGAGACTAGTGGTAAATTGCGCATTGCTCCCCGGCAACGGCGCCAAAATGTTCACAGACGGTTTTGTGCGGATTTAAAGCGTATTATGTTGTAGTATAACCGACAAAACGTTCGAACAAATACAAAGTTTTTATTACTCGAAGACCGGAGTATCCGAGGTCGAACACAGGGAGCAAATGGAACTTACCACTAAATCAAAATGTAATTGAACACTCTAATTTACTCAAAATATCAATTCAGGTATGAATGTATGCGATTAAAAGGAGTTAGGGCAAAAAAATATGAAATTGGACGTCTGATCACAAGATCAGACGTCTTAAAAGCATTTCTCCTTTTCTTCTTGATTATTATTCTTCTTCTGCTGCAGTTTTTGCTCTTTCTTTTCTTCTTCTAATCTCTGCAAAGTCTTCACTTGGCTTCTCTGTGCCTTTGCTTCTGGCTTGCTCTTTCCTTTCTTCTCCTGCGAAGGCTTCTTTCTTGCTTCTTCTTCTCTGCTGCAGTTTTTGCTCTTCTATTCTTCTCTGCCGTTCCTTCTTCTTTCTTTCTTTTCCTTCTCGCGGCCAAGTCCTTCTCCTGCGATCAGCTTGCCTGCACAGGAGCAAAACCTAACCGTTCTCCCTCTACCCGCGCGTCTCTCTCTCTCAAGCAATTCACTCAAACCGCTCTACCAGAGCCACAGTCTTAATCGGGTCGGATCGTACCCGGGACCAGGCGCACCTGCAGGTGTGTGATGCGCGAGGAGTGCGTAGGTCTAGGTCGGGTCGGATCCGCCAGGTCCGCGTGGTCAGGCCGCGGACGAGGCGGGTGGGGTCAGTGAGGGACCTCACCCCTGTGCTTACTGAGGCGATAAGAGTAAAGCGTAAAAACAACTTATACGGTACCTGCCGGTTGCAATCCCACGATGTGGGACTACCTGGTCTCGCCTTCACGCGCGCCTGCAGAAACCTCGTCGTGCGATTGCCCCGCAGCTGCTGGCTCTACTAGCGCTCCTTGGCTGGACTCGTTCACCTCGCGACACTCGCGCTAGTATGCAGCACCTGTAGCCTGGAAGACCGGGTGCCTGGAGCTTCGTGGGAGCTTCATCAGAGGTCGTCCATGGCGGCAGCGGCTCAAATCCTGTCGTACACAAAACGCGCCTCTCGGCCAAATCAGAATAGCTAGAGACCTTCGCCGTGGCACGGCGAAGGCGGTGGGCAGTGCAGCAGGCCGCAGGTCGGCCTAGGCGTGCATGCCTAGGTCAACCTGTGGCCGGAGATGGTGGGTTGGTCGGGGGGTGGTTGTGGAGGGCTGGAGTGGCAGTGGGAGGGTGGAGTGTGTTCCTGGAGGTGAGGCGGAGCTTCCGAGGTGGTTGGCGAGCCGTGTGGAGGGCTGGAGTGGTGTGGGCGGCTCGCCGGAGTGCGGTCGGAGGCGAAGACGATGGAGGTGGTTAGCGTCTGTCGAGGGTCGATCAAGGGAGATAACAGGGGGAAAAAAGAGAGGAGAGGATGGAGAGGAGTTCTAACCTAACTGTAAGGACGAAAGGGGACGGAGGGCGAACAGCAGTACCTGCTGTCGCCGGAGAAGATGACGCCCAGTGGGGGAGGACGACGGCGACGACGGGGCTGAGGTGGCGTGCGCTGGTACTGCGCGACGCGGAGGAAGGTCAGGAAGTTAACTCTGCCACTGGTTTTGTGGCAGAGCGAAGAGGGAGGGGAGGGGGCCTCGCCGGAGCCTGCTGGGAGTTTGGCCGGGCAGGAGGAGAGGAATTGGGGGTGGAACCTCGGCCAAACCAAGCTCCCCCCCTTCGGCCGGAGTTGTGGGTTCTTATATAGGCGCTGGACTTGGTGTGCAGGGCGTGAAGGGCACGTAATTGCCTGAGGTTGGTCGCCGGAGATGGAAAGGAGTTAGGATACCCAAATCTCTCGTGCGTTCGCACGAGAGATTGGGTTCACACCAGGGATCGATATCGGTCTTAAATGGAAGGCAATTCTTCAGAGAATTCTCCTTCCATTTCTGGGAGGGAATCTCTGAGGGATTAGAGAGCAATCCCTCTCCGAACCTCGCCGGAGCTCGGTTCTGCCCTAGCAATGGCGGCAGGACCGGTTTGCAAAGGAGGCGAAGAACCTAGGGGGTTCTCTGCAACGGTATTCAAAAGATAGGGACCAATTTGTGATTTGGGTGTACTAAATTGCAAAGTAGGTCAAGATGACCTCTCCTTAGGTCAAAATTTTGGTATAAACCTAATTTGGACCTAAGGAATCTAATGGAGAAGTTAGATTTCAGGTTTGACCTCGTTTGACTGGATATTTTGCGTAAAAACCCAAATTAGGTTAATTGAAGAGCTAGGACCCTAATCTAGGTCAAACTAGGTTCAAAAGGCCAAATTAAGTGTTCTAAACCCTAGAGTATGTTTTTCCATGATTTGTAGAGGGTTTACTTGCTTTTTGTTCTGACCGGAATCTTGTTAATTTAAGCGGGTCTGTTTTAGGGTTACCAAGTGTCTTTTAGTTCTTAGATTGCACATGAACCCATTTCTGATTGACTCAACCCACTTTTTATCTTATTTAGACCATTTGACCTATGTTTTGCCTCTGAGAAATCCCGTTTATCTACTGCAATGGTAAAATTGCAGTTTTAACCTTTATTTCATGTTTTCTTCTCAGAGCACTTGTTCCTTCAGTTAGGCCTTCTTCTAGGTTATGTAGGAGCTTTTATCTTCTTTATTGGGTCAAAATGAGCTAGTTATGGCTCATGATGAGGCTCTCATCAGGACCTCACCCCAGTGGATTCGGAGGCGATTAGCCGTATGCACAAAATCAATTTAAACCAGTGCAGCGCTTTGTGAACTTACGATGTGGGACTAACTGGTTGCTTCTCCTCGCGCGCACCCGCAGGAAGACCTCCTCGCAATCTCCTCAGCTGCAGCCTTGATTCCCTTCGCTTGCTAGCTGACTGGCTTCACATAACTCGCCCGCCTTCGCA
The DNA here is from genome assembly GCA_037157565.1 of Thalassia testudinum. Classification (NCBI taxonomy): domain Eukaryota; kingdom Viridiplantae; phylum Streptophyta; class Magnoliopsida; order Alismatales; family Hydrocharitaceae; genus Thalassia; species Thalassia testudinum. The sequence goes on from JAZHRO010000055.1 coordinate 48,422,113, forward strand.
GCAACTGGAATCCTAGAGCCCCGGAGCGCGAAAGAAGCTACTTCAATCATCGACAATGGTGGCTAGGCCTCAGAACTTGTCTTGCACAAATATGGCCTCTTGTCCTAATCAAACTACCGGGAGACCTTCGCCGTGGCTCGGTGAAGGTGGTGCGATATGCAGCAGGCCGCAGGATGGCTTAGGCGTGCGTGCCTAGGTCGTCCTGTGGCCGGAAAGATGGGTGTGATTGGGGGTGAGTTGTGGAGGTGTAGAGTGGCAATGGATGGGCGGAGGATGTTCCGTGTGATGAGGTGGAGCTTTTCCGACGGTCGACGAGTCGTATGGAATTGCAGAATGACGGGGGTGACTCGTCGGAGGTTGGCCGGAGGCGAGGAAGGTGATGGTGGACAGGCGTGGTCGTGAGGCAATCAAGTGAAATAGAGTGGGGAAAAGAAAGAAGGGAAGATGGGCAGTAATTATAACCTACATGCTGGGACGAAGGGGGCTGGAGAGGCGGGCAGTCGTATCGACTGTCGCCGAAGAAGAAATACCCAGAGGGAGAGAGCGGCGACGAGGAAGTGGGTAGGGAGGTGTGCGCTTGGCGCGGCGCGACGCAGGAAGATGAGACGAAGCTGGCTCTGTTGCTTGTATGGCAGTAGGGCGACGAGAAGTAGGAGTGGTCACTGGAGCTTGTGGGTTTCCTGCCGGAGAGGGAAGAGAGGAATTTTTGAGGGTTTCTCTGCCAAGACAAGTTTGCTTCAAGCGGCTGGTCCAGGGGTTTCTTTCAAAGGCGTAAGCAGAGGGTCAGATGCACGGAGGGTGTGCAAAGCTCTCACCGGTGGTCACCGCAGGTACAACACTCGTACCTCTTGAGCGTTCGCACGAGTGGTATGGTGCGAATTAGGGCATGGGGGGCTGCTCAGGCGGTAGGGGACTCCTCAGGGAACCCCCTTTTCACATCTGAGAGTAGCTCCCTGGGGAAGCGAGGAGAAATCCTCCTCGAAACTTCGCTGGAGTATGGGTCTTTTGCTGCATTGGCAGAGGGACCGGAATGCAGAAAGTGACAACAAAAGTTGGGGGGGTTTCGCAAGGGTTTTCAAAAGTTAGGGTCAAGAATGTAATTGGGTGGACTATTTTGCAATGTAGGTCAAGATGACCTTCCCTTTTGTCTAAATTTTGGTAAAAACCTAATTTGGACCTAAGGAATCCAATGGGGAAGTTTGATTTTAGGTTTGACCATGTTTGACTGGACATTTTGCATAAAAACCCAATTTATGTCAATTGATGAGCTAGGACCCTAATTTAGGTCAAACTAGGTTCTAGTGGCCAAATTGAATGTTATAAACCCTAGGAGATATTTTTCCATGATTTTTAGAGGGTTTATTTGATTTTTATCCCGACTGGAACCTTTTTGAATTAAGCGGGTCTGTTTTAGGGTTACCAAATGTCATTTAATTCCTAGATTGCACATGAACCCATTTCTGATTGATTCAACCCACTTTTTATCTTATTTAGACCATTTTACCTATGCTCTATCTCTGAGAAATTCAGCTTATGTACTGCAATGGTAAAATTGCAGTTTTAACCTTTATTTCATGTTTTCTTCTTAGAACACTTATTCCTCCAATTAAGCCCTCTTCTAAGTCATGTAGGAGCTTTTATTCTATTTATTATGTAAAAATGAGCTAGTTATGGCTCATGATGAGGCTCTCATCATACCCCCATGCCTAGCTTTTGCTATTCCCTTAGCAAAATATCAAGGTTTTAACTTCCATTCTAGACCCTGAGTGTCTGTCAACAATTATGATAAGTGCTTCTCCTTTTATTTTGTGATTAAGTCAGAATGCCGACAATAGGCCTAGAGGTACTCAAGTACCAACCAAAATTCGAACCTGATCCGCTTTAGCCTCAGTCCTCCGCAAAGGTTTCTAAGGCCCACAGAAACTGACCTAGGGTTTGTTGGACTCCGCGGTTAAAGCACCCGTGCTTGAGACATTTTCAGCCTAGGTTTAGTTTGCAGTGCGTTTTTGTAAGAGAGAGAAGATTTATTTGTTTGGAGAGCTTTTATCTCTCTTTTCTTTTTTATTTCTAGCTTCGGATTACCTTCTCACCACAGTCTGTATCGGATTCCTCATCCCCATCATCAATCCTCAAGGGTCCCTGGCTATCGAGATTTCGAGATAATCCAGCCCATGGAAACCCCAGAACCCTGGCTTTCAAGATTTCGAGATAATCCCGCCCATGGCATTCCATGGCCGAATTCAGACCCTGGCGATCGACATTTTATGATAATGCCACCCATGGTATCTAAACCAGCAAAGTGCTTACATGCCCCCAATAGGATATTTAAATAACCTAAAAGACAAGCACCGAGGAGACGATATGTTGTTACGCATCTTCGAGGGGAATTTCCCGCCTCTCCGTGCCAGGAACTCGTCCAAATCAACTTGTGTCGATTGGCCGCTCCTAATCTAGGTGACTTTTGCAGAACATTAAACGCTTTTGCGTGATTTGGATATTTATGCGCACTGAACCAGACTATGTGTGAATTTGGGGTGCTTAAGTTACCGAATCTCGCAAACCAAAGGTCAGTTAACGAGGCCGAATACTTCCTAAGCCTTAGACCAAGTACTTAAGCTTCGCATTTTCCCCAACCTCTTGAGGATTATCCAGATTTTAACGGATACATGAATTTTTAAGCTAAAGAATGTTGCCCAAGAGGCCTAAAATCAGCGTTCCCGCTAATCTCTTGTTATGTTACCTTAGCACTTTTTCTCTTTTCTTGATCTGGTCTAGAACTTCCATTAATTCCTTAATCTTTTATTTATGACTATTTTTTTTCTTTTTCATTTTGTGTTCCTTTTTAAGCATTTTACTCTTTTCCTCCTCTCATTTTGTATGACCCAGAATTGTTTCTCCCCTCCTTCAAGTCTTTTTTTTTTTTCAAAAAATTTTTAATTTTTATGGTGTTTTTTGCGAATGTGAATTTTTTTGTTTAAAACCTTTTCTTACAAGTTTTGCACTTTCATACCCCTCATGGCTAAGATTTGCAATGTCCTCATTGTGACTTAAGGGGTTTCGATTTCAGCTTAGTTCATGCATTAGGACAGGTGTGTGGTGAGTGAACGGGTCGAAATGACTTGTTGCGAACGATTTCTAATCTTGGGTAGGGATACCTGAGGTGAAGTCGGCTGTTCTAATGGATGAATCCTAATATGAATTTCGCATAGAAATGTCAGAAAAGGTTTCGGATTTTTCAAAGAATGACGGGTTGCCTCCCGTTAAGCGCTGAGTTTTACGCCATCAGCTGGGTGCAATGAGCTCAAGATGAATGGAGGGTAAAGGATGACTCAGCCAAATTTATATCGGTCTTGTCAGTGAACGGTTTGAGTCTCTGACCGTTCACAACAAAGGGTTCGGAATAGTGGCTGAGTGGGCTGATTTCAATGGATCCATTTCCAAAGATTTGTTGGACTAGGTAAGGTCCGACCCACTTAGATCGTAGCTTTCCTGGGAATAATTTGAGTCAGGTGTCAAAGAGTAAAACCTTCTGACCAGGATGAAAGACCTTTCTAGAAATGTGTTTATCGTGAAAAGCTTTAACCCATTCTTTGTAAATTCGTGAGTTCTCATACGCATCATGGCGTAATTCATCGATCTCGCTTAATTGAAGTCTTCTGTGGGTTCCAGCCTTAGAAAGATCTAGATTACAATTCCGTACTGCCCAATAGGCTTTATGCTCCAATTCGACAGGGAGGTGACATGCCTTCCCGTAGACTAGTCTGAAGGGAGACGTTCCTAATTGAGTCTTGTGAGCGGTCCTATAGGCCCACAATGCTTCCAGAAGCCGAGAAGACCAATCTCTTCTATCAGGTCAAACAGTAACCTGAAGGATTTTCTTGATTTCTCGGTTTGATAGCTTAGCTAGACCATTAGTTTGGGGGTGGTAAGGAGTAGAGATTCGGTGTGACACCCCGTATTTGGTCATTAGTGACCTGAACTGAGCGTTTGTGAAATGGGTCCCTCCGTCGGAAATTATTGCTCGTGGAATCCCGAACCTTGAGAAAATGTTTTGATGAATGAATTTGATAACAACTTTATGATTGTTGGTTCGGGTCGGAATGGCTTCTACCCACTTGGACACGTAGTCAACTGCGAGTAAGATGTATTCGAAGCCATCTGAGATCGGGAAGGGTCCCATAAAATCAATCCCCCAAATATCAAAAATTTCGCATACCACGATCGGCTGTAGAGGCATCATGTCTCGATGGCTCATGTTGCCCAAAGTTTGGCAATGGGAACATGCCTTATAGTGATCGTATGCATCCTTGAAAATTGTGGGCCAGTAAAAGCCACACTGGAGGACTTTTGATGCGGTTTTATGTCCGGAGAAATGCCCACCGCATGCCTGGTCATGGCAGAATGAGAGTATGTCGTTGATTTCCACTTCCGCGACACACCGTTGAATTATCTGATCAGCACCAATGTGGAATAGATATGGGTCTTCCCATAGGTAATACTTGGCATCAGAACGCAATTTGTCCTTCTTGGCCTTCGGCCAATCGGACGAAATCTGATGCGATACTAGGTAATTTACTATATCTGCGAACCATGGAAGACCTGTACTGATAGCCAGGAGGTGCTCATCAGGAAAATGTTCTGTGATGGGTCTGAAAGGGTCAATTATTTCAGAAGGAAGACGGGACAAGTGATCAACTACCACATTTTGCTTTCCTGCTTTGTCACGAATCTCAAGGTTAAATTATTGCAACAGCAAGATCCATCGGATTAATCAAGGTTTCGCGTCCTTCTTTGCAAGGAGATGCCTCACAGCTGTGTGATCCAAGTATATGATGACACGGGAACCCAGAAGGTATGATCTGAATTTTTCTAGGGCAAATACTACAGTTAGTAGCTCTTTTTCAGTAACCGTATAGTTACGCTGAGCCTCATCCAGTGTTTTGCTGGCGTAGTAAATGACCACAGGTTTCCCATCAATTTTCTGCCCCAAAACCGCTCCTACAGCGAAGTCAGATGCATCGCACATGATCTCAAAGGGTTGAGACCAATCAGGGGACTGTAGGATCAGGGCTTGGGTGACTCGGTCACGTAGGATCTCAAATGCTTGAGTGCATTAGTTGGAAATTTTGAAAGGTACATCCTTGGAGAGAAGAGTGGTCAGGGGGCGTGCAATTTTTGAAAAATCAGTGATAAATCGATGGTAAAAATCGACGTGCCCCAAAAAAGATCGGATGTCCTTAATTGAGCTAGGCATAGGGAGCTTGGAAATCAGGTTAACCTTAGCTCAATCAACTTGGATGCCTTTCTCCGAGATTAAATGTCCTAGGACAATTCCCTCAGGCACCATGAAATGGGTATTTTACCAGGAAAGAACTAAATTCACATCGATGCATCGCCTGAGTATTTGGACCAAGTGTTGGAGGCAATCATCAAATGATGCTCCAAAAATTGAAAAGTCATCAATGAAGACTTCCAGATAATCACCTACCATATCTGAGAATTTGGCAAGCATGCATCGTTGAAAAGTTGCAGGTTCATTGCAGAGACCGAAAGGCATCCTTCGGAATGCGTACGTTCCGAGGGGGTAGGTGAACGTGGTCTTCTCTTGGTCCTCTGGATGGATTGCCACCTGGTTGTAACTGGAGTACCCGTCAAGAAAGCAGAAGAACCTATTTCCCACTAGTTTCTCGAGGATCTAATCAATAAACGATAGTGGGAAATGATCCTTCTTCGTGGAGGAATTGAGTCTTCTGTAATCAATGCAGACTCTCCACGAGTTAGCTATTCGGGTAGGAATGACTTCTCCGATTTCAGTCGATATTGTGGTGAGACCTGCCTTTTTAGGCACAACTTTAATTGGGCTTACCCAACGACTATCGGAGATCGGGTAGATGATCCCTGCATCTAACCACTTGATGATCTCCTTTTTCACGACCTCCTGCAGATTAGGGTTCAAGCGTCTTTGCATTTCACGAGAAGGTCATGCGCCCTCTTCTGAATAAATACAATGTGTGCAATAAGAGGGACTTATTCCAGTCAAATCATCGAGAGTCCATCCGATGGCTTTGCGATGTTGCTGGAGGATAGCAATCAGACGGGATTCTTGTTCGGGATTGAGCTTGGAATTAATAATCACAGCAAGGGTCTGATTAGAACCCAGAAAGATGTATTTCAAATGATCGGGAAGGGGTTTCAATTCAAGGATGGGGTTATCAGCAGCAGCGGGTGGTTCAGAATAGATGTGAGGTTCAAGGGTAGGAGCTATTGGTTTGTCTAAATCTGGATTTGACTCCTCTATTTACGGGTCAAACTCTTTTTGTGGTTGATGAGGTATAATCAGGTTATTCTCAAAATGCTTTTCATCAACCAAAGCTCTGATATCGTAAATCTGTTCGATGACACCGCAATTAATTCCTTGTTGGGCTTTAAATATATCAATTTTTAGGGTTTGATTTCCAAATTTGAGCTCCATTTAGCCCTCCTCACAGCTGATGTTGGCTCTAGCAGTAGCCAAGAAAGGTCTCCCTAGAATGATTGGTGTATCCCTAGGGTTTTCAGGTGCGTCCATGTCCAAGACTATAAAGTCTATAGGAAAGTAGAAATCCCGCACTCTTACAATAACATCCTCGAGAATCCCTTTTGGTGACTTTATAGATCGATCAGCTAATTGTAATGTCAGTTCAGTCGATTTTAGCTCAGATTCTTCTAGGTGGTTAAGTAAGGATGTGGGTATCAGATTTATGGAAGCACCCAAGTCTAGCAATGCTTTATCGAATTGGGTATCACCTATCTTGCAGGAAATCAGGGGAGTACAGGATCTTTATCCATGGGTGGGAGTCTACCTAGGATTACAGAGCTGGCTTGCTCGGACAGTACAATTGGACTCCCACTCTTGGTTCGCAGCTTATGCTGGGGTGTACACACATTCTTTAAGAATCGTGCGTAAGTCGGTACATGGCGAGTTGCATCCATCAAAGGGATGTTTATGTGGACCTGCTCAAAGAGCTTGACCAGGTCCTCCTCAGGTGCCACGGGCTTGGTAGTCTTCTTTCCCTTGGTCAAGGCCTCGGGAAACGGAACCTTGGTTGGTTCTTCGAGGATAGGTCCTGGTCTTTGACCAGGGATAGGGATAGGAACATCCTAGATTACTATCCTAGGGTTGGGATTACTACCAGGCTTGGAGTGGTTTGGATAGGGTGGATCTTGGGTTTCCTTACCACTACGGGTTGTTACGGAATTTAGTCCTGCCTGGTTTTGGTTGGGATTGGGTAAGATGGGTTGCTGCTGATAGCCCGCATAAGAAGTGGAAGCCTCCATCCCGTCGGGTGAAGGAATAGAGGGGGCTTGATAAATCATGTGTGGTTGGCCCGGGTTTGGGTTCATAACGTGCCGCTGTGTTGGCACATTATTTGGGTTAGGAAGAGGTTGTGAAGGAAGTGTGCCTGGCTAGCGAGAATTTGACAACTGGGCCAGTTGATTTCAAACCTCTGTAAGTTCATCCTTATGTTGCTTTTGAATAGCCGCATTCGTTTTTTGAATGTCAGCCAGAGTCTGAAGAATAAGGGACATTTGGTCCTGATTTGGCCCCGATGGATAGGTAGGGTTGGGCCGAGGCTGAGGCAGCTGGTAAGGACGAGGGGGTTGTGGGCGGGGCTGAAAGGGTGGTCTTTGGGTTTGGGAATTTCCTGCCCACTGGAAGTTGGGATGGTTTCGACATCCAGGGTTGTAGGTGTTGGAGAATGGGTCATCCTGGATGGCGTTGAGGTCCTCGCAGGTCTGTGGAACCTCCAAAGAATCAGAGAAAGGAGGAATGGAATTCCCAGGGCTGGTATAGAAAGGATCGGATGACCTTCCGATCTGAGAATCAGATGGGGATGGATATGGATCCAAACCAGGAGAAGATCGGTGGAGAATATTTTGCACAGTTTCCCGTGTGGAAGGAGGCTGTACAAAGGAGTTATGCGCAGAGGTGGCTCGCTGCAAGTGCTGAGTTAGCTCGTCCACCTTCTTCTCGATGATGGAGACCTTGTCTAACCGACTGGCCATTAGTTCCAAGTCGATTGATGTGGACAGACCTTGTGTCTTGTGTGCTCCCCTAAGGTTTGTCGATGCGCGGGTATTCGTCCTGTTGAATAATCCCATGGAGTCATAGTTGATGGAGTTCTCGCACATGTTTTCGAGAATCTCCAATACGATGTCTTCATGTTGACCCATGATATTCCCTCTGCAAGTTGCATTGACGAAAAGCCTGATATCCTCACGGAGCCCTGGTAAAAAGATTAGACTTGTTCCCATTTAGGAACTCCGTGATGGGGGCACTTTCGCATGAGATCTAAGAATCGATCCCATGCTTCGTGAAGAGGTTCTCCCAGTTGTTGAGTGAAATGAGTGATTTGGTGGCGCAAGGCATTTGTCCAGCCAACGGGGAAGAATTTTTTCAAAAATTCAGACTGAAGTTCCTCCCATGTGTTGATCGGACGGGTCTGAGTTTGATAAAAATGGGCGGCCTTGTCCAAGAGGGAGAACGAAAACATTTTCATGAGAAGGATATCCCAATTTTGTGGATCTGACCGGAAGGTCCGGGCCAGATGCTTGAGTTGTTTAATGTGTTGGAATGGATCCTCAGAGTTAAGCCCATGAAACTTTGGTATGGCATGAATCATATTGGGCTTCAGTTCAGAATCAGGACCTCCAATCGGGATTTGGACTCGAGGTTCGATTGCCACCGCAGCGGGATTGTAGTGATCTCGCATCATAGGTCGTTGCGGTGGGTTTACGAAGTTTTGAAGAGATCATTTAGGCATTGAAGTTGGTTCTCAAGGTTGTTCTCCTCTTGAATGGGTTGTGCCATGATGGGAGAAGAAGGAGAACTTGGTTCTGAATCAGATGAAAGATTAATGTGGTGGGGTTGCTGCACAAACAAGGGCATCGAGGCTTGGCCTTGACGAGAGTGAATTTCTAAAAGAGGTCATAAGGGTGGTCTTAAGGACCTCCTACCGAACATGCACCGAAGGATGTGATGAGATTAGAAGGTGCTGGACCCAATCGAGACACCCAAAAATTGTTGGGTGACTATAGAGGTCCGGGGAAGATGGACCCCTTGATCAAAAGATAGGCCACCTGAGAATTACCTGGGCAGTCAGAGAGGGTGAGTCCCGCGAAGACCCCTACATGGTAGAGCGTCCCCACGGGTTATAGGGTTTCCCCCACCCAACCTCTCTTGTCACTACGGTTCCAGGTAGACCAGAATGGGGCCCTTGACCTCTTAAGTCTACCGTTTTTACTTTAAGATCAAGGTGCTTAAGGTTCCACTTGAACTTTTAGGTATTTTGAGTGAAAAAGTGACCTAATTTTAAGGTTGGTTGACCCAAGGGATCAACTTCACCTCTTGTTCCTTTGAGAGCTTTTGGGTCTTTTCTTTTAAGGTTCAAATGGATTTAAAAGCCTGATTTGCTTAGGGTTCCTCTTGTATAGATCTTTTCAAACAATGTTTAGGCACACCTCTTTTTGGAAAAACTTTTTTTTTTCTTTTTTAAGAGGTGTGTCACTAAAAACACTAGCATTTCAATCCTTGAGTTGGCTCTAGTTGGTCCAATTTAGTTGCCTCAAAATTTAGTATCTAGGGCTCAATCAAGAAAGTTTTAGCCTTAGTTACCTTAGTTGGATGAGCAGTTAAAAATGTGTTGAAATAAAAAATTAGGCAACTTCGATGAATTACTAAGTATGAAACAGGTAGCCCTAAGTTGATTCTTCTTTTGTTCCTTTTCAGACTTTGAGGGAGTTAAGAGAGGGCTAATGAAGATTACCTATTCCTTGGAGTGTTTTTTGTGCAGTTGCTCTTCTTTTCTCTGCTTTCCCTGAGATAAGCACAATAAGAGAGATGAATTAGATCAAATATTGGATCAAAACTTATGATCAAAAGCTTTAAAAGTGCCTGTTGTTCCTCAGCAACGGCAACAAAAAGTTGTTTGGCGACGTTTTATCGGGTTTTTAAAGATTACCACGTTATAGTATAGCCAAAAAAATGTTCAAAACAAATAAAGAGTTTATTACTCGAAAATTGGAGTATCCAAGGTCGAACACAGGGAGCAATCTAAGTACTTTTAAAGACTTGAGAAAATAATTGATTCAATGAGAGAAAAATGAATTGCTAAAAAGAACAGAATTGGATGTCTAATTTTTGTATCAAACGTCTTAAAATGAAAGTCTTCTTCTTCTTTGGCTGTTCTTTCTCTTCTTCTTTTGCGGTTGCGTGCCTCTGATCTTCTTCTTCTTCACTGTTCTTCTTCTTCTTCTTCTTCTGCCTTGCCTCTTTCTATTTCCTTTACAGTATCTTCTTCTTTCTTTCTTCTGTTCTTCCTTTTCTTTCTTTCTTTCTCTTGCTCTTCTTTCTCCTTCTCTTCTCCTGGGTCCTTCTGCTAGTCCTTCTTCTTCTGAGTTCTCTTTTCCGTTTCTTCTCTTTTCTTCTACACGGCCTCTCTTCTTCTGCTTCTTCTCTGCCTTGCCTTTTCCTCTGCTCAACCTCTCTTCAGAGTGTCTTCCATCTCCTTCCTGTGGCTAAGTACTTAGCCTTTCTCCTTCGCACTCTGTTCCTACACACAAGGCACAGCAAAATCTAACCCTTCCCTCTACCCGCACGTATCTCTCTGCAAACCGCTCACAGGAAGCTCTCCCAGAGCTGGGTTAACGGGTCGGGTTGCGTACCCGGGACCAGGCGCATCGGCGTGATATGGTGCGCGAGGTGTGCTCAGTGGTGTCGGGTCGGATCCCGCCAGGTCCGCGAGGCGAATCTGCGGACGAGGCAGGTGTGATGGGCGAGGGACCTCACCCCAGTGGATTCGGAGGCGATTAGCCATTTGCACAAAATCAATTTAAACCAGTGCGGCACTTTGTGAACTTATGATGTGGGACTAACTCGTTGCTTCTCCTCACGTGCGCCCGCGGGAAGACCTCCTAGCAATCTCCTCAGTTGCAGCCTCGATTCCCTTCGCTTGCCAGCTGACTACCTTCACACAACTCACCCGCCTTCGCAGCAACTGAAATCCTAGAGCCTCGGAGCACGAAAGAAGCTGCTTCAATCGTCGACAATGCCGGCTGGGCCTCAGAACCTATCTTGCACGAATATGGCCTCTCGGCCTAATCAAACTACCGGGAGACCTTCGCCGTGGCAGGGCGAAGGTGGTGCGATGTGCAGTAGGCCGCGGGACGGCCTAGGCGTGTGTGCCTAGGTCATCCTGTGGCCAAAAGGATGGGTGTGATCGGGGGTGAGTTGTGGAGGTGTAGAGTGGCAGTGGATGGGCGGAGGATGTTCCGTGTGATGAGGTGGAGCTTTTGTGACGATCGGCGAGTCGTATGGAATTGCAGAATGACGGGGGCGACTCGCCGGAGGTTGGCCGGAGGCGAGGAAGGTGATGGTGGACAGGTGTGGTCGTGGGGCAATCAAGTGAAATAGAGTGGGGAAAAGAAAGAGGGTAAGATGGGGAGTAATTATAACCTACTTGCAGGGACGAAGGGGGCCGGAGAGGCGGGCAGTCGTATCGATTGTCACCGGAGAAGAAATATCCAGAGGGAGAGAGTGGCGACGAGGAAGTGGGCAGGGAGGCGTGCACTTGGTGCGGCGCGACGCAGGAAGACGAGACGAAGCTGGCTCTGCTGTTGGTATGGCAGCAGAGCGACAAGAAGGAGGAGGAGTGGTCACCGGAGCTTGTGGGTTTCCTGCCAAAGAGGGAAGAGAGGAATTTTTTAGGGTTTCTCCACCAAGACAAGTTTGCTTCAAGCGACTGGTCCAGGGGTTTCTTTTAAAGGCGCAAGCAGAGGGTCAGATGCACAGAGGGTGAGCAAAGCTCTCACCGGAGGTCACCGCAGGTACAACACCCATACCTCTCGAGCATTCGCACGAGAGGTATGGTGCAAATCAGGGCATGGGGGGCTGCTCAGGCGGTAGGGGACTTCTCAGGAAACCCCCCTTTCACATCTGAGAGCAGCTCCCTGCGGAAGCGAGGAGAAATCCACCTCGAAACTTCGCCGGAGTATGGGTCTTCTACTGCATTGGCAGAGGGACCGGAATGCAGAAAGTGACAACAAAAGTTGGGGGTTTTCGCAAGGGTTTTCAAAAGTTAGGGGCAAGAATGTAATTGGGTGGACTATTTTGCAAAGTAGGTCAAGATAACCTTCCCTTAGGTCCAAATTTCGGTACAAACCTAATTTGGACCTAAGGAATCCAATGGTGATGTTGGATTTTAGTTTTGACCACGTTTGACTGGACATTTCGCGTAAAAACCCAATTTAGGTCAATTGATGAGCTAGGACCCTAATTTAGGTCAAACTAGGTTCCAGAGGCCAAATTGAATGTTCTAAACCCTAGGGTATATTTTTCCATGATTTTTAGAGGGTTTATTTGATTTTTATCCCAAATGGAACCTTGTTGAATTAAGCGGGTCTATTTTAGGGTTACCAAATGTCATTTAATTCCTAGATTGCACATGAACCCATTTCTGATTGATTCAACCCACTTTTTATCTTATTTAGACCATTTGACCTATGCTCTGTCTCTGAGAAATTCCTCTTATGTACTGCAATGATAAAATTGTAGTTTTAACCTTTATTTCATGTTTTCTTCTCAGAACACTTATTCCTCCAATTAAGCCCTCTTCTAAGTCATGTAGGAGCTTTTATTCTCTTTATTAGGTCAAAATGAGCTAGTTATGGCTCATGATGAGGCTCTCATCAGTAGGGTGGGTGGATGGTGGGTAGTGAAGTGAAAAGGTGTGAAGTGAAGTGCACGTGACAGTGGAGGAGTGTTGCTGGGGTGCCTCCCAATGAGCGCTGAATTTAATGTCCCCAGCTGGACTTAGAATGAGCCACGACATTAGTTATCCTCCAATAGGGCAACCGTTTCTCCAACGGGGGTAGGTTCGTGAGTAAGATAAGGTTTTAAACACTGCCCATTGACCGTAAATTTAGGCCCAGATTTACGATCTTCAATTTCAACGGCCCCATTGGGAAATGGTCTCGAGACCAAGAAGGGACCAGTCCATTTGGACTTCAATTTCTTTGGAAAGAATTTGAGCCGGGCATTGTAAAGCCAAACTTGTTGAGATGGCTCAAATTCCTTCCACCGAATTCGGCTGTCTTGAAAAGCCTTATTACGTTGCTTGAAAGTTAAGGTAGAATCATAGGCTTCACGACGGAGCTCTTCCAGCTCTTGGAGTTGGAGTTTCTTTTCTCGACCACACAGGTCTGGGTCGAGGTTACATTGGCGAACCGCCCAATAAGTGTGGTGCTCCAGCTCCATGGGTAAATGACAAGGATTCCCATAAATGATTCTTTAAGGAGACATACCTAGGGGAGCCTTGAAGGCAGTCCGATACGCCCAAGGTGCGTCAATCAGCTTGTCGGAGCAATCCTTACGGTCAGGCCGAACCGTTTTCTGGAGAATTTGCTTGATTTTCCCGTTTGACACCTCAGCCTGGCTGTTCGTCTGAGGATGATACGGAGATGTGATACGATGGTGGACTCCATATTTCCTAAAAAGGCCCGAAAAGAAGCATGGGTAAAATGGCTTCCTCCATCCAAGATAATGGCTTGAGGGATCCCAAAGCATGCAAAAATGTGGTCTTTGACAAATCGAGTGGATATGACATGGTCAGCATGGCGCGTGGGAATAGCCTCGATCCATTTCGAAACAAAATCAACAGCAACGAGGATGTATTCAAAGCCATTGGAAGGACGAAAGGGACCCATGTATTCAAAGCCATTGGAAGATTTCAGCAGCTAAGATGGGTTACTAGGGCATCATGTCACGACGTGACATTGACCCTAACGACTAGCACCTAGTGCAATGTTTGGCAAAATTGTGTGCATCCCAATGAAGGGAGGGCCAAAAGAAACCGCACTGCAACACCTTGGCTGCAGTTTTCCTCCCAGAGAGATGCCCTCCGCAGGCCTGGTCGTGGTAGAAGGATAGCACACTGGGGAATTCGCTGCTAGGAGTACAGCGACGGATTATCTAATCAGCACCTATTCGAAAAAGAAGTGGATTATCCCAAAAATAATACTTTGCTTCTGCAATGAGACGCTCGCGCTAGTTTTTAGGCCCGCCATGTGGAAGGGAACCAGAAGCAAGGTAATTAGCAAAGTCAGCATACCAAGGTCCACTTGCCACATTAATTGGCAATAGGTGCTCATCGGGAAAAACCTCGTTAATCGGCAGCGTAAGTCCAATGTGTTCAGGGTCTAGTCTAGAGAGATGATCAGCCACAACATTCTGGGCTCCAACCTTATCGCGGATCTCAATGTCAAATTCTTGCAGCAGAAGGATCCAATGAATCAGTCTAGGCTTGGCATCCTTCTTGTGCATGAGATGGTGAATGGCCGCGTGGTCAGTGAATACAATAACATGTGAGCCCAGAAGGTAAGAGTGGAATTTCTCCAGCCCAAAGATGATCACCAGTAGTTCTTTCTCAGTGCTAGTATAATTACACTGGCCTCGTCCAACGTCTTACTGGTGTAGTACATGACAAAGAGGTGTCTATCACATCTTTGGCCCAGGATGGGTCCGACTGCAAGGTTGTAAGCTTCACACATGAGTTCAAAGTCGAGGGACCAATAAGGTGGCTGGAGAACAGGGGCCTTAGTTACAGCATCATGCAGCTGTGTGAATGCTCATTTGCTGTTGGGGCCCATATCAAAGGGTACATCGGTTGATAGGAGATGAGTTAAAGGTCTAGAAATCTTGGAGAAGTCTTTGATGAATCTCCTATAGAAATTGACGTGTCCCAAGAAGGAGCAGATTTGTTTAATAGAGCCAGGCACAGGTAAATCAGTAATTACATCAAGCTTAGCTCTTTCAACCTCGATACCCCTATTAGAGATGATATGCCCAAGAACAATTCCCTCGTGCACCATAAAATGACTTTTTTCCCAGGAAGGACGTGGATCACATGAATACATCTCCTAAGGATACGATTCAGGTTGGCAAGACAGTCATCAAAAGAGGGTCCAAAGATCGAAAAGTCATCCATGAAAACCTCGAGAAAGTCACCCACCATGACATGGAATATCGGCAGCATACATCTCTGGAAAGTTGCTGGCGCATTAAAAAGTCCGAAC
Organism: Thalassia testudinum; assembly: GCA_037157565.1. Classification (NCBI taxonomy): domain Eukaryota; kingdom Viridiplantae; phylum Streptophyta; class Magnoliopsida; order Alismatales; family Hydrocharitaceae; genus Thalassia; species Thalassia testudinum. The sequence continues at coordinate 48,437,224 of JAZHRO010000055.1, forward strand.
GGCATCCTTCTAAATGCAAAGGTGCCGATGGGGTAGGTAACGGTGGTTTTCTCTTGGTCCCTGGGGTCAATTGCCACCTGGTTATATCCAGAGAATCCATCCAAGAAATAGAAAATTTTATTTCCCACTAACCACTCCAAGATTTGGTCAATGAAGGGTAGCGAAAAGTGATCTTTCTTAGTTGCAGCATTCAGTTTCCTATAATCTACACACACTCTCCAAGATGTAGGATTGCGTGTAGGGATGGATTCGCCCTTGTCATTGATATGGATGGTGAGTCCCGCCTTTCTAGGCACGACGTGAATCGGACTCACCCAGGGGCTATCGCTGATCGGGTAGATTATACCGGGATCTGGCCACTTAATAATTTCCTTTTTAACGACCTCCCGCATGTTAGGGTTAAGATGTCACTGCATCTCACGGGAAGGTCGAGCCTCCTCCTCCATATATATACGATGAGTGCAGTAGGAGGGGTTAATGCCAGTTAAGTGTGATATGGACCATCCAATGGTTGCCTTGTGTTCCATAAGGACCTTTGTTTGTTTGCACTCTTGCTCCCTAGTCAATTTTGAACTAATGATTATGGGGAGCATTTCATTTGTTCCCAAGAAAGCATACTTAAGCGTAGCAGGCAGCTCTTTCTGTTCAGAAGAGGATGGTGAAAGATCTGGCATTCCTTGGGACGAGAGTGTCCCAAGTAGATCAGAAGTAAACAAGTTAGTAGGAAGAAGTTGGCCCTCAGTTTGTCCAAGAAGAGGGGCATCTTGGATAGATGGATCCAAAAAGGGATAGCCCCAGTGAGTAGTATGTGGGCTCAAGGTCCTAGTGTGGAGATGCAATTCTGCCTGATTTGGCGGGAAAGAAAGGGCAATCCAAAATTCAAGAGTGTGGATCGGTGGTGAGTAGCCCAAATATGATTCAGACCACGAGGTATGGGAAGTGGAGAAAACCTCGTCAGAAGTCTGGTCAAGAGAAGGTACGGGAAAAGGGAGGGATGGGGGATCGTCACAATATGTGTCGGTCAGGCAATCGTCTGTGCTTAAAGGAAATCCACAACAGTCAGAATAAGTCCCTATTAGTCCGATACACACGCTGACATCCATTTCCTCGTTAGACGTGTCATCCTTGATGCAATCGCAATCAAAGTTCTTGGCTTCCTTGAAGATGTTAAGCTTGAGCTTCTCAGATCCAACGGCAATCTCAATATAGCCCAACTCGCAATCGATATGGGCGTAGGCTGTGGCCAAGAGAGGTCGACCAAGGATGATCGGACAATCAGAAAGTGAGCTAGGAAATTCCATATCCAAAATAAGAAAGTCAACAGGAAAATCGAGACTGTTGACCCTAACCACCACGTCTTCAACCACACCCTTTGGTATTTTGACAGAACGATCTACCAAAAGTAATGTGACAGGGGTGGGTTTCAGATTTCCTAAGGCCAATTTGTCGAGCATGATGGTTGGTATCAGATTGATGGAAGATCCTAGATCAAGCAGAGCATGGTTAAAATTGCAGCCTTGGATGCTATAAGAAATAAGCGGTGTGCCCGGATCTTTCTGCTTCGGTGGAAGATTTGACAGTATAGCACAACTCGCATGAGGCAAGCGAACCACCGGATTCTTTGTTTTCTTTGACTGTCGCCTGGGTGTAGTGTAGTCTTTGAAAAATCGAGCGACAGTAGGTATGTGGTCGATAGCTGCTAACAGGGGTACCATGATTTCAACATCCCTAAATAAATTACGCAGGTTATCAAAGGCTTGCGTATCCTTTTTCTTGCCTTTTGGCTCCCTCAGTAGAGCCTCAGGGAATGGGATCGATTCTGGCACTAGTTTGGGTGTATCGTCCTCTCACGAATGTGGTGCGCTTCCTGAATGAGAGGGTGATGAAAAGGATGGGCCAGGATCAGGTCGAGGCAGATCGACGGTTTGCTTTCCGCTCCTCGAAGTAATCGCAATGGACGTGGCGGGTCTAGTGGCATCATAAGGCGAAGGAGGGTTCACAATAGGGACATAAGGGTGAGGCGTAGTTGCTGTGGGATTAGCCTGAAATCCCGGTGGAATGCTCAGAGCCCGCAGAATCAGATGAACCTGCTGCTGAGAAGTTCGTACCTATGGTTGAGGACCACAGGGTATGAAATTTCATGGGTTGGGAGCAGGTTGGGCTGGAAGAGTGCCCTGAGATCGAGTCGCCATACGTAGTTGACTGATCTCAGCATTCTACTGCGCAATTGGTGCTGAAGAGAGGTCATGTTCTCTTCATGGCGCTTAGACATTTTCGTCATCATTCACATCAGTTTATCAAGAGGACTTGATGCATGTTCTGTTTGTGGTATGCAAGGACCCGATGGCGGATTTGCCCCAGGATTAGACTAGGCCCTTCAGATGATGGGTGCGGACGGTCTTATTGGCCCACCCATGGGGTTTTGGCATTGCGAGTTATTGGACCATGAGAAATTAGGATGATTTCTCCACCCTGGGTTATAAGTAGCGGAGAACAGGTTGTTCCCCACGGTGCAAGCGTCTTCTACGCCAGAAGACGAGTCCGCATGTAAATATGCATCCGAGCACACGGAGGCTTAGTCCTCCGTGTCAAAATACTGGCTTGTAGAAGCCAGATCCACATGACTTACCGAATCGCTCGGTGCAACACTTGGTAAGGAAGCTCTCACGAGGTTTTTGGGGATATGCCTAGCATTGGAAGGATTGGGATTGCGACGAAGTGGTGAGGTGGGGCTGTTTGCCATAGAACAGGCAGGATTGGCCAGATGCTCGTCTAGCTTCTTGTGCATGACGGAGACTTCATCGAATTTTTGTACGATAAGGCTGAGATCTGTGGATGAATGGGAGGGTCCCATGTCAACTTCATTAACATTACGGGGCAGGCTGGTACAATTAAAGGCAATAATGGAGGCATTGTTCATTTAGTTTTCGCTCATGTTTTCAAATAATTTGAATGCTCCATTCTCATCTTTATTCATGAAATTCCCTCCGCAGGAAGCATCTGCAATCTGCTTCAAAGTCTCATTTAGCCCATAATAGAAAATCTGGGCTATATGCCACTTAGGCAGACCATGGTGCGGACACTTCCGGAGGAGGTCATTATACCTCTCCCAAGCCTCATGAAACTGTTCGCCGTTTTGTTGCATAAAGGAAGTTATAGCATGGCAAAGTGCATTGGTTTGCTCGATTGGGAAAAATTTCTTGAGAAATGCTGTTCACATCTCTTCCCAAGAATGGATGGTTCTCCCAAGGGTGCGTAACCATTGTGACACTTCATCTCGCAATGGAAATGGGAACATTTTCATTAGGACAATTGATAACCTGATGTTTCTTGGTTTAACTGTTTCAGCAATCGGGTTAGGTCTTCCAAATGGAGAAAAGGATCTTCACTTGCAAGACCATGGAAGTGGAAGTTTATCAGGCCAATTATATTGGCTTTCTATTCAAAATCGACCCCGCCGATGGGGACCCGAATTTGTCCTATGGTCTTTGTAGTAGCGAGATTTTGATAAGAGCTAAGAAACCTAGGCTCCACCCGTTTGGGAGGGTTCTGAATTTCCTCCAAGGTTTCCCTAATGGCTTCAATCTGTTCATTATACATTTCCATTTGGGCTTAGAGGCAGGTTATGGGGTCCATGGCTCCACCACCTGGTGGGTTTTGAGGGCGGTTTCCTCCCTCGTGATTTAGGGGTGGGCGTGCAGCCATATTTATGGAGGAGGATGACGATTTGGCTTCTTTCCTTCTAAAATTATCAGGCAATTCAAAAAATCATGGTTTTGTGACCTCCCAAACATGCATTGCCACAAGAAGAATTGGGGAGATAAGAAGGGAAAAGGGGATGAGAGAAATGATGCTGCAAAGGTACACTTGATGACAAAACAAGGCAATCAATGTCCTAACCTCTACAGTGTGCCCTTAGACCTAAAGATCTAAGTTACCTACTATCACAACCTACGGAACCAAATGCGAGTACCGTGGAACCACCGAGCCAGAGTGAAAGGCCGTTTGCCACAGTCTTAGACACCTGATAGCATGCGGGAACCCTCACCAGCACGTAGGTGCTAAACGCAGGTAGTTAGACCTCCAATCCTTAATAAGGGTCAAGTTGCTACCAGTTTTAATTAGAGGCTTAGGACCAAGTGCTTCAGGAATGTGAAGGGCGTTGTATAAAGGTAATGTCCAAGTGCACTGATTTTAGAAAGTGTATAAACCAAGCATGCAACGGGGAAATCTCCCCGAATTGATGTTTTAGTTGGTGAATGGTTTTTCGAATTTCAGCCTTAAGTAGTATGGATTTTAAGATTTTGCTAAGTTACCAATTCAACAAATTTCCAGGTTTGAGAAAATACAAGTTCTTCTATGCCCAACAAACCCTTCTTCAATGTGAGTTAGTTAATGCATGCTAAAAATGCAATGGGCTTTCCTAGGTGGAAATTTCTATGTGTGGATGTACAAGTCAATTTTAGGTTAGTGTGAAAGGGAGCCAAAGCACTTCAATTCAAGTGCTCCCAATCACCAAAATGATGTTCCACACGCAATGCTCAACCACAAGATAATTTAAAGAAAATCAAAGTTTTGGGGGTTGAAATATTCGGGATCAAATTTAAGGCACATGAAAGGTCGTGGTGGGGTTGGAATCAACTCAATTCCAAGTCTCCCTACCAGAAAAATGTGATCCCGAATTGCGGATAAACGAGGCAAGGAGGAATGGCAATCAATCTATTTAATCTTGCCTCAAAGAATACTTCACACGACGAAAGATTCAAGAATCAAGATTCTTAGATCTTCGCTATGCGAAGTTAGGTGGGAAATCCCTGGGCGGGGGGGTGATAGCAGACAATCAAACAAGTGATTTTTAATCCACTTGCCCCAAGAAATCCCAAGAAGTGTTTTTCTTTTTTTAGGTTTTTTTTTATTTAGGTGACAAGTTAACCTAAGTTGCTAAGAGAGAGAAACCTACCTTTTCAGCAACATGAGCGAAGCTCCAGTGCGGCGCTGGCGACTTCACGATCTTGTTTCCACCTTGGATCTACCCACGTCTCTGACTTCCTCTGCTTGCCTCCTCCTTGCAACTAGTTTACCTGCACACCAGCAAACAAAAACACCAGTGAAGAGAAGGGTGTGAGAAGAGAAAATCAAAGGAATGGAGTAGAAACTTACCTCAATGCACACCTCCTCGGCAACGGTGCCAGAAAAAGGGTGGTCGAACTCGAATAGGTTGTGTTAATATGGTGAAATTTTCGTTGAAGTGAGTATAGTGGTTAACTTAAATCGAGTCTAACCATCTTTTACAAAATTTTTTGCCTGGCCTACTTAATTTTATCTTGGTCACTTTTAGGCCTAGGGTTGATCTCAGGGAGGCGGGGATTAAAGGTGAAGAAGTTCTACACCTTTCCTAAAACATATCTCTTCCGTGCATTTATTATGTTTTTCCTTTTTTTTCTATTTAAGATTTTTTTGTTGATAATATTGTCCTTGAGGTACACTCCAAATCAGGTCCTTGGTTTTGAGCCAAATTGTTCTTGGCTTTGAGACAACTTAAGGTTTCCAAAAACAATTGGCCCTGCTATTTGCAAGACCGAGTACCTGTAAGATAAGGATTATCTTTTCTCTTTTACTCTTTTTTTTATCTTTTTAATAGTAGCAAACAAAATGAAATAAAAATATGGTAGGTTGCTTGTAGAAAAATAAATACAATCTCTCTTTCTCTATATATATATATTATATATATATGGGTGGGGGTGGAAATGGAAATGGCTTGTAGCATAATATCGAGTTGGTCCATGTTGGGAGGAATCGTAGCTCTCGTTTTTGATAAAAGTGTCATAGTATAGTTGCGAAATACAATCCAACAAAGATATTGTTTTGTAAAAATAACGAGACTTTGAGTCCCGGTCATTCGTCCCTAGGAGGCGTTGCTTTTACTTTTGAAATCGATCTTTTATTTTTAAAGACGCTCTACTTTGTTTATAATCGCATGCCGGTTCGTGATTATTACGTAGTTAAGTATGACATGCTTAGTTGTAAGAATATTAGGAGTTAGAGCTGACAACTTGAATCACGCAAATATAATATTAATCAATAAGCTCATGGTGATTTCACAAGATGGAGACATATATATATAAAAGCCTTTTTCTTTCATTCATTCAGTGGGAGAGTTGTTTGCAACAAAACCATAGAGGAAATCTTGTACAGAAATGCTTGGAATTTAAATCTACCTACCAGAAAATGATCGCATACAAGAATTGATGGGGGGATTTCGCATGCATCATTGGGAGAGAAGTAAGACTACACTACTAAGTAGTAAATAAAAGTAGTAAATATATGAAAAGCTAAGCTACTAATCTAGCAGAAGGAAGGGCCTTCGGAGGTGGTCTCCGATGGCCTTTGAGTGGTTGAGAGAAGGAGGGGCGGCCAATGGAGCTTAGGCCGACCCTTGGAGAGAGGTTGGGGAGCTGATCCAGCTTCCTGGCATGGAGATGGTGGCCTCCATGGTCATGCTCAACTCGTGGAGGTGGAGTGGAGATGGAAGTAGCTAGCCTAAGTGGAATGAGTGCCAAGGAAGTGAATGAGTGCAAATGGCCACCCATTGGGTGTTTTTATAGACCTAAGGGAAGCTCTCTAGAGAATTATGGAATTCTCTAGAGAGGCCCATGTTGGGAGCTCGTGGGAGAGTGAGAGAGAGAGGGTGGATGGTGGTTTTTAGATCCACCAAATGTGGATCTAAAAATCGAATGGCTCTTGGTTGCTATTTTTGGCAACCAAGGCAACCACACATGGTAGAGAGTTCTAGAGAACTCTAGGCTAGGTATTTTCGTGCGGATGGTGTGTGTGGGTGTGTGTGGGTCGAAACTTAGGTGGCTAGGTTGATTAGGTTAGGTTCTAGTGGGTTTAGGTCAAGGTATGTCTAAAATTATGGTTATAAACCCTAATTCACTAACGTAAAGTGCAATTAAACTTAATACAAGTTTAATTGGGTGTGTGGAAACTTCATTGAGAGTAAAACAATTCAATTAATTTAGGTCTAAGTCAATTGGACTCTCACTGAATCCAATTGGACAGTGTGTGCTGAGATCAGGGCTCAATTGGACTCAATGAGTCCAATTGAATAGGCTGATGGAATTGACTAAGATCCAATTCAATTAGGTTTAGTGAGGACCTAATTAGGTCCTTAAGGAGGTCTAGAGGTGATGTACTAGGGTTAGGGCACTTTAATTTAAGTTCCTATGGGGTTGGAATTCGGTTTAGGGACCTAGAGATCCAAGATCAAGGCTTAATTCTCAAAACAGGAATTGGAGAGAAGTATCAGACATCTAATAATAGTGTCAGACGTCTTATACTAAAAAATCAGAAGTCTAGACTTGTTGTCTGGATGTACAATCTGAGTCAGGAAGGATTTTGGGTTCTGTTTTGGGTATTCTACGAAAATTGGATGTCTGACAAAGTGTCTAGACGTCCAATAACACTGCAGAAGTGGGTTTGAAGTGTACAGGAGATGGCTAAGGGTCTTGGACGTCCTATAAATTATCTGGACATCCAGATAAGGGTTGGAACTAGGGTTTTAGGGCTTCCTAGGGTGTTATGACCTAATCTAAGGGTGCTAAGGCTTGGGGAGGTCTCTAGCCTATCCTAGGGCTAGGATGGACCTAAGCTCTTCACATTTTTTTACTTTATTTCTACTTAATAGAATATAAAACCTTTAACCCCATTACATTATTATTCCTACATATAAACTAGGCCTTCTGCACCAGCTCTGCTACAACTCCCATTATTTCAGATCAGGCTTCTGATCCTGCTCCAGATCCAGCTCCAGATCTGCTTATTGCCTGCAATCGACATAATATACTTAATCAACACATTATAACATTATTTTATGCATAGCTAAATTAAAGCAGTAAAGATGCGGATAATGCTTATGCATGCATAAATTTCCCTAACATATGCTAAGTTCTAGCCTAATCTAGGTCAATTAAGACCTATGATTGTTGCGTAACCAGTCCATGTCTAATAAGACGCAACCAACAAGATGAAGTGCCGCATGGAGTGAGGGGTGGATGTGTGGGAGTGTGTGCGGAGGCACTTTCTTTACACGGGTATCGGGGAATATCTGCAACTGGTGCAGATATTCCTGCGATATAATGCGTGGTGGAGTGACTAGTGCAAGGTCGTATGGATACAGGTAGGTGATGTGTATGTAAATATATATATATCTATATATAGATATGGTCATAACTATATAGGTGTATATGTAGTTATATATTTATATAGATATATATATACGTGTATATATATATATATTTATGAATATATATATATATATTTATGACTATATAGATATATATATAGTAATATATGTATATAGATATGTATATGTATATGTATATAGATATATTTGTATAAGTATCTATGTACAAAGACATATATAGATATATATATGTAAATATGTACATATATATATATATGTGTGTATATATATATATATGTAGATATATATTTATGTATATAAGTGAGTGGATATATAGATATATATGTGTGTAGAAGTGAGTTTATAAGGGTTAGTGTGTGTGTACAAGTGTGTGTGAGAGAGTACACAAGAATGTGTGCAAGTGAGTGTGTGCGTGCGTGTACTGGCAGGTGGCTGTGAGAGGGTGAGGGCGCGTTAAGTCGTCTGGCTGAAGCGAGCGTCGTCTGGTTGCCAGGGCACACGTAGGCGCACAAAGGCTACGTGCGGGCGCTAGAGGGAGCGCACACGCTGCTGTCGCGCGCAGGTAGGCGCAAGAGTGTGAGAGAGAGGGCAACGAAGCACATTGCGTAGCACAGCTCATTGCGCTGCAGGCGGGAATGGGAGCGAGCGTAGGCGCAGACGCGGGTGACCGGATGGAGCAGGTTGCGGTAGAAGATGTGGGTGCGGGTGCAAACACATGAATGCATGCACGTGACTGGCTGGAGGCGGTCACGAGGAGGAGAGAGAGGGCACGGTGACCGGATAAGTGAGAAACAAATCGGTCACCGCAGTGTAGCCGCGTGAGGTCGCGGCTACAGTGCAAGGGCAAAAAGTGACCGGCTGATTTGCGAGAAACCGGCTGGGCCGTGGTCGGGCGTTTGAGACAGGGCAGGCAGAAAGGGGCGAGGTCGACCGTCTGGCGTGCGCAGAGCACGTGGAATAGGCACTTGAGGTGTGCACAGTGGCCTGTGTTGCTTCAGGCGACCGTTGCTACTGCTGGAGCTTCTGATATTGAAGCTCTAGCAATAGCGACGAGAGTGTTCAGTGGTGAAAACAAAGGGTGAAACCACCACACCCACCTGCTCATGAAGGAGCTAGGCGGTGGTGGAACTCACAGTGGTGGTCGTGGGACTACTGTGAACTTGCTCCTGCCGGCAGTGTGTCTCTTCATTGAGAAGAGATACTGCGTATGGAGGGAAAAGGGGAGAAAGATGGCCTGACTGTAGAGGGAAGTGGCTATGTGTGTGTGTGTGTTTTTCAGGCTCCCCACTCGCAAGGAAGATGGCCAGGCTTTTTAAAGAAGCGAGAGCCTACCACAGCCATGCTGCCTGCATCGCCTGCCCAGCCATGTTGCTGGTAGAGGAATGGCACGAAGAGGCGCAAGCCCCATGCCGCAACCACGCGAGGGAGAAGATTTCAGAGTAAATAAAGAAATGAAGAAGGTGAAATTGCGAGGCAACACTTGAAGAAGATGTTAATTAAATGGCCAATTATTCGCATTCTCCTCCCCTCTTTAAAAATTCATGCATGTGTCTTTTTACAAATGCATCTATAACTACCGAAGATGCAATGGAAATGCTAGGATATAACACAAGATGGCATATTTATTGCTGTATTTTTGTTGTATAATCAAAGACCTCATGTGCTGCACTATGCCACCAAGGCTTTAAACAAACCACAACAAAACTACACCGTCACTGAAAAGGAATTACTTACTATAGTTTTTGCTCTGGAGAAGTTTAGGTCTTATCTTCTTTGGTCTGAGGTGATTATTTTCACTGTTAATGCGGCAGTGAAACATCTCACTGCTAAGAAGGATTCTAAGCCATGTCTGATTAGGTGGAACCTACTCCTTCAAGAATTTGACTTCGAGATACGTGGAAAGAAAGGAGTAGAAAATATTGTGGCTAACCACCTGTCTCGCCTTCCACTTGATGACTCTCCATCTAGAGACATCCGTGGGACATTTTTGGATGAAACCCTTATGGCGGTAACACTAACTTCACCTTGGCATGTTGATACTGTCAATTACTTGGTCACTGTAGAAACTCCTGGATCTTGGGATGAACAGAAAGGAAAGAGATTCATTTCCTAAGCTAGATACTTTCATTGGGAAGAGCCTGAATTATTTAGAATTAGGCAAGACCAAGTATTGAGACGATGCATGCCTGAAGAGGAGCAACAAAGTGTGCTGAGTTTTTGCCATGAACTTCATTGTGGAGGACACTTTGGTGCTAGGAAAACTGCTCTTATGGTTCTTCAGTCCGATTTTTGGTGGCCTTCCTTATTTAAGGATTCTCTTAATTTTGTTATGGCCTATATTGGATGTCAACGGATTGGAACGATTGGGAAGAGGAATGAGATGCCTCAACACCCTATTCAACCTGTTGAAATTTTTTATGTTTGGGGAATTGACTTTATGGGTCCCTTCCCTTTGTCCCATGGTTATGAATATATCTTGGTGGCAGTTGATTTTGTCTCTAAATGGATGGAGGCCATTCCAACATGCACAAATGACCACTCTGTGGTTTTGAAATTTGTGAAGGCCAATATCATATCTCATTTTGGATGCCCCAAGGCTATTATAAGTGATGGGGGACCTCATTTCCAAAACCACCACTTCAATCAGCTACTCAGGAGTCTGGGAGTGACTTACAAGGTCACTACCCCTTACCATCCTCAGATGAGTGGCTAGGTTGAAGTGTCTAATAGGGAGATAAAGAACATTTTAGAAAAGACCGTTAGACATGATAGGAAGGACTAGCCCCAAAGCTTGATGATGCTTTGTGGGCATATCGAACTGCCTATAAGACCCCTTTGGGTACATCTCCCTTTCGGATTATGTATGGGAAAGCATGCCATTTACTCATTGAGCTGGAACATAGGGCACTTTGGGCTATTCGAAGTGTCAACATGGATTTAGAAAAGGCGGGTAAGGCACGACTTCTGGAATTAAGTGAGCTTGAGGAGCTAAGCAATGATGCTTATGACACCTCTCAAGCTTATAAAGAGAGAACTAAGGTCTAACATGATAGGTATATCCTTAGAATGACCTTTGAGCCCAACCAACAAGTCTGGCTTTTCAATTCCATACTTAAGATTTTTCCAGGGAAATTAAAATCTCATTGGGATAGGCCTTAAATAATCACTGAAGTGTTTCCGCATGGAGTTGTGGAGATTAAGAGCCCTTCCTCTTTGGCAACTCCCTTTATCATCTACGGCCAACGATTAAAACCATACATTATTTTGGATGGCCATCTGGTTGATGAGGCCACTCTTGAGGAGCCTTAGCTCCTGTCATTCTCCGCCTCAAGTAATATCTTCCTTTAACTTTTTTGTTTCCAATGAGGACATTGTTTGAACCAGGCATGGGGGAATAGGACCTGAGGCATCTGTTTATAGCATATCTACATTTTGCGTTCATTCATTCTTATTGCATTCAAAAAAAAAAAAAAAAAACATTTTGTATTATTGAGCTTAACTAGCCGACCTTGCATTCTTAAGCAAACCAGAACTTTAGGTTAAATTAAGTTGACTCTTGGTGCCGAACTTTAGAATCTAAGTGAGCTACCAGCTTTAGACCTTTGGAGTCTTTTGTGGACTTAAAAACTTAAGTAGGAGTTAAGTTGCGGACCATTCCTTAAGAGGCTGAGGAAGGAAGGCTAGGGATTGAGTTAAAGGTTGGGTAGTATCTGGTATCTTTTTCTAACTTTTGGTTTACAGGTCCTCGTAACCTAAGCATCCACATTTCGCACACACTCGGTCTTGTGTAAATAGTGATCACCCTAATTCATTTCTTAAAGAAAAGTTGGTTCTCTTAGTTTTGACTTAGGAGAAGCTTGAAAGCACAATTTGATTGGAAGAGTTCCTACCGCAGGAGAGGTGGAGCACATACTCACCATGAGGATTTGATGATAACTTGTCACCTCCTTGGTTCTTGTCTCTTTGGATATCCATCCTACTAGGTGGATGTAAGCACATTGTGCTGTTCAGGTACCATGGGCGGCCCTACCTCGAAGTGCCGATTGCCACAGGCCTAAATTCGCTTAAGAAATCCATGGGTGATACTATCCTGAAGTGTCGATTTCCAGGAGTTCTTGGGGTCGCTATGGGCGGTGCTATCTCGAAGCATCAAACACCAGGTACTCTTCGAGGTTCAGTGATGGGAACAATGAATCCAACACAGACCGTGTTTATGGCTATCCAAGGTTATACTTAGAGGAATCAAACAAAAAATATATATATTTCAAAAAAATAAAAATAATATTCGCTTTCTAGGTTGGCAATCATACCAATGCACTTGCACCGATGCTTTAATCTCTGGGACAAATAAACCCTAGGGTAGAGTTAGAAATTAGGGAAACTTGTGCTTGCAACTCATCTTTAACTTAACTAGTCTGTAACATAGCTACTACTTGGGAACCTTAGGTCTAAAATCTGAACTTAACATGTTTCTAAAGGAAGACCAATTGGGTTGGCTAGCCTACTTGGAGTGCTAGGTTATTGATTGGATTTGCCAGAGACTAGCAAAAACTAGGCTTGGGGGTATTTGATTAGCCCATATTTGTGGGCTATTTAAGTATTTAAGCGCTTACACATTAAGTTAATTTTAACATTTAGATAGCATACATTAGGATGTAAATAAATTAATTCATATTTTCAACTTAATTACATAATTCATGTGTGGCATTCATATCTAAATGCATTAAGAATTAACTTAGAATTGCATGCATTTGATTAGTTAACCAATTAGGTGCATTACATACATTATTTTAATTTAACATAGAAGTTAAGGAGTTATGTATAAATAACCCTAATTATTTCATTATTATTATTCTTCTTCTTTTGCAGGTAACCACTCTGCCTCCTCCTTCTACACCCATTCATTCCTCACAATTACTAGCATTTATGAGGATATGCTCCCACCTCCTGTGATTTCAAATGTATTCCCTACAGCTACAAGAGGGGTGAGGACACGACTATGTTCTGGAGGCCTTCATTCCCTTTACTCACTATGCAGAGAGTGCACCACTGTCGTTCGCTCCACCACCACCGGCCTCAACTGTGGCGACAAGCCTCCACCACCGTGGGCGTCTGGTGTGACAGGCCACATACCATCTAGAGCTTGTTTGCATTACCATGAGCACGTCAGTGTGCAATACCCTCACCACCATCACCAGCTACCATCACAACAGCTGCTGCAACTCCACACCCTATATCTTCATCTCCCTCATCAATTAAGACGTCTGGGAAGCTTCTCAAACGTCTGAAGCCTGGCCCCATATCTTCTTGTTTCGTCATCTTCCTCTGTTTCTCTTCACCTCAAAAACAAACCCAATGCCATGCCATCCCCACGTGTAGCAGTAGTGACATCCTACTACCCGAGCGCATCTTCCCTTCCATGCACAACCTACACGACCACCCTCCAGCTCCACCGCGCATAGGCACGCGACCCCCTCGCTAAGTGATATAGACACATCTATTTAGGCTAAATGCCTATTCATGTAAGTTCCCAGGCTTAGATTTCCATTTCATGTTATAAATATTGCATAACATGCATCATTGTGCATTTAGAGTAGTTGTATATATTTTAAGTTAATTAGGTCCTTTTTATGGCCAGGAGAGAAGAAAACTTATTTTAGGGGCTCAGATGGATGATCGGAACATGCGGATCTAATTAAGATGATGATCAGAGTCCAACGCCTCTGAAATTGTCTAGATCGGGGAACCATAGCTTCATACGAAGTTTGAGGGAGATCAACAACCAGGGGGCAATGCGACATCCATATGAGTTTTGGATGGAAAATCTGACCATACGGATGGATCCAGAGCGACGATCGCAGTCTAGCAGCGTGGGAATCATCTTTATCTGAGCACCATGGCACCCTCAACAAAAGAAAGAAGAATGGATGGCCTAGATGGTGCCATGTGGTGCCATCCAGGCCGCCCAACGTTGGCCAGCAATGCACGATGTGCACGCCAGCTGGGTGGGCATGGATCATTAGCAACGCGCGCGTTTAGTGACGCTTGCAGCTGTCACTAATGGTCTGCACACGGCAGCAAGAAGATTTGAAGGGTGCATCTTTAGCGACAGCTGCAGCGACATTTATGGACGTCAGTAATGACCCAGATGCGAATTTGTTCTTCCTCCTCCACTATAAAAGGACCTACCCACCACCATTCCAAACCATCTATTCCTTCCTTCCTCTCACCACCTCCAAGGCCCTAGAGAGAGCTTGCCCTAAGCCTGGGATGCTCCTCTAAAGTAAAACCAAATAGTTTTCCCTCCATCCCCATTCGTGGAGCATCCTGTGGCCATCCTCTCACTGCCCTTCAGGAAGAAGATCCTTGCCGCGACACCGTCCTGCCACATCCTCCGTCCTCCTTCGTTCCACTCCTCACAACCTTCCTCCGAGCAATGTCAGAGTGAGTTATCCTCTGAGCAATCGTTGAGGGGAATTTCTCTCACCCCATTATATCTTTTTATGCTTTCACAGTGTCGATTTTTCCCACTTTTGCAGTGTAACAAATAGCTCTTGATGAATAGATGATTGTTTCTCTCTCTCTCTCTCCCTCTCCCTCTCCCTCTCTCTCTTATATTTTTGGAAGTAGATAAAGTTTTCATGGACCGAATCTCTTGCTTGTTAAAGATACCAAAAAAGATTAGAAAAGATAAAAATGACCAAAAAGAAATAAAAGTGAAGCGTAGATTTCAAAAAACCAAATGTTCACCTCCCCGTGTTTGACCTGAGACTCACTTTTTGAGTTTCGGTACAAATTTTATTTGACCACCCGCTTTGCAACTACGACGATGGGTTGCTCGTAACCTCGATTTCAAACTTGCGAAACCCATGCGATCATTTTGGCACCGTTGCCAGGGTTCCAATAGAATTTACTTTATTGTTTTCTCTGCTTCTTTGCATTTACAAAACACCAACCCCACTTATCTTTGATCTATTGCCTTGCAGGTACCCCAGCATGGAGATGCAAGTGTAGTAGACCGGAGTAAAGTGCAGGTAGAGTGTTTTGTAAGTGTCCCCCACACCACCCCCACCTTAGTTTCCATTCCATAACCTAATAACTCAAACCCAATTCAACTTAGGTGCTTTGCATAAACCCTGGGTTAGATTTTGGTTGTTTGATTGTCACTCTACTCACCTCACCCACCTGCATATATATATATATAAATCTGATCTTGTGGGATTTAACTGAAAGCTACACACTTAACACCCACAATTTCTTATCATGAGGCGCACAATCACTTTGATTCTACCACTTAACTAGGATCTGACCTGTGGACCCAGTACACTTCAACTCAATACACATAAGTTAGTAGAAATCTTAATGGGTTAAACATTCTTGTATGCCTTAACTAAGTGTTGCAACAGGCCAATTCATTCTACTATTTGGGTCGCATCACTCAATCTAAAATTGATTCATCAACTAGCTTGCTACATAGAGTTGATTCTTAAGGCTGAACCATGCTCTCCACATTATTTTTGATTTTTAAAGGAACATATCATCACTCGTGCTTTCAAAAGTTGTAGTGTTCTACTATACCTTGATCGAAACAACTTAAGAATTAAACCCTAAACGCTACTAAATAAGGTCAAATAGTAAAAGACACATAATCAAATAACCATGTTTGCCAGATCATTAAGGGCACAACCCATCTAAAGGGCCCATCACATTCCAAGAGCACAATCATCTCAAGCCTAATTAAAACTTAGTAGACGTTGGCCTTAAGGACTAATTTGCTCTTCAAGGCTCAGACTGAGATCTTTTTTGATTAATCTGCCTCTGCTTGTCCATCTGATGTCAAGCTATGGGTGCAGCGTCAAACGATCACGGCTGGGGGATACACTAGGAACCGGAGGCGCAAGCCATAGGAAGAACCTTCTCCCTAATCTCTCCATCTAATTGGTTGGATTGACCAGATAAAAGTTGACTAAATCGTTTATAATCTCAAGACAGGACCAGGGAGTCTGTAGGTCTTTATGCTACCCACATAAGGACTAGTTTGGTTGATTGTACTACAGAGTACCTTTCTCTATTCTATTTTCCTCCTACCTCACAATGTAGCCTTCCAGTTCCTACACGCATTTCCAATCCTATCCTCCTACCACCACTTATGCCCAAGATGATTACTATTCTGACTTGACTTGTAATTACCCATCCACTCTTTGGGATAACTTTGATTGGGATTATGAATACGGACCTCAGTGTCCAGGACCTCACCCTAGACAACAAGAGTATGATTATTATCTTTCCTAGAGCTACAATGATTATAGATCTTCATCCTTTCATCACCAAACCAACCCATTCTACAATCAGGAAGGATATAATGATCATAACACCTACCCTCCCCAGTATTCCACTGAATATAGGTCACCACCATTCTTTTAACAACATGAAATGACTTACTATTAGGGAGGGACCCAAGAACCTCGATATCTTTACTCTATTAAATTTAACGTGAACCCACCCAACCCTTAACCGAACCAATTGGTTCAGGTGAACCAGATCCAGGATAGGGTGATGGCTAATTTGAGGAACACTATACAATCTATAGAAGCTCAGCCAAGACCATGCACCGAAGCATTGGAGCCTATGAAAAAATTATTGATGAACTTAATAGCTCTCTATTAGATTTGCTCCAAAATGTTATGAATAGGGACCTGGGTGAGATTCTTCTTAGGAAATTATTGAGAATGAGGATGAAATTTATGGTTGCACTAGTCAAATCATGGGACGATTCTCAAGATGAACCCCCTTCAGGAGAGCCAATGTCCGAACTCGCTCAGCTGCCTACCAGGGGGGATACATTTTCTTAGATCGAGGATGACTAGGTTGGGCTAAAGTAGACCATTGAGGATGAATCAATTGATTCACCTTAGATCCCCTAGCTAGGGAGCAAGGAAAAATATGTCGCTTTGAACCAGGAAATGACAATCGATTTTGAGACATACATAAATGAGGATCATGGATTCTTTGATTCTGAGGGTGAAGAATCTCTTATTGAAGTCTCACTTGAGTGTATTGAAAATGATTTTAATGAGACAAATGGGCTTGAAGAGTCCGACGAACCATTTGATAGCCCAATTATTGAAGATTTGGATTCGATTGGGGCTAACTTTGAG
Organism: Thalassia testudinum; assembly: GCA_037157565.1. Taxonomy (NCBI): domain Eukaryota; kingdom Viridiplantae; phylum Streptophyta; class Magnoliopsida; order Alismatales; family Hydrocharitaceae; genus Thalassia; species Thalassia testudinum. Next base: position 48,454,588 of record JAZHRO010000055.1, read on the forward strand.
GATTCGAATCCGCATTTACTAGAAGATTATATCAATAGCCCCATTCCTCAACCACAACCCAAAGGGATTGATTTTGATTTGGAAATCATTGAAACCAAGTCAATTCTGAGTTAGCCACGATTTCTGGACTTTGGTAAATCTTATGGGGTGAATAGTATGCTATAGGTCCCGGAGCCTGAGCCCTTGATGTTGGAAGATATAATTGTTGAAATAAAAATTTGGGAGGTTAATTTTCAGGGAGAAATAAGTTTTGATCTAAGGGTTCCTACTGACCTAAAATGAATAACTTTTTACCAAGACCCTTATGATATCTTTCACGTGCAACTCAAGCTCGAAATAACTGATTATTTTCCTGACTGCACTATAAGTGGACACCCGATTTTAATGAATTAGATTAACCTGTTGTCAGGCACTTTGGTCTTGGGTTGCACACCACTAAACCGCAGGCCCAGCTCCACAAACACAACAACCTTCGGTTCTGGGTGATTTTCATCAAGAACCTAAGAACCACTCGACCCTAGGGCATGAGTCTGCACCATAATCTTGTCCACGTCTGTCGACATCTTCTTCTACCAGGTTTCAGGGTTAATATTTTTATTTTGATTTCGACCCGCACATGTGAAATCTCAATTTCTTCCTTATATGTATCTTTTGACTAGCTGAAGGCATTAAATTTAGCACATGTTTATATTTCATGTTCTCCGCGGAGCTGACCGGATTCCTCATGATGTTCAGGTGATATTCTATTTATTTCGCCCTTTTCATGTCCTTATTTTTACAATGAGGACATTGCATCATTTAGGAATAGGGGGTGGATATTTAATCCTGAAATCATTTTGTTAACTAAGTAGAATTTCTTTTAGTTTCTTTAAAAAAAAAGAAAAAAGATCAAAAATTCAAAAAGATAAAAAAAGGAAAGAAGAAGAATTACAAGAAAACTTAGACATCTGGAAGTTATTAACTTTAGGAAATGATACGAGAGGACCTAAACACTTAGACTCTTCAGGTCTACTGGCTTAATTAGCCCGTGTGTTCACTAGAATGTGGACTTAGTCTCAAGCCCTCATCAATTCAAATTCATTTTATTTTTGTTAATAAATTGGGATGATAAGTATGCGACTTATCAACCCACCCTCTGATTTGCGGGGACTTTAAGCCAAAGGATCTACACACATGTTTTGCATTGACTCACCTTTCAGCAGTTTCTTTGGAAATTAGGTAGCTAATGAACTATCCAGGGTGGTATGGGTGGTAAGTTGTCGATCGTAATAGCTCATCAACCGGTTGTCCAGAGCCTAGCCACAAGGCTATTTTCGTTGTACTGCCTTTAGGTAAATCTTAGATTAGGAAAGCCACAAGCTTAAAAAAAATAATAAAAAATAAATAAAATAAGAAAAAAAGGAGAAAAAAATATAAAACCACACTTCTCAGCAGGAGTACGGCTGGTAAGTTGTTGTTGGTAACAACTCTTCGATCGGTTGTCCAGAACATAGCTCACAAAAAATTCACAATAATTCCTAAAACACTTAGGGAAGAAGTGGGGAAGTAGAATAAACTAGGGAGATATACATTGGGATCGCCCTTGTGCTGACCCCATAAATAAAAGAAGTAGGGAGAAAGCTACCGATCGAAAAGATAAACCCTAGGCAAGGTCGCCCAAGGTTGTAGAAACCCGAAGTCCATTTTAATGGTCGTCTAGTGAGTCTTTCACTACTTTCACAAGATGCTTGGCACTTAGAGTCCTTTTTGAGTCTTCAGCAGGTTAGGTAGCCGTAAAAAGTTATCCCGGAACTCTTAAACTGTAAAAGTACAAAAAAAATTAGAAAAGAAGAAAGAAAAAGGTATCCTCCCTCTCCAACTAAGGTGAGGACTTGGGCGATCTGCATTCTGGCAGACCGCCTAGTACTATTGAGTCATCGTAGTTTAGGATGTTAGTTGAAATTTTCTATATCTATTAAACTACTTAGGCCTAAGCGATCTAATCCTAATTTTGATTTTATACATAGCATGTAGTTCAATTTTTCTAGGGACTAGCAAAAGATAGGCATGGGGGTATGATATAGACACATCTATTTAGGTTAGAATGGCTATTCATGCATGTTCCTAGGCTTAGATTTGCATTTCCTATTATAAATATTGCATAACATGCATCATTGTGCATTTAGAGTAGTATATATTTTAGGTTAATTAGGCATGTTTTATGGTCAGGAGAGAGGAAGACTTATTTCAGGGTGACGGATGGATGATTGGACCATACGGATCTGATTAAGACGATGATCGGAGTCGAACGCCTTTGAAATCGTCTAGATCGAAGAACAAAAGCTTCGTACGAAGTCCAAGGAAGATCAATGGCGAGGGAGAAATGCATAGCCACATGGGATACGGATGGAAAATCTAACCACACGGATGGATCCAGAGTGAGGATCGCAGTCCAAAGGTGCAGGAATCATCTCGATCTGAGCACTATGGCACCCTCTACAAAAGAAAGAAGAACAGATGGTCGAGATGGTGGCACGTGGCACCATCCAAGCCATCCAACGTTGGCTAGCTGCGTGTGATGCAAGCGCCAATGGGGCAGGCATGGATCTTCAGCAATACCTGCCTTTAGTGACGCTTGCAGCTGTCATTAATGGTCAGCACGAGCTACCAAGAGGATATGAAGGGCGGATCTTCAGCGACAGCCGCAACGACATTTATGGACGTCAGTAATGACCCAGATGCGAATTTGTTCTTCCTCCTCCACTATAAAAGGACCTACCCACCACCATTCCAAACCATCTCTTCCTTTCTTCCTCTCACCACCTCCAAGGATCTAGAGAGAGCTTGTCCCACGCCCGAGTTGCTCCTCTAGTGTAAAACCAAATCGTTTTCCCTCCCCTTATCCCTATTCGTTGAGCATCCCATGGCCATCCTCTAACTGCCAATTGGAAAGAAGATCCTTGTCGCGACGCTGTCCTGCCCCATCCTCCATACTCCAGCTCCATCCTCCTTCGTTCCGCTCCACACCACCATCCTCCGAGCGATGTCAGAGCGGGTCATCCTCGAAGCAACTGTCGAGGGAGATTTCTCTCACCCTATTTTATCTTTTTATGTTTTCATAGTGTAGATTTTTCCCACTTTCGTAGTGTAACAAACAGTTCTTGATGAATAGATGATTGTTTCTCTCTCTCTCTCTCCCTCTCCCTTTCTCTCTTATATTTTTGCAAGTAGATAAAGTTTACATGGACCGAATCTCTTGCTCGTTAAAAGTACCAAAAAAATTAGAAAAGATAAAAATGGCCAAAAGGAAATAAAAGTGAAGCATAGATTTCGTAAAACCAAATGTTCACCACCCTGTGTTCGACCTGAGACTCACTTTTTGAGTTTCGATATAAATTTTATTTTACCACGTCTTTCGCAACTACGACGACGGGTTACTCGTAACCCTAATTTCAAACTCACGAAACCCGTGCGATCATTTTGGTGCCATTGTCGGGGAGGCAACTGAGTTTACTTAAACATTTTCTGCGCTTCTTTGCATTTACAAAACACTAACCCCACTTATCTCTGATCTATTGCCTTGCAGGTAACCTAGCATGGAGATCCAAGTGCGGTAGACTGGAGTAAAGTGTGGGTAGAGTGTTTTGTAAGTGTCCCCCACACCACCCCCACCTTAGTTTTCATTCCTTAACCTAATAACTCAAACCTAAATCAACTTAGGTGCTTTGCATAAACCATAGGTTAGATTTTGGTTGTTTGATTGTCACTCTACTCACCTAACCCACCCACATATATAAAAAAATAAAAAAATAAAATTCTTCTCTTGTAGGATTTAACTGGAAGCTACACAATTAACACCCACAATTTCTTATCATATGGCGCACAATCACTTCAATTCTACCAATTAACCAGATTCCGACTTGTTGACCCAGTACACTTCAACTCAATACACATAAGTGAGTAGAAATCTAAATAGGTTAAACATTCTCGTGCGGTACAACAACCCAATTGATTGAGCTGTTTGGGCCGCACCACTCAATCTAAAACTGATTCATCAAGTAGCTTGCCACTTAGGGTTGATTCTTAGGGCCTAACCAGGCACTCCACATTATTTCTGATTTTTAAAGGAACATATCATCACCCGTGCTTTCAAAACTTGCAGTGTTCTACTAAACCTTGATTGAACCAACCTAAGAATTAAACCCTAAAAGCTACTAAACATGGTTAAATACTGAAAGACACATAATCAAATAACCTTGTTTTCAAGTCCTGGTTGTGCATGCACACACATTTTAACTAATCATTAAGGGCACAACCCATCTAAAAGGCCCATCACATTCCAAGACCACAATCATCCCAAGCCAAATTAAAACTTAGTAGACGTTTGATGTAAACACATTTACACTACTTAAAATGTCTATTTATGCATGTTCTTAAGCATAGGATTGCATTTCATGATATAAATATTGCATTACATGCATCATCTTGCATTTAGAGTAGTTCGAATAAAATGGAGGTTAATTGTCTCTTTTTATGTGCTTGGATAGGGCAAATATTTTATCGGGGCCTCGGATCAAAGATCCAACCGTATGGATATGATCAGGGCGACGATTGGAGTTCAACGACTCCAAGATCGCCCTAATCAGGCATCCGTAGCATCAGATAGAGACCGGGGAACCCTAGAAGATCAAGGGCCAGCATGGTGTAAATCCGCACTTCAGATGGAAAATCCGACCACACGGATGAATTCGGATCGACGATCGCAGCCGAACGACACAAAAATTGAGTCAATCTGACATCCGTGGCACCATCTACAACTTCCAGAAGATGGACGGCCAAGATAGCGCCACGTGGCGCCATCCCAGCCGCCCAATCAGCCGCAGGAGTCCTGTGAAGACCGCGCACCGTCTCCTCTCCGCCGTTGGATCTCGATCCAACGGCTGCGGTCACTCGCGTTTAAAAACGCCCACGCGACCATTTCGCCCGCGTAGCGCAGCGGCGACGCAGCTGCGGGCGAAGCGGAGGTCGCGGGTTCGAGCCGCGGTGAGGGGGTCGAAGGCGCGGACGAGCGGGCGCACATGAGCGTCGGATGAAGATCCAACGGCCGCGCGCGCCCGATAGCGCCGACGCGCAATTGGACGCTCTGGTGGACGCTCGATCGCACGCGGGCGGGCGCGCTACGCAGCGGGCGCGGACGCGATCTAAGCCGTCCGATCTCGCGATCGGACGGCTGAGACGACGCGGACGTGTGTCTGCGTTACGCGCGCAGGCCAGCCGAGCGGGCGCGCGTGGGAGCGGCGGCGACGGCGACGGCGGGGCTTTAGCGACGGTTTTATCCGTCACTAAAGACCCCTTATTTATTATTTTGAAGATGTAATGTCCATTTTGCCCCCACTCCTTGCAATTATAAAAGGAGACCCCCTCCATACGAAATTTTCATCCCTTCCTTCTCCTCTCTACCTCTCCAAAGCTCAAGAGAAGCTTGTCCCACACCCGGGATGCTTCTCGCGAGATAAAGTCCAAATTTTCGTCCCCCTTCGGAAGTGGATCCCGCGACGACGACGGCGTACTGCTTCGTTCCCGTTCTTCTGCTTCGTCCTCCTTCGTCCCGCTTCGTTCTCCTTCGTCCAGGCGTCGTCCCGTCCGGCTCGTCCTCCAAGCGACCGTCGAGGAGGATTCTCTCTCCCTATTCTTTTTACTGCTTTCTAGTATAGATTTACTGCTTTCTAGAGTAGTCTATTCGTCCTCCGAGCGATCGTCGAGGAGGACATTTCTCCCTCCATTCTTTTAATGCTTTCTAGAGTAATTATTTTATGTTTTCTAGTTGTAACGAAAGAACTCTTTTATGATAAATTCCTTGTCTATTCTACATCTCATTTTGATTTCCATGTATAGTATTCTTTCTCTCTCTCTTACTCCCTCTGTCTCTTTTATTTGTTGTAGATACTTAGATAGTTTAAATTGAATTTCTTAATGACAAAATAAGAAACGCGAAGTTTTTAAATCAAACGTTCGCCTCCCTGTGTTTGACCTGGAATTCTTATTTCGGTATAAATTTTATTTGTTGAACACGAATCCTTCGCTTTCGAACTACAACGACGGGTTTTCCAAAACCAAACACGTTAGCGTAGATTCTCGCTCAACATTTTGGCGCCGCTGCCGGGGAGGCAACGATCTTTGATTTCTCTTCACGTTTTGTAACTTACAAATCATTTACCTCACTTTTCTCCTTTCTTATTGTAATTGCAGGTACTCTTTTGAGGCAAGCAAAAGCGGTAGATTGGAGTAAAGTGCTGTGAAGGGCTTTGTAAGTTATCACCCATTCTTTCCCCCTCCATAGATTTCATTCGCCACATTGAATCCAAATTCCAATTAACCTAGGTGTTTGCATAAATCCTAGGAATAGTTTGGTTGTTTGGATTCTCACTCACATTCATTCCACCTTCATTTATATAAAAAAAAAGTAAAAAGATAATTTTGTGGGGTAATTTTCAACAAATACACAATGTACACCCACATTTAAAGGCACTTAACCAAATTGATTTGTTTCTACTCAACTGGGTTCTGATCTGTGGGACAAGTACACATAAAGCAACACATAAAAGAGTAGAAATCATTCTAAGTTAACCATCTTTGTGTGCCTAACTTAGTGGTGCATTTGAGGCCAATTGTTTGAGTTGATTGGGCCGCACCACTTCAAATAAAATCAACTCATCAAGTAGCTGCCAATTAGGTTCAACTCTTAGGGATCTACCAGGCACTCCACATTTTTTTTTTAAACTTTAAAGGAAAATATCTTCACCTGTGCTTGTAAAACCTGGTGTGCCAATGAAACTTGATTGAAAACACCTAAAGTTGAATCCTAAAAGCTACTAAGCAAGATTTGAACCTTAAAATTCACCACATCAAAAATAATCTTGCTTGAAAACCACTGGTTGTGCACGCACACACAAAGTAATCAATCATTAAGGGCACAACCCATTTAAAGGGCCCATCACATTCCAAAGCACATTCAAACCTAGCCCTAAATTAAACAGAGTAGACGTTGGCCTTAAGGATTGGACTCGCTCTTCAGAACTCAGAACGAGATTATTTTCGATTAGTCTGTTTCTACTGTTCAATCTGATGTCAAGCTAGGGGAGCAGAGTCAAACGATCGCGGCTGGGGGGTACACTAGGAACCGGAGGCGCAAGCCGAAGGAAGAACCTTCTCCCCAGTCCCTCCTTCTAACTGGTTGGATTGAACAGACAGAAGTAGATCAAATCGTTCCTTTATCTCAAGACGGGTTTTGAGAGTCTGTAGGTCTGTAGGCTAACCCATTTAAGGACAGGTTTGATTGTTTGTATTGCAGGGCACCTTTCTTCCTCCTGTGTCTCATGAATCCTTCCACATATTTCACGCATTCCCGCTCTTTCCCTCCTGTTGTAAATTATCCTCAACATGACAATTATCCCAACTCGTATTGTAATCGACCATCAGTTAGTTGGGATAATTCGGATTGGGGATACAATTCCGGACCCCCGTGTTTAGGGTCTAACCCTGAACACTTTGATTCTCAATTCTATCCTTCTCAGAGTTGCATCGATTATAGATCGTCCTCCTTTCATGAACAACCTAATGCGATCTACAATCAAGAAGGATACACTGATCCTTACCCATCCTCTGATTTCACTGCCTTTAGGTCATCTCCATCTTTTGAACAATCTAAAATGACCTATTATCAGGATGGGTATAACGAATCTCAATTCGTTAATTCCTCTGCTTTGATGTCAAACCCGCCCAATCCTGAACCAACTCATTTGGTTCAGGTTAATCAGGTTCAAGATAAGGTTCTGGCTAACTTGAGGAATATCATTCAATCTTTAGAAGTTCAGCCAATACCTTGCATTGAGAGATTGGAGCCCCTAATTGAAATGATTGATGATTTAAACAAGTCTTTGTTGGATTGGCTCCAGGATGTTAAGGATAAGAACCCGGGTGAGTTTCTACTTGGGAAATTAGCGAAATTGAGGATGAGATTCGTGGTTGCTTTGATTCAATCTTGGAATAATTCCCAGGATGAACTCTCTTCAGGAAAGCCAATGACAGAACCTGCTCAGGCACCTGTTGGGGGGGACACGTGTTACGAAGCTGACCAGATTGAATTAAAACAACCAATTAAGGATGATTTGATTTCTTCACCTGAAATCCCTGAGCCGGGTTACGAGGAAACGTATGTCTCCTTGGAACGCAAAGTGACAAATGATTTTGGGACATACATTGACACGGATCCTGATGGTGAAGATTCAAGTTGCGAAGTCTCACACAAGTTTTCAGATCACGATTTTTGTGAGACGATTGGGCCTGAGGAATATGATAGATCATTTGATAGCCCAATAACTGAGGAAACTGATCTTATTAGGGCACACGATACGGATCCAGAATCGCATTTTCTGGAGGAATTAATTCAATGCCCTGATTATCAGTTACACCCTGTTGAGCTTATTGATGATTCTAATTCTGAGATAATTAGACCCAAGTCAATTTTGATTTTGCCACATCATCTAGACTTGGAGATTTCAGACGGGGTGATGAATATACAAGAGGTCATGGAATTTGATATGCCGAATGAGGAGGATAGGAGCTGGGAAATTCTGATTTGGGAAGTCAATTTTGGAGGAAATGGAAGATTGAGTCGAAGGGTTCCTTTTAAACTGAAACCATCAAATCAGAACCCTTACGACATTTGTTTCGAGGATGTCAAAGTCAAGCACACATTTAACGATTATCCTTTTGAGCTTCAATTCTCTGTAACCCGACATTTTGGCCTTGGGTTGCATCCTCACAAATCGCAGGCCCGACCCCGCTTGCATTCTGATTTTAGGTTTTGGGTAATTTTTATCCAGAACCTAAGATATTCTCGATTATGGGGTGTGGGTCTGCACCACAATCTGGTCCACATCTGTGGACCTCTGCTGACAGGTCAGAGGATTCTTCTGTTTATTCTAATTCTGACCTGCACATGTGAATTCTTTATTTCTTTTCTTTGTATAGTGTGCCTAGCTGAAGGCACTAAACTCAGCACATATACAGTTCTTTTTCATTTTCATCTCGGAGCGGACCCGATATCCACGCAATTCAGGTGCTTTCTACGCTTTTCCACTCTGTTTTATGTCTTTTTAATACAATGAGGACATTGCATTAGATAGGCATGGGGGGATGGATATTTATCTTTGAATTCATTCGTCAGCTCCGTAGATTTGTTTTATATATAAAAAAAAAAAAAAAAAAATCAAAATTAGGAAAGAGAATTTGGGTTTAAGAAAATTTTCGATCTTAAGAAATACTATATTATGTTCTGAACACAAAGACCCTTCAGGTCTTTGGACTTAATCAGCCTATGTATCCACTAAAATGTGGATTTGTTTTTCGAGTTCTCGCCAACCTGAATTTTATTATAATTGGAATAAATAAGTTTGGGTGATAAGTACACGACTTGTCAACCCGTCCTCTGATTTAAGGGAATTTTGAGTTTTAAGCATCTACACACTTTCTTTGCACTGACTCGTTGTTTGGCGATTTTAACGGAAATTGGGTAGCTAATGAACCTTCTAGGGTGATATGGCTGGCAAGTTATCGTGGGTAACAACCCATAGGTAGGTTGTCCAGAGCCCAGTCGCTGGACCTTTCTCTTTTTGCTGCCTTTAGGTAAATCTTAGACCAGGGAAGCCACCTACTTAAAAAAAAAAAAAAAAAAAAAAATCAAAAAGGAGAAAAGAACAAAAAGAAATAAGCCACACTTCGCCGCACGAGTATGGCTGGCAAGTTGTCGGTGGTAACAGCTCATCGACCGGTTGTCCAGAACCCAGCTCAGAAAATGCACTAAAAATTCCCAAAACACTTAGGAAGAAGCGGAGAAGTAGAATAAATCGGGGAGATATACACTGGATTCACCCTTGTGTTGACCCCGTTAAAAAAATAAAAGTAGGGAGAAAGCTACCGGTTGTAAAGATACACCTTTAGGCAGAATTCTTTTTGAGGTCACCTAGAGGCGTAGAAATCCGAAGTCCGTTTTAATTGCCGGTCAACGAGTCTATCACAATCACAATAAGATGCTTAAAACTTAGGGTTCTCATCAAATCTTGGGTGAGTTGAATGGCCGTAGAAAGCCACTCTTAAACCCTAAAATTTGAAAATCCAAAAAAAAAAAAAAAAAAAAGAGTAAAAGCAGAAAAAGAAATTTTTCTTTGAATAAGGCGAGGCTTGAGGCGGTCTGCATTTTGGCTGATACCCGGGCACTGTGGTGTCTTTGAAAGTTCAGCTCTTAAGTAGACAATTTCTTAATGATTGAAAATAACTCAGGTCCAAATAATCTAACCTAATTCTTTTATAAATAGCATATAGTTTTTGCTAGGGACTAGCAAAAGATAGGCATGGGGGTATGATGTAAACACATTTACACTACTTAAAATGTCTATTTATGCATGTTCTTAAGCATAGGATTGCATTTCATGATATAAATATTGCATTACATGCATCATCTTGCATTTAGAGTAGTTCGAATAAAATGGAGGTTAATTGTCTCTTTTTATGTGCTTGGACAGGGCAAATATTTTATCGGGGCCTCGGATCAAAGATCCAACCGTATGGATATGATCAGGGCGACGATTGGAGTTCAACGACTCCAAGATCGCCCTAATCAGGCATCCGTAGCATCAGATAGAGACCGGGGAACCCTAGAAGATCAAGGGCCAGGATGGTGTAAATCCGCACTTCAGATGGAAAATCCGACCACACGGATGAATTCGGATCGACGATCGCAGCCGAACGACACAAAAATCGAGTCAATCCGACATCCGTGGCACCATCTACAACTTCCAGAAGATGGACGGCCAAGATAGCGCCACGTGGCGCCATCCCAGCCGCCCAATCGGCCGCAGGAGTCCTGTGAAGACCACGCACCGTCTCCTCTCCGCCGTTGGATCTCGATCCAACGGCTGCGGTCGCTCGCGTTTAAAAACGCCCGTGCGACCATTTTGCCCGCGTAGCGCAGCGGCGACGCAGCTGCGGGCAAAGCGGAGGTCGCGGGTTCGAGCCGCGGTGAGGGGGTCGAAGGCGCAGACGAGTGGGCGCGCACGAGCGTCGGATGAAGATCCAACGGCCGCGCGCGCCCGATAGCGCCGACGCGCAATTGGACGCTCTGGTGGACGCTCGATCGCACGCGGGCGGGCGCGCTACGCAGCGGGCGCGGACGCGATCTAAGCCGTCCGATCTCGCAATCGGACGGCTGAGACGACACGGACGTGCGTCTGCGTTACGCGCGCAGGCCAGCCGAGCGGGCGCGCGTGGGCGCGGCGGCGACGGCGACGGCGGGGCTTTAGCGACGGTTTTATCCATCACTAAAGACCCCTTATTTATTATTTTGAAGATGTAATGTCCATTTTGCCCCCACTCCTTGCAACTATAAAAGGAGACCCCCTCCATACGAAATTTTCATCCCTTCCTTCTCCTCTCTACCTCTCCAAAGCTCAAGAGAAGCTTGTCCCACACCCGGGATGCTTCTCGCGAGATAAAGTCCAAATTTTCGTCCCCCTTCGGAAGTGGATCCCGCGACGACGACGGCGTACTGCTTCGTTCCCGTTCTTCTGCTTCGTCCTCCTTCGTCCCGCTTCGTTCTCCTTCGTCCAGGAGTCGTCCCGTCCGGCTCGTCCTCCAAGCGACCGTCGAGGAGGATTCTCTCTCCCTATTCTTTTTACTGCTTTCTAGTATAGATTTACTGCTTTCTAGAGTAGTCTATTCGTCCTCCGAGCGATCGTCGAGGAGGACATTTCTCCCTCCATTCTTTTAATGCTTTCTAGAGTAATTATTTTATGTTTTCTAGTTGTAACGAAAGAACTCTTTTATGATAAATTCCTTGTCTATTCTACATCTCATTTTGATTTCCATGTATAGTATTCTTTCTCTCTCTCTTACTCCCTCTGTCTCTTTTATTTGTTGTAGATACTTAGATAGTTTAAATTGAATTTCTTAATGACAAAATAAGAAACGCGAAGTTTTTAAATCAAACGTTCGCCTCCCTGTGTTCGACCCGGAATTCTTATTTCGGTATAAATTTTATTTGTTGAACACGAATCCTTCGCTTTCGAACTACAACGACGGGTTTTCCAAAACCAAACACGTTAGCGTAGATTCTCGCTCAACAACGTTGGCCTTAAGGATTGATTTGCTCTTCGAGGCTCAGACTGAGATTTTTTTCGCTTAATCTACTTCTGCTAGTACATTTGATGTCAAGCTAGGGGAGCAGCATCAAACAACCACGGTTGGGGGGTACACTAGGAACCGAAGGCACAAGCCATTGGAAGAACCTTCTCCCCAGTCTTTCCTTCTAACTGGTTGGATTGATCGGATAAAAGTAGACTAAATCGTTTATAATCTCAAGGCAGGTCCTGGGAGTCTGTAGGTCTTTAGGCTACCCACATAAGGACTGGTTAGGTTGATAGTACTCTAGGGCACCTTTCTCTATTCTGTTTTCCCACCAACTCCACATTGTGTCCTTCCAGTTCTTACATGCATTTCCAATCCTATCTTCCTACCACCACTTATCCCCAGGATGATTACTATTTCGACTTGACTTGTAATTACCCATCCACTCGCTGGGATGACTTTGATTAGGGATATTAATACGGACCTCAGTGTCCAGGGCCAAACCCTGGACAACAAGACTATGATTATTATCCTTCCCGAGGATGCTGTGATTATAGATCTTCGTCCTTTGATCACCAAACTGACCCGATCTACAATCAGGAGGTATGTAATGATTATAACACCTACCCTCCCCAGTATTCCATTGAATAGAGGTCACCACAATCCATTAAACAACCTAAAATGACCTACTATCAGGGAGGGACCTGAGAACCTTGATATCTTGACTCCCTTAGATTTAACCCGAACCCACCCAACCCTGAATCGAACCAATCGGTTCAGGTGAACCAGATCTAGGATAGGATGTTGGCTAATTTGAAGAACACTATACAATCTATAGAAGCTCAGCCAAGACCATGCACTGAAGCATTGGAGCATATGATCAAAATGATTAATGAACCTAATAGTTCTCTATTGGATTTGCTCCAAAATGTTATGAATAGGGACCTGGGAGAGTTTCTTCTTGGGAAATTATCGAGGATGAGGATGAAATTTGTGGTTGCCCTAGTCAAATCTTGGGATGATTCTCAAGATGAACCCCCTTCAGGAGAGCCAATGTCTGAACCCGCTCAGGTGCTTGTTAGGGGGCATACATTTTCTGAGATCGAGGATGAGCAGGTTGAGCTAGAGCAACCCATTGAGGATGAATCGATTGATCCACCTGAGATCCCCGAGCCAGGGAGTAAGGAAAAATATGTCGCTTTGAACTAGGAAATGACAATTGATTTTGAGACATATAAATGAGGATCATGGATTCTTTGATTCTGAGGTTGAAGAATCTCTTATTGAAGTCTCACTTGAGTGTAAGGAAGATGATTTTAATGAGACAAATGGGCTTAAGGAATCTGACAAACCGTTTATAGCCCAATTATTGAAGATTTGGATTCGGTTGGGGCTAACTTGGAAGATTTGAGCCCTCATTTACTAGAAGATTCAATCAATAGCCCCATTCTTCAACCACACCCAAAAGGGTTTGATTTTGATTTGGAAATCATTGTACTCAAGTCAATTCTGAGTCAGCCATATTTCTGGACTTGGGTAAATCTTGTGGGCTGAACAGTATGCTAGAGGTCCCAGAGCCTGAGCCCTTGATTTTTGAAGATAGAATTGTTGAAATAAAAATTTGGGAGGTTAATTCTGAGGGAGAAACAAGTTTGGATCTAAGGGTTCCTATTGACATAAAACCACCAACTTTTTACCAGTACCCTTATGATATCTTTCACGTGCAACCGATGCCCGAAATAATTGATTATTTTTCTGAGCTGCACTATAAGTGGACACCCGATTTTAATGAATCAGATTAAACTATTATCCGATACTTTGGTCTTGGGTTGCACACCACTAAACCGTAGGCCCGGCTTCGCAAACACTACAACCTTCAGTTCTGGTTGATTTCCATCTAGAACCTGAGAACCACTCAAACCTAAAGCATGGGTCTGCAACATAATCTGGTCCATGTCTGTGAACATTTTCTGCTACTGAGTTTCATGATCAATATTTTTATTTTGATTCTAACCTGCACTTGTGAATTCTCAATTTCTTCCTTGTATGTAATTTATGCCTAGCTGAAGGCATTAAATTTAGCATATGTTTATATTTCATGTTCTCTACGTAGCTCACCGGATTCCTCACGATGTTCAGGTGATATTTTGTTTACTCCGCCCTTTTCATGTCTTTATTTTTACAATGAGGACATTACATCATTTAGGAATGGGGCGTGGATATTTAATCCTGAAATCATTTTGCTAACTTCGTAGAATTTCTTTTAGTCTCTTTAAAAAACATGAAAAAAAATTGAAAATTCAAAAAGATAAATAAAAAAGAAGAAGAAGAAGAAATAGGAGAAGAATACTTAGGCATCTCGAAGTTATTAACTTTAGGAAATGATACGAGAGGACCTAAACACTTTGACTCTTTAGGTCTTTTGGCTTAGTTATCCTGGTTGTCCACTCGAATATAGACTTAGTTTCGAGTCCTCGCCAATTCAAATTCATTTTAATTTTACCAATAAATTGGGATGAGAAGTATACGACTTATCAACCTGCCCTTTGATTTGGGGGGACTTTAAGCCTAAGCATCTACACAATTTTTACACTAACTCACTTTTCAACAATTTCTTTAGAAATTAGGTAGCTAATGAACAATCTGGGGTGGTATGGCTGGTAAGTTGTCGATGGTAATAGCTCATCAACTGGTTGTCTAGAGCCTAGCCACAAGACCAATTTTGTAGAACTGCCATTAGGTAAATCTTTGATTAGGAATCCTACCTACTTAAAAAATAATAATAAATAATAAATAATAAAAGAAAATTAAAAAAAATATAAAACCACACTTCACCACACGAGTATAGTTGGTAAGTTGTCGGTGGCAACAACTTATCGATCGACTGTCCAGAACCCTACTAAAAAAAAATTCACAGTAATTCCCAAAACACTTAGGGAAGAAGTGGGAAAGTAGAATAAACTAGGGAGATATACACTGGGTTCACCCTTGTGTTGATCCCATAAATAAAAGAAGTAGGGAGAAGGCTGCCGATAGAAAAGATAAACCTCTAGGGAAGGTCGTCTAGGGTTGTAGAAACCTGAGGTCTATTTTAATGGCCATCTAGTGAGTCTTTCATTATTTTCAAAAGATGCATAGCACTTAAAGTCCTTTTCGAGTCTTCGATGGGTCAAGTAGCTGTAAAAAGTTATCTCGGAACTCTCAAACTGCAAAAGTACAAAAAAAATTAGAAAAGAAGAAAAAAAAATGTATCTTCCCTTTAGAAATAAGGTGAGGACTTGGGCGATCTGCACTCTAGCAGACACCCGGGTACTGTTGAGTCTTCATAGTTTATGATGTTAGCTGAAATTTCCTATTGCTAATAAACGACTTAGGCCTAAGCGATCTAATCCTAATTTTGATTTTATACATAGCATGTAGTTTAATTTTGCTAGGGACTAGGAAAAGATAGGCATGGGGGTATGATATTGACACATCTATTTAGGTTAAAATGGTTATTCATGCATGTTCCTAGGCTTAGATTTGCATTTCATGTTATAAATTTTGCATAACATGCATCATTGTGCAATTAGAGTAGTTGTATATATTTTAGGTTAATTAGGTCCTTTTTATGGTCAGGAGAGAAGAAGACATATTTCAGGGCCTCGGATGGATGATCGGATCATACGATCTAATTAAGATGATGATTGAAGTCTAATGCCTCTGAAATTGTCTAAATCGAAGAATCGTGGCATTGTATGAAGTTTGAGGAAGATCAACGGCGAGGGGCAATGCGACATCCATATGGGATTTAGATGGAAAATCCGATCATACAGATGGATCCAGAGCGACGATCGCAGTTCAACAGTGTAGGAATCATCTCGATCTGAGCACCATGGCACCCTCTACAAATGAAAGAAGAATGGATGGCCTAGATGGCACCACGTGGCACCATCTCGGCCACCCAATGGCAACCAGTAGCGTGTGATGCATGCGCCAGCGGGCAATCACGGATCTTCAGTGATGTGCACCTTTAGTGACGCTTGCAGCTGTTACTAATAGTCAGCGCACACCAGCAAGAGGATTTGAAGGGCGGATCTTCAACGACAGCTGCAACGAGGTTTATGGACATTAGTAATGACCCTGATACGAATTTGTTCTTCTTCCTCCACTATAAAAGGGCCTACCCACCACCATTCCAAACCATCTCTTCCTTTCTTCCTCTCACCACCTTTAAGTCTCTAGAGAGAGCTTGTCTCATGCCCTGGATGCTCCTCTAAAGTAAAACCAAATAGTTTTCCCTCCCCACATCCCCATTCGTGGGGCATCCCATGGCCATCCTCTAACTGCCCTTTGGGAAGAAGATCCTTGCCGTGATGCCATCTTGTCCCATCCTCCGTCCTCCTTCGTTCCACTCCTCACCACCTTCCTCCGGGCGATGTCAGAGGGAGTTGTCCTCTGAGCAACCGTCGAGGTAGATCTATCTGACCCCATTCTATCTTTTTATGCTTTCATAGTGTAGATTTTTCCCACTTTCGTAGTGTAACAAATATTTCTTGATGAATAGATGATTATTTCTCTCTCTCTCTCCCTCTCCCTCTCTCACTTATATTTTTGCAAGTAGATAAAGTTTTCATGGACCGAATCTCTTGCTTTCTAAAAATACCAAAAAAATTAGAAAAGATAAAAATGACCAAAGGAAATAAAAGTGAAGCACCAATTTCATAAAACCAAACATTTGCCTACCCGTGTTTGACCCAGGACTCACTTTTCGAGTTTCAGCATAAATTTCATTTGACCACATGTTTTGCAACTACAATGACAGGTTACTCGTAACCCCGATTTCAAACTCGCGAAACCCATTCGATCAATGAAACTCCGCTACGCTCGCAGCTAGCAATCCACACGTGTACCAGCCTCTTCCAGCAGAAGCCGTGTGTGCAGCAGCTTCCTCTCCACCTCGCGTGCATGCTCCTACCCCCTTGCACACATGCCCAGTAGGGCTAGTGCTATCCTGAAATAAATCTTGTGTACGTTCCTTTGATTGTTTCCCCTTTTTGCATCTTGAAGCAAACAGTTTTCTGTTAGAATAGAAATGTGCTTCTTTTACCTTTGTCGTACCTTCGTAGGTGACTTGCAATGTGTTCCATATCTCATATGCAAACTCTTATGTAGAGATACGGTTAAATTCTTCCCTTGATAATGCAAAGTAGAGTGCATTCATTGCTTTTGCATTTCCCGCGATCCTTTTTTTTTGTTCTATAGTCTAGACAACACCTTCTTGCATCTTCGGATTTATGTACTTCTCTTGGATAAGAGTCCATGAGTCCTCATCCATGGCCTTTTGGAAGATTTGCATCCTCCTCTTCCAATATCCATAGTCTATCCCATCAAAGTAGGGAGGACGTGTGGATGACTGTCTTTTGGTGAACTTGACTAGAGATGCCATTGCGAAAGAGAATGGTTACTTCTTCTATTCGCAACCTGCTCTGATACCACGTGTAGGATCTGTAAATCACAAGCACACTAGAAGGGGGATGAATAGTGTGAAAAGAAAAATTGTAAGATAAAACAAATAACAAAATGCATAAGATATATAGTGGTTCCCCTCACTTGGGTACTCCACTACCTAAGTCTCTCGATTTAGGATTTTTAACCCGATTCCCTCAATCCGGAGGGAATCAATTTATTAACACCTGAGGTAATTAACGGGTTACCTCAACCCAATTACAAGATATTGAAAAGAAATAAAGATACAGGTGTAAGAAAATATAAATAAAAGATTACAACTAATTCCTAGGTCTCCAACAATTATATTGCTTAATTTGAGTATATAAATTAATCTAACGAGAAAATTAAGGCATAAAACAAATGAATTTTTCAGAGAACACGATCACCTTGAAGACTTGTTGCAACGGAGAATGGCCTTGTGAGAATTGCAACAAGACAAGCTCTTCTGCAGCTGGTAATTTAAGAAATGAAGCTGTATGTAAGGATAGGATTTTTTTGCTTCTTGGTTGTAAGCAAAAGACACTCAAGGAGTGCTTATATAACCCACTAAGCACCTTCCCTACGTTTATTAGCCGTTAAGGGCAATTTGGGAAGATTAAGGATAGATTTAATTACAAAATAACCTTTCAGATTGGTCACAATGGTTAGTTGGTACCGGTACTAAACTTTTGGTTCTAGTACTAAACTTTTAGTTCTGGTACTAACTGCTTACAGTCAACCCAACTAAGTCACCAGGTAGTAGTACTCATGATGAGTACCGGTACTTGTGACTCACAGATTTGGGTCCATTGACCTACATTTACCAGTAATAGTGATTAATACTGGAACTTGTAAGTTCCAGGCAAAAACCAAGTGCACAAACTTTGACCACTTGGTACTGGTACTCATGATGAGTACCAGTACTTGTTCACAGTATAGAACTTAGGCCCAAACCTGTACCTAGCATGTACTAGTACTTATGACCAGTACCGGTACTTGCTACAAGTACCACATTTTGTATGTTTAAGTGAGCTTTTAGAGAAATCCAACTTACTCTAAGTGACTTGATTTTGAAAAGAATCGATTTTGAGTTTTGAAATGAGTGAATGAACAATTTTCTGAACCCTAATTATCTCTACTTTGTTTTCTACTTCTAGATTTTGTTTTACTCGTATGGAGGCGTAGAAAGATTCTACAAAAAAATAATTATTACAACAAAAACTAGTTTTCTAATGTTCTTCCTCCATATGCAATCTTGTTGCTTGCCTCCATAGGTTCTTTTGACTTGTAATACTTCATAAACACATTCGATTTAAAGATGGTTTTGTTAACACCAAAACACATAAGAGAAATGGAACTAGGTTCCAACAATATCTCCCTTTTTAGTGTTGACAAAACAAATAAGATAATACTCATATTTAAGAATAAATAGAGACTTAATAAGCAAAGAATAAAAAACTCTACAAGGAGTCAAAAAAACTCCCCCTCAAACTAATCTCTCCCTATTTTAAATATGAATTATCAATCATTTCTCCCCCTTTTTGTCAAGCAAGCAAAAAGATGAGCAAATAATGAGAATGCAACATAACATGATACATGAATAAGCAACAATTTTTCATAAACAAACCAAGCATGAATCATAACATGATAAAGTTCATAAAGATAAGTCTGGAAACAAACTTAACATATAATTGTCTGAAAAGTCATACAAATTTAACAAGCATCAAAATGAAAAAAATTAAGCTAATGTCTAGGACATTTTCTATTTAGCTTTTGCACATGTCCACCATCATCATCATCATCATTGTTGTCATCATCATCATTGTCTTCATCATCATCGTTGTCATCTTCATCTTCATCATCATCATCACTTCTTCATAAGAAACTTCTTCTTCTTTCGTGTTTTTTTCTTCTTCATCATGAAGAACAGGTTTTTCTGCCATTGATACATGAGATGGATCTTGAAAATGCTTCTGCCTTCTTTCATTGTACTCTTGAGGTGCTTTTGTTTGAGTTCACTTCCTTTATTTTGGTTGTTGAGTGGAAGAAGTGACATGGGAGGACTCAATAGAACGAGACAGATCATGGAATTTGTGTTCCATGTGACGGAAGGAAAAATTTAGATTGGTTAACTTTTAACCAATGTAGTTGAAGGTATTTATCAAATTTGGATCAGTTCCAGAAACATTAGATAGATTTACCCAAGGTGTTTCTGCTTCTGGATATGGGTAGGTTATAGGAATGAAAGTGGAGAATGATTCAGGAGGTGGATGAGAAGATTGAGCACTTGGATCAACTTCTTCATCATCACTGGAGGATTCCTCTCTAGCAGGTTTCACTCCCATTTTTCAGAGAGTGGACCATTTGAAATTGACCACTTTTCTGAGAGGAGTAAAATTGGAGATGTCAATTTTATTTTTATGAAGGATGTGCGACACCAAAATATCCAATGGTAAAGCTGATGCACAGTAATGGGGTCTAAGAAGTGAATGAATACTGTGTTCCAATTGACTGGAAAACTCGTTATGATAGCATAAATCAAGGGTAAAATACTAACAGGTATTTTGTGAAACCCAGAATTTTTAACCCTTAAATTTCATGCTAAGATACGAAAAATGACGCGAGGAAAAAGGATCATATTCATGGAAACCAATGCTTTGCCCTGGTAGTTAGGGAGCAAAAGAGTTTAATGGATTTCATGAGTAGAAAATTGCTCCTTAAGTGTGCTAAATGCATGACCTTCATTAGAACATTCTGTGATGGTTGATAGGAATTTAGGTGTAATGGTGATTTTTTGATCGAAAACATTTTTTGTTAAGAAAAGATGACCTCAGTTTTCTTGTTCTTGGAGATTAGCAAAGAATAGACAATTAACATTAGGATATACTCTGGGAGTATCAGCAAAGAACGATTCATTAAAGAAATGCATAAGTTTTTGCTTTGAAAGGCGAGTGGTAAAACTAAAGAGTTGAAGAGAGAAATCTTTCCACTCAACTAGGCTACAATGATGGAGTTTTAATCCTTTATACCAATCAAATTTCGACCTAGCATCCTCATTAGTGCAGAACTTATGAAAAGCATCTTGAGGTGCTTTTCCCTTACTTTTTGATTTAGGTGCCATCTCTAAGCATAGAATAACAAGGAATAGGTAAACAATTAGAAATATAGGCAATTTCCCTTCATGTGTTTATATAAAGAAAACATATTTAAGCCTGCATGTACCGGTACTGATGATTGATAACAGTACTGGATGGTTTTTGTTCCAACCAAAAATTTGAGCTAGCACCGGTACTCCTATTTAATAACGGTACCTGCTCACTAAAGCATACATTGCTGCACCAAGCTAGTACCGATACCAGTGATGGGTATTGGTACCACTTGGTACCCAACATGAATGAAGTGCAGCAACAGAAAAGGTTTTGAGAGAAAGAAAAACAAGATACAAGATGACTCAAAGAAGCATGAAATGATGAGAAGATAAGAGTGTACCTAGAGTTGAGGCTTGGAGATGAACTATCTCTTCTTGGCTAGGGCTTAAAGAGGCTCTTGTGAAGAGGGCTAGGATTTGCAACTGACAAAATGAGGGAAGTGTTTACACTTGGCTGCTTTTATATGGGATGGGTCATGTGCTAGTCACATGACCACTTAAGTGGTTGAAAGAAATGAAATTAACTTAGGTGTTGAAAAAAAATGTAGCCAACAACCTAAGTTAAGCAATTATATTGCAAACAACACCATGATATTTCCAGACATATGGAAATATTATAGTTTACCCCTTTTTTTTTAAAAAAAAATTTGGGTAAATTGAAGTGGGACCCTCAGAGATTTTTATAAATACAAATAACTTTCATAATAAACAACTTATTAATTTTGAATCTCTTTTATTGTACAAAGCCCTAATTTTCTTCTTATAAAGTAGAATCTTTCTACTGCATGAGGTTTTGTAAAGATGTCTGCCAATTGGTTTTGTGTGTCAATGAATTCTAATTGAATTGACCCTTGAAGCACATTATCTCTAGGGAAATGATGTCTAACATCTATGTACTTGGTACGTGAATGATGAATCGGAATTTTCAATAAATTTATTACTCTTATATTATCACATAAAATTTGTTATTACGCAAAAATCAATCCAAAGTCGGACAAAGTCTGTCTCATCCAAATGACCTGAGAGCAAGCAAGTGAAGCAGCAATATATTCTACTTCAGTCGTAGAAAGTGAAGCACAAGTTAGTTTCTTAGAGAACCATGAGACTAGAGATTCTCCAATAAAATGACATGTACCGCTAGTGCTCTTTCGGTCTGTCTGACTCCTTGCATAGTCAACATCACTGTAGGATAATTGATCTAAGGATTGCGCTTTAGGATAGAAAAGACTAAGGTCATTTGTGTTATTTAGGTATCTAAATATTCTTTTTACTGCATTAAAATGAGATTCTTTGGGTTCGGATTGGAATCTCACACATAAACATGTAGCAAAAAGAATACAAGGTCTAGAAGTTGTAATTTGCAGTAGTGAACCTATCATGCTCTGGTATTTCTTTTCATCTACTCTCTTGCCGGATAAATCTTCACTAAGAGAAGCAGATAGAGCAATCGAAGTCTCTTTGCCATTTACATTTTCAAAATCAAATTTCTTGAGAATTTCAAGAATATATTTTGTTTGACTAATGTAAGAATAATATGATAGTCTAATTGTCGAATTTGGAGTCCTAAAAAGAATCTTAGTTCACCCATCATACACATTTCAAACTCAGTCTTCATAGTCTCACAGAAATGTTGACATAGGGACTCCTTAGTTGATCCAAATATAATATCTATTGAACGCTCGAATTGCTACGCTAACGTGTTTGGTTTTGGAAAATCAGTGGTTGTAGCTTGAAAGCGAAGAATTCATGTTCAAAAAAAAAATTTATACCGAAATTTGAATTCCGGGTCGAACACTGGGAGGCTACATTGATCTATATTCGTAATTATATTTTTTTTAGAATTTTTGAAAAGCGAGATGATATAATTACAATGAAGATATCAGATTAACAGAAAGAGAGAGAGAGAGAGAGAAAGAACATGCATTCAATATCTCAAAATGTTTATACAATCAAACCAAATAAAAGTTATACTAGAAAGAGGGAAATCAGCTACACTAGAAAGCAGGAAAATTCTACACTAGAAAGGCTGTAAAGAAGAATGGGAGAGAGAAGTTATCTTCCTCGACGATCACTTGGAGGACGAGCCGGATGGGACGATGCCTAAACGAAGGAGGGCGAAGCAGAAGAACGAGAATGGAGCAGCACGCCATCGTCATCGCGGGATCCACTTCCGAAGGGGGACAAAAATTTGGACTTTATCTCGCGAAGAGCATCCCGGGTGTGGGACAAGCTTCTCTTGAGCTTTGGAGAGGTAGAGAAGAGAAGGAAGTGGTGAGAATTTTGTGTGGAGGGTGTCTCCTTTTATAGTTGCAAGGAGTGGGCAAATTGGTCATTACATCTTTAAAACAATAAATGAGGGGTCTTTAGTGACGGATAAAACTGTCACTAAAGCCCCAACGTGGGCGTAGTACCCGTGCCCACGTGCGCCTCCTCAGCTACCCGCGCTCAACGCATCCGCCCACGTTCATCAAATCTCAGTCGTCCAATCGCGAGATCAGACAGCTTAGGATGCTCCTTCGCCCGCTGCTGTGCACCCGCCTCAATGTGTATGATGGCTCGTTCTTGCCTTGTGTGTAATAGCGCGTGAACACTATTGGTGGATCTGAGCTACCCGATGACGATCCAACGCTCGCTCGCGCTCCCTCGCCGATGCCTTTCTCCCCTTCACTGCGGCTCGAACCAGCGGCTACAGCTCGCGATAGCGCCCTCGACCGCTGCACTACGAGGCACGGATGATCGAGATCCAACGGCGGAGAGGGAGCGGGTGCAGAAGCTTCACTGGATGCATGCGGCCGTTTGGGGGGTTGAGATGGCACCACGTCGCGCCATCTTGGCTGTCCATCTTTTGGATGTTGTAGATGGTGCCACGGATGTCGGATTGACTCGATTTTTGCATCGTTGGGCTGCGATAGTTGATCCAAATTCATCCGTGCGGTCAGATTTTTCATTTGAGGTGCAGATTTACACCATCCTAGCCCTTGATCTTCTAGGGTTCCCCAGTCACTATTTGATGCTACGGATGTCTGATTAGGATGATCTTGGAGTCGTTAAACTCCAATCATCACCCTGATCACATCCATACAGTTGGATCATTGATCCGAGGCCTCGATAAAATGTTTGCCTTGTCCAAGCACATAGAAGGAGACAATTAACCTCCATTTTATTCAAACTACTCTAATTGCAAGATGATGCATGTTATGCAATATTTATATCATGAAATGCATTCCTATGCCTAAGAACATGCATAAATAGACATCTTAAGTAGTGTAAATGTGTTTACATCATACCCCCATGCCTATCTTTTGCTAGTCCCTAGCAAAAACTATATGCTATTTATAAAAGAGATAGGTTGGATTATTTGGACCTGAGTTATTTTCAATCATTAAGAAATTGTCTACTTAGGAACTGAACTTTCAAAGACACAACAGTGCCTGAGTATCATCCAAAATGCAGACCGTCTCAAGCCCTCCCCTTATTCAAAGAAAAATTTCTTTTTCTCTTTTTCTCTTTTTCTTTTTTTCTAATTTTTTTTGGATTTTCAAATTTTAGGACTTAAGAGTGGCTTTCTACGGCCATTCAACTCACCCAAGATTTGATGAGAACCCTAAGTTTTAAGCATCTTATTTCGTTTGTGATAGACTCGTTGACCGACAATTAAAACGGGCTTCAGGTTTCTACACCTCTAGGTGACTCAAAAAGAATTCTGCCTAAAGGTGTATCTTTACAACCGATAGCTTTCTCCCTACTTTTATTTTTTTACAGGGTCAACACAAGGGTGAATCCAGTGTATTGGGAATTTTTTTTAGTGCATTTACTGAGTTGGGTTTTGGACAACCGGTCGATGAGCTATTACTACCGACAACTTGCCAGCCATACTCATGCTGTGAAGTGTGGCTTATTTAATTTTTTTTTCTTTTCTCCTTTTCTTTTTAATTTTTTTTCTTTTTTTAAGTAGGTGGCTTCCTTGGTCTAAGATTTACCTAAGGGTAGGAAAAAGAGAAAGGTCCAGTGACTGGGCTCTGGACAACCTACTTATGGGCTATTACCCACGATACTTGCCAGCAATATCGCCCTAGAAGGTTCATTAGCTACCCAATTTTCGTTAGAATCGCCGAACAACGAGTCAGTGCAAAGAAAGTGAGTAGATGCTTAAAACTCAGAAATTCCCTCAAATCAGAGGGTGGGTTGATAAGTCGTGTACTTATCACCCAAACTCATTTATTCCAATTACAATAGAATTAAGATGGCGAGGACTCAAATACAAATCCACATTTTAGTGAATACACGAGCTGATTAAGTCCATAGACCTAAAGGGTCTTTATTTTCAAATCATAATGTAGTATTTTCTAAGATTGAAAATTTTCTTAAACCCAAATTCTCTTTCCTAAATTCAAAATTTTTTTTTTATAAAAGAAAATAAAACAAATCTATGGAGCTGATGAATGAATTCAGAGATGAATATCCACCCCCCCATGCCTATCTAATGCAATGTCCTCACTGTATTAAAAAGACATAAAATAGAGTGGAAAAGCATAGAAAGCACCTGAATTGTCTGAATGTCAAGTCCGCTCCGAGATGAAAACTAAAAAGAACTGTATTTGTGCTAAGTTTAGTGCCTTCAGCTAGGCACACTATGCAAAGAAAAGAAATGAAGAATTCACAAGTGCAGGTCAGAATCAAAATAAACAGAAGAATCCTCTGACCTGTCAACAGAGGTCCACAGATGTGGACCAGATTGTGGTGCAGACCCATCCCCTATAATCGAGAATATCTTAGGTTCTGAATAAAAATTACCCAAAACCTAAAATCAGAATGCAAGCGGGGTCAGGCCTGCGATTTATGAGGATGCAACCCAAGACCAAAAAGTCAGGTTACAGAGAAATTAAACTCAAAAGGATAATCATTGAATGTGTGCTTGGGTTTGACATCCTCGAAACAAATGGCATAAGGGTTCTGACTCGATGGTTTCAGCTTAATATGCACCCTTTGACTCAAACTTCTATTTCCTCCAAAATTAACTTCCCAAATCAGAACTTCCTAGCTCCAATCCTCCTCATTCAGCATATCAAATTCCAGGACCTCTTGTATATTAATCACCCCATCTAAAATCTCAAAGTCTAAATGATGTGGTAGAATCAAAGTTGACTTTGGTCTAATTATCTCAGAAATAGAATCATCAATAAGCTCAACAGGGTGTAGCTGACAATCAGGGAATTGAATTGAATCCTCCAGAAAATGTGATTCTGGATCCGTAATGTGTGCCCTAAGATCAGTTTCCTCAATTATTGGGCTATCAAATGATCTATTAGATTCCTCAGGCCCAATCATCTCACAGAAATCATGTTCAGACAACTCTCATGAGACTTCGCAACTTGCATCTTCACCATCAAAGAAATCTGGATCTGTATCAATGTATGTCCCAAAATCATTTGTCACTTTCTGTTCCAAGGAGACATACGTTTTCTCGTACCCTAGCTCAGGGATCTTAGGTGAAGAAATCAGATCATCCTTAATTGGTTCTTTTAATTCAATCTGGTCAGCCTCGTAACACGTGTCCCCCCCAACAGGTGCTTGAACAGGTTCTATCATTGGTTTTCCTGAAGGGAGTTCATCCTGGGAATCATCCCATGATTGGATCAAAGCAACCACGAATCTCATCCTCAATTTCGCTAATTTCCCAAGTAGAAACTCACCCAGGTTCTTATCCTTAACATCCTGGAGCCAATCCAACAAAGACTTGTTTAATCATCAATCATTTCATTCAGGGGCTCCAATCTCTCAGTGCAAGGTATTGGCTGAAGTTCTAAAGATTGAATGATATTCCTCAAGTTAGCCAGAACCTTATCTTGAACCTGGTTACTCTGAACCAAATGAGTTGGTTCAGGGTTGGGCAAGTTTGGGATCAATGCAAGGTAATTAACAAATTAAGATTCGTTATACCCTTCGTGATAATAGATCATTTCAAATTGTTCAAAAGATGGTGATGACCTAAAGGCAGTGAAATCAGAGGATGGGTAAGGATCAGTGTATCCTTCTTGATTGTAGATCGTATTAAGTTGTTCATGAAAGGATGACGATCTATAATTGATGTGACTCTAAGAAGGATAGAAATTACAATCAAAGTGTTCAGGGTTAGACCCTAAACACAGAGGTCCGGAACTATATCCCCAATCGGAGTTATCCCAACTAACTGATGGTTGATTACAGTACGAGTCGGGATAATCGTCATGTTGAGCATAATTCACAACGGGGGGGGAAGAACGGGAATGCGTGTAATATGTGGAAGGATTCATGAGACATGGGAGGAAGAAAGGTGCCCTGCAATACAAACAATGAAACCTGTCCTTATGTGGGTTAGCCTACATACCTACAGACTCCCAAAACCCATGTTGAGATAAAGAAACGATTTGATCTACTTCCGTCTTTTCAATCCAACCAGATAGAAGGTGGGACTGGGGAGAAGGGTCTTCCTTCGGCTTGCACCTCCGATTCCTCGTGTACCCCCCAGCCGCGATCATTTGATTCTGATCCCCTAGCTAGACATCATATTGAATAGTAGAAACAAACTAATCGAAAATAATCTCGTTCTGGGCTTTGAAGAGTGAGTCCAATCCTTAAGGCCAATGTCTACTCTGTTTTATTTAGGGCTAGGTTTGAATGTGCTTTGGAATGTGATGGGCCCTTTAAAGGGGTTGTGCCCTTAATGATTAATTGATTTGTGTGTGCGTGCACAACCAATGGCTTTCAAGCAAGATTTTTTTTTTGTTGTGGTGAATTTTAGGATTCAAATCTTGCTTAGTAGCTTTTAGGATTCAACTTTAGGTGTTTTCAAATATGTTTCGTTGGCACACCAGGTTTTGAAAAGCACGAGTGAAAATGTTTTCCTTTGAAGTTTAAAAAGAATGTGGAGTGCCTGGTAAATCCCTAAGAGTTGAACCTAAGTGGCAGCTACTTGATGAGTTTATTTTATTTGAAGTGGTGTGGCCCAGTCAACTCAAACAATTGGCCTGTTGCACCACTTAATTAGGCACACAAGTGATTACCTAATTTGACTTCTACTCAATTATGTGTTTGAATGTGTGTACCGGCTCCAAAGATCGGTTTACTGGTTGAGTTTGAAAATCAGATGAGGTTGTGTACCTCTGTGAGATTTTTTTCTTTTTTAATCTTTTTTTTTAATGTGGGGTTGGGGTGAGTATGGGTGTCAAACAACAAACAATCTAACCTTAGAGTTTATAAGAAAACCTAAGTTGATTGATGTTTGAATTATTATGTTGTGGAATAAAATCTAATGGGTGGGAAGCGAGGGATAACTTACAGAACCTTCCACAGCACTTTACTCCAATCTACCGTTGTTGGTTGTCTCGAAAGAGTACCTGCAATCACAACAAGAATGGCGAGAAGTGAGGTAAATGATTTGTAAGTTAGAAAATGCGAAAAGAAACCAAACAGCATCGCCTCCCCGGCAACGGCGCCAAAATGTTGAACGCTCGAATTGCTACGCTAAAGTGTTTGGTTTTGAAAAGCCTATCGTTGTAGCTTGAAAGCGAAGAATTCATGTTCAATAAATAAAATATATACCGAAATTTGAATTCCGAGTCGAACACAAGGAGGCTACGTTGATCTATATTCGCAATTATATTTTTTTTAGAATTTTTGAAAAGTGAGATAATATAATTACAATGAAGCTATTAGACTAACAGAAGGAGAGAGAGAGAGAAAGAACATGCATTCAATATCTCAAAATGCTTATACAATCAAACCAAATAAAAGTTACACTAGAAAGCGGGAAATCAGCTACACTAGCAAGCAGGAAAATTATACACTAGAAAAGCTGTAAAGAAGAATGGGAGAGAGAAGTTATCCTCCTCAACGATCGCTTGGAGCACGAGCCAGACGGGAGGACGCCTAGACAAAGGAGGACGGAGCAAGACGAAGGAGGGCAAAGTAGAAGAATGGGAATGGAGCAGCACGCCATCGTCGTCACAAGATCCACTTCCGAAGGAGGATGAAAATTTGGACTTTATCTCGCGAGGGGCATCCCAGGTGTGGGACAAGCTTCTCTTGAGCTTTGTAGAGGTAGAGAAGAGAAGGAACGGATGAGAATTTCGTGTGGAGGGGGTCTCCTTTTATAGTTGCAAGGAGTAGGGGCAAATTGGTCATTACATCTTTAAAACAATAAATGAGGGGTCTTTGGTGGCGGATAAAACCGTCACTAAAGCGCCAACATGGGCATAGTACCCGCGCCCACGCGTGCCTCCTCACCTGCCTGCGCTCAACGCATCCACCCACGTTCATCAAATCTCAGCCGTCCGATCGCGAGATCGGATGGCTTAGGATGCTCCTTCGCCCGCTGTTGTGCGCCCGCCTCAACGTGTACGATGGCGCATCCTCGCCGCACGTGCAATAGCACGTGAATGCCATTGATGGATCTGAGCAGTCCAATGATGATCCAAAGCCCGCCCGCGCTCTCTCTCCCATGGCTTTCTCTCCTTCGCTGCGGCTACAGCTCGCGATAGAGCCCTCGACCGTTGCGCTACGAGGCGCGGATGGTCGAGCAGATGCTTTTAGGCGCGGCTGTCCATAGCCATTGGATCGAGATCCAACGGGGGAGAGGGAGCGGGTGCGGAAGCTTCACTGGATGCATGCGACCATTTGGGCAGCTGAGATGGAGCCATGTGGCGCCATCTTGGTCGTCCATCTTCTGGATGTTGTAGATGGTGCCACGGATGTCGGATTGACTTGATTTTTTCGTCCTTGGGCTGCGATCGCCGATCCAAATTCATCCGTGTGGTCAGATTTGTCATTTGAAGTGTGGATTTATACCATCCTGGCCCTTGATCTTCTAGGGTTCCCCGATCACTATCTGATGCTACGGATATCTGATTAGGGTGATCATAGAGTCGTTGAACTCCAATCATCGCCCTGATCACATCCATACAGTTGGATCTTCAATCCGATGCCCCGATAAAATGTTTGCCCTGTCCAAGCGCATAAAAGGAGATAATTAACCTCCATTTTATTCAAACTACTCTAAATGCAAGATGATGCATTTTATGCAATATTTATATCATGAAATGCAATCCTATGCTTAAGAACATGCATAAATAGACATCTTAAGTAGTGTAAATGTGTTTACATCAATATCGTCAACATATATTTGAAGTAGTAGGATGTCATTGATAAACGCCAGTTTATCATCATTCTTATGCATTAAAACTAACCTAGCTCTTAGGATTTTACTCCGCAAATGATTTTTTGGGCTGCATTTAGGCATAAATTAGGATAGGCATGCATTGCATTTTTTATTGTCGTTTTAATGTATTTTTGTGAGTGTTAGGGATGTACAGATGCACAGATCCCCAAATCCCTAGCACTCAAGAAGACAAATGGTGAAGGAGAAGCCCAGACTAGCTGGAACCCAGCTTGATCCAGCTCACCACAGCTAAAACCTAGCTTACTTGAACTAGGGTTAGCTCATCCCAGCTCCATTTAGCTAATCTCAGCTGGATGGCAGCTCAAGAGAGTTCACCTTAGCTCACCCTAGCTCAAGTCAGCTCAGATCCAGCTCAACTTAGCAGAGTCTAGCTCATCTCAGCTCCCACTAGTTCACAGGGAACTCTAGCTAGCTCAGCTGAGTTGATAGGAGTTCACCCCAGCTCAGATCCAGCTACATCCAGCTCCACTCAACTCCAGCCAGCTGAAGAAGAATTCATCTCAGCTCAGGAAGCTCAAGTCCAGCTCCCGGGGACTCAGCTTAGCTCATCTCAGTTGAGCTAAGCTACCTTAGCTACCTCAACCAGCTTGATTCTCCCCGGGAGCACCAGACCTAGCTCACCTCAGCTCATTTTGGTAGAAGCTAGCTCACTTTAGCTCGGCTTAGCAACTAGCAAAGAACTAGCAAGCTAAGCCAGCTAGAGTAGCCCCATGCCAGCCTCTTCAGCAGCAGCCAGCTCCATACTTCTTCTCCTCAAATCCTTCCTCCAAACCCTAGCTCCAACACCTTCTCCTCTACTCCTCCATTAGCTAAGCTAGCTTAGCTTAGCTTAGCTTAGCTTGACTATGCTCCCACTTCCTTGGCTTGTACCACCCCAAAAACCCACCTACCAACTCCACCCAACTAGCTCCTCCTAAGCTCCACATAAGCTAACCTACTTGGCACCAACCTAACCTACCCACCACCTCCAAAAGACACCTAAAAGTGGCGCCAAAAACTACCCATAACCACCCCTTAATGGTGCCACTTTTCCCTCCAAAATCCCCCCCCATCTCCACCATCCACCTAACTCCGCTTCTACAAGACCCCATGTTGGCGCGAAAATGGGGGTGTCTCTCCACCACCAAAAGACACCAACACCACCATAACCACCCCCTTTAACACCCCTTGGGTTGGTGCCAACTCACCCTAGCCATAGGATCACCAACCACCCTCATCCTTCCATCCTAGTCCTCCATTTCAAGGGCCACCTTAACCCCCCATCCTATTCTATAAAAAGCCACCACCTACCACCATTTTGGGGCATCCTCCCTTAGTATATTTTCCTACCTAAGCCACCTATACCTACAGCCAAGAAGAAGGAGTAGAGAAGGAGATTAAAGGGGCACATCACCAGCCCCTTTGGTGCCTTCTTCTCCCCACTCTCTTCAACTTGAGCCATGCCAAGGAGGAGGACTCTTTCACTTCAAGGAGGACAGCCAGGCAAAGGAGAAGGACTTAGGGTGGACATCCACCCTTGGAGAGAAACTTAGGGCACGCCACCCTAGGGCTTTCCTTGAAGGACATCACCTTGGCGGAGCACTGCAAGGAAGGAGTTGAAGGACTCTTTTCAAGATTGGGAGCCACCAACCTTGGAGCAAGAAGCCCTCTTCTTCACCATCTATCTAGAGGATTTGTGTTTTCTTTTCTTATTTGCATTTTTCTAGTAGTACAAGCTTTCCTCTACTAGGCCTTTTGTAAAACACTTTATCAATTATCTAGTTGCCTTCTTTGCATTTCTTGTTTGCATTTCTATTAGCTTATTTTCAGCATTCTTCACTCCCTCTCCCTAATTATTCTAGGCCTCCACTTGCCTAGAGTGAGCTTAGGGAGAGGCTCTACTTGCCAAATAGAAGTAGTATTTAAATTGAAGTGTAAATCACTTTTCCCGCCATCAGTTCGCATGTTGCCTTAGCTTAAAAACAAAAAAATGATATATTGAAAAAAATACGAAAATGAAAGTTGAGATTTATATTCCTAGCAAGAGAATCAATTTTGCAACCATATTGCCTCCTTGGACGACCCTAGATACTTCCCTATCTAGGATTATAAATTTAAGAGCAAAAGCGGATTTACGCATTACAACGACCTAATTAACAAACCGCGTATTTTCGCCATCAGTCATGTCCTTATTTTACAAAAAGAGTTGGAGCAACAACTCCAATCCTATATCCGTGCTGAAGAAGGAAGGTCCTAATCCTGTCATACCAGGCCCTGGGAGCTTGTTTAAGTCCATATAAAGCCTTATTGAGATTGTATACGTCCTCTGGGTTTGCTGGGTCCTTGAACCCAGGAGGATGATGAACATAAACTTCTTCCTTGATATAACCATTAAGAAAGGCTCTCTTAACATCCATTTGATATATCTTGATGTCCTTTGCACTTGCAAAAGCAAGTAGCATCCGTATGGACTCTAAGCAAGCAACAAGAGCATATGTCTCATCAAAGTCAATACCCTCCTGTTGGTTATAGCCTTGAGCTACAAGTCTGGCTTTATTCCAGATTACTGAAATAGATTCATCCAATTTATTTCAGAATACCAACTTGGTTCCAATGATGGAATTACCCTCAGTGTTGGGTACCAAGTTCCATACATTATTCCTAGTAAATTGGAGTAGCTCCTCCTTCCATAGCTACAACCCATGATTCATCCTTTAATGCCTCATCAACTTTCTTGGGTTCAAGCTGTGAAATAAAGGCATTAAGGACAAAATTAGCTCTAAGGTGAGATCAGGTTTTTGCACCTTGTTCAATATCACCTATGATTTGTTTTTTAGGGTGACCTTTATGGTGTACCCTTTCTTCTGGAAGGTCATGTACATTTCGTGTATCTTCCATATTTGATACATCAATAAAGGAGGTATCTACATCATCAGAATATAAATGATTTGGTTTAGGTTCACCTAAGCTTGTTTCATCAAAGGAAACATGTAGGGATTCTTCTATAACAAAAGTTCTTTTATTAAAGACTCGATAAGCTTTGCTTCTTATTGAATAGCTTATAAAAATGCCTTCATCACCTTTTGCATCAAACTTATCAAGCCGATCATGGGTGTTTAATAAATAACATCGACTTCCAAACTCCCTAAAATATGAAATCCTAGGAGACTTCATATCATAAAGCTCATATGGAGTTTTCTTAATAATTGGCCTTAAAAGAGTTCCATTAAAAACATAACATGTTGTATTAATGGCTGCTGCCTAGAAATATTTTTGAAGCCTAGACTCCAGAAGTAAGGTTCGGGCAAATTCTTGTAGAGTGCGATTCTTGCGCTCTACAATACCATTTTGAGATGGTGCCCGAGGAAGTGAAAATTCATGGGTTATGCCAGAATTGGCACAAAAACTTGAAAATTCTTTATTTTCAAATTCACCCCCATGATCAGTTATAAGTCTAAGAATAGAGGATGATTTTTCCTTTTGAAGTCTTCGAGCAAGACTTAGGATGGAATCAAATGAGTCACCCTTATGTTTCATGAAGATGACGCAAGTGAACCTAGAGAAGTCATCAACAATAGCTAGGTAAAATCTTGATCCATTTCGACTCTCAAATCATGTTGGTCCAAATAAATCAAGATGTAACAATTCTAAATGTTGTGTTGTTGAAACTAAGTCTTTAGGTTTAAAAGAAGCTTTGTGCATTTTTCTAAATTCACAAGATTTGCACAAAACGTTCTTTCTATAAGTTAATTTAGGTAGGCCCCTTACTAACTCTTTTTTAGCTAACCTATTAAGAAGTTTGTGATTAATGTGACCAAGCCTACGGTGCCAAAGATCTACTTCAACATGGGAGGCAAGCAGACATTTTACAAATTTCTCTTGTGAAAAATGAATGGCGTAGATATTTTCATATATAAAGCCTTCAATTAAAATTGTATTTCTTCATTCTCTTAATACTTTAAATCCAATTTTAGTAAACAAAACATCACATCCATTATCACATATTTGACTAACACAAAATAGGTTTGTTTTAAACTTTCTACTAATAGAACATTACGTACCTGCTTAGAAGAATTACCTATTGTACCTTCACCAATAATGTGACAACGTTTGTTGTTGCCCAACTTGACATGTCCATCTTCAATTCTGGTCCACTTGATAAAGGGGTCGAAGTGCCCTATCATGTGCTTAGAACACCCACTGTCTAGGATCCATTTGTCCTTCTTAACCTACAAAATAATTTCTTAAATCTATTTTAGGTACCCATTTTCTTTTGGGTCCTTGATGGTTAGTACCCTTCAAATCCATAGGTTTATAGATTACTTTAGTGTTAGATCTATAATTCTTAGGATTCTTGACCTTTTGATAAATCCATGTATGTCTAGGTGCATGTGATTTATTTTGTGTGTTCTTTATTTTATTGAACTTGGCTTTTGAATTATTACAAAATTCTGTAAGCCTAGTTGTTGTTTTAGATTATTTAAAGTGTCCTCAAAATATTCATAAATATCTTCTAATTCTACTATTTTAGCATGCAATTGATTATTAGTTTCTTTTGACATTTCTAGCACTATTTCTAGCTAAGATTTCTCTATTTCTAAGGTTTTATAACTATCATGCAAAGCCTTATTTTCCTTTTAATTAGCCTAGTTTTATGATATAAATCTTCATAAAAGTAACTTCAGATTCTACCTCATTTTCTAAATTATCGTTGTTCGCCATTAAATAGAGATATGCAACTTCTATTTCTTCGGATTCCTCAGAAGATGATTCCGTGTCGGAATCACCATCATCCCAAGTCACCTTGTATGCCTTTCTTGAAATCTTCTTCTTCTGATCGAGTTCTTTGTCTTTCTTCTTTTCTTCCTTCTTCTTTTTGATCATTAGACAATCCTTTCGTACATGTCCCTTCTTCTTGCACTCAAAACAAATAATGTCATTTGTAAATTTATTCACTTTCTTACCTTGCTTTTGGATGAATCTTCTGAATCTTCTTGTTAGAAGAGCAAGCTCCTCTTCTTCATCGGAGTTGGAATCATCGAGGTCCGACTCCTCCTTTAAAGCTTTAAATGCCAGCTCCTTTTTCTTGCTGATGGATTTTCTTCAATCTTCTTCATATTTTCCAATTAGACTTCATATGCCATGAGACTTCCAATCAAGTCTTCCAAGGAGAGAGTAGAAAGGTCTTTTACCTCTTGGATGGCTGTGGTCTTTGGAGACCAATCATTTGTAAGGGATCTCAAGATCTTCCTTACAAGTTGCTCCTCCTTCAACTTGACTTAAAGATTCTTTATTGGATTTATGATTTCTCCATATCTTGTGTACATTCCTTTGATTATTTTACCTTTCTGCATCCTGAAACACTCATAGTTTTCTGTTAGAATAGAAATATGTGTTTCTTTTACCTTACT
This sequence comes from Thalassia testudinum, assembly GCA_037157565.1. Classification (NCBI taxonomy): domain Eukaryota; kingdom Viridiplantae; phylum Streptophyta; class Magnoliopsida; order Alismatales; family Hydrocharitaceae; genus Thalassia; species Thalassia testudinum. The sequence continues at coordinate 48,489,974 of JAZHRO010000055.1, forward strand.
CGTACCTTCGTTGGTGACTTGCAACGTGTTTCCATATCTCAAATGCAGACCAGCATGCAGAGATACAGTTAAATTCTTCCCTTGATAATGCACAATAGAGTACGTTCATTGCTTTCACATTTCCCACGATCCTTTTCTTTTGTTCTATAGTCCAAACAACACCTTCTTGCGGCTCTAGATCCATCTACTTCTCTTGGATAAGAGTCCATGAGTCCTCATCCATGGCCTTTAGGAAGATTTGCATCATCCTCTGCCGGTATCCATAGTTCATCTCATTGAAGTAGGGAGGATGTGTGGATGATTATCCTTCGATGCACTTGACTGGAGATGCCATTGCGAAAGAGAATGATTACTTCTTCTATTCGCTACCTACTCTGATACCACCTGTAGGATCTATAAATCACATGCACACTAAAAGGGGGAATGAATAGTGTGGAAAAAAATTTGCAAGATAAAGCAAACCACAAAATGCACAAGATATATAGTGTTTCCCCTCACTTTGGTACTCCACTACTTAAGTCTCCCAACTTAAGATTTTTAACCTAATTCCCTCAATTCGGAGGGAATCAATTTACTAACACCCGAGGTAATTAATGGGTTAGCTCAACCCAATTACATGATATTTAAAAGAAATAAAGATACAGGTGTAAGCAAAATATAAATAAAAGCTTACAACTAATGCCTAAGTCTCCAACAATTATATTGTTAATTTGAGTATGTAAATTAATCTAACGAGAAAATTAAGGCGTTAAACAAACGAATTTTTCAAAGAAGAACAAGATTGCCTTGAAGACTTGTTGCAAGTGGAGAATGGCCTTGAGAGAATTGCAACAAGACAAGCTCTTTTATAGCTAGTAATTTGAGAACTAAAGGTGTATGTAAGGATAGGATTTTTTTGCTTCTTTGTTGTTTGCAAAAGGCACTCAAGGAGTGCTTATATAACCCACTAAGCACCTTCCCTACTTTACTAGTCGTAAAGGTTAATTTGGGAAGATTAAGGATAGATTTAATTGCAAAATAGCCGTTTAGAATGGTCACAACGTTTAGTGGTATCGGTACTAAACTTTTGGTACCGGTACTGACTATTTACAGTCAGCCCAACTATGTCACCAGGTATCGATACTCATGATGAGTACCGGTACTTGTGACTCACAGATTTTGGTCCAGTGACCTACATGTACTGGTACTAGCTATTAGTACTGGTACTTGTAAGGTCTAGGCAAAAGCCAAGTGCACAAACTGTGACCACTTGGTACCGGTACTTATGATGAGTACTGGTACTTATTGTTCATAGTTTGAAACTTAGGCCCAAACCTATGCCTAGCATGTACCGGTACTTATGACCAGTACTAGTGCTTGCTACAAGGACAACATTTACTACATTTAAGTCAGCTTTTAGAGAAATCCAACTTACTCTAAGCGACTTGATTTTGAAAAGAATCGATTTTGAGTTTTGAAATGAGTGAATGAAGGATTTTCTGAACCCAAATTATCTCTATTTTGTTTTTTACTTCTAGATTTTGCTTTACTTGTTGGGAGTTGTACAAAGATTCTATAAAAAAATAATTAATACAACAAAAACTAGTCTTCTAATCTTCTTCCTCCATATGCAATCTTATTGCTTAACTCCATAGGTTCTTTTGACGTGTAATACTTCATAAACATATTATATTTAAACATGGTTTTGTTAACACCAAAACACAGAGGAGAAATGGAACTAGGTTTCAACAACCTGTGCCCTGATGCTGCAACCACCAGTCTAGACAGCCCCATTTGAGATTATGGCTGACTCATCCGATTACACCATTGGGGCTGTCTTTGGTCAGAAGATTGAAAAATGCCCTCTGTGATTTACTATGCTAGCAAGACTCGGGACGAGGCCTAGAGGAACTACACCATTACTGAAAAAGAATTGCTTGCTATAGTTTTCGTTTGGAAAAATTCAGGGCTTATCTTTTAGGTTCTCGTGTCATCATTTATACCGACCACTTGGCCTTCAAACTTCTCTTGGCCAAAAAGGATGCCAAACCCTAGCTTATTCGCTGGATTTTGCTGCTTTAAGAATTCAATCTTGAAATTAAGGATAAAGTCGGGGCACAAAATGTAGTCACGGATCACCTCTCAAGAATCGTAATTGATTCTCCTCATCCAAATGTCCCAATCTCTGATACTTTTTTGGATGAGACTATCCTTTTAGTCTCGGGTATCCGAACCCCCCGATTTGTGGATATCATCAATTATTTGGCCGTTGGTCAAATTCCCCAGGATTGGACCAAACAACAATGTGATAGACTTGTGTCTAAGGACAAATATTATTTTTGGGATGATTTCGAACTGTACCGCATTGGTGTAGACCAGATTATTCATCGATGCATCATGGAAATTGATTTCCAGAGCATACTTGAATTCTGCCACACATCTACGTGTGGTGGACACTTTTCCGGGAAAAAGACAGCAGCAAAAATCTTACAATCCAGATTCTATTGGCTGTCATTATTTTGGGATGCCCAGGAAATCTCAAAGTCATGCAACCGATGCTAGACAATGGGAACATGGCTAAGACAGGTATCATGCCCCTAAACCCAATACTTTCCAACAAATTTTTTGATAATTGGCAACAACCTTATGGGACACTTCCCTCCTTCATTTGGACACCAGTAAATTCTGGTTGGTGTTGATTATGTGTACAAATGGAATGAGGCAATTCCTACCCGGACCAATGACCACAAGGTGGTTATCGATTTTGTGAAAAAAAATGTCTTCAGTAGGTTCAGGGTTCCTCAAGCAAGTATCAGTGATGGTGCCAAACATTTCACTCATGCCTAGTTCTGGAATTTACTGGGGAAATACAGGATGAATCATCAAATTTCCACACCTTACCACCCTCTAATTAACGAACAAGTTGAGGTCTCCAATCGGGAGATCAAAAACATTTTGCAGAAAATCGTTAGGCCTGATAGGAAGGATTGGACCCAAAAGCTAGATGATGCTCTTTGGGCCTACCATACGGTGCACAAAACGCCTATCAGTATGTCTCCGTTCCATTTGGTGTTTGGTTAGGCATGTCACTTACACATAGAACTTGAAACACCGGGCATTTTGGGCCATCAAGGAATGTAATTTTGACCTAGAGTTTGCTGAGAAAACCAAGAAACTCCAACTATCTGAGTTGGACAAGCGTCAAAATGATGCTTATTAAAATGCCTGAATCTTTAAGGCAAGGACGAAAGCTCTCCATGACCAGATGATTTCATGTATGAGCTTTGAGCCGAACCAGAAGGTCTGGCTTTTCGATTCTCGATTAAAGCTTTTCCCCGGCAAACTCTAGTCTAAGTGGGATGACTCGTTCGTTATTGAGCAAAATTTCCCTAACGGGGGCGCCAAAATCTCAAATACAAAGACAGGTAATATGTTCAATGTCAATGGACAATGTCTCAAACCCTTTGTTGACCATGTGCTCCCTGAACCCATCTCGGACAAGGTTGCTCTTACCTTACCTTAGCTACTTTGGGCCAATCATCGCCAAGCTAAAGGCATAAAACTCAGCACGTGTAAAGACTATTCCGAGCTGACTTGAATCTCACGGAAACCAGGTTCTATTCTTCAACTTATTCTCCTTCATGCTTTTATTTTTTAGCAATGAGGACATTGCATTAGCTAAGCATGGGGAAGTGGATATTTCTTATGAATCTGTTTGTCAGCTGTAACAGTAATTTCCTATTTTTCATCTTTAAAAAAAAAAATGGAATTAAGGGACGAAAACTTAGGCATTAGGAGTTGCAAACTTTAAGAATTGATACTTTGGGACCTAAATACTTAGACTCTTCAGATCTTCAGGCTTAATTATCTCGAGTGTCCACTCGAATGTAAACTTGGTCTTAAGTCCTTGCCAATTCAAATTCATTTTAATTTATTAAATAAATTGGGATGATAAGTATGCGACTTATCAACCCGCCCTTAGATTTTGGGGGGACTTTAAGCCTAAGCATCTACACACTTTTTTGCACTGACTCACTTTTCGGCAGTTTCTTCGGAAATTAGTTAGCTAATGAACTATCTAGGGTGGTATGGCTAGCAAGCTGTCGGTGGTAATAGCCCATCGGCCAGTTGTCCAAAGCCCAGCCACAAGACCATTTTTGTCGTATTGCCTTTAGGTAAATCTTAAATCAGGGAAGCCACCTACTTGAAAATAAAATAATAGAAAAAGGAGAAAATAAGAATAAATAAAAAAATAAATAAACAAAACCACACTTCATCGCATGAGTATGGCTGGAAAGTTCTTGCGGGTAATAGCCCATTAGCCGGTTATCCAGAGCCCTACTCACAAAAATTCACAATAATTCCCAAAACACTTAGGAAGAAGCGGGGAAGTAGAATAAACTGGGGAGATATACACTGGTTTGCCCATGTGTTGACCCCATAAATAAAAGTAGGGAGAAAACTACCGTTCGAAAAGATAAACCTCTAAGTAAGGTCACCTAGGGTCATAGAAACCTGAAGTCTGTTTTAACGGCCGCCTAGTGTGTCTTTCACTCTTTTCACCCGATGCTTAGCACTAAGAATCCTTTTCGAGTCTTGGACGGGTCAGGTAGCCATAAAAAGTTACCCCGAAACTCTCAAACACCAATAGTCCAAAAAAATTAGAAAGGAAGAAAAAAATGAAAAAAATGTACCTTCCCTTTTCAAATAAGGCTAGGACATGGGCTATCTGCATTCTATTAGACACCCGAGTACTGTCGAGTCTTTGTAACCAGGTCTTGGGTTGAAAGTTCCTAAAATAACCAACAAATTATGCCTAAAAGTTCGAATCCTTATTCTACTTCCCGTAGCACCCTGTAGAAGAAGAAGAAGATGGATAGTCCAAATGTCACCACGTGACGCCATCCAGACTGCCCAACATGAACCGCAACCGCCCCAAGCCCACCATAAGATGAGATCTTTGTTGTTGGATCTCAATCCAATGGTTGACGGGTGCCCTAAACACGCAGCCACACCAACCCTCTACTCGACAAACCATGGCCTTGGCACATCGGTGAAGACACGTGCTCGCAAACCGTTAGAGTGTTTCCGAGCCGCGGTGTTGGGATGCTATTTCGCGAAGAGTGGGCGCAATCAAATTGCACCCATGTGATGACTGCGGGTGCAATCAAGCTGTGGAGGCATGACCACGTGGCACTGTTGGATGAGCACAGATTCTGCACGCAGCCGTTTATGCTCCACGAGAACATGCCATCTCATGCGTGATCAAGAGGTGCAATCTCCATGCCATCTCAGTCCTTTACGTCTAAATCCTATAGCTGCGGTGCATCCAACCACAGCGACAACAGGTGAGCATGAGCGGCTGGTACAGGATTTGTAACGATAGAAGAGCGGGCCTTTAGTGACACTTACAGCTGTGACTAAATGGCCTGTGCAATGCGTGCTCTAACCAAGGCAATGAAGAGGCATGGATCATTTGGCGATAGCCTAAGTGGCCTTTAGTGACGCATTTAGCTATATACTTAATGGCTGTGCACGGGATGCTTCTCCTCCCGTCACTATATAAACACCCCTACACCCCCCATTCCTCCTCATCTCTACCTACTCTACTCCAACCTATTTCTAAGCTCTGGCAAGCCTACCAACGCTCCATTAGAGCTTACTCGCAGGCTCCCAACGCTCCTATTATTATAGCGAACGACTGGCTCATGAAATATTCCTCCATCTTCCCATCACCATTCAAAGGTCGCTGATCGCACGTGTTTCGCTTGTTTGAAATTAGGGTTACGAGTAAACCATCGTCGTAGTTGCAAAACTTGTGATCAAATAAAATTTATACCAAAACTCCAAGGGAGTCCCTGGTGAAACACAGGGAGGCGACGCTTACTTTAATTGATAATAGCATTTCGTTTTGTTTGTTTTAGGTATTTAAGGACTTTTTTTTTTTGTGTTTTTGAAAGAAGAGGAGAAGCAGAATAAATCACAAGAGATATGAAACAAATGTGATATATATCATGAATGTCTATTACAATATTCTACGAAAGCTTAAAAAGAGATGGAGGTGAGAAGAAATCTCTCGAAGCGGCTGTTGGGTGAGGCGATGATGCCTGGTGGAAGCTCAAACGAACGAGGTGAGGAGCGGGACGATAGAGGTGAGATGCAGGTGGACGTCGGGTAGAGGAAAGCTTTAGCATTGCTCTAGAATGGACGTGAGGAGGTGGAGATGATCTACTATCAGAATGGAGGTGGGAGGTTCGCTACACGATGGAGGTGGAGCTCCAAGGCAACCTATGAATTAGGATGGGAAGATGGAGGAATATTTGGTGAGGCAGAGGTTCCCTACACTAATAGGAGGCATAGGAGCTGGAGAGTAAGCTCTAGCGAAGAGTTAGTAGGCTTGCTAGAGCAATGGAGGAGGGAGTAGAGTAGGTAGAGATGCTTTGCTGAGCGGGGGTGTGTAAGCCTTTAAATGGTGGATGGAAGAAGAGAATCTTGTGCACAGACATTCAGTGACAGCTACAAGCGTCACTAAAGGCCATTCGAGCTATCGCTGAAGATCCGCACCTCTTCAATGCTTGGCTTACGCACACACTATGTAGGCCATTTTGTGACAGCTGCAAGTGTCACTTAAGGTCGCTCGAGCTGTCGCTAAAGATCCATGCGTATCCCCGTTGCTCATGCTCTGCTGGCATGTGCATCACGCTCTTTGTCAAGCATGCCTGCTAGCACTGTGCTATGCACACAGGCACTACTGCTACTGCATGCACACGCATGCGCTGGCTACATTGGCGCTGGATGAATTGAGGATTTGGGAGAGCTGCAGGGATTTAAGCTCGCGCCCCTCCTTTGGGAGTGCCTCTGCCCAACAATGTGCGAAGACGTCAAGATCGTTACATAGACGTCTTAACGCACGCGGTGGGGATGAAACCTTAGCCGTTGAATCTTGATCCAACGGCTGTGGTGCAAGATCATCAATGATGAGGAGGTGGTGCCAGGACTGCTGGTCGGCATTGGGCAGCCTGGATGACACTATGTGGAGCCATCTAGGCTGTCCATTCTTCTTTCTATTGCAGAGGGTGCCATGGTGCTTGGATTGAGTTCATTTCCACATTTCCGTACTGCGTTCGTTGCTCTAAATCCATCCGTATGGTCAGATTTTCCATCCGAAGCCCATACAGATGTTGCATTGCCCTCCGAGCCGTTGATCTTTGTTGGACTTCATATGATGTTGCGGGACACTGATCTAGACAATTTCAGAGGCGTTAGCCTTCGATCGTCGTCTTGATCAGATCTGTACGGTTCAATCGTCCATCCAAGGCCCTAAAATAAATCCTCTTCTCTCTCGACCATAAAAAGGACCTAATTAAGCTAAAATATATACAACTACTCTAAATGCAAATGATGCATGCTAGGCAATATTGATAACATGAAATGCAAATCTAAGCCTAGGGACAAGCATGAATAGGCATTTTATCTTCAATAATTATGTGTAGATCATAACCCCAAGCCTTTCTTTTGCTAGTCCCTAGCAAAATTAAGCTACATGCTACGTATAAAATCAAAATAAGGATTAGATCGCTTAGGCTTAAGTCGTTTATTAACAATAGAAAATTTCAACTAAGGTTCAAAGCTAGGAAGACTCAACAGTACCCCGATATCTGCCAGAATGCAGAGCACCGAAGTCCTTACCTTATTAGAAAAGGGAAGATACATTTTCTTTCTTCTTTTCTAATTTTTTTGTACTTTTGGAGTTTGAGAGTTCTGGGATAACTTTTTACTGCTACCTGACCCACCTAAGACTTGAAAAGGACTCTAAGTGCTAAGCATCTTGTGAAAATAGTGAAAGACCCATTAGGAGGCCGTTGAAATGGACTTCGGGTTTCTACGATCCTTGATGACCTTGCTTGAAGGTTTATCTTCTTGTATGGTAGCTTTCTCCCTACTTCATTTATTTATGGGGTTAACACAAGGGAGAACCCAGTGTATATCTCCCCAGTTTATTATACTTCCCTACTTCTTCCCTAAGTGTTTTGGGACTTATTATGTATTTTTCTGAGCTAGCCTCTGGACAACCAGCCAATGGGATATTACCCACGACAACTTGCCAGCCATACTTGTGTGGGGAAGTGTGGTTTTGCTTTTTTCTTCTCCTTTTTATACATATATTTTTTTCCTTTTCCTTTTTTTTTTAAGTCGGTGGCTTCCCTGATCTAAGATTTGCCTAAAGACAGTAAAACAAAAATGGTCTTGTGAGTGGGCTCTGGACAACCAACCGATGAGCTGTTACCACTGACAACTTGCCAGCATACCACCCTAGGTAGTTCATTAGCTACCCAATTTTCGAAGAAGGCGACGAAAAGTGAGTCAGTGCAAAAGGTATGTAAATGCTTAGTGTTTACGTGGCTAGCTCGTGTTTTAACAGATATCTCATTGCAATACAGATGAACTCTCCGCGAAAACAAATGAAAATTTATAACTTGAAAATCAAAGTATCCGAGGTCGAACACAGGGAGCAATTTGAGTATTCCAAAACATGAGAACACAACTTTTAATAAAAAGTAATGACCAGTTCAACAAAAATGACAGGATAATGTTATGGAAAGAATGCTCAAAAAGATTGGATGTCTGAAGTTGTATCAGATGTCCTAAAATTGGCCTTCAGTATCTTCTCTCCTTTTGTTTGCTTTGCTCTGCTGTAGCTATGGTTTCTTGTTCTCCCTTTCTTTATCTTCCTTAGCCACTCCTGCATCTTCCTTGTTTCCACTTTTGCTTTCTCTCTTCTCAATTCTCTTCCTACAGCTAAGTTCTGGTTTTGTCTCCACTTTAGTTTCCTTCTTTTTCTTCCTCTTCTTCCTTTGCTTTCTTGCTTCTGCCCTCGATCTCTCTCTTCTTCTTTCTCTTGGTCTGCCGCACCTCTGCTACAGTGCATCTTTCTTCTTCTTCTCCTTCGCTTGCGGCAGCTAGGTACTGCTTCGTTCTTTCGCTACGCTTCTTCCTCCCTTAGCGTCCTCTTCCTGTACAAGCACCACACAACAAAACCTATTCCCCTACCATCCCCGTGCATCTCTCTCTCTGTGTATCTCTCTTTAGTACGCTCACCCACAGCCGGGTTACCGGGTGGGTCGCGTGCCTGGGTCCAGGTGCACCAACGTGGGTGTGGTGCGCGAGGAGTGCACGGAGGGGTTAATTGGATCTGGGTGCCAGGTCCGTAGGTTATATATCACGGATGAGGCACGATAGGTGAGGCGAGGGACCTCACCCTGGTGAATTTGAGGCAAATAGTAGAGAGCACAAAATCCACTTAAATCGCTCAAAAAGGTTACGACTTACCGAGGTGGGACTAAAAGTCCCACCCGCCTCTACTGACACCAGTAGGAGAGCGACTTCATAATAGGCGCAGCTGTAGGTCTTCTCGCACTTGCTACCAAGCTCGACTCACTCTCACCCTCAATCCACGCAGTCTGGAAGGCTGGGACCTGACACTTGTGGCCTGGAGCTGGAGAACAAGCGAGCTCGAGCTATCGCTAATGGCAGATCGGAGCTTGACCCTACATGACACAAAAGGACTTTTGCGGCTCTACCAGACCACAGGAGGACCTTCACCGTGTCATGGCGAAGGTGAGGCGATAGGTGGCAAGCCACAGGGTGGCCTAGGCATGCGTGCCTAGGTTGCTCTATGGCTGGATTTATGGGTCAGGTCGGGGGAAGCATGGACTGCGTGTGGCAACCTGTGGATGGGTGGAAGATGTTTAGTGGACTATGGCGGTGGTTGTGAGGTTGGTGGCGAGACGTGTGGAGGTGTGGAGTGACGGATGCATCTTGCCGGAGGGTGGCCGGAGATAGGGAAGATGCGGGCAGACAGTGGCAGTCGAGGGGTGTTTTGTGAAATAGAATGAGGAAAAGGAAAGAGTGGAAGATGAGGAGTTTATCTGGAGTACTTGGAGCGAAGCGGAGGCAGAGGAGACGGACGACGTGTTTGTGTCATCGTTGGAGAAGATGGCCCTGAGGGGGAGATAACGGAGACGAGGAGGAGGACTGGATGGCATGCGCTGGTGCGGCATGACACAGAAGAACGAGGCGAAGTGAATCATGCAACTGGTGTGGTAGCAGAGCGACGAGAGGGAGGAGGAAAAATCATCGGAGCTTGCGGGCTTCTTGGCCAAAGAGAGGGGAGATGAAGTCTGGGGGAGTCTGCAGCCAAATCAAGCTTGAGAGATTCGCAGAGGACAAGGGATCCTTTTATAGTTGCTAGTCGAGCTTCTGGTGTGTGGAGGGCAAGCCTTCTACCACCGACTTCTCGCTAGAGAAGGAAGGTAGTTGGAGATCCAAATCTCTCGTGCGTTCGCACGAGAGATTGGATGCAAATCAAATATTGCAATTGAGCTCAGATGGAAGGGAATTCCTTAGAGAATCTCCCTTCCTAATCAGGGAGGAGATCTCTGAGGAATCAGGGAGTATTCCCCCTCCATTCCTCGTCGGAGAAGGATTCCTCCCCATTAATGGCGAAGGGAGCTGTTTGTAAGAGTGGCAAAGATGTTAGGGGGGTTTGTGTAATGGTTTTCAAAAGATAGGAGCCAAAATGTAGTTTGGTGCACTAATTTGCAAAGTAATTCAAGATGACCTCCCCTTAGGTCCAAATTTTGGTACAAACCTAATTTGGACCTAAGGAATCCAATGGTGAAGTTGGATTTTAGATTTGACCTCGTTTGACTGGACATTTTTGCCTAAAAACCCAAATTTGGTCAATTAATGAGCTACAACCCCAATCTTGGTCAAAATATGTTCCAAAGGTCAATTTAAAGGTTCTAAACCATAGGGGATATTTTTCCATTAATTTTAGAGGGTTTACTTGATTTTGATCTTGACCAGAACTATATTGAATTAAGCAGGTCTGTTTTAGGGTTATAGAATGTCATTTAATTCCTAGATTGCACATTAACCCATTTCAGACTAAACCAACCAACTTTTTATCTTATTCGGACCATTTGTCCTATGTTTTGCCTCTAAGAAATCCCATTTATGTACTGCAATGAGAAAATTACAGTTTTAACCTTTATGTCATGTTTTATTCTCAGAACACTTATTCCTTGAATTAAGCCCTTCTCTTGGTTATGTAGGAGCTCTTATTCTCTTTCTTAGGTCAAAATGAGATAGTTAGGGCTCATGGTGAGGCTCTCATCATACCCCCATGCCTAGCTTTTGCTAGTCCCTTAGCAAAATTTCAAGGTTTTAACTTCTGTTCTAAACCCTGAGTGTCTGTCATCAGTTATGATAAGTGCTTTTCATTTTCTTTTGTGATTAGTTTAGAATGCCAACAATAGGCCTAGAGGTACTCAAGTACCAACCAAAATCCAGACATGACTCGCTTTAGCCTCAGTCTTCCACAAAGGTTTTTAAGGCTCGCAAAAACTATCTTATAGTTTGTTGGATTCCGTGCTTGAGACATTTTTAGCCTAGGTTCAGTTTGCAGTGCATTTTTGTAAGAGAGAGATAGAGGATTTATTTGTTTGGAGAGCTTTCTCTCTCTTTTCTTTTTATTTCTAGCTTTGGATTGGCTTCTCAACACAGTCTATATTGGATTCCTCATCCCCATCATCAATCCTTAAGGGTCCCTTGCAATCGATTCTTCGAGATAGCACCACCCATGGCAACCCCGAAAACCCTGGCTTTCGAGATTTCGAGATAATCCCACCCACGGTGTTCCGTGGCCGAATTTGGACCCTGGCAATCGACATTTCGTGATAATGCCGCCCATGGTATTTGAACCAGTAGCGTGCTTACATGCCCCTGGTAGGATATTTAAATATCCTAAGAGACAAGCACCGAGGAGATGATATGTTATTATGCATCTTCGAGGGGAATTTCCTATCTCTTCGCGTCGGGAACTCATCCAAATCAACTTGTGTTGATCGGTCGCTCCTAATCTTGGTGACTTTTTCAGAACATTGAAATGCTTTTTGCGTGATTTTGATATTTATGCACACTGAACCAGATTGTGTGCGAATTGGGCTGCTTAGGTTACCGAATCCTGTAAATCGAAGGTCAGTTAATGAGATTGAATACTTCCTAAGCCTTAGACCTAGTACTTAAGCTTCGCATTTTCCCCAACCTCTTGAGGATTATCCAAATCTTAACGGATACGTGAATTTTTAAGCCTAAGAATCTAGCCTAAGAGGCCTAAGGTCAGCATTCCTGCTAATCTCCTTTTATGCCTCCTTAGCACTTTTATTTCTCTTTTCTTGATCTGGTCTAGAACTTCAGTTAATTCCTTAATCTTTTACTAATGACCACTTTTTTTCATTTTGTGCTCCTTTTTTTGGCATTTTGCTCTTTTCCTCCTCTCATTTTGTATAGCCCAAAAACTCTCTCCCACCTCAGTTTTTTTTTTCTTTTAGGTTGAAACCTTTTCTTGATGTGAGTTTTCCTGATATTTTGCACTTTCATATCGCCCTATGCCTACGATTTGCAATGTCCCCATTGTAAACTAGGTGGATTCGATTTTAGCTTAGTTCATGCATTAAGGTAGGCGTTGGGTGTGCGAACGGGTCGAAGTGACTGTTGCGAACGATTTCTAATCTCGGGTAGGGGTACCTGAGGTGGAGTCAGCTGTTCTAATGGATGAACCGTAAAGTGCAATATGAATTCCACGTAGAAATGTCAGAAAAGTTCTGAGTTTTTCAAAGAATGATTGGTTGCCTCCCATTAAGCGCTGAGTTTTACTCCTTTGGCTGGGCATAATGAGCTCAAGGAGAATGGAGGGTAAAGGATGACTCAGCCATATTTGTATTGGTCATGTCAATGAATGGTTTGAGTCTCTGACCATTCACAACAAAGGGTTCTGAATCATGGCTGAGTGGGCTGATTTCATTGGCTCCATTTCCAAAGATTTGTTCGACTAGGTAGGGTCTGACCCACTTAGATCGTAGTTTTCCTAGGAGTAATTTGAGTTGGGCATCAAAGAGTAAAACCTTTTGACCAGGATGAAAGATCTTTCTAGAAATGTGTTTGCCATGAAAAGCTTTAACCCGTTCTTTGTAAATTTGCGAGTTCTCATACGCGTCGTGGCGTAATTCATCGATCTCGCTCATTTGAAGTCTTCTATGGGTTCCAGCCTTAGAAAGATCTAAATTGCAATTCCATACTGCCCCATAGGCTTTATGCTCCAATTCAACGGGGAGGTGGCATGCCTTACCGTACACCAATCTAAAGGGAAACATACCTAATTGGGTCTTGTGGGCGATCCTATAGGCCCACAATGCTTCCAGAAGCCGAGAAGACCAATCCTTCCTGTCAGGTTGAACAGTAACCTGGAGGATTTTCTTGATCTCTCGGTTTGATAGCTCGGCTAGACCATTGGTTTGGGGGTGGTAAGGAGTAGGGATTCGATGTGACACCCCATATTTAGTCATCAGTAACCTGAACTGAGTGTTTGTAAAATGGGTCCCTCCGTCGAAAATTATTGCTCGTGGAATCCAAAACCTTGAGAAGATGTTTTGATGAATGAATTTGATAACAGCCTTATGATTATTGGTTCGGGTCGAAATGGCTTCTATCCACTTGGACATGTAGTCAACGGCAAGTAAGATGTATTCGAAGCCATCCGAGATAGGGAAGGGTCCCATAAAATCAATCCCCCAAATGTCAAAAATTTCGCATACCAGGATCAACTGTAGAGGCATCATGTCTCGATGGTTCATGTTGCCTAAGGTCTGACAATGGGTACATGCCTTACAGTGATCATTTGCATCCTTGAAAATTGTGGGCCAGTAAAAGCCGCACTGGAGGACTTTTGATGTGGTTTTGTGTCCTGAGAAATGTCCACTGCATGCCTGGTCATGGCAAAAGGAGAGTATGTCTTTGATTTCTACATCCGTGACACACTGTCGAATTATCTGATTAGCAGCAATGCGGAATAGATACGGGTCTTCCCACAGGTAATACTTGGCAGCGGAATGCAATTTGTCCTTCTTGTCCTTCGGCGAATTGGACGGGATCTGATGTGATGCTAGGTAATTCACTATATCTACGAACCATGGAAGCCCCCCTGTATTGATAGTCAGGAGGTGCTCATCAGGAAAGTGTTCTGTGATGGGTCTGGAAGGGTCAATTATTTTAGAAGGAAGGTGGGACAAGTGATCAGCTACCACATTTTGCTTTCCTGCTTGTTCGCGAATCTCGAGGTTAAATTCTTGCAACAGCAAGATCCATCAGATTAATCGAGGTTTCACGTCCTTCTTTGCAAGGAGATGCCTCACAATTATTTGATCCAAGTATATGATAACACGAGAACCCAGAAGGTATGATCTGAATTTTTCTAGGGCAAATACTATAGCTAGCAGCTCTTTCTCTGTAACCGTGTAGTTACGCTAAGCCTCGTCTAGTGTTTTGCTAGTGTAGTAAATGACCACGGGTTTCCCATCAATTTTCTACCCCAAAATCGCACCTACAGCAAAATTAGATGCATCGCACATGATCTCAAAGGGTTGAGACCAATCTGGCGACTGTAGGATCGGGGCTTAGGTGACTCGGTCATGAAGGATCGCAAATGCTTGAGTGCATTCCTTAGAGATTTCAAAAGGCACATCCTTGGAGAGAAGAGTAGTCAGGGGGCGCACGATTTTTGAAAAATCAGGGATAAATCGATGGTAAAAACCAACGTGCCCCAAAAGAGATTGGATGTCCTTAATTGAGGTAGGCATAGGGAGCTTGGAAATCAGGTTAACGTTAGCTCGATCGACATGGATGCCTTTCTCCGAGATTAGATGTCCCAGGACAATTCCCTCAGGCACCATGAAATGGCTCTTTTCCCAGGAAAGAACCAAATTCACATCGCCTGAGTATTTGGACCAAGTGTTGGAGGCAATCGTCAAATGATGCTCCAAAAACTGAAAAGTCATCCATGAAGAATTCTAGATAATCACCTACCATATCTGAGAATATGGCAAGCATGCATCGCTGAAAGGTTGCAGGTGCATTACAGAGACTGAAAGGCATCCTTCAAAATGCGTACATCCCGAAGGGGTAGGTGAACGTGGTCTTTTCTTGGTCTTCTGGATGGATTGCCACCTGGTTGTAACTGGAGTACCCGTCAAGAAACCAGAAGAACCTATTTCCTGCTAGTTTCTCGAGGATCTGATCAATAAACGGTAGTGAGAAATGGCCCTTCTTCGTGGAGAAATTGAGTCTTCTGTAATCAATGTAGACTCTCCACGAGTTAGATATTCGAGTAGGAATGACCTCTCCAGTTTCAGTCGTGATGATGGTGAGTCCAGCCCTCTTAGTCACAACCTGTATTGGACTCACCCAACGACTGTCGGAGATCGGGTAGATGATCCCTGCATCTAACCACTTGATTATCTCCTTTTCCATGACCTCCTGTAGGTTAGGGTTTAAACGTCTCTGCATCTCTCGTGAAGGTTGTGCGCCCTCTTCTATGTAGATTAGATGTGTGCAATACGAGGGGCTTATGCCAGTCAAGTCATCGAGTGTCCATCCAATGGCTCTACGATGTTGCTGGAGAATAGTAATCAGACAGGATTCCTGGTCAGGTGTGAGTCGGGAGTTGATAATTGTACGAAACGTCTAATTAGAACCCAAAAAGACGTACTTTAGATGCTCGGGAAGGGGCTTGAGTTCCATGACAGGATTATCAGCAATAGCAGGTGGTTCGGGGTTTATATCAGGAACAAGGGTCAGAGTCATGGGTGTGTCTAGATCAGGTTCATACTCTTCTGTTTACGGGTTTTGATCTTCTAATGTTTCATCAGGGATAATCAGGTTGTCCTCTGTATGCGATTCATCAACCACAGCTCTGACATCACATATTTTCTCTATAACCCCACAATTAATCCCTTGTTGGGCCTTAAAGATGTCAATCTTCAGAGTTTGATTCCCAAATTTTAATTCTATTTGGCCATCTTCACAGTTTATGTTGGCCCTAGTAGTGGCCAAAAAAGGTCTCCCTAATATGATTGGTGTGTCCCTTGGGTTCTCAAGTGCGTCCATATCCAGAACTATGAAATCTACCAGGAAGTAGAAATCTCGTACCCTAACAATGACATCCTCGAGTATTCCTTTAGGTGACTTGATGGATCGATCAGCTAACTGCAATGTCACCTCAGTTGGTTTAAGTTCGGACTCTTCAAGGTGGTCAAGGAGGGATGTAGGTATTAGATTTATGGAGGCACCTAGATCTAGTAAGGCTGATCAAATTGGGTTTCACCAATTTTACAAGAAATCAGGGGAGTTCCTGGGTCTTTAGCCTTGGGTGGGAGTTTACTCAAGATGATAGAGCTGGCTTGCTCTGACAGTACAATTGGATTCCCACTCATGGTTCGTGGCTTACGCTTAGGTGTACATACGTCTTTCAGGAATCTTGCGTAAGCCGGTACATGGTGAATTGCATCCTTCAAGGGGATGTTTATCTGGACCTATTCAAAGAGTGGTGGCTGCTACTGAAATCCCGCATAAGATGTCGAAGCTTCCATCCCGTTAGATGTGGAGCAGCAGGGGCCTGATAAATCAAATTTGCGTGGCCTGAATTTGGGTTCATAACGTGCCTCTAGGTTGACACGTTATTTGGGTTTGGTAGAGGTTGTGAAGGGAGGGTGCCCGATTGGCGGGAATTTGCCATCTCGGTCAATTGATTGCGAACCCCTGTGATCTCGTCCTTGTGCTGTTTTCGCATTGCCGCATTTATCTTTTGAATGTCAAATAGTGCTTGAAGGATAAGAGTCATTTGATCCTAGTTTGGCTCGGATTGATAGGTAGGATTGGGCGGAGGCTGAGGTGGCTGATATGGACGAGGGGCTTGTGGACAAGGCTGATAAGGTGGTCTTTGAGTCTGAGAATTTCCCATCCACTGAAAGTTAGGATGATTTCGCCATCCAGGGTTGTAGGTATTGGAGAATGGGTCATTCTGGATGGCATTGATGTCCTCGCAGGTATGAGGAACCTCAGGAAAGTCAGAATATGAGGGTTCAGAGTTCCCCCAACTTGAATAGAATGGATCAAAGGTCACTTAGGTCCGAGAGGCAGACGGGGGTGGATACAGGTCCATCCCCTGAGAAGATTTGTGATAGATGTTTTGCACAGTTTCCCTCACCAGAGGTGGCCATGCAAAAGAGTTCTGCACAGAGGTGGCCACTGCAGATGCCAAGTTAGCTCATCCACCTTCTTCTCTATGATAGAAACCATGTCCAATAGACTGGCCATCAGTTCCAAGTCGACGGATGTGGACAGGTCCTACGTCTCATGTGCCCCTCTCATATTCGTTGATGTGCGGGCATTCATCCTGTCGAATAAGCCCATGGAGTCATTATTGATGGAGTTCTCACACATGTTTTCGAGAATCTCCCACACCGTGTTCTCATGTTGACCCATGATGTTTCCTTCGCACATTGCATTGACAAATAATAGAATGTCTTCATGGAGTCCCTGATAAAAAAGAATGGACTTGTTCCCATTTAGGAACTCCGTGATGGGGGCACTTTCGCATGAGATCTAGGAATTGGTCCCATGCTTCGTGAAGAGGTTCTCCCATTTGTTGAGTGAAATGGGTGATCTGGTGGTGCAAGGCATTCGTCCGGGCAACAGGAAAGAACTTTTTCAAGAATTCGGATTGAAGTTCATCCCATGTGTTGATCGGACGAGTCTGAGTTTGATACCAATGGGCAGCCTTGTCCGGGAGGGGAAAGAAAACATTTTCATGTGTAGAATATCCTGGTTTTGTGTATCTGACGCGAAGGTCTAGGCCAGATGCTTGAGTTGTTTAATGTGTTGGAATGGATCCTCGGAGTTAAGCCCATGAAACTTTGGTATGGCATGAATCATATTGGGCTTGAGTTTAGAATCAAGACCTACAACCGAGATTCGGAGTCGAGGCTCGATCGCCACCGTAAGGGGATTATAGTGATCTCGCATCATTGGTCGCTGCGGTGGGTTTACAAGGTTTTGGAAGAGATCAGTTAGATGCTGAAGCTGGTGCTCAAGGTTGTTCTCTTCTTCAATGGGTGGTGCCATGATGGAAGAAGGAGAACTTGGTTGTGAATCAGATGAAAAGTTTATGTGGTGAGGTTGCCGCACAAACATGGGTGTTGAGGCTTTGCCTCGGCCAGAATGAATTTCTAAAGGAGGTGTTAAGGATGGTCTTAAGGACCTCCTACCAAACATGCACCGAAGGATGTGATGAGATTAGAAGGTGATGGACCGAATCGAGACACCAAAACATTGTTGGGTGACTATAGAGGTTTGGGGTGGATGATACCCCAAAAATTCTTGGTAGACCAGAATGGGGACCTTGACCTCTTAAGTCTTCCTTTTTTACTTTAAGATCAAGGTGCTTAGGGTTCCACTTGAACTTTTAGGTCTTTTGAGTGAAAAAATTGACCTAATTTTAAGGTTGGTTGACCTAAAGGATCAACTTCACCTCTTGTTCCTTTGAGAGCTTTTAGGTCCTTTCTTTTAGGGTTCACATGGATTAAGCGCCTGATTTTCTTAGGGTTTCTCTTGTAAAGATCTTTTCAAACAAGGTTTAGGCACCTCTTTTTGAAAATTATTTTGCTTCTTTGTTTAAGAGAAGATGTGTCTCTAAAAAACCCTAGCTTTGCAATCCTTTGGTTGGCTCTAGTTGGTCCAATTTAGTTGCCTCAAAAATTAGTATCTAGGGCTCAATCAAGAAAGTTTTAGCCCTAGTTACTTTAGTTGGATGTGCAGTTCAAGATGTGTTGAAATGAAAATCAGGCAACTTCGATGAATTACTAAGTATGAAACAGGAAGCCCTAGGTTGATTTTTCTTTGGTTTTTTTTTTTCCCTTTCAGACTTTGAGGGGATTAAGAGAGAGGGCTACTAAAAGTTACCTATTCCTTGGTGTGGTTGTTGTGCAACTGCTCTTCTTTTCTCTGCTATCCCTGAGACAAGCACAACAAAGGAGAGTAATTAAGTCAGTATTGGATCAGAAGTTGTGATCAAAAGCTTCAGAAGTGCCCGTTGCTCCCCGGCAACGGCGCCAAAATGTTTATGCAGCTAGATCTTGTTTTAACAGATATCTCATTGCAATATAGATGAACTCTCCATGAAAACAAATAAAAATTTATAACTCGAAAATAAAAGTATCCAAGGTCGAACATAGGGAGCAATTTGAATATTCCAAAACTTGAGAACACAACTTTTAGTAAAAAGTAATGACTAGTTCAACAAAAATGACAGGATAATGTTATGGAAAGAATGCTCAAAAAGAATTGGACGTCTGATGTTGTATCAGATGTCTTAAAATTGGCCTTCAGTATCTTCTCTTCTTTTGTTTGCTTTGCTCTACTATAGCTATGGTTTCTTGTTCTCCCTTTCTTTATCTTCCTTAGCGACTCCTGCTTCTTCTTCCTTGTTTCGTCTTTTGCTTTCTCTCTTCTTGATTCTCTTCCTACAGCTAAGTTCTGGCTTTATCTCCTCTTTAGTTTCCTTCTTTTTCTTCCTCTTCTTCCTTTGCTTTCTTGCTTCTGCCCCTTGATCTCTCTCTTCTTCTTTCTCTTGGTATGCCGCACCTCTGCTACAGTGCGTCTTTCTTCTTCTTCTCCTTCGCTTGCAGCAGCTAAGTCCTGGTTCCTTCTCTTGCTACGCTTCTTCCTCCCTTAGCATCCTCTTCGTGAACAAGCACCACGCAACACAACCTATTCCCCTACCCTCCCCATGTGTCTCTCTCTCTCTGTGTATCTCTCTTCAGTATGCTCTCCCAGAGCCGGGTTATCGGGTCTGTCGCGCCCCCGGGTCCAGGCACACTAGCGTGGGTGTGGTGCGCGAGGAGTGCACAGAGGGGTTAATCGTATCCGGGTGCTAGGTCTGCGGGTTATATGTCACGGATGAGGTGTTATAGGTGAGGCAAGGGACCTCACCCCAGTGAATTCGAGGCAAACAACAGAGAGCACAAAATCCACTTAAATTGCTCAAAAAGGTTATGACTTATCGAGGTGGGACTAAAAGTCCCACTCGCCTTTACTAACACCTGCAGGAGAGCGACTTCACAATCGGCGCAGCTGCAGGTCTCGCGTCACTTGCTACCAGGCTAGACTCACTCTCGCCCTCAATCCACACAGTCTGGAAGCCTGGGACCTGACGCTTGTGGCCTGGAGCTGGAGAACAAGCGAGCTCGAGCTGTCGCTAATGGCAGATGGGAGCTCGACCCTGCACGACACAAAAGGAGCCTTGCATCTCTATCAGACCATAGGCAGACCTTCACCGTGTCACAACAAAGGCGAGGTGATAGGTGGCAGGCCATGGGGCGGCGTAGGCATGAGAGCCTAGGTTGCTCTGAGGCCAGATTTATGGGTTAGGTCGAGGGAAGCGTGGAGTGCGTGTGGCGACCTGTGGATGGGTGGAAGATGTTCAGTGGACTATGGCGGTGATTGTGAAGTTGGTGGCAAGACGTGTGGAGGTGTGGAGTGACGGATGCGTCTCATCGGAGAGCGGCCAGAGATAGGGAAGATGCGGGCAGACAGTGGCAGTCTTGGGGTGTTTTGTGAAATATAATGAGGGAGAGGAAAGAGTGGAAGATGAGGAGCTTAGCTGGAGTACTTGGAGCGAAGGGGAGGCAGAGGAGATGGACAGCGCATTTGTGCCATCATCGGAGAAGATGGCCTAGAGGGGGAGTAACGGCGAGGACCAGGAGGACAGGAAGGCATGCGCTGGTGCGGCGCGACACGGATGAATGAGGCGAAGTGAACCCTGCTGCTGGTGTGGCAGCAGAGCGATGAGTGGGAGGAGGAAAAATCGTCGGAGCTTGCGGGCTACTTGGTCGGAGAGAGGGGAGATGAAGTATGGCGGAGTCTGCGGCCAAATCATGCATGAGAGATTCGCAGAGGACCGGGGATCCTTCTATAGTTGCTGATCGAGCTCCTGGTGCGTGGAGGGCAAGCCTTCTACCATCGACTTCTTGCCAGAGAAGGAAGGTAGTTGGAGATCCAAATCTCTCGTGCGTTCGCACGAGAGATTGGATGCAAATCAAATATTGCAATTGAGCTCAGATGGAAGGGAATTCCTCAGAGAATCTCCCTTCCAAATCTGGGAGGAGATCTCTGAGGAATCAGGGAGTATTCCCCCTCCATTCCTCGTTGGAGAAGGATTCCTCCCAATTAATGGAGGAGGGACCTATTTGCAAGAGTGGTGAGGAAGTTAGGGGTGTTTGTGCAATTGTTTTCAAAAGATAGGGGCCAAAATGTAATTGGGTGTACTAATTTGTAAAGTAGGTCAAGATGACCACCCCTTAGGTCCAAATATTGGTACAAACCTAATTTGGACCTACGGAATCCAATGGTAAAGTTTTATTTTATGTTTGACCTCATTTGACTGAACATTTTGCATAAAAACCTAAATTAGGTCAATTGATGAGCTAGGACACCAATCTAGGCAAAAATAGATTCCAAAGGTCAATTTGAATGTTCTAAACCCTATAGGATATTTTTCCATGAATTTTATAAGGTTTACTTGATTTTTATCCTGGCCAGAACCTTATTGAATTAGGCGGGTCTATTTTAGGGTTATAGAATTCCATTTAATTCCAAGACTGCACATTAACCCATTTCTGACTGAACCAACCCACTTTTTATCTTATTCAGACCATTTGACCTATGTTTTGCCTTTAGGAAATCCCGTTTATGTACTACAATGGTAAAATTACAGTTTTAACCTCTGTCATATTTTCTTCTCAGAACACTTATTCCTTGAGTTAAGCACTTCTCTTAGTTATGTAGGAGCTCTTATTCGCTTTCTTAGGTCAAAATGAGCTACTTAGGGCTCATGAAGAGGCTCTCATCACTTAGACTTAAAACCCCCTCAAAACAGAGGGTGGGTTGATAAGTCACATACTTATCATCCCAATTTATTTACCAAATTAAAATGAATTTTAATTAGCGAGAACTCGAGACTAAGTCCACATTCGAGTGGACACCTGAGCTAATTAAGCCCAAAGACCTGAAGAGTCTAAGTGTTTAGGTCCTCTCGTATCATTTACTAAAGTTAATAACTTTCAAATGCCTAAGTTCTCTTTTCCTAATTTTCTTTCTTTTTTCATCTTTTTCAAATTTTCAAAAGTTTTATTTTATTTTATAAGAAACTAAAAGGAATTCTACGGAGTTAACAAAATGATTTCAGGAATTGATTATCCACCCCCCCATGCCTGAATAATGCAATGTCCTCATTGTAAAAACAAAGACATGAAAAGGGCAAAGTAAACAGAATATCACCTGAATTTTGTGACAACGCGGTCAGCTCCACAAAGAGAAGAGAGTACACACATACGCGAAGTTTAATGCCTTCGGCTAGGCATAATATACATATAAGGAAGAAATTGAAAATTCACAAGTGTGGGTCAGAATCAAATTAAAATGATTGATCGTCAAAACTGTCTGCTAAAGATGTCCATAGATGTGGACCAGATTAAGATGCAGACCCATGCCCTAGGGTCGAGTGGTTCTAAGGGTCTAGATGAAAATCAACCAGAATCGAAGGTTGTTAAGCTTGTATGGTGGGGCCTGCTGTTTTCTGGTGTGCAACCCAAGACTAAAATGGCGGACAATAGGTAGATCTGCTTCACTTGCTTCAGATGCCCACTTAACATTCAGCTCAGAAAAATAATCAATTATTTTCGACTTGAGTCGCATGTGAAAGATATCATAAGGGTCCATATAGAGGATAGGTGGTTTCAGGTCAATAGGTACCCTTACATCCAAAATTTTAGTTCCCTCAAAATTAGCCTCCCAGATTTTTATTGCCAAATTCCTGTCCTCTAAAATCAATTGCTCAAGCTCCAGGACCTCCAAATCATTCTGTACCCCATCTAAAGTGCCCAAGTTCAATAATTGCGGTTGAATCAAGATTGACTTAAGTGTAATAATATCAGAAGTCAGCTCTTCGAGGTGCAGATGAGGATTGGGGTCACTGATTGAATCATCAAGATTCGAATCCTCCAAGTTAACCCCAATCGAATCCAAATCTTGAATGAATGAGTTATCAAATGGTTCATCAGATTCCTCATGCCTTTTTGTCTCAGTAAAATCATTTTCCTTATGCTCAAATGAGACTTCACCTAAAGATTCTTCACCCACAGAGTCAAAGAATTGATGATCCTCATTTATATATGTCTCAAAATTATAAATCATTTCATGATCCAAGGAGACATAATTTTCTTCGTTTCCTGACTTGGGGATCTTAGGTGAATCAATCGGTTCATCCACAGATGATTACTCTAGACCAATCTGGTCATGTCCAGTCTCAGAATATGTATTCCCCCCGTCAAGCGCCTGAGCGGGTTCAGACATTGGCTCTCTTGAAGGGGGTTCATCTTAAGAATCATCCCAAGATTTGACTATGGCAACCACAAATTTCATCCTCAACCTCGATAATTTCTGAAAAAGAAGCTCACTTAGGTCCTTATCCCTAACACTTTCGAGCAAATTCAATAGGGAACTATTAATTTCATCAAACATTTTGATCATAGGCTCTAGTGCTTCAGTGCATGGTGTTGGTAGAGCTTCTAAGGATTGTATAGTGTTCCACAAATTAGCCAAGACCCTATACTTGATCTAGTTCACCTGAATCAACTAGTTTGGTTCAGGTTTGGGTGGTTTTGGGTTAAATCTAGGGGAGTTAAGATGTCAAGGTTCTCGGGTTCCTCCCTGATAGTTGGTCATCTTGGTTTGTTCAAAGAATGGTGATGACCTATTTTCAATGGAATACTGGGGAGGGTAGGTGTTATAATCAGCATATCCTTACTAATTGTAGATCGGGTTGGTTTTGTCATCAAAGGATAAAGATCCATAATCATTGTAGGTTTAGGAGGATAGTAATCATAGTCTTGTTGTCCAGGGTTAGGCCCTAGACAATGAGGTCCAAATTCGTTTCCCCAATCAAAGTTATACTGGCTAGTGGATGGGTAATTAAAAGTAAAGTCAGGGTAGTAATCATCTTGGAGATATGTGGTGGTAGGAGGGTAGGATGTGGAAAGGTACATAGTGGACTAGGAGGGAAATTAGAAGAGAGAAAGGAGCCCTGCAGTACAAGCAATCAACCCTGTCTTTAAGTGGGTTAGTGATTGCGCAGCAATCATAGGTCATAATTAACTAAATTAGGCTAGGACTTAGCATAAGTTAGGGTAATTCATGCATGCATAAGTATTATTTCCATCTTTACTACTTTCTTTTAGCTATGCATAAAATAATGCTATAATGTGCTGATTAGGTGCATTATGTCAATTACAGGTAATAAGCAGACCAGAAGGTAGATCAAAAGTTGGATCTGAAGAATAAAGAATAGTTGGAGCTACAGCGGAGCTGGAGTAGAAGACCTAGAATAAGATGCAATAGACAATAATGTAAGGGGTTGAGGTATGCAATTCTATTTAAGTAGGAATAAAGCAGAAAATTATGAAGAACTTAGGACCATCCTAGCTCTAGGATGGCCTAGAAGCTTCCCCAAGACATATCCACCCTTAGATTATGTCACCACACCTTAGGAAATCTTAAAACCCTAATTTTAGCCTCTATCTACATGTCTAGATAAGTTATAAGACATCCAGAAGCCTTAGCCAACTCCCGCACACCTCAAACCCACTTTTGTAGTGTTATTGGACGTCCAGACACTTGGTCAGATGTCCAATATTTGTAGAATACCCAAGATAGAATCTGGAAACTCTCCTGACTTTGATTGGACGTCCATAAAATAAGTCTGCACTTCTGATTTTTCACTATAAGATGTCTGACACTATTATTGGATGTCCAGAACTGCCCTCCAGACCTTGTTTTGAGATTTAAGCCTTGATCTTGGATTTCTACATCCCTAAACCCAATCCCTAGTCCATCACCTCTAGACCTCCCTAAGGACCTATTTAGTTCCTCATTAAACATAATTGACTTGGATCTTAGTCAATTCCATCAGCCTATTCAATTGGACTCATTGAGTCGAATTGAGCCCTGATCTCAGCACATACTATCCAATTTGACTCAGTGAGAGCCTAATTGACCTAGACCTGACTTAATTGAGTTATTTTACTCTCAATTAAGTTTTCACACACCCAATTAAACCTGTATTAAGTTTAATTTCATTTTACCTTAGTGAATTAGGGTTTACAACCCTAATTTAAGACCTACCTTGACCTAAACCCACTAGAACCTAACCTAATCAAGCTAGCCACGTAAGTTTTGACCCACACACACCCACACACACCATCCTTATGAAAAAACCAAGCCAAGAGTTCTCTAGAACTCTCTACCATGTGTTACTGCCTTGGTTGCTAAAATTAGCAACCAAGAGCAATTCAATTTTTAGATCAACATTTGGTGGATATAAAAACCACCATCCATCCTCTCTCTCTCACTCTCCCACGAGCTCCCACCATAGGCCTCTCTAGAGAATTCCATAATTCTCTAGAGAGCTTCCCTTAGGTTTGTAAAAAGACCTAAGGGGTGGCCATTTGCACCCATCCACTCTTGGTTCCATTTAGCTTAGTTTTATTCCACATCCACTCCACCTCCATGTCCACGAGAAGCTTCACCATGGCCACCACCACCTCCACGCCAAGATGCTGGATCACCTCTCCAACCTCTCTCCAAGGGTCGACCTAAGCACCATTGGCCACCCCTCCTTCTCCTCTCAACCAACTCAACGGCCATCAAAGCCACCTCCGAAAGCCCTTATTTCTGCTAGATTAGATTATAGTTCTTCCAAGATTTACATGCTTTATTTACTAGTTAATAGTGTTGTTCCTTACTTCTCCCCCAATGATGCATGCAAAATCCCCCAATAGATTCATGTATGCAGTCGTTTTCTGGTAGCAAGTAGTTTTATTTCCCTGTATAAGCATTCATCTACCTGTGCTCTACAACTCTAATATCATCATCAACTTATATATATATAAATATATATGTTTAAAATCACCATGTGCCTAGTTATCATCTTTTGGTGTGATTGAAGTTGCATGTTTTAGTTACTATCTTTTGGCAACTGGCATGCCGTACATCAATACGTAAATCACCATAAACCGGCATGAGATTTTAAGCAAGTAGAGTGAAAGAGATTGATTTCAAATCTCATTTCCATAAATGCCTCCTAGACATGAACGACCGGGACTCCAAGTTTCGTTATCTTTATAAATATTTTCGTTGATCGTATTACGCACTACACTACGATGTGTTTTGTTATCAAATACGCATTATATGATTCATAACAAAATGGCATCATTGCCGAGGAGGCAACGTCATTTTTTATTTCGATCTTTTGAGCTATCACTGACAAATCTTCCTCTGCTTCTCTTTTGATGTATAGGAAAATAGGAAAAATAGGAATCTACGCACACAACAAGCATAGATTAAAAAACCAGGTCCACATCTCATCTTAGATTAGGCTTTCCCTTTCTAAACCCTTGGTTAGATTTGTTTGAAAAAAGAAAAAGAAAGAAAAGCGTATTTATTTTCGTGAAAAAAAAATCAAAGAAAAAAAATATAGGTAGTTAGATTAGGTTTCTTTTTTAATCCTAAGTTAGTTTTGAAAAAGCAAAATATATATATATTTGAAAATCCTTTGAGAAAAAAAATCCTTTTTGAAAAAAGAAAAATTTGTGGAAAGTTTGAATTTTAAACTCAAACACCTTTTAAAAGCTTTCTCACCACCCACTGATTTTTTGCCATACTTAAAATTATGATTTAAAAATTCAAATGCCAAAAACATAATGAACAAAAAATTTCGAAATTTGGCTAGACCATCATTTTTAAATCACCTTTTAAAAGACACCATTCATTTGAAAAAATTTTACGCATAAAATTTTTAAAAATTTGCAAAGCGCAAGGTCAAACTAAATTAGATTTTAGATTTTTCAAAATTCAAAAAGCAATTCCGAGCAATCTGCGAATCTGTTTTGACTAAAAATGGTAGCGTTTGAAAGCTGATCTCATTGGCTTTAATTTCCATATTTTTCCCAAAATTTTGAAAATCATTTGATATTGTATCAATTTGAAAATTTGATCAGGGGTCAAAATTCTACATCTGACACCTTGACATTTATAAATCTCTATAAATTTGGTTGAAATAGTAAAAATTATAAAGTAGCATTCTATGGAAGTATAATTGAAAGAGAAATCTACTTGGCAGGTTTCAATTTATTCTGATTGTAATTTTTATCAGAAAATTGGTCTTAGTTCCGTTGTCAGTCGAAGAAGAAAAAAAAACCAAAAAACTCTATAATTGCATGAACCTAGGTTACACCTTTAGGGTTACAATCTAGAAACCACATTTAGGCTAACCTGGACTTAGTCAAGTCTAGTGTTTAGCCGGTGAGCTTGGTCACCTTTTAGGCCACTCACCACAAACCCCAAAGAAAGAAAAATGGGCTAAACTTAATTTTAAAACACGTAAGCAACCCAAATTCGTTGTCATACTACTAGGTGTTTTGAATCTCTCTTGCCAAACCTGGCGACTAAGTTTGCGAGGTAATGTCAAACAATCGTGGCTAAGGTGTAACGGAACCGAAGGCGTGAGCTGAAGGAAGAACCTTCCCCTTAGTCCCCTCATAACTAGACTGGCTGGGTTAGCTTGAGAGGCGGGAATCACTTTCGGTTAGTTGCACGATGAATTTTTCTTCAGGAATTTGAACTTAAAACAAAAAATCTAGTCATCCAATCATAAGGACCATCTGATTGATAGGGCCTTAGCCTTGTCTGGCTTGGCTGCACCAACCCAGGGGTTGGTTGGTGCATGCGAGGAAGGAGGTCACTCAGACATCGATTGGTTGGACCTTGGGAGCCGCTCCCAAGGATGCATGTCACTTCGCCCAGGCCATCTTCTCCCCCACCCTATTCTTCTATCTGCTTAACCGCAATGGCTAACCCTAGATCTGGACCTCATCGGGATCCAGAAGAGTTGGACCTACGAGCTTATCTGAGAGCCCAGATCACTGTATCAGCTCAACCTTGGGATCATAACCAAAGGTGTCAAAGATGACTTTTCGCTTCGCCTGATCCTTCTCCTCGGGTTACCGAAATGGTTAGCCCATATCCTAACCATGGATATTATGACACATACCAACCGGTCCCTCAAATGGCCGCATCTTATAATCCAGGATATGGATTTCACACTCCTGCTTCTCACCCATGGAATATGCGTAGATCTGATTCACCCCCTGGAACCCCTGAAGAACTACCATTGCATATGCAACCGCATTATAGAATACAGAGAGCTATAGCTAGTGCTAAGGATAAAGATGCATTCTATCTACATGAAATCCAAGATATCACTGAGCCAAAACAAAGACAAAGCTGGATTCCATATCAACAAGCTGTGATGGAGCTCCTTCATTGAACAGTATGGATAACAAGGCTAATTGGATAAAATCGGGAAACTCAAGAACTACTGCTTTTGAGATATCAAGTGGAAAATAGCCTTGAAGACATTGAAGAATCTGAAATGACTACGCCGGAAGGACACATGGAAGATTCTCAAGAGTAGATGTCGAAAGATAATTCAGGAGAAGAAGAATCTAGCTTGGATATGAAACGGGAGCATGAAATTTTCCGAATGGGTTCATTTGAGAACTCCATCTAGGAAACTGAGGAGGAAAGGACTAATATCTCCAGGACTGAGACACAATTAGATTATCCTGAATCCTAGGAGATACCACTTGGGTTAGATAATCCAACCGTGATAAGGGAAGTAGATCCATTTGAGGATATGGATCTTGAGGCAAACATTACATGTGACACTACTGATCAATCTAGGCCACTTCCCATTATAGGTGAACTGTGCTAGAGCCAACACCTGCTGATCTACACTCTTCTTCTTTCACCTACATACCTAATTCGGATATTAGAGATTATGAGATGACACTTTCTATCCCTAATCCAGACATCCGAATACCAAAAGTAGTTATGGATGACTTGAATGAAGAAATAAATATGCTAACTGAGGCAGGAATTACTGAGGAGCCCAATGCATACGAGGGTGAAGCTTTAAGCAGAATGAGCTGGGGACGCACCTACCATCCTAGTCAATCTAATGGATGGCTCGACACTGAGCTTGAGGAGACAGCCTTCAATGAATCAGAGATGAGTACTGATGAGGACGAAGTAATTTCTGACGAGGATTTCAGTGACCTCCCCACAGATCTTCTACTTTCACGGATATCCCCATATGATACAGAGCCTGGAGAGGGCATGATCTTTGATGTCAATTATCGTTATGAGGATCCCTATGACTCAAATTCTGGTTCTGAGATACATTTTGATCTACTCCCTCAGCAACTTCCTACTGAATTGTGGGACATGATAAATCAGCTGAATGAACATCATGATCCCCCCTCTGATTATCCTCTATTTTCCACCACCACTCCACACTTTCCTAAAGCTAGAGATTATGGAGTAGTGGTGCACAATCAGTTGGTTCACATCTCCGGACTACTGATTCTAGGAGCATACGAGCACATCTTTCTCTTAATCTTGACCAACTCCTATGCTAGAACTGATACATCTGATTAAGTTTCCACCCTACTGGAGGTGTGAAACTTAGCATCTCCCCCACATTCTACCATCACCTATACATACCATTTTTATACATAGCATATTTCCTTTTCTCATATTGCATACTGTTAGGTTGGCCGGTGCTGAATGTTAAACTTTAGGAGCAATTCCAGGTGATTTCTACCAATTTACTCCCTATTGTATTTATTTTCTTTTATATTCTTGCATGAGCACATGCAACAACTTAGGCATAGGGGGGCTAGATATGACAAAACTGAAAATTTTTATGCCAAGATTTTGGAAAACTACAGAGCTACATGTCTAACGTACTTTAGGACCCTAAATAAAAGAACAACCAACTCCACCTCTAATGCTCGCATTGGAGCTAAAAATCTTCCACAACAGCCACTTCCGACTCACCTGCTCATCTTTTATTCTAAATTTAAGGTCAACCTGAATGTAACTTAAAAGGGAAAATTTCATGAAGTACGAATATAAGAGGTTACTTGTTTATAGCATATATACATGGTGCATCCATGAATAAGATTATCATATTAAAAGAATGCATTAGGGATTTTATCCTCTAGTTGATTCTTGTAATCTGGAATCTAGTACAATTTTTCGCACACATGTAGAATTTGCAATGGATTCACGGTGAAGGCTAATAAATGACTTTAGTCTGTCAAGAAGAAGTAGTGCCTCTTCTCCTGAACCCTTGGACAATGTTTTGGGAGTGAGGCAGATTTTCCTCCAAAAATCCACCAAATAGTGTGAGATGAGAATAGAGTGTACTGATGCTCTAAGATTAGTGCAGGGAATCTGAAATCCTAGATAATTAGGTGATGATGCCTAAAGATAAGGCATAGTTTTACTCTCAATTCCTGCATATACATTTTGCGTGAATTTTGATAGCCCCCAAATAAGGCAAATATGCAAAGAGCAAGTTTTCATAAAACTAGGCTAAGGTGGATGGCTATGATCATTCTTTACGGAACCCTAGGCTGAAGTAGGGTATTGATGTCAAGGTTAGAAATACATCGTCCTATTCGTCTCTCCCGATGCCGTGAGTAGGCACTTCCACCAAATATGCCACCCAATGTCTCTTGAGTACCACCAATCCCTAATGATGCCTCTTCAATAAAATTCATGAATGTGTTGCTAGATTTTGTTGAGTTAGAAAAATTATATATGAAAAAAAAGAATGAAAAAATGAGAAAATGAGAAAAAGAAAAAAATTGAAAAATGAGAAAATGAGAAAAAGGAGAAAAGAGAAAAAAGAGAAGAAAAGAGCAGAAAAAGACTTTGTGAATATTTAGTGTTTATTTCATTTGCATTGAGGTAATACCACCAAATAAATTTGAGATCCACCAAATATGGCCTCAACCAACCTTTCTTGTGTTTCTAACTGCTCGAGTACCAATTGAGGAATTCTGACTTAGTGTTAGAGTTATTAGAACTCAATTAAAGTGTTAATGCCAAGTATGACCACCAAATACCGATCATACTTGAGAATCTAGTGGGATTGTGAGCTCTAAGAAAAAAAAATAGAGAGAGAAGAGAGAATGAATGCAAAGGACCCAGAAAAGAGCATAGTTTTTCTCATCTTTATAGATTCTATAGTACTAATCTCTATGTAGCACTAGTCAAGGGTGAGCCACCAAATTTATAATCTTTTCCCTCTAAGATTCCCTACCTAAGCTTAAAGTCGTGGTGGAATTCGTAGAATATCTTGAATACCCCGAAGGAAGAAGTTCGCCTATCTCGCTAGAATTTTCACAAGGGGTTAAGTATAGGCTTTAGAGGTGAATTAGTTTTTTCACTCGAATCCGTTGCAAAAGCTGCATAGCTGCACTTCACATCTGTCTGGATTTCTAGAACGTAGAATGAAGACAAAAAAGAGAAAAATCTCTAGGCATACACTTGATAAAATAATCAATCCCTTAGAGACTCTTCTGTGGATAATTTAGTGTTGCATTTGCTAGCGACTAGCAAGATTTAGGCATGGGGGAAAGATTGAGCAGCAATCATAGGTCTTAATTGACCTAATTTATGTTAGGACTTAGCATAAGTTAAGGTAATTCAAGCATGCATAAGCATTATTTGCATCTTTACTGCTTTCTTTTAGCTATGCATAAAATAATGCTATAATGAGTTGATTTGGTGCATTTTGTCAATTACAGGAAGCAATCTAACTAGAAAGTAGTTCTAAAGCTGGAATTGAGGAATAAAGAACAATTGGAGTTATAGTAGATCTAGAGTAGAAGACCTAGAATAAGATGTAGTAGACAATAATGTAAGGGGTTAAGGTATGCTATTCTATTTAAGTAGGAATAAAGCAGTAAATTATGAAGAACTTAGGACCATCCAAGCCCTAGGATAGCCTAGAAGCTTCCCCAAGCCTTAGCCACCCTTAGATTAGGTCACCACACCCTACGAAACCTTAAAATCCTAATTCTAGCCTCTATTTGGACGTCCTGATAAGTTATAGGATGTCTAGAACCCTTAGCCAACTCCCACACACCTTAAACCCACTTCTGTAGTGCTATTGGACATCCAGACACTTTGTCAGATGTTCAATTTCTGCAGAATACCCAAGACAGAACCTAGAAGCCCTCCTGACTCTGATTGGACGTCTAGACAACAAGTCCGGACTTCTGATTTTTCACTATAAGATGTCTAAAACTATTATTGGATGTCCAGAACTGCCCTTTAGACGTTGTTTTGAGATTCAAGCCTTGATCTTGGATTTCTAGGTCCCTAAACCCAATTCCAACCCCATAGGAACCTAAATTAAGGTGCCCTAACCCTAGTACATCACTTGTAGACCTCACTAAGGACCTAATTAGGTCCTCAATAAACCTAATTGACTTGGTTCTTAGTCAATTCCATCAGCCTATTCAATTGGACTCATTGAATCCAATTAAGCCCTGATCTCAGCACACACTATCCACTTGGACTCAGTGAGAGTCCAATTAACCTAGACCTGACTTAATTGAGTTATTTTACTATCAATTAAGTTTTCACACACCCAATTAAACTTGTATTAAGTTTAATTGCACTCTACATTAGTGAATTAGGGTTTACAACCCTAATTTGAGACCTACCTTGACCTAAACCCACCAGAACCTAACCTAATCAACCTAGCCTCCTGAGTTTCATCCCACACACACCCACACACACCATCCACCTGAAAATACCAAGTCTAGAGTTCTCTAGAACTCTCCACAATGTGTTGTTTCCTTGGTTGTTAAAATTAGCAACCAAGAGCCATTCAATTTTTAGATCCACATTTGCTGGATCTAGAAACCACCATCCATCCTCTCTCTCTCACTCACCCACAAGCTCCCACCTTAGGGCTCTCTAGAGAATTCCATAATTCTCTAGAGACCTTCCCTTAGGTCTATAAAAATACCTAAGGGGTGGCCATTTGCACCCATCCACTCTTGGTTCCATTTAGCTTAGTTTCATTCCACATCCACTCCACCTCCATGTCCACGAGTAGCTTCACCATAGCCACTACCGCCTCCATGCCAAGATGCTGGATCACCTCTCCAACCTCTCTCCAGGGGCTTGCCTAAGCACCATTGGCCGTCCCTCCTCCTCTCAACCAACTCAAAGGCCATCGGAGCCACCTTCGAATGCTATTATTTCTGCTAGATTAGATTATAGTTCTTCATAGATTTACATGCTTTATTTACTGCTTAAAAGTGTAGTTCCTTACTTCTCCCCCAATGATTCATGTATGCAATCATTTTCTGGTAGCGAAGAGTTTTATTTCCCTGTTTGAGCATTCCTCTACCTATGCTCTACAACTCTGATATCATCATCTTTTATATATATAAATATATATGTTGAAAATCACCATGTGCCTTGTTATCATCTTTTGGTTTGATTTAAGTTGCATGTTTTAATTACTATCTTTTGGCAACTAGCATGTCGTACATCAATACGTAAATCACCATAAACCGGCATGAGATTTTAAGCATATAGAGAGAAAGACATCGATTTCAAATCTGCATTTCCATAAATGCCTCCCAAAGATGAATGACTGGGACTCCAAGTTTCGTTATCTTTATAAATAGTTTTGTTGATCGTATTACACACTATACTACAACGCTTTTTCTTATCAAATATGCGTTATACGATTCCCAATAGTTAGCCTAAAGACCTACAGACTCCCAAGACCCATCTTGAGATTATAAATGATTTGGTCTACTTTTATCTAGTCAGTCCAAACATTTAGAAGGAGGGACTGGGGAGAAGGTTCTTCATTTGGCTTGTGCCTCTAGTTCCCAGTGTACGCCCCAGCCGCAGTCGTTTGACACTACTTCCCTATCTAGACATCAGATGAACCAACAGGAGTGGATTAATCGAAACAAATCTTAGTCTGAGCCCCGAAGAGCGAATCAATCCTTAAGGCCAACGTCTACTCAATTTTAATTAGGCTTGGGGTGATTGTGCTCTTGCAATGTGATGGGCCATTTAAATGGGTTGTGCCCTTAAAGATCAGTTAAAATGTGTGTGCATGCACAACCAGGGTTTGCAAACAAGGTTACTTGATGATGTGTCTTTTAGGGTTTAACCTTGTTTAGTAGCTTTTAAGGTTTAATTCTTAGGTTGGTTCAATCAAGGTTTAGTAGAACACTCCAGGTTTTGAAAACATGAGTGATAATATGTTCCTTTAAAAATCAAAAATAATGTGGAGTGCCTAGTTCAGCCCTAAGAATTAACCCTAGGTGGCAAGATATGGATGAATCACTTTGAATTTGAGTGGTACAGCCCAAACAAATCAATCAATTGGCCTCTTCGTGCCACATATTAAGGCACACAATGTCTTAGCCTAATCAGATTTCTACTCACTTATGTGTTGAATTCATGTACCGGGTCCATAGGTCGGAATCTCGGTTGAGTAGATGAAAATCAAGTCCGATTATGTGCCTCAAATGTGGGTGTATGAAGTGTGCATATTGATTCATCCCACAGAAAGTACCTTTTTTTTCTTTTTTCCTTAAATGTGGGGGTGAGGTGGATGAAGGTGGCAAACAAGACAAACAATTCTATCCTAGAGTTTATGCAAACACCTAAGTAGATTAAGTCTTGGTTATGGGAGCGGTGAAATGAACTAGTGGAGCGGGAATGTGGGGAACACTTACAAAACACTCTACCTACACTTTACTCCGGTCCATCACACTTGGATCTCCATGCTAGGGTACCTCCAAGATAGTAGATCAAAGACAAGTGGGGTTAGTGCTACGTAAATGCAAAGAAGCATAGAAAATAATAAAGTAAATTTCATTGCCCCCTGGCAATGGCGCCAAAATGATCGCACGTTCTTCGCGTGTTTGAAATCAGGGTTACGAGTAACCCGTTGTCGTAGTTGCAAAACTTTGTGATCAAATAAAATTTATACCAAAACTCCAAGGAAGTCCCGTGTCGAACACAGGGAGGCAACGTTTACTTTAATTGAAAATTGCACTCATTTTATTTGTTTTTGGCATTTTAAGGTTTTGTTATTTTTTTGTGCGTTTGAAAGAAGACACGCAGAATAAATCACATGAGAAATGGAACAAATATGATATATATCATGAATGTCTATTATAATATTCTGTGAAAGTATAAAAAGAGATAGAGGTGAGAAGAAATCTCTCAAAGTGGCTGTTTGGTGAGACTACGGCACTTGGCGGAAGCTCAAATGAAGGAGGTGAGAAGTGGGATGACGGAGGTGAGATGCAAGTGCACGTTGGGTAGAGGAAAGCTTCAACGTAGCTCCGGAATGGAGGTGATGAGGCGGAGATGATCTACTACCGAAATGGAGGTGGGAGGATGGCTCTAAGGTGACTTATGAATAGGGATGGGAAGATGGAGGAACATTTGGTGAGGTAGAGGTTTGCTACACTAATAGGAGCCTTACAATCTTGAGAGTAAGCTCTAACAGAGCATTGGTAGGCTCGCTAGAGCTTGGGAGTAGGTGGGAGTAGAGTTGGTAGAGATTGTTTGGTGAGGGGGGTGTATAGGACTTTATATAGTGGATAAGAAGAGAATCCTACGCATAGACATTCAATGACAACTATAAGCGTCACTAAAGGCCGATCAAGCTGTCGCTGAAGATCCATGCCTCTTCATTGCTTTGGCTAGCGCATGCACTGTGCAAGCCATTTTGTGATAGATGCAAGTGTCACTAAAGGCTGCTAGAGCTGTCGCTGAAGATCTGCGCGTATCCCCACTACTCATGCTCCTCTAGCGCGTGCATCATGCTCTTTATCAAGCGCGCATGCACTCGCGTGCTGGTGCTGTGCTGTGCGTGCGGGCACTGCTACTGCTACATGCATGCGCATGTGCTGGCTACGTTGGCACCGGCTGAATTGAGGAATTGGGGGAGCTGTGGGGATTCGAACTCGTGACCCTCCTTTAGGAGTTCTTCTCTCCAACCAACATGCCAAGACGTCTAGATTGTCGCGCGAATGTCTTAACGGACGCGATGGGGATGAAACCTCAGCCGTTGGATCTTGATTCAACGACTGTGGTGCGAGATCAGAGATGATGAGGAGGCAGTGCTGGGACTTCTAGCCGACGTTGGGCAGCTTGGATGACGCCATCTAGGTTGTCCATTCTTCTTTCTGTTGCAAAGGGTGCCATGGTGGTTGGATCGAGTTGATTTCCACGTTTTTGAACTACGATCGTTGCTTCGGATCCATCCATATGGTCGGATTTTTTATCCGAAGCCCGCAAGGATGTCTCATTGCCCTTTTGGCCATTAATCTTCCTCAAACTTCATATGATGCTACGAGACTCTGATCTAGATGATTTCGAAGGTGTTAGCCTTTGATCGTCGTCCTGATTAGATCCGTACGATCCGATCGTCCATCCGAGGCCCTAAAATAAATCCTCTTCTCTCCTAACCATTAAAAGGACCTAATTAACCTAAAATATATACAACTACTCTAAATGCAGAATGATGCATGCCATGCAATATTTATAACATGAAATGCAAATCTAAGCCTAGGAACATACATGAATAAGCATATAATCTTCAATGATTGTCTCTACATTAGTCGCCTTGGAGCCATCCTCTCACCTCCATTCTGGTAGCAGATCATCTTAGTCTCCTTACCTCCATTCCACAGCCATACTGAACTTTCCTCTACCTGACGTCCTCCTGCACCTCACCTTCATCGTCCCGCTCCTTACCTCCTTTGTCTAAGCTTCAGCCAGGAGTAGTCATCTCACCGAACAGCCAATTCTAGAGATTCTTTCTCACCACCCTCTCTTTTTATGCTTTCGTAGATTATTGTAATAGACAGTTGTGCAATATATATCATATTTGTTTCTATCTCTATTGTGATCCATATTATTTTCTTGCTTTATAAAAGCAAAAGCTTCAAAATACCAAAAACAAACAAAATGAAGTGCGATTTTCGCCTCCCTGTGTTCGACACGGGACTCGCTCGGAGTTTTGGTAAAATTTTATTTGATAAACGAGTTTTGCGACTACAACGATGGGTTACTCTTAACCCCAATTTCAAACACAAAACACGTTCGACGAAGAACGCACACACACACCCACACACATTCACTAACACATACACACACACCAGCACACACTTGGCGGCACCTAGGTTGCCAAAAATAGCAAACCAACCTAGTCATTCTTAGATCCACAATTGGTGGATCTAAGAAGACCCACTCTTTACTAGGTAGGACGTCCACCAAAGGGTCTCTCTAGATTCTTCTATAGTTCTCTAGAGAAAACATTTGAAAGCCACCCCTTTGTCTATTTAAAGACCCCTTGGATGGCCATCCATCCAATCTTGGATGCCATCTCCATATTCACAACTCCCTCCACGAGCTCCACCATCACCTCCACTCCATTGGAAATCCAAGGTCCAAGAAGCTCCTCCACCACCTTCTCAAGAGGTTGGCCAACCACCTTGGCGATCCCTCTCTTCCCTCCTACCACACCAGCAACACGGCCATTTGAGACCACCTCCAATGCCCTAATTTCTAGCAGCTAGATTAATGTTCTTCGTATTTTAATTTCTGCATTAATATCTTGCAAGTGGTAGTAGTAGTACCCTCTAGAAGAATTCATGCATAATCAACCCTCTATCCATGCATGCATATCTTTTCTATTAGGTAGAAATGGTATTTTCAAGTTCCATGCACAAGCTTTCCTGTAGTAATGAAAACATATTTGCACAAATAAAAATCATCAGTTGCTTGCTTTATATATATATATTACAATAAACATGTCGGTTCCAAAGGATATTGATGATTTAGTGATAGATTCATTTTCTACTGGTTGCCATCTCGTAATAGAAGTCATGCAGACCAAAACACGCACATTCACATTTGTGACTTATCTTACTCAAGGACATGTTTTACGTGTCAACAACGCGACCGGCACATCTTTTACTCACACACTAAAAATTGGAATCCAATTTTAAGCAAGTAAAGAAAGAAAAAATTCAAAATCAATTCAGCTATCCTACGCCTCCCTAAGATTGATCGAGACTCACCATCTCCTTATTAATTTTTGTTTGAGTCGTGATTTACACTATACTACGACGTGTTTTCTTAACAAATTTGCATTTTGTGAATTCAATAGGCTGTAAACACTACTTGCTATATTCAAAATAGATCCTTGATTAGACCTATTCTAAACCGAACACCTTTTGAACTGTATCATGGACTAATGCCTAGAATTTCCTATTTCAAGACATTTGGTTGTAGATGTTTTATACTTAACACCAAGGATAATCTTGATTAATTTGATGTCAAGAGCTCAGAAGGAATCTTCTTAGGTTACTCAACTAGAAGTAAAGCCTATAGAGTACTTAACAGGATGAATTCTGTTGTTGAAGAAACTATGCATTATCATTTGATGAGACACTAGTTCAACCTCCATCTTCTATAAATGATGATGATGACCAAATAGATCCTTCAAACATACTAGAGAGAACATTTCAGATGAATTACTAAAAGACATATCCTGAAGGATCATCCAAAAGAATTGGTGATAGGAGAACTATACAAAGGAGTTCAGACCAGATCATCTATCAACACCTTAGCTTTCTAATGAGAGGGTTTTCGCGATGGAAAATTAGAGCTTTTGGGAACCCATCGTTGTAGTCGCAAAAATCGCTACCAAATAAAATTATACCGAAACTCAAGAAGAGCCCCTAATCGAACATAGGGAGGCGATGTTTGTTTCTTTTAAATCCCCATTTCGCTATGTTTCTTTTTGGTATTTTTAGGGTTTTTTTATTTTTGTCTTTTTATGAGTGAGAGTAGAATATCAGAATAAGGTGCATGCTAAGCTAGTCTAGAACTAAATGTAGAGAAGTGAAACAGATATATTGAGAATGAAGTTTATTATAATTACACTAAGTAGAAATATAGTAAGAAAGATAAAGGAAATGGAGGTGAGAGGAAATCTCCAAAAGTGGATCTTTGGTGGACAATGGTGCTTGGCGGTGGCTTGGATGGAGGAGGGGAGATGCTGGATGTCGAGGATGACTTGCAGGAGGAATTCAGGTAAAGGAAAGCTTCGCCAAGCTAGTGGGAATGGTGATTAGGAGGTGGAGCTGATCATCTAC
Organism: Thalassia testudinum; assembly: GCA_037157565.1. NCBI lineage: Eukaryota > Viridiplantae > Streptophyta > Magnoliopsida > Alismatales > Hydrocharitaceae > Thalassia > Thalassia testudinum. The sequence continues at coordinate 48,529,039 of JAZHRO010000055.1, forward strand.
CTAAAGGAATGTGAGGAGGTAGCTCTGACATTCCCTATGAAGGGGATGTGATGTAGGAGGAATATTTGGTCGAGGGATAGGACTCTACATAAATAGGGTGCCCTTTGAGCTTGGGAATCAAGCTTTTGGGAGCTTGGTAGGCTTCTTGAGCTCTTGCATAGGTGGGAATAGCATAAGTAGAGATTGAGGCCAATGGGGAGGTGAAGGTGGGTTTAAATAGTTGTAGGGAAGGGATCCTCCACATCCTTGTATCCACTGCCACACACAAGACATGAGTCGTGCATGCACATCACGTACTTAGCATTGGTGTATCCGCACAATGTAGCTGGAAGGTGTTGGAGTGTCTATAGTCACTGGATGTCCATCAGAGGGGGGAGAGCAAGAGTAGATTCCGAGCTCTCAAATCACACGCATCGTGCCTATGCTGTCAAGGGCAAATGCCAGTCGTCCAATCCCGATCGCCTGGTTGAGGAGAGTGTGCAGATCGTGCCTTTGCATCATTTTGAATGGGTGCGCATCATGCCTCTCTGTGATCAAATGGCGGAGAGCATTCACAATCATCTTAAGTGCCCCAAATCACACACATGTGATTCGACGTGCCATCTCACGTTATCGCACGAGTGTAGATCTCTCAACACTCAGAGTGCCACATCGCCACTTCCTTCGTCGCTTGATCACTAATGGGAACACCATCATCAGCCCTAACTAGCTCATTTTGACCTAGAAAAGAGAACAAAAGCTCCTACATAACCAACTGGAGGACTTAGCTCATTGAATAACCATTCTGAGAGAAAAATAAGAAACAATGGGTAAAACTGCAATTTTACCATTGCAGTACAACAACGGGTTTTCTCATGGGCTAAACATAGGTCAAATGGTCTTAACAAGATAAAAAGTTGGTTGGTTCTAACAGAAAAGGGTTCATGTGAATTCTGGGAAGTAAGTACTTCTTGTAACCCTAAAATAGACCCACTTAATTTAATAAGGTTCTAGGCAAGATAAAATTCACCCAAACCCTCTAAACATCATGGAAAAATATCCTCAAGGGCTTAGAACCTTCAATTTGGCCTTTAGAACCTATTTTGACCAAAATTGGGGTCTCAGTCAAATATTTGCCCTAAATTGGGTTTTGCGTAGATTGCCCAATCAAACGGGGTCGAATCTAAAATTCAACTTCAACATTGGATTCCTTAGGTCTAAATTAGGTTTGTACGAAAATTTAGACCTAAGGGAATTCACCTTGACCTACTTTGCAAACATGTCCAGCCCAATTACATTTCTACCCCTAACTTTTGAAAAATTCTGTAGAGACCCCTTTCTTTGTCTTCGTTCTTTGCAATTAGGTCCCTCCACCATTATAGCAGAGGGAATCCTACTCCTGCGATGAATCAAAGGCAAGATCTCTTTGATTTCTCAGAGATTCCCCTTCAAAATTGAAAGGGAGATTCTCTGAGAAATCTCCTCCAGTTGAACACAATTAGAGGCCCCATTTGGCACCCAATCTCTCGTGCAAATGCATGAGAGATTCAGGTCACCTTCGACCTTCCGTCTCTGGTGAGGTTACTGTGCTTGGAATATAGGCTTCCAAGATAGAACCTTCTGCCAGGGCCTATAAAAGCATGCCCAGATCAACCCGCAACCTCCAAGCTTGAAATTGGCTTGAGAAACCCTCTATTTCTTCTCTTCCCCCACCACTCAGTAACTCAGCAAGCTCTAGCGGCTCCTCTCTCTCTCCCTCATCGCTCTACCACAATACCAGTGGTAGGGTTCTCTTCCTCCTCTTCATCTGCGTCCCGCCGCACCAACCGACGTCCATGCAGCCCCTTCGTCGTCACCGCCCTCCTCCATTGAGTACTTCATCTCCGACGATGGAACATGAGCCGACCACCATCCCTGCCTCCCTCGTCCTTAGGTTAGGTTAGTTTCACTTCTCTCCTCCTCCTCTTCCCGTTCCCCCTCTTTATTTCTTGAAACTATCCCTCGATGCCACATGTCACCACCACCTTCTCCACCTCGGGCCAGATCTCAAGTGAGGTGTTCCCGCCACTCCACGGTGCCATCCGGCTCGCCAACTACCCCATAAGCATCTCCACACTCTGCTGACCACAAACCTTCACTCCACTCACCGTGCCAAGCCCCCAGAACTCCCGCCGAACACACCCACTTACGCACGCATAGGGTGTCCTAGCCAAGCGTGCTCTGGCCACCCCACACCATGCCGACCCCCGCACTACCTTCGCCATGTCTAGGCGAAGCTATTTGAGCATTCTGACGAGGCCGCTTGGCCACTTTCATGGTTGACAGGTTTAGATGCCTATGGCCATTAACCATAATGCGCTTGCTTAGGAACTTCATCCAGGTCTCCTCACTCCATGCTACAAGTCCCAAGTCGCACGGACTCCCTTCATGCACAACCCCAGCCAAGCAATTGGCACTTAAGACCCCGCAGCCACTTCAATTAGGGAAATTTCTACTGCGGGCATTCGCGAAGGAATGTGGGACAACATAGTCCTACCTTGGAAGCTGATAAGCGGCTGTAGTGGGATAAATTGCAGAAATGTAATAGGATTATCGCCTCCTGACCACAGGGTGAGGTCCCTGTCACCTATCACTGCCTCGTCAGCGGCACTGCCCACGCGAATCTGTCTTGACCTATATACCGAACCTGCACTCCTCGCCCACCACGCACCCGATGGGCCTGGTCCCAGCTGCGTGTACCCATCTTGACTACCCAAAAAGGCTCTGGGAGACCGAGCATGAGAAAGAGGAAGATAGATCGCAGGGGCAGGTAGGGGTAGGTTTTGTTCTTGCAGGTAGGAGAAGAAGAAGAAGCCAAGGAAGAAAGAGGGCGGAGTTCAGAGAAGCTAAGGGAGGGGAAGGCAAGGCTGAAGAGGAAGAGATGAAGGCTGAAGGGTAGAAGAAAGAGAAGGAGGATCTGAAGAAGGAGCTGTAGAGACAAAAGGAAAGGAAGAAGAACAAGATGAAGAAGATGACAAACCTAAAGGCAGAAGGAAATAAAGGAAAAGAAGACTAAGGCACAACGAAATCAGAGAAGAAAAGAAGAAGGAAGCCAGATAGAGATCAGAGACAGAGAAGAGAAGAGAAATAGCACTATAGCAATCACAAGTTTAAGACGTCTGATTCACAAAATTAGATGTCCATTTTTGTGCTCTTCATATACATTGATATTTTGTGGCTATATTTACATTTTGCACTAACTCTGATTTTAATTGCTTACTATATTCAATTTCTCAAAGTTGTGTTCTTGATCTTTTAAACCCCAATTTGCTCCCTGTGTTCAACCTCAGACTTAAAACTTCGAGTAATAATTTCTTTTTTATTCGAGCAATTTCAACTATACTATGATGCATTAATTTTAAACATTGATCTTGTCTCATTAAACATTTTGGTGCCGTTGTCGAGGAGCAATGGGCGATTTGGAAATCTTGATCAAAATCTCTGATTTGGTAGTAACTTGATACATCTCTTTTGTTGTGATTGTTTCAGGGGAAAAGATTCAAAGGAAGATGGCCGCACAACAAACACACCTATGCAAGTAATCCCTGATTAGCCCTTTCTCTTAATCCCCTCATTTTGAAATGGAAAAAAATAATAAAAAAATCACTCTAGGGTTACCTGCTTTCCATATTTAGCTAAGTCACCAAAATTGCCTGATTTTAATTTCAACAAATATTGATTTGTGCATCTATTTAAGGTAACTAGGGATACCACCTTCATGATTGAGCCCTAGATACCATACTTGCGGCAACTAAATTGGACCAAAATTAGAGCCAACTTAAGGATTCCAATTTAGGGTTTTAGAGAGACATCTCTCTAAGCAAAGAATCAACTATTCCAGAAAGAGGTGTGCCTAAACCTTGATTGAAAAGACTTATTCAAGAGAAACCCAAAAATTCAAGCTCTTAAGTTCACTTGAACCCTAAAAGAAAGGACCTAAAGCTTCTTAAAGGACAAATAGGTGAAGTTGACCTCTTGTTGGGTCAACCAACCGTGAAATTAGGTCACTTTTGCACTCATAACATCTAAAGTTCAAGTGGAAGCCTAAGCACCCTTGATCTTAAATAAAAGTGGTAGACTTAAGAGGTCAAAGTCCCCAATCTAGTCTACCTGGAATCTGAGTGACAAGAGAGGTCGGGTGGGGGAAACCCTGTAACTCGTGGGGATGCTCTACCGTGTTGGGGTCATTGCGAGACTCTCCCTTTCTGGCTACCTAGGTATTTCTCAAGTGGATGGCTTTTTTGACTAAGGGGTATCATCCACCCTGAACCATTATAGTCATCCAAAGTTTTTAGGTGTCTTGATTGGGTCTAGCACATTCTACTCTCATTCAAACTTTCAGTGCATGTTCGGTAGGAGGTCCTTAAGACCATCCTTACAACCTCCTTTAGCAATCAACTCCCACCGAGGTCATGCCTCGATGTCCGTGTTTGTGCAACAACCCCACCACATAGACATCTCCTCCGATTCATCAAAACCCAATTCTCCTTCCATCATCATGGCACAACCAGTTGAAGAAGAGAACAATCTTGAACACCAATTTCAGTGCCTGAATGATCTATTTCAAAACTTTGTGAACCTAATGCAGCATCCTATGATGCGAGATCACTATAATCGCACTGCGATGGCGATCAAACCTCGAGTCCAAATCATGGCTGGAGGTCCTGATTCTAAACTCAAGCCCAACATGATTCATGCTATTCCAAAGTTTCATGGGCTTAATTCTGAGGATCCCTTCCAGCACATCAAACAACTCAAACATCTGACCCAGACCTTCGGGTCAAATGTACAAAATCGGGATATTCTTCTTATGAAGATGTTTTCCTTCTCTCTCATGGATAAGGTAGCCGATTGGTATCAGACTCAGACATGTCCAATCAACACAAGTGTTGAACTACAATCCAAATTTTTGAAACAGTTCTTCACTGTTGGTCGGACGAATGCCTTGCGCCACCAGATCACACACTTCACCCAGCAATTTAGAGAACCTGTTCATGAGGCATGGGACCATTTCTTGGATCTCATGCGAAAGTGCCCCCATCGCAGAGTTCCTAAATGGGAACAAGTTTAGTCTTTTTACTAGGGACTTTGTGAAGATATCCGCCTATTTGTTAATGCAACCTATGAAGGAAATATCATGGATCAACATAAAGACACTGTGTGGGGGATTCTATAGAATATGTGTGAGAACTCCATCAATAATGACTCCATGGGCTTATTCGACCGGACGAATGCCCACGCATCGACAAATCCAAGGGGAGCACATGAGATGTAGGACCTATCCTCATTCGTCGACTTGGAATTGATGGAAAGTCGGTTGGACAAGGTCTCTATCATAGAGAAGAAGGTGGACGAGCTGGCTTGACATCTGCAGCAAGCCACCTCTATGGAAAACCCGTTTTCACAGCCACCTCTTGGGAGGGAAACTATGCATAACACCTATCACCGATCCTCTCAGGGGATGGACCCGTATCCACCCCCGTCTGACTCCAGGATTGGAGGAAACTCCAATCCGACTCCAATCCGACCTACTCTAGTTGGGGTAACCCTTAACCCTCGTACTCTGATTTTCCTGAGGTTCCTCAGACCTGCGAGGACCTCAACGCCATCTGTAATGATCCATTCTGTAATACCTATAACCCTAGATGGCAGAATCATCCCAACTTCCTGTGGGTGGGAAATAATCAGAATCAAAGACCACCATATCAGCCCCGTCCACAAGCCCCTCGTCCATATCAGCTACCTCAGCCTCGGCCCAACCCCACCAATCAATCTGGGCCAAATCAAGTGGATCAAATGACTATTACCCTTCACACTCTGGCTGACACTCAGAAGACTAATGTAGCTACGCAAAAAAGCACAAGGATGAGATCACAGAGGTTTGCAATCAACTCGCCCAAATGGCGAATTCCTGCCAACCTAGCACACTCCCTTCGTAACCTCTGCCAAATCCAAATAGTGTGCCGAACCAGAGGTGCGTTATGAACCCAAATCTGGGCCAAGCCGACATGATTTATTAGGCTCCTTCTATTCTATCACCCGATGGGATGGAAGCTTTGACATCTTATGTGGGATTTCAACGACAGCCACCTATTTTACCAACCCCAAACTAAAACAAGGAAGGACTGAATTCTGTAACAACCCGTAGTGATAAAGTAACACAAGACCCACCTTATCCAACCCACTCTCAGCCTGGTAGTAACCCGAGCCCTAGGATAGTTATCAAGACACCCCTATCCCTGATCAAGAACCTGGACCTATCCTAGAGGAACCAACAAAGGTTCCATTTCCTGAGGCCTTGACCAAGGGAAAGAGGACAAACAAACCCGTAGCTCCTAAGGAGGATTTGGTCAAGCTCTTTGAACAGGTCCATAGAAACATCCCCTTGATGGATGCAATCATCCACGTACGGCTTACGCATGATTTTTGAAGGATGTGTGTACACCCAAGCGAAAGCCGCGAACCAAAAATGGGAGTCTGATCGTACTGTCAGAGCAAGCCAGCTCTGTAATTTTAAGCAAACTCTCACCTAATGCTAAAGACTCAGGTACTCCCTAATGAGTCCATTTTAATGGACTAATAGTAAGCCTAAGTAATTATCTTTTAACAATTTAGGTTTGTTAATAACTACACTAAGTTATAGAATAATTGTATGCATCATGATTTAATTCTATGACATTCTATGACTTAATGTGTAATGATTATGTTCCTTTTATTTGCAGGAATAATATTTAGGAAGAATAAGGGTTGGGGAGCAATTTTCCACAACAACCGGAGGGCCTTTTCCCTTTCCTACGGCTAGTGTAACTCTTCTCCAACGCTTGTCGGTTGAAAAAAGAAAGGGGATTTGGAAATCCCGGGATTGACGCACGCTAGAAGAGGAGTTAAAGAGAAGAAGTGGAGAGAAGAACGAGGATCATCTTTCCCCCCTTGCGGGGAACTGCTTCACCGTGCAAGAGGGTGGACACCGTGTAACCCATGTGCACTATGCCTGCACCTACCCGCTCACGCACCCGCACTCCAAGCACCACCAGCGCTCTCCTCCAACGATGCAGGCTTTCATGCCCTGCAGCGCCTCTGCCCACTCCGCCCTCTCCAGAACCAGCGCCTACTCCTTCCTGCAGTTCAGCGCACCCTCAACAGCAAGCGCTCTCTACCCGCCTTCACCCCACAGCGCCTTCACCCCTGCTAGGCCAGCACCGCAACCCATCTGCCTGCCCGCGCGCACCAAGCCGCGCCCCTCATCACCTTCCTGCCACAAGCGCCGCTCACCAACTGCCCGCGCCAACGTCCCCTACTGCAGGCAGTCTCCACCCCGCGCACGCACATGCATCCCTGCAACCCCACGCCACAACAGGCACCCACGCACAACCCCGCGCCTCTCCTCCAGCACGCCCCAACCTCTCAAGCAGGCGCCCGCATGCCAACTCCCGCACCTCAACCCTGCCCGCTAGCCATCTTCTAACACCCGCACTAGCACGCCCCGCCGCTCCACCTTCCTGCTGACCGCCGCCCATCTGCAAGAGTGCTCTACCGCCATCTGCAAGCGCTCTCCTCCTGCGCGCATCCACACCGCGCCACACCACCCTACAAACCGTAGCCTGCAAGCGCTCTCTGCCCGCATACCAGCATGAGCTCGCGCCTGCTCGCACAGCCGCAGCAGCAACTACACCCTCTTGCTGCACAGGCCGGAGCTCTGGCCAATGCCTTCGGTCACCTCCATTGCTGCCGCTGCCATCGTCGAAAAGCTCTCGACCTCGCCGTCCTCTTAAGCCTTGCATAGACTCCCGTGGTTCTCTCTCTCTCTCGCGAGGAGGAGAGAGGAAGAAAGCCCTATTTTCATCTTAATTAAAAATTACATTCAATGCCATTGCCACCAATTTGATTTTTTTTATTATTATATTATGGCAGAATTGCATTCAAACACTCATAGTTCTTTCTAATTGCATGGTATTGATATTAACTAATTTAAAGGTTGATTTTGTGCTTAACATAAGTACTAATTGTTTTTAGTACACTGTTGAACGATTACGAACCTACGCTAAAGTGTTTGGTTTTGGAAAACCTGTTGTTGTAGTTAGAAAGCGAAGAATTCATGTTCATCAAATAAAATTTATACTGAAAATAATTCCGGGTCGAACATAGGGAGGCAGACGTTTGATTTAAAAACTACGCGTTTCTTTTTATTTGTTACAGAATAATTAAATTTTGAACCATCTAATTATTTACAATAAATAGAAGAGAGAGAGAGAGTAAGAGAGAAAGAGAATATTACACAGAGAAATCAAAATGAGATGTAGAATAAACAAGGAATTTTTGTATTGAAGAGATTGTTCATTACAACTAGAAAGCATAAAATAATTACTCTAGAAAGCGATAAATTTACTCTAGAAAGCATTAAAAGAATGGAGAGAGAAATGTCCTCCTCGACAATTGCTTGGAGGACAAGTAGCTTAATCTAGAAAGCAGTAAATCTATACTACAAAGCGGTAAAAAGAATAGGGAGAGAGAAATCCACCTCGACGGTTGCTTGGAGGACGAGCCGGACGAGACGATGCCTGGACGAAGGAGAATGAAGCGGAACGATGGAGGACGAAGCAGAAGAACGGGAACGAAGCAGCACGCCGTCGTCGTCGCGGGATCCACTTCCGAAGGGGAACGAAAATTGGACTTTATCTCGCGAGAAGCATCCCGGGTGTGGGACAAGCTTCTCTTGAGCTTTGGAGGGGTAGAGAGGAGAAAGAAGGGATGAAAATTTCGTATGGAGGAGGTCTCCTTTTATAGTTGCAAGGAGTGGGGGCAAAATGGACATTACATCTTCAAAATAATAAATAAGGGGTCTTTAGTGACGGATAAATCTGTCACTAAAGCCCCGACGTGGCCGTCGCCGCCGCGTCCACGCGTGCTCGCTCGGTTGCCCGCGTGCGTAACACCTACGTACGTCCGCGAAGTCTCAGCCGTCCGATCGCGAGATCGGATGGCTTAAATCGCATCCGCGCCTGCTGCAACCCGCCCGCCTGCGCGTGCGATCACGCGTTACGCGGGGCGTCCAATCGCGCGTCGGCGCTATCGGGCACCCGCGACCGCACGATCTCCATCCGACGCTCCACGCGCCTCAATAACCCGCGTCTCCAATCCACTCGCCGCGGCTCGAACCCGCGCCCCGCGCTCGCGTAAGCGCGCTCGACCGCTGCACTGCGGGGCGCGGATGGTCGAGCACACGTTTTAAGCGTCGGGCGGCCACAGCTGTTGGATCTCCATCTGACGGTGGAGAGCGATCGGGCGGGGGCCTTCACAAAATGCCAGCGGCCGTTTGGGCAGCTGAGATGGCGCCACGTGGCACCATCTTGGCCGTCCATCTTCTGGATGTTGTAGATGGTGCCACGGATGTCGGATTGACTCAATTTTTGTGTCGTTTGGCTGCGATCGTCGATCCGAATTCATCCGTGTGGTCGGATTTGTCATCTGAAGTGCAGATTTACACCATCCTGGCCCTTGATCTTCTAGGGTTCCCCGGTCTCTATCTGATGCTACGAATGCCTGATTAGGGCGATCTTGGAATCGTTGAACTCTAATCGTCGCCCTGATCATATCCATATGGTTGGATCTTTGATCCGAGGCCCCGATAAAATATTTGCCCTATCCAAGCACATAAAAGGAGACAATTAACCTCCATTTTATTCAAACTACTCTAAATGAAAGATGATGCATGTAATGCAATATTTATATCAAGTAATGCAATCCTATGCTTAAGAACCTGCATAAATAGAAATTTTAAGTAGTGTAAATGTGTTTACATCATACCCCCATGCCTATCTTTTGCTAGTCCCTAGCAAAAACTATATGCTATTTATAAAAGAATTAGGTTAGATTATTTGGACCTGAGTTATTTTCAATCATTAAGAAATTGTCTACTTAGGAACTGAACTTTCAAAGATACAACAGTGCCCGGGTATCAGCCAAAATGTAGACCACCTCAAGCCCTCGCCTTATTCAAAGAAAAATTTCTTTTTCTCTTTTTACTCTTTTCTAATTTTTTTTGGATTTTCAAATTTTAGGGTTCAAGAGTGGCTTTCTACGACCATTCAACTCACCCAAGATTTGATGAGAACCCTATGTTTTAAGCATCTTATTGTGATTGTGATAGACTCGTTGACCGGCAATTAGAACGGACTTCGGATTTCTACACCTCTAGGTGACCTCAAAAAGAATTCTGCCTAAAGGTGTATCTTTACAACCGGTAGCTTTCTCCCTACTTTTATTTTTTAACGGGGTCAACACAAGGGTGAATCCAGTGTATATCTCCCCGGTTTATTCTACTTCTCTGCTTCTTCCTAAGTGTTTTGGGAATTTTTAGTGCATTTTCTGAGCTGGGTTCTGGACAACCGGTCGAAGAGCTGTTACCACCGACAACTTGCCAGCCATACTCATGCGGCGAAGTGTGGCTTATTTCTTTTTGTTCTTTTCTCCTTTTTGATTTTTTTTTTTTTTAAGTAGGTGGCTTCCCTGATCTAAGATTTACCTAAAGGCAGCAAAAAGAGAAAGGTCCAGTGACTGGGCTCTGGAAAACCTACCTATGGGCTGTTACCCACGATAACTTGTCAGCCATATCACCCTAGAAGGTTCATTAGCTACCCAATTTCCGTTAGAATCGCCGAATAACGAGTCAGTGCAAAGAAAGTGTGTAGATGCTTAAAACTCAAAATTCCCTCAAATCAGAGGGCGGGTTAATAAGTCGTGTACTTATCACCCAAACTTATTTATTCCAATTATAATAGAATTAAGATGGCGAGGACACAAAGACAAATCCACATTTTTGTGGATACACAGGCTAATTAAGTCCAAAGACCTGGCGGGTCTTTGTGTTCAGATCCTAACGTAGTATTTCCTAAGATTGCAAATTTTCTTAAACCCAAATTCTCTTTCCTGATTCCGATTTTTTTATAAAAGAAAATAAACAAATCTACGGAGCTGACGAATGAATTCAGAGATAAATATCCACCCCCCCATGCCTATCTAATGCAATGTCCTCATTGTATTAAAAAGACATAAAATAGAGTGCAAAAGCATAGAAAGCACCTGAATTGCGTGAATGTCATGTCCGCTCCGAGATGAAATCTAAAAAAGAACTATATAAGTGCTGAGTTTAGTTCCTTCAGCTAGACGCACTATATAAAGAAAAGAAATGAAGAATTCACAAGTGCAGGTCAGAATTAATATAAACAGAAGAATCCTCTGACCTATCAACAGCGGTCCACAGATGTGGACCAGATTGTGGTGCAGACCCATCCCCCATAATCGAGAATATCTTAGGTTCTGGATAAAAATTACCTAAAATCAGAATGCAAGCGGGGTCTGGCCTGCGATTTATGAGGATGCAACCCAAGGCCAAAATGTCGGGTTACAGAGAATTGAAGCTCAAAAGGATAATCGTTGAATGTGTGCTTGAGTTGAACATCCTCGAAATAAATGTCGTAAGGGTTCTGATTTGATGGTTTCAGCTTAAAAGGAACCCTTCGACTCAATCTTCCATTTCCTCCAAAATTAACTTCCCAAATCAGAACTTCCTCGCTCCTATCCTCCTCATTCAGCATATCAAATTCCAGGACCTCTTGTACATTTATCACCCCGTCTGAAATCTCCAAGTCTAAATGATGTGGCAGAATCAAAATTGACTTGGGTCTAATTATCTCAGAATTAGAATCATCAATAAGCTCAACAGGGTGTAACTGATAATCAGGGCATTGAATTGATTCTTCCAGAAAATGCGATTCTGGATCCGTAATGTGTGCCCTAATAAGATCAGTTTCCTCAGTTATTGGGCTATTAAATGATCTATCAGATTCCTCAGGCCCAATTGTCTCACAGAAATCGTGTTCAGAAAACTCGCCTGAGACTTCGCAACTTGAATCTTCACCATCAGGATCCGTATCAATGTATGTCCCAAAATCAATTGTCACTTTCTGTTCCAAGGAGACATATGTTTCCTCGTAACCCGGCTCAGGGATCTCAGGTGAAGAAATCAAATCATCCTTAATTGGTTGCTTTAATTCAATTTGGTCAGCCTCATAACACTTGTCCCCCCAACAGGTGCCAGAGCGGGTTCTGTCATTGGCTTTCCTGAAGAGAGTTCATCCTGCGAATTATTCCAAGATTGAATCAAAGCAACCACGAATCTCATCCTCAATTTCGCTAATTTCCCAAGTAGAAACTCACCCGGGTTCTTATCCTTAACATCCTGGAGCCAATCCAACAAAGACTTGTTTAAATCATCAATCATTTCAATCAGGGGCTCCAATCTCTCAATGCAAGGTATTGGCTGAACTTCTAAAGATTGAATGATATTCCTCAAGTTAGCCAGAACCTTATCTTGAACCTAATTAACCTGAACCAAATGAGTTGGTTCAGGGTTGGGCAGGTTTGACATCAATGTAGAGGAATTAACGAATTGAGATTCGTTATACCCTTCCTGATAATAGGTCATTTTAGATTGTTGAAAAGATGGTGATGACCTAAAGGCAGTGAAATCAGAGGATGGGTAAGGATCGGTGTATCCTTCTTGATTGTAGATCGTATTATGCTGTTCATGAAAGGAAGACGATCTATAATCGATGTAGCTCTGAGAAGGATAAAAATCAAAATCAAAGTGTTCAGGGTTAGACCCTAAACACGGGGGTCCGGAATTGTATCCCCAATCCGAATTATCCCAACTAACTGATGGTTGATTACAATACGAGTTGGGATAATCGTTATGTTGAGGATAATTTACAACAGGAGGGAAAGAGCAGGAATGTGTGAAATATGTGGAAGGATTCATGATACACGGGAGGAAGAAAGGTGCCCTGCAATACAAACAATCAAACCTGTCCTTAAATAGGTTAGCCTAAAGACCTACAGACTCTCAAAACCCGTCTTGAGATAAAGGAACGATTTGATCTACTTCCGTCTGTTCAATCCAACCAGTTAGAAGGAGGGACTGGGGAGAAGGTTCTTCCTTCGGCTTGCACCCCCGGTTCCTAGTGTACCACCTAGCCGCGATCGTTTGACTCTGCTCTCCTAGCTAGACATCAGATTGAACAGTAGAAACAGACTAATCGAAAATAATCTTGTTCTGGGTTCTGAAGAGCGAGTCCAATCCTTAAAGCCAACGTCTACTCTATTTTATTTAGGGCTAGGCTTGAATGTGCTTTGGAATGTGATGGGCCCTTTAAATGGGTTGTGCCCTTTAAATGGGTTGTGCCCTTAATGATTGATTGATTTGTATGTGAGTGCACAACCAGTGGGTTTCAAGCAAGATTGTTTTTGATGTGGTGAATTTTAAGATTCAAATCTTGCTTAGTAGCTTTTAGTATTCAACTTTAGGTGTTTTCAATCAAGTTTCGTTGGCACACCAAGTTTTACAAGCACAGGTGAAGATGTTTTCCTTTAAAGTTTAAAAATAATGTGGAGTGCCTGGTAAATCCCTAAGAGTTGAACCTAATTGGCAGCTACTTGATGAGTTGATTTTATTTGAAGTGGTGCGACCCAATCAACTCAAACAATTGGCCTGTTGCACCACTTAATTAGGCACACAAATGATTACCTAATCTGATTTCTACTCAATTATGTGTTTGGATGTGTGTACCAGCTCCGAAGATTGGATTACCGGTTGAGTTTGAAAATCAGATGAGGTTGTGTACCTCTGTGAGATTTTTTTTTTTTCTTTTTAATGTGGGGGTTGGGGTGAGTATGGGTGTCAAACAACAAACAATCTAACCTTAGAGTTTATAAAAACACCTAGGTTGATTGATGTTTGAGTTATTATGTGATGAAATGAAATCTAATGGGTGGGAGGTGGGGGATAACTTACAAAATCTTCCACAGCACTTTACTCTGATCTACCGCTTTTGCCTGTCTCGAAAGAGTATCTGTAATTACAATAAGAAAGGAGAAAAGTGAGGTAAATGATTTATAAGTTACAAAATGCGAAGAGAAATCAAAGAGCGTTGCTTCCCCGGCAACGGCGCTAAAATGTTGAACGATTACGAACCTACGCTAACGTGTTTGGTTTTGGAAAACCTGTCGTTGTAGTTCGAAAGAGAAGAATTCGTGTTCAACAAATAAAATTTATACCGAAAATTATTCCGGGTCGAACACAGGGAGGCAAACGTTTGATTTAAAAACTACGTGTTTCTTTTTATTTGTTACAGAATAATTAAATTTAGAACCATCTAATTATTTACAATAAATAGAAGAGAGAGAGAGTAAGAGAGAAAGGGAATATTACATAGAGAAATCAAAATGAGATGTAGAATAAACAAGGAATTTTTGTATTGAAGAGATTGTTCATTACAACTAGAAAGCATAAAACAATTACTCTAGAAAGCATTAAAAGAATGGAGAGAGAAATGTCCTCCTCGATGATTGCTTGGAGGACGAGTAGCTGAATCTAGAAAGCAGTAAATCTATACTACAAAGCGGTAAATAGAATAGGGAGAGAGAAATCCTCCTCGACGGTTGCTTGGAGGACGAGCCGGACGAGACAACGCCTGGACGAAGGAGAACGAAGCAGGACGAAGGAGGACGAAGCAGAAGAACGGGAACGAAGCAACATGCCGTCGTCGTCGCGGGATCCACTTCCGAAGGGGAACGAAAATTGGACTTTATCTCGCGAGAAGCATCCCGGGTGTGGGACAAGCTTCTCTTGAGCTTTGGAGGGGTAGAGAGGAGAAAGAAGGGATGAAAATTTCGTATGGAGGAGGTCTCCTTTTATAGTTGCAAGGAGTAGGGGCAAAATGGACATTACATCTTCAAAATAATAAATAAGGGGTCTTTAGTGACGGATAAATCCGTCACTAAAGCCCCGACATGGCCGTCGCCGCCGCGCCCACGCGCGCCCGCTCGGCTGCCCACGTGCGTAACACCTACGCACGTCCGCGAAGTCTCAGCCGTCCGATCGCGCGATCGGACGGCTTAAATCGCATCCGCGCCCGCTGCAACCCACCCGCCTGTGCGTGCGATCGCGCGTTACGCGGAGCGTCCAATCGCGTGTCGGCGCTATCGGGCGCCCGCGACCGCACGATCTCCATCCGACGCTCCACGCGCCTCAACAACCCGCGTCTCCAATCCACTCGCCGCGGCTCGAACCTGCGCCCCGCGCTCGACCGCTGCGCTGCGCGGCGCGGATGGTCGAGCACACGTTTTAAGCGCCGGGCGGCCACAGCCGTTGGATCTCCATCTGACGGTGGAGAGCGATCGGGCAGGGGCCTTCACAAAATGCCAGCGGCCGTTTGGGCGGCTGAGATGGCGCCACGTGGTGCCATCTTGGCCATCCATCTTCTGGAAGTTGTAGATGGTGCCACGGATGTCGGATTGACTCGATTTTTGTGTCGTTTGGCTACGATCGTCGATTCGAATTCATCCGTGTGGTCGGATTTGTCATCTGAAGTGCGGATTTACACCATCCTGGCCCTTGATCTTCTAGGGTTCCCCGGTCTCTATCTGATGGTACGGATGCCTGATTAGGCCGATCTTGGAGTCGTTGAACTCCAATCGTCGCCCTGATCATATCCGTACGGTTGGATCTTTGATTCGAGGCCCCGATAAAATATTTGCCCTGTCCAAGCACATAAAAGGAGACAATTAACCTCCATTTTATTCAAACTACTCTAAATGCAAGATGATGCATGTAATGCAATATTTATATCATGAAATGCAATCCTATGCTTAAGAACATGCATAAATAGACATTTTAAGTAGTGTAAATGTATTTACATCATACACATCACGTGAAAACTACATGAATTCATCCTAAATTTATTAAGGATTTCTGTGTGGGAAAATTGCACTTACACCCTTAACTTTTTAGGTTATTGCAAATCTACTTTCCTGCACATTTTAAGTCTGATTTGAAAAGGAATTTTGCACTATCCGAAATAACATTAAATAATTAAGTATTGATTGCATCATTGGCTCCCTGTGGACACGACCCACTCTTCTGCGAGTGGTTATTTTCATTGTTTTTGATTAGTCAATTTTTCCACCATTTAAATACTATAACGCTAAGCGAAAAGTCGTCTATCAAATTGGCGGCGTTGCCGGGGAGGCAACAGACGCAATAGATTTACTTTATTATTTTTGAATATTCTGAGTTGCGAAATTATCTGATCATTTTATTATTGTGTAAGGAATCTAACATGACGACGAGGCACAGCAAAGCGACAACATTGAACTTGAATGACGCGCACAGCGGAGACAATCTTTTTGGTGGACCTTGACGCCAATTGGAGGCCAGAAACAGGAACACGTGGGCCTTGATCCCACGCACATAGGCTTACTGAGAAGCCTATTTCTGATTTAGGCAGTAGTGTTAGTTAGATTTAGTTAGATAAACATTAGAATTTAAATTACTCTCTTTTGGGCCCTTGTTGGGTATTTCTGGAAACGTGTTCCCATTTATTTAGATTATAGGATTATTTGAACTATTTTTAACTACATTTCAGTTAGTTAGTTAGATTAGGTCTGTTTGTTATTATTATTTAAAAAAAAAAAAATCGAACTGCCTGCTAGAAGCTGCATATCTATAGGTCGATCATCTAGGACTGAATTAGCAGCATCTAGTTTATTTTTTATTTCATTGCATTCATACACTGCACGAAGAAAGCTGGAGTAAGGTATGTCTTCTCTTGAGCATTAATTACTTGTTATGCATATGCATTGAACCTAAATCTAAGATCACAAAAGTGCTTGAATCAAATTAATTCAGTGGTCACTTTAAAAAAAAAAAATTGGGACTATTAAGAGGTCGAACTTTAAAATCTGTGACTGAAAATTGTGTGCAAAAGGATCCTGTTTGCGGAATTTCAAAAAAATCAAAACACGATCGTATGCTTGCACACTTGAGACACTGTGCACCTCACACATAAGGTCACTAGATAAATTTCTACCTCTCCTCTTTTGCACCACAAGGGAAGTTAGTTGGAAATCAACAAGCCTATCCACCAAGTTACTTCGGTTCCTCGTGTGTGGGCTCCATTCAAGACTTCCATCCCTTGTGAGTAGGTTATAGGCACCAGCAAAGGTTGGCCTAGGACGCGTAATTTTTGTAAAACTTGTTTGGCCACCAACTAAACATATAACTCTAAGACCTACAATCTACTAAAAACAGATCCCGTTGAATTTGAGTTTGCTTTGACAATAGAACTCTCTAGGAAGTTTTCTACTTATATTCTGAATTTTGCTAAATCCTAAGAGAGTAAAAATTGTTTTGCTTAAAGAAATGGATTACTCTTACTCCTATCATTCATATTATCAGAGTCAATATTTCCCATCTTTTAATCAGGATCCCATGCTCCAAGCGTATCCAACCTTTGATGGGTACATTGACAATTCATGCGATCATTCTCATTCTTACCCTGGAAGTACTGGCTTGATAACTCCCACTTTTTAGCAGAGCTTAGGAGCGGGATTTTCCAATCCTGAAATCCCTACTTCCAAGCAAACACCCAACCCTCCCACCCTTCATGATTTTTCGTATCGAGGTTGGACCGATACCCGTAGGCAACTAGAGCCTGAAACTGATTATCCCCCCCAACCTGATAATAGTAGCCTCTCCTCTTTTATGATAGAAATGCGAAAACAACAAAAGGAAATAATGGAATCAATGGGAGAGATGTTGAGGAATAGTCAATAGTTAAATGATGAAATAAGACAACTTAGCTACATGCTTCCCAATAATCCTGATCCCTACCCAATAAACCATGATCATGAAAGTAATTTTAAGGAACCTAATGACAATAGGGATCCAATTTTAGGTAGCAATCACTTAGACTCTCCCAATGAGACACGGCCAGTAAAGGATAACGATCATAGTGATTATCCACCTGAATTATATTGCAGTCAAAAGTAAGGGAAGATGCTACCTCTTCAGGACCTTGACCCCAATGACAGTATTCTCCTTAGCCCTACCAACCTGGGTCAAGGTTGTATTATTCCTATCACTTCCCCTATTAATTATTTGCTGGAATCCCATTCTAACCTGAGTGAGCCTACTCCTGACCCTCCACTTAGGGAATCAACACCTATCATTCAATATCCCGAGGATTCAAATGTACCTAATGAAGGTGACCCTAAGGGAATGGAGAATGATCAATTCTAGTCTTAGGGATATGAAGAGTCTAATTTAGAGGATGAGGATGCCCCAACAGAGGAACCTAGACTGAAAATCTGGAGTGAATCACAGGAGAATTATTTATCATTTGAGGATTTAGCTCTAGAGGATAGAAATAATATGATTAAATCCAGATTCCTCCTTTCTTTTGAGAGTCATCCTCCATCAAAACAAGAGTTGATATTAGAGGAGGACAAACAAAATGAGAAGTCTATGGGAGACTCTCAGGGACAAAAAATGTCATTTGAGGATTTATACCCTGAGAACAATAACGAATTCAATGATATAGGCTTCCTCCAAAATATTAAGATTGATCCTCTGTTAGAAATAATTGAAGATATTGATCCAACTCCTAATGAATCACATATACACCCTGACAAATATTTGAGTGAACCAAACGAATCTGGGGATGAGCTGAATGATAATGATCCTTACATTTTGACCCTGCCATCAAAAGGTTGTAATTTGGAGTCTACCCTTGATTTAAATACAACTCTGATCATTAATGCTAAGAAGGATAACTTGAAGTTGTCTACAACTAGGGAGTGTACACAATCTGAATCATTGGAATTGGACCCAACTAAGCCCTCATTGGACTTAACCATTACCTTCCAACATTACAAGCAACCCTTATACTCCCTAACCGATCCGTGGCTCAGATCTCTGCTCATGTACAATCTTTTTGGAGACTATATAAGGCCAGTACATCCTAGAGTAGAATGGCGAGTATGGATTGATGCTTGTACTTTTACTCTCACCATTCAAGGGTTTGAGCTAATAATGATTATATCTTTTAAAACCCATCCTGCTTTGGAGGATCCTTCTTATCCTCTACTTATTCCATTTCGGGAGGCCTCTTTTCAAATTCCCTTTCTTATTGCTAGACCTCCCCAGGTAGCCAACAAGACTTTCTTTTTTCATTTCTTCTGGCGAGCATTTGGAATTACATTGCATCATCAGCTCACCAACATCCCTGGCTACCTATTTTCTAGGCCTACACTGTTACGAATATTTTTAGGGCCTAACTTTGTTTGTTTGGAACCAGACTTATAGGTTCCTACTTACTCTGGCTGCTGACAAAAAATGCAGCGCTTGTTGGGAGGCAACCCAGCAGTTATCAGGTGATTTCTTTCCTTTCTCCTCCTGTTTTAATTTTGGGGACATTGTAGGATTTAGGCATGGGGGAGTGCATTTGCATTTTAGGTGCATTCATGCATTTAGGTTAGCATATAAAAAAAAAAAATTCTCTTTTCTTGAGCTGATTGGGTTAGCCCCTGGCAGAATACCTTTGTCATTGGAGGTTTTTCTTCTTGAATTATTTCTTAGTTTAGAATCCAGTACATTTATTTCACGTGCATGTAGACTTGGTAATGGATACTTGAGGAAAACCAATGAGCATTTGTAGTCTACTGAACCCTTGGACAGTTCATAGGGAGTCAGGCATACTATCTTCTAGTAGATCCACCTCATATTTGTGGGAAGAAGTAGACAGATTACTGGTGCGCTATGTCTAGTGCAAGGACTCTTAAGTTTTGGATAATTAGATAATGATACTTCAGAGTTAGGCGTAGTTTTCTTGTGTACGTACTTTGAGTGAATTCCTGAGAGTCATCATATAAGGCAGTTAGACAGAGATTGAGTCTTAATAAATCTATAACTATGGTGGATGGTTATGACCGTCCTTCATAGAGTCCTCAGCTGAAGGAGGGTAATAGTGTCAAAGGTTAGAAATACGCCTGTCCTATCCATTCCTTCCCAGTGCCGAGAATAGGCACTTCCACCAAATAAGCCACACAACTTCCTCTTGACCATCATCATCCTTAACAATGCCTCATAAATAAAAGTCTGTATCGTGTTGTGCTGATTGAAAAAGAAACAAAAGCAAGAAGAAATAAAAAAAAGGGAAGAGCGAAAAGAAGAAGAAAAAGAAGAAACAGGAAGAAAAAAAAATAGTTATATTAAAAAAAAAAAGTCCAAGTTTATGATGAAACACTGCTTCTGAGGCAACAAAACACCTATCGCGTTCCACCAAATATGACCCATACCTACCTTCTAGCATTTTTGATAGCCTGAATACTGGTTGAGGACTCTAACATAGTTGTAGAGTTATTAGGACTTTAATTGAAGTGTGGATGCCATGTGAGGCCATCAAATAGTGAGTACAATTTCTAAATCTGGCGAGATTCGTGATCTCAGAAAGAAAGAGAGAGAGTGCCCAGGAACATCAAGAGAGCACAATTGTGTAGCCTCTCTCAGAGTTGACTTGTCTAATAGTCCAGAGAGCTAGAGTCTGCAGTACTAGACTATATGTAGCACCAGTAGAGTGTGTACCAGCAAATACAAATCCATTCAACTTGTTATCTCCTACCTAAGCCAAACACCGGGGTTAAATTACATATTATCATCTGCTTTATCCCTGAGGGAAGTAGTTGCCTATCTCAATAGAAATTTTTGCCAAGGGTGATGTACAAACTCCTAATGCGAATCAGCTCTTTCACTTGGATCTGTTACCTAGGCTATCAACACTTCACCATTGTCTGGATTTCTAAAGCTTTGAAGTTAGAAAAGAAGAAATCTTCTAGTTACTTCTATTATTTTATTTTTGCTAGGGACTAGCAAATCTTAGGCATGGGGGTATTTGAGGAGTCCATTTTAATGGACAAATAGGAAGCCTAAGTAATTCTCTTTTAACAATTTAGGTTTATTAATAACTACACTAAGTAATAGAATAATTGTATGCATCATGATTTAATTCTATAACATTCTATGACTTAATGTGTAATGATTATGTTCTTTTTATTTGCAGGAATAATATTCAGGAAGAATAAGGGTTGGGGAGCAATTTTCACCAACAACCGGCGAGCCTTTTCCCTTTCCTACAGCCAGTGTAACTCTTCTCCAATGCCCGCTGGTTGAAAATAGAAAGGGGATTTGGAAATCCCGGTACTGGCGCACGCGGGGAGAGAGAGGAGTTAAAGAGAAGAGGTGGAGAGAAGAATGAGGATCATCTTTCCCCCCTTGCAGGGAGCTGCTTCACCGTGGAAGAGGGTGGACACCATGTAACCCATGTGCACTGTGCCTGCACCTACCTGCTCACGCACTCGCAAGGCAAGCACCACCAGCGCTCTCCTCCAACGCTGCAGGAGCTCATGCCCTGCACCACCTCTGCCCGCTCCGCCCTCTCCAGAACCAGCGCCTCCTCCGTCCTGCAGTTCAGCGCACCCCCAACAGCAGGTGCTCTCTACCCGCCTTCACCCCACAGTGCCTTCACCACTGCCAGGCCAGCACCGCAACCCATCTGCCTGTCCACGCGCACCAAGCCGCACCCCTCATCACCTTCCAGCCACAAGCACCGCTCACCAACTACCCGCGCCAGCATCCCCTGCTGCAGGCAGTCTCCAGCTCGTGCACGCATACGCGTCCCTGTAGCCCCACGCGACAGTAGGCGCTCACGCACAAGCCCGTGCCTCTCCCCCAGCGCGTCCCAACCTCTCAAGCAGGTGCCTGCACTCCATCTCCCATGCCTCAACCCTGCCTGCTCACCATCTTCCAACGCACGCACCAGCGTGCCCCACCGCTCCACCTTCCTGCAGACCGCCACCCATCTGCAAGCGTGCTCCACCTCCATCTGCAGGTGCTCTCTGCCTGCGTGCATCCACGCCGCGCCACTCCTCCCTGCAGACCGCAGCCTGCAGGCACTCTCTGCCTGCGCACCAGCGCGCGCGCGCACGCTCACACAGCTGCAGCAGCAACTACACCCTCTTGCTGCACAGGCCGGAGCTCTGGCCACCGCCTCCAGCCACCTCCATTGCCGCCGCAGCCATCGTCGGAAAGCTCTCGACCTCGTCGTCCTCTTGAGCCTTGCATCGACTCCCGTGGTTCTCTCTCTCTCTCGCGAGGAGGAGAGAGGAAGAAAGCCCCATTTTCATCTTAATTAAAAATTACATTCAATGCCATTTCCACCAATTTGATTTTTTTTATTATTATATTATGGCATAATTGCATTCAAACACTCATAGTTCTTTCTAATTGCATGGTATTGATATTAACTAGTTTAAAGGTTGATTTTCTGCTTAACTTAAGTACTAATTGTTTTTAGTACACATCACGTGAAGACTGCATGAATTCATCCTAAATTTATTGAGGATTTCTGTGAGGGAAACTGCACTTACACCCTTAACTTTTTAGGTTATTGCAAATCTACTTTCCTTGACATTTTAAGTTAGATTTGAAAAGGGATTTCGCACTATCCGAAATAACATTAAATAATTAAGTATTGATTGCATCATTGGCTCCCTGTGGACACGACCCGCTCTTCTGCGAGTGGTTATTTTCATTATTTTTGATTAGTCGATTTTTCCACCACTTAAATACTATAACGCTAAGCGAAAAGTCATCTTTCACTCCCCTAATTTCATGTACCATTTGTGTTAACCAATTCGACAAAGCTTTATTAGATTTAGGTGCCTCCATAAACCTAATACCTACATCCCTCTTTGACCACCTTGAGGAATCTAAGCTTAAACCGATAGAGGTGACATTGCAGTTGGTTGACCAATCTATCAAGTCACGTAAAGGAGTACTCGATGATGTCATCGTTAGGGTACGAGATTTCTATTTCATGGTGGATTTTGTAGTATTGGATATAGGTGCACTTGAAAACCCCAGGGATACACCAATTATACTAGGGAGACCCCATCTAGCCACTATTAAGGCTAATATAAATTATGAGGAGGGCCAAATTGAAATGAAATTCAGGAATCAAATACTGAAAATTAACATCTTTAAGGCCCAATAAGGGATTAATTATGGAGTTATAGAACAAATATGTGATATCAAGGCCATGGTTGATGAACCGTATATTGAGGATAACCTGATTACTTCCGATTAACAGCAAAAGGATCAAAACCCACAATCAGAGGAGTCCGAGTCTAACTTAGATACACCCATAACTCCTTCCCTTGCTCCTGACACACACCCTGAACCACCCACTACTGCTGATAACCCCATTCTAGAACTCAAGCCTCTTCTCGACCATCTAAAGTACGTCTTTTTAGGTTTCAATCGGACATTTCCTATGATTATCAACTCCAGACTCACACCTGACCTGAAATCCCATCTAATTACTGTTCTCTAACAACATCGTAGAGCCATTGGATGGACTCTCGATGATTTGACTGGTATCAGCCCTTCTTACTGCACACACCATATCTACACCGAAGAGGGCACACGACCTTCCAGTGAAATGTAGAGACGTTTGAATCCTAATCTGTAGGAGGTTGTGAAAAAGACCATCAAGTGGTTAGATGCAGGGATCACCTACTCGATCTCTGACAGTTGGTGGGTGAGTCCAATCTAGGTTGTGCCTAAGAAGGTAGGACTCACCGTTATCACGACTGAAACTGGAGAAGTCATATCGACCCGTGTGGTGAACTCGTGGAGGGTCTGCATTGTTTATAGAAGTCTCAATTCCTCCATGAAGAAGGATCATTTTCAACTCCCGTTTATTGTTCAGATCCTCAAGAAACTAGTGGGAAATAGGTTCTTCTGGTTCTTGGATGGGTACTCCAATTATAACCAGGTGGCAATCCATCCCGAGGACTAAGAGAAGACCATTTTCACCTACCCCTTTGGGACATACACGTTCCGAAGGATGCCGTTCGATCTCTACAATGCACCCACTACTTTTCAGCGTTGCATGCTTGCCATAATCTCAGACATGATAGGTGATTATCTGGAAGTCTTCATCGATGACTTTTCAGTATTCGGAGAATCATTTGATGATTGTCTTCTACACTAGGTCCAAATCCTCAGGCAGTGCATTGGCGTGAATCTAGTTCCTTCCTCGTAAAAGAGCCATTTCATAGTGCCTGAAGGAATTATCCTGGGACATCTTATTTTAGAAAAAGGCAACCAAGTCGATCGAGCCAAGGTGAACTTGATTTCCAAACTCCCTATGCCTAGCTCAATCATGGGCATCCAATCTTGACAGAAGCCATTTTCGTGGGTTTTGAAATCATTGGAAATCATAGTATAGTCTTACTGAAACATTCATCAAAAAAATGATTTTGTAAAGATAACGAGACTTGAGTCTCGCTCGTTCGTCTCTGCAAGGCGTTTATGCAAATCTAAAAGTGATCTTTTTCGCTCTACTTGTTTGAAATCGCATGCCGGTTTCTAATCGTCGGATCAATGTTTTGCCACTTTCATTATGAACCCTGATTACATGGGCCTGTGTTAAATAAATGACAAATGTGAAAATGTGAGTTTCAGTATACGCAATTCTAGTTATGTGGTGGCTGTTTATGGAAAATGCACTAATAGTTAAATCCTCAATATTTTCTGGTACCGACATGCTGGTTGTAATAGATAATAATTAAAAGCAAGCAACTCTAATCACACAAAATATATTGCAATCAATAAGCTCATGGTGATTCTCAACACAGAGATTTATATATATATATAAATTTCTTTCATTCATTGAGGAGGGTGTTCGCAACATGGAACTAAATGAAAGCTTATAGAGGAAAGCTTGAAAGCATAAATCTAACTAATAGAAAATGATCGCATACATGAATCTATGGGGGGATTATGCATGCATCATTGGGAGAGAACAAAGTGCTACACTACTAAGTAGTAATAAAAGCATGTAAACTATGAAGAATTAAGCTACTAATCTAGCAGAAATAAGTGTATTTGGAGGTGGGCTCCGATGGCCTTTGAGTTGGCTGAGAGGAGGGATGGCCAATGGTGCTTAGGTCGGCCCTTGGAGAGAGGTTGGAGAGGTGATCCAACATCCTGTCATGGAGATGATGGTGGCCATGGTGAGCAACTCGTGGAGGTGGAGTGGAAGTGAATGTAGCTAACATAAATGGAAGTGAATGAAGCCAAGAGATGGATGGGTACAAATGGCCACCACTTAGGTCTTTTTATAGACATCAATGGGACTCTCTAGAGAAGTGTGGAACTCTCTAGAGAGAGCTCCAAGAGTGGCTACCAAAGAGAGAGGGAGGTGGTTTTTAGATCCACCATTTGTGGATCTCCAATTTGAATGGCTCTTGGTTGCTAATTTTGGCAATCAAGAGTGGCGCCACCCTTGGAAGAACCTAGAATACTCTAGGTGGTGTGGGAGTGCGTGAATGGGTGTGTGTGTGTGTGTGTGGTCATGCCCTAGGTGTCTAAGTGATATAGGTTAGGTCCTAAGGGTTTTAGATTGGTGTAGGTCTTAAATTAGGGTTGAAAACCATAATTCACTAAGGTAAAGTGCAATTAAACTTAATACAAGTTTAATTGTGTGTGTGAAAACTTAATTGAGAGTAAAATAACTCAATTAAGTCAGGTCTAGGTCAATTGGACTCTCATTGAGTCCAATTGGACAGTGTGTGCTGAGATCAAGGCTTAATTGGACTCAATGAGTAAAATTGAATAGGCTGATGGAATTGACTAAGATCCAACTCAATTAGGTTTAGTGAGGACCTAATTAGGTCCTTAGGGAGGTCTAGAGGTGATGTACTAGGGTTAGGGCACCTTAATTTCGATTCCTATAGGGTTGGAATTGGGTTTAGGGAGCTAGAGATCCAAGATGAAAGCTTGAATCTCAAAACAGGAACTGGAGAGCAGTTCCAGACATCCAATAAAAGTATTAGACGACTTATACTTGATGAGTCCACTTTAATGGACTATTTTTATGCCTAAGTGATAGCGAAATACACGTCATTTGTAAAAGCGAGGTTTTAATGTCGTTGTAACACGCGAATTCGCTTTCGCTTTTAAATTTATATCCTAGATAGGGGAGTATCTAGGGTCGTCCAGGGAGGCAAAAATTGTAAAATTAATCCTCTTGCTTACAGATAGATCTCAACTTTCTTTTTGATATTTTTCAATATGTAATTTTTTTTTATTTTGGAAAGACGAGGGCAAAATGCGAATTGTAACGAAAAGTACTAGCACCTACAAATGCTTAACTAAAATTAAAAAGATAGAAATATCTTCTTCCTAAGCTCACTTTAGGCAAGTGGAGTCCTAGAGTAATTAGGAAGAAGAGGTGAAATAAGTGCTAGAACCAAAAGTAACAACTGCAATAAAAAGCTACAAGAAGGTAATTTGATTGACTAGAATGAGTGTTCTTTTCAAGGACAAGTAGAGGAATGCTTCTACTAGAACTAAATAAATATAAAAGCAAGAAAAGAAACACAAATCCTCTTGCAAAAAAGGTGAAGAAGGGAGTCTTCTTGCTCCAAGCCTAGCTGCTCCTTGGCTTGAAAAGAGGGCCTCCTTCTTCTCCTTCCTTGAGAGCTCCTCCAAGGTGGAAGCTTCCACCTTCAATGCCCTCTCCAAGGGGTGGGCGTGCACCACCCTCAAAATCTCCTCCAAGGTGGCGTGGACCACCTTCAAGATATCCTCCAAAGATCTTCCATGCCTGGCTTCTCCATTGGCTGGCGTGACCCAAGAGAGAAGGGAAGAGGGGAAGGCACCAAGGGAACAGAATATCCCCTTAATCTTCTTCTTCTTCTTCTCTCTTGGATGTGGGCTTCTAGGTGGAATATGAGAGTGAATTTTCTATCCAAGGATGACTTGAATGGTGGTGGGTAGTGGTCTTTTTATAGGGTAGGATGGGGGGTTAAGGTGCCCCTTGAAATGGAGGGCTAGGATGGAAGGATGGAGGTGGTTGGTGATCCTATGGCTAAGGGAAGTTGCCGCCAGCCCAAGGGGTGTTAAAGGGGGTGGTTATGGTGGTGTTGGTGTCTTTTGGTGGTGGAGAGACACCACCATTTTGGCGCCAACATGGGGTCTTCTAGAAGGGGGTTTAGGTGGATGGTGGAGATGGATTCAAGGGGAATTGTGTGGTGGAGATGAGGGGGAGTTTTGGAGGGAAAAGTGGCGCCACTAAGGGGGTGGTTATGGGTAGTTTTTGGCACCACTTTTTGGTGTCTTTTGGAGGTGGTGGGTAGGTTAGGTTGGTGCCAAGTAGGTTAGCTTATGTGGAGCTTAGGTGGAGCTAGTTGGGTGGAGTTGTTAGGTGGGTTTCTAGGGTGGTACAGGCCAAGGAAGTTGGAGCATAGCTAAGCTAAGCTAAGCTAAGATAAGCTAAGCTAGCTTAGCTAATGGAGGAGTAGAGGAGAAGGTGTTGGAGCTAGGGTTTGGAGGGAGGAGCTGAGGAGGAGAAGTCTGGAGCTAAAATTGGAGTTGGCTGCTGCTGAAGAGGCTGGCATGGAGCTACTCTAGCTGGCTTAGCTTGCTAGTTCTTTGCTAGCTACTAAGTCGAGCTAAAGTAAGCTAGCTTCTACCATAATGAGCTGAGGTGAGCTAGGTCTGGTGCTCCCGGGGAGAATCAAGCTAGTTGAGGCAGCTAAGGTAGCTTAGCTCAACTGAGCTGAGCTAAGCTAAGTCCCTGGGAGCTGGACTTGAGCTTCCTGAGCTGGGGTGAGTTCTTCTTCAGCTGGCTGGAGTTGAGTGGAGCTGGATGTAGCTGGATCTGAGCTGGGGTGAACTCCTGTCAACTCAGCTGAGCTAGCTAGAGCTCCCTGTGGACTAGTGGGAGCTGAGATGAGCTAGACTCAGCTAAGTTGAGCTGGATCTGAGCTAACTTGAGGTAGGGTGAGCTAAGATGAACTCTCTTGAGCTACCATTCAACTGAGATTAGCTGAATGGTTCTGGGATGAGCTAACCCTAGTTCAAGTGAGCTAGGTTCCAACTGTGGTAAGCTGGATCGAGCTGAGTTCCAACTAGTCTAGGCTTCTCCTTCACCATTTGCCTTCTTGAGTGCTAGGGTTTTCAGGATCTGTATATCTGTACATCCCTAACACTCACAAAAACATATTAAAAAGATAAATAAAAAATGCAATGCATGCCTAACTTAATTTATGCCTAAATGCAGCCCAAAAACCCATTTGCGGAGTAAGATTCTCAGAGCTAGGTTTGTTTTATTGCATAAGAATGATGATAAACTGGCATTTATCACACCCCTATGCTTATCTTTTGCTAATCTCTTAGCAAAACTTTAATTTTTTTGGAAAACGGAATTTTTGGGAAATCTAAATTTTTTGACTTTTTAGGAGAAAAAGTGATTAAGGGACCTTGGTAGATTAAAACACAAGAGGTATGGGATTTGTTAAAGATAAACATTAGGATGTGTTTTTGGATTCAATCATTAGACAGAACGGGATCAATATATCCTCCATAAAATTCACAAATTAACCCCTTGTTAATTTACATGACTTGAAATGTTTGTTTTTAGGATTTTTCTGGCTCATGAATCTGATTCACAACTTGCAAAATCCTTTAAAACGTTGTGTCTGTGCTTGTGAAAAGGCAACATTTATAAGGACATGTTATTATTATTATTATTATTTCCAACCCCATGCTTATTTTTAGCTTAGTCTTACAACAGATGTGTCGGGATCATCATTCTCGTTACCATTCCTC
Source organism: Thalassia testudinum (assembly GCA_037157565.1). Taxonomy (NCBI): domain Eukaryota; kingdom Viridiplantae; phylum Streptophyta; class Magnoliopsida; order Alismatales; family Hydrocharitaceae; genus Thalassia; species Thalassia testudinum. The sequence continues at coordinate 48,557,630 of JAZHRO010000055.1, forward strand.
GAGGGGGTTCTGGCGCTAGTACTTCGGGATAGCACTATCCATGACACCACCCAGGAGCTCACAAGCCCAAAACACGATGCGGTGAAAAGGGGTGCTCCAAGCAAACTCAAGCTCTTGCTCCGACGCTATAGGTAGAGCACCGTCCAAGACACTTGAGCTGCTAAAATGCGCTTTAATGCTCCGTCTAAAAATATGGAATATAAATATGGAGCAGCGCCGAGGCGATAACTTGTTGACATCGCATCCTCAAAGGAGGTATTTTCCTCCTTCTCGGCGGTGGGAACTCAAACCAATGATCTGCTTCAGACCTTTACTATATCCAAACAAGGGAGTTTTTCAAAAATTTTAATTCTTTTTAAGTGTTGGCTTGTGTGTGAAAATAGACATAAGAAGTTTCTCAAGACATGCAAGTTTTTGAATCAGAAACGAAGTCAATTACTTTCCGTATTACAAAATAGGATCAAGTCACCTGAACTATCATGAGTTTAGGTGGAATTTTAGACAAGGATATCTGATCTAGTCTAAAATAGGCCCTAGAATTCTAATGATCAGATCCATGTCCTCATCCTTAGTTTGTTAAAGATTAAATCCCTTTGTACCAAAAGTGAATTTTTTCGACCTTAGTCCCAATTTCAAAATTTTTCCTCAAAAAGTTTTCAACATTTTTTTTTTGGGTATGCAAGCAAGAAATAAATAAAAGAAAATTGCATGTTTTTAGCTTTTGAACATCCTAAATCGATCGTAAAACTTTAAAAACACTCCCCCATGCTTAAGATATGCCATGTTCTCATGCATTAGGAGGGAAAAGGGATCACCTTAGTGAGGAACGATCTGGTTTAGGATGAACAAAACCTGGAAAAAGAAGAAAAAAGGAAAGCAAGAAAAAAAATGATGGGTTACCTCCCATCCAGTGCTGTCTTTTACGCCATTTAGCCGGGCGTGATGTGCATTAGTGATCAAGGGTGGCTGGCTAAGTAAAATTAAAAGATTCAGATGGAATTTTAAGCGTATGGTCAAAATAGGGCTTTAAACGCTGGCCATTGACTTGAAATGTAGAATCAGTTTTTGTATCAAAAAGGTCAATAGCGCCGTATGGATATGTTTTTTGGACAATAAAAGGTCCGATCCATTTAGATTTTAATTTTCCAGGAAAAAGACGTAATCTTGCATCGAAAAGCCAAACACGTTGATTAACGTCAAAGTGTTTTCGAACAATATATTTATCGTGAAATTTCTTTGTTCGATCTTTATAAATCCTCGCATTTTCATAGGAAAAATTACGTAATTCTTCCAAGTCAGTTAATTGTAATTTTCTATGGTTACCGGCGTCAGATAAATCCATATTGAGTTGTTTTATTGCCCAAAAAGCCCTATGTTCTAATTCTACCGGGAGATGGCATGCCTTCCCGAAAATCAGACGGAAGGGAGACATGCCAAGCGGAGTTTTAAAAGCAGTACGGTAGGCCCATAAAGCGTCGTCCAATTTGGTGGACCAATCTGTACGGTCGGGCCTAACCGTCTTTTGTAAAATATTTTTAATTTCCCAGTTAGAAACTTCAGCCTGGCCATTAGTTTGGGGGTGATATGGCGTGGAAATTTTATGATTAACCCCATATTTAGAAAGAATGTGATGGAATTATGAGTGGGTGAAATGTGAGCCTCCGTCACTGATAATGGCTTTTGGTATGCCGAATCTTGAGAAAATATTTTTCTTAAGAAATTCGACAACCACACGGTGATCACTAGTATGGGTGGGTATTGCTTCTATCCATTTAGAAACATAGTCGACTACAACTAAATATACAAATACCCACCAGAATTGATGAACGGTCCCATGAAGTCGATGCCCCAAACATCAAAAATTTCAACCTCGAAAATTGGATTAAGGGGCATCATATCCTTTCGAGTCATGTTGCCGATGCTCTGGCAACGCACACAGGACCGAACGAAGTCATGAGCATCTTTGTGCAAGCTGGGCCAATAAAATCCCGCATTAAGGATTTTAGCTGCAGTTTTCTTGCCCGAAAAATGTCCGCCACAGGCCATTGAGTGACAATGTGTTAAGATATCATGGATTCCAGAATCGGGGACACATCGTCGAATGACCTGATCGGCACAAATGCGGAAAAGGTCAGACTCCTCCCAAAATAATATTTAATATCAGCAAAGAACTTATCCCATTTGGTTTTTGGCCAATCAGCGGGGATTTGTTCTATTGCTAAGTAGTTTGCGATGGGCGCAAACCAAGGGAGGGTTGTAGCAGCTAAAATACTTTCATCAGGGAACTGATCTGGCGGGGTCATTATGTCATTCGTCATAAGACGAGAGAGATGGTCGGCCACTACATTGTGCAATCCCGCCTTATCCTTGATTTCCAGGTCAAATTCCTGGAGCAGCAGAATCCAACGGATAAGGCGGGGTTTCGCATCTTTCTTTGTCAGCAAATATTTAATTGCTGAGTGGTCTGTATAAACAGTGACATGTGACCCCAATAGATAAGATCTAAATTTTTCTAAAGCAAATACAATGGCAAGAAGTTCCTTTTTAGTAACCGTGTAATTCCGTTGTGCATCATCAAGGGTTTTCCTAGCATAATAGATCACAACGGGCTTCTTGCCAATTCTTTGCCCTAGAATGGCCCCTACAGCAAAATCTGAGGCATCTGTCATTAATTCAAATGGACTATTCCAATCAGGTCCCTGCAATATTGGTGCCTTAGTAACCTCTTTCTTCAACGTCAAAAAACTCTCCAGGCACGTATTATTAAAATCAAATGGCTGGTCTTTAGTGAGAAGCTGACTTAAAGGCTTGGAGATTTGGGAAAAGTTTTGTATGAATCGACGGTAGAAACCCACATGACCCAAAAAGGATCTGATCTGTTTGATAGTAGTGGGCGGTGGGAGCTTAGATATAGCATCTATTTTTGCTTTATCTACCGCGATTCCTTGTTTTGAAATAACATGGCCCAAGATAATACCTTCTTGGATCATGAAATGACTTTTTTCCCAGCTGAGGACCAGATTAACTTCTATGCACTTTTGCAGAGTTCTTTCAAGATTTTTGAGGCAATGGTCAAAAGAATCTCCAAAAATAGAGAAGTCATCCATAAAGACTTCTAAACATTCACCTACCAGGTTTGAAAAAATTGCAAGCATGCACCTTTGAAAAGTCGCAGGTGCGTTACAAAGACCGAAGGGCATTCTTCGGAAAGCAAAGGTTCCGAAGGGGCAGGTGAAAGTTGTTTTATCCTGGTCCTCAGGATGAACCGCTACTTGATTATAGCCAGAATAACCATCCAAAAAATACTAAAATTCCCGTCTGGCTAACCGCTCCAAGATTTGATCAATAAAAGGGAGCGGGAAATGATCCTTCCTGGTGGTGGTGTTTAATTTTCGGTAATCTATACACACGGGCCAAGAAGAAGTGGTTCGAGTGGCTATATTTTCCCCATTTTCATTGGTGACAACTGTTAGTCCAGCCTTTTTAGGGACAACTTGAGTTGGACTAACCCAGGAGCTGTCAGAAATGGGGTAGATGATATCAGTATCCAACCACTTAATAATCTCCTTTTTTACCACCTCCTGCATACTAGGATTCAAGCGCCTTTGTGGTTGGCGAGAGGGGCGAGAATCGTCGTCTAAATATATACGATGCGTACAATAGGACGGACGAATGCCTTTAAGATCAGAAAGGGTCCAGCCAATAGCTTTTTGATATTTACTCAAAACCTGGAGAAGTTTGTGCTCTTGTGCCCCGGTGAGTTCAGAATTTATAATCAGGGGCAGGGTCTGATTTGGACCCAGGAAGACATATTTAAGGGAATCAGGCAAAGGTTTTAATTCCAATTGTGGGCCCAGTTCCGAAAGAGTTTCTGCTTTGTGGGTTAGAGGTGAGGTGAGAGTGAAAGGGTCAGCTAGAATGTTAGCTGGTCGTGTGGTTGAGGTGGAAGGGTGAGAAAAAGTGGATTGTTCAGGAACCGTATTTACAGCAAAACAGGAACCTAATTTGAAATCTGCAATGTTTCCTCCACAATGTTTTCTATTTCTGAATCCGAATCATCAAAGAAATCTGGTTCTTGGAATCACCTAGAGGCTTGAAAAATGTCTAGGGTTACAGATTCACCACCACACATGATCTTCATCTTTCCGGAATCACAATCAATATTGGCGCAGGCGGTGGCTAAGAATGGTCTTCCAAGAATAATGGGGGCAAACTTAAGTGCTTCAGGTACCTCTATGTCCAAGACTAAAAAGTCTACTGCGTATAGACAATTTTTGACCCGGACAAGAACATCTTCAACAATTCCCCTTAGTTTAATCGTAGATCGGTCGGCTAATTGGAGAGTAACCTCAACAGGCTTCAATTCACCGATCTTAAATTCCTCAAAAATAACTGTGGGGATAAGATTAATTGAGGCACCAAGATCCAACAGAGCGTGATCAAATGAGGTATCATTATTGATAACTTGGATTAGGGGGGCGTCGGGATCTTTTCTCTTAAGAGGCAGTCGGCTCTACACAACTGAGTTGACTGTCTCTGGAAGAATTACCTTTCCTAAATTTTTGGGCTGCCTTTTTGGAGTACATAAATCTTTTAAAAATTTTGCATAGGCAGGGATATACTTAATGGCATCTAGGATAGGGATATTAATTTCTACTTGCCCAAATAAATCCATTAGTTCCTTCTCAGTGGGCTCGGATTTTGTCTTTTCCTTTTTTGAAGAGTGGAGGGCTTGTGGAAATGGGGCAGGGTTGCCCTGTTTTGCATGAATTGGTTCCTGAACAATAGGAGGAGAAGAGTTAATCTGTGTGTCATTAGAGCGGGTTTCTTTAACAGGAAGGGTATTGTGAGTGGTTTTCCCATTCCTCAAGGTAATTGCATTTGCAGTCTGGTTGTTTCGAGGATGAGGACGGGGTGCCTGGCTATTATTGAAACCCGACGGATGCTGAGGTGCTTGCTGAATAGGTTGACTGGGATATCCACCTTGGAATTGATTCCTTTGATTGTTTGGGTTGGGCATGGGTTGGGATGGTAAATTCCCAATAGGTCGATGATCAGGAGTAACCTTAACTTGGTGTTGTAAATTGGTAATCATGCGGGTTACTTCTGTCATTTGAGTCTGCATTCCTTGCAGAGCTTTCATGACCTGATTATTAATATCATCCTAAGATGGTCCAGGTTGATACAAAGGTTGCCCATAAATCCCAAAATAGTTTTGTTTGGGAAAAGGAATCTGATTCGGGTTTTTCCAGGAGTGATTCGGGTTAGTCCTCCAATTTTGATTGGAAGTGTTGGAGGGGTTTCTAAATTGCTCCTGGAGAGCATAAATATTTTTCGAGGTGGAGTCAAAAATATTTTGGTCAAAATTCCCGGTCAAATCTTGCAGGAAATCAGCCGGAAATTGCTGGACAGCAAATGTGGCATCTATATTGTGTAGATTTTCTCTTCGGAGAATGTGTGGGGAGTCAGTGTGTGGAGAGTGGGCGTGTGGAGCTTGTTTGTTTGTGAGCTTTTCTTCAATTTTCTTTTGGTGAATTTGCATCTGGTTCAGTCGTTGAGCTAACATATATAAATCATCTTGTGTGACTAGAACAGAGGTGGATTTGGAGTCAATTTCATGGACTCCATGTCTGGGGTTTTGTGATCTGCCAAAAGTGTCCATTGAAGTCATGTTAAATGAGTTTTCACTCATTTCTTCAAAGAGAAGATAGGCACTTTCGACGTCTTTGTTAAGAAAATTGCCCCCACATGAGGCATCCACAAATCATTTTAATTGATCTTCTAATCCATGATAGAAGATCTACACTAACTGCCATTGTGGAATTTCAAGGTGGGGACAACTTCTTAGAAGTTCCTGAAATCTTTCCCAGGCTTCGTGGAGGGGTTCATCAATTTTTTGTTGAAAGGTCGTTATGGATCATCTTAATGCATTCGTTCGACCGATCGGAAAAATTTTTTTAAGAAAAGTAATTTTTAATTAGGGCCAGGTGGTAATAGGACACTCAACTGTTCTAAACCAGTGCGATGCTTTATCTTTAAGAGAAAGAGGAAAGAGTCTCATTAACCACATGTCTTCCTGCACATTGCGGGAACGAGTGGTTTGAGCGAGGACAGTTAATTCCTCGAGATGACAAGAAGGGTCCTCTCATGGAAGACCATGAAAATGCTTGATAGGGTTTAGAATGGCTGGTTTGATTTCGAAATCCCCTTGTGCTATGACCACCCCTGGTCTTTCCTCATAATTGGAAGGATCATAGAAATCCTTAAGAGGAACGATAGGCTGTTGGCGGGGTGGTGTATTTTGTCCTCGATTAGCTAGGTTCGTGATAGTCCTAGCTAGATCTTCTTGATTTTGTTGTAGTCGAGCCAAATGGTCGACCATTAATGCAAAGGGATTTGTATTTTGGGTTATAATTGGAGGGCCACCTAGCCCTGCTGGTATTTCTGGTTGCTCCAAGTTAGGAAGGTGAGGGAGGGCGAAGTCAGCTTGTGGGTCGGCTGACGGGTAAGAAGTGGAAGCAGAATTTTTTTGACGGCTTCCTGGGTTTTCCATTTTTTTAGAAGACGAGGGGGAGGAAAACAATGATTTCCTGCTGTGGGGGGCGAAATCTGGTGGTCCCTCGAGGTGTGGTTTTTGGGACCGTCACCCGTGCATGCACTACTTGGAAGAATTGGAGGGGTGGAGAAGAGAAAGAGATGAGAGAAAGTATGCAATTCAAAGAAACAAATCTGGACCTAACTTAAATGCGACTCCCTAATAATAAACCTAAGACTTGGTCTATGTAGGAAATAAGTAGTCAATAGTGAATACCCATTCTGTCAACAAATCTAGCCAAGTTGCTTAAGGGGAGGTTTGGGCCCAAACGTTTCCCAGGGAAAACCCCAGGTGCTTGTACAAACCTACGCCTGGTCGTTTGACACGGCCCCTCAGCCTGAACACCAGATATAGATGACAGAATTGGTACTAACTAAAGAAAACTTATGACCTAAATAGCAAGCCTAAGTTGATAAAGCCTTAGGAGTCAAGTTGCTACAAATTTTAATTAGTTCTAGGATGCTACAGTGCACACGGAATGTGGAGGGTGTTTATTGGGATGTTGCCCTATTATTTTGATTTTTTTGTGTGTGTGTGCAGGAATTGGAGAGTGGCTCCAATGAAAATCAAGTTGTCACACAATTTTCTTGTATTTATGTCTTTTAGGATTCAATTTAATTAAATGTGTTTTAGGGTTTTTCTCTTTAAATTTTCAAACAAGTTTGAAATCTCACAATCAAAGGAAAGACAAGTTATATTGGTGATGGTTAATTTCCTTTAATGTGAGTCTCTAAAAAGAAAGAGAGAAACCCTAAGCCAATTATCCCTAAGACAGAAAATTACTACTAATGGATTGATTTTTGGCTTTCTGAATTAAGTAGCGGTCCAAACAAGTCAAACAACACCACTACTTTGAATAAAATCAAACAAGGATTCCAAAAAAATTTTTTGCAAGATTTTAGGAATTTGTTGGACAATTGTTTTGAATTTTTAATTGTACTGATGTCAAAGTCCAGAAATGATAACTGTGGGTATTTTGGACTTTTCAGTATTACCACCGACCTCAGAAAATTTTTATGATTTTATATGATGTGTAAAATTCCACAAAGATTCTAGTGAACTAAATTTCACAAAAATTGGATGAGCATAGAAATTCTAAAAATTTGCGGACAGTAACAAAATAGGAAGATTAGAGGGTGTGACCCCTTTGCAGTCCACTAATTTTAAAAAAGTAACTACAAATCCAATTATTCTGAAATTTGGAATAGATGTTCCTAACGTAGTTGGGAATCACTATATGAAATGTTATGATTTTAGGAGGCCTGTGGTATTAGGAATCAATTTTTCAAGTCCGGACAGAAATCTGGACCAGAAAAATAGAATACCAATACTTGCAATGGAGTGGTGTTAAAGAAGCATTCAAGCAAACAATGGATTTTATATGAACACCACTCCACTTAATTAATTTGTTTGGGATCCTGAAAGAAAAGTTTAATATGTTTTTGGTAGTTTTAATTAATTATGCGACCAGAAAGAGGAACCAACCTGAATCTCGTGGGAAGAAAAGGAACTTTAAGCTCTCGCTTCCAGATTCCCGCCTTCCCGCTGTAGTTCCTGCACAAACAAAAGAAAGAAAGAGAAGGGGATGAGATCCACTTCAAGCAAGAGAAAATTAATTAAAGCAAAGCCGTGACTCCTCGGAAATGGCGCCAAAAATGATAGCGAAATATGCGTGATTTGTAAAAGCGGGTTTTTAATGTGATTGTAACATGCGAATCTGCTTTCGCTTTTAAATTTATATCCAAGATAGGGGAGTATCTAGGGTCATCCAAGGAGGCAAAAATTGTAAAATTAATCCTCTTGCCTACAGATAGATCTCAACTTTCTTTTTGATATTTTTCAATATGTAATTTTTTTTTGTTTTGAAAAGACGAGGGCAAAATGCGAATTGTAATGAAAAGTACTAACACCTACAAATGCTTAACTAAAATTTAAAAGATAGAAATATGTTCTTCCTAAGCTCACTCTAGGCAAGTGGAGGCCTAGAGCAATTAGGAAGAAGAGGTGAAACAAGTGCTAGAACCAAAAGTAACAACTGCAATAAAAAGCTACAAGAAGGTAATTTGATTGAGTGGAATGAGTGTTCCTTTCAAGGACAAGTAGAGGAATGCTTCTACTAGAACTGAACAAATATAAAAGCAAGAAAAGAAACACAAATCCTCTTGCAAAAATGGTGAAGAAGGGAGTCTTCTTGCTCCAAGCCTAGCTGCTCCTTCGCTTGAAAAGAGGGCCTCCTTCTTCTCCTTCCTTGAGAGCTCCTCCAAGGTGGAAGCTTCCACCTTCAATGCTCTCTCCAAGGGGTGGGATTGCACCACACTCAAAATCTCCTCCAAGGTGGCGTGGACCACCTTCAAGATCTCCTCCAAAGATCTTCCATGCCTGGCTTCTCCTTTGGCTGGCGTGACCCAAGAGAGAAGGGAAGAGGGGAAGGCACCAAGGGAACATAATATCCCCTTAATCTTCTTCTTCTTCTCTCTTGGATGTGGGCTTCAAGGTGGAATATGAGAGTGAATTTTCTAGCCAAGGATGACTTGAATGGTGGTGGGTAGTGGTCTTTTTATAGGGTAGGATGGGGGGTTAAGGTGCCCCTTGAAATGGAGGGCCAGGATGGAAGGATGGAGGTGGTTGGTGATCCTATGGCTAAGGGAAGTTGGCACCAACTGAAGGGGTGTTAAAGGGGGTGGTTATGGTGGTGTTGGTGTCTTTTGGTGGTGGAGAGACACCACCATTTTGGCGCCAACATGGGGTCTTCTAGAAGGGGGTTTAGGTGGATGGTGGAGATGGATTCAAGGGGAATTGTGTGGTGGAGATGAGGGGGAGTTTTGGAGGGAAAAGTGTAGCCACTAAGGGGGTGGTTAGGCATAGTTTTTGGTGCCACTTTTAGGTGTCTTTTGGAGGTGGTGGGTAGGTTAGGTTGGTGCCAAGTAGGTTAGCTTATGTGGAGCTTAGGTGGAGCTAGTTGGGTGGAGTTGTTAGGTGCGTTTTTAGGGTGGTACAAGCCAAGGAAGTTGGAGCATAGCTAAGCTAAGCTAAGATAACCTAGCTTAGCTAATGGAGTAGAGAAGAAGGTGTTGGAGCTAGGCTTTGGAGGGAGGAGCTGAGGAGGAGAAGTCTGGAGCTGAAATTGGAGCTAGCTGCTACTGAAGAGGCTGCCATGGAGCTACTCTAGCTGGCTTAGCTTGCTAGTTCTTTGCTAGCTACTAAGTCGAGCTAAAGTAAGCTAGCTTATTCCATAATGAGTTGAGGTGAGCTAGGTCTGGTGCTCCCGGGCAGAATCGAGCTGGTTGAGGCAGCTAAGGTAGCTTAGCTCAACTGAGTTGAGCTAAGCTAAGTCCCCGGGAGCTGGACTTGAGCTTCCTGAGCTGGGATGAGTTCTTCTTCAGCTGGCTGGAGTTGAGTGGAACTGGATGTAGCTGCTCTGAGCTGGGGTGAACTCCTGTCAACTCAGTTGAGCTTGCTAGAGCTCCCTGTGAACTAGTGGGAGCTGAGATGAGCTAGACTCAGCTAAGTTGAGCTGGATCTGAGATGACTTCAGCTAGGGTGAGGTAAGATGAACTCTCTTGAGCTACCATTCAACTAAGATTAGCTGAATGGATCTGGGATGAGCTAACCCTAGCTCAAGTGAGCTAGGTTCCAGTTGTGGTGAGCTGGATCGAGCTGAGTTCCAACTAGTCAGGGCTTCTCGTTCACCATTTGCCTTCTTGAGTGCTAGGGTTTTAAGGATCTGCATATCTGTACATCCCTAACATTCACAAAAACATATTAAAAAGACAAATAAAAAATGCAATGCATGCCTAACCTAATTTATGCCTAAATGCAGCCCAAAAACCCGTTTGCAGAGTAAGATTCTGAGAGCTAGGTTTGTTTTAATGCATAAGAATGATGATAAACTGGCGTTTATCACTAAGTTAACTTTATTCTTACCTTCTAGGTTTGTTAATAACTACATTAAGTAATAGAATGTTTGCATGAATCATTATTTAAGTTTACATCTATTTTATCATATTCTATAACTTAGTATGTAATTATTTTTTGTTTTGTTGTTGTAGGAATAATGTTGGAAAAGAACTGGGGGTGAAATAAATTTCCCCGAACAACCGCCTCAACTTCAGCTCACGCAACCTCCGGCCGGCCTTAATAACCCCCAACTGCCGTCGGCCAAAATTAGTAAGGGATTTGAAAATCCTTTAACTCGTGCAGGGAGAGGAGATAAAAAAGAGGCTGGGCAAAGGGTTGGCTTCTTCTTCTTCACCTCCGGAGGGCACTGCGGAACCACAGACACCTTCCCCACCATGGAGAGGGCGGGCACTGTGGAACCAAGTGTACACTTTCTTCACCATGCCACCGCACTACCATAGCCACACTGTTCAAAGCCCAACCGCACCCTTACCGCCCAACCGCCCTGCAAGTGCGCCCTTCCAGCCCCGATAGCAAGCGCCCTGTAGGTGCTGCACCACACGCCCACAAGTTCTGCATCATCGCCCTTCTCCATCTGCTCGCACCCGCACTGCCTATAGGTGTCGCACCCAATACCCACACTACTGCTGCAGCCACTCCCTTCCAGCCTGCACACACCGCACCATCGCCCTCCAACGCTACTGCCTTGCACGCCCTACAGGCGCTGCACCCAGACTCACCACGCTGCAAGCACACCAGCCTACACCAGCCCTCGCTAGCACCGACAGACAACGCACCAAGCACCCGCAGGCACTACACCGACCGCCCTTGCATGTCCTACGGCATCGCGAGCGCCTGCAGGCAGCCAACCAAGCCTATAGGCGCCTACGCCTGCAAGCCACAGTCACCCGCACGCTACCTATGCCTGCAGGCCACTCCCGCACGTGCCCTAGCATGCCTTTGTGCATGCGCCCAGCATGCAATTGTGCGACTGCAGCAGTGCCCTTCCTCCTCTCCACGCGCGGCCGTCCTCCAATAGCAGAGCCAACAGGCCAACGGCCATTCTCTACCATCCTTAAATAATTTTTGCATTTAATTCCATTTCCATTTAGATATTAATATTTTATTCAGGCCACATTGCATTGATGCACTCATAGTTTCCTGAAATTACTTCACTTGTGTTATGTGCATATTGAACTTTGAATTTCAAATCAGATTTGCATGCAAGTTGAGTTTATATGATATGCCATTACACATGCATCATATGCATATTTTTGGAGCTTAATTCCTGACGTGAAAATTGCATAAATAACACTAAACTTTTGAAGAAATTGCAAGGTCCATTTAAAATAGCATATTCCTCGCATTAAAGTCACGAAAGTGTTTGCGAACAGTATATTCCTCTACACATAAATTTATTGGTCTATTCCTCCCTGTGGATGCGACATCTTTATTGTGGTTAAATTTGATATTTAGTTTTGATTGATAGATTTTCCTCCACATAAAACACAACGACATGTTATTCTATTGCTATTATCTTCATAAATAAGCTAGAATCTCTCCGTCAAAATGGCACCCTTGTTGGGGAGGCAACAGAAGCAATAGATTCACTTTTTTTTTTTGAATATTCTGAGTTGCGTAGTTATCTGATCATTTTTTTATTGTGCGAGGAATCTGACGAGGTGACAGGCACAGTAGAGAGACGACATTGACCTTGAACGACGTGCATGGTGGAGACGATCTTTTTGGTGGACCTTGACGCCACCTAGAGGCTAGCAACAGGAACATGTGGGCCATGATCCCACTCACATAGGCTAACAGAGGAGCCTGTTCTTAATTTAGTCATTAGAGCTTAGTTTAGATTTAATTTAGATAGACATTAGAATTTAATTTCTGTCTTTTGGACCCTTGTCGGCTATTTTTGGGAACGTGTTCCCTGTGTTTCTTTATTTCTTATTGCTCTTGTATGCGGGAGCGTATTTTCGGGAGCGTGTTCCCATTTATTTAGATTATTGGATTATTCGAATGGTTTGAACTGTATGCTGGTTAGTTAGTTAGGTTAGGTTTGCTTGCTTATTATTATTATTAAAAATAATAATAGTAATAATATAATAAAATAAAAAATATTCGAACTGGCTGCTAGATGCTGCATATCTATAGGACGACCATCTAGGACTGAATGAGCAGCATTTAGTTTATTTTTACTGTATTGCATACATTCTTGCACGAAGAAAGCTGGAGTAAGGTACGTCTTCTCTTAGGCATCAATTACTTGTCATGAATTTGTGTTGAACCTAAATCCAAGACCACTAAAGTGCTTGAATCAGATTAATTCAATGGTCACTTCAAAAATTGGGACTGCTAAAAGGTTAGACCTTAAAATCTGTGACTTAAAATTGTGTGCAAAAGGATCTTGTTTGCAAAATTTCAAAACTCAAAACACGATCGTATGTTTGCACACCTGAGACACTATGCCCCTCACACATAAGGTCACTAGATAAATTTCTACCTCTCCCCTTTTGCACCACAAGGGAAGTTAGTCGAAAATCAACAAGCCTATCCACCAAGTTACTTCGGTTCCTTGTGTGTGGGCTCGATTCGAGACTTCCATCCCTTGCAAGTAGGCTATAGGCACCAACGAAGGTTGGCCTAGGAAGCATAATTTGTGCAAAACTTGTTTGGCCACCAACTGAACATTTAATTCTACGACCTACAATCTACTAAAAATAGATCCCACTGAATTTGCATTTGCTTTGACAGTAGAACTCTCTTGGAAGTTTCTGCTCGTGTTCTAAATTTTTCTAAATCCTAAGAGAGTTAAAACTATTTTGCTTAAAGAAATGGATCACCCGTACTTCTTTCATTTAGATTATCAGAGTCAATACTTCCCATCTTTTAAACAGGATCCCATGCCCCGAGCGTATCCATCCTTTGATGGGTACATTGACAATTCATGGGATCATTCTTACTCTTATCCTGGGAGTACTGGCTTGATAACTCCCACTTTTGAGAAGAGCCTAGGAGCGGGATTTTCCAACCCTAGAATCCCTACTTCTATGCAAACACCTAACCCTCCGACCTTTCATGATTTTCCGTATCAAGGTTGGATCGATACCCCTAGGCAACCAGAGCCTGAAATTGACTAACCTCCCCAACTTGATAATAGTAGGCTCTCCTATTTTATGATAGAAATGCAAAAACAATAAAAGGAAATGTTGAAATCCATGAGAGAGATGTTGAGGAATAGTCAATAGTTAAATGAAGAAATAAGACAGCTTAGCTACATGCTTCCCAGAAATTCTGATCCCTACCCAAACGTCCATGATCATGAAAATAATTCTGAGGAAACCAATGACAATAGGGATCCAGTTTTATGTAGCTATCACTTAGACTCTCCCAATGAGACATGGCCACTAGAGGACAACGATCATAGTGATTATCCACCCAAGTTATATTGGAGTCAAAAGCAAGGGAAGATGGTACCTCTTGAGGACCTTGATCAAAATGATAGTATTCTCCTTACCCCTACAAACCCAGGTCAAGGTTGTATTGTTCTTATCACTTCCCCTATTGATTATTTGGTGGAATCCCATTCTACCCTTAGTGAGCCTACTCCTGACCCTCCACTTAGGGAATCAACACCTAGCATTCAGCATCCTGAGGATTTAAGTGCACCCAATGAAGGTGACCCTAAGGGAATGGAGGATGAATTAGATCAATTTTGGTCTCAGGGATATGAAGAGTCTATTTCAGAGGACGAGGATGCCCCAATAGAGGAGCCTAGACTGAAAATATGGAGTGAATTACAAGGGAATTATTTATTATTTGAGAATTTACCACCAAAGGATATAAATAATATGGTGAAATCCAGATTCCTCCCTTCTTTTGAGAGTCATCCTCCATCAAAACAGGAGTTGATATTAGAGGAGGACAAACAAAATAGTGAGAAGCCTAGGGGAGACTCTCGGGGACAAAAACGTCAATTGAGGATTTATACCCCGAGAAGAATAATGAATTCAGTGATATAAGCTTGCATCAAGATATTAAGATTGATCCTCCTTTAGGAATAATTAAGGATACTGATCCAACTCCTTTCTTCATTAATGAATCACATATACACCCCGACAAAAATTTGAGTGAACCAAACGAATCTGAGGATGAGCTTAATAATAATGATTATTGTATTTTGACCCTGCCATCAAAGAGTTATAATTTGGAGTCTACCCTTGATTCACATATACTAAAAGGTCAAAATATGACTCTGATCATTAATGCTAGGCACGGTAACCTGAAGTTTTCTACAACTGTTAGGGAGTATACACAATCTGAATCATTGTTGGAATTGAACCTAACACCGACTAAGCGCTCATTGGACTTAACCATTACCTTCCAACACTACAAACAATCCTTATACTCCCTAACCGATCCTTGGCTCAGATCTCTCCTCATCAACATTCTTTTTGGAGAACATATCAGGCCAGTACATCCTCGGGTAGAATGGCATGTGTGGATTGATGCTTGTACTTTTAATCATGCCATTCAAGGGTTTCAAATAATAATGTTTATATTTTCTAAAACCCATCCTGTTTTGGAGGATCCTTGTTATCCTCCACTTATTCCGTTTCGGTAGGCCTCTTTTCATATTCCCTTTCTTATTCCTAGACCTCCCTAGGTAGCTAACGAGGTTTTCTGCTTTAATACCTTCTAGCGAGATTTTGGGATTACATTACATCACCAGCTCGCCAACATCCGTGGCTACCTGTTTTCTAGGCCCGCACTGTTATGCATATTTTTAGGGCCTAACCATTTCTGTCTGGAACCAAACTTACAGGTTCCTTCCAAGTCTGGCTGCTGACAGAAAATGCAGCGTTTGTTGGGAGGCAACCCAGCGTTCTGAATAACACTGTTGTCAGGTGATTTCTTTCCTTTCTCCCCCTATTTTAATTTTACAATGGGGACATTGTAGGATTTAGGCATGGGGGGGTGCATTTTACATTTTAGGAAGTATTCATGTATTTTGCATTTTAGGAAGTATTCATGCATTTTGGTTAGCATATAAAAAAGAAAAAAATCTCATTTCTTGAGATGAATGGGTTTGTCCCTAGCAGAATACCTTTGTCATTGGAGGTTTTACTTCTTGAATTATTTCTTAAGTTTAGAATCCAGTACATTCACTTCACATGCACGTAAACTGGGTAATGGATCCTTGTAGAAAACCAATAAGCATTTATAGTCTACTGAACCCTTAGACAATTAATAGGGAGTTAGGCATACCATCTTCTAGTAGATCCACCACATATTTGTGAGAAGAAAGTAGCGAGATTGCTGGTGCACTAAGTCTAGTGCAAGGACTCTTAAGTTTTGAATAATTAGATGATGATACTTCAAAGTTGGGCATAGTTTTAGATCTTTGTTCCTGTGTGCATACTTTGCGTGAATTCCTAAGAGTCACCAAATAAGGGAGATACACAGAGATTGAGTCTTAATGAAGCTATGACTATGGTGTATGGTTATACCATCCTTCATAGAGTCGGCTAAAGGAGGGTAATAGTGTCAAAGGTCAAAAATACGCCTGTCCTATCCATTCCTTCCAGGTGTTGAGAATAGGCACTTCCACCAAATAAGTCACACAATCTCCTCTTGACCATCATCATCCCTAATAATGCCTCATAAATAAAAGTCGGTATCATGTTATGTAGATTGATAATGAAATAAAAAGGAAAAAGAGAAAGAGAAACATAAAAAAAAAATAAGAAAAGAAAGAGAGAAAAGAAAAAGAAAAGAGTCAAAGGTTATATTTTATTGTTGTAACATTGTTTATGAGGTAACAAAAACACTTATCGCATTCCACCAAATATGACCAATACCTACCTTTCAGTATTTTTGATCGTCCGAATATTGGTTGAGGAATCTAACTTAGTTATAGAGTTACTAGGACTTTAATTAAAGTGTGAATGCCATGTGAGGCCACCAAATAGTGAGTACAATTGCTAAATCTAGTGAGATTTGTGATCTTAGAAAGAAAAGAAAGAAAAGAGTAAGTGCCAAGGGACATCAAGAGAGCACAGTTGTTTAGCCCCTCTCTGAGTTGACTTGTTTAATAGTCTAGAGATCTAGAGTCTGTAGTACTAGATTATGATGAGAGCCTCATCATGAGCCATAACTAGCTCATTTTGACCCAATAAAGAAGATAAAAGCTCCTACGTAACCTAGAAGAAGGCTGAACTGAAGGAATAAGTGCTCTGAGAAGAAAACATAAATTAAAGGTTAAAACTGTAATTTTACCATTATAGTACATAAACGGGATTTCTTAGAGGAAAAACACAGGTCAAAAGGTCTAAATGAGTTAAAAAGTGGGTTGAGTCAATCAGAAATGGGTTCATGTCCAATCTAGGAAGTAAATGATATGTGGTAACCCTAAAACAGTCCCGCTTAGTTCAACAAGATTTCGGTCAGGATAAAAATCAATTAAATCCTCTAAAAATTATGAAAAAATATCCCCTAGGGTTTATAACACTTAATTTGGCCTTTGGAACCCAGTTTGACCTAGATTAGGGTCCTAGTTCATCAATTAACCTAATTTGGGTTTTTATGCAAAATGTCCAGTCAAACGAGGTCAAACCTAAAATCTAACTTTACCACTGGATTCCTTAGGTCAAAATTAGGTTTGTACCAAAATTTGGACCTAGGGGGAGGTCATCTTGACCTACTTTGTAATTTAGTACACCCAAATCATAATTTGGTCCCTATCTTTTGAAAAGCATAACAGAACGCCCACTAACTTCCTCGCCACCTTTGCAATCAGGTCCTGCCACCATTATTAGGGCATAATCCTGCTCCGGAGAGGATTTGAGAGGGAATCCTCTCTTATTCCTCAGAGATCCCCTCCCAGGAATGGAAGGGAGATTCTCTGAGGAATTCCCTTCCATCTGAGGCCAATCTTGATCCCTGGTGTGAACCCAATCTCTCGTGCGAACGCATGAGGGATTTGGGTATCTAAACTCTTTCCATCTCCGGCGACCGACCTCAGATGATTGCGTGCCTTCCACGCCTTGAACGACTGGCCCAGTGCCTTTATAAGAACCCACACCTCCGGCCGCTCATCTTCAGCTTGATTTGGCGTAGTTTCCACCTCCAATTCATCTCCTCCTGCCTGGCCAAAATTCCCAGCAAGCTTCGGCGAGCCCCCCTCCCCTCCCTCTTCGCTCTACCACAAAACCAGTGGGAAAGTTATCTTCCTGACTCTCCTCCGCGTCGCGCAGCACCCGCTCACCCGCCTCAGCCCCGTTGTCGCCGCCGTTCTCCCCCACTAGGCAGCATCTTCTCCGGCGACAGCAGGTACTGCTGTTCGCCTTTCCGTCCCCCTTCATCCCTGTAGTTAGGCCAAATACCTTCTCCACATTCCCCTCTCTCTTTTTCCCTTGCTATTTTATCTACTTACCCCCCGACAGTGCCTGAACACCTCCATCTTCCTCGCCTCTGACCGACCTCCGGCGAGCCGCCCACACCACTCCGCCCCTCCACACGGCTCGCCAACCCCCTCGTGAGCTCCACCTCACCACCAGGAACTCATTCCACCCCTCCACTGCCACTCCAGACCTCCACAATAACCCCCCGAACAACCCCACACATCCGGCCACAGGTTGACCTAGGCACGCACGCCTAGGCCAACTTGCGGCCTACAGCACCGTCCACCACCTTCGCCGTGCTACGGCGAAGGTCTCTAGCTGGTCTGATTGGGCCAAGAGGCTCGTTTTGTGTCTGACAGTGTTGATGCTCCTGCCGCCATGGACGACATTTGAAGAAGCTCCGTAGCAGCTCCAGGTGCCAAGACTCCCAGGCTGCAGGTGCTGCGTAGTCGTGCGAGTGTCGCAAAGTGCCCTGGTCCAGCAAGGAGCACAAGCAGAGCCAGCAGCTGTGAGGATGGCACGCGAGTCTGCGGGCACGAGCGAAATCAGGGCAGAATCTTTAGTCCCACATCGTGGAGAGACGAGGCGCCGCTGCGACATAAATTGAATTTGTGAAATTACCTTAACGCCTCCGTAAGCACAGGGGTGAGGTCCCTCACTTGCCCCCCACGCACGCCTCGTCCGCGGCTTAACCACGCGGATCTGGCGGGATCCGACCAACCCAATCCTTGAGAACTCCTCGCGCATCACACCACCTGCAGGTGCGCCTGGTCCCGGGTACGATCCGACCCGAATATCCGTGTGGCTCTGGGAGAGCGACCTTGAGTGAATTGTTGAGAGAGAGAGACATGCGGGTAGAGGGAAATGGGTAGGTTTTGCTCCTGTGCAGGCTGACTGAGCGTGGAGAGACTTAGCCGCAAGGAGAAGAGAAGAAGCAGAAGAAGAAACTGAGTGAAGGAGAGACTAAGGCAGAGAAGAAGAAGAGGAAAGAAGCCATCGCAGGAGAAGAAGGAAGAGCAAGGCAGGAGCAAGCCAGAGAACGAAAGAAAGGTCAAGTGAAGACAGCAAAGATCAGAAGAAGAAGAAAGAAGGAAGGCAAGGCAGGAGAATAAACAAGAGAAAAGATACAAAGGCAGGAAGAAGAAGCCTTCACAAGAAAAGAAGAGAAAGAAGATCAGAAGAAGAAAAAGGGGAAAATACTTTTAAGACGTCTGATCACCAGATCAGACGTCCAATTTCATATTTTTTTCCATAATTAATTTTAGTGGCATACATTCATATTTGAATTAACATTTTGAGTAAATTAGAGTGTTCAATTACATTTTGATTAGTAGTAAATTTCATTTGCTCCCTGTGTTCGACCTCGGATACTCCGATTTTCAAGTAATAAAATTCTCTATTTGTTTGAACGCTTTGTCGGCTATACTACAACTTGACATCCATTAAAACCGCACAAAAGCGTGACAACAGATTACATGTAGCACTAGATGAGTGTGTGCCACCAAGCACAAAACCATTCAACTCGATATCTCCTACCTACGCCTAAAGCCGCAGTCAATTTATAGATTATTTTCTGCTTTATCCCCTAGAGAAGTAGTTGACTATCCTGATAAAAATATTTACTAAGGGATAATTACGAACTGCAAATGCGAATTGGCTTTTCACTTAGATCTGTTACCTAGGATATTACCACTTCACATTTGTCAGGATCCCTAAAGTTTTGAAATAAGAAAAGAAGAAATCTTCTGATTACTTCGATTATTTTTTCTTTTTTGCTACGGACTAGTAAATCTTAGGCATAGGGGTATTTGATGAGTCGATTTTAATGGACTATTGTTACGCCTAAGTTAACTTTATTCTTACCTTTTAGGTTTGTTAATAACTACATTAAGTTAGAGAATGTTTGCATGCATCATTATTTTAATTTTCATCTATTTTCTTGCATTCTATAACTTAGTATGTAATTATTTTATGTTTTATTGTTGTAGGAATAATGTTGGAAAAGAACAAAGGGGTGAAATAAATTTCCCCCAACAACCATCTCAACTTCACCTCACGCAACCTCCGGCCGACCTCAACACACCCCAACAGTCGCTGGCCAAAATTAGTAAGGGATTTGAAAATCCCGTAACTCATGTGGGGTGAGGAGATAAAAAAGAGGCTGGGAAAAGGGTTGGCTTCTTCCTCTTCTCCCCTGGAGGGGATATCCCTTCTTCTCCACCTTCCCCACCGTGGAGTGGGTGGGCACTATGGAACCAAGCGTACACTACCTTCACCATGCCACCGCACTGCCACAGCCACGCTGCTCGAAGCCCCCACCGTGCCCTTGCAGCCCAAGCATCCTACAGGCGTGCCCTTCCAGCCCCCACTACAAGCACCCTGTAGGTGCTGCACCACACGCCCATAGGCACCACGCCATCACCCTTCTACGCCTGCCTGCACCCACACTACCTGTAGGCACCACACCCAGCACCCGCGCTACTTTTACAGGCGTGCCCATCCAGCTTGCACCACACCGCGCCCTCGCCTTCCACCACTACTACCTTGTGCGCCCTGTAGGTGCTGCACCTAGACTCACCGCACTGCAAGCAGACCAGCCTGCACCTACCCTCGCCAGTGCCCACAGACACCGCACCAAGCGCCTGCAAGCGTTGCACCCGCTGCCCTTGCGCACCCTACGCCATCGCCAGCACCCATAGGCAGCCAGCCAAGCCTGTAGGTGCCCACGCCC
Organism: Thalassia testudinum; assembly: GCA_037157565.1. Lineage (NCBI taxonomy): Eukaryota > Viridiplantae > Streptophyta > Magnoliopsida > Alismatales > Hydrocharitaceae > Thalassia > Thalassia testudinum. Next base: position 48,578,262 of record JAZHRO010000055.1, read on the forward strand.
GCTGGCCGTAGCTGCTTGCAGGTGACCCACGCCCGCAGGCCACTCCCGCACATGCCTAAGCTCGCCCTTGCGTGTACACCCAGCACACAGCTACGTGGCTACAGGAGCGCTCTTCCTCCTGTCCACATGCAGTCGTCCTCCTCCAACAGTGCCAATAGGCCGATGGCCATTCTCCACCATCCGGTTGCCGCCGGCCACCTCCGACTGCCGTGTCACCACCACCGCGAAGCACGCGTCGAGGTGCACCACCCCATCGACTCTCACTGCCAACCGTGCACGGATGTCCATGCAAGGAAGAGAGAGGAGAAATCCTTTATTTTCCCCTCAATTAATATTTACATTTAATGCCATTGCCATTTAGATATTAATACTTTATTCAAGCCACATTGCATTGATGCACTCATAGTTTCCTGAAATTACTTCACTTGTGTTATGTGCATCATTTAACTTTGAATTTCAAATCAGATTTGCATGCAAGTTGAATTTACATGATATGCCACTACACATGCATCATATGCATATTTTTGGAGCTTAATTCCTGGCATGAAAATTGCATAAATAACCTTAAACTTTTAAGGAAATTGCAAGCTCAATTTAAAATAGCATATTCCTAGCATTAAAGTCGCGAAAGTGTCTGCGAACAGTATATTCCTCTACTCATGAATTTATTGGTCTATCCCTTTCTGTGGATGTGACACCTTTATTGTGGTTAAATTTGATATTTAGTTTTGATTGAGAGATTTTCCACCACATAAAAGACAACGACATATCGTTCTATTACTATCATCTTCATAAATAAGCAAGAATCTCTCCGTCAATACTCAAAAATCAGAAGTCTAGACTTCAAGTCCGGACGTCTAATTAGAGTTAGGAAGGTTTGTAGGTTCTGTCTTGGGTATTCTGCAAAAATTGGATGTCTGACCAAGTGTCTGGACGTCCAATAACTCTGCAGAAGTTGGTTTAAGGTGTGCGGGAGTTGGCTAAGGGCTCTGGACGTCCTATAACTTATCTAGACATCCAAATAGAGGTTGGAATTAGGGTTTTAAGGTTTCCTAGGGTGCGGTGACCTAATCTAAGGGTGGCTAAGGTTTGGGGAAGCTTCTAGGTTGTCCTAGGGCTGGGATGGTCCTATGTTCTTCATATTTTACTGCTTTATTCCTACTTATTAGAAAAGCATACCTTAACTCCCTTACATTATTATCTTTTACATCTAATCTAGGTCTTCCGTTCTAACTTTGCTGCAACACCAGTTATTCTAGCTTCAAATCCAGCTTCCGATCTACCTTCTGGTCAACATATTAACTGTAATTATCATAATGCACCAAATTAGTAAATTATAGCATTATTTTATGCATAGCTAAAAGAAAGCAGTAAAGATGCAAAGAATGCTTATGCATGCATGAATTACCATAACTTATGCTAAGTCCTAGCCTAATTTAGGTCAATTAAGACCTATGAGAGCTACGTAATCAGATCTTTTCTAAGGCACGTCGATTTTTATCGGCGATTCATTCCTGATTTCTCAAAGATCGTGCACCCCTTGACCACTCTACTTTCTAAGGATGTGATGAGTCCATTTTAATGGACTAATATTACGCCTAAGTAACTTTAATTGTATCTTTTAGGTTTGCTAATAACTACATTAAGTTATACAATATTTGCATGCATCATGATTTAGGTTTACATCTAGTCTACAACTTAATATGTAATGATGTTGTTCTTTTTGTGCAGGAAAAATATTCGGCAAAAGAATAAGGAGGGGAGGGTAAATTACCCTTTCAAACAATCGGCGACAGTTCTTTTCCCCATCCTCTGGGAACCCTCAACAGCCGCCGGTCAAAAATAGCTAAGGGATTTGAAAATCCCTTAACTCACGCACACACAAGAGAGAGGAGTTAAAGAGAGGAGGCAAAGAAAGGAGAGGGCATCTGCATCTTCCCCCTTGCGGGGAACTACTCCCGCGTGCATTGTGGATCTGCATCTTCCCATGCACCCAAAGTTGCTGGCTCCCCACCGCGTGCCTGCAGCCATGCCCTAGCAATCCTCTTTGTAGCCTGCAAGCACTGCTCGCACCATCACCTCTACCTGCTCCAGCCCTCCTATAGGTGCTAGCACTGCACCACCTGTGCCTCCCTGCAGCGTGCGCCTGCACCCTCCTTCAAGCACCCGTAGGCGCTGCGTCCGCCCCTGCCAGGCTACACCCGCAGGCACGTCCACGCTCCAGTGCCTCCTTGCAGTGCGCCCCCCCATCTCTACAGACCCGCCTCGCCACTCCAGCCGCATCTCCAGTCACCAGCCTGCACTGCGCCCTCCAACCATCCGTAGGCGCGCGCCCTACTCCAGTGCTGATGCCACTCCAGCACCCGTACCCCTGCAAGCGCCTGCAGGGGTCCGCCCGCCATCATTGCAAGCCTGTTCAGGTGCCTTACCTCTGCTTCACCCAGCGCCTCAAGCGCCGCACCTCCACGCTCTCCTATGTGCTCTGCAGAGTGCCCGCACGCTAACGCCTTCGCATCTCCGCACATCCGCAGCACGTGCGGCAGCAGCAGCCACTCCACCACTGCCACTCCTCTCTGCCAGCCGGCCACCTCCGGCCATCTCTGTCAATGCCGCAACCTCCATCGGATCGGCCTCATCTTTGCCAACCTCCCTTTCTTGTGAAGGCCCCGCTGGTACTCTCTCTCTCTTGCGAGGAGAGAGAGCAAATGCTCTATTTTCTCTGAGATTAAAAATTACATTCACTGCCATTGACAGCAGAAATTAATTTTTATTTATTATTATTTTATTATGGCAAAATTACGCATGCACATTCATATTTTCTGATAATTGCACGTATTTGATATTCACCTATTTCAAGATTGGTTTTGGGCTGAACCTGTGCACTAATATTCTCTAGAATATGTTAATTGAAAATTACATAAAATCATCATATATTTATTGAAGATTTCAGTGAGGGAAAACTACACATATACCCTTATCTTTTTGAGTTATTGTGAATCTTCTTTTCATCACATTTTATGTCGGATTTGAGTAGGGATTTCGCACTTAACCGAAAGAATATAAAATAATCGAGAGTTTATTGCATAATTGCCTCCCTGTGGACACGACCTGCTCTTCTGTGAGTGGTTATTTTTATTGTTGATTAGTCAATTTTTCCACCACTTAAATACTACAATGCAAAGCGAAAAATCGATTCGTCAAATTGGCATCGTTGCCGGGGAGGCAACAGTTGTAATAGATTCATGTTATTATTTTTTTGAATATTCTGAGTTGCACAATCATCTGATCATTTTTATTATAGTGCGAGGAATCTGACATGGCGACAGGCGCAACAAAGTGACGACATTGACCCTAAATGACGCGCACGGCGAAGACGATCATTATGGTGGACCTTGATGCCACTTGAAGGCCAAAAATAAGAAATCGTGGGCCTTGATCCCACGCACATAGCCCTACGGGGAAGACTATTTCAGATTTAGTCAATAGATCATAGTTAGATTTAGTTAGATAGACATTAGAATTAAATTACTGTCTTTTGACCCTTGTTGGATATTTTTGGGAACGTGTCCCTAGGGCCTCTTTATTTCTTATTGCTCTTGTATGCGGGAGTGTATTTTTGGGAGCATGTTCCCATTTATTTAGATTATAGGATTATTTGAACTACATTTCGGTTAGTTAGTTAGACTAGGTCTGTTTGTTATTATTTAAAAAAAAAATATTCGAACGGCCTACTAGAAGCTACATATCTATAGGACGACCATCTAGGACTGAATGAGTAGCATCTAGTTTATTTTTATTGCATTGCATTCATACGTTGCACGAAGAAAGCTGGAGTAAGGTCTGTCTTCTCTTGAGCATCAATTACCTATCATGCATATGCATTGAACGTAAATATAAGACCACTAAAGTGCTTGAATCAAATTAATTCAGTGGACAGTTTAAAAATTGGGACTGTTAAGAGGTTGGACATTAAAATTTGACACTGAAAATTGCGTGCAAAAGGATCCTGTTTGTGGAATTTCAAAAAATCAAAACACGATCGTACGCTTGCACACTTGAGACACTGTGCACCACACACATAAGGTCACTAGATAAATTTCTACCTCTCCTCTTTTGCACCACAAGGGATGTTAGTTGGAAATCAACAAGCCTATCGACCAAGTTACTTCGGTTCCTCATGTGTGGGCTCGATACGAGACTTCCATCCCTTTCGAATAGGTTATAGGCACCAACGAAGGTTGGCTTAGGATGCATAATTTTTTGCAAAACTTTTTGGGCCACCAACTAAACATATAACTCTAAGACCTACAATCTACTAAAAACATATCCCATTGAATTTACGTTTGCTTTGACAGTAGAACTCTCTAGGAAGTTTCTGCTTGTATTCTGAATTCTTCTAAATCCTAAGAGAGTTAAAACTGTTTTGCTTAAAGAAATGGATTACCCTTACTCCTATCAGTTAGATTATCTAAGTCAATACTTTTCATCTTTTAATCAGGATCCCATGCCCTGAGCGTATCCATCCTTTGATGGGTACATTAACAATTCATGGGATCATTCTTATTCTTATCCTGGGAGTACTGGCTTGATAACTCCTACTTTTGAGCAGAGCCTAGTAGCAGGATTTCCCAACCCTAAAATCCCAACTTCCTTGCAAACACCCAACCCTCACACCCTTCATGATTTTCCGTATCAAGGTTGGACCTATAACCCTAGGCAACCAGCGCCTGAAATTGACTATCCTCCCCAACTTGATAATAGTAGCCTCTCCTCTTTTATGATAGAAATGAAAAAACAACAAAAGGAAATGATGGAATCAATGGGAGAGATGTTGAGGAATAGTCAACAGTTAAATGAAGAAATAAGACAACTTAGCTACACGCTTCCAATAGTCCTGAACCCTACCCATACGATTTTGTTCATGAAAATAATTCTGAGGAACCTAATGACAATAGGAATCCAATTTTATGTAGCTATCACTTAGACTCTCCCAATGAGACAGCCACTAGAGGACCACGATCATAGTGATTATCCACCTGAACTTTATTGGAGTCAAAAGCAAGGGAAGATGGTACCTCTTGAGGACTTTGACCCCAATGACAGTATTCTCCTCACCCCTACCAACCCGGGTCAAGGTTATATTATTCCTATCACTTCCCCTATTAGTTATTTGGTGGAATCTCATTTTACCCTTAGTGCGTGTACTCCTGACCCTCCACTTAGGGAATCAACACCTATCATTCAGAATCCTGAGGATTTAAATGCACTTAATGAAGGTGACCCTAACGGAATGGAGGATGAATTAGATCAATTTTATTGTCAAGGATATGAAGGGTCTAATTCAGAAAATGAGGATGCCCCAATAGAGGAACCTGGACTGAAAATCTGGAGTGAACCACAGAGGAATTATTTATCATTTGAGGATTTACCTCAAGAAGATAGAAATAATATGATTAAATCCGGATTCCTCCCTTCTCTTGAGAGTCATCCTCCATCAAATCAGGAGTTGCTATTAAAGCAGGAAAAACAAAATAGTGAGAAGTCTATGGGAGACTCTCGGGGACAAAACATGTCAATCGAGGATTTATACCCTGACAAGAATAACAAATTTAGTAATATAGGCTTGCCTCAAAACATTAAGACTAATCCTCCTTTGGGAATAATTGAGGGTACTAATCCAACTCCTAATGAATCACATATACACCCCAGCAAAAATTTGAGTAAACCAAACGAATCTGGGGATGAGCTGAATGATAATGATTCTGACATTTTGACCCTGCCATCAAAGAGTTGTAATTTAGAGTCTACCCTTGATTCAAATATGACTCCAATCATTAATGCTAGGCAGGGTAATATGCAGTTGTCTACAACTATTAGGGAGTATACATAATCTGAATCATTGTTGGAATTAGACCTAACACCAACTAAGCCCTCATTGGACTTAACCTTTACCTTCCAACACTACAAACAACCCTTATACTCCCTAACCGATCCTTGGCTCAGATCTCTGCTCATGTACATTCTTTCTGGAGAATATTTCAGGCCAGTACATCCTCGGGTAGAATGGCGAGTGTGGATTGATGCTTGCACTTTTACTCTCGCCATTCAAGGGTTTGAACTAATAATGTGTATATCTTTTAAAACCCGTCCTGCTCTGGAGGATCCTTGTTATCCACCACTTATTCCGTTTCGGGAGGTCCCTTTTAATATTCCATTTATTATTCCTAGACCTCCCAAGGTAGCCAACGAGGTTCTTTGCTTTCATACCTTCTGGCGAGCATTTGGTATTACGTTACATCATCAACTCGCCAACATCCATGGCTACCTGTTTTCTAGGACTGCACTATTATGCATAATTTTAGGGCCTAACTTTTTCTATTTGGAACCAGACTTATAGTTTCCTTCTAAGTCTGGCTGCTAACAGAAAATGCAGTGCTTGTTGGGAGGTAACCCAGCTGTCAGAATAACACCGTGTTTGGTGATGCTTTTCCTTTCTCCTCCTGTTTTAATTTTACAATGGGGACATTGTAGGATTTAGGCATGGGGGAGTGCATTTGCATTTTAGGATGTATTCATGCATTTAGGTTAGCAAAAATAAAAAAATTCCTCTTTTCTTGAGCTGATTGGGTTAGCCCTAGCAAAATACCTTTGTCATTGGAGGTTTTTCTTCCGGAATCATTTTTTAAGTTTAGAATCCAATAATTTATTTCACGTGCACGTAAACTGGGTAATGGATCCTTGAGGAAAACCAATAAGCATTTGTTGTCCACTGAACCCTTGGACAGTTCATAGGGAGTCAGGCATTCTATCTTCTAGTAGATCGACCTCATATTTGTGAGAAGTAGATAGATTACTAGTGCGCTGAGTCTAGTGCAAGGACTCTTAAGTTTTGGATAATTAGTTGATGATACCTCAGAGTAGGCGTAGTTTTCACTCTCTATTCCTGTGTGCATACTTTGAGTGAATTCCTGAGAGTCACCAAATAAGGCAGATACACAGAGATTGAGTCTTAATAAAGCTATAACTATGGTGGATGTTACGACCGTCCTTCATAGAGTCCTCGGCTGAAGGAGGGTAATAGTGTTAAAGGTCAGAAATACACCTGTCCTATCCATTCCTTCCCAGTGCCGAGAATAGGCACTTCCACCAAATAAGCCACACAATATCCTCTTGACCATCATCATTCCGAATAATGCCTCATAAATAAAAGTTTGTGTCGTATTATGTTGATTTATATTATATAAAAAAAAGGAGAAAAGAAAAGAAGAAGAAAAAGAAGAAACAAAAAAAAAGAAAGGTCCAAGTTATAATGTAACATTATTTCTGAGGCATCAGAACACCTATCGCGTTCCACCAAATATGACTCATACCTACCTTTTAGTAGTTTCGATCGCCCGAATACTGGTTGAGGACTCTAACTTAGTTGTAGAGTTATTAGGACTTTAATTGAAGTGTGGATGCCATGTGAGGCGACCAAATAATGAGTATAATTTCTAAATCTGGCGAGATTCGTGATCTCAAAAGGAAAGAAAAGAGGGAGTGCCCAGGAACATCAAGAGAGCACAATTGTGTAGCCTCTCTTAGAGTTGACTTGTCTAATAGTCTAGAGATCTAGAGTCTGTAGTACTAGACTATATGTAGCACCAGACGAGTGTGTGCCACCAAATACAAATCTATTCAACTCAATATCTCCTACCAAAGCCAAACGCCAGGGTCAAATTACAGATTATCATCTGCTTTATCCCCGAGGGAAGTAGTTGCCGACCCTGGCAGAAATATTTACCATGGGTGAAGTACGAACTCCCAATGCGAATTGGCTTTTTCACTTGGATCTATTACCTAGGCTATCAGCACTTCACATTTGCCTAGATTTCTAAAGTTTTAAGTAAGAAAAGAAGAAATCTTCTGATTACGTCTATTATTTTTCATTTTTGCTAGGGACTAGCAAATCTTAGGCATGGGGGTATTTGATGAGTCCATTTTAATGGACTAATATTACGCCTAAGTAACTTTAATTGTATCTTTTAGGTTTGCTAACAACTACATTAAGTTATAGAATATTTGCATGCATCATGATTTAGGTTTACATCTATTCTATAACTTAATAAGTAATGATGTTCTTTTTTTTGCGCAGGAAAAAATATTTGGCAAAAGAATAAGGAGGGGGCTAAATTACCCTTTCAAACAACTGGCGGCTGTTCTTTTCCCCATCCTCCGGGCACCCTTAACAGCCGCCAGCCAGAAATAGCCAAGGGATTTGAAAATCCCTTAACTTACGCATGAACAAGAGAGAGGAGTTAAAGAGAGGAGGCGAAGAAAGGAGAGGGCATCTGCATCTTCCCCCTTGTGGGGAACTACTGCAGCCTGCACTGTGGATCTGCATCTTCCCTGCGCACCCAAAGTCGTAGGCTCCCCACTGCACGCCTACAACCGCGCCATAGCAAGCGTCTTTGCAACCTGCAAGCACCGCTCGCACCATCACCTCTGCTTGCTCCAGCCCTCCTGCAGGTGCTAGCACCATGCCACTTGCGCCTCCCTGCAACGAACACCTGCACCTGCCTTCAAGCACCCGCAGGCACTGCGTCTGCCCCTTCTAGGCTGCGCCTGCAGGCGCATCCACCCCCTCGCACCTCCTTGCAGCATGCTCCCCCACCTCTGCAGACCCACCTCGCCACACCAACCGCATCTCAAATCACCAGCCTGCACTGCGCCCTCCAACCATCCGCAAGCGTGCGCCCTACTCCAGCGCTGACGCCACTCCAGCACCTACGCCCCTGCAAGTGCCTGCAGGCGTCCACCCGCCATCACCGTAGGCCTGTTCAAGCACCTCACCTCCACTTAAACAAGCGCCTCAAGCGTCGCACCTCCATGCGTGCCTATGCGCTCTATAGAGCGCCCGCACGCCAACGCCTTCATGTCTCCACGCATCTGCAGCACGCATGACAGTAGCAGCCTCTCCATCGCCGCCACTCCTCTCCTCCAGTCAGCCGCCTTCGACCATCTCCTTCGATGCTGCAACCTCCATCAGATCAGCCTCATCTTCGTCAACCTCCCTTGCTTGTGAAAGCCCCACCGGTGTTCTCTCTCTCTCGCGAGGAGAGAGAGCAAATGCTCTATTTTCTCTAAGATTAAAAATTACATTCACTACCATTGCCACTAGAAATTAATTTTGATTTATTATTACTTTAGTGTGGCAAAATTGCACATGCACACTCATATATTTCTAATAATTGCACGTTATTGATATTCATCTATTTCAAGATTTGTTTTGGGCTTAACCTGTGAACTAATTTTCTCTAGCATATGTCAATTGAAATTTACATAAAATCATCATATATTTATTGAAGATTTCAGTGAGGCAAAACTGCACATATACCCTTATCTTTTTGAGTTATTGTGAATCTTCTTACCATCACATTTTATGTCGGATTTGAATAGGGATTTTGCACTTAACCGAAAGAATATAAAATAATCGAGAGTTTATTTCATAATTGCCCCCCTGTGAACACGACCTGCTCTTCTGTGATTGGTTATTTTTATCGTTTATTAGTCAATTTTTCCACCACTTAAATACTACAACGCAAAGCGAAAAATCGATTCGTCAGGATGTACCTTTCTAAATCTCCAAGGAATGCACTCAAGCATTTGAAATCCTCTGTGATGGAGTTACCCAAGCCCTGATCCTATAGTCCCATAATTGGTCTCAACCTTTTGAGATCATGTGCGATGCATCTGATTTCACTGTAGGAGCGGTACTTGGGCAGAAAATTGACAGGAAACTCATGGTCATCAACTATGCTAGTAAGAACTTGATGAGGATCAGTGTAACTACACAGTTACTGAGAAAGAGCTGCTAGCCAAAGTATTTGTCCTGGAAAAATTCAAATCTTATCTCCTGGGTTCCCACGTTATTATTTACTCGGATCACATAGCTGTGAGCCATCTCCTTGCGAAGAAGGATGCAAAACCTTGATTAATCTGCTGGATCTTATTGTTGTAAGAATTTAACCTCGAGATTCATGACAAAGTAGGAAAACAGAATGTGGTAGTTGATCACTTGTCTTGCCTTCCTTTTGAGATCATCGACCCTTCCGGACCAATCACAGAACATTTCCCTGATGAGAACCTTCTGACTATCAATATAGGGCTTCCATGGTTTGCTGATATAGTAAACTACCTGGCATCACTTCAGATCCCGTTCTATTAGCCGAAGGTCAAGGATGAAATCTTTGACATATGGGGGATTAATTTTATGGGACCCTTACGTATTTCGGACGACTTCGAGTACATTTTACTCGCTGTTGACTATGTGTCTAAATGGATCAAAGCCATTCCGACCCGAACCAATGATCGTAAAGTGGTTATCAAATTCATTCATCAACACATCTTTTCACGGTTTGGGATTCCACGTGCTATAATTTCTTACAGAGGGACCCATTTCACTAACGCTCAGTTCAGGTCACTGATGACCAAATATGGGGTGTCGCACTGAATCTCTACTCCTTACCACCCCCAAACTAATGATCTAGCTAAGCTATCAAATCAGGAGATCAAGAAAATTCTCTAGGTTACTGTTTGACCTGACAGGAAGGATTGGTCATCCCGACTTCTGAAGCTTTGTGGGCTTATAGGACCACCCACAAAACCAAATTAGGTATGTCTCCCTTCAGGTTGGTGTACGGGAAGGCATGTCACCTCCCCATCGAATCGGAGCACAAACCCTATTGGGCAGTATGGAACTGCAACCTAGATCTTTCTAAGGCAAGAACCCATAGGAAGCTTTAAATGAGCGAGATCGATGAATTACGCCACAATGCATATGAGAACTCGCGAATTTACAAAGAGCGGGTTAAGGCCTTTCACGATAGGAACATATCCAGAAATATCTTCCATCCTGGTCAGAAAGTCCTACTCTTTGATGTCAAGCTTAAACTGTTCCCAAGAAAACTACGATCAAAATGGATTGGACCTTACCTCATCTAACAAATCTTTGGAAATGGAGCGATTGAAACCAGTCCACTCAGCCACTATTCAGAACCTTTCCTCGTGAACGGTCAGAGACTCAAATTGTTCATTGACTTGACCAATACAAATTTGGCTGAGATATCCTTTACCCTCCATTCTCCCTGAGCTCATTACACCTGGCTGTTGGTGTAAAACTCAGAGCTTAACGGCAGGCAACCTGTCATTTTTGAAAAACCTGAAACTTTTCTTGACATTCCTATGCTGAATTCATATTGCACTTTAGGGTTCATCCATTAGAATAGCCGACCCTACCTCAGGTACCCATACCCGAGTTTAGAAATCATTCGCAACAGTCACCTCGACCCGTTCGCACACCCAAAACCTGTTCTAATGAATGATCTAAGCTGAACTCGAACCCACCAAATTTACATCAGGGACATTGTAAGTTGTAGGCATGGGGGGGCATGAAAGTGTAAAACACCATGAAAACTCCTCTCACAAGAAAAGGTTTCAACAAAAAATCACATAAACACCAAGAAAATTGAAAAAAGCTTGAAAAAGAACAAAAAAATTCTGAGTGGAGAAAATTTTGAGGCCATACAAATCATGAGGAGAAAATGTAGAGGAAAAGTGAAAAATATCAGAAAAGGAGCACAAAATGAAAAAGAAGAAAAGAGATAGTCATTAGTAAGAAATTAAGGGAATAACTAAAGTTCTAGACCATATCAAGAAAAAGAAAAATGAAGGAAAAACTGCTAAATGAGATATAAAAGAGATTAGTAGGAACGCTGATCTTAGGCCTCTTGGGCTATACTCTTAGGCTGAAAAATTCAAGTATCCGCTAAGATCTGGATAGTCCTCAAGAGGTTGGGGAAAATGCAAAGCTTAAGTATTAGGTCCAAGGCTTAGGGAGTATTCAGCCTCATTAACTGACCTTTGGTTTGCGGGACTCGATAACCTAAGCACCCCAATCCACACACAGCCTAGTTCAGTGCACATAATTATCAAAATCATGCAAAAGCATTTAAATGTTCTGGAAAAGTTGCCTAGATTAGGAGCAGCCGATCAACACAAGTTGATTTGGATGAGTTCCCAATGAGAAGAGGCAGGAAATTCCTCTTGAAGATGTATAATAATATATTGTCTCCTCAGTGCTTGTCTCCTAGGATATTTACATATCCTACCAGGGGCACGTAAGCACCCTGTGCTGGTTCAGATGCCATGGGCAGCATTATCATGAAATGTCGATTGCCATTGTCTGGATTTAGCTACAAAATGCCATGGGCGGGATTATCTCAAAATCTCGAAAGCCAGGGTTCTGGGGGTTGCCATGGGCGATGCTATCACGAAGCATCGATTGCCAAAGACCTTTCAAGGATTGATGATGGGGACGTTGAATCCAATATAGACCATGTTGAGAAGCCAATCCGATGCTAGAAATAAAAAGAAAAGAGAGAGAAAACTCTCCAAATAAAGAAAATCCTCTATCTCTCTCTTATAAAAAACACACTGCAAACTGAACCAAGGCCAAAATATGTTTCAAGCGCAGGTGCTTTAACCACGGAGTCCAACGAATCTTAGGATAGTTCCTGTGGTCCTTAAAAACCTTCGTGGAGGACCAACGCTAGAGCTGATTAGGTCCGGATCTTGGTTGGTACTTGATTACCTTTAGCCCTACTGCCGGCATTCTAACCTGATCAAAAAGGAAAAAAGCACTCATCATAATTTGTGAACATCATGAAGCTCATGGTCTAGAACAGAAGTTAAAACCTTAAAATCTTGCTAAGGGACAAGCACATGGGAACACCATCATGAACCCTAACTAGCTATTTCTTACTCAGAAAAGAGAACAAAAGCTCCTACATAACCAACTGGAGGACTTAACTCATTGAATAACCATTTTGAGAGAAAAGTAAGAAACAAGGGGTAAAACTACAATTTTGCCATTGCAGTACAACAACGACTTTTCTCTTAAGCCAAACACAGGTCAAATGATCTTAAAAATATAAAAAGTGGGTTGGTTCAAACAGAAAAGGGTTCATGTGAATTCTAGGAATTAAATGACTTCTTGTAACCCTAAAATAGACCTACTTAATTTAACAAAGTTTTAGGCAAGATAAAATTCACCTAAACCCTCTAAAAATCATGAAAAAATATCCTCTAGGATTTAGAACCATCAATTTGGCCCTTAGAACATATTTTGACCTAAATTGGATTCTTAGTCAAATATTTACCCTAAATTAAGTTTTTACGTAAATTGCCCAGTCAAACAAGGTCAGACCTAAAATCCAACTTCACCATTGGATTCTCTAGGTCCAAATTAGGTTTCTACAAAAATTTGGGCCTAAGGGAAATTCACCTTGACCTACTTTGCAAACAGGTCTAGCCCAATTACATTTCTACCCCTAACTTTTGAAAACTTCTACAGAGACCCCCTATATTTGTTTTCATTCCTTGCAATTAGGTCCCTCCACCATTATTGCAGAGGGAATCCTACACCGATGATAAATCAAGGGCAAGATTTCTCTAATTTCTCTGAGAATCCCCTTCAAAATTGAAAGGGAGATTCTATGAGAAATCTCCTCCAGTTTGAACACAATTAGAGGCCCCATTTGGCACCTAATCTCTCATGCGAATGCATGAGAGATTCGGGTCACCTTCGACCTTCCATCTCCTGCGAGGTTTCCATGCTTGGAAGCTTGCTTCCAAGCACAAAACCTTCTGCCAGGGCCTATAAAAGCATGCCCAGATAAATCTGTAGCCTCCAAGCTTGAAATTAGCCTGAGAAACCCTCTATTTCTTCTCTTCCCCCTCCGGTCAGTAACATAGAAAGATTCGGTGACTCCTCTCTCTCTCCCTCATCACTCTGCCACAATACGAGTGGCAGGGTTCTCTTCCTCCTCTTCGTCCACGTCGTGCCACACCAGCCGACGTCCTTGCAGCCCCTTCATCGTCGTTGCCCTCCTCCGCTGAGTACTTCATCTCCGGAGATTGCAGCACGAGTCAGCTACCATCCCTGCCTCCCTCATCCTTAGGTTAGGTTAGTTTCACTTCTCTCTCCCACCTCTTCCTGTTCCCCCTCTTTACTTCTTGAAACTATCCCTCGGTGCCACAGGTCACCACCACATTTTCCAGCTTTGGCCAGACCTCCGGCGAGGTGTTCCCACCACGCCACGCTGCCATTCTCCTTGCCAACTAACCCATAAGCATCGTGCCACTCTGCTTACCAGAAACCCTCACTCTACTCACTGTGCCAAGCGCCTAGAACTCCCCCTGAACACACCCACTTCTGCACACACAGGGTGCCCTAAGCACGCACGCTCCGACCACCCCACACCACGTCGACCCCCACACTACCTTCGTTGTGTCTAGGAGAAGCGGTCTGAGCTTTCTGATGAGGCCACAAGGTCGTTTCTGTGGTTGACAGGTTTAGATGCCTACCGCCACTAATGTAGCAAGGAGCTTGCTTGGCAACTTTGCCCAGGTCTCCTCGCTCCTGGCTACAAGTCCCAGGTCGTGCGGACTCCCTTTGTGAACAACCCCAGCCAAGCGATTGGCATTGAAGACCCCGCAGCCACTGCAATCAGGGAAACTCCTACTGCGAGCGTTCACGAAGGAAGGTGGGACAACATAGTCCCACCTCGGAACCTAACAAGCGGATGCAGTGGGATAAATTGCAAAAGTGTAATAGGCTTAACGTCTCCTGATCACGAGGTGAGGTCCCTCTTACCTATCACTGCCTCATCTGTGGCACTGCCCATGTGGATCTAGCTTGAGCCGTATACCAGGCCTGCACTACTCTCCCACCATGCAGCCAGTGGGCCTAGTCTCAGGTGCATGTACCCGACCTGATTGTTTGAGAAGGCTCTGGGAGAGTGAGCCTAAGAGAGAAAGAGGAAGAGAGATTGTGGGGGCGGGCAAGGGTAGGTTTTGCTCTTGCAGGCAGGAGAAGAAGAAGAAGCCAAAGAAGAAAGAGGGCGGAGGTCAAAGAAGCTATGGAAGGAGAAGGCAAGGCTGAAGAGGAAGAGCTGAAGGCTGAAGGGCTAAAGAAAGAGAAGGAGAAGGAGCTGAAGGAGGAGCTACAATGATAGAAGGAAATGAAGAAGAAGACAAAGCTAAAGGTAGAAGGAAACAACGAAAAAGAAGACTAAGGCACGAATAAATCAGAGAAGAAAAGAAGAAGGAAGCCAAACAGAGATTAGAGATAGAGAAGATAAGAAGAAGAGAAATAGCACTATTGCAATCACTAGTTTAAGATGTCTGATTCACAAAATCGGACATCCATTTTTGTGGTCTTCATATACATTGATATTTTGCTGCTATATTTACATTTTGCATTAACTCTGATTTTCGTTGCTTATTTTATTCAATTTCTTAAAGTTGTGTTCTTGATTTTTTAAACCCCAATTTACTCCCTGTGTTCGACCTTGGACTTAAAACTTCAAGTAATAAAATTTATTTTTTTTCGAGTGATTTCAAGTATACTACAACGCATTAATTTTAAAAATTGATCTCGCCTCATTAAACAATCACCCATCCATAGCTCAATTTTAACCTGCATACGGGGCTTTGATTAGTCATCTGCATGTGGCGAGTAGACGTGTCGACTACTGCGTTCCGGCCATGTTTGCATTGACTGTTTGAATTAAGTCTCACGCATCAACGACCATTGGATGATGATCCAATGGTCGAGATCTCATCAGGCCTTCTCCTTTAGAATTAAGCGACGTGCAACGTTGAATCTCAATCATTGGATTAAGATCCAATGGCTGGGATCGCTTCTTGAGGTAAGGTAGGAGCCGTAGCCCATGTTGGCCAGTGTGGATGGTGCCACGTGGCAGCATCAGGGTCGTCCATCTTCGTTCCTTTATTGTTGACTACTACGGATGTTGATCGAGATGCTTTTTACATTGTTGAACTGCGATCATCGTTTCGGATCCATCCGTAAGATCAGATTTTTCATTCAAAACTTGCAAAGGTGTCACATTGTCCCTTGACCACACAAAATGTAAAGATTAATGTACAAATTATGCAAATAATTCTAAATGCAATGTAATGAATGTTATGCATTATTCTCAATGTTACGTGCAATGTTAAGTAAGGAAGTAACATAAATGGGCATTCTATCATGAATAAGTGCGCATTTATCACTTTCACAGCTTTCGTTTCTCAGTTAGAACCTAAAAATGTTGAGGACGTTTTTTCTAACAATTGCTAGATTATTCCAATCGAAGATGAATTGAATTAATTCAAATGAAATCAAGAATGGGAATGATTGCATGTGTTTCACGAGTTTGAAATCAAGGTTACAAGTAACCCGTTGTCATAGTTGCAAAACTTGTGGTCAAATAAAATTATACCGAAACTCCAAGGGAGTCCCGGATCGAACACAGGGAGGCAACGTTTACTTTAATTAAAAGTCCGTGCTTCACTTTTATTTGTTATTGGTCGTTTTTGTCTTTTTTAATTTTTTTGGTATTTTTAATTGGGCAAGATATCAGGTCAATGAAATCTAGCTAATCTACTTGTCAAATAAAAATAAAAGAGAGAAAGAGAGGAACAATCACATATATTTCTGAATCCAATGTTTTCTACAACTAAGAAAGTGGGAAAAACTACACTAGAAAGTAGTAAAGATAGATGGCGATGAGAAAACCCCCTTGATGGTTGCTCGGAGGATGACACACTCTAACGTCGCCTGGAGGAAAGTGGTGAGGAGCGGGATGAAGGAGGATGGAGCCGGAGGATGGAGGGTGGGACAGGACGGCGTCGCGACGAGGATCTTCTTCCTGAAGGGCGGTGAGAGGATGGCCACAGGATGCTCCACGAATGGGGATGAGAGGTGGAAAAATATTTGGTTTTCTAGTTTAAAGGAGCATCCCAGGATTGGGACAAACTCTCTTTAGAGCCTTGGAGGGGAAGAAAGTAAGAGATGGTTTGGAATGGTGGTTGGTAGGTCCTTTTATAGTAGAGGAGGAAGAACAAATTCGCATCTGGGTCATTACTGACATCCGTAAATGTTGTTGGAGCTGTCGCTGAAGATCCGCCCTTCAATTCCTTTTGCTAGTGCACAACGACCATTAATGACAGCTGCAAGTGTCACTAAAGGCCCACGTCGCTGAAGATCCGTGCCTATCCTCCCTAGCACCCGCCCCACTGGCGCACGCATCACGCCCTGCACGCTTCACATGTAGGTGCTCCCCACATCGTGTCTGCGAGCATGCTAGCATGCGTTGCTGCTAGCCTGCGTTGGGTGGCCTAGATGGCACCATGTGGCACCATCTGGGTCATCCATTCTTCTTTCTTTTGTAGAGGGTGCCACGGTGGCTAGATCGAGATGATTCCCACTCTATTGGACTATGATCATCTCTCCGGATCCATCCATACGGCTGAATTTTCCATCTGAAACCCATATGGATGTCACATTGCCCCTAGCTGTGATCTTCCTCGTACTTCGTATGATGCTATGGATATCTGATCTAGACGATTTCAGAGGCATTAGACTCCGATCGTCGTCCTAATCAGATCCGTACGAACTGATCATCCATCCGAGGCCCTGAAATAAGTCTTCTCTCTTGACCATAAAAAGGACCTAATTGACCTAAAATATATACAACTACTGTAAATGCAGAATGATGCATGCTATGCAATATTTATAACATGAAATGCAAATCTAAGCCAATGAACAATGCATGGATAAGCATTTTAACCTAAGTAGATGTGTCTATCTTAGGGAACTTGCTCCAAAACCTGACTCTTAGACCATCATAGAAACCAAATGAGTCTTTGGGAATAAACTAAATGAATCAGAAGAAGTTGTTAGGAACAAAGATAGACTTGTGGCCCAAGGGTATAATCAAGAAGAAGGAAAAGTTTTGACAAAACATATGTGCTTGTCGCTTGTCTAGAATCCATTATAATGTTCCTAGCCTTTGCCACCCACATGGAATTTACACTCATTCAGATGGATGTTAAGAGTGCCTATCTAAATGAATTTATCAAGGTGAAAGTCTATGTTAAATGACGAGTTGATTTTCACTTTCGAAAATGATGATTAAGATGATTTGTCATTCTATTTTGAAGTGGTGGAAAATCGACTAAACAAAATAATTAAAATAACCACTCAATTAGGAGCGAGTCATGTCCACAGGGAGACAATGACCTATTTGAACTCACAAGGATCAAAAATCGATGTTCACTATTAATTTTGTCAAGAAACCGAGTCAAAATTGCTTTCAGATTAGGTAAACAATAAGAGCTAATACTGAAATAGAAATTTTGCACATCTGAAGGAGATATTTTACAATGTAGCATAATAAAATAGTGATAAAATTTCACAATGACACTCAATGTAATAACTAATACCCTCTTCACTGTAGCAAAATAGAGCACTTTGTGTAAATGCTCTCCACGGACAAGGGGAAGGGAAGACAGAGCTGAGGAACTTGTCGGAGGGAGAGTAAGTCGACATGCATCCGATGGTGGTGGTGGCAACGAGCGAGATGGTCGGAGGCGGCGGGTTGGAGGAGAGGAGCGGCGACGGCTGTTGCCACTACTATTGGTCTAGCACTCGCGAGGCACACATGCGAGGAGGTGCAACGTCATGCACGTGCACTGGAGGGGTTGGCGAGGGTGTGCACAGGCCGTGCGGACGCACGCGGGAAGCTACTGGGGGAGCGCGGCCGCAGGCGGCGGAAGTTGTGTTGCGTGCTAGGAATGGAGGCTGGGGGTAGATGCTACTGGAGTGCTGCACGGGCGCAGAGTGTGGCATTGCTGAAGGGTGTGCAAGTGCATGGGGGCACGCTGTCGAATGGGGCCACATGCAGGAGGCGAGGGAGCATGCGCTGCTACAGGTGTTGCTGCTACTACAGGCGATGTGTGCGGCAGGGGCTCGTGGCATAGTGTGGCGGTGCATGCAGTCTGGAGCTGCTGTGGTGGTGATGTTGGTGGTTATACAGTGATGCAACTGTTGCATGAGCGCGTGAGCGCATGGAGTCGATGGGTGTGAGGTGCACTAGTGAAGGAGATGGTGATGGGCATGACCAGAGGTGTCTGGAAGGCACAGTGAGATAGCAGATGCGTTGGGTTCCTTTGAAGGAAAAGAAGAAGATGATGGTTGTGCGGCTGGTATGGCCACTCTTACGGTGAAGTGGAGCCATGAAGGCTTACTCACAGTGTTTGGCATGAATCCACTAGCTTGGCATAGCGAGCTGTCACCTCATCGACCCATGATCTGGTCGAGTTCAACTGTGGAGACCATAGTGGTGGAGTGAAGCACATGATGACGGAGTGGGGCGACATCTCCTTGAGCACGGTAGCAGCTCCCCCTCTCTTATAGACGTCTACATGGATTAGAAATGGAGAGGCAGGAGCAAATCTGCTTCTCATGCTCCTCCTTGATTGCCTTCTTCAATGGCACGCAACTATGGAATATTCCCTGCAGAGAAGAGAGAAAAAAAATGAATAATAAAAAGATTAGTTTATTCATGTACAAACTCTTACATAAAATATTAATTCAAATACATGCTTATAATGCAATCTAAAGACTAATGCATGTTATTCTAATGCATGCTAAATAATTTATATATGAATGTAATGCATACAAGCAAATATATATAAACTAAATTATTTATATCTTAATGCATGCTACGTATACACTAATATTAATCCAATGCCTTGGCACTTAAGCAACCAATTAGCCCACAAAATTTGGGCTCATCAAATGCCCCCATGCCTAGTTTTTGCTAGTCCCTACTGATATAGACACATCTACTTAGGTTAAAATGGCTATTTGTGCATGTTCCTAGGCTTAGATTTGCATTTCATGTTATAAATATTACATAACAAGCATCATTGTGCATTTTGAGTAGTTGTATATATTTTAGGTTAATTAGGTCCTTTTTATGGTCAGGAGAAAAGAAGACTTATTGCAGGGCCTCAGATGGATGATTGGACTATATGGATCTAATTAAGATGACGATCGGAGTCTAACGCCTATGAAATCATCTAGATCGGAGAACCGTAGCATAGTATGAAGTCCAAGGAAGATCAATGGCCAAGGGCCAATGTGACATCCATATAGGTTTCAAATGGAAAGTCCGACCGTACAAATGGATTAGGAGTGACGATCGCAATCCAGTAGCGAGGAAATCATCTCGATCTGAGCAACGTGGAACCCTCTAAAAAAGAAAGAAGAATGGATGGCCTAGATGGCACCACGTGGCACCATCCAGGTTGCCCAACATCGGCTAGTTGCAGCGCACGTGCATAGTGCAACCTCGTGCAGAAGCAGCGTAGCGCATGCTAGCGCACATGCGCATAAGGCACGGGGAGCACGAGCATGTCAAGTGCGTAGCAATCAATGTGGGCACCAGCAGGCTGGGTGCGGATCTTCAGCGATGCACGGCTTTAGTGACGCTTGCAGCTGTCACTATTGGTTTGCACGGGCCAGCAAGAGGATTTGAAGGGCGGATCTTCAACGACAGCTGCAGCGACGTTTATGGACGTCAGTAATGACCCAGATGCGAATTTGTTCTTCCTCCTCCACTATAAGTGGACCTACCCACCACCATTCCAAACCATCTCTTCCTTCTTCCTCTCACGAGCTCCAAGGCTCTAGAGAGAGCTTGTCCCATGCATGGGATGCTCCTCTAGAGTAGAAAATCAAATAGTTTTCCTTCCCCTCATCCCCATTTGTGGAGCATCCTGTGGCCGTCCTCTCACTGCCCTTCGAGAAGAAAATTGTCTCCAGGAGGCCGTCTTGCCCCATCCCTTATCCTATGGCTCTATCCTCCTTCATCTCACTCCTCACCCCCTTCCTCCGGGTGATGTTAGAGCGAGTCGTCCTCCGAGTAATCGTCAAGGGGGATTTCTCTCACGTCATTCTGTCATTCTATGCTTTCATAGTGTAGATTTTCCTCTTTCATAGTGCACCAAACAATTCTTCATGAATAGATGATTATTTCTCTCTCACTCACTTTCTCCCTCTCTTATTTTTGTAAGTAGATAAAGTTTTGATCGACCGAATCTCTTGCTTGCTAAAAATATCAAAAAAATTAGGAAAGATAAAAACAGCCAAAAATAAATAAAATCGAAGCACAGTTTTCAATTAAAGTAAATGTCACCTCCTTGTGTTCAACCCAGGACTCACTTTTCGAGTTTCGGTTATAAATTTTATTTGATCATGAGTTTTGCAACTACGACGATGAGTTACTTGTAACCCTGATTTCAAACTCACGAAACACATGCGATCATTTTGGTGTCGTTGCCGGGGGGCATCAAAATTTACTTTATTATTTTCTGCACTTCTTTTTGAATTTACATAACACTAACCCCACTTATCTTTGTTCTATTGCCTTGCAGGTACCCTAGCTTGGAGATCCAACTGCGGTAGATTAGAGTAAAGTGCAGGTAAAGTGTTTTGTAAGTGTCCCCCACACCACCCCCACCTTAGTTTTCATTCCATAACCTAATAACTCAAACCCAAATCAACTTAGGTGCTTTGCATAAACCTTACGGTAGATTTTGGTTGTTTGATTGCCACTCACTCACCTCACCCACTTGCATATATAAAAAAAATAGAAAAAATATTCTTCTTTTTTGGGATTTAACTGAAAGCTACACACTTAACACCCACAACTTCTCATCATAAGGCACACAATCACTTTGATTCTACCACTTAACCAGGATCTGACCTATGAACTCAGTACACTTCAACTCAATACACATAAGTGAGTAGAAATCTGAATAGGTTAAACATTCTTGTGTGCCTTAACTAAGTGGTGCAACAGGCCAATTGATTAAGCTATTTAGGCCACACCACTCAATCTAAAACTGATCCATCAAGTAGCTTGCCACTTAGGGTTGATTCTTAGGGCTAAACCAGGCACTCCACAATATTTTTGATTTTAAAAGGAACATATCATCACCTATGCTTTCAAAACTTGGAGTGTTCTACTAAACCTTGATTGAACCAACCTAAGAATTAAACCCTAAAAGCTACTAAACAAGGTTAAATCCCAAAAGACATATCATCAAATAAACTTGTTTAAGAATCTTGGTTGTGTACGCACACACATTTTAACTGATCATTAAGGGCACAATCCATATAAAGGGCCCATCACATTCCAAGATCACGATCATCCAAAGCCTAACTAAAACTGAGTAGACATTTGTCTTAAAGATTGACTCGCTCTTCGGGGCTTAGACTGAGATTTTTTTCCGATTAATCTGCTTCTGCTGGTCCATTTGATGTCTAGCTAGGGGAGTACCTTCAAACGAGCATGGCTGGGGGGTACACTACGAATCGGAGGCGCAAGCTAAAGAAAGAACCTTCTCCTCAGTCCCTCCTTCTAACTGGTTAAATTGACCGGATAAAAGTAGACTAAATTGTTTATAATCTCAAGGCGGGTCCTGGGAGTCTGTAGGTCATTTGGCTACCCACATAAGGACAGGTTTCGTTGATTGTACTGCAGGGCACTGATTGAGTAGCAATCGTAGGCCTTAATTGGATTAAATTAGGCTAGGAGTTAGCATAACTTTGGGTAATTCATGCATGCAAAAACATTATTTGCATCCTTACTGCTCTCTTTTAGCTATGCATAAAATAATTCTATGATGTACTGATTAGGTGCATTATGTCAGTTACAGCTAATAAGTTGGATCTGAAGCTGGAACAGGAGAATAAAGGAATAGCGGGTGTGGCAGTAGAGCTGGAGCAGAAGACCTAGATTAGATGTAGTAGATAATAATGTAAGGGAGTTAAGGTATGCTACTCTATTAAGAAGGAATAAAGCACTAAAATGTGAAGAACTTAGGTCCATCCTAGCCCTAGGATAGCCAAGAGACTTCCCGAAGCCCTAGCCACCCATAGATTAGGTCATTGCAACCTAGGAAACCATAAAACCATAATTCCAACCTTTATTTGGACATCCAAATGAATTATAGGACGTCCAGAACCATTAGCCAAACCCAACACACCTTAAACCCACTTCTGCAGTGTTATTGGGCATCCAGACACTTTGTCAGACGTCCAATTTCTATAGAATACCCAAGACACAACCTTGAATTCTTCTTGACTCTGATTGGATGTCCAGACAACAAGTCCGAACTGCTGATTTTTTAGTATAAGATGTCTGATTCCATTTTTGGACTTCTGGAACTACTCTCCAGTTCCTGTTTTGAGATTCAAGCCTTGATCTTGGATCACTAGGTCCCTAAACCCAATTCCAACCCCATAAGAACCTAAATTAAGGTACCCTAGCCCAAGTACACCACCTCTAGACCTCTCCAAGGATCTAATTAGGTCCTCACTAAACATAATTGACTTGGATCACAGTTAATTACCATCACCTAGGTCAATTGGACTCATAGGGTCCAATTGAGCTAAGATCTCAACACACAAAAGTCCAATTGGGCTTAGGGAGAGCCCAATTGACCCAAGCCCAACCTAATTGAGTTATTTCACTCTCAATTAGGTTCACACTCATTCAATTAAACTTGGGTTAAGTTTAATTGCAATTCCCCCTTAGCAATTAGGGTTTGCAACCCTAATTTAAGGCCTACACCAGCCTAAACCCTTTAGGACCTAACCTAGAGCACTTAGCCACCTAGGGCACGGCCACACACCCACACACACAAACCCATTCACGCACACACACCCATCTAGAGTTCTCTAGAACTCTCTTCAAGTTGCACCACTCTTGGTTGCCAAATTTAGGAACCAAGAGTCATTCAATTCTTAGATCCACTTTTTATGGATCTAAGAACTACCCTCTCTCCCCATGGTCGGCCACTTATGGGGCTCTCTCTATAGAGTTCCACACTTCTCTAGAGAGACTCCCTTATGTCTATAAAAGGACCTAACGGGTGGCCATTTGCACCCATCCCATTCTTGGCACTCGTCCATCTTGGTTAGCTACATTCCACCTCGACTCCACCTCCACGAGGAGCACCACCATGGAAGCCACCATCTCCATGCCAGGATGCTGGATCATCTCCCCAACCTCTCTCCAAGGGCCGACCGAAGCACCATTGGCCACCCCTCCTCCTCTTAGCCACTCAAAGGCCATCGGAGCCCACCTCCGAATGCTCTTCTTTTCTACTAGATTAGTAACTTAGCTCTTCATAGTTTTACTACTTTCATTTACTACTTAGTCGTGTAGTTCTTATTCTCCACCAATGATGCATGCAAAATTCCCCCATAGATTCTTGTATGCGATTATTTTCTGTCAGGTAAATTTGTGCTTTTCAAGCTTTCCTCTACATGCTTTCCTTTAAATTCCATGTTGCAAACATTCTTCTGAATGAATGAGTAAAAGATATTTTTTTATACATATCTCTATGTTGGAAATCACCATGAGCTTATTGGTTGCCATCTATTTCTTGTGATTCAAGTTGCCTGCTTTTCATTTATATAAATATTGCAACAAGCATGTCGGTTCTGGAAAATATAGAAGATTTAACTATAAATGCATTTTATGTAAATAGCCACCACATCACTAGAATTGTGCGCATTGAAACTTATACTTTCACTTTCATTATCTATCTAACACACACGCATGTAATTAGAATTCACAATAGAAGTGGCAAAACTCTAATTAGAAGATTTGAAACTGGCATGTGATTCTAAATAAAGTAGAGGGATAAAAGTCAATTTCAGATTTGAGTGAATGCCTCCTAGAAACAAACGACTGGGACTCAAAGTCTCGTTATCTTTCTATAAATATTTTTATTTGAACATATTGTGCACTATACTACGATGCTTTTCCTATCAAAATGCGCTCTACGATTCACAAACAAATGGCACCGTTGCTGGGGAGGCAACGTCATTTCTTTTATTTCGATCTTTTAAACTATCACTGACAAATCTTCCTCTACTTTGTTTTTGGATGTGTAGGACAACAAAGGAAAAATGGGATCTGCACACATAATTAGTGCGGAAAAAGATTTCCAGGTGCACATCATCTCCTCTTAGACAACGTTTTCTTTTCAACCCTAGGATTAGATTTACTTCCAGTAATTTCTTTTGAAAGAAAAAAAAAACTTATTCATTTTTATGAAAAGGAAGAAAAGATAACAAAAAATTAAAAAAAATCTAGATTAGGTTTTTTTATGAATCCTAACTTAGTTTGAAAAAGAAAAAAAAATCCTTTTTGAAAAAAAATATCCTTTTTGAAAAAAAAATTTTGCAAAAGTTTTTGAGAAAAAAAAAACATTTTGGTGGAGAGCTTAAATTTCAAACTCAAAGACCTTTCAAAAAGCCTCTCCACAATTTCTGACCTTTCAAAAATACTCAAGAAGGGTCCAAAGGACAGAAATGAAATTCTAATGTCAATCTAAACTAAATCTAACCAAGATCTATTGACTAAATCAAAAACAAGCTTCTTCGTAAGCCTAAGCTTGTGGGATCAAGGCCCACGTGTTTCTGTTGCTGGCCTCCAGGTGGCGTCAAGGTCCACCGAAAAGATCATCTCTGCCGTGCGCGTCGTTCAAGTTCAATGTCGTCGCTCTGCTGCGCCTGTCGCCATGTCAGATTCCTCGCAAAATAAAAAAAATGATCAGATGATTGCGCAACTTAGAATATTCAAAAGTAATAACATGAATATATTGCGTCTGTTGCCTCCCAGGCAACAACGCCATTTTTGACAGAGGGCACCCCCTCCTTGGCGTGGGGGTGCCTGCGAGGCTGGTGCTTTGGCGTGAGCGCTTGCAGGGTGCTTAGTAGTGGAGTTGGGCTGGGTGCGGCGAGGGCTAGTTGGCCTGCACTTGTAGAGGGCGCGAGAGCATGGTCGGGGTGCAGCTGCACCTACAGAGGGCACAAGTACAAGCGGTGGAGGGCATCTAAGGGCGGTGAGCCTGTGGGGCACAATGCAGTGCCTGCAGGCTCTTGGGAGGGCAGGCGCTTGCGGTGGAAGGCGATGCATGCGGTGGAGGCTGGTGCACGCCTGTAGAGGGCGCGGGTGCACTGGAGGTGGAAGGTGATGGCACGGTGGCGTGGTGTGGGCAGGATGGGGTGGTGCGCTTGCAGTGGAAGGACGATGGAAGGTGAAGCAACTACAAGCACGCGGTGAGGGTAGTAGGGTGATGGTGTTGCACCTATGGTTCGTGGAAGGGCTTGGCTGTGGGCAATGCAAGGGCGTTCACCGTGCACACCTTCTCCAAATTGCATGCTCTCTCCATGGTGGGGAAGGTCGAGAAGAAGTATATCCCCCCACGGGGAGGAAGAAGATCCGAAGATGCCCTCCTCTCCTGTGCAAATCTCCTCTTAACTCCTCTCCCCCACACCAATTATGGGATTTTCAAATCCCTTCCGAATTTTGGCCGGCGGCTATTGGGTTCGGTTGAAGGATGACAGCAGTAGGTGGAGATATTTGTGGGGGAAAAATATCTTTCCACCCCCCTATTCTTTTCCATAATTATTCCACCTCCCTCTTCTGATTATTAGCTTGATGGAGATTAATTTGAGGAGATGGGTGCGCTGTTGTGGGACCCTGCATGAAATATAATTACATAAGAAGAAATGTAAACTTAAACAATGATGCATGCAATTATTTAATGACCAAATGTGATTATTAAGCGTACAATGTTAGAATTGAATTACTTAGACGTAATAATAATTCATTAAAATGGACTCATCAAATACCCCCATGCCTAAGATTTGCTAGTACCTAGCAAAAGTGAAAAATAATAAAAGTAATCAGAAAATTTCTTCTTTTCTTACTTCAAAACTTTAGAGATCTAGACAAATGTGAAGTGATGATAGCCTAGGTCACAAATCCACATGCAAAGCCAACTTGCATTGGGAGTTTGTACTTTACCCTTAGTAAATATTTCTGTCGGGATAGGCAACTACTTCCCTAAAGGATAAAGCAGAAGATAATCTGTAATTTGACCCCCGGCTTTTGGCTTAGGTAGGAGATATCGAGTTGAATGGATTTGTATTTGGTGGCACGCACTCATCTGGTGGTACATGTAGTCTAGTACTACATACTCTAGATTTCTAGACTATTAGACAAGTCAACTCGGAGAGAGGCTAAACAACTGTACTCTCTTGATGTTCCTGTGCACTCACTCCTTTCTTTCTTTTCTTTCTGAGATCACAAATCTCGCCAGATTCAGTAATTGTACTCACTGTTTGGTGTCCTCACATGGCATCCACACTTCAATTAAAGTCCTAATAATTCTACAACTAAGTTAGGTTTCTCAACCAGTATTCAGGTGATCAAAAATACTAAAAGGTAGGTGTGGGTCATATTTGATGGAATGCGATGGATGTTTTGTTGCATCAAAAATAATGTTTCAACAATAAAATATAACCTTGGACTCTTTTCTTTTTCTTTTCTCTCTCTTTTCTTCTTTTTTTTTCTTTTCTTTCTTCTTTTATTATTATTATTATTGTTTGTTGTTCTTCTTCTCTTTTTTTTTTTTTCAATCAACACAACACGATATAGACTTTTATTTATGAGGCATTATTAGAGATGATGATGGTCAAGAGGATATTGTGTGGCTTATTTGGTGGAAGTGCCTATTCTCGGCATCGGGAAGGATTGGATAGGACATGCATATTTCTGACCTTTGACACTATTACCCTCCTTCAGACGAGGACTCTATGAAGAACGGTCGTAACCATCCACCATAGTCATAGCTTTATTAAGACTCCATCTTTGTGTATCTACCTTATTTGGTGACTCTTAGGAATTCACACCAAGTACACACACAGGAACAGAGAGTGAAAACTATGCTTAATTCTGAAGTATCATCATTTAATTATCCGAAACTTAAGAGTCCTTGCACTAGACGTAACGCACCAGTAATCTATCTATTTTTTTCTCACAAATATGAGGTGGATGTACTAGAAGATAGTATGCCTGACTCCCAATGAACTATCCAAGGGTTTAGTAGACTACAAATACTTATTAGTTTTCTTCAAGGATCCATTACCTAGTCTACGTGCATGTGAAATAAATGTATTGGATTCTAAACTTAAGAAATAATTCAAGAAGAAAAACCTCCAATGACAAAGATATTTTGCTACGGACTAACCCAATCAGCTCAAGAAAAGAATTTTTTTTTTTTATGCTAACCTAATGCATGAATAATTCCTACAATGCAAAATGCACCCCCCCATGACTAAATCCTACATGTCCCCATCATAAAATTAAAATAGGGGGAGAAAGGAAAGAAATCACCTGACAATAGTGTCATTCAGAACACTGGGTTGCCTCCCAACAAGCGCTGCATTTTCTATTAGTAGCCAGACTTAGAAGGAACCTATAAGTCTGGTTCCAGACAGAAACGGTTAGGCCCTAAAAATATGCGTAACAGTGTGGGACTAGAAAACTGGTAGCCACGGATGTTGGCGAGTTGATGATGCAACGTAATCCCAAATGCTCGCCAGAAGATATGAAAGTGGAGAACCTCGTTGGCTACCATGGGAGGTCTAGGAATAACAACAGGAATATGAAAAGGGACCTCCCAAAATGGAATAACTGCAGGATAACAAGGATCCTCCAGAGCAGGATGGGTTTTAAAAGATATAAACAATAATAGTTCAAACCCTTGAATGGCGAGGGTAAAAGTACAAGCATCAATCCACACTCGCCATTCTACCCAAGGATGTACTGGCTTGATATGTTCTCCAGAAAGAATGTACATGAGTAGAGATCTGAGCCAAGGATCAATTAGGGAGTATAAGGGTTGTTTATAGTGTTGGAAGGTAATGGTTAAGCCCAATGAGGGCTTAGTCGGTGTCAAGTCCAATTCCAACAATGATTCAGACTATGTATACTTCCTAACAGTTGTAGACAATGTCACGTTACCCTACCTAGCATTATGATTGGAGTCATATTTGAATCAAGGGTAGACTCCAAATTACAACTCTTTGATGGCAGGGTAAAAATATCAAAATCCTTATCATTAAGCTCATCCCCAGATTCGTTTGGTTCACTCAAATTTTTGTCGAGGTGTATATGTGATTCATTAGGAGTTGGATCAATATTCACAATTATTCCCAAAGGAGGGTTAGTCTTAATGTTTTGTAGCAAGCCTATATCACTGAATTTGTTATTCTTCTCGAGGTATAAATCCTCAATTGACGTGTTTCTCGAGGTATAAATCCTCAATTGACGTGTTTTGTCCCCGAGAGTCTCTGTTAGGCTTCCCACTATTTTGTTTGTCCTCCTATAATATCAACTTCTATTTTGATGGAGGATGACTCTCAAAAGAAGGGAGGAATCTGGAATTCACCATATTATTAATATCCTTTGGAGGAAAATCCTTAAATAATAAATAATTCCCTTGTGATTCACTCCAGATTTTCAATCCAGGTTCCTCTATTGGGGCATCCTCATCTTCTGAAATAGACTCTTCATATCCCTGAGACCAAAATTGATCTAATTCATCCTCCATTCCCTTAGGGTCACCTTCATTGGGTGCATTTAAATCCTCAGGATGTTGAACGGTAGTTGTTGATTCCTTAACTGGAGGGTCAAGAGTAGGCTCACTAAGGGTAGAATGGGATTCCACCAAATAATCAATAGGGGAAGTGATAGGTACAATAAAACATTGACTCGGGTTGGTAGGGGTAAGGAGAATACTATTATTGGGGTCAAGGTCCTCAAGAGATACCATCTTCCCTTGCTTTTGACTCCAATATATCTCGGGTGGATAATCACTATGATCATTCTCCTCTAGTGGCTGTGTCTGATTGGGAGAGTCAAAGTGATAGCTACATAAAATTGGATCCCTATTGTCATTGGGTTCCTCCAAATTATTTTCATGATCATGGTCGTCTGGGTAGGGATCAGAAATATTGGGAAGCATGTAGCTAGGCTATCTTATTTCTTCATTTAACTGTTGACTATTCCTCAACATCTCTCCCATGGATTCCAACATTTCCTTTTGTTTTTTTTGCATTTCTATCAAAAAAGAGGAGAGGCTACTATTATCAGGTTGGGGAGGATAGTCAATTTCAGGCTCTGGCTGCCTAGGGTATCGGTCCAACCTCGATACGGAAAATTATGAAGGGTGGGAGGGTTGGGTGGTTGCATGGAAGTAGGGATTCCAGGGTTGCAAAATCCCTCTCCTAGGCGCTGCTCAAAAGAGAGAGTTATCAAGCCAGTACTCCCAGGATAGGAATAAGAATGATCCTATGAATTTTCAATGTACCCATCAAAGGATGGATATGCTCGAGGCATGGGATCCTTATTAAAAGATGCGAAGTATTGACTCTGATAATCTAAATGATAGGACTAAGGGTGATCCATTTCTTTAAGCAAAACAGTTTTAACTCTCTTAGGATTTAGAAGAATTCAGAAAACAAGCAGAAACTTCCTAGAGAGTTCTGTTGTCAAAGTAAATGCAAATTTAGTGGGATCTGTTTTTAGTAGATTGTAGGCCTTAGAATTAAATGTTCAGTCGGTGGTCAAACAAGTTTTGCAAAAATTACATTTCCTAGGCCAACCTTCGCTAGTGCCTATAACCTACTCGCAAGGGATGGAAGTCTCAAATCGAGCCCACACACGAGGAACCGAAGTAACTTGGTGGATAGGCTTGTTGATTTTCGACTAACTTCCCTTGTAGTGTAAAAGAGGAGCGGTAGAAATTTATCTAGTGACCTTATGTGTGAGGTGCACATTGTCTCAGGTGTGCAAACATACAATTGTGTTTTGAGTTTTGAAATTTTGCAAACAAGGTCCTTTTGCACGCAATTTTAAGTCACAGATTTTAAAGTCCAACCTCTTAGCAGTCCCAATTTTTAAAGTGACCACTGAATTAATTTGATTCAAGCACTTTAGTGGTCTTAAATTTAGGTTGAAAGTAGATGCATGATAGGTAATTGATGCCCAAGAGAAGACGTACCTTACTCTAGCTTTCTTTGTGCATTAATGAATGCCATGCAGTAAAAATAGACTAGATGCTGCTCATTTAATCCTAGATGGTCATCCTATAGATATGCAGCTTCTAGCAGGCAGCTTGAAAATTTTTTTTTAGTTATAATAATAATAAGAAAATAGACCTAATCTAATTAACCGATAGACATGCAGTTTAAACAATTCAAATAGTCCTATAATCTAAATAAATGGGAACATGCTCCCGAAAATACGCTCCCGCATACAAGAACGATAAGAAATACAGAAGCCTGGGAACACCTTCCCAAAAATACTCGACAAGGGTCCAAAGAACAAAAATTAAATTCTAATGTCAATCTAAACTAAATCTAACTAAGATCTATTGACTAAATCAAAAACAGGCTTCTCCATAAGCCTAAGCATGTGGGATCAAGGCCCATGTGTTTCTGTTGCTGGCCTCCAAGTGGTGTCAAGGTCCACCAAAAGGATCGTCTCTGCCATGCGCGTCGTTCAAGTTCAATGTCGTTGCTCTGCTGTGCTTGTCGCCATGTCAGATTCTTCGCAAAATAAAAAAAATGATCAGATGATTACGCAACTCAGAATATTCAAAAGTAATAACATGCATATATTGCGTCTGTTGCCTCCCTGGCAACAGCGCCATTTTTGACAGAGTGAGTTTCGCTTAATTATGATAGCAATAGAAGGATATATCGTTGTGTTTTATGTGGTGGAAAATCTCTCAATTAAAAATCAACATAGATATGAATTTAAAGCACAATAAAGGATGTCGCATCCACAGGGAGGAATAGACCAATAAATTCACGAGTCAAGGAATATACAGTTTGCAGACTTTTCCGCAACTTTAATGCGAGGAATATGTTATTTTAAATGAACCTTGCAATTTCCTTAAAGGTTCAGGGGTATTTATGTAGTTTTCACACCAAGAATTAAGCTCCAAAAATATGTGTATGATGCATGTGTAATGGCATATCATGTAAATTCAACTTTCTTGCAATTCTGATTTGAAATTCAAGGTTAAATCATGCACATAACACAAGTCAAATAATTTCAGGAAAGCATGAGTGCATCAATGCAATGTGGCCTGAATAAAATATGAATATATAATTGGTAATGGCATTGAATGTAAGTATTAATTGAGAAGAAAACAGAGGATTTCTCCTCTCTCTTCCTCTCGTGGGCTGTCGTTGATAAACGCCAGTTTATCATCATTCTTATGCATTAAACAAACCTAGCTCTTAGGATTTTACTCTGCAAAAGGGTTTTTGCGCTTCATTTAGACATAAATTAGGTTAGGCATGCATTACATTTTTTTTTATTGTCTTTTTGATATTATTCTGTGAGTGTTAGGGATGAACAGATATGTAGATCCCTAAAACCCTAGCACTTAAGAAGGCAAATGGTGAAGGAGAAGCTCAGACTAGTTGGAACTCAGCTTGATCCAGCTCACCACAGCTGGAACCTAGCTCACTTGAACTAGAGTTAGCTCATCCCAACTCCATTCAGCTAATCTCAGCTGAATGGCAGCTCAAGAGAGTTCATCTTAGCTCACCCTAGCTCAAGTCAGCTCAGATCCAGCTCAACTTAGCTGAGTCTAGCTCATCTCAGCTCCCACTAGTCCACAGGGAGCTCTAGCTAGCTCAGCTGAGTTGACAGGAGTTCACCCCAGCTCTGACCCAGCTACATCCAACTCCACTCAACTCCAGCGAGATGAAGAAGAACTCATCTCAGCTCAGGAAGCTCAAGTCCAGCTCCTGGGGATTCAGCTTAGCTCAACTCAGGTGAGCTAAGCTACCTTAACTGCCTCAACCAGCTTCATCCTCCCCAGGAGCACCTGACCTAGCGCACCTCAGCTCATTATGGTAAAAGCTAGCTAACTTTAGCTTGGCTAAGCCGCTAGCAAAGAACTATCAAGCTAAGCCAGCTAGAGTAGCTCCATGCCAGCCTCTTCAACAGCAGCCAGCTCCAGTTTCAGCTCTAGACTTCTTCTCCTCAGCTCCTCCCTCCAAACCCTAGCTCCAACACCTTCTCCTCTACTCCTTCATTAGCTAAGCTAGCTTAGCTTAGCTTAGCTTAGCTATGCTCCAACTTCCTTGTCTTGTACCACCCCAAAAACCCACCTAACAACTCCACCCAACTAGCTCCACCTAAGCTCCACATAAGCTAACCTACTTGGCACCAACCTAGCCTACCCACCACCTCCAAAAGACACCTAGAAGTGGCGCCAAAACCACACTAGCCAGCACCTTGATGGTGCCACTTTTCCCTCCAAAAACCCCCTTCATCTCCACCATACACCTCTCCTTAAATCCATCTCCACCATCCACCTAACCCCCCTTCTAGAAGACCCTAGGTTGGCGCCAAATTGGTGGTGTCTCTCCACCACCAAAAGCCACCAGCACCACCATAACCACCCCCTTTAACACCTCTTGGGTTGGCACCAAATACCCTTGGCCAAAGGATCACCAACCACCTCCATCCTTCCATCCTAGCCCTCCATTTCAAGGGGCACCTTAACCCCCCATCCTACCCTATAACAAGACCACTACCCACCACCATTCAAAGCATCCTTGGCTAGCAAATTCACTCTCATATTCCACCTAGAAGCCCACGTCCAAGAGAGAAGAAGAAGAAGATTAAGGGGATATTCTGTCCCCTTGGTGCCTTCCCCTCTTCCCTTCTCTCTTAGGTCACGCCAGCCAAAGGAGAAGCTAGGCAAGGAAGATCTTTGGAGGAGATTTTGAAGGTGGTCCACGCCATCTTGGAGGAGCTCTTGAGGGTGGTGCATGCCCCCCCCTTTGGAGGAGAGCATTGAAGGTGGTAGCTTCCAACTTGGAGGAGCTCTCAAGGAAGGAGAAGGAGGTCCTCTTTTCAAGCCAAGGAGCAGCTAGTGATTAGCACATAGTTGTGGGCTATTTAAGTATTTAAGTGCCTAGACATTAGGTTAATTCTAACATTTATTTAGCATAAATTAGGATGTAAATAGATTAATTCATATTTTTAATTTAATTACATAATCCATGCATTGCATTCATATTTTAAGTGCATTTAGAATTAGCTTTGAATGGCATTCATCTAATTAGTTAACCAATTAGGTACATTATTTTCGTTAACATAAAAGTTGAGGATCTATATATAAATAACCATAATATTTTAACATTATTTTCTTTATTCTTCTTCTTGCAGGAACAGCTGCATTTCCTTTGGCTGCCGCTCCAACGCCACCAGCTGTCGCAATGAAGCCTGCATTCAAGGACGAGCGGAGAATGTGGATCTGCTCTCGCCTCTCCGTTCAAATCTATGCAAGTGGCTACAAAAGGTGGAGGGAGGAAGCCAAGCTCGGTAGGCCTCCACCACCGACCCACCACTATGCAGAGAGATCTTCTCTCTTCCATTCCACGCCGCTGGCCTCAACCGTGGCGACGAGTCTCCACCACCGTGGGCATGTGGTGTGACAGGCCACACCGCCATCCGGAGCTCGTCCGCATTACCGTGAGCACCTTAGTGTGCATCTCCCTCGCCGTTGTCACCAACAACCACCTCCGTAGCCACTGTGCAATCACCTTCTTAGTCAGTTAAGACATTCGGGAAATTTCCCGGACGTTTGAAGCCACATCCCACTCCAGCAGCAATCACCGTTCATGCCCGCTCACCTTCCACCTGAACCGCAGCCCTTTCCCGCTCACTCCACGTCGCCTGCACGCCCTCCAGCAGCACGCAAGGCGGGCACATCCTCCACCGCACCCGCGCCTCCAGTGCCTGCAGCGTCTCACTACTCATGCCCGCACCACCACCCCTGCGCCTGTAGCCTTCATCTGTGCGCACCCACGCCTGCAGTAACCACGCTCACAGGCCGCGAGCGCACAGCAATGCCTCCAGGCAGCATGCAGCAGCAGAGCCGGAAGAGCTGCCCTTCTCCTGCTCCTACAGCGCCTCCCGCCAGCAGAATCGCGCTCACCACCAACAGTATGCGCCCATGCCTCCAGCTAGCGTGCAGCACTGGCTGTAGTACGCACCCTCGCTGCAACAGCCCTTCCGTGCCCTCCACCTAGCGCGCACCTGCCTGCAGCGCGCACACCGCCCGCCAACAGTAGCTGCAGCACCGCTTGCAGCCATCTCCGCCGGAGCTCCGATCGGCCGGCTCCAGCCGCCGCGCAACACGCTGCCACCATCGCTTCGAAGCCCTCGGTCCAAGGAACTTCCTCCGAGCTTCCCGTGTCCAGCCGTCCACTCCTCGTCGCGCACGGCAAAAGGGAAAAAATCCCCTATTTTGCTACAGTAAAATGGGTATTAATAATTACATTTTCTGCCATTGTCAACTTTGAATAATATTTTATTGATTCTGCATTGCGACAAATATCCTCTAGTTATTCAGAATTGCTATTTCAGCATGATTTCAAGATTCAACCTTAATCTGAAGGCAATTTTGGCTTGATTCTTGTCCAAACTAACTACGAACCAACATTTTCAACTGGTGCGAATTTAAATACGTCATTGCCTCCCTGTGGATACGACCCGCTCTTCTGCGAGTGGTTATTTCTTTTTAAATATTGATTAGTCGATTTTTCCACCACATAAAACTACAAACGACTTTAAAGTGAGCAATTGACTCGTCAAATGGTGCCGTTGCTGGGGAGGCAACAGATGTAATAATTTCACCAAATTTTATTTTAATTATTTGTCAATTGCACAGTGATTTGACCATTTATTATTTTCTTTTCTATGCGAGGAAATTTGTGCAAGAATCAACCAGTGTGAGAGGCGACCCTTGACGTCGCCAGAGGAGGATTGGATGAGTTATTTTGGAAAGGAGGAGAAGGACGTGGACGCGACGAACATCATTGTATATTTAGTTGCTAGTTTGATAGAATTAAGACTTTAGATTTAATTTTTCATTGCATTTTGTTTGAAACCCTTGTTCTGGGGTATATTTTGAGGGGTTTGTTCCCTAATTTTGTTTTGGGCTCGTGTTGGGTAATTTTTGGGAGCCTGTTCCCTTTTCTTTAGATTTAGGTTTTCAGTTTATTGATTACTTTTATTTGCTTGTGCATAAGTAGTTTAAAAATAAGAAAAATAAAAAAATGAGCTTCCTGCTAGAAGCTGCCTGCCCTAGGACGAACCATTTTGGTCTGTATGAGCAGCCTCTAGATTTATTTCTCTACATTGCGTGCATTCTTGCATTGTTGATTGCTGGAAGCATGGTACGCATTTTCTTACTTTGCATTCTATTCTTGATCACGCATTTCATTTGGACTTAATGCGAAGACCACCTAATCTGTATTGAATAAATGAAATAAGTGGTCACATATTTTCTAGAAAAATGAATAATTAGAGGGACATTTTAAAAACCAAGGATTTGATTTTCAAACTTGGCGCGGGATTCAAAATTCAAAATCTTTTGCGGTGTATGCACACTTATTTCACTTGCACTGTGGCACGCTTCTAAACACTCCTTAGGTTTGGAAATACTAGGACAAGAGCCCTCCTATTGTTGGATTATGAAGTGTTCAGAACTTGAGATCAAAGGTTTTGTAAATCCAAAGAGTGGGATACCCTGTCAAGGATTTTTGGGGGTAGTTGAGAAGCACCGCGAAAGCATAGCTTCAAAGGAAGGCTTAAGCCTACTTGCATCCCTCGATCTTCCGTCTTTGGATTTACTTGACCATTTGAGATTTAGGGAAGAACACCTAAGCTCCAACTAGGTCTTCTTAGGCAAGCCGTAGGTTGACAATAGGCGAGTAAATTGATTGAACAAATTGTATTGTCACCTGCAATCTGACTTAAAATCAAATGCATAAATTGGGAATGACCTAAAAGGTCCTTTTTGAATTGTGTTTTGCTTGGGGAATTCTGATTGAGGTGTGAGTTAGAATGGACCACATTGATTTTCATCCTTTCACATCTTGCCCACACCCTCACCCCCACTCTGCATCCTTCGATCCCAGACGCCGAGATGGTCCATCCCTTGATGGACATAATGACAATCATTGGGATCCGTTTTACTCCTATTATAGGAGTATTGGCCTGGTTAAGCGCCAAATCAGTGAGCAGAACCTAGGAGCGGGATTTGCTTTGCCCAATATCCCACATACCATAGAAATACCCAACCCACCCTCCCTGAAAAATTATTATGGTTGGACAGACACTCCTGGGTACTATAAGCCAGAGCCTGACTTCTCTCATTATAGCAATGACCTCTCCTCTTTCAAGATGGAAATATAGAAAATCAAAATGAAATGATTGAATTGTTAGGAGAATCTTCGAGAGTAGGCCAACAAGAAAGAGATGAAATTAGCCACCCAATCTGCCCCATTGAGGATGACGTATACCCCTCTACAATAGATGCATCTCCTGTGGGAGAGCTACACTTTAAGTTAGAGGGAAATTCTGGGGAGAATAGTTACTTTTCGAGGATCAATTTTGAAACCTCCCCATTAGATGACACTTCCTTGAGAGATCCACACCTTAGGTGGGAGGAAAATACACATGAAAGTAGCTATGCATTGGATGAAGAAAGGTGGCAACCTGAGGAAGATGATGATAAGGTTGAGTATCCACCTGAATTATATTGGAGTCAAAAGAAGGGAATGATGGTACCATTGGAAGACCTCAACCCAGATGA
This sequence comes from Thalassia testudinum, assembly GCA_037157565.1. Taxonomy (NCBI): domain Eukaryota; kingdom Viridiplantae; phylum Streptophyta; class Magnoliopsida; order Alismatales; family Hydrocharitaceae; genus Thalassia; species Thalassia testudinum. The sequence goes on from JAZHRO010000055.1 coordinate 48,615,717, forward strand.
TAGTATTTTCGTGACATTTGATGAAGTGGGTCAAAGTCAAGTTGTTAATCCTACCCTCCCTTCTGATCACGATATGGAACTCAAGCCCACCCTTAGGGAACCTAACCATAAAGAAATTGACCTATCTGAGGAGTCTGATGTTACCAATGTAAACCATTTACCTCAGATAGATCACCCTAGGGGATCTGCTGAGATATTAAATGATTCTAGACCTTGGGTATATGGTGAATTGTGTGATAAGGAGGAAGATGAATTATATGAGGAACCTACATTCACAATTTGGAGTGACACTAAGGGTGATTATGTCTTATTTGAAGAGCTAGCCCCTGAGGATGTCACAAATTTGACCAAATTAGGTTTCCTTAGCCCACCCATTGATGATATTTCTCGTCATGATGAAATGATGGAAAATTTGGAAGCAATTTCTAAGATTTATGTGGATTCACATATAGACTCCGAGGAAGATTTGAGTAAAGAACAAAAACCCAGGGATGACATTGATAGGATAATCCCTAGATCTGTTGCTTCCAACCTGCCTTCATTCATTTCGAAGTCACCCTCTGATTCGCTAATATCTGAAAGCGAAATTGTGACTCCTGATGAAGAGCAGGAAGATACATGTGATGGTGCAAGGAACGCTAGGGATGAAATTGAGGATTTAGAAAGAGTGTTACGGATGGACACCGAGTTGATTAAACCCAACCTAGATCATATGGCCTTCCCGCAATGTCATAACTTGGACACCCTAGACAATCCTTGCCTTAGAGAATTGCTCACTTTTGTTCTGACCAGGGGGCTTAATAGACCAATATTTCCCGTAATGGAGTATCGGGTATGGATTGATGATTTCTTTAGTCAGTCCATTACCCTAGGGGTTTATCTTTGCACCATTCCTTCCCTATACCTTTTGGAGGATCCTTGTCATCCTCCCCCTACCCCTTTGGAGGTTGTTATACCTGTTTATCCTTTAGAACCTCTTCTGGTGACCTGGGAAGATTTAAATCCCATTTTAGTTGGGCGAGCATTTGCTATCAGGATTCATCATCAGTTCGCCAAGATCCTAGGTTACCTATTTTCTAGGACAACATTGCTTTGTTCATTTTTAGGGCCTATTTCTGCATTTCTTGAACCTGATTTGCAGGTTCTTTGGCTATGCAGCCCAGCTCCGACCCAAGTAATATCTTTCTTTGCAATGAGGACATTGTAGATTTTAGGCATGAGGGGGTGTACTTGGGGATATACACAGCATAGAGCATTCATTGCATACATTTGCATTAAAAAATATATAAAAAAAAAGAAGAGAAAATGGCAAAAAAAAAAGAAGAGAAAACGAAAGAAAAAAAAGAAAAAAAATTTTGAGCTTAACTGGCCATGTCCTACATTCTTAAGCAAATCAGAACTCTAAGGTAGACTAAATAAATTCTAGGGTCAAACTTTAGAAGCTAAATGAGCTGCTAGCTTTAGACCTTTGGGGTCCTTTATGGACTTAAAAACTTAAGTAGGACTTAAGTTGTGGACCATTCCTCAAGAGGTTGAGGAAGGGAAGCTAGGGTTTGAGTTAAAAGGTTGGGTAGTACCTGGAGTCTTATTCTACCTTTTGGATTACGGGTCCTTGTAACCCAAGCATCCAAATGTCACACACATGTTCTAGTAATTAACTTAATTTCTGTCTTTCTGAAAAGAGATTTGGTTCTCTTAGTTTTGACTTAGGAGAGGCTTGAAAGCACATTTTGATTGGAAGAGTTCCCACCGCAGGAGAGGTGGAGTATATACTCACCTTGAGGATGCGATGATAACATATTACCACCTCGGCGCTTGTCTCTTAGGATATCCATCCTACTGGGGGCATGTAAGTGCATTGTGCAGTTCAGGTACCATGGGCGACCCTATCTTGAAGTGCCGATTGCCATAGGCCTGAATTCGCTTAAGAAATCCATGGGCGATACTATCTCGAAGTGTCGATTGCCAGGAGTTCTTGGGGTCGTTATGGGTGGTGCTATCTTGAAGCATCGAAAGCCAGGCACCCTTCGAGGTATGGTAATGGGGACAATGAATCTGACATAGACCGTGTTGATAGCTGATCTGAAGTTAGACTTAGAGGAATCAAACAAACAAAAAATATATATATATATATATAATTTAACTTAAATAACTCAGACCGTTGCACAGGAACAGATGCTTTGATCTCAGGGATCAATAAACTTTATGGTAGAGTCAGAAATTAGGGAAACTTGTGCATGCAACTCATCTTTAGCCGACCTAGTCTGTAACTTAGCAACAACTTAGGAACCTTGGGTCTAGAGTCTGAACTTAACATGCTTCTGAAGGAAGACTATGTGAGTTGACTAGTCTACTTGGAGTGCTAGGTTTCGCTTAATTTTGCTAGGGACTAGCAAAAACTAGGCATGGGGGTATTTGATTAGCACATAGTTGTGGGCTATTTAAGTATTTAAGTGCCTAAACATTTGGTTAATTCTAACATTTATTTGGCATAAATTAGGATGTAAATAGATTAATTCATATTTTTAATTTAATTACATAATCCATGCATTGCATTCATATTTTAAGTACATTTAGAATTAGCTTAGAATGGCATTCATCTAATTAGTTAACCAATAAGGTACATTGTTTTCGTTAACATAAAAGTTGAGGATCTGTATATAAATAACCATAATATTTTAACATTATTTTCTTTATTCTTCTTCTTGCAGGAACAGCTGCATTTCCTTCGGCTGCCACTCCAACGCCACCAGCTGCTGCAATGAAGCCTGCATTCAAGGACGAGCGGAGAATGTGGATCTGCTCCTGCCTCTCTATTCAAATATATGCAAGCAGCTACAAAAGGAGGAGGGAGGAAGCCAAGCTCGGTAGGCCTCCACCACCGACCCACCACTATGCAGAGAGATCTTCTCTCTTCCATTCGACACCGCTGGCCTCAACCGTGGCGTCGAGTCTCCACCACTGTGGGCGTGTGGTGTGATAGGCCACATCGCCATCCGGAGCTCGTCTGCATTACCGTGAGCACCTTAGCATGCATCTCCCTCACCGTCGTCACCAACAACCACCGCCGCAGCCACTGTGCACTCACCTTCTCAGTCAGTTAAGATGTCCGAGAAATTTCCCGAACGTCTGAAGCCACATCCCACTCCAGCAGCAATCACCATTCACGCCTGCTCACCTTCCACCTATACCGCAGCCCTTGCCCGCTCACTCGACGCCGCCCGCACGCCCCCCAGCAGCATGCAAGGCGGGCACAGCCTCCACCGCACCCGTGCCTCCCGCGCCTGTAGCGCCTCACTGCTCACACCTGCACCACCACCCCCGCACCTGCAACCTTCATCCATGCGCACCCACGCCTGCAGCAACCGTGCTCACAGGCAGCTAGCACACACCCACGCCTCCAGCTAGCATGCAGCTGCAGAGCCGACAGAGCTGCCCTTCTCCCACGCCTGTAGCGCCTCCGGCCAGCAGAACCGCGGTCACTGCCAACAGTGCGCGTCCACGCCTCCAGCCAGCATGCAGCACCGGCTGCAATGTGCACCCACACCGCAGCAGTCCTTCCCCGCCCTCCAGACAGCGCGCACCCGCCTGTAGCATGCGCACCACCCGCCAACAGTAGCTGCAGCACCGCTTGCAGCAATCTCCGCTGGAGCTCTGACCAGTAAAATGGCTATTAAGAATTACATTTTCTGCCTTTGTCAATTTTTAATAGTATTTAATTAATAATTGCATTGCGACAAATATCCTTTAGTTATTCAGAATTGCTATTTCAGCATGATTTCTTGATTCAACCTTAATCTGAAGGCAATTTTGGCTTGATTCTTGTCCAAGCTAACTAGGAACCAACGCTTTTAACTGGTGCGAATTTAAATACGTCATTGCCTCCCTGTGGATACGACCCGCTCTTCTACAAGTGGTTCTTCTTTTTAAATATTGATTAGTCAATTTTTCCACCACATAAAACTGCAAACGACTTTAAAGCGAACAATCAACACGTCAACTAGGCTTGGAGCAAGAAGACTCCCTTCTTCACCATTTTTGCAAGAGGATTTGTGTTTCTTTTCTTGCTTTTATATTTTTTTTATTTTAGTAGAAGCATTCCTCTACTTGTCCTTGAAAAGAACACCAATTCTTGTCAATTAAATTGCCTTCTTTTAGCTTTTATTGCAATTGTTACTTTTGGTTCTAGCACTTGTTTCACCTCTTCTTCCTAATTACTCTAGGCCTCCACTTGCCTAGAGTGAGCTTAGGAAGAAGATATTTCTATCTTTTAAGTTTTAGTTAAGCAATTGTAGGTGTTAGTACTTTACGTTACAATTCTCATTTTGCCCTCGTCTTTTCAAAACAAAAAAGAATTACATATTTAAAATACCAAAAAGAAAGTTGAGATCTATTTGTAAGCAAGAGGATTAATTTTGCAAACAATTGCCCTCCTTGGACGACCCTAGATACTCCCCTACCTAGGATGTAAATTTAATAGCGAAAGTGGATTCTCGTGTTACAACGATGTTAAAAACCCACTTTTACAAATCATGAGTATTTCGTTATCAGCCGTGCATGGTTGGCGGCGAGAGTCGACGGGGAGGTGCGCCTCGACGAGGGCTATGCAATGGTGGTGACACAGCGGCCGGACGTGGCTGGCAGTGGCCTGGCAGAGGAGAATGGCCGCCGGCCAGTTGGCTGCTGGAAGAGAACAGCCGCGCGTGGATGCGCGGGCACCCTACTGCTGCAGCCCACGTGGCTGCGCGTTGGGCACGCTCGTGTGCAAGGGCACTGGTGGTGGCGCTGGAGTGGCCTGTGGGCGTGACAGCTGCGGGCGTGGGCATCTGCTGCCTGTAGTGTAGTACCTGCAGGCGCTTGGCATGCTGCTGCCTATGGGCGCTTGGCTTGGGGGCACCTGCGGGGTGCTGTGCTTTGACGTGAGCTCTCGTAGGGCACTTGGAAGTGGAGTAGGGATGGGTGAGTTGAGGGCAGGTTGGCCTGCACCTGCAGAGGGTGTGAGAGCGCGATGGTGGTGTAGGTGCGTGCCTACCGAGGGCACAAGTACAAGATGTGGAAGGCGCGCATGGGTGGTGAGCTTGCGGGGCACGGTGCAATGCCTGTGGGCTCTTGGGAGGGCAGGAGATTGCAGTGGAAGGTGAAGTGCGCAGTGGAGGCTGGTGCACACCTGCAGAGAGTACGGGTGCACTGGAGGTGGAAGGCGATGGCGCCGTGGCGTGGTGAGGGCAGGATGGGGTGGTGCGCCTGTAGTTGAAGGATGATGGAAAGTGAAGCAACTGCAGGCATGCGGTGAGTTCAGTAGGGCGATGGTGTTGCGCCTGCAGTGTGTGGAAGGACGTGGCTATGGGCAATGCAAGGGCGTTCACCATGCACACCTTCTCCACAGTGCATGCTCTCTCCGCACTGGGGAAGGTGGAGAAGAAGGGTATCCCCCCAGGGGAGGAAGAAGGTTCGAAGATGCCCTCCTCTCCTGTGCAAATCTCCTCTTAACTCCTCTCCCCCGTGCCAACTAAGGGATTTTCAAATCCCTTCCTAATTTTGGCCAGCGACTGTTGGGTTCGATTGAAGGATGACGGTTGTAGGTGGAGATATTTGTGGGGGAAAAATATCATTTCACCCCCCTATTCTTTTCCACAATTGTTCCTCCTCCCTCTTCTTCTGATTATTAGCCTGATGGAGATTAATTTGAGGAGATGGGTGCGTTGTTGCGGGCCCCTGCATGAAATATAATTACATAAGAAGTAATGTAAACTTAAATAATGACACATGCAATTATTTAATGACCAATGTGATTATTAACAAGCATACAATGTTAAAATTGAATTACTTAGGCGTAATAATAATCCATTAAAATGGATTCATCAATCATTGTCAATCAATTGGGTAGAATAAATCTAATTGAGAAAAAGATTGACCAAATTAGTCAGGGTCAATTTGACCTGAACTCTGCTGCTTCAAGACCCTCCTATGCACCCTCGAGCCCCTCTTACTCGAGTTAATCTACTCACTTAGGATGCATCTTCTCCTTATTTACGAGATCCCGCATATCAGGATCCCGTAAACAATCCAGATCTAGAACCTTACGACCAAGGCTACGCACCACCTGCAGATTATAATACGTATCCCCTTAACTGATGTACATCTCAGACATCTTCGGCCTAGGTGGACGTCAGTGCTATCCAAGGATACGGGCATAATAACCCATATTCAGAGATGTATAACCTTGGTTGGCGCCAACATCCAAACTTCTCTTGGTCTGGTAATTCACAGAGACCACATCAAGATCCACACTACCAGACCAGGAAATACGGGAATGCACAAAACACATACCCTAGGCAGTAGCCATTCTCTTCTCAGCAGTAGCAACCCCGTTCTATATACCAGCCGCTGCACCAAGCTGCCAGTCACCCTCCAATGTGGGCTAACCCTTTGGAGGCACTGAAAGAGGAGCTGCTTGAATCAATGAGGAAATCTACACAAGATAGCTTGCAGATAATGAAGGCGATGGCTAACTAGATATAGACTGTACAAAACATGCAAAATTAGCTGTTGTAGGAGTATAGGACTCAGGGAGCCTTACCCTCCCAACCCATCCCAAACCCTCGCTATGTGCAGAACCAAGGTGGCCCACCTAGGTTTCAGGCACCACAGGGATAGGCACATGCCATATTACAGGTGCTTCCTGCACCACCTTGTTATCCCCAAGGCTAGTCACCTTCGCAGAACCCCGCATACTCTGCCCTTCCGCTCCCCCACCACCTCATGGATAGTAAGCCGATGCAAATGCTGTCTCATTAAGGAGCAGAAGGAAAACATTCGACCCACCACATAGGAAGGCGGGTCCTGATTTCTCTCACCCTTCGCAGCAAGCAGGTTCGACTCCATCTCAGGAGCCACCTACGGTAGATAAGGGTAAAAGGGCACTTCACCCTGAGATTCCCGTCCCTTTTCTTCAGTCTCTAACATGAAATGTAGTACGGAAAAAGGACACGTGGAATTTTGAGGACCTGAAATCAATGTTCAAGGAAGTACATATTCAGGTCCCCCTCCTCGAGGCAATTGATCACATTCTCGTTGTCACTAGGCTTTTCAAGGATTATTGCACCCCAAAGTGACAGCCTAGAATTGGACAACAGGCGGTACCGTCAAAAGAAGCTAGTGCTATGATTCTAGTTGAGTTGCCTCCGAAAAAGGAAGACCCTGGTACCCCACTCACATCCCGCTTCTTGCAGGATTCTCCATTTCATCAGGTCCTTCTAGATCTAGGTTCGTCCATCAACCTAACTCCCACTGCCATATTTGATCGATTTCGATTTGGGGAGTTAAAGCCTACCTCTGTCACGATTCAGCTGGCTGATAGATCAGTAAAAACACTGAGGGGGTGGTTGAGAACATGATCGTAAAAGTCCGCAGGTTCTGCTTTCCAGCAGATTTTTTCATTCTTGACATGGAAGTTCCTCCTAATCTTCGAGATGCACCAATTATTTTGGGTCACCAATTTCTTGCGATAGCCCAAGTGAATATTGATTGTGCATCTGGGTGTATGGAGCTAGCCCTAGGTAATGAACAACTTCAACCTGACATATTCTGGGCATCAAAGAATTTTGACGGTGATCGCATAGAGGAGGATGGTGAATGATGAGAGCCTCATCATGAGCCCTAACTAGCTCATTTTGACCCAAGAAAGAGAATAAAAGCTCCTACATAACTTAGAAGAGGGCTTAATTGAAGGAATAAGTTTTCTGAGAAGAAAACATGAAATAAAGGTTAAAAGTGTAATTTTACCATTGCAGCACATAAACAGGATTTCACAGAGACAAAACATAGGTCAAATTGTCTGAATAAGATAAAAAGTGGGTTGATTCAATCAGAAATGGGTTCATGTGCAATCCACGAATTAAATGACATCTTATAACCCTAAAATAGACCCGCTTAATTCAACAAGGTTCTGGTAAGGATAAAAATCAAGTAAACCCTCTAAGGTTCATTTAAAAATATCCCCTAGGACTTATAACATTCAATTTAGCTTTTGGAACCTAGTTTGACCTATATTAGGGTCCTAGCTCATCAATTGACCTAATTTGGATTTTTATGCAAAATGTCAGTCAAACATGGTCAATCCTAAAATCCAACTTCCCCTTTGGATTCCTTAGGTCCAAATTAGGTTTGTAGCAAAATTTGGACCTAAGGGGAGGTCATCTTGACCTACTATGCAAATTAGTACACCCAATTACATTTTGGACCCTATCTTTTGAAAGCCATTGCATAAACCCCCCTAACTTCCTCACCACTCTTACAAGTAGGTCCCTCCACCATTAATGGGGAGAAATCCTACTCCGACAAGGAATAGAGAGGTAGTACTCTCTGATTCCTCAGAGATCTCCTCCCAGATTTGGAAGGGAGATTCTCTGAGGATTTCCCTTCCATCTGAACTCAATCCTGATCCCTAATTTGCACCCAATCTCTCGTGCGAACGCACGAGATATTTGGGTCTCTTAACTGATTCCATCTTCGGCGAGGATTCCCGTGCTTGGAAGCTTGTCTTCCAAGCACAGGAGTCCCTGCCTGTGCCTCTAAATTAACCCCCAACTCCAGCTGCACCTCCTCAGCCCGACTTGGCTGGAATTCCACCTTGATTTCCTCTTCTCCTCCAACTAAGGGGTCCAGTGAGCTCCGGCAAGCCCCCGCTCCTCTTCCTCGTCGCTCTGCCACAATACCAGTGGCAGAGCCATCCTCCTCATCCTCCTCCGCATCGCGCAGCACCCACGCACGTTTCCCTAGCTCGGTCGTCGCCGTCGTCTTCCTCCACTGGATGCCTTCTTCTCCGGCGACAACTGGTACTACCAACCACCCTCTCGCCCCCTTCGTCCACTTAGTTAGGTTAGAACTATTTGTCTCTATCCCCTCTTTCATTTCCCGCATCTTATTTCACTAAATGTTCCTCGACTATTGCTATCCACCGCCATCTTCCTCATCTCCAGCCACCCTCCGGAGAGATTCTCCCGTCACTCTGCAGCCCCACACATCTTGCCAACCACCGCATAACCTCCCCCATACTCCACTAAATATCCTCCACTCATCCATAGACCCTCTACACCACCACAACTGCCCCCCGACCAAACCCATCCGTCCGGCCACAGGGCGACCTAAGCACGCACGGCTAAGCCGCCCCGTGGCCTACCACCTACCGCCTCACCTTCGCCGTCAGAGAACACATGGGGTTGCCTCTGAGAACACATGGGGTGAGGTCCCTCACCTATACACGCACCTCATCCGTGAGCTCATCACACGGACCTGGTGACCCTACCCGATACCCTCCTGAGCACTCCTCTCGCCCCACACCCACGCCAATGTGCCTGGACCCAGGCGTGCGACCCAACCCCATAACCCAGCTCTAGGAGAGCATGTTGAAGAGTGATATATATAGAGAGAGAGATGCAGGTGTGGGTAGAGGGGTAGGTTTAGCTCTCTTTGGCTTGTGCAGGGAAGGAACTGAGGAAGGAAGCAGGGACTTAGCCGCTGCAAGCGAAGGAGAAGCAGAAGGAAGGAAGCTTCACAGAGGAAAAAGAGAAGGAAAGGCCAGGCAGAAGGAAGAAGAGAAGCCAAAGAGAAGAGGAACTAAATAAGGAAGAAGAAATAAAGAAAGGGAAAGACAAGCAGAAGAAGAAGAGAAAGCATAGCCAAGGAAGGAAGAAGAAGACCTGCAGAGAAAAGGAGAAAGAAACTACAGAAGAGAGGCAAGGCAGAAGACAGAGGAAAATAAGAAGAAAGAAGCAAGGCAAGAGAACTATAGTGAAGAAACAAGGAAGAAGAAGCACAAAAAAGAAAGGAAGAAAATTAGATGTACACGGCCAAAGAAGAACAAGAAGAAGATAGAGGAGAAAACATCTTTTTAAGACGTCTGATCTTGGATCAGACGTCCAAATTCCTTATTTTTGCCACAATTGACTTTTAAACTCATGCATATATATTTTGAATTAAGTTTTGAGTAACTCTAAGTGTTCAATTACATTCTTGAGATAGTAATAAACTCCAATTGCTCCCTGTGTTCGACCTCGGATACTTAGGTTTTTGAGTAATAAATTTTTATTTGTTGACAACACTTCATCACCTATACTATGATGTAAATAACTGTTAAAACACGATCAAGCTGCGTTAACAGTGAAGATGAAGATTCGGCATACTGTGGTAACATTGGGCTCCTTTGTGACGACCCAATGTCTCATTCGTCTGCACTATTAGGGTTCTTGGACCTCGATCCACACGGGATTGAGACCACTGCACTGCACATGTCTCCCCGAGGATCTAACTCTTTAGGGTGCACTTCTGACCCTAGCACCCCTGAATCTAGCTATCCTGATCCGCACACTACTAGATCGGCCATGTTGTTGTAGGAAGATGTGACCACAGCTATCGGGTTTCCCACTAACGTAGTCACAATTGATTATTTGATAGGAAGTGAATCAGCAGGAATTCACGTACATATGGATCGATAGATTCCCACCCTTGAGTTTGCTCCTCCCACTCCCATTTCTGACTCTGACCTACCCATGATTGAATTTAAGCCCTTACCTGACTCACTTAAGTATGTGTTCTTGGGTGATAGTGAGACATACCCAGTCATTATTAATGCCCACTTAACCCAAGAACAGGAGCATCAATTGATTTCTATGCTACAAGACCATAGGGCTGCTATAGGGTGGAGTATTGCTGATCTCCGCAGTATTCGCCCCTAGTATTGCACTCGTCACATTTACACGGATGAGGGTGTGAAACCTTTGAGACAACCTCAAAGATGGCTTAACCCGAATTTGCTAGAGGTTGTTAAGGAGATCATCAAATGGCTGGATGCAGGTATTGTATACCCAGTCTCTGACAACTAATGGGTGAGTCCAATCCAGATAGCGCTAAAGAAAGCAGGACTCACCGTAGTAAAAAATGATAAGGGTGAATCCTTCCCGACCCACACTACAACATCTTGTCAGGTCTGCATCGACTATAGGAAACCGAACACGGCTACCTAGAAGGATCACTTTCCTTTGCCTTTCATTGATCAGATCTTGGAATGGTTAGGCGGACGCAGTTTCTTTTGCTTTCTGGATGGATACTCTGGGTATAATCAAGTAGTGATTGGCCTGGAATATCAAGACAAGACCACATTCACATGCCCCTTTGAAACATTCGCTTTCAAGCGGATGCCCTTTGGCCTCTGCAATGCACCAACAACATTTCAACATTGTATGATGGCCATCTTCTCTGACATGATCGAGGACTATGTGGAGGTATTCATGGATGACTTCTTCGTTTTCAGAGATGATTTCGCATCTTGTCTTGATAACCTCACCAAGATCCTAAAATGGTGTATCAAGGTAAACCTAGTACTATCCTGGGAGAAAAGCCATTTCATGGTGAGGGATGGCAGAGTACTAGGGCACAAGATCTCTAAAAATGGACTCGAGGTCGATCAAGCTAAATCGGAGATTATTTCCCACTTACCGCCACCTAGCTTGGTCAAGCAAATCAGATCATTCATGGGTCATGTTGGCTTCTATCAGAGATTTATACATGATTTTTCAAAAATTGCACGACCTTTGATGAATCTCCTTGTTGCCAATGCGCCATTTGAATTCGACACCTAGTGTCTCAGTGCCTTCGAGACTTTACGAAGCACTGTCTCTTCTTTTTCTTCTGATCTCTTTTGCAGTCTTCCCTTGTCTTCTTCCTCGTTCTTCTCTCTCTTCTGCCTTGTCTTCCTTCTTCTTCTTCTCTGCGAAGAATTCTCCTTTCACTGCTACGCAGCCACTTCTTTCTTCTCTTCCTGTTCTGCAGCCACTAAGTGTTCGCTACCTGGGACAGTTCTTCCTTCCTGCACACACCACACAGTAGCAAAAACCTACCCTCGTCCCTCTACCCAAGCGTCTCTCTCTCTCTGAAGCAATGCACTCACGGAGGCTCTCCCAGAGCCACACGGGTAGTCGGGTCGGGTTCGCACCCGAGACCAGGTGCACCGGCAAGTGGTGATGCGCGAGGAGTGCGTAGGTCTAGGTTGGGTCGGATCAGCCAGATCCGCGAGGTCAAGCCGCGGACGAGGCGTGTGTGAGGGCACTGAGGGACCTCACCCTGTGCTTACGGAGGCAACCGGCTTAAAGCACAAATGCAATTTATACCGTACCTGAGGGCTGCAATCCCATGATGTGGGACTAAAGGTTCTGCCCTGATTTCACGCGTGCCCACAGACTCTCGTATGCAATTGCCCAAGCTGTTGACTCTACTGGCGCTACTGGCTGGCCTTGGTTGCTTCGCGACACTTGCGAGAATCTGCTGCACCTGCCGCCTGGGAAGCTTGACGCCTGCTGCTGCTCCAAGCTCCCTGCTGCTTCGGCTGTTAATGGCAGCTGGGGCTTACACCTGACATCCAAGAGAATGGCCTATTGGCCCAATCAGAATAGCTGGAAACCTTCGCCGCAGCACGGCGAAGGCAGTGGGTGATGCTGCAGGTTACCGGTCGGCTTAGGCATGCGTGCCTAGGTCAACCTGTGGCCGGAGATGGTGGGTTGGTCGGGGGGTGCTTGTGGAGGTCTGGAGTGGCAGTGATGGGGTGGAATGGGTTCCTGGTGGTGAGGCGGAGCTCTCGAGGTGGTTGGCGAGCCGTGTGGAGTGGCGGAGTGGTGTGGGCGGCTCGCCGGAGTGAGGTCGGAGGCGAGGAAGATGGAGGCGGTTAGGTACTATCGAGGGCTAATCAGGTAAAATAGTTGGGGGAAAAGAGAGAGGAGAGGATGGAGAACGTATCTGTGGTTGTCTGGAAGGAAGGAAGGCGGCAGAGAGGACGGCTCGTAATTGCCGTCGTCGGGGAAGAAAGACCCTGAGGGAGGAAGCGGCGACGAAGACGAGGTCAGAAGCGCGCGTGCGGGGTACAGCGCGACGCGGGAGGAAGCGGTGGAGAGGACTCTGCTGCTGGTATGGCAGCAGAGCGACGAGAAGGAGGGGAGGAGGTCGCCGGAGCTTGTGGGTCGTTTGGCCGGAGATGGGAGAGGGAGGAATTAGGAAGGGATCTCCGTCAAAATCAAGCTTGCCCTCTGCGGCAGGGTCTGGGGTGTCTTTTATAGGTGCTAGCCGCACCTACCAGCGCGTGGAGACCGCGCAATTAGGTCTGCCGGCTTGCCGGAGTTATAAGGAAGGTGGATACCCGAATCTCTCGTGCGTTCGCACGAGAGATTGGGTTCACACCAGCGATTGTAATTGGCTTTATAAGGAAGGGAATTCCTCAGAGAATCCTCCTTCCATTTCTGGGAGGGAATCTCTGAGGGATTAGAGAGCAATCTCTCTCAAAACTTGGCCGAGCTTGGTTCTGCCCTAGCAATGGCGGCAGGACCGGTTTGCAAAGGAGTCGAAGAACCTAGGGGGCTCTCTGCAAAGTATTCAAAAGATAGGGACCAATTTATGATTTGGGTGTACTAAATTGCAAAGTAGGTCAAGATGACCTCTCCTTAGGTCCAAATTTTGGTATAAACCTAATTTGGACCTAAGGAATCCAATGGCGAAGTTGGAATTCAGGTTTGACCTCGTTTGGCTGGACATTTTGTGTAAAAACCCAAATTAGGTTAATTGAGGAGCTAGGACCCTAATCTAGGTCAAACTAGGTTCCAAAGGCCAAATTAAGTGTTATAAACCCTAGAGGATGTTTTTCCATGATTTTTAGAGGGTTTACTTGCTTTTTATTCAGATCGAAACCTTGTTAATTTAAGCGGGTCTGTTTTAGGGTTACCGAGTGTCATTTAGTTCATAGATTTCACATGAACCCATTTATGATTAACTCAACCCACTTTTTATCTTATTTGGACCATTTGACCTATGTTTTGCTTCTGAGAAATCCCGTTTATGTACTGCAATGGTAAAATTACAGTTTTAACCTTTATTTAATGTTTTTTTCTCAGAGCACTTGTTCCTTCAGTTAAGCCTTCTTCTAGGTTATGTAGGAGCTTTTATCTTCTTTATTGGGTCAAAATGAGCTAGTTATGGCTCATGATGGGGCTCTCATCATACCCCCATGCCTAGCTTTTGCTAGTCCCTTAGCAAAATTTTAAAGTTTTAACTTCCGTTCTAGACCCGGAATGTCTGTCAACAATGATAAGTGCTTCTCCTTTTCTTTTGTGATTAGGTGGGAATGCCGACAATAGGCCTAGAGGTACTCAAGTACCAACCAAAATCCGGACCTGTTCCGCTTTAGCCTCAGTCTTCTGCAAAGGTTTCTACGGCCCACAGAAACTAACCTAGGGTTTGTTGGACTCCATGGTTAAAGCACCCGTGCTTGAGATATTTTTAGCCTAAGTTTAGTTTGCAGTGCATTTTTTGTAAGAGAGAGATAGAAGATTTATTTGTTTGGAGAGCTTTTCTCTCTCTTTTCTTTTTATTTCTAGCTTCGGATTAGCTTCTCAACATGGTCTGTATCGGATTCCTCGTCCCCATCATCAATCCTCAAAGGTCCCTGGCCTTCGAGATTTCGAGATAATCCCGCCCATGGCAACCCCCAGAACCCTGGCTTTTGAGATTTTGAGATAATCCCGCCCATGGCGTTCCGTGGCCGAATCCAGACCCTGGCGATCGACATTTCGTGATAATGCCGCCCATGGTATCTGAACCAGTAGAGTGCTTACATGCCCCCGGTAGGATATTTAAATATCCTAAGAGACAAGCACCGAGGAGATGATATGTTGTTACGCATCTTCGAGTGGAATTTCCCGCCTCTCCGCACTGGGAAGTCGTCCGAATCAATTTGTGTTGATTGACCGTTCCTAATCTAGGTGACTTTTTCAGAACATTAAACGTTTTCGCGTGATTTGGATGTTTATGCGCACTGACCCAGACTGTGTGTGAATTTGGGTGCTTAGGTTACCGAATCCCGCAAACCGGAGGTCAGTTAACGAGGCCGAATACTTCCTAAGCCTTAGACCTAATACTCAAGCTTCGCATTTTCCTCAACCTCTTGAGGATTATCCATATTTTAACGGATACGTGAATTTTTAAGCTAAAGGTACTAGCCCAAAAGGCCTAGGACTAGCGTTCCCGCTAATCTCTTGTTATATCTCCATAGCACTTTTCTTTTCTTTTTCTTGATTCGGTCTAGAACTTCAGTTAACCCCTTAATCTTTTACTAATGACTATTTCTTTTCATTTTCATTTTGTGCTCCTTTCTGTCATTTTTCCTTCTTTTCCTCCTCTCATTTGTATGACCCTGAATTGTTCCTCCCCACTATCAAGTCTCTCTCTTTTTTTTAATGTGAAACCCTTTCTTGATATGAATTTTCTGACATTTTGCACTTTCATACCCCCCCATGCCTAAGATTTGCAATGTCCCCATTGTAAATTAGGTGGGTTCGAATTCAGCTTAGTTCATGTATTAGGACAGGTGTGTGGTGAGTGAATGGGTCGAAGTGACTTATTGCGAACGATTTCTAATCTCGGGTAGGTATACCTGAGGTGAAGTCGGCTGTTCTAATGGATGAACCCTAAAGTGCAATATGAGTTCCGCATAGAGATGTCAGAAACGGTTTCGGGTTTTTCAAAGAATGACGGGTTGCCTCCCGTTAAGCGCTGAGTTTTACGCCATCGGCTGGGCGCAATGAGCTCAAGAGGAATGGAGGGTAAAGGATGACTCAGCCAAATCTATGTCGGTCATGTCAATGAATGGCTTGAGTCTCTGACCGTTCACGACAAAGGGTTCAGAATCGTGGCTGAGTGGGCTGATTTCAATGGCTCCATTTCCGAAGATTTGTCGGACTAGGTAGGGTCCGACCCACTTGGATCTTAGCTTTCCTGGGAATAATTTGAGTCGGGCATCAAAGAGTAAAACTTTTTGACCAGGATGAAAGACCTTTCTAGAAATGTGTTTGTCGTGAAAAGCTTTAACCCGTTCTTTGTAAATTCGCGAGTTCTCATACGCGTCGTGGCGTAATTCCTCGATCTCGTTCATTTGAAGTCTTCTGTGGGTTCCAGCCTTAGAAAGGTCGAGATTACAGGTCCGTACTGCCCAATAGGCTTTATGCTCCAATTCGACGGGGAGGTGACATGCCTTCCCGTACACTAGTCTGAAGGGAGACATTCCTAATTGGGTCTTGTGGGCGGTCCTATAGGCCCACAATGCTTCTGGAAGCCGAGAAGACCAATCTTTTCTATCAGGTCGAACAGTAACCTGAAGGATCTTCTTGATCTCTCGGTTAGATAGCTCAGCTAGACCATTAGTTTGGGGGTGGTAAGGAGTAGAGATTCGGTGTGACACCCCGTATTTGGTCATCAGTGACCTGAACTGAGCGTTCGTAAAATGGGTCCCTCCGTCGGAAATTATAGCACGCGGAATCCCGAACCTTGAGAAAATGTTTTGATGGAGGAATTTTATAACGACTTTATGATTGTTGGTTCGGGTCGGAATGGCTTCTATCCACTTGGACACATAGTCAACTGCGAGTAAGATGTATTCGAAGCCATCCGAGGTCGGAAAGTGTCCCATGAAATCAATCCCCCAAATATCAAAAATTTCGCATACCAAGATCGGCTGTAGAGGCATCATGTCTCTATGGCTCATGTTGCCCAGAGTCTAGCAACGGGAACATGCCTTACAGTGATCGTATGCATCCTTGAAAATTGTGGGCCAGTAGAAACCACACTGGAGGACTTTCGATGCGGTTTTATGTCCAGAAAAATGTCCACCGCATGCCTCGTCATGGCAGAATGAGAGTATGTCTTTGATTTCCACTTCCATGACGCACAGTCGGATTATCTGATCAGCACCAATGCGGAAAAGATACGGGTCTTCCCATAGGTAATACTTGGCATCGGAACGCAATTTGTCCTTTTTGGCCTTCGTCCAATCGGGTGGAATCTGATGTGATGCCAGGTAATTAACTATATCGGCGAACCATGGAAGACTTGTACTGATAGTCAGGAGGTGCTCATCAGGGAAATGTTCTGTAATAGGTCCGGAAGGATCAATAATTTCAGAAGGAAGGCGGGACTAGTGATCAGCTACCACATTGTGCTTTCCCGCCTTGTCACGAATCTCGAGGTCAAATTCTTGCAATAGCAAGATCCAGCGGATTAGTCGAGGTTTCGCGTCCTTCCTGGCAAGGAGATGCCTTACAGCTGTGTGATCCAAGTATATGACAATACGGGAACCCAGAAGGTATGATCTGAATTTTTCCAGGGAAAATACTATGGCCAGCTGCTCTTTCTCAGTAACCGTATAGTTACGCTGAGCCTTATCCAGCATTTTGCTGGCGTAGTAAATGAACACAGGTTTCCCATCAATTTTCTGCCCCAAAACCGCTCCTACAGCGAAGTCAGATGCATTGCACATGATCTCAAATGGTTGAGACCAATCAGGGGACTGTAGGATTGGGGCTTGGGTGACTCGGTCATGTAGGATCTCAAATGCTTGAGTGCATTCCTTGGAAATTTCGAAAGGCACATCCTTGGAGAGAAGATTGGTCAGGGGGCGCGCGATTTTGGAGAAATCAGGGATGAATCGACGGTAGAAACCGACGTGCCCCAAAAAAGATCGAATGTCCTTAATCGAGCTAGGCATAGGGAGCTTGGAAATCAGGTTAACCTTAGCTCGATCCACTTGGATGCCTTTCTCTGAGATTAAATGTCCCAGGACAATTCCCTCAGGCACCATGAAATGGCTCTTTTCCCAGGAAAGAACCAAATTCACCTCAATGCACCGCCTGAGTATATGGACCAAGTGTTGGAGGCAATCGTCAAATGATTGTCCAAAAACTGGAAAGTCATCCATGAAGACTTCCAGATAATCACCTACCATATCTGAGAATATGGCAAGCATGCACCGCTGAAAAGTTGCAGGTGCATTGCAGAGACCGAACGGCATCCTTCGGAACGCGTACATCCCGAAGGGGCAGGTGAATGTGGTCTTTTCTTGGTCCTCTGGATGGATTGCCACCTGATTGTAACCGGAGTACCCGTCAAGAAAGCAGAAGAATCTATTTCCCGCTAGTTTCTCGAGGATCTGATCAATAAATGGTAGTGGGAAATGATCCTTCTTCGTGGAGGAATTTAGCCTTCTGTAATCAATGCAGACTCTCCATGAATTAGCTATTCGGGTAGGAATGAATTCCCCGATTTCAGTCGTGATAGTGGTAAGTCCTGCCTTCTTAGGCACTGTTTGCACCTCAAAACACGCCTATAAGGATGCCTTCTTATGCTATTTTCTAGCATTAACTATGTATATTATAATCCTATAGTCGCATCTGTAAAAATACTTGCATTCATGCATTTAAATTAAGAGGAGGGAAGATTGGAATAAAAGGGCTTCATAATTTACATTTTCCTCAAGTGCCTCTTTACAAAAATCCATCTCTTCTATTTTTTATCTCCACTTGATTTTTATTTTTCCTACGGCTGCAACTTCTGCCACGCTGCCTCTCCCTGCTGTCCTGCGGTCCTTCCCGCTGCTGCAACTTCCCGCGCCCTCTCCCTGCCCAAGCCATTCCCTGCGGCTGCCAATCCTCCCATTTCCCGCATGCTGCATGACCATGCTCTCTTCTTCTATAAGAAGCCACTGGTTCTTCTTCTACGCAGCTGGGGGCGGCAGCAAGAAAAAAACGTTGCTGCAATACGCAGCTGCAGGCTGCAGCAAGAAAGAAACACCACCAGCAGGCCGCCACCTTCCTCTCCACCGTTCTCCCCTCCCATACGTCGGCCCTCCGTCGAGGAGGCACCCGACGAGCAGGAGAACCCACTGTGGTGCACACCACCACAGTGGGAGCACCACCGCCCAGCTCTTCAACGAGCCGGTGGGCGTGGTGTGTTCTTTTCTCTTCGTTTGCATCTCCACGCCATTGCTGCCGCTTCAAGGTCCGAAGCTTGAAGCAGCAGCAGCAGCAGCAGCCCAGCGTCGACAGCAGCAGCAGCAGCACCCCCGCCTCCTCCGCGACCTTCCCCGCAGGCGTGCAACCCTCCGCGCGCGCCTGCAGGCCCGTTCCCCGCCTCCGTCTCCGTTCTGTCCACGCCGCAGTTACAGCCGCAGCAGGCCGCTGCGCGCACTGCAGCGGCCAGGCCTCCTCGCGCCGACCCCCGCGACCCTCCGCAACCACTGCAGAACCTCCCCTCGCACCTCCGCGACCTTCCCCGCAGGCGCACAGCTCTCCGCGCGCGCCTGCAGGGCACTGCCCCGTCTCCGCCTCTGCTCTGTCGCCTCTGCAATTCCACCCGCGACAGGCCGCTGCGCGCACTGCAGCGGCCGGCTACGGCCGCGCGCCGACCCCCACCAGCCTCTGCAAGCGCCCGCGCGTGCCTGCAGACTCCCCGCCTCCTTCTCCGAGCGCGCTGTCGCGAGCCTCCGCGCTCGCAGCAGGACGACGCAGACTCCTCATCTCCTCTGCGCGAGTACGCCCCCGTGCATCCGCGACCTCCAGACGTCGGGCGCCGCCTGCAGACGACGCGGCTCCAAGACGTCTGCCGCCATCCACAGACGTCTTAACTCACGCCATCAACAGCTCTCTCGCCCGCTCTCTCTTTGCTGATCTCTCCCGCGCGCGTCCGCCCTCTCTGCCGCCCGCTCCCTCTCTGTCTGCCGCTCTCTCTCTCTCTCACGTATTCTCTATCTCTCTCTCTCTCTCTCTCTCTCTTTTTTTTACTTACAGCAACACACACACACCCATTCACCGACACACACACCCATTCACCGACACACACACTCACACACTAATAGTAACTTATATACATACATATATATATATATATATATATACATATACATATACATATATCTATATATATATACTTATATATACATAGTATATCTATATAGTTATGTATACATACATATAGTATAATATATATATACATATACATATATAATATATATATATATATATATATATATATATATATATATATATATATATATATATATATACACATACTCATATACATATATATATATATACATATCTATATACTTATACATATACACATATATATATACATATATATCTAGATACATATATACCTATATACATATATATATATATATATATCTATATAGTATTATATATATATACTTATATACATATATACATAGCTATATACATATATACATACATATATATATATATATACATATATACACCTATATATATATATATATATCTATATATATCTATACATATATACTTATACATTTATATACATACATATGTACATATATTTTCACGTTATTTATTATACGCTGTATCGCGGGGATATCTGCACCAGTTGCTGATATTCCCTGATACACGCGTACAAAAAAAGCGTGGTCCCATACATCATCCATCCTCCATCCACACTCCACGCGGCACCTAGTCGTGTTGGTTGCGTCTCTCTAGACGTCGGCTGACTCGATATAGTGCTACACTCCATCGTCACCTCCACCCCCACCCCTTTATATATATACTACATATAAATATATATCTATAGCTACTATATTTACTTTCTATCTGATAGCTTCCTTAGTAAAAAGATAAAAAAAAGGTATAAAAGTGAAAAGATAATCTTTGATTTGCAGGTACCCCCGTCTTGCAAATAGCAAGACGTGTTTTGAAACTCTGTTTTGGCTAAAAGCCAAGGACACAATTTTGAGGGTGTGCCTCAAGAACAAGGATTACCAGAAAAAAACCTAAATAAGAAAAATACCAAAAACAGAATAAACGAACGGAAGAGACGCGTTTTAAGGAAAACGTAGAAACTCGACTTGAACCCCACTTCCCTGAGTTCGACCCTGGGCTTAAAAGTGACAAGATAAAATCAATTAGGCCAGGTTAAAAATTTTGTAAAGAGATGGTTAGGTCTGAATTAGGTTAACCACTATACACATTTCAACGATAAAAATATCATATTAACAACCTATCCAGGTCGACCATCAGGCACCACTTGTGTTGGACTCACCCAACGACTGTCGGAGATCGGTAAAATGATCCCTGCATCTAACCACTTAATGATCTCCTTTTTCACGACCTCCTGTAGGTTAGGGTTTAGGCGTCTTTGCATTTCTCTTGAAGGTCGTGAGCCTTCTTCTGTGTAGATTTGATGTGTGTAGTATGAAGGGCTTATACCAGTCAAATCATCTAGAGTCCATCTAATGGCTCTACGATGTTGCTGGAGAACAGAAATCAAACGGAGTTCCTGGTCAGGTGTGAGTCGAGAATTGATAATCACAGGAAACGTCTGATTTGAATCCAAAAAGACGTATTTTAGATGTTCGGGAAGGGGCTTGAGTTCCATGACAGGATTGTCAGCAGCAGCGGGTGGTTCGGGGTTTGTATCGGGAGCAATGGTAGGAGTCATAGGTGTGTCTAGATCATGTCTGCACTCCTCTGTTAGCGGTTTTTGATTCTGTAGTGGTTGATCAGGAATAATCAGGTTGTCCTCTATATGCAGTTCATCAACCACGGCTTCGACATCACAAATTTCCTCTATAACCCCGCAATTAATCCCTTGATGGGCCTTGAAAATGTCAATCTTCAGATTTTGATTCCCAAATTTTAATTCTATCTGGCCCTCTTCGCAGTTTATATTGGCCCTAGCAGTGGCCAAAAAGGGTCTCCCTAATATGATTGGTGTGTCCCTTGGGTTCTTAGGTGCATCCATGTCCAATACTATGAAGTCCACTGGGAAATAAAAATCTCGTACCCTAACAATGACATCCTCGAGTATTCCTTTGGGTGACTTGATCGATCGATCGGCTAACGGCAATGTCACCTCGGTGGGTTTAAGTTCAGATTCTTCAAGGTGGTCAAGGAGGGATGTAGGTATTAAATTTATGGAGGCACCTAGGTCTAGCAGGGCTCTATCAAGTTGGGTTTCACCAATTTTACAAGAAATCAAGGGAGTTCCTGGGTCTTTAGCCTTAGGTGGGAGTTTGCTCAAGATGACAGAGCTGGCTTGCTCTGATAGTACGATTGGGTTCCCATCCTTGGTTCGCGGCTTACGTTTAGGTGTACATATGTCTTTCAAGAACCTTGCGTAAGCCGGTATGTGGCGGATTGCATCCATCAACGGGATGTTTATCTGGACCTGTTCAAAGAGCTTGACCAGATCCTCCTCAGGAGCCACAGGTTTGGTTGACCTTTTTCCTTTGGTCAAGGCCTCAGGAAATGGGATCCTAGCTGGTTCCTCTAGGATAGGTCCAGGTTCTTGATCTGGGACAGTAGTATCTTGGATGACTACCCTAGGGTCTTGGCGATTATCAGGCTTGGAGTGGTTCGGATAATGTGGGTCTTGTGTTGTTTTACCACTACGTGTTGCTACAGAGTTTAATCTGATCTGATTTTGGTTTGGGTTAGGTAGGAGGGGTGGCTGCTGCTGCAATCCTGCATAAGATGTTGAAGCCTCCATCCCGTCTGGTGATGGAGTAGCAGGGGCCTGATAAATCAAATGTGCGTGGCCTGGATTCGGATTCATAACGCGCCTCTGGGTCGATACGTTATTTGGGTTGGGCAGAGGTTGCGAAGGAAGGGTGCCAGGTTGGCGGGAATTTGCCATCTGGGCTAGTTGGTTGAGAACCTCTGTGATCTCGTCCTTGTGCTGTTTTTGCATTGCCGCATTCGTCTTTTGAATGTCAGCCAGTGTTTGAAGGATAAGAGTCAGTTGATCCTGATTTTGCCTGGATTGGTAAGTGGGATTGGGCCGAAGCTGAGGCGGCTGATATGGACGAGGAGCTTGTGGACGGGGTTGATATGGTGGTTTTTGAGAATTTCCCGCCCATTGAAAGTTAGGATGATTTCGCCATCCAGGGTTGTAGGTATTGGAGTATGGGTCATTCTGGATGGCATTGAGGTCCTCGCAGATCTGAGGAACCTCAGGAAAGTCAGAATACGAGGGTTCAGAGTTCCCCCAACTCGAGTAGAAGGGATCAAAGGTCACTCCGGTCCGAGAGGTAGACGGGGGTGGATATGGGTCCATCCCCTTGGCAGGTTGGTGATAGATGTTTTGCACTATTTCCCTTGCCAGAGGAGGTCGTGCAAAAGAGTTTTGTGCAGAGGTGGCTTGCTGCAAATGTCGAGTTAGCTCATCCACCTTCTTTTCTATGATGGAGACCTTGTCCAACCGACTGGCCATCAGTTCCAGGTCGACAGATGTGGACAGGTCCTGTGTCTCATGTGTCCCTCTTAGATTCGTCGATGCGCGGGCATTCATCCTGTCGAATAAGCCCAAGGAGTCATTGTTTATGGAGTTCTCGCACATGTTTTCGAGAATCTCCCACACCGTGTCCTCGTGTTGGCCCATGATGTTTCCTCCACATGTTGCATTGACGAATAGACCAATATCCTCACGGAGTCCCTGGTAAAAAGACTGGACTTGTTCCCACTTAGGAACTCCGTGATGGGGGACTTTCGCATGAGATCTAGGAATCGATCCCAAGCTTCATGAAGAGGTTCTCCTGGTTGTTGAGTGAAATGAGTGATCTGGTGGCGCAAGGCATTCGTCCGGCCAACAGGGAAGAATTTTTTCAAAAATTCAGACTGTAATTCCTCCCATGTGTTGATCGGGCGGGTCTGAGTCTGATACCAGTGTGCAGCCTTGTCCAAGAGGGAGAACGAAAACATTTTCATGAGTAGGATATCCCGGTTTTGTACATCTGACCCGAAGGTCTGGGCCAAATGCTTGAGTTATTTAATGTGTTGGAATGGATCCTCAGAGTTAAGCCCATGGAACTTCGGTATGGCATGAATCATATTCGGCTTCAGATCAGAATCGGGTCCTCCAATTGGGATTCGTACTCGGGGTTCGATTGCCACCGCAGCAGGATTATAGTGATCTCGCATCATAGGTCGCTGCGGTGGGTTTACGAAGTTCTGAAAGAGATCATTCAAGCGTTGAAGTTGGTGTTCAAGGTTATTCTCCTCTTCAATGGGTTGTGCCATGGTGGGAGAAGAAGGAGAATCAGGGTCTGAGTCAGATGAAAGATTTATGTGGTGGGGTTGCTGCACAAACAAGGGCGTCGAGCCTTGGCCTCGACGAGAATGAATTTCTAAAGGAGGTCTTAAAGGTGGTCTTAAGGACCTCCTACCGAACATGCACCGAAAGATGTGATGAGATTAGAAGGTGCTGGACCCAATCAAGACACCCAATAATTGTTGGGTGACTATAGAGGTTCGGGGCAGATGGACCCTTGTATCAGAAGATCGTCCACCTGAGAAATACCTGGGCAGCCAGAGAGGGAGAGTCCCGCAAAGACCCCTACACGGTAGAGTGTCCCCACGGGTTACAGGGTTTCCCCCACCCGACCTCTCTTGTCACTGCAGTTCCAGGTAGACCAGAATGGGGATCTTGACCTCTTAAGTCTACCTTTTTTTATTTTAAGATCAAGGTGCTTAATGTTCCACTTGAACTTTTAAGTATTTTGAGTGCAAAAGTGACCTAATATTAAGGTTGGTTGACCCAAGGGATCAATTTCACCTCTTGTTTCTTTGAGAGCTTTTAGGTCCTTCCTTTTATGGTTCAAATGGATTATCAGCCTGATTTGCTTAGGGTTCCTCTTGTATAAATCGTTTCAGACACGGTTTAGGCACACCTCTTTTTGGAAAGTTTGTTTCTTTGTTTTAGAGAAGATGTGTCCCTAAAAGCCCTAGCTTTGCAATCCCTAACTTGGCTCTAGTGGGTCCAATTTAGTTGCCGTAGAAATTAGCACCTAGGGCTCAATCAAGAAAGTTTTAGCCCTAGTTGCCTTAGTTGGATGAATAGATAAAAATATGTTGAAATGAAAATCAGGCAACTTGATGAGTTACTAAATATGAAACAGGTAGCCCTAAGTTGATTTCCCTCTTTTTTTTCCTTTTTTAGATTGTGAGAGGGTTAAGAGAGAGGGCTTATGGAGATTACCTGTTCCTTGGAGAGTCTGTTGTGCAGTTGCTATTCTTTCCTTTTTATTTTGCTTTCCCTGCTTAAACACAACAAAAGAGAGAAGTTAAGTCAGATATTAGATAGAAAAGTTTTAAAAGTGCCCGTTGCTCCCTGGCAACGGCGCCAAAAAAGTTGTCGACGATTTTGTGCGGGTTTAAAGGATGTCACGTTGTAGTATAACCGACAAAACGTCTAAACAAATATAAAGAATTTTATTACTCGAAGACCGGAGTATCCGAGGTCGAACACGGGGAGCAATCTCAGTACTTTGTAAAACCAAAGAATACAACTGTTTAAATGCAAATATAACTCATTCAAAGAGAATTTTAAAAAAAGATTTGGAAAAAAAAGTAGAATTGGACGTCTGATTTGTGTATCAGACGTCTTAAATGTGATCTCTCTTTCTCTCTTCTTCTTCGTGGCTCTTCTCCTTCCTTTTCTTTTCTGGTATCTTTCCTTTCTTCTTCTTCTTTTTCTTCTGATCTCTTTTGCAGTCTTCCCTTGTCTTCTTCTTCGTTCTTCTCTCTCTTCTGCCTTGTCTTCCTTCTTCTTCTTCTCTGCGAAGAATTCTCCTTTCATTGCTACGCAGCCACTTCTTTCTTCTCTTCCTGTTCTGCAGCCACTAAGTGTTCGCTACCTGGGACAGTTCTTCCTGCACACACCACACAGTAGCAAAAACCTACCCTCGTCCCTCTACCCAAGCGTCTCTCTCTCTCTGAAGCAATGCACTCACGGACGCTCTCCCAGAGCCACACGGGTAGTCGGGTCGGGTTTGCACCCGGGAGCAGGCGCACCGGCAAGTGGTGATGCGCGAGGAGTGCGTAGGTCTAGGTCGGGTCGGATCAGCCAGATCCGCGAGGTGAAGCCGCGGACGAGGCGTGTGCGAGGGCAGTGAGGGACCTCACCCCTGTGCTTACTGAGGCAACCGGCTTAAAGCACAAATGCAATTTATACCATACCTGAGGGCTGCAATCCCACGATGTGGGACTAAAGGTTCTGCCCTGATTTCACGCGCACCCGCAGACTTTCGTATGCAATTGCCCAAGATGTTGACTCTGCTGGCGCTACTGGCTGGCCTTGGTTGCTTTGCGACACTTGCGAGAATCTGCTGCACCTGCCGCCTGGGAAGCCTGACGCCTGCTGCTGCTCCAAGCTCCCTACTGCTTCGGCTGTTAATGGTGGCTGGGGCTTACACCTGACATCCAACAGAACGGCCTATTGGCCCAATCAGAATAGCTGGAAACCTTCGCCGCAGCACGGCGAAGGCGGTGGGTGATTCTGCAGGTTGCCGGTCGGCCTAGGCGTGCGTGCCTAGGTCAACCTGTGGTCGGAGATGGTGGGTTGGTCGAGGGGTTCTTGTCGAGGTCTGGAGTGGCAGCGATGGGGTGGAATGGGTTCCTGGCGGTGAGGCGGAGCTCTTGAGGTGGTTGGCGAGCCGTGTGGAGTGGCGGAGTGGTGTGGGCGGCTCGCTGGAGTGAGATCGGAGGCGAGGAAGATGGAGGCGGTTAGGTACTGTCAAGGGGCAATCAAGTAAAATAGTTGGGGGAAAAGAGAGAGGAGGGGATGGAGAACGTATCTGTGGTTGTCTGGAAGGAAGGAAGGCGGCGGAGAGGACAGCTCGTAACTGCCGTCGTCGGGGAAGAAAGACCCTGAGGGAGGAAGCGGCGACGAAGACGAGGTCAGAAGCGCGTGCGCGGGGTACAGCGCGACGCGGGAGGAAGCGGCGGAGAGGACTCTGCTGCTGGCATGGCAGCAGAGCGATGAGAAGGAGGGGAGGAGGTCGTCGGAGCTTGTGGGTCGTTTGGCCGGAGATGGGAGAGGGAGGAATTAGGAAGGGATCTCCGTCAATATCAAGCTTGCCCTCTGCGGCAGGGTCTGGGGTGTCTTTTATAGGTGCTTGCCGCACCTACCAGCACGTGGAGACCGAGCAATTAGGTCTGCCGGCTCGCCGGTGGATACCCGAATCTCTCGTGCGTTCGCACGAGAGATTGGGTTCACACCAGCGATTGTAATTGGCTTTATAAGGAAGGGAATTCCTCAGAGAATCCTCCTTCCATTTCTGGGAGGGAATCTCTGAGGGATTAGAGAGCAGTCTCTCTCGAAACTTCGCCGGAGCTTGGTTCTGCCCTAGCAATGGCGGTAGGACCGGTTAGCAAAGGAGGCGAAGAACCTAGGGGGCTCTCTGAAAAGATATTCAAAAGATAGGGACCAATTTGTGATTTGGGTGTACTAAATTGCAAAGTAGGTCAAGATGACCTCTCCTTAGGTCCAAATTTTGGTATAAACCTAATTTGGACCTAACGAATCCAATGGCGAAGTTGGAATTCAGGTTTGACCTCGTTTGAATGGACATTTTGTGTAAAAACCCAAATTAGGTTAATTGAAGAGCTAGGACCCTAATCTAGGTCAAACTAGGTTCCAAAGGCCAAATTAAGTGTTCAAAACCCTAGAGGATGTTTTTCCATGATTTTTAGAGGGTTTACTTGCTTTTTATTCTGTCTGTAACCTTGTTAATTTAAGCGGGTCTGTTTTAGGGTTACCTAGTGTCATTTAGTTCCTAGATTGCACATGAACCCATTTCTGATTAACTCAACCCACTTTTTATCTTATTTGGACCATTTGACCTATGTTTTGCTTCTGAGAAATCCTGTTTATGTACTGCAATGGTAAAATTGCAGTTTTAACTTTATTTCATGTTTTCTTCTCAGAGCACTTGTTCCTTCAGTTAAGCCTTCTTCTAGGTTATGTAGGAGCTTTTATCTTCTTTATTGGGTCAAAATGAGCTAGTTATGGCTCATGATGGGGCTCTCATCAGTCATCATCTTCACTGACCACTCCGCCCTCCGGCATTTGTTGGCAAGGAAAGATGCCAAACCATGGCTCATTAGATGGATCCTTCTATTGCAAGAATTTGATATTGAAATCCACGACAAAGCTGGAAAATAGAATGTTGTGGCGGATCACCTATCCAGACTGGACCCTAACCACGTTCCTCATACCCTACCTATCCACGAACAATTTTCGGATGAATCTCTTTTAGCAGTTCACTCTGTTGAGTTGCCCTGGTACGTGGATATCACGAACTACCTTCTCGCAGGCAACATTCTCGCGAACCTATCCAAGGACTAGAAACTCAAATTCACTACGGAGGCCAAATTCTACCTCTGGGATGACCGACTGCACTTCTGCATTGGAGCGGATCAGATTATTCGAAGATGCACCCCAGATTCTGAGATCCCCAGTGTGTTATCTTTTTGCCACAATGATGCTTGTGGTGGTCATTTCTCAGGACGGAAAACTGCTGCAAAAATTTTGCAGTTGGGATTTTTCTGGTCAACCATTTTTAGAGATACAGACGAATATGCCCAACACTACAAACGATGTCAGTCGGTCGATTCTATGACCAAGAGAGACATGATGCCACTAAAGCCCATCATGGTTGTAGAAGTGTTCGACGCCTGGGGCATCGATTTTATGGGCCCTTTTCCGAACTCGCATGGCTTTGAGTAGACATTACCAGCCGTTGACTATGTCTCGAAGTGGGTCGAGGCCATCCTAGCGAGATGATCTGATCATAAGACCATCATTTCTTTTGTACGACAGTACATCTTCATGAGATTTGGAGTACCCTGCGCTCTGATTACCGACGGGGGAAGCCACTTCATCCACGCCCATTTCAGGTAATTATTAAAGAAATACAGGGTACATCTTCTTATAGCCACCCTGTATCAACCGCAGACGAATGGAAAGACTGAAGTGTCTAACCATCAAATCAAGCTGATTCTCCAGAAGACGGTTAGGCCAGATAGGAAGGACTGGTCCGATAAATTAGTTGATGCACTTTGGGCATCTCGGACTGCGTACAATGCCCCACTCGGAATGTCACCATATCGTATGATAAATGGAAACACCTGTCACCTTCCTGTAGAGCTGGAACACCGCACCTTTTGGGCGGTGCGAAAATGTAACCTTAGCCTCGATGCAGGAGGTCAAGAATGGAAACTCCAACTCAGCAAATTAGAAGAGATTCGGCAAGAGGCCTATGAGAACGCATTGATATATAAGGACAAGACCAAGGCCTTTCATGATCGCCACATCCAAAGAAAAGCATTCAAGCCCAACCAACAAGTCTGGTTGTTTGATTGACGATTGAAACTTTTCGCAGGGAAGCTCAAGTCTAAGTGGACTGGCCCATATGTTGTGATTCACACCATATCCTAATGGGGCAGTCCAGATCAGGGACCCAAAATCTGTGCATATATCTATTGTAAATGGCCAGTGTCTCAAGCCATTTTTACTCCAGGAATTGCCTCCACCTGACGACATCGTTCATCTTGTTGAGGACATGTGATTGAATTCTCGCCTAGCTGGAGGCGTTAAAATCAGCACGTATAGATAACATATCCCACATTCTACCATCATCTATACGTAACCATTTTTATACATAGCATATTCTTCCTTTAGCATATTTTCTTTCTGCATATTGCATATTGTCAGGTTGGCCAGTGCTGAATGTATAATTTCAGGAGCAATTACTGGTGATTTCTACCCATTCTCTCCCTGTTGTAGTTATTTTCTTTTATAATCATGCATGAGGACATGCAAGAACTTAGGCATGGGGGGGTAGATACAAGAAAACTGAAAATCTTTATGCCAACATTTAGGAAAACCTCGGAGCTGCATGTAAAACGTACTTTAGGACACCAAATAAAAGAACAACCAACTCCACCTCCAATGCTTGTTGGAACCTTGCTCCACATCTTGTTTCGGTGTTAACAAAATTATTATGGATTAATGTTTGCAATTAAGTTCTTTTAGATTTAGGTGAAGATCAAGGCAAATAAGAAATGATGGAGGCTTAATGAAAAGTAGGCAAGATGACAACGAAGAATCAAGGAGGAGAAAATCATCTTCTACCTTTAGTGTTTCTAGTTTAGATTTTTTATTTATAGATTGTATATGCCTCTTAACAAAGGAATATAACTTAGATCATAAAATAATTAGAGATAAATTAAGATTAAGATTGCGATCGTTTTCAAAGAACGTAATTGATTAAATCACTTAAAAAAGATACTTGTTAGCCCACAAGTACCGGTACTAAAGTTTAGTACCGGTACATGTGAGTTACAGGTTTGGGTTTTCTCAAGAAACAAACCTGTACCTTGCGAGTACTGGTACTCATGATCAGTATCGGTAGTACTCATGATTAGTACCAATAATGGAGGTAACGAGTACCGGTACTAACCATGAGTACCGGTATAAGTGGGAACAAATTTGTGTTAAGAGTTTGAAACCCAAATCTAGAAGCAATGAGTACCGGTACCCACACTTTAGTACCGGTACCAATTAGCCATTGACTCAATTCTAAATGGCTAGAAAATTTATTTATGCTATGTGAACATTGGGAATTAAATCCCAATGTCTAGTAGACGAATCCTTGAGGTCCTAAACTCTATAAATAATCCATTGGACCCTTAGTTTGCACATAAGAAAAGAGAAGAAAAATTCTAGAGCTGTATTTCATATTCTCACAATATTTTTAAGAAGGAATAGTTTGCTGCTATCAATCTCTCTACAGTCTTGCAAGCACATCAACGTGATTTCTTTACACAATGTCAAGGCATTCACTTTCATTCCAGGCTCTGAAATTGGTAACATTATATTTACATTTGTTGAGAGGCTTAGGTTTTAGTTGTGAGATTTATTTTTCTGTCTCACACCTGTATTTCATTTATTCTTGGGGAATTGCTCATTGGGTTGTTACAAACCCATTTTTATACTTGGGCTGAGGTAACCCATTAGTTACCTCGGTTAGTAAATTCATTTCCTCGAGTTTGATGAAATCGAGTTAAAAACCCTAAGCTGGGAGGCTTAGGTAGTGGACTACCCAAGGTAGGGGAACCACTATACATATTGTGCCTATTTCTATGGTTTGATTGATTGTGCAAATTTTCTTGTTATTACTAATTTTGTGTTTGAGTTTTTGTGTGCATAGCCATATATCCTATCTTTAGATCCTATAAGTGGTATCAGAGCCAAGTTGCGAGAAGACGTGACAAATCGACTGCAATGGAATCTTCAGACAAGCCAACCGAAGGACAGTCATCCACTTGTCCTCCCTTCTTTGATGGGATGGACTATGGATATTGGAAGAGGAGGATGCAAGTCTTCCTCAAAGCATTGGACGAGGAGTCTTGGATTCTCATTCAAGAGAAGTACATGGATCTGGAGTGGCAGGAAGGCGTAGCTTGGACAATGGATCAAAGGAAGAAGATCGTAGGTAACGCAAACGCGATGAATGCACTTTATTGTGCATTATCAAGGGAGGAGTTCAACCAAATTTCTGCATGCGAGTCCGCATATGAGATATGGAACACTCTCAAGGTCACCTACGAAGGTACAAGCAAGGTAAAAGAGACACGTATTTCTATTTTAACAAAAAATTATGAGTGTTTCAAAATGGAAAAAGGAGAAACAATCAAGGACATGTACTCAAGGTTTGGAGAGATTGTGAATCCAGTGAAAAATCTCGGAGTCAAGCTGAAAGAGGAGCAACTTGTAAGAAAGGTCTTGAAATAACTTATAAGCGATTGGTCTCCAAAGACCATAGCCATCCAAGAGGCAAAGGATCTATCCACTCTCCCCTTGGATGATCTGATTGGAAGCCTCATAGCATATGAAGTTCAATTGGAGAACATAAAGAAGAGCGAGGAGAAGGCAACAAGCAAGAAGAAAAGTAGTGCTTTTAGAGCAATCACAAAGGACTCAGACTCAACTACATCGGAATCCGAAGACGAGGAGATAGAAATGCTTACTAGGGAATTCTACAAATTCCTCAAGAAACAAGGTAAGCAAGTTAATAAAATTTCAACTAATGTTAATTGCTATGAATGCAAGAAGAAGGGCCACTTGTGGAAGAATTGCCCTATGAATAAGGAGAAGGAAGACAAAAGGAAAGACATAAAAGAAGTCAAGAAGAAGAAGAGGAGAGCTTTAAAGGGAACATGGGATGATAGTGATTCTGACATGGACACCAACTCTAGCGAATCAGATGATGACGAGGTTGCTCATCTATGTTTGGCAGTAACTACGGAAGATACGGACAATGAGGTAAACATTGATTTCTCTTTTGAAGAATTACTAGAAGCTTATGAAGAGCTATATCATAATGCAAAGTCATTTTAAAAGGAAAATAAGGTTTTAAAGAATAATTATCAAACATTAGAGTTAGAAAAATCATGTTTAGAAATAGAATTAGAAATGTCAAAAGAAACTAATAATTAGTTGCATGCAAAGATATTAGAACTAGAAGATATTTATGAGCATTTTGGAGGGACTTTGAATAATCTTAAAATAACAACTAGGCTAAACACTGAATTTTGTGACTCACTAAAATAAAAATTTCAAAGAAAAAAGAATATAGAAAATAAATCACATGCACCTAGGCATGCATGGATGTATCAAAAGGCTAAAAATCCCAAGAATTATATATCTAATACTAAAAAGGTCTATAAATCTCAGGAATTGAAAGGTGTTAACTCTAATGGACCCACAAGAAAATGGGTACCTAGAAAAAATATTTATTTTGCAGGAGTAGATCAAAGTGATCAATGGGTATTCAAGGCACATAAAGGAACACTTCAACCATTCTATAGGTTGAATGAAGACCAAGAATGTTGGATGAGAGATGCTTGGTATCCACAAGCTCCATTCTACTATTGGTAAATTTTATGGTATAATATTTCGTCATTTTTTTTGTGATTAACAAAAAGGGGCAAGAATAAAGAGCAAATAGTAAAATATTTACGGGGAGGATTTAATTAAAAGTTTTTCCTTCATATAACAATGCTAAAAATTATTTTATCTATTTGCAAGATAGTTTTGTCAACACCAAAAAGGGGGAGATTGTTGGAACCTTGTTCCACATCTTGTTTGGTGTTAACAAAATTATTATGGATTAATGTTTTCAATTGAGTTCTTTTAGATTTAAGAGAAGATCAAGGCAAACAGGAAATGATGGAGGCTTGATGAAAAGGAGATCATTATAAGAAGAAGGCAAGATGACAAGAAAGAATCGAGGAGGAGAAGATCATCTTCGACCTTTAGTGTTTCTAGTTTAGATTTTTTATTTCTAGATTGTATATGCCTCTTAACAAAGGAATATAACTTACATCGTAAAAATAATTAGAGATAAATTAGGATTAATATTGCGATCATTTTCAAAGAACGTAATTGCTTAAATCACTTAAAAAAGGTACTTGTTAGCCCACAATTATCGATGCTAAAGTTTAGTACCAGTACATGTGAGTTACAGGTTTGGGTTTTCTCAAGAAACAAACCTGTACCCCACGAGTATTGGTACTCATGATCAGTACTGGTAATGGAGGTAACGAGTACCAGTACTAACCATGAGTACAGGTATAAGTGGATACAGATTTGTGTTAAGAGTTTGAAACCCAAATCTAGAAGCAACGAGTACCGGTACCCACACATTAGTACCGGTACCAGTTAGCCATTGGCTCAATTCTAAACGGCTAGAAAATTTATTTAGGCTATGTGAACGTTGGGAATTAAATCCCAGCATCTAGTAGACAAATCCTTGGGGTCCTAAACTCTATAAATATTCCCTTGGACCCTTAGTTTGCATAAAAGAAAAGAGAAGAAAAATTCTAGAGCTATATTTCATATTCTCACAATATTTTGAGAAAGAAGGAATAGTTTGCTGCTATCAATCTCTCTACGGTTTTGCAAGCACATCAGCATGATTTCTTTACACATTGTCAAGGCATTCACTTTCATTCTAGGCTGTCAAATTGGTAACATTATATTTACATTTGTTGAGAGGCTTAGGTTCTATTTGTAAGATTTATTTTTCTGTCTCACACCTGTATTTCATTTATTCTTGGGCATTTGCTCGTTAGGTTGTAACAAACCCATTTTTGTAGTTGGGTTGAGGTAACCCGTTAATTACCTCGGTTAGTAAATTGATTTCCTCGGGGTTGAGGGAATCAGGTTAAAAACCCTAAGTTGGGAGGCTTAGGTAGTGGAGTACCCAAGGGAGGGGAACCACTATACATATTGTGCCTATTTCTGTGGTTTGATTGATTGTGCAAATTTTCTTGTTATTACTAATTTTTTCATTGAGTTTTCTTGTGCATAGCCATATATCCTATCTTTAGATCCTACAATGCTTGCATTGGAGCTAGAAATCGTCCATAACAGCCATTTCCGACTCACCCACTCACCTCTTGTTCTAAATTTAGGGTCAAGCTGAATGTAACTTGATACGGGAATTTCACGTAGTACAAATTATATGAGGCTACTTGTTTATAGCATATATACATATTGCATTCATGAATAAGATTACTTTATTAAGAGAATGTATTATGGATTTTATCCTCTAGTTGATTCCTGTAATCTGGAATTCAGTATAATTTTTCACACACACGTAGAGTTTGCAATGGATTCACGGTGAAGGCTGATAAACATCTTTACTCTGTCGAGAAGTAGTGCCTCTTGACCTGAACATTTGGATAGTGTTTTGGGAGTCAGGCAGATTTTCTTCCAAAAAATTCACCAATAGTGTGAAATGAGAGTAGAGTGTATTGGTGCTCTAAGATTAGTTCAAGGAATCTAGAATCCTAGATAATTAGGCATAGTTTCCGCTCTCGTTTCATGTGTATACATTTTTGTGTGAATTTTGAGAGCCACCAAATAAGGCAAATACGCGGAGAGTGAGTTTCCATAAAACTAGGGCTAAGGTGGATGGTTTGGACCATTCTTGATGGAATCCTCGGTTGAAGGACGGTATTGATATCAAGGTTAGAAATACACTGTCCTATCCGTCTCTCTTGGTGTCGTGAGTAGGCACTCCCACCAAATATGCCACCCAATGTCTCTTGTGTACCACCAATCCCTAATAATCGCTCCTTAATAAAGTTCATGGATGTGTGCTAGATGTGTTATGTTGAACAAAAATATATATATAATATTTTGATGAAAAGAAAGAAAAATTGAAAAAAAATTAGAAAAAGAAGAAAAAGCAAAGAAAAAAAGAGTGCATATTTAGTGTTTATTTCAGTTGCATTGAGGCAATACCACCAAATAAATTTGAGATCCACCAAATAAGATCATAACCTATCTTTTTGTGTTTCTGACCACCCGAATACTGGCTGACGAATTCTGACTTAGTGTTAGGGTTATGAGAACTCAATTAAAGTGTTAATGCCAAGTGAGACCACCAAATACAGATCATGCGTAAGAATCTGGTGAGATTTGTGAGCTCTAAGAGAAAGAAAAAGAGAAAGAGAGAATGAATACAAAGGAATCAAAAGAGAGCATAGTTCTTCTCGTCTTTCTCTGAGTTGAGTTACTTGATAGTCCAGGAATCTAGATTCTGTATCACCAGTCGAGAGTGAGCCACCAAATATATAATCTTTCCCCTCAGAGATTCTATACCTAAGCCAAAAGCCGGGGTGAAATTCATAGAACATCTTGAATACCCCAAGGGAAGAAGTCCACCTATCCTGGTAGAATTTTTCTAGGGGTCAAATACAGGATTTAGATGTGAATTAGCCTTTCACTTGAATCCATTGCAAAAGCTACATAGCTACACTTTCACGATTGTTTGGATTTCTAGAGCATAGGATGAAAACAACAAGGAGAAAAATCTCCATTCATACAGTTGATAAAATAAACAATCCCTTAGGGATCCTTCTGTGAATAACTTAGCCATGCATTCGCTAGGGACTAGAAGATCTAGGCATGGTGGTATAATTGCAAAGCAATCATAGGTCTTAATTGACCTAAATTAGGCTAGGACTTAGCATAAGTTAGGGTAATTCATGCATGCATAAGCATTATTTTCATCTTTACTACTTTCTTTTAGCTATGCATAAAATAATGCTATAATGTACTGATTAGGTGCATTATGTCAATTACAGGTAATAAGCTGGATCTGACGCGGGATCAGGACAATAGAGGAATAACAGGTGTTGCAACAGATCTGGAGCAAAAGACCTAGATTAGATGTAGTAGATAATAATGAAAGGGGGTTAAGGTATGCTATGATATTAAGTAGGAATAAAGTAGTAAAATGTGAAGAACTAAGGTCCATCCTAGCCCTAGGATAGCCTAGAGACTTCCTCAAGCCTTAGACACCCAAAGATTAGGTCACCGCACCCTAGGAAACTTTAAAACCTTAATTCCAACCTTTATTTAGATGTCCAGATGAATTATAGGACGTCCAGAACCCTTAGCCAACTCTTGTACATGTTAAACCCACTTCTGCAGTGTTATTGGGCATCCAGACACTTGGTCAGACGTCCAATTTCTACAGAATACCCAAGGCAGAACCGTGAATTCTTCCTGACTCTGATTGGACGTCCAGACAACAAGTCTGGACTTCTGATGTTTGAGTATAAGACGTCTAATTCCATTTTTGGATGTCTGGAACTACTCTCCAGTTCCAGTTTTAAGATTCAAGCCTTGATCTTGGATCTCTAGGTCTCTAAACCCAATTCCAACCCCATAGGAACCTAAATTAAGGTACCCTAACCCTAGTACACCACCTCTAGACCTCCCCAAGGACCGAATTAGGTCCTCACTAAGCCTAATTGACTTCGATCACAGTCAATTGGACTCATAAGGTCCAATTGAGCTCAGATCTCAACCCACACATGTCCAATTGGACTTAGTGAGAGCCCAATTGACCTAAGCCCAACCTAATTGAGTTGTTTCACTATCAATTAGGTTCACACTCATTCAATTAAACTTGGGTTAAGTTTAATTGCAGTTCCCCCTTAGCAATTAGGGCTTGCAACCCTAATTTAAGGCCTACACCAACCTAAACCCTTTAGGACCTAACCTAGACCACTTAGCCACCTAGGGCACGGCCACACACCCACAAATACACACCCATCTAGAGTTCTCTAGAACTCTCTTCAAGTTGCACCACTCTTGGTTCCCAAATTTAGCAACCAAGAGTCATTCAATTCTAAGATCGACTTTTTATGGATCTAAGAACTACCATCTCTCTCCATGGTAGGCCACTTATGGGGGATCTCTCTAGAGAGTTCCACACTTCTCTAGAGAGACTCCCTTAGGTCTATAAAAAGACCTAAGGGGTGGCCATTTGCACTCATCCCATTATTGGCACTCATCCATCTAGGTTAGCTACATTCCACCTCCACTCCACCTCCACGAGGAGCACCACCATGGAAGCCACCATCTCCATGCCAGGATGTTGGATCATCTCCACAACCTCTCTCCAAGGGCTAGCCTAAGCACCATTGGCCGCCCCTCCTTCTCTCAGCCACTCAAAGGCCATCAGAGCCCACCTCCGAATGGCCTTCTTTTCTGCTAGATTAGTAACTTAGCTCTTCAGAGTTTTACAGCTTTCATTTACTACTTAGTAGTGTAGCTCTTATTTTCCCCCAATGATGCATGCAAAATCCCCCCATAGATTCCTGTATGTGATCATTTTCTGTTAGCTAAATTTGTGCGTTTCAAGCTTTCCTCGAAATTCCATGTTGCAAACATCCTTCTAAATGAATGAGTAAAAGATATTTTTTTATGCATATCTCTATGTTGGAAATCACCATGAGTTTATTGGTTGCCATCTATTTCGTGTGATTCAAGTTGCCTGCTTTTCATTTATATATATACTGCAACAAGCATGTCGGTTCTGGAAAATATAGAAGATTTAACTATAAATACATTTTCTATAAACAACCACCACATCACTAGAATTGTGTGCACTGAAACTCGTACTTTCACTTTCGTTATCTAACACATGCACATGTAATCAGAATTCATAATAGAAGTGGCAAAACTCTAATCCGAAGATTAGAAACCGGCGTGCGATTCTAAACAAAGTAGTGTGACAAAAGATCGATTTCAGATTTGAGCAAATGCCTCCTAGAGACGAACGACCGAGACTCAAAGTCTCGTTATCTTTTTATAAATATTTTTGTTTGATCATATTGCACACTATAGTATGACTCTTTTCCTATCAAAATGCACTCTACGATTCATAAACAGGCACCTTTCTCTATTCTATTTTCCCTCCTACTCCACAGTGTATCCTTCAACTTCTTACATGCATTTCCCATCCTATCGTCCTACCACCACTTATCCCCAAGATGATTACTATCCCAACTTGACTTCTAATTACCCATCCACTAGCCAGGATAACTTTTATTGGGGATACGAATCTCGACCTCAATGTCCAGGGCCTAACCGTGGACAATAAGACTATGATTACTATCCTTCCCAGAGCTATAATGATTATAGATCTCCATCCTTTGATGATCAACCAAACCAGATCTACAACCATTGAGGATATGCTGATTGTAACACTTACCCACCCCAGAATTATGTTGAATATAGGTCACCACCAACCTTTAAACAACTTGAAATGACCTACCATCGAGGAGGGACCCGAGAACCTCAACATCTTGACTCCCCTAGATTTAACCCAAACCCACCCAAACCTAAATCAAACCAGTCGGTTCAGGTGAACCAGATCTAGGATAGGGTGTTGGCTAATTTGAGGAACATTATATAATCTTTAGAAGCTCAGCCAATGCCATGCACTGAAGCACTGGAGCCTATGATCAAAATGATTGATGAACTTAATAGTTCTTTATTGGATTTGCTCCAAAGTGTTAGGGAAAGGGACCTGGGTGAGTTTCTTTTTAGGAAATTGTCAAGGTTGAGGATGAAATTTGAGGTTGCCCTAGTTAAATCTTGGGATGATTCTCAAAATGAATCCCCTTCAGGAGAGGCAATGTTTGAACCTACTCAAGTGCCTGTCTGAGGGGATACATATTCTGAGATTAGAGATGACCAAGCTGGGCTAGAGCAGCCCTTCGCAGATGAATCGAGGTTCTCACCCTAGATCCTAGATCCAGGGAATGACGAAAAATATGTCTCCACGAAGCATGAAATGACATATGATTTTGAGACATATATAAATAAGGATCATGGATTCTTTGACTTTGAGGGTGAAGAATCTTTTGGTGAAGTCTCACTTCATCTTAAGAAAGAGGATTTTAGTGAGATAAATAGGATTGAGGAATTTGACGAACTAGTTGATAGCCCAATTATTAAAGATTTGGATTTGGTTAGGGCTAAGTTGGAGGATTCGAATCCTCATTTACCAAAAGATTCAATCAATAGCCCCATTCCTCATCTACACCTTAAAGAGCTGACTTTTGAGATTATTGTGCCCAAGTCAATCTTGATTCTTCCATGATTACTAGACTTGGGAGAAACATATGGGGTGAATGATATGCTAGAGGTCATGGAGCCTGAGTTCTTGATGTTGGAGGGTAGAATTGTTGAAATAAAAATTTGAGAGGCTAATTTTGAGGGAAGTTTGATTTTGGATCTAAGGGTGCCTATTGACATGAAACCACCTATTTTCTACCAGGACCCTTACGATATCTTTCATGTGCAACCCAAGCTTGAAATAACTGATTATTTTTTTGAGCTTGATGTTAAGTGGACAACCGCACCGATTGAACCATCTGTACCCGTTGTCCGACACTTTGGTCTTGGGTTGCACACCATTAAACCATAGACCCGACTCCGCAAACATGAAAACCTTTGATTCTAAGAGATTTTCATCTAGAACCTGAGAACCACTCAACCCTGGGGCATGGGTCTGCATCATAATCTTGTCCATGTCTGAGGACATCTTCTGTTGGCATGTCTAAGAATCAATATTTTTATTTTGATTCTGACCTGCACTTGTGAATTCTCAATTTCTTACTTCTATGTATTTTATGCCTAGCTGAAGGCATTAAATTTAGCATGTGTTTATATTTCACGTTCTCCATGGAGCTAACTAGATTCCTTACGATGTTCAGGTGATATTCAATTTACTCCACCCTTTTCTTTCCATTACTTTTACAATGAGGACGTTGCATCATTTAGGCATCGATGGTAGATACTTAAACTTGAAATCATTTTGCTAACTTCGTAGAACTTCTTTTAGTGTCTTTAAAAAAAAAAGGAAAAATAATTGAAAATTCAAAAAGATAAAAAGAAGAAGACGAAGAATTAGGAGAAGAAAACTTAGCCATCTAGAAGTTATTAACTTCAGGAAATGATATAATAGGACCTAAGCACTTAGACTCTTCAAGTCTTCGGGATTAATTAGCCCAGGTGTTCACTCGAATGTAGACTTAGTCTTAAGTTCTCGCTAGTTCAAATTCACTTTTAATTTAGCTAATAAATTGGGATGATAAGTATGCAACTTATCAACCCGCCCTCTAATTTGGGGGGACTTTAAGCCTAAGTATCTACACACATTTTTTGCACTGACTCACTTTTCGATGGTTTCTTCTGAAATTGGGTAGCTAATGAACTATCTAGGGTGGTACGGCTGGGAAGTTGTTGGTGGTAACAACTCATCGGTCGGTTGTCCAAAGCCCAGCCACATGACCATTTTTGTCGCACTGCCTTTAAGTAATCTTAGATCAGGAAAGCCACCTACTTTAAAAAAAAGGAAAAAAATTAAAAGAGAATAACAAAAATAAAAAAACAAAAAAAAGAAGAAAAAAAAATATGAAACCACACTTCACCGCACGAGTATGGCTGGCAAGTTGTCGGTGGTAACAGCTCATCGGCCGGTTGTCCAGAACCCAGCTCACAAAAAAATGCACAACAATTCCCAAAACACTTAGGGAAGAAGCAGGGAAGTAGAATAAACTGAGGAAATATACACTGTGTTCGCCCTTGTGTTGACCCCACAATCAAAAGAAGTATGGAGAAAGATACAGATCAAAAAGATAAACTCTAGGCAAGGTCAGCTAGGGTCGTAGAAACTCGAAGTCCATTTTAATGGCCGTCTAGTGAGTCTTTCACTATTTTAACAAGATGCATAGCACATAGAGTCCTTTTCAAGTCTTGGGCAGGTCGAGTAGCCATAAAAAGTTATCCTAGAACTCTCAAACTCCAAAAGTACAAAAAAAATTAGAAAAGGTGAAAAAAAAAATGTATCGACCCTTTTCAACTAAGGTGAGGACTTGGGTGGTCTGCATTCTACAAGATACCCGGGTACTATTGAGTCTTCATAGTTTAGGACTTTAGATGAAATTTTCTATTGTTAATAAACGACTTAGGTGTAAGTGATCTAATACTAATTTTGATTTTATACATAGCATGTACTTTAATTTCGCTAGGGACTAGCAAAAGATAGGCATGGGGGTATGAAGTAGACACAATTATTGAAGATAAAATGCCAATTCATGCTTGTTCCTATGCTTAGCTTTGCATTTCATGTTATAAATGTTGCATAACATGCATCATTGTGCATTTAGAGTAGTTGTATATATTTTAGGTTAATTAGGTCCATTTTATTATCAGGAGAGAAGAAGACTTATTTCAAGGGCTCAGATGGATGATTGGACCGTACAGATCTGATTATGATGACGATCAGAGTCTAATGCCTCTGAAATCGTCTAGATTGGAGAACTGTAGCATCATATGAAATCTAATGAAGATCAACAGCCAGGGGGCAATGCGACATCCATATAGGTTTTCGTTGGAAAATTCGACTATATAGATGGATCTGGAGCGACAATCATAGTCCAACAGCATGGGAATCATCTCGATATGAGTACCATGGCACCCTCTACAAAAGAAAGAAGAACGGATGGCCCAGATGGTGCCACGTGGTGCCATCCAGGCCACCCAACGCCTGCCACAGCAACGCACCGTGCACAGCACAGCTACGTGTAGCAGCAGCACAGTGCATGCCAACGCGAGTGCGTGGGCTAGGCGTGGGGAGCACGGGCACATGAAGCACGCAACGCATGATGCCCATGCTAGTTGGGCTGGCGCGGATCTTCTACGACGCATAACTTTAGTGACTCTTGCAGCTTTCACCAATGGTCTACGCACGCCAGCAAGATGATTTGAAGGGCAGATCTTCAACGATAGCTGCAACGACGTTTTTGGATGTTCATAATGACCTAGATGCGAATTTGTTCTTCCTCCTCCACTATAAAGGAACCTACCCACCATCATTCGTAACCATCTCTTCCATTCTTCCTCTCACCACCTTCAAGGCTCTAGAGAGAGCTTGTCCCAAGCCTGGGATGCTCCTCTAGAGTAGAAAATCAAATAGTTTTCCTTCCCCTCATCCCCATTCGTGAAGCATCCTGTGGCCATCCTCTGATTGCACTTCGGGAAGAAGATCCTCGCCGCGATGCCATCCTACCCCATCCTCCATCCTCCGGCTATGTCCCCCTTCATCCTGCTCCTCACCACCTTCCTCTGGGCGACATCAGAGCGAGTTGTCCTCTGAGCTGCCATCGAGGGGGATTTCTCTCACCTCATTCTGTCATTTTATGCTTTCATAGTGTGTATTTTCCACTTTCATAGTGTAACAAATAATTCTTCATGAATAGATGACTATTTCTCTCTCTCTCTCTTTCTCCCTCTCTCTTATTTTTGCAAGTAGATAGAGCTTTCGTCGACCGAATCTCTTGCTTGAAAAAAAAACCAAAAACAAATAAAATTAAAGTGCAGTTTTCAATTAAAGTAAACGTCGCCTGCACGTCTTCGACCTGGGACTCACTTTTAGAGTTTCGATTTTAAATTTTATCTGATCACGAGGTTTGCAACTACAATGATGGGTTACTTGTAACCCTGATTTCAAACTCATGAAACACATGTAATCACCTAGCAAACTCAAGCAATAACCCAACTCTTCCAGCAAGCTAGCCAACCCAAACGGTCTTCCTTTACAAACATGTTAAGTTCAAACTTTAGACCTAAGGTTCCAGAGTGGTTGCTAAGTTACAAACTAGGTCAGCTAAGGAGAAGTTGCAAGCACAGGTTTCTTTGGTATCTAGCTCTACCCAAGAGTTTATTGGTCCCAGATATTAAATCATCCATGCTTGTGCATTGGTCTGACATATTTGAGGTTGGTTTGATTGCCAACATAGAAAGAGAAAGATTTTTTTTTGGGTAATATATATATTTTTGTTTGATTCCTCTAAGTTCAACTTTGGATCAGCTATAAACACGGTCAGTGTTGGATTCATTGTCCACATCACCGAACCTCGAAGGGTGCCTGGATTTCGATGCTTCGAGATAGCACCACCCATGGTGACACCAAGAACTAGTAGTCGACACTTTAGGACAATATTGCTCATGGATTTCTTAAGTGAATTTAGGCCTGCATCAACTGGCACTTCGAGATAGAGTTGCCCATGGTACCTAAATCACATAATATGCGTACATGGCCACAGTAGGATGGACATCCTAAGAGACAAGCACCGAGGTGGTGACATGTTATCATCGCATCCTCAAGTTGAGTAAATACTCCACCTCTCCTGCGGTAGGAACTCTTCCAATTAAATTGTGTTTTCAAGCTTCTCCTAAGTCAGAACTAAGAGAACCAAATTTTCTTCAAGAAAATGAATTAGGGTGATCACTATTTACACATACCAAGTGTGTGTGAAATGTGAATTCTTAGGTTACGAGGACCCGCAAACCGAAAGGTAGAAAAAAACATCAGGTACAACCTAGCCTTTAAATCAATCCCTAGCTTTCCTTGCTCTTGAGGAATGGCATGCAACCTAACTCCTACTTAAGGTTTTAAGTCCACAAAGGATGCTAAGGGTTTAAAGCTAGTAGCTCAACTTAGCTTCTAAAGTTAGACACCTTGAGTCAACTTAGTGTAACCTAAAGTTATGGTCTTATGCCTAAGAATGCAGGGCCTAGCCAGTTAAGTTCATAAAAAAAATTTATTTTTTTTCTCTCTCTCTCTTTTTCTTTTTAAATCAATGCAAATGTATGCAATGCAGAATGCTGAATGCTAATTGCACGAATGCACTATGTATAAATGCTATGTATATCCCCAAGTACGCTCCCCCATGCTTAAAATCTGCAATGTCCTCATTACATAGAAGAGTGTTACCTGGGTTAGAGTTGGTCTACCATTATTTTGTTGGCAGCTAAGTAGCCAAAGAACCTATAAGTCAGGTTCAAGGATAGGAGAAATAGGCCCTAAAAATGAGCAAAGTAATGCTGGCCTCGAAAATAGGTAACCTAGGATGTTGTGAGCTGATGATGAATCCCGATAGCAAATGCTCACCCAACCAGGATGGGAATGAAATTGTCCTAGGTCACCAAAGGAGGTTCTAAAGGATATACTGGAATAACGGCCTCTAAAGGGGTAGGAGGAGGATGACAAGGATCCTCCAAAAGAAATGGGGAAGGAATAGTGTAAAGATATACCGCCAGGGTGATGAACTGACCATAGAAAACATCAATCCATACCCGGTACTCCGTTATAGGAAATATTGGTCTGTTAAGCCCCCAGTCAAAATAGTAGTGAGCATACCTTTAAGCCGAGTGATTAGCCCATAGTTGTGGGCTATTTAAGTATTTAAGTGCCTACACATTAGGTTAATTCTAACATTTATTTAGTATAAATTAGGATGTAAATAGATTAATTCATAGTTTTAATTTAATTACATAATCCATGCATTGCATTCATATTTTAAGTGCATTTAGAATTAGCTTAGAATGGCATTCATCTAATTAGATAACCAATTAGGTACATTATTTTTATTAACAAAAAATTTGAGGGTCTGTATATAAATGGCCCTAATATTTTAACATTATTTTCTTTATTCTTCTTCTTGCAGGAACGGTTGGCTGCCGCTCCAACACCCAGCTGCCGCATTGAAGAACCCATTCTAGGGGAAGCGAATGTGGTAGATCTGGTCGGGCGGCTGATTTCAA
This sequence comes from Thalassia testudinum, assembly GCA_037157565.1. Lineage (NCBI taxonomy): Eukaryota > Viridiplantae > Streptophyta > Magnoliopsida > Alismatales > Hydrocharitaceae > Thalassia > Thalassia testudinum. Next base: position 48,660,378 of record JAZHRO010000055.1, read on the forward strand.
ATTTGTGCAGGCCAGTACAAAAGGAGGAGGGAGGCAGCCGAGCTCGGGAGGCCTCCACCACCGACCCACCACTGTGCAGAGAGACCTTCTCTCTTCCATTCCATACTGCCGGCCTCTGCTATGGCGGCGAGTCTCCACCACCGTGGGCGTGTGGTGTGATAGGCCACACCGCCATCCGGAGCTCGCCTGCATTACCGTGTGCACCTTAGCGTGCATCTCCCTCGCCGTCGTCACCAACCACCGCTGCCGCAACAACCGTCAACCACCCTTTCAGTCACTTAAGACGTCCGGGAAATTTCCTGGACGTCTGAAGTCCACCTCCCAATCCAGAGCAATCTCCGTCCTCCCACTTCACTTCCACCGCACACGTCTGAAGTCACCCGCAACCTTCCACACCTGCAGAACCTTCCCCGTGCCTGCAGCCCACACCAACCTCACGCGCGCGCTCCTATGCCCGTTGCACCTTCCTCGCACCTGCTACCTTCGCCCGCACGCCCCCTCCAGCCTTTGCGAGACCAGCGGCAGCACGTGCTCACCGCCTGCAGCGCCCTTCTCCCGCGCCTGCAGACCCGCACAACTGCACAAACTTCTTCCCACGCCTGCAGAGCCACCCGATCACCTCCAACCACGCGCCCGTACTCGCTCATCTCCAACTGCGCCCTCCTCAGCCTGCAGCGCCCTCCTCCCACGCCTGTAGACCCGCACAACTGCGCTCACCGCCTGCAACGCCCTTCACCTGCACCTGCAGACCCGCACAACAGCAGCCACCCACGTAGAAGCAGTGCGCGATGAATTGAAGGCGATGTTGAAAACTATGCAAGAAAGTCAAAGTGCCATCATCCAATCTCATGACATGGCTATACATGAGATGAAATCACAAATTGGGCACCTTGTTGAGGCCGTTAGACAGAGGGAGATCGGGAAGTTTCCCAGTGCTGCTGAGGAAAATCCTAAAGGAAAAGGAATTGTCATTAGGGAGCATGCTCAGGCGGTGACTATTCTGAGGAGTGGGAAAGAAATTTCCAAACCCGATGCTCCTATAGTCTCAACCCCTAAAAAACCATCCACCCCGACTTTCACGCCCATCGAAGAAGATTTGCCCAAATCTTCTCCGCTTGAAATCACCTCTCCGGAAGAAGTTGCCCCCGTTCCACCCCTTACTCAACATAACCCTTCCACCCAGAGATCGAGAGTGTCTTTTCCAGAGCGCTTATCCACCTCTGGGTAGACTTCTGCTGGCTCATTTGGAGCCAAAGATAAGACGGATAAGATTATGGAAACTTTCAAGCAAGTGCAGATTAACCTACCTTTGCTTGAAGCTATCAGGCAGATTCCGTCTTATGCCCGCTTCTTAAAGGACCTTTGCACAAAAAAGCGGCAATCTGGAAAATAGGTCCAATCAAAAGTTGTCCTGCCTGATTCTGTTAGCTCAATTATTCAACATGGCACACCCCCGAAACTTAAGGACATAGGAGCCCCATACATCTCTGTAGTTATTGGTGACTTACAAATTGATGAATCTCTACTTGATCTGGGTGCGGGGTGAACATCCTTCCGAGCTACGTGTATGAACAACATGGGGGAGGCAATCTGAAGCCTAGCCCTGTAATCCTTTAAGTTGCTGATCGATCACTTAAGACACCACGGGGAATTTTGGAAGATGTCCTCGTAAGAGTGGAGGATTTCTTCTTTCCCGTTGACTTCTTAGTTTTGGACACTGACCCTACCAACAAGCCAACCAAACCCTCCATCATTTTGGGCCACCCCTTCCTTGCAACTTCTCATGGTTCAATTAATTGCAATACTGGGGCATTGAAAATGGGCCTTGGGAAGAGGAAAATCCGGCTTAATGTGTTTGATGCTTACAAAGAAGCTGGACTTGAGGATTGTTCTCAAGTTGAGGTGATAGATGACCTGATTGAAGAGGCAACTCCTGCAATGTTATGTGATGACCCCCTTCAGCATGTCATGCTAAATGAGCATTCCCATCTCTTGGAGGAATGTGAAGGGGATATACTAGAACTAGAGGAATTTCTAGGAGTTTTTGCTGAGTCTCTTCCCCCATCATTTCCGTCGAAGGTAGATTTACTACCTGAGATGGGGAAATCTATTATGAAACCCTCAACCATACAAGCCCCCAACCTTGAGTTGAAACCCCTCCCTGACACTCTCAAGTATGTTTTCCTAGGTGCCAATGATACGCTCCCCGTTATCATTTCGGCTGTGCTGTCTGAGGCACAGGAGGGAGCCTTGATTGAATGCCTGTCCAGGCACAAGGAAGCTATTGCTTGGAGCATTGCTGACATTAAGGGTATAGACTCTACACTCTGCATGCACCACATTTATACAGATGATTCCATCAAGCCTTTTAGGGACATGCAGAGACGTCTGAACCCTAATATGAGGGAGGTTGTAAAAGAGGAAATCCTGAAGTGGTTGGACAGTGGGATCATATATCCCATTGCTGATAGTAAATGGGTCAGTCCCATTCATGTGGTGCCAAAGAAGGTAGGCTTTACTGTGGAACTCAACGACCAAGGTGAACAAGTTGTCACTAGACCCTCAACTGGATGGAGGGTCTGTATTGATTACCGCAAGCTGAACACCGCTACCCAGAAGGATCACTTTCCTTTGCCTTTTATTGATCAAATTCTCAAAAAATTGGCAGGGAATAAGTATTATTGCTTTCTCGATGGATATTCTGGGTACAATCAGGTGGCAGTCTTTCCTGATGACCAGGAAAAGATGACATTCACGAGTCCTTATGGTACTTTTGCATTCAGGCGTATGCTGTTTGGATTATCTAATGCCCCTGCAACTTTCCAGCGGTGTATGATGTCTATCTTTTCGGACATGATTGACGAGTGTGTCGAAGTATTTATGGATGACTTCTCTATTTATGGCTCGTCTTTCGACCAGTGTCTCCTGCACCTGGAGAATGTGTTGAAACGATGTAAGGAGACTGGTTTAGTCCTCAGCTGGGAGAAAAGTCACTTCATGGTACAGAAAGGAATTGTACTTGGGCATGTTGTATCCGAGCAAGGTTTGGAAGTAGATAAAGCCAAGATTGATTCTATTTCCAAACTTCCATTGCCTACGAATGTCAAACAGATTAGATCCTTTCTGGGCCATGCTGGCTTTTATAGGCGCTTTATTAAAAATTTTAGTAAGATTTCTAGGCCACTTTGTGACTTGTTGGCGAAGGAATCTTCCTTCGGTTTTGATTCAAAGTGTGCCGAGGCCTTTCAAACTCTAAAGGAGGCCTTGATCTCTATGCCTGTTCTCCAAGCTCCTGATTGGACACTCCCATTTGAGCTTATGTGTGATGCTTCGGATTATGCAGTGGGAGCAGTCCTTGGACAATGGGTTGAGGGAAGACCTCATGTGCTGCGTTATGCAAGCAAGACTTTAACTGAACCTCAGCAAAACTACACCATCACTGAAAAAGAATTACTTGCTATAGTTTTTGCTATGGAGAAGTTTAGGTCTTATTTACTTGGGTCTAAGGTGGTTATTTTTACTAATCATGCAGTAGTGAAACATCTCATTGCTTAGAAAGATTCTAAGCCACGTCTGATTAGGTGGATCTTACTCCTTCAAGAATTTGACTTGGAAATACGTGAAAAGAAAGGAGTAGAAAATGTTGTGGCTGACCACCTGTCTCGCCTTCCTCTTAATGACTCTATTTCTGAAGACATTTGCGAGACATTTCCCAGTGAAACTCTGAAGGCGGTAACACCAACTTTACCTTGGTATGCAGACATTGTAAATTACTTGGTCACTGGACAAACTGCTGGCTCTTGGGATGAGCAGAAAAGAAAGAGATTCATTTCTCAAGCAAGATATTTTCATTGGGAAGAGCCAGAATTATTTGGAATTGGGCAATACTAAGTATTGAGACGCTGTGTGCCTGAAGAGGAACAACAAAGTGTGCTGAGTTTTTGCCATGAACTTCATTGTGGAGGACACTTTGGTGCTAAGAAAACTGCTTTTAAGGTTCTCCAGTCCGATTTTTGGTGGCCTTCCTTATTTAAGGATTCTCATAATTTTATTAAGGCCTGTATTAGATGTCAACAGACTGGAACGATTGGGAAGAAAAATGAAATGCCTCAACATCCTATTCAATCTGTTGAAATTTTTGATGTGTGGGGAATTGACTTTATGGGCCCCTTCCCGTCGTCCCATTGTTTTGAATATATCTTGGTGGCAGTTGATTATGTCTCTAAATGGATAGAGGCCATTCCTACGCGTAAAAATGACCACTCTGTGGTTTTGAAATTTGTGAAGGCTAATATCATATCCCGTTTCGGCTGCCCCAAGACTATTATAAGTGATGGGGGACCTCATTTCCGAAACCACCACTTCAATCGGTTAATTAAGAGTTTGGGAGTGACTCACAAGGTTGCTACCCCTTACCACCCTCAGACAAGTGGCCAGGTTGAAGTATCAAATAGGGAGATAGAAAATATTTTGGAAAAGACCGCTAGACCTGATAGGAAAGACTGGTCCCAAAAGCTCGATGATGCTTTGTGGGCTTATCGAACGACCTATAAGACCCCTTTGGGTACTTCTCCCTTTCGGATTGTGTATGGAAAAGCGTGCCATTTACCTGTTGAGTTGGAACATAAAGCACTTTGGGCTATTCGAAGTGCTAACATGGATTTAGAGAAGGCAGGTAAGGCACGACTTCTAGAATTAAGTGAGCTTGAGGAGCTGAGGAATGATGCTTATGACACCTCTCAAGCTTATAAAGAAAGAACTAAGGTCTTGCATGATAAGTTTATTCTTCGAAAGACCTTTGAGCCCAACCAGCAAGTCTAGCTTTTCAATTCCAGACTTAAGCTTTTTCCTGGGAAGTTAAAATCTCGTTGGGATGGGCCTTTCGAAAGGGGGACAAAAAATTGACTTTATCTCTCGAGAAGCATCCCAGGTGTGTCACAAGCTTCTCTTGAGCTTTGGAGAGGGAGAGAAGAGAAGGAAGGGATGAGAATTTCGTGTGGGGGGCATCTCCTTTTATAGTTGCAAGGAGTGGGGGCAATTTGGTCATTACAACTCTAAAAACATTAATTCAAGAACTTTAGTGATGAATAAAATCGTCGCTAAAGGTCCGAACGTGGGCGTAGTGGGCGGTGCACGCGCGCCAGCTCGCGTGCTCATGTGTGTAACACACGTACAGGTCAAGCTACTCTCAGTCGTCCGATCGCGAGATCGGATGGCTTAAATCGCACCTTCGCCCACTCCTCAGTGCACGCCCACCCCGTACGATCCCGCGTCACGCATGGGCATGCAATAGCGAGTGGCGGATTGGGAACGCATGTCCGTTCGATAGTGATCGAGCGATCAATCACACCCGCTCGCCCACACCGCTTGCCCGCTCATAAGGAATCAATCGCGCACCACTTGCTCGCGATAGAGCTCTCGACCGCTGTGCTGCATCGTCCAGATGGTCGCGTGGATGTTTCGAGTGGCGCGTGCTCATGGCCGTTGGATCAAGATCCAACGGCCCAGATTGCACGTCGAATTTCCTTTGGAGAGGCAGCGACGGTCTTGAGGGCCAGTTGGATGGCTGAGATGGCACCACGTGGCACCATCTTGGCTGTCCATCTTCTGGATGATATAGATGGTGCCACAGGTGTCGGATTGAGTCGATTTTCATGCCGTTAGGCTGCGATCGTCGATCCGAATCCATCCGTGCAGTTGGATTTGTTGTTTGAATTATGGATTCACACCATCTAGGCCCTTGATCTTCTAGGGTTCCCCAATCTCTATCTGATGCTACAGATGCCTGATTAGGGCGATCTTAGAGTCGTTGAACTCCAATTGTCGCCCTGACCACATTTGTATGGTTGGATCTTCGATCTGAGGCCCCGATAAAAGGTTTTCCTTATCCATGAACATAAAAGGAGACAATTAGCCTCCATTTTATTCAAACTACTCTAAATGCAAGATGATGCATGTTATGAAATATTTATAGCATTCATGCAATCCTATGCTTAAGAACATGCACAAATAGACATCTTAAGTAGTGTAAACATGTTTACATCAGGCTACTGTACCCCGAAGCGATAGTAGAGAATTGGACGACAGGCAGTATTATCTGAGGAAGCCACCAAGGTTATCTTAGCTGACTTCCGACCAAAAAGAAGGACCCGGGTAAACCATTGATTTCCTGCTTTTTGCAGGATTCCCCTTTTGATGGGGCCCTTCTTGACTTGGGGTCATCCATCAACCTAACTCCCACCACAGTATTTGATCGATTTCAATTTGGGGAGTTAAAGCCCACCTCGATTACCATACATTTGGCTGACCGATAGGTGAAAACATCAAAGGGGGAGGTTGAAAATGTGATTGTAAAAGTCCAAGGATTCTGCTTTCCAGTGGACTTTTTTGTTCTTGATATGGAGGTTCTTCCTAATCTCCACGATGCACCGATTATTCTAGGTCGCCCGTTTTGGGCAACCACCCGCACAAACATCGACTGTGCATCAGGATACATGGAGATTACTCTAGGGAATCAAAAGCTTAGACTGGACATTTTCAGGGCATCAAAGAACTTTGATTGCAATTTAATCGAGGAGGATAGTGAAGACAAAGATTCAGCTTTCTGTGGGAACATTGGGCTCCTCTGCAGTGACCCAATGGCACATTCATCTTCACTATCAGGGGTCATAGATCGCGATCCACACGGGACTGAGACTAATGACATACACATTTCATCCCACGGTTCTAGTTGTCATGGGTGTTCATCTGCTTCCAATACCCCTAATCCTGACTATCCTATCCTATCTAGCATAGACATCTTAAGGTAGGAGGACATGACCACTGCATGCAGATTCTCTAGTAGTCAGGATGAGCAGATTTTCACTGTTGTTTCCTCTCCTCCCCTGCATAAACCCTCTCCCCACCCTCTTGTACTAGAGCTACAACCCTTACCTGATGCACTCAAGTACATGTTTCTAGAAGAAAGTGAGACATATCCCATGATTATAAATGCTCACTTGACTCTGGATCAGGGACACTAGGTGTTCTCCGTTCTACAAGCACGTAAGGCTGCTATCGGGTGGAGCATTGCTGATCTCCACGGGATGCGCCCGTCATACACATTTCATCCCACGGATCTAGTTGTCATGGGTGTTCATCTACTTCCAACACCCTTAATCATAACTATCCTATCCTTTCTAGCATAGACATCTTAAGGTAGGAGGACATGACCACTGCAGGTGGATTCTCTAGTAGTTAGGATCAATAGATTTCCGCTGTTGTTTCCTCTCCTCCCCTACAAAAACCGTCTCCCCACCCTCCGCTACTAGAGTTACAGCCCTTACCTGATTCGCTCAAGTACATGTTTCTGGAAGAAAGTGAGACATATCCCATGATTATCAATGCTCACTTGACTCTGGATCAGGAACACCAGTTGTTCTTCGTTCTACAAGCACATAGGCTGCTATCGGGTGGGGCATTGCTGATCTCCACGAGATTCGCCCCTCATATTGCACTCACCTTATCTACACTGATGAAGGAGTGAAACCATCGAGACAACCTCAGAGATGCCTAAGTCCAAATATGTTGGAGGTTGTCAAGAAGATCATTAAATGGCTGGACGTAGGAATTATCTATCCTATTTCCGATAGCCATTGGGTGAGTGCTATTCAAATTGTGCCCAAAAAGGTGGGACTCACTATAATAAGAAATGTATTGGGCGAATCCATCCTAACCTGCACAACGACTTCTTGGCGAGTCTGCATTGATTAAAGGAAGCAAAACTCGACCATCAAAAAGGATCATTTTCCTTTACCCTTTATTGATTAGATTTTAGTGTGATTGGCCAAGCGTAGTTTCTTCTGCTTTCTAGATGGATACTCCAGGTACAATCAAGTAGCGATCAACCTGGAAAATCAAGACAAGATGACTTTTACATGTCCCTTTGGAACATTCGCTTTTAAGTAGATGCCTTTCGGCCTCGACAATGCACCAGCTACGTTTTGGTGATGCATGATGGCCTTCCTTCCAGACATGATTGGGGACTGCATAGAAGTGTTCATGGACGACTTCTCCGTATTTGGAGATGATTTTTTGTCATGTCTTGATAACCACACAAAGATCCGAAGGAGATGTATAGAGGTTTACCTAGTACTTTCATGGGAAAAAGCCATTTTATGGTAAGGGATGGCAGCGTACTAGGTCACAAGATCTCGTTTAGTGGACTCGAGGTTGAATAAGCTAAGTTTGAAATCATCTCGCGATTACCTCCGCCTAGCTCGGTCAGGAAAATCTGATCATTCTTAGGCATGTCGGATTTTATTGAAGATTCATTCGAGATTTCTCAAAAATTGCTCATCCATTAACCAATCTTCTTGTAACCGACATGCCCTTTGATTTTGACTCCTCATATCTCAGTGCTTTCGAGACTTTGCAAAGCGTTGTTTTAAGTGCACCTATTCTCCAACCTCTCGACTGGTCTCTCGACTTTGAGATGATGTGTGACACCTCTGACTTCATTGTCGAAGCCATTCTTGGCCAGTGTTGGGAGCACCAACCATTTGTAATATACTATGCTAGCAAAGCACTAAACGAGGCTCCACGTAACTATGCAGTCAATGAGAAAGAATTGCTAGCTGTGGTATTCGGGTTGGAGAAATTTAGGTCATACTTACTCGGGTCAGAAGTTATCATCTACACTGACCATTCTACCCTTCGGCATTTATTGGCAAAGAAGGATGCGAACCCCTACTTTATCAGATGGATCCTTCTTTTGCAGGAGTTCGATGTCGAGATCCGTTACAAAGCCAGAGCACATAATGTTGTGGCGGATCACTTGTCTCGGCTAGACCCAGACTACATTCCGTACTGCCCACCGATATCAGACCAATTTTCAGATGAGTCTCTACTATCCATCAACTCTATTGAGTTTCCTTGGTATGCTAATATAGCAAACTATCTCATCGCAGGCAGGCTACCTGTAGGGTTATCCAAGGATCAAAAGCACAAATTTATATCTGAGGCTAAATTCTCTTTTTGGAATGACCCACTGCTCTTTCGCAATGGGCCTGATCAAATCATCCATAGATGCGTCCCTGATTCGAAAATCTCTAGTGTGTTATCCTTCTGCCATAATGATGCTTGTGGGGGTCATTTCTTGAGCCGAATGACCGCTGCAAAGATTTTACGGTCAGGATTTTTCTGGCCAACCATTTTCAGAGATACACACGAATGTGCCAACAGCTATAAGTGATTCCAGGCGGTCGATTCTATAACCCAGAGTGATGATGCCTCTCCAATCTATTCCTGTCGTAGAAGTGTTCGACGTATGGGGCATCGACTTTATGGGCCACTTCCCAAACTTGCATGGCTTTGAGTACATACTCCTTGTAGTGGATTATGTCTCAAAGTGGGTAGAAGCTATCCCGACATGATGAGCCGATCATAAGACTGTTATATCCTTCGTCCAGGAATTCATTTTTGTGAGATTCGAAGTTCCCTATGCCCTGATAAGCGATGGGGAAGTCACTTCATCCACGGCCATTTCAGGTCATTATTGAAGAAATATGGGGTGCAGCACCACATTGCTACCCTGTATCACCCACAGACCATTGGGCAGGCTGAAGTATCAAATCGTCAAATAAAGCTTATCCTTCAAAAGATGGTTAGACCTAATATGAAGGATTGGTCTGATTAGTTGATTGATGCACTATGGGCATTTCAACCCACATACAAGGCCCCACTCGAAATGTCATCATACTGCATGGTGTATGGAAAGGCTTGCCACCTACCTGTGGAGTTGGAGCACCGTGCCTTTTAGGTAGTGTAGATGTGTAATTTTAACCTTGAGGTTAGAGTTTATGAAAGGAAGCTCCAACTCAGTGAGTTAGAGGAGATTAGGCGGGAAGCTTACAAGAATGCAAAAGTATACAAAGACAAGACAAAGGTTTTCCATGATAGACACATCCGGAGGAAGGAGTTCGCACCTAACTAGTAGGTCTGGTTGTTTAACTCCTGACTCAAATTATTTGCGGGAAAGCTCAATTCCAAGTGGACTAGCCACCCATATCCTAATGGGGTGGTCCAAATAAGAGACCCAAAATTTGGGCATGTTTTTATGGTTAATGGCCAACACCCTAAACCATTCTTTGCCCAGGAACCTCCTCCTACTGACGAAACGATACATCTTGTTGAGGACGTGTGACTGATGAGTTGCCCAGCTAGAGGCGTTAAACTCAGCACATATACATATATACATAGCATATTTCATTTTTGCATATTTTTTTGTATATTGTGTATGGCACTGCAGTGATGGCATGAGCTGAGCAACAACTCAGAAGCAATTTCAAGTGATTTCTATCCACATACACCCTACCTTATTTCTTTTATTCATGCATGAGGACTTGCAAGCACTTAGGCATGTGGGGTAGTCCATAAAAATTGAAAATTTTTTGCCAACAAGTGGGGGATTAGATAGTTTTATCAAGTGGTTTTATTAAAGATTCATTCTTTAGTAGATTCCTAAGCTTAGAATCGAATATAACCTCACATCTGCATGTAGAATTTGCAATGGATCCACTGTGAAAATTGATAGACATCTCTAGCTTGTCAAGAAGAAGCTTTGCTTCTTTTCCTGAACCCTTGGACAGCAAGTAGGGAGTCAGGTGAACCATCTTCTAGTAGATCCACCAAAACATGTGTAAGGTAAGAGTGGAGAGTCTACTAGTGCTCTAAGGCTAGTCTAAGGAATCCTTATTCTTTAATGGCTGAATAATATTTGGAGTTGGGAAAAGTTTTCGCTCTCAGTTCTTGCGTACTAATTTTGTGAGAAATTCCTTATGAGAGCCACCAAATAAGGCAAAAACATAGAGAGCGAGTTCTGATAAAACTAAGACTGAGGTGGATGGTCACAACCATCCTCTGCAGAATCCTTGGCTGAAGGAGGGTACTGATGTCAAGGTCAGAAATACATCCTCCTATCAGTTCCCTACCTGGTGCCAAGAGTAGGCACTTCCACCAAATAAGCCACCTGAGATCCTCTTGGTCATCCCCAAAAATCCCAAATAATGCCTGATGAGAGCCTCATCATGAGCCATAACTAGCTCATTTTGACCCAATAAAGAAGATAAAAGCTCCTACATAACCAAGAAGAAGGCTTAACTGAAGGAACAAGTGCTCTGAGAAGAAAACATGAAATAAAGGTTAAAACTGCAATTTTACCATTGCAGTACATAAACGGGATTTCTCAGAGGCAAAACATAGGTTAAATGGTCTAAATGAGATAAAAAGTTGGTTGAGTCAATCAGAAATGGGTTTATGTGCAATTTAGGAACTAAATGACACTTGGTAACCCTAAAACAGACCTGCTTAAATTAACAAGGTTTCGGTCAGGATAAAAATCAAGTAAACCCTCTAAAAATCATGGAAAAACATCCTCTAGGGATTGGAACACTTAATTTGGCCCTTGGAACCCAGTTTGACCTAGATTAGGGTCCTAGCTCTTCAAGTAACATAATTTGGGTTTTTACGCAAAATGTCCAGTCAAACGAGGTCAAACCTAAAATCCAACTTCACCATTGGATTCCTTAGGTTCAAATTAGGTTTTTACCAAAATTTGGACCTAAGCGGAGGTCATCTTGGCCTACTTTGAAATTTAGTACACCCAAATCACAATTTGGTTCCTATCTTTTGAATATCTTTGTAGAGAGCCCCCTAAGTTCCTCGCCACCTTTGCAATCAGGTCCTTCTACCATTGTTAGGGCAGAATCAAGCTCCGGCGAGGTTTAGAGAGGGATTACTCTCTGATTCCTCAGAGATTCTCTCCCAGAAATGGCAGGGAGATTCTCTGAGGAATTTCCTTCCATCTACGGCCAATCACAATCTCTTGTGTGAACCCAATCTCTTGTGCGAACGCACGAGAGATTTGGGTATCTTAACCTCTTTCCATCCCGGAAATCGACCTTAGGCGATTGCGCGCCCTCCACGCTCTGATAGCACGGCCCAGTGCCTATAAAATAACCTCTAAGCCCGGCCGTAGATCTTCAGCTTGATTTGGCCGAGTTTCCACCTCCAATTCATCTCCTCCTGCCCGGCCAAAGTTCCCAGCAAGCTCCAGCGAGCCCCCCTCCCCTCCCTCTTCACTCTGCCACAAAACCAGTGGCAGAGTTATCTTCCTGACTCTCCTCCGCGTCGCGCAGTACCCGCGCACGCCGCCTCAGCCACGTCGTCGCCGCCGTTCTCCCCCACTGGGCAATGTCTTCTCCGGCGACAGCAGGTACAGCTATCCACCCTCAGTCCTCCTTCATCCCTACAATTAGGGTAGAACTATTCCCCGTAGTCCCCTCTCTATTTTCCCCCTGTTATCTCATCTAATCGACCCTCGACCGACGCCGACCACCCTCATCTTCCACATCACCGATCGACCTCCGGCGAGCCGCTCCCACCATTCCACCCCTCCACATGGCTCGCCGACCATCTCGTAAGCTCTGCCTCACCACTAGGAACACATTCCACCCCTCCACTACCACTCCTCACATCCACAGTAGCCCCCCGAACAACCCCACACATCCGGCCACAGGTTGACCTAGGCACGCATGCCTAGGCCATCCTGCGTCCTGCAGCATGGCTCACCACCTTCGCCGTGCTACGGCGAAGGTCCCTAGCTGGTCTAATTGAGCCGAGAGGCTCGCTTTGTGTCTGACAAGATTTCAGCTCCTGCCGCCATTGACGAAGGTTGAAGCAGCTTCGCAACAGCTCCAGGCGTCAGTAGCTCCAGGCTTCAGGTGCTGCGTATTCGGGCAAGCGTCGTAAAGTGCCTCGAGTCCAGCCAGGGGTGCTGCGAAGCCAGCAGCTGTGGCAATTGCACGTAGGTCTGCGGGCACGCGCGAAATCAGGGCAGAACCTTTAGTCCCACTGATTAGCCAATAGTTGTGGGCTATTTAAGTATTTAAGTGCCTACACATTTGGTTAATTCTAACATTTATTTAGTATAAATTAGGATGTAAATAGATTAATTCATAATTTTAATTTAATTACATAATCCATGCATTGCATTCATACTTTAAGTACATTTAGAATTAGTTTAGAATGGCATTTATCTAATTAGATAACCAATTAGGTATATTATTTTTATTAACATAAAAGTTGAGGGTCTGTATATAAATGGCCCTAATATTTTAACATTATTTTATTTTCTTCTTGCAAGAACAGCTGGCTGCGCTCCAACGACGAACGGCTGGTGCAGTGAAGAACCCATTCAAGTGGGAGCGGATGTGATGGATCTGGTCGGGTGGATGATTTCAAATGTGTGCAGGTCACTACAAAAGGAGGAGGGAGGCAACCGAGCTCGGGAGGCCTCCGCCACCGACACACCACTGTGCAGAGAGAACCTCTCTCTTCCACTCCACACTGCCGGCCTCTACTGTGGCAACGAGTCTCCATCACCGTGGGCGTGTGGTGTGACAGGCCACACCGCCATCTGGAGCTCGCCGCATCACCGTGAGCACCTTAGCGTGCATCCTCCTCGTCGTCATCGCCGACCACCATCACCGAGCTACTGATTCAGCCACCCTCTCAGTAACTTAAGACGTCTGGGGAATTTCCCAGACGTCTGAAGTTACCCGCTCACCTCCACCCACTCGCCTGCGTACCCATCTGAAGTCCACCCGCAACCGCTCTCCACGCAGCGCCCTCTTCCTGCACCTAAAGAGTCGCCCGCAGCATCCTCCAACAACGCCTGCAGATCAGCCCACGCCACCTACCCCGCGCCCATCAGCCTGTAGCACACCCGCGCACACCATCAGCCTTTGCCAACCACGCACGCCCTCCTCAGCCCGCCGCGCTCTCCTCCAGCGCTTGCAGAACCGCACGCAGCTGCAGAATGCCAACCACTCTTCCCACGCGTCCGCCACCAGCAGCAGCCACGCCCGTGCCTGCAGCTTGCACACCCGCTCCCGCGCTTGCAGCACCCTCCGCCCGCGCTTGCAGAACCGCCTGCAGCGCCCTCTTCCCCGCACCTGCAATCCAGCGCTTACCACGCCTGAGCTCCCGTGCCCACGCCAGCCGCAGCAGCGCCCACGCCAGCAGCAGTAGCCACCCCCGCAGCAGCAGCGCGCGGCAGACTTCACGCCAACAGGCCGCACCCGCTTAACCGCCTGCAGCCGCCACCAGCAGCACCTCCGCCGGAGCTCGTCCGGCCACCTCCGGCCGCCGCACGACTCGCTGCCACCACCAATTCGAAGCTCTTAGTCCAAGGAACCTCCTCCGAGCTTCCCACGCCCAGCCATCAGCTCCTCGTCGCGCAAGACAACGGGGAAAAATTCCCCTGTTTTGCTACAGTAAACCATCAATTAAAATTTACATTTTCTGCCATTGCCACATTTTAATCATATTTTGACTCTGCATTGCGGAAAATATCCTATAGTTTCTCATAATTGCCATTTCAGCATTGTTTCTTGCTTAAACCTTAACCTAAAGGAAATATTGACTTGGTTCTTGTCCAAATTGACTACGAACAAACATTTTTAAGTGGCGCGAATTTTAATACGTTATTGCCTCCCTGTCGATACGACCCGCTCCTCTGCGAGTGGTTATTTCTTGTTAAAAATTGATTAGTCGATTTTTCCACCACATTAAACTACAAACGACTTTAGAGCGAAAGATCAATCAGTCACCCACATCGTGGAATCGCGAGGCGCGGGTATGCTATAAGTTGAATTTGTGTTTTATGCTTACCGCCTCCGGAAGCACAGGGGTAAGGTCCCTCACTTGCCCTCACGCCCGCCTTGTCCGCGGTTTCATCTCGCGGATCTGGCGGAATCCAACCCGACCCAAACCCACGCACTCCTCGCGCATCACCACCTGCAGGTGCGCCTGGTCCCGGGTGCGAATCCGACCCGATTACCTATGTGGCTCTGGGAGAGCGTGTTTGAGTGAATTGCTGAGAGAGAGACACGCGGGTAGAGGGAAAGGGGTAGGTTTTGCTCTTTGTAGGCACAGGCTGAACGTTGAGGAAGAAAGACTTGGCTGCGAGAAGGAAGAAGGAAAGGCAGGAAGAACAGAAGGACCAAAGGAGAAGGAAGGCAAGGCAGAGAAGAGAAGGAGGAAAGAAGCCTTCGCAGGAGAAGAAGGAAGGCAAGGCAGAAGAAAGACTGCAAAGATCAGAAGAAGAAAGAAGGAAGCGCAAGGTAGGAGAAGAAACAAGAGAAAAGAAACAAAGGCAGGAAGAAGAAGCCTTCGCAAGAAAAGAAGCAAAGCAGAAAGAGAGAAGAGAAAGAAGAAGAGAAGCCAAGACAGAAGACGAAGAAGGAAAAGAGTCTGCAAAAGAAAGCAAGATCAGAAGAAGAAGAAGAATAATCAAAAGGAAAAGGGAAAACACTTTTAAGACGTCTGATCTTGGGATCAGACGTCCAATTTGACTCTTTTGCCTGAATTATTTTTTTTAAATACCCCTGAATTCCAGTTTTGAGTAAATTAAAGTGTTCAATTACATTTTGATTAGTAGTAAGTTCCATTTGCTCTTTGTGTTCGACCTCGGATACTCCGGTTTTTGAGTAATAAAATTCTATATTTGTTTGAACGCTTTGTCAGCTATACTACAACGTCATATTCTCTTTAAAACCAGCACAAAAGCATACGAACAATGCCTCATAAATAAAAGTATGTATGCCGTGTTGAATTGTTGTGTTATGTTCCTAATGGCATTGTGCTAGTAGATATATATATTGATAAAAAAAAATGCATACAAAAGTGGTGTTTGCTTGAAAAAAAAAAAGAGAAGAAAGAGAAAAAGTACTATGTTAAGAAGTTTGAGTTATGTAAATCAAAGTATTTTGATGCAGAGAAAAAAAAAGTCACCTACCGTCCCCACAAACCACCAAATACAACCTTAACCTTTTTTTTCTATATTTCTGACCGGTTGAATATGGGCTGAGGAGTATGACGTAGTCATAGGGTTATTAGAACCTGATTAAAGTGTTATGCCATGCATGACCACCAAATCCAGTTGCAAATCTAGTAAGATGTGAGCTTAGAAAGAAAAGGAAAAAGAAAGAGAGAGCAAGAGAAAGAGAGAAAAGAAAAAGTACAAAAGATTAAAGAGAGCACAGTTTTCTAGCCTTTCCCTAAGTTAATTTATTCAGTAGTATAGAAATCTAGATTTTGTAATGCTAATCTCTATGTAGCACCAGAAGAAAGTGAGCCACCAAATACAAATACAGTGAACTCAAACATCTTCTACCTAAGCCAAAAGCTGGGGCTAAAATCAGAGAATAGTTTATATCCCCGAGAGAAGAGGTTTTCCTTTCCCAATAGAATTTTACTAGGGGTCATGTACAAGCTTTAAATGTATATCGACTCTTCGCTTGGATCCGTTGCAGAAGCTACAACATTACATGTTCTTTGTTATCTGGATTCTGAATTTTTCGATGAAACGAAAAGAAATAAACTTTTAGTAAATTCTTGATAAAATGCATTTAGTCTTACACTTTCTCGGGACTAGCAAGATTTAGGCATGGGGGTATAATTGCGCAACAATCATAAGACCTAATTCACCAGAATTAAGAAATAACATAGCTTAACATGGGCATTCTACAGGCATACACATTGTACTTTGCATCTTAGATGATTTATATGTTTCATAAATAATAATGTACTACTTGAGAGGTATTAATAATTGCAGAGAATCCAGGGCTGCAAATGACCGATCCAACCTTATGGACCTGTTTAGAACGACGACAAAAGTCCAACGCTTCCAAGAGTGCATCAATTAGACTCCCATAGCACCGTAGGGAGTCCACAGAAGTAGGAACCAAGGGGTAAATTGAAGAATATCCTGACCTTAGATGACAAATCCAACCACACGGATGGATCCATATTCATGTTTGCAGTCCAACGATGCAGAAATCAACTCAATCAGAGGCCTACAACATCAGATACCAGGAGAAGAAGATGGATGGCCATGATGGTGCCATGTGGCACCATCGCAACCGCCCCTCACTGCACCCCAATATGGAAAGGAAAGTTGTTGGCCGTTGGATTGTCATCCAACTGCCATGATGCAGCCACGTCACCTACCTCCAGCCGCCTCATCAAGTGAGGGCGAGATCTCGATCATTGGATTCCCATCCAACAACCGAGGCTGGCTGGATAGAATTTAGAAAGAATGACAATCCGTGTGTGTAGCGCAGTGGACAGCGTGCCTAACAGGCCAGCAAGATGTGGATTCGAAGCACAATTGGGAGTTGGGTGCCAGCGGATGAAATTCCACCGCTGGATCTTCATCGGGTGGATTGGCGACGAACTCATGGCAGGTCTAGGACCATCGGATGTAAACCCACGTGATGACGCACGCCTTATGACTCAGCAAGCACTGAGGGCATTCTTTAAGTGGTCCGATCGAGAGATTGAACGACTGAGAATCGTTAGGTCTCGATCGGATGACTGGGAATCCTTAGGCTTTGAGGCACGTTTGAGCATGGAGCGGTGGGCAGTGGGAAAAGCAGCGGGCATGCAAGTGAGTGGGAGTAGTCGGATGTGAATCCAAGGGTGCAGAGAGTGCCACGTTGCAGCACTAGATTAAACCATGGATTGAAGAAGGATTTGGAAGGCTTAATCAGGGCGTTGATCTCCCGATCAA
Organism: Thalassia testudinum; assembly: GCA_037157565.1. Lineage (NCBI taxonomy): Eukaryota > Viridiplantae > Streptophyta > Magnoliopsida > Alismatales > Hydrocharitaceae > Thalassia > Thalassia testudinum. The sequence continues at coordinate 48,677,992 of JAZHRO010000055.1, forward strand.
CGGATCAGATTAATTTGAAGCCTTTGCACTGGATTACGGACTCAAATACCATAAATTCCCTTCACAAAAGCTACAAAAAGAGGCCTAAGAGCCTCCTTTGAAAGTCATTCTCATACTTTCTTGTTCTTCCTCCTTCTACACCTTCTCTCTCTTCTTCCCATCTTCTTTGCCTCCGTCTCTACACCTCCCTTTGAAGCATTTGTTAGGCCACTTCTACAGATCGTTGCTGCTCCTCTCAACCTCTCCAGAAGGCTACCATGAATCACCCGTGGTGCCCTAGTTCTGTTACATAAGTAGTTTACGTCTATGTTAAACTTTGTTTAGTTAGCTGTATGCAATTCATGTTCAAACTCATTGATTGTTATATTGTGTCTATACTATTTAGTAATCATATTGAGAACAAACGTATGAAATCAAAAGTGCTTTCTGTCTCCTTGTGATCGATCGGGACTAACTAGTTCTTTTAATTTATTTTCTCAAGATGTATTTCACGCTTTACTACAGCGTGCTAATTTTCTATGCAATCTACGCCCCGACCAAGAGGCAGCAGCGGCGACAACGGATGACGAGTACCTGAAAGCAAAAGAACGACCTCACGACCACATTAAATAACCTCATGAGCTTCTCCAGGTGTTGGCGAATGTGGTGGTGGGTGTTTTATGGCGTGAGAGGGTGTGTGGGGGGTGGTCGGTGACGGAGATGAAGTTGCAAAGGTGTGGTATTCGGTGGCGGTCATGAGAGGATGAAATGATGAATAAGTAGAGGAGTTTTGTGCGGTGAGGTGTGGCGGAGGTTTTTGGAGGTGGAGTAGAGTGGTTTGGTGGTGTATAGCATGCTCGTAGCCTCGTTGGAGCTTAACTGGAGCGAAGGAAGATGAAGGGGGAGGTCGAGGATCATGGGTCGAATTTAAGGTTTAATGGAATGAAAAGAAAGTAGGGGGAGAGGGAAACCTAACTATGCTAACATAATTCGACGAAAGGGGAGGATTCCCACACCGGTGTGACGGCTGGACATGGGGAAGATGAAATCTCCGATGGGTGAAGCAGCGATGACAAGGGGAGGTAGGTGACGTTCATGGGTATTGCGACGCTTGGAGGAGCTTGGGGAAGAAGTTCCCATCAGCTATTGTCTGTGATGACAAGCAAAGACGGTGGTTGAAGAGGGTCGCCGAAGTTGGTGGAGATGGAGGTCAGGGAGAAGAGGAGGGGATTTCGGCCTCCAAACTAAGCTAAGGAGGTATGGTTGTCCATGAGGGTCTTTTGTAGGGCATTGGATGAGCTTCCAAGATTGGAAACAAGTTTGAAAGCTTGAGAAATTTGGGATTGGTATTCTTTCTTTCAAGGAGTTCGCACGGGCTACCTAGGTGGATTTGGGACCTAAATTTAGGTTTGGATGTTTAGGGATGACGTCAGGATCATCCCTTCCAATTTTGGAAGGGATTGATTGAGAAATCAGGGAGGTATCCTTGATTGAAGCTCGGCACCTTTGGGTTCACATAGCCATGGCGATAGGGACCTAGATGTAAAGGTGATGACAAAGTTAGGGGGGTCTTTCAAATAGAATTCGATAACTAGGGGTTTAAGTAAGAGAGAGAGAATCTGAATGTACTGAAATGCATACTAGGCCAAGATGATATCTAATTGGGCCCAAATTTCGATACAAACCAAATTTGGACCCAAGGAATCTGATGGTGAAGTTGTATATTGGTTTTAACCAAGTTTGACTGGGTAATTTGTGTAGAAACACAAATCAGGGCAACTTCCTGTCTGAGACTCTTTTTTAGGTCAAAATGGGTTCCAATGGTCAAATCAAGGATACCATACCTTATAGAATATTTTCCCAAGATTTTTGGAATGTTTAGGTGAATTTTATCCTGACCAGAACCTCTATTATTTAAGTGGGTCTAAAATTAGGGTTTCGGATGTCCATTAATTCTTGAAATGCACGAAAACCATTTTCTGTCTGCACGTACCCTCTTATTAGACATTTATGACCATTTGACCTTTAATTAACCCTTGGGAAAACCCATGGTTACTCTACTTTTAGGATATGATGTTAAAATAGTAGATTTAATCTTATTTAAATACATTTCTCTTAGAAAGTATTTGTAATGAATTATGATTCTCTGCAGTTATGTAGGAGTAGTTGTCTCTTGATTGTGACTAATTAAAGCTAGTTATGGCTGTTGATGACGTTTTCGACTAATGAGCTTATCTGATAGATCATTTTTTGTTTTGATCAACCAAAACTAGGCTAATTTGCTTTTTGCAATTTCCATCCAAATCACCTCTAATCACCTCCCTAATCTCCTAAATCAAACCTAATCTACTTGATTACCTACCCTAAATGAATTTACCTATTTTTCTTACCCATCTTTGTATAAAACTCCATGATTTTTACCACATAACCTATTTTTTTATGCACCATACCCCACATTTGGTCCCACATCAACTCCACCATCGACCTAACAACCTCTCCCGACCCCACATCATTCTCTTCTGGCCACTGTGGTGGACCAACGACCTCCAGCACTACCGATCAAGCTGGACCTCCCTTGTCGATGTCGCCCAACACCGCGCCATCGTCCACACCGTGAAGGATCTCCTTGCATGCACCCTCCCCATGTGCACTTCTCCTTCACTAGCCGTGCCTCCTTGTCGCACCCTCCTTGCCGTATGTTCTCCCTCGCCAGCCGTGCTCGCCGCCATCGACAACCACATCAGCGTCCTTTGATCATTTTGTTGATCCATCATGGTAACAGTTAAAACATAGTTTAAATCCGTTCTTTAGTGGATTTTTCTTAAGTTTAGATGTTCCATGTATTGATCTTGTAAATATTGCCATTGCTTGTTATATCTTGTAGTATTTGTGAGCAAATCATCCATGGATCTCACATTTTTTTCATGTCTGTTCGCTTTTGGTCAACTAAATTCCTTGGTTGACCGAAAAAAAGTTGATTTTTCAGGAGCCTATCCGGTTTATTTTTGATCGACCAAAACTTCTTAATTGATTGACCAACATGTTTTTTTTTATCTGTTATGGCTCCAAAACATGCACGTGCCTCTTCTTCTAGTTCTTATGATGACACTTTTGATCAATTTTTCTTCACTGAGGCTACCCATGAGCGTTTCTCCATACTCACCAAACTTTCCCCGCATGTTGGTCATCCTATTGATTTCCCCTACTTTGAGACTATCCTTTCAGGGATCTGCAAAAAATTTACATACCACCAGATTTTACATCTTTTTGAGTGAAACTTTTACGTTGGTTCTAAGAACAGCTGCATACCCGGTGTTGATCCCATGTCCTGTCACCTATTTTATGCTAATCTCAAGAATATGGATGAGGGTTTCAACATTGAGCTGACCTCGAATGTCAATGGCATAGAGGTTTTGGTTAATGCAAATGTCATTTCTGAGATTCTCGAGTGTTTGTCTATTGGACTTACTTTTCTGGAGCTTCACCAATAGATGCAGATAGATTCTGTTAGGGAGACCTACTCACTCCCTCACACTCTGCTTGGGCCATCCTGCCAAGTCACCATATTTTCGTCATCTTCCTTATTTTCATGTCTAAATCTACCTCATTTGAGAACTGCCGTAGTATCATGCTCATTACCCTTTTCACTTTTCTTAAGAACAAGCGGTTCAACTAGAATAACTTGATTTTGTATCTGATGAGCAAGCAACCCAGCAACTCCATTCAGTTTAGGACACTCCTTTCTCACATATTCTTACATTTTAGTGTTCCAATGGATATTAACCATAAATGATTTATTACGAGAGTCTGCATATTTGATAAGCTCACTTATACAAAGATGGAGCAAGCTCAGGGAGCCCGTGGTGAGGACACAGACCAGCAATAGCATCAGGAGTCCTCTGCCGTACCTCTTCCTTTCCCACCATATGAGCACTTTACAACGACCTATTCTCCTCCAGTGAGACCTGCTCTGTCCTTCTACAACTAGGAGTGGGGCCTTCTTGATAGACCACTTATAGGCAGAGACCACATCAGCATTCAGGATGTCACTAATGATATTTCCTTGATGCACTGACAAAGAGAGACAAATATGGTGATGATGAGACATGGGCATCAGGTATCCCAATACCTGAATGCTCAAGGCTAGTTTTTGGATAGACTAGGAGAGTCTATTCATGGTATTCAGCAGTAGCTTCACTGGCCTCCTCATCATCGCCGATCTACTATCGTACCTCCATCATCAGTAGCACCTCCTCCTCCTCCTACTACAGCAGTGCCAGATCAGTAGGTGACACCTCCACGTCGAACATCTAGTGGCAGCCAACCCGCAGATCGTCAGCTCAAAAATGCCTATGTCTTGGTTAGCCTGCTTCTTCAGAGTGATCTGACTCAATGGACCTCGAGTTAAATATAGATCTTTAGGGCATGATGGATACATTTATGGCATCTTTGGAGTAGTTTCGCTTAGTTCTATTTCAGTTTTTATAGCTTTTGGCTTGTAGCAGTCTTTGTTTCATGTGGACTATGTTTACCTTACTATGTTTATTTGGACTCAATTTGCTTAGTTATATGCATGATTATATCTCTCAGCTGAATATTTCTCTCTTTAAATTACAAGTTATGATTATTACTACTTCAATTGCATGTTTAAGGGAGAGATAATTCAAAATAATAGTTGCATGCTTTACGTTTTGCTGAAATAAAAAGGGAGATATTCTGCATAACTCTTTATATTTGTATCCCTACACATATTTGTAATTTTGCTATCATAAAAAATAGGGACAATGTAAGTACCTCTATTTTGATACACCAAAATTATGCTATCTGTGAAACTAATATTTCAGGACTCTCTTGAATCAAAGGTAGAAGAATGCTGACCTGTGTCTTAGTGTCTTCTTACCTTTATTGAGACTAGAATACTTTTGTAAGGAACCTCAAAATAAGCATCAAATAGATTTTCGCACTTCACATAAAAAAAAAATTTTTATGGTTATCGATCGACTAACTAAATTAATTAATCGACCAACCAACTTAATTAATCGATCAAATCAACCAACTTTAGGAAATTGACTGATACACTTTTGATCGATCATTTAGGTTAATTAATCGAACAATCATTGATCAATCAAATAACTAGTTTAATCGACCAGACTTCTTTTTGGTCGACCAAACTACCCCAATTGATCGACCAATTTGATTTTCTTTTTAAGTTGATTTGCTAGTATAAATAGAGGTTGTATGTAGCCCTTTTAACACACTCTTAAGTAGAAAATCATTCAAACAAAATGCTTTCCGTGCTTTACTCTAAGTGCTTCTATGCTCCTATTTTCACACCTTCCATGACACGATGATTGAAAGCTTCACTAAAATTTTTGTTTGGCTATTATTGAGGCTCCATAGGTTAATACTGTTCTTATATTATTGCTTTAGATTAACGAAACCCAAGCAATTGGGAGAAATCCGTTGTTATTGTCATGCTTCTCTTTTCGTTAGTAAGAAAAGGGGTCTTTGTAAGAGGTTATGTCACCCACGTTCAAATGGTACGTTAGTGGATTGACTAACTTTGCCTAGTCAGGAAAATCCTAAGCTGAAAGGCTTAGATATTGGTTTTTACCCGTTTTGGGTTTCCACTATAATCTAGGTGTTATCTGTGCTTAATACTTTTGTGGATTTATCTGTGTACATTTAATTTGAATTTTTAAGCGATACTATTCACCCCTCCCCTTTAGTATACCTCTATGATCCGTAGGCACCCTCACGCACAAGCCAATATCAAATAATCATGAAAAGGTAATCCTTTCTAAACAAGCTAGATTTATTCTCCTAAAGGATTTACCTATCAAGAAAAGAGACCCAAGAACCCCTTTAATTTCATGCAAAATTAATGATCTAGCCTTTGATAGGGCTGTAATTGATTTAGGGGCTTCTATCAACCTAATTCCTACCAAGATCTATGAGATGATTAGATTTAGGGACCTTGAACCTACTAAAATACAAATCTATTTGGCCGACCAATCTATGAGACATCCACGCAGGATTTTGAGGGATGTAATTGTTCGGATTGACAATTTCTACTACCCTGTGGATTTCATTACCTTGGATCTTGACATTCCTAAGGTTTTGAGATGAGACCCGATTATTCTTGGAAGGCCATTTCTAGCAACTGCAGAAGCCCTAATTGATTGTAAAAGTGGAAGTATACAAATATCCTTTGCCGATGGAAAGATGAAATGAAAGCTTTTTAAGGCTATTAAGTAATCTAATGAAAGTTGTGGGCATATTGACAAGCATAAGCAGCTTACTAATCTGATTACAAATGTCTCTTTGAAAGGCTTAGAATTAGAGGCATATATAGATGAATTTGAATATGGGACATTTTTCTTTGAGGATCAAATTTCTGATAATCCTGAAATTGAAAGCTTTCTATTCAATTTTGAATAAGAATATGAGGAATCCAATAATTCTGAATATAAGACCTTTCTATTTGAGGAGATTTCTGATAAGTATGAAATGGAGGGATTCACATTTGAACTAAAGAAGAATTTCTCACCTGAAGTAGATGAAGCTCAAAGATTTCAATTTGAACTTGATGAACCTTCAATGACTAGCTTCACCTCTACATTAAAACTAGAAGAACCTGAACTTGAATCATTGTCTATAGAGTTTGATTGCATATCTGATGTAACCAAGTTTGATCTTAGTATTGTTGACTTAAAAGATTTGGACTTCAAGGAAGAAAAGGAGGAGGTGGTGGAACTATGAGAAAATTTTTGGGGAAATAATACTAAGGATCTGAGGGTGCCTCTAATCTTAAAGCATTCAAATCATTGTAAGAACCCTTATGACTTAATCAAATCTGATGTCTGTAAACCCAATACAACCCAACATCCGCACCCTCACTTTAAATCTATTTACCATTGGGCTCAACACTTTATGAATCAATTCTCTTTTGTACTTAGGTCACCTAACTTCTGCCTCAATGCACCTCTTCTCCATAGAACTAAATACCAATGGAAACAATTTCTTCTGATTTATCTATCCAGTAACCGACCCTCTGGCATAGGGCTACATCACTAATTGATTTAACTTTGGGGACACTTCATAACTGAGCTACAAGGCTATATCATTTTGATAACTTATATGTGTGGGAATCATTTGATTAATATCTCTTTATTGAAATAGCATTCCCACTAAACATCTATGTCTAGCTGTGGACATAAAATTTAGCGCTTGTTGGGAGGCAACTCAACATTTGTAAATAATCTTGTTATTTCGTTTGAAATTTTATTTAGGTTTGGAGATGTTCGGGACTTGATTTCTTTAGAACACTCAGATTTTTAGCTAACACCTATTCTTCTTTTATGTTTATTGCATGAATTGAGGACATTGCATGAAATAGGGCATGGGGGTAGATAATATTTTTGAGAGTCATTCTTATTTATCTCTAGAATTATTGGTTTTAGTAGTTTTTCTTGAATTAGTTGTGTCGTTAAGAAAAGTAGTATGTGGTTTTCAGAAAAAATAAAAAAAACAAAAAAAGTAAAAGAAGAAATGTGATTTTTAGAGTTTGAGCTATAATAATATCGGAAAATTCAATTTTGAGGATTTATCGATCGTAGGAAAAGTATGAACAAAGTCTTCTCGCTTAAACTCTTCAGATCATATGTCGACTTAATTGTCTTAAGTATTTACCTAAATCTGGATTTGTTCTCCTAAGTCTTTGAAAGGATCTGAAAAAGATAAAAGTATTTAGTCAAAAGTTTAATGAGTGAATGACTTATCTTTCCATCATGCAGTTGGGATAGTCTTCGAGTTCCATGCATCTTCACTTGCACATTGCATTAATTGATCATCTGGGCGATTTTGTTGAGTCTTTAGTGGTCAATAAGATTTATTCTTCGGGCAAAAGATCCAAAGGACATTTTCCGTGCTTCTATCCCTTAAGACTATTCCTATTTGTGGGGACGCATTTAGAATGGAAGAAAGAGAGCCACTCACCTAGAAAAATGAGTGTGACAAAGAGGATAATGTAGAAAAATGAATTGTTAGAGGAAGTTATAAAAAAGATAATAGAAAAAAACTAAAGCAAGAAAAATATATATGCCTTCCATCTCTTATCTACTTGAGCGCATCCAAAACATAGTGAGATAGCCAACAAGAGACGTAGGAGTCCAGCCGAGGAGATATACACCTTGTGTGTTGACCTCGGGATGGAAAAGTGGTGAGGAGAAAGATGCCAAATCCTAGTATGGATTAACCGAAGACAGGTTGTCCAAGATAGAGCATAGAAATATTCTAAGTTTTATTAAATACTAGGAATCAATTTAGTTGCCCATCTAATGAGTCACATTATTCCACACACAAGATGCTTGCTTCTCTCATTCGATTTGAACATTGGTTGGGTCGACTTAGTCAAAGAATGTTACTCTAGTGACCCATGTCCAATGGCTAATAAGAGTCATGATTTAAGTTGATATTTTAGAACTACTGAGTCTTTGACATTAAGGTTTTGTGTATAATTCTATTACTTTGGTGAAGAATCAAGATCGATGACTTTGATTTGACAACTCAAAACTCGCGAGTCATTTTCCCATATAAATATTAACTTCTTGCCTATTTTCACATAGTATTTTGCTTGAGGACTAGCAAAAGATATGCATGGGGGTGTGATATTTCCATAATTATTTATGTAATTAATTCCTAACTAATGTTGGTCACAGGGTAATTTGGGTTAGATTGCATTTAGTTAGGTCAGATTAGCCATTTTAGATCATTTTGTAAAATAGTGAATACTTTTGGGATTTTATGCAATTTTTCCTCTAATTGTATTTGGTACCTTGATTTGTTAATTTGTTTATGTGCAGATACAAAATATCAGGTTAATTGGAGCAAGGCTTAAAGGACTTGTTGATCTGAACTCACATGGAAGAGGGCTAGACCTAGGTCGGTGGACCAATTTCCTAGCCTAATTAGCCTTTAAACATAGCCCAATTAGGAGCCTAATTGCCGACACCTAATTGCCACCCAACCTAGCCTAATTTCCCTATATAATGGTCAACCACCATATCTCAATTTCTGACCTTATTGGCTAGTTATTATTGACTAAACCAACCCTAATTTTCTACCCAACATAGTCTTAAATCCTAATCAACAACCATATTTGACCATCCCTTTAATCCTCCAATAAATATTATTTTGGTTGGCCAAAATACACCATAATTTATCCACCACTAGTTCTAAACCTTAGGATCCAAAATTTTCTACCTAAATCTCTATCTTAAAACCCAGACCAAATCCAATTCCAAAACTTAACCTCGAAATTCATAAGAACTTGACACACCATTATTAGTATTTTGGCTATAACGTTTCCATTTCACATCCAAATTGATTGATTCAAGTTGCATTGGAAAGTTTATTTCAAGGGTTACAACTTTACTTTTATGTGCAACTTGAATTTTGAAATAGAAAGGGCCAAAAGAGTTGAGAGAATCACAACCCTCCATTATCCTCTCAAAGTCATCCTAGCCCTCCATCAATTCCAACAACTCCTAATCTACTCTATCCACCTATTCCTTCATCCTACCCCTTGATTCCTAGACTCCTAATCCTAGCCCCATATTTTGGTGATCCAAGGCAACTTGGATCAACCAATCACAAGCCTTCTTGACCTCTATATAAACACCCTAGCCACCCCCCCTTAGGATCATTCCTTTCAACTTCCAAGTAGATCCACCAACTAGAACTACTCCTCTACTTCTTCCTTCTCCCCTTGGAGATTGTGGGTGCACCTTTACATCCATATCTACACCGATGCTCTAGATTTCACCTTTAAAGCCCATCCTTCACACTTCTCTACCCAAGTTTTAGTTGTAATAATTGTAGAAGCATTTCAATAGGTGTAATATTGCTTCTTCTTGTGCCAAATTATTATTTTATTCAATAAAAGTTCTAGTATTTGTTTTTAAACTTGCCTTCAATTTGTATGCTTTCTAGTATTTAGTTAGAAGTTGCATGCCTGGTTCTAATAGTCATCTTCCTTGATAAATGATTCTAGTTCTAGTATTGGAAAGTGATTTTGATCTATTGCTTCCTGCGAATAACTTGGACTCCCATATTTCTACTCAAAACATCTTACGAGTTTAATGCTATTTACAAATTTCAAAAGCTTCATGCGCATGTATGTTCTAAGAGAGGGGGGGTGAGATATGTGCGATATAAAATGCGGAATATAAATAATCAATCTCATAGAAAAGCAATCACAAGAACACAAGGGATTTTTAGGTGGAAACCCAAACCAGGGTAAAAACCACCACCTAAGCCTCTCACATAGGATTTCTCGATTGACCTAGCCAATCAAATCAACTATCCAAATCACTTAAACAAGGATGACTTAACCTCTTACAACCGATGCTACTTAAACGAGGGTAGCATGCTTCAAACCCCTCCTCTTCACGAGGAGTATTTTACCTCGCAAGGGAGTTGGTAATTCGCAAGGCAAATACCCAAAAAAAGACAATTACAAAATCCTATAAAGCTTCAAAGTATGTAAGTAAAACTAGCTACCATAGGCAAAGTAAACTTCCCTTTGATGGAAGTGTGTTGGTGATCGCGGCGGATCTCGTCGCGAAAAGGTTCAAGCTTGGAAAACTTGTTGTTGTAACTTGATTCATGAGAAAATACATCGATTAGATAAAATTTATAACCAAAACACGTATGGTGAGTCCCGAGTCGAACACGGGGAGGCGAACGTTTTGTTTTGAAAAATACACGTTTCACTTTTATTTGTTTTTGTCATTTTTGTCTTTTCTAATTTTTTTGGTACTTTCAGCAAGCAAGAGATTAGGTCGATGAATTCTTATCTGACTAATCTAAATAAAAAATATAAGAGAGAGAGAAATAATCACATATATTTCTGAAGCAAATGTTTTCTATAACTAAGAAAGCTGGAAAGATTACAAAAGCAAAAAGAAAGATATAGGTGAGACAATCTGCCTCGATGGTTGCTCAGATGACGATTTGCTCTGATGTCACCTGGAGGAAGGTGGCGAGGAGTAGGACGAAGAAGGACTAAGCTGGAGGACAGAGGGCGGGGCAGGAAGGCATCGCAGCGAGGATCTACTTCCTGAAGTAGGTGAGGAGTCGAACATGGGTTGATCCACGAATGGGGATGAGAGGAGGGAAAAATAATTGGTTTTCTACCCTAGAGGAGCATCCCAGGCTTGGGACAAGCTCTCTCTAAAGCCTTGGAGGTGGTGAGAGGAAGAAAGGAAGAGATGAAGAAAAATTGGAGGGGTAGGGGTCCTTTAATAGTGGGGGAAAGGATCAATTTCGTGTACAAAACATTCAGTGACGGTTGATGTAGACACAATTATTGAGGGTAAAACGTCTATTCATGCATGTTCCTAGGCTTAGATTTACTTTTCATGTTATAAATATTGCATAGCATGCATCATTCAACATTTAGAGTAGTTGTATATGATTTAGGTTAATTGCATCCTTTTTGTGGTTAGGAGAGAAGATTATTTATTTCAGAGCCTTGGATTGACGATCTGACTATCTGGATCTGATCAAGACGACGATCAGAGTCTAATGCCTCCAAAATCACCTCGATCAGAGTCCCATAGCACCATATGCAGTCCAAGGAAGATCAACGGCCAAGGAACTAGGTAACATAATTCGGAGACTCAAATGACAAATCTGACTACCCGGATGGGTTTGAGTCGACGATCGCAGCCAAACAGCCTGAAAATCGACTTAATTCGACCTCTGTAGCAGACCCTGTAACGAAAAGAAGATGGATGGCCCAGACTACACCACATGGCGCAGCCCAGGCCGCCCATGCGCATGCATGCGCAACCACATGTGTACGGTAGTGCGGGCATGGGTGCACACGCGTGGAGGCACACAGGTGCATAGTGCAGAGCCAGCGGAGTAAGGGCCGGGAGCAGGCTTGGTTGGCGCCAGCCTACAGTGATGCTTACAGCTGTCATTAATTCTTCACGCACCAGCAAAGCCGGCTATGGGCGTGAGCAGGCATGAGTTGCCTACAGCAACGCTTCCAGTGATGGCATGGAGGTCACTAATGGTCCCAAACCTATTTTTGCCTCTTCTCCTCCACTATAAAAGGACTTGCCTCCCCTTCCTTCCAAGCCATCTCTACCTACTCTACTCCCACCTACTCCCAATCTCTAGCAACCTATCAACGCTCCATTAGAGCTTGTTCTCAAGCTCCCAAGGCTCCTATTAGTGTAGCAAACCTCTGCCTCACCAAATATTCATCCATCTTCCCATCCCCATTCATAGGTCACCTTGGAGTTGTCCTCCTACCTCTACTCCGATAGTCGATCATCTCCGTCTTCTCACCTCCATTCTAGAGCCACGCCGAAGCTTTCCTCTACCTGACATCCTCCTGCATCTCACCTTTGTCATCCAGGTCCTCACCTCCTTCATTTGAGCTTCTTCCAGGCGCCGTCGTCTCGCCGAACAGTCGATTTAGGAGATTTCCTCTCACCCCCCTCTCTTTTTATGCTTTCATAGTTGATTGTAATAGACATTCAAGTGATATCTATACCATATTTGTTCCATCTCTATTTTGTAATTCATTTGCTTGTCTTACAAAAAAATAACAAAACCCTAAAATACCAAAAAGAAACAAATAGAAGCGTAGTTTTCAATTAATGTAAACGTCGCCTCGCTGCGTTCGACCTGGGACTCCATTGGAGTTTCAATATAAATTTTATTTGACCACGCGTTTTGCAACTACGATGGGTTACTTGTAACCCTGATTTCTAACTCCCAAAACACGTGCGACCATTTTGGTGTCGTTGCCAGGGAGGCAATGGAATTTACTTTATTATTTTCTACGCTTCTTTGCATTTACATAGCACTAACCCTGCTTGTCTTTGATCTACTGTCTTGATAGTACCCTAGCATGGAGATCCAAGTGCAGTAGACTGGAGTAAAGCGCGGGTGGAGTGTTTTGTAAGTGTTCCCAACATTCCCCCCCACTAGTTCATTTCGCCACAATCATAACCAAGACCAAATCTACTTAGGTGTTTGCATAAAACCTAGGATAGACTTTGTTTGTCTTGTTTGCACCTTCACCCTTCTCACCCACATCTTATAAAGAAAACTAAAGGATATTTTCTGTGGGATGAATCAATTTACACACTTTATACACCCACATCAAAGGCACATAACCTGACTTGATTTTCATCTACTCAACCAGGATTCCGACCTATGGACCCTGTACACGTATTCGACACATAAAAGAGTAGAAATCATATTAGGTTAATCACTTTTTCTGTGTGCCTTAATTAGGGTTGCATTTGGGTCGATTGATTGAATTATTTGGGCCACACCACCTAATCTAGAAGAGATTCATTTTGTAGCTGCCTCATAGGATTCAATACTTAGGTCAAGCTAGGCACTCCATATTTTCTTGATTTACAAAGGAAAAATACTTGAACTCATGCTTTCAAAACTTGGATTGCCTCACAAAAATTGATTAGATATACCTAGTATTTGAATCCTAAAAGCTACTAAGCAAGATTCGAACCCTAAAACTCACCTCATCATTAATAATCTTGCTTGAAAACCTCTTGGTTGTGCACATTCACACATTCTCAAACAAATCATTAAGGGCACAACCCATTAAGGGCCCATCACATTCCAGAAGCACCATTGTCCCAAGCCTAACTAAAATTGGGTAGACATTGGCCTTAAGGACTAGTTCGCTCTATGGCATCCAGACTAAGATTATTAACGATTAGCCTACTTTTACTAGTCAATCTGATGTCTAGCTAGCGGAGTAGTGATAAATGACCGTGACTAGGGGGTACACTAGGAACCGGAGGTGCAAGCCAAAGGAAGAACCTTCTCCTCAGTCCCTCCTAACTGGTTGGATTGCCTGGACATAAGTAGAGTAAATCATCCTTAGTCTTAGGACAGATTCTAAGAGTCTATTGATCTCTTGGCTATCCAACCAAAGGATAGGCTTGTATTTTTGTGTTGCAGGTCCCTTCTCTTCCCTGTCCTTCCGACTTCCTTCAAGTGTATGCTCAGAAGGAGGTCATTGAACCCTAGATTGGAAGGACCTTTCGACCATTCTCGGAGGCGGAGGTTGTGCTTTAGCCAAGTAGATCCCATGGCTAATCAACAACCACCACCCCCACCCCTGAACCAATAGGAGCTAATTTAGAGGAAGTTGGAAGAATTGCAGCAGATGCAGCAATGGTTCCAATGAATGAATGGTCAGGGCACTCGGCCCTTGAAGGATTTTTATGACCCTTCCAATTATGAGGATTGTCCCAACATTGTGATTCACGCCGGAGATGTTGAGATCAAGCCCCAGGTTTTGAGTGAAATTAAACACTTTCATGGGCTTGTTTCAGAGGACCCATTCCAACGTTTAGAGGACCACATCACTCTGGTTCAGATCACCAAATCATGGAATGTGGATGAAGAACAGATGCTCATGAGGCATTTCCCCCATTCGCTCAGGGATAAGGCTACACATTGGTATCGTACCATTGGAAGACCGATTGCTACCTAGACAGCTTTAAAATCGACCTTCCTGAAGAAATTCTTCCCAATTGGGCGAACCATTGCACTGCAATGGGCAATTACAACATTTTCCCAGTAGCAGGGGGAACAATTTCATGAGGCCTAGGAGAGATTCCAGGATTTGTTGCGGAAGTGTCCACACCACGAGGTGCCTAAATGGCAACTTGTGCAGATTTTTTATCACCGGTTGAATGATCAACTCTGTAATTATGTGGATACTTCTTGCAGAGGCAATTTCCTCAACAAGGATGCAAGTAGCACGTATGATTTGTATGAGGAAATGAGTGAAAATTCTTTAAACCATGCCTCTGTGGTAACCTTCAACCGATCCCAGCAAATTAGATCAATTGCCAATGTGGTCCAAGATTCACATACATCTGATATGGAATTGATCTGCAATAGATTAGATAAGATTGATCTAGTTACTAAATGAATGGAAGAGTGGATGTCCGGAAACTCAAATTTTTCTAGATCCACTCTATCCCAGGGATCGGGATTCCATTCTTCGCAAGCTCCTACGGGACGAGAGTTTGTGAACCAACTGGAGCCAGCTTGACCTTCGAGCCAACTCTTCTCGAAACCTTATGTGTTCCAAATTGGGGCCTTTGATCCCAGTCTTTCTGATCCTTCTTCATCCTCATCTTATGAGAATGTTCATGTTGTGCAAGAGAATGTTAGGTCCAACCCTTATTCGAATTCTTACAATTCTGGTTGGAAAAATCATCCTTACTTCTCTTGGAAAGATCAGGGGCAGCAGACGCAATATCAACCCAACAATTATGTATTGCAAAAGCCAATGGGTTAGGGTCATGTATATACTTAGTTGCTCCTCAATCAGGTTAATCAGCCCATGTGGAATGCTCAACAACCTGCCGAGCAGGATGACTTGAACTTGAAAATGGTAGAAATGCAAGGGTCAATGCTCCAGCTCATGCAACAGATGAAAACTTCACTGGACACCTTGCAATCCGAACTTAGTACAAATAACCAATATCCCGAATCTCTACCATCACAATCAATGCCAAACCCAAGTAATGTTCATAATCGAGGCGTTGGGCCTTAAGGGTTTGTTAATGATGGGGAGTAGCATGCTTAAGCTCATGCTATCTATCAAGCTACCCCAGCCCCTCCAAGAGGGAATCAAGTTCCTACCAAAATCAATTCTGAGCCTCTTATTTTGCCCAGCCCTCCCCAAGGCACTAACCAACAGCATTTTGCAATGGCAAACACCATCTCCTTGAGGAGTGGTAGTGGACACAAGGGACCTACCCAACCCCATGTCAACCCCATTAGGCCCCATAGCAAGAATTCCAAACTCCCAACTAAGAATGTAATCAACAAAACATCAGAGTTTGATTCGAGGGTATGTTGTTGTTGTATGGGCAAACAGAAAAAGTCGGAGGAGAAATTAGAGGAAAGGATGTCCTTACTTCAGGCTTTCAAATTGACAATCATTTTACTCCTCGCAACTATCGAATCAATCCTCGCCTATGCCATAGGTTTACTGAATGCATATAAAGAAAGGCATGGAGCGAAATCTGAAATCAATAGGAGAGTAGTTTTGTCCAATAGCACAAGCACATTGATCCTAAACAGGCTACCTCCTAAGAAGTAGGACCCAGTAGCCTCGCTGATTTCCTGCACAATAGGAAGCATTACATCTGACCGGGCCCTCCTCAACTTGGGTGCTTCCATTAATGTGATCCCCACCTCACTGCACATGGAATTGGGTCTAGGCTACCTAAAACACACTGCCATAACCTTGCAGTTAGTCGATAGATCCATTACAAAACCAAGGGGTATTTTGGAGGATGTTTTAGTCAAGGTTAATGATTTGCATTACCTTGCTGATTTCATAGTCTTGGACTTGGAAACCCCAAAATAGCTCAACCACACCATGATTTTTTTGGGAAGACCTTTCCTGGCTACTGCCAAGGTGAGGATTGATTGTGAATTGGGAAACATAGAAATGGCCTCAGGGGATAAGACAAATCGATTCAATATTTTCAGGGTGTCAAAGAAGGATAAAATTAAGTGTGGTTTGATGGAGAAGCTTGGTAGAATAGAGGAAGTAATGGCCATATCTACCTTAGATAACCTTTTAATGGCCAACTCAACCCAAACTCAGGAAGAAGAACACACGGTTGCGAAAATAGTTGAGGACAAAGAAAAAATGTGACCAATTGTAGCAACAAGGGATGAGGAAGATATACATGAAATCGAAAATTTGTTGGTTGATTCACTTGATCAAGATAAAACCCAACAACATCCTTATCCTAAATGCTTAGAGTTTGAGGTCCAACTTGTGGGTGGAAATTCTGAGGATCAGGATGGTTGATTTAAGAACCTAGAGTGTGAGAATGAAATTGAACATTGGGGAAGAACTCTTCAAACATTAGGTATTCTAGAGTACCCACAAATCCCTAGTACATCACCCCAGCACATCACAAAACCCACTTCATTTTTTTTCACCCAACAATTGGATAATTTCTATACCCAACCACACTTCCTCTGTAATAAATCAACAAAACATCTATTGGAAACCATTTGGGCTCTCCCTGCACCACCAGCTTGCCACTTTCATTGTTCATCTCTTTGGCAAGCCCATTTTCACTCTCCGAGACCCATACCTGGGGGCTCGGAAACTATGTTGTTGTGGCCTTAATGTTTAGTTTTTTTTTTTTATTGAGGACCACTCCTAGCTGATGGTACTAAACCCAACACATGTAAAGACTATTCTAAGCTGACGAGAGTCTCACAGAAACCAGGTGCTATTCTTCCTCTTCTACTCTCCTGCATGCTTTCATTTTTCACAATGAGGACATTGCAATAGCTAAGCATGGGGGGGTGGACATATTTTATAACCTTTCCGTCAGCTATAATAGTAATTTCCTTTTATTTGATTCTTTTAGAAAGAATTAAAGAAAAAGTGAAAATTCAAAAAGGCAAAAAAAAAATTTAGAATTAGGAGACGAGAACTTAGGCATTAGGAGTTGCAAACTTTAGGAATTGATACTTTGTGACCTGAATACTTAGACTCTTCAGGTCTTTGGGCTTAATTAGCCCGAGTGTCCACTCGAATGTGGACTTAGTCTCGAGTCCTCACCAACTAAAATTCATTTTAGTTAGGTAAATATTTTGGGATGATAAGTATGCGACTTATCAACCCACCCACTGATTTGGGGGGACTTTAAGCTTAAGCATCTACACACTTTTTTGCACTGACTCACTTTTCGGTAGTTTATTCGGAAATTGGGTAGATAATGAACTATCTAGGGTGGTATGGCTGGCAAGTTGTCGGTGGCAATAGCTCATCGGCAGGTTGTCCAGAGCCTAGTGACATGACCATTTTCGTTGCACTACCTTTAGGTAAATCTTAGATCGGGGAAGCCACCTACATAAAAAAATATATATATAGAAAAAGGAGAAAAAAATAAATAAAACCACACATCACCGCACGAGTATGGCTGGCAAGTTGTCGTTGGTAACAACTCATCGGCCAGTTGTCCAGAACCCAGTTAACAAAACAAAAATGTGCAATAATTCCCAAAGCACTTAGGAAAGAAGTAGGGAAGTAGAATAAACATGGGAGATACACACTGGGTTCGCCCTTGTGTTGACGCCATAAATAAAAGTAGGTAGAAAGCTACCAATCGAAATGATAAACATTTAGGCAAGGTCACCTAGGGTTGTAGAAACCTGAAGTCTTTTTTAACGGTCACCTAGGGAGTCTTTCACTTTTTTCACAAGATGCTTAGCACTTAGAGTCCTTTTCGAATCTTGGATGGGTCGGGTAGCCATAAAAAGTTATCCCGGAACTCTCAAACTCCAAAAGTACAAAAAAATTAGAAAAGAAGAAAAATAAAAATATGTATCTTCCCTTTTCAAATAAGGCGAGGACTTGGGCAGTCTGCATTCTGGTAGACACCCAGGTATTAATGAGTCTTCGTAGTTTAGGATCTTAGTTGAAATTTTCTATTGTTAATAAATGACTTTGGCCTAAGCGATCTAATCCTAAATCTATTTTTATACATAGCATGTAGTTTAATTTTGCTAAGAACTAGCAAAAGATAGGCATGGGGGTTTGATGTAGACATAATTATCGAGGGAAAAATTTCTATTCATGCATGTTCCTAGTCTTAGATTTGCATTTCATGTTATAAATATTGCATAGCATGCATCATTCTGCATTTAGAGTAGTTGTATATAATTTAGGTTAATTACATCCTTTTTGTGGTCAAGGGAGAAGGATATTTATTTCGCAGCCTAGAATTAATGATCGACCGTACGGATCTGATGAAGACGTCGATCGGAGTCCAAAGCCTCCAAAATTGCCTTGATTGGATCCCATAGCACCATATGCAATCCGAGGAAGATCAATAGCCAAGTGACTAGATGACATAATTCAAAGCTTCAAATGAAAAATCTGACCATGCTGATGCATTCGGATCGATTATTGCAGCCTAACGGCGTGAAAATCGACTCAATCCGACCTTCGTAGCAGCCCCTACAATAAAAAGATGGATGGCTAAGACTACGGCACGTGGCGTAGCCTAGGCCGGCCATGTGCACGCACGCGCCACCGCATGCGTGCGGCAGAGCGGGCAGGCGCATGCACATGCAGAGGCACATAGGTGCATAGTGCAATGCATGATGCACGTGCACGGCAAAGAGTGCACACAGCGCAGCACCAGCAGAGCAAGGGGTGGGTGCCCACTTGGTTGGCATAGGCTATAGTGATGCTTTACCTGGATCTATAGCGATGCTTACAGCTATCGCTAATTCTTCGCAGGCCAGCAAAGCCAGCTGTGGGCGTGAGCATGCAAGAGCTAGTTACAGCGTCGCTTCCAGCGACAACGTGGAGGTCACTAATGGTTTCATACCTATTTTTGCCTCTTCTCCTTTATTATAAAAGGACCTACACCCCCTTCCTTCCAAGCCATCTCTACCTACTCTACTTCTACCTGCTCCCAAGCTCTAACAAGCCTACCAACGCTCCATTAGAGTTTGTTCTCAAGCTCCCAAGGCTTCTATTAGTGTAGCAAACCTCTGCCTCACCAAATATTCGTCCATCTTCTCATCCCCTTTCATAGGTTGCCTTGGAGCTGTCCTCTCACCTTCATTTCGGTAGCAGATCATCTCTGTCTTCTCACCTCCATTCCAGAGCTGCACCGAAGCTTCTCTCTACCCGACGTCCTCCTACATTTCACCTCCGTCATCCTGCTCCTCACCTCCTTCATTCAAGCTTCTGCCAGGTGTCGTCGTCTTGCCGAATAGCTGATTCGGGAGATTTCCTCTCACCTCCCTCTCTTTTTATGCTTTAATAGTTGATTGCAGTAGACATTGAAATGATTTCTATACCGAATTTATTCCATCTCTATTTTGTAATTCATTTACTTGTCTTCTTCTTACAAAAATACAAAAAAAATAACAAAATCCTAAAATACCAAAAAGAAACAAATCGAAGCACAGTTTTTAATTAAAGTAAACGTCACCTCCCTATGTTCGACTCGGGACTCTCTTGGAGTTTCAGTATAAATTTTATTTGACAATGGTTTTGCAACTGCAATGACAGGTTACTTGTAACCCTGATTTCTAGCTCGCGAAACACGTACGACCGACAGTCATAAACATCACTGAAGATCCTCTGCAAACGTCATTGAAGATAGCCCAAGTGCCCACCAACCGCTACATTGATGCACACTCCGCATGCCCATGTCGTGCACCTTCGCTTGCGTGCCCATGAGTGCCCACTATGTTGCTGCGCATGTGTGCCACCGCACGCACGTGCGCCCACACTGCTGTGCTCATACGGTGGTGTATGCGTGCGAATGTGGTGGTAATGCATGCGTATGGGTAGCCTGGGTTGCACCACATGGCACGATCTAGGCCATTCATCTTCTTTCCGTTGTAGGCACTGCTACAGAGATCAAATTGAGTCGATTTTCGCACCATTGGGCTACGATTGGTTGCCCGAATCCATTTACGTGGTTAGATTTGTCATTTGAAGCTTTAAATTACATCACCTAGTCCCTTGGCTGTTAATCTTCCTTGGACTGCATATGGTGTTATGAGACTCCGATTAAGGCGATTTTAGAGGTGTTGGACTTCGATCATTGTCTTGATCAGATCCGTATGGTCAGATCATCTATCCAAGGCTCCAAAATAATTCACTTCTCTCCTGATCACAAAAGGGACACAATTAACCCAAAATATGCACTACTCTAAATGAAGAATGATGCATGTCATGCAATATTTATAATATGGAATGCAAATCTAAGCCTAGGAACATGCATAAATGGGCATTTTAACCTAAATGGATTTGCCTATATCATACCCCCATGCCTATCAATTGCTAGTCCCTAGCAAAATTAAAAATGTTATGTAGATAAACATAATTAGGACTCGATCGCTTAGGACTAAGTCATTTATTAACAGTAGAAAATTTCAATTAAGGTCCTAAACTACGAAGGCTCAACAGTATCTGAGTGTCTGCCAGAATGCAAGTCCTTGAGTTATTTGGAAAGGGAAGATACAGTTTTTTGTTTTTCTTTTCTAATTTTTTTGGACTTTTGGAGTTTGAAAGTTTCGAGATAACTTTTTATGGCTACTCGACCCGCGCAAGACTCGAAAAGGACTCTAACTGCCATGCATCTTGTGAAAGGGTGATAGACTCAGTAAGCGGCCGTTAAAATGGACTTCAGGTTTCTATGACCCTACGTGACCTTAAGCATTTTTGCTTAAAGGTTTATCTTTCCGATTGTTAGCTTCTCCTTACTTTCTTTTTAAAAAATTTTTTGTGGGGTCAATATAAGGGCGAACCCAGAGTATACCTCCTTAGTTTATTCTACTTCCCTGCTTCTTCCATAAGTGTTTTGGGAATTATCTATGCATTTTTGTAAGTTGGGCTCTAGCCAATCGATCAATGGGCTATTACCCACAGCAACTTGCTAGCCATACTCATACAGTGAAGTGTGGTTTTATTTATTTTCTCCATTTTCTAGTTTTTCTTTTTCTATTTGTTTTCTTTCTTCTTTTAGTATCATTTTTTCTTAAGTAGGTGACTTTCCTGATCTAAGATTTACCTAAAAGTAGTAGAACGGGTATAGTCAAGTAGCTGGGCTCTGGAAAACCAGCTAATGGGCTATTATTCACGTCAACTTTCCAGCCATACTAGCTTATAAAGTTCATTAGCTACCTAATTTCTAAAGAAATCATCGAAAAGTGACTCAGTGCAAATCATGTATAGATGCTTAAGCTTAAAGTCCCCTCAAATCAGAGGGTGGGTTGATAAGTCATGTACTTATCACCCCAATTTATTTACCAAATTATAATAAAATTGACTTGCCAAGGACTCGAGACCAAGTCCACATTTGAGTGGACACTTGGGCTGATTAAGCTCGAAGACCTAAAGAGTCTAAGTACTTTGGTCCTATCGTATCATTTCCTAAAGTTAATAACTTCCAAATGCCTAAGTTCCCTTCTCCTAATTTCTTACTTTTTTTTTTATTTTTTATCTTTTTTGAGAGAAAATAAAAATAAAAGTATTTACACAGAGTTAACAAAATGATTTCAGGAATTAGTATCCAACCTCCATGCCTAAATGAGGCAATGTCCTCATTATAAAGACAAAGATATGAAAATGGTGGAGTAAATATAATATCACGTGAATTTCATGAAAATCCAGTCAGCTCCGCAAAGGAAGAGAGTATACACACGTGCTAAGTTTAATGCCTTCAGCTGGGCATAATATACATACGAAGAGGAATTTTAGAATTCGAAAGTGCAGGTCAAAATCAAAATAAAAATATTCATCCTCAAACCCACTAACAGAAGATGTCCACAGACATAGACAATATTATGGTGCAGACCAATGCCTTATGGTCAAGTAGTTCTCAAGTTCTAGATGAAAATCACCCAAAATATGAGATTATTATGCTTGCGAGGTCGGGCCTGCGGTTTGGTGGTGTGCAACTATTTGGCGTGTAATTCTCATTTTAAAAGTTTATTAGTTGTAGTATAGTGCAAAAACACGTCGACAAATAAATTTATAAAACTCCAGTGAGCACCGAGTCATTCATAGGAAGTCAATCTCGATTTTTGCAGAAGCTTTCCAATAAAAATTACTTTAAACAGATATTTATTTATGTATATATGTATAAAGAGACATCAAATATTCATAAGATCAAATTTCATTGCATTGATAAAGAGTTTTTCATAGTAGAAATTGGTACGCTAAATAGAAACTGATAGATAGAAAGAGAGGAGAGATAGAGAGAGAAGAAAGTGGCAGAGAAATGACGCTACTTGTGGGATGCTTGTGTGAGATGCGGCAGCACCTGAGATCCAAAGTGCCTGGATGATGGTCGAAGTGGAGTTGTAGAGGGATGGAGAGTTGCAGAGAAGGTGGAAGATGCTAGTAGTTGATGGAAGAGAGAGAGATCTCAACTGGGTGGCCCTGGGCCTTCTTTTATAGCTTTTGTGGAGGGAGAAAAGGGCACTTTAGTCTTTAATCTTATGTAGCAACTTCTGCTTGATTAGATCCGTTGATCTTTCGATCAACGGATCAAATCTAGCCTAAAAAATCCTTCAAATTTGCCTCCATCGTGTAGATTTAATACCTGGCTGACACATGGCGCCC
The DNA here is from genome assembly GCA_037157565.1 of Thalassia testudinum. NCBI lineage: Eukaryota > Viridiplantae > Streptophyta > Magnoliopsida > Alismatales > Hydrocharitaceae > Thalassia > Thalassia testudinum. The sequence continues at coordinate 48,701,177 of JAZHRO010000055.1, forward strand.
ACTACGCCCTTGGATCGAGATTGCATGACCCTGCTTCTTCCTCATGCACACCTATCAGGCCCTTTTCAATGCCTCACAATCAAGCGGCTCGAGCCCGCTTGCCTCACCTTCCTGATCTCGCAAAACACGTGGGATCGTGCATCCGCCCGCAGCGTGCTCTGATCGCGCGACATGGTCGTGCTTCCACCCATCAATCGTGCAATTGTGCCCTCCTGCGACTACATTGATTCAATTTCACACAAGAGCCAGCTCAAACGTGTGTCACGCATTTCCGCATGTGTGCGTGAGCCAACGTGTTGCGCGAACGTTCTATTATACTTACTTGATTGTTTCTATTTGTGCTTACCCGATCTGGGCGGGTGACGTGGCTTGTTCGCAGCTATTGGATGAAGATCCAATGACGTACAGCGTGTAGGGTCGCCTTCCTCGATGTGGCAGTGGTGAGGGAGCGGCTGTGATGGCACCACGTGGCACCATCAAGGCTGTCCATCTTCTTTTCCTTGTATCTGGTGATGTAGACCTCCGATCGAGTTGATTTTTTGCTGTTGGACTACCATTGTCGATCTGGATTAATCCATATGGTTAGATTGTTCATCTGAGGCTTAGTTCTTTGTTTCTTAGTGATGAGTTGATTCTTCGCTTTTAAAGTCATTTGTCACAAAAAATGACGTGTCGTTTGTAGTTCACATCAGCTGGAGGGCGTGCAGACGCGTGGCTAGAGGCGATGGCTACTGGCTGATGGACACATGGTTGCTGGATGGACTATGTGGGGGCTACTGCTGGATCTGGCCAAGAGGCATGCGAAGACAGTGGCTGGGCACCGCCTACACGTGCGCGGTGATGCATGGTATGGAGATGGTGAAGCACTGTTGATGCACGTGGGATGGCATGTTGTTGGGTTTATTTTTAAGGTGAAGGGAAACAGAGGAAGAAGAAAAAAGAAGATATGGGGCCAAGCTTCAGACGTCCGGGAAACTTCCCGGATGTCTTAACTAACTAGGGAGATGAAGATGTAGGGCATGGAGTTGCGGCGGCTGCAGTGGTGGTTGCTAGTGATGGCGATGAAGGTGGTGATGTTGATTCTGGTGAGGCACGGTGATGGAAGCATGGCCATCAAGGACACACGCTCACGGTGTTGGAACGAGTCCACCGACTTGGCACGGCGAGCTATCACCTCGCCGGCCCACGGTGTGGTGGAGCTTCGCCTTGGAGACCACGGTGGTGAAATGGAGTACACGGTGGTGGAGTGGGGCGGTGTCTCCCCGGTGCATGGCAGCCTCCCTCTCTTCCTTATCCCCGTCGAGGAGACCAGATCCACTTTTGGCGCTACTTCTTGATTAGGTTCTTCACTGTGGCAGCTGGAGGAAGAAATGTAGTTGTTCCTCATAGAAGAAGAATAAAATAATAATAAAGTTTTATGGTTATTTATGTACAAAACCTCAACTTTTATGTTAACTTAAAATAATGCATGCAATGCACCTAATTGGTTAACTAATTAAATGAATGCAATTCTAAGTCAATTCTAAATGCATTTAAATATGAATGCAATGCATGAATTATGTAATTAAATCAGAAATATGAATTAATCTATTTACATCCTAATTTATGCTAAATAAATGTTAGAATTAACTTAATGTATAGGCACTTAAATACTTAAATAGCCCACAAATATGGGCTAATCAAATATCCTCATGCCTAGCTTTTGCTAGTCCCTAGCAAAATCAAGCAAAACCTAGCACTCTAAGTAGACTAGCCAACCCAATCGGTCTTCCTTTAGAAACATATTAAGTTCAAACTTTAGACCTAAGGTTCTCAAGTAGTTAAGTTACAGACTAGGTCGGCTAAAGATGAGTTGCAGGCACAAGTTTCTCTGATTTCTGACTCTACCCTAAGGTTTATTAATCCCTGAGATTAAAGCATCCGTGAATGTGCATTGGTCTGAGTTATTTGAGTTAAAGGAAAAAAAGGATTTTTTTTTGAATATATATATATTTGTGTTTGATTCCTCTAAGTCTAACCTCGGGTCAGCTGTCAACACGGTCTATGTCGGATTCATTATCCCCATCACCAAACCTCGAACGGTTCCTGGCTTTTGATGCTTCAAGATAGCATCGCACATAGTGACCCTAAGAACTCCTGGCAATCGACACTTCGAGATAGTATGGCCCATGGATTTCTAAAGTGAATTCAAACCTGTGGCAATCGGCACTTTGAGATAGGGTCGCCCATGGAACCTAAACCGCACAATGCGCTTACATGCCCCCAGTAGGATGGATATCCTAAGAGACAAGCATCGAGGAGGTAATATATTATCATCGCATCCTCAAGATGAGTATATACTCCACCTCTCCTGCTGTGGGAACTCTTCCAATCAAATTGTGTTTTCAAGCCTCTCCTAAGTCAAAACTAAGAGAACCAAATCTCTTTTAAGAAAGGAATTAAGTTGATTACTTACTTACACCAGACCAAGTGTGTGAAATTTGGATGTTTACATTACAAGGACCTGTAAACCAAAAGGTAGAACAAGACTCCAGGTACTACCCCACCTTTTAACTCAATCCCTAGCTTTCCTTCCTCAACCTCTTGAGGAATGGTCCACAACTTAACTCCTACTTATGTTTTTAAGTCCGCAAAGGACCCTTAAGGTCTAAAGCCAGTAGCTCACTTAGCTTCTAAAGTTTGATCCTAGAATCAACTTAGTCTAACCTAGAGTTCTCATTTCCTTAAGAATATAGGACCTAGCCAGTTAAGCTCAATAATTACAAAATTTTTTATTTTTTATTTTATTATTATTATTATTATTTTCAATGCAAATGCATGTAATGCAAAATGCTTTAATTAAATGCATGAATGCACTATGCTATATATATCCCCAAGTACACCCCCCCATGCCTAAAATCTGTAACGTACTCATTGCATAGAAGGATATTATTTGGGTCAGAGATGGGCTGCTATTCTTTTGTTAGCAACCGAGTAGCCAAAGAACCTGCAAATCAGGTTCAAGGATCACAGAAATAAGCCCTAAAAATGAGCGAAGTAATGCCGGCCTAGAAAATAGGTAACCTAGGATGTTGGAGAGCTGATGATGAATCCCGATAGCAAATGCTAGCCCAACCAGGATGGGAATAAAATCTTCCTAGGTCACCAGAAGAGGTACTAAAGGATAAACTGGCATAACAACCTCCAAAGGGGTAGGGGGAGGATGACAAGGATCCTCCAAAAGGAATGGGGAAGGAATGGTGTAGAGATAAACCCGCAAAGCAATGGACTGATTCAATAAATCATCAATCCATACCCGATACTCCGTTACAATAAATATTGGTTTGTTAAGCCCCCCGGTCAGAACAAAATTGAACAAATCTCTAAGGTAAGGATTATTTAGGGTGTCTAAGTTTCGAGGTTGCGAGATGGCCATAAGATCTAGGTTGGGTTTAATCAGCTCGGTGTCCATACCTAACACTCTTTCCAAATCCTCAATTTTATCCCTAGCATTCCTTGCACTATCACCAGTATCTTCCAGCACTTCATCAGGAGTCAAAATTTCACCTTGAGACATAATCGAATCAGAGGGTGACTTCAAAACAAATGAAGGCAGGTTGGAAGCAATAGATCTAGGGATTATCCTATCAATGTCATCCCCAGGTTACTGTTCTTTACTCAAATCTTCCCTGGAGTCCAGATGTGAATCCACATAAATCTTAGAAGTTGCTTCCAAATTTTCTGTCATTTCATCATGAGGAGAAATATCATCAATGGGTGTGCTAAGGAAACCTAATTTTGTCAAATTTGTGACATCCTCAAGGGCTAACTCTTCAAATAAGACAAAATCACCCTTAGTGTCACTCCAAATCTTGAATGTAGGTTCCTCATATAATTCTTCTTTCTCCTCATCATATGATTCATCATATACCCAAGGTCTAGAATCATTTCATATCTCAACAGATCCCCTAGGGTACTCTATCTGAGGTTAATGGTTTACACTGGTAACATCGGACTCCTCAGATAGGTCAATTTCTTGAGGGTTAGGTTCCCTAAGGGTGGGCTTGAGTTCCATCTCGTGATCAGAAGGGAGGGTATCAATAACAACTTGGCTTCAACCCACTTCATCAAATGCCATGAACATACTATCATCTGGGTCGAGGTCTTCCAATGGTACCATCATTCCCTTCTTTTGACTCCAACATAATTTAGGTGGATACTCAACCTTATCATCATCTTCCTCGGGTTGCCACCTTTCTTCATCTAATGCATAGCTTCTTTCATATGTATCTTCCTCCCACTTAAGGCGTGGATATCTCATGGAAGTGTCATCTAATAGGGAGGTTTCAAAATTGAATCTCGAAAAGTAGCTATTCTCCCTTACATAATCCCCAAAATTTCCCTCCAACTTAAAGTGTAGCTCTCCCACGAGAGATGCATCAATTGTAGATGGGTGTACGTCATCTTCAATGGGGTAGATTCGGTGGCTAATTTCATCTCTTTCTTGTTGGTCTACTCTTGAAGATTCTCCTAAAAATTCAATCATTTGGTCTTGCATTTTTTGTATTTCCATCTTCAAGGAGAGGTCATTTCTATCATGAGAGAAGTCAGGCTCAGGCTTATAGTACCCAGGAGTGCCTGTCCAACCATTAAAATTATTCAAGGAGGGTGGGTTGGGTATTTCTATGGTGTGTGGGATATTGGGCAAAGCAAATCTCACTCCTAGGTTCTGCTCACTAATTTAGGGCTTAACCAGGCCAATACTCCTATAATAGGAGTAAAATGGATCCCAATGATTGTCATTATGTCCATCAATGGATTGACCATCTCAGTGTATGGGATCGAAGAGTGCAGAGTGGGGGTGAGGGTGTGGGTAAGATGTGAAAGGATGAAAATCAATGTGGTCCATTCAAACTCACAGCTCAATCAGAATTCCCCGAGCAAAACACAATTCAAAAAGGAATTTTTAGGTCTTTCCCAATTTAGGCTTTTGATTTAAGTCAGATTGCAGGTGATAATACAATTTGTTCAATCAATTTACGTGCTTATTGTCGATCTATGACTCGCCTAAGAAGACCTAGCTGGAGCTTAAGTGTTCTTCCCAAAATCTCAAATGGTAGAGCAACTCCAAAGATGGAAGATCGAGGGATGCAAGTAGGCCTAAGCCTTCCTTTGAAGCTATGCTTTCACGGTGCTTCTCAACTACCCCCAAAAATCCGTGACAGGGTATCCACCTCTTTGGAGTTACAAAGCCTTTGATCTCAAGTTCTAAATACTTCAGAATCCAACTATAGGAGGGCTCATGTCCTAGTATTTCCAAACCTAAGGAGTTTCTAAAAGCGTGCTGTGGTGCAAGAGATATAAGTGTGCATACACCGCAAAAGATTTTGAATTTTGAATCGCACGCCAAGTTTGAAAATCAAATCCTTGGTTTTTAAAATGTCCCTCCTTTAATTAGTCCTTTTTCAGAAAATATGTGAGCACTTGTTAGATTTATTCAATACAGATTAGGTGATCTTCGAATTAAGTCCAAATGCAATGCATGATCAAGAATAGGATGCAAAGTAAGAGAATGCGTACCTTGCTTCCAGCAATCAACGATGCGAGAATGCACACAATGTAGAGAAATAAATCTAGAGGCTACTCATACAGACCTAAATGGTACGTCCTAGGGGTAGGCAGCTTCTAGCAGGCAGCTCATTTCTTTTTTTTTAGCTACTTGTGCACAAACAAGTAGAAGATAAACAACCCACAAAAGAAAACCTAGATCGAAAGAAAAGAGGGAATAGACTCCAAAAATCTACCCAACATGGGCCTAAAACAAAATCAAGGAGCAAACCCCTAAAAATATACCCCAGAACAAGGGTCCCAAACCAAATGTATGTGCAAGAAAATAATGAAAAGTAAAGTTCTAAAACCTAAATTCTTTCTACCTGACAAATCGACAGAGATGAAAATGATCACTCCAGATGTCTTCTTTCGAATTGGTGACAACAAAGTTCACCAATGTTTAAGCCCTTCCTCGTATATGCAAAACTCGATTCCTCCTCCAGAGTGGTGGAGACAAGGTCCACCACAGCATTTCTAAGGCCGATGCAACAATTCGTGCGTAATATGTGTACCTCGCACCAAATCAGATAAAACAGGTTAAATATGCCTCAATTGAAAATCAATTTGAACAAATGAATAATTGTGAATTAATTAAGCCTGTTGCCTCCCCGACAACGGTGCCATTTGATGAGTTGATTCTTCACTTTTAAAGTCGTTTGTCACATAAAATGATGTGTCATTTGTAGTTTTATGTGGTGGAAAAATCAACTAATCAACAATTAATATAACCACTCAATTAGGAGCAGGTCATGTCCATAGGGAGGCATATACCTATTTAAACTTGCAAGGGTCAAAAACTGATGTTAACTATTAATTTAGTCAAGAAACCGACTCAAAATCACATTCAGATTAGGTAAACAATAAGTGTAAACGTTGAAATAGCAATTTTGCAAAACTAAAGGATATATTTTACAATGCAGCTTAATAAAATAGTAATGAAAATTGACAATGGCACAAAATGTAATTATTAATAGGGGCATTACTGTAGCAAAATAGGGGAAATTCTTCCCCTTGTCCATGCGCGAGGAGGAGGGAATGGCTGGAGGTGTGAAGGTCGGAGGAGGATCTCTAGACTGAGGGCTCTGTGATGGTGGTCGCGGGGAAGTGCGAGGTGCCCCGAGGTGGCCGGACGGAGGTACGGTGGAGGTGGATTCCGATGGCTACTGAAGGGCTTCACACGATGGACACGCAGGCTGTGTGGGTGCACGCAGGTGTGGCTGAGCTCGGTCGTAGCTGCTACGCGCTGCAGGCAACACATGGGGAAGCGCTGAAAGCCGCAGCGGCTGCTGCTGGATGTTGCTAGCCGCATGCTGCAAGCATCGGTGGTGCGCTACAGGGAGTGCTGTGAAAGTACAGCATGCTCTACGCACGCGGCTATAGGGCAAGCAAACAAAAGTGCAGCGCACTCTAAACGCGCAGCTGGAGGTGATGGCTGCTAGCTGATGGACATGCGGTTGCTAGGTGGACGACGCGGGGGCTACTGCTCAATCTGGCCGAGAGGCATGCGAAGACAGTGGCTGGGCACTGCCTACGCGCACACGGTGATGCACGGTATGGAGTTGGCGAAGCGCTGCTGATGTGTGTGGGATGGCATGTTGTTGGGTTTATTTTTAAGGTGAAGGGAAACAGAGGAAGAAGAAGAAAGAAGAAGATAAGGGGCCAAGCTTAAGATGTCTGGGAAACTTCCCGGATGTCTTAATTGATGGGGGAAATGAAGATTCAAGGCATGGAGTTGCGGCGGTTACGGTGGTGGTTGCTGGTGATGGCAGTGAAGGTGGTGATGTTGATTCTGGTGAGGCACGGTGATGGAAGTGTGGCCATCAAGGACACACGCTCACGATGCTGGCACGAGTCCATCGGCTTGGCACGGCGAGCTATCACCTTGCTGGCCCACGGTGTGGTGGAGCTCGCCTTGGAGACCACAGTGGTGGAATGGAGTACACGGTGGTGGAGTGGGGCGGTGTCTCCCTAGTGCACGGCAGCCTCCCTCTCTTCCTTATCCCCGTCGAGGAGACCAGATCCACTTTTGGTGCTACTCCTTGATTGGGTTCTTCACTGCGGCAGCTGGAGGAAGAAATGCAGCCGTTGCACATAGAAGAAGAATAAAATAATAATAAAATATTATGGTTATTTATATACAAACCCTCAAATTTTATGTTAACATAAAATAATGATTGCAATGCACCTAATTGGTTAACTAATTAAATGAATGCAATTCTAAGACAATTCTAAATGCATTTAAATATGAATGCAATGCATGAATTATGTAATTAAATCAAAAATATGAATTAATCTATTTACATCCTAATTTATGCTAAATAAATGTTAGAATTAACTTAATGTCTAGGTACTTAAATACTTAAATAGCCCACAAATATAGGCTAATCACTTAGCTTTATGATCTCCATTCTTTTATGGACTGCACAAGGTGCCTTGGTTATCTAATCGAGATGATTACGGAAGCGTTGGACTCTTGCCATCGTACTGATTAGATCTATTCGGTCTGATCTGACATCGGTGGCTTTGAATCATCTGCGATTAAAATCATCCCTCTTTTAGGTCATAAAATGGCGATATTATGTATATGGCTAATAAATTAGCTATTGTGAAAATTATGATGCCTATGAATGCATTAATCCTAAGTTATGCTAGGTTCTTGCTTAATTTAGGTGATTTAGGTTGCATGATTGCTGTGTAATCACACCCCCATGCCTAAATCTTGCTAGCCCCTAGCAAGTGCATGATTGAATGCAAAGTGTTCATGCATGAGTAATTATTATCAACAGTTTGACTTGAGGTTTATGTCTTTTGTTTTCATCCGAAGCTTTAGTAATCTAGATAATCATGATTGTGTGCTGTTGTAGCCTCTGCAATGGATCCAAGTGAAAGCCAATCCTCATTTAAAGCTTGTACTTGACCCTTAGTAAAAATCTACTAGGATAGGCAAACTACATCCCTCGGGGTTATAAAGTAACCTATATATTTAGCCATGGCTTTCATCTTTGGTAGAAGATTTATGAGATAAGTAGATTTGTATTTGGTGGCTCTCACCCATTTGTTGCTACATATAGACTAGTACTTTAGAACCTATATTTTCATATTATGAAATAATTCAACTTCGAGAGATGTGAGAAACTATGCTCTCTTTATTTTCTTTGTACTCATTCTCTCTCTTCCTTTCTCTTTCTCTTCCCTTTTCTTATCTTTTCTTTTTGAGCTCACAATCTACCAGATTTATCATTATATTTGGTGGTCTCTCTTGGCATTAACACTTTGATTAGGTTCTGATAACTCTATGACCAAGTCAAAATTCCTTAGCCCGTATTCACGACGCCAGAAATACATAAAAGTAGGCTAAGGCTGTATTTGGTGGATCGTGAGGGCGGTAGGTGTTGTTGCCTCATTACACTTGAAATAATTTCTATAAACACTTATAAACCTTTTTTTTCTCTTACTTTTTTTTTCTTTCTTTATAAATTTTTTTCTATGTATATATATATTTTTTCTTTTCTTTTCTCTCTCTCTCTATTTCTTTTTTTTTCAAATATCTACTAACGCAACGCAGCATATGAACTTTTATTTACGTGGCATTATTCGAGAATATGGGTGCTCAAGAGGATATCGGGTGGCTTATTTGGTGGAAGTGCCTATTCTTGAGATCGAGAAGGGAATGGATAGGATAATGTATTTCTGACCTTAACATTAATACCCTCCTTCAGCCGAGGATTACATAAAAGAGAGTCGTGACCATCCACCTTAGTCTTAGTTTTATCAGAACCTACTCTCTGCGCATTTTCCTTATTTGGTGGCTCTCAAGAAATTCACACTAAGAACTTGTACACAAAAACCAAGAGCAAAAACTATCCCTAACTCTGAGTATCATTTTCTCATTATCCAGAGTATAAGATTCCTCATACTAGCCTTAGAGCAATAGTAGACTTTCTACTCTCACCTCACACTTGTTTAGTGGATCTGTTAGAAGATAGTTTGCTGACTTCGTAATTATTGTCCAAGGGTTTAGGAGAAGAAGCAATACTTATTCTCGAAAAACTAAAGATGTTTATCGGTCTTCACACAAGATCCATTGAAAATTCTACGTGTAAGTGTGAAATTATACTAGATTCTAAACTCAGGAATCAATTTAAGAAGAAATCCCTAATAAAACCTTAATAAAAATACTTTATGCCTAAATACATTTTTTTTTCGACATAAAAATTAGACGTGCAATGTCCACCCCCCCATTCCTATTTATTACAATGTCCCCATTAAAATGCATGCATGAAAATCAAAATATAATAAGCAAGAGGAGGGGATATCACCTGACTAGTATGGATGCAGAGGATGCAGAGCTGCCTGTACAGAGTACCGGGTTGCCTCCCAGCTAGCACTAAGTTTAACATCATTTACCGAACTTAAACCCAAAAATATTTAGTTCAAATAAATGGGTTGAGTCAAGATTAAAATGAAGATGTGATCATGTAATGCAAGGATCAGTGATCTACAAATGCAGATCAGCTGATGGTGAATACCAGGCCCAAAAGGTCTGAAAGATAAAGTGAACGAGCTTGAAACTAATTGCAGCCAAATGATACAAAAGAGAGAAACATTAGTACAGGTGCCAGAGTGGATAGCAGATTGTGGCAACCTGAAGATGTGATGCATGTGGAAGGTAGATGAGGTGGATACAATGTGGTCCACGGGGAATAAATTGTACGGGTCGTGAAAGTGATGGCTGATGGAGGCGAGCTTCGCGTATTAAAATTGGGGTTCAGAGGTCCCGTCGTCGTAGCTCGCAAAATGCGTCTATCAGATAAAATTTATAACCGAAACTAGAAAAGTGAGTCCCAGGTCGAACACGGGGAGGCAAACGTTTGGTTTTGAAAATCCACTTTTCTCTTTTATTTGTTTTTGGTCATTTTTATCTTTTTTGATTTTTTTGGTATTTTTATCAAGTAAGAGATCAGGTCAATGACTTCCAACTAATCCACTTGCAACAATATAAGAGAGAGAGAATAGAGAGAAACAATCACCTATTTATAAATGAATGTTTATTACACTACGAAAGTTGGAACTCTATACTACAAAAGCGTAAAAAGATAGAATGAGGTAGGAGAAATCCCCCTCGATGGCCGCTCAGAGGATAACTTGCTCTGACATCGCCTGGAGGAAGGTAGTGAAAAGCGGGACGAACGAGCACGGAGCTGGAAGACGGAGGATAGGCCAAGATGGCATTGCTGAAAGGATCTTCTTCCCGAAGGGTAGTAAGAGGACGGCCACGAGATGCTCCATGAATGGGGATGAGGGGAGGGAAAACTATTTGATTTTCTACTCTAGAGGAGCATCCCGAACTTGGGGCAAGCTCTCTCAAGAGCCTTGAGTGTGGTAAGTGGATGAAAGGAAGAGATGGTTTGGAATGGTGGTAGGTAGGTCCTTTTATAGTGGAGGAAGAACAAACTCGCATTTGGGTCATTACTGACATCCGTAAACGTTGCTACAGATCCCTACAGCTGTCGCTGAAGATCCACCCTTCAATTCCTCTTGCTGGCGCATGCTGACCATTAGTGACAGCTGCAAGTGTTACTAAAGGCCTGCATCACTGAAGATCCGCACCTATCCTCTTCTAGCACCCGCTCTGGTGGTGCACTGCATGCTTTAGGTGCTTGTGCTCCCCACACCATGTCGTGCACCCACGCACCATGTCATGTGCCCATGTTCGCATGCTCTACGCTGCTGCTGCACACGGTTGTAGCAATGCACGGTGCGTTACTGCTGCACGCAGTTGCGGCTGTGCACAGTGCACTGCTGCTGGCCGACGTTGGGTAGCCTGGATGGCACCACGTGGCACCATCTAGGCCGTCCATTCTTCTTTCTTTCGTGGAGGGTGCCACAGTGCTCAGATCGAGATGATTCTCGCGCTGTTAGATTACAATCGTCGCTTTGGGTCTATCCGTACGAACAAATTTTCCTTTTGAAACCTGGATGGATGTTGCATTGGCCCCTGGCCATTGATCTTCCTCAGACTTCGTATGATGGTACGGTTCTTCGATCTAAACGATTTTAGAGGCAATAGACTCCAATCGTTATCCTAATCAGATTCGCACGGTCCGATCATCCATCTGAGGCCCTGAAATAATTCTTCTCTCCTGACCATAAAAACTACCTAATTAACCTAAACTATATACAACTGCTCTAAATGCAAAATGATGCATGCTATGCAATATTTATAACATGAAATGCAAATCTAAGCCTTGGAACATGCATGAGTAGGCATTTTATCCTAAATAGATGGGTCTATATCATACGCCCATGACTATCTTTTGCTAGTCCCTAGCAAAATTAAACCACATGCCTTGTATAAAATCAAAATTAGGATTAGATCGTTTAGGCCTAAGTCATTTATTAATAATTGAAAATTTCAACTAAGGTCCTAAACAACGAAAACTCAACAGTACCCAGGTGCTTGCCAGAATACAGACCGCCCAAGTCCTCGCCTTATTGGAAAAGGGAAGATACATTTTTTATTTCCTTCTTTTCTAATTTTTTTGTACTTTTGGAGTTTAAGAGTTCCGAGATAACTTTTTATGGCAACCCGACCCACCCAAGACTCGAAAAGGACTCTAAATGCTAAGCATCTTGTGAAAATAGTGAAAGACTCACTAGGCAGCCATTAAAATGGACTTTGGGTTTCTACGACCCTAGGTGACTTTGCCTAACACTTTATCTTTCCAACTGGTAGCTTTCTCCCTACTTCTTTTATTTATGGGGTTGACACAAGGGCGAACCTAGTGTATATCTCTCCTATTTATTCTACTTCCTCACTTCTTCCCTACGTGTTTTGGGAATTATTGTGCATTTTTTATGAGCTGGGTTCTGGACAACCGGCTAATGGGCTCTTACTCACGGTAACTTGCCGGCCATACTTGTGTGGTGAAGTGTGGTTTTGTTTACTTTTTATTTTTTTCTCCTTTTTCATTTTTTTTCTTTTTGTTTATTATTTTCTTCCCTTAAGTAGGTGGCTTCCATGATCAAAGATTTACCTAAAGGTAGTACAATGAAAATGGTCTTCTGACTGGCTTTGGACGACTGGCTGATGAGCTGTTACCATCGACACCTTGCCAGCCAAACCACCCAAGATAGTTCATTAGCTACCCAATTTCTGAACAAACTGCCGAAAAGTGAGTCAATGCAAAAAAAAGTGTGTAGATGCTTAGGCTTAAAGTCCCCCCAAATCAGAGGGTGGGTTGATAAGTCGCATACTTATCATCCAAAATTATTTACCAAATTAAAATGAATCTTAATTGGCGAGGACTCGAGACTAAGTCCACATTCGAGTGGACACCCGAGCTAATTAAGACCAAAGGCCTGAAGAGTCAAAGTGTTTAGGTCCTCTCGTATCATTTCCTAAAGTCTATAACTTCCAAATGCCTAAGTTCTTCTTTCCTAATTTCTTTTTTTATCTTCTTTTAAATTTTCAATTTTTTTTTAATTTTATAAGAAACTAAAAGAAATTCTACAGAGTTAACATAATGATTTCAGGAATTGATTATCCACTCCCCCATGCCTAAATGATGCAATATCATTGTTAAAATAAAGCCATGAAAATGGTAGAGTAAACAGAATATCACCTGAATTTTGTGACAATCCGATCAGCTCTGCAGTGAGAAGAGAGTATACATACGTGTTAAGTTTAATCCTTCAGCTAGGCATAATATACATACAAAGAAGAAATTGAGAATTCCCAAGTGCATGGACCAGATTATGGTGCAGACCCATGCCCCAGGGTCGAGTTGTTCTCAAGTTCTGGATGAAAATCACCTAGAACCGAAGGTTGCTGTGTTTGCGGGTCCAGGCTTGCAGTTTAGTGTTGTGCAACCCAAGACCAAAGTGTCGGACAACAGGTAAAGATGGTTCAATAGGTGTGGTTGTCCACTTAACATCTAGCTCAAAAAAATAATCAGTTATTTCGAGCTTGGGTTGCACGTGAAAGATATCGTAAGGGTCCTGGTAGAAAGTAGGTGGATTTAGGTCAATAGGTACCCTTAGATCCAAAATCAAAGTTCCCTCAGAATCAGCCTTCCAAATTTTTATTTCAATAATTCTATCTTCCAACATCAAGGGCTCAAGCTCTGGGACCTTTAACATATCATTCACCCCATATGATTCTCCCATGTCCAAAAATCGTGGCTGAATCAAGATTGACTTGGGCACAATGATCTCAGAAGTTAGCTCTTCGGGGTGCAAATGAGGAATGGGGTCACTGATTGAATCATTAAGTAAATGAGGATTCGAATCCTCCACATTAGCCCCAACCAAATCAAAATCTTCAATGACTAGGCTATCAAATGGTTCGTCATGCTCCTCGAGCCCATTTGTCTCACTAAAATCATCATCCTTAAGCTAAAGTGAGACTTCACTAAGAAATTCCTCACCCTCAGAATCAAACAATCCATGATCCTCATTTATATATGTCCCAAAATCATATGCCATTTCATGGTTCGTGGAGACATATTTTTTGTCATTCCCTAGCTCAAAGATCTCAGCTGAGAAACTCGATTCATTCTCAAAGGGTTGCTCTAGCCCAACCTGGTCATCTCCAATCTTAGATATATATCCCCCACGTTAGGCGCTTGAGCGGGTTCAGACATTAGCTCTCCTGAAGGGGGTTCATCTTGAAAATCATCCAAAGATTTGACTAGGGCAAGCACAAATTTCATCCTCAACCTCCCAGGTCCCTATCCCTAACACTTTAAAGCAAATCCAATAAATAACTATTAAGTTCATCAATCATTTTGATCATAGGCTCCAGTGCTTCAATGCATGGTGTTGGCTGAGCTTCTAAAGATTGTATAGTGTTCCTCAAATTAGCCAACACCCTATCCTGAATCTGGTTCACTTGAACTGACTGATTCGATTCAGGTTTGGGTGGGTTTTGGTTAAATCAAGGGGAGTCAAGATGTTGAGGTTCGCGGGTCCCTCCCTGAAAGTAGGCCATTCTAGGTTGTTCAAAGGATGGTGGCAACCTATATTTAGTGGAATACTGGGTAGGGTACATGTTATAATCATTTTATCCTTCCTGATTGTAGATTAGGTTGGTTTGGTCATCGAAGGATGGAGATCCATAATCATCGTAGGTTTGGGAAGGATAGCAACCATAGTCTTGTTGTCCAAGGTTAGGCCTTGGACATTGAGGTCTGAATTCGTATCTCCAATCAAAGTTACCCTGGGTAGTGGATGGGTAATTACAACTCAAGTAGGAATAGTAATCATCTTGGGGATAAGTGGTGGTAGGAGGATAGGATGGGAAATGCATGTAAGAAATGGAAGGATACATGGTAGAATAGGAGGGAAAACATAAGAGAGAAAGGTGCCTTGCAGTTCAAGCAATCAACCCTGTCCTTTGGTGGGTTATCCTAAAGTCCTACAGTCTCCTAGGACCCGTCTTGAGATTATAAACTATTCAGTCTACTTTTATCCGATCAATCTAACCAGTTAGGAGGGACTGGGGAGAAGGTTCTTCCTTTGTCCTGCACCTCCAATTCCTAGTGTACCCCCCAGTCATGTTCGTTTGACGCTACACCCCTAGCTAGACATCAGATGGACCAGTAGAAGCAGATTAATCGAAAAATATCTCAATCTGAGCCCCGAAGAGCGAATCAATCCATAAGGCCATCATCTACTCAGTTTTAATTAGGCTTGGGATGAATGTGCTCTTAGAATGTGATGGGCCCTTTAGATGGGTTGTGCCCTTAATGATCAGTTAAAATTTGTGTGCATGAACAACCAGGGTTTGCAAACAAGGTTATTTGATGATGTGTCTTTTAGGGTTTAACCTTGTTTAGTAGCTTTTAGGGTTTAATCTTAGGTATATTCAATCAATTTTAGGAAACCACTCCAACTTTTGCGGTGATGATATATTCCTTTAGAAATCAGAGAGAAATTGTGGAGTGCCTGGTTCAGCTCTAAGTATCAACCCTAAGTGGCAAGCTACCTGATGAATCACTTTTATTTTGAGTGGTGTGGCCCAAACAGTTCAAGTAATTAGCCTATTGCACCACTAAGGTAAGGCGCACAGAAATGTTTGACCTATTCAGATTTCTACTCACTTTTTTGTTTATTGAGTTAAGTGTACCAGGTCCACAGGTCAAACACTAGTTAAGTGGTAGAATCGATGTGATTCTGCACCTTAAGGAGAGAAGCTGTGGGTGTAAAGTGTGTAGCTTTCAAAAAATCCCACAAGAGAAGAGTATTAATTTTTTTATATATATATGCGAGGGTGAGATTAGTGGAGGTGGCAAACAAACAACCAAATCTATCATAGGGTTTATAAATGGCACCTAAGTTGATTTGGGTTTGAGTTATTAGTGTGGTGAAATAAACTAGTGGGTGGGGGTGGTGGGGATAAACTTACAAAACCTTCATCTGCACTTTTCTCCGATCTGACTACTTTGGCCTGCCTTGGATGAGTACCTGCAATCATAGTAAGATAAAAGAAAAAGTGAGATAAAAGTTAGGTAAGGCAGAAAAACACAGAAAGAAAAACAAAAGAGCACTACCTCACCGGCAACAGTGCCAAAATGATGGAGGCGCGTTTCGCGTATTAAAATTTGGGTTTGGAGGACCCATCCTCGTAGCTCGCAAAATGCATCTATCAAATAAAATTTATAACTGAAACTTGAAAAGTGAGTCCTAGGTCGAACTGGGGGAGGCAAACGTTTGGTTTTGAAAATCCGTGTTTCTCTTTTATTTGTTTTTTGTCATTTTTATGTTTTCTAATTTTTTTGGTACTTTTAGCAAGCAAGAGATTAGGTCTATGACTTCTAACTAATCTACTTGCAGCAATATAAGAGAGAGAGAGAGAGAAATAGAAAGAAACAATCATCTATTTATAAACGAATGTTTGTTACACTATGAAAGTAGAAAATCTATACTACAAAAGTGTAAAAAGATAGAATGAGGTGAGAGAAATCCCCCTCAACGGTTGCTTAGAGGACAACTTGCTTTGACGTCACCTGAAGGAAGGTGATGAGAAGCGGGATGAATGGGCACGAAGTTGAAGGATGGAGGGCGTGGCAGGATGGCGTTATTGCGAGGATCTTCTTCCTGAAGGGAGGTAAGAGGATAGCCACAGGATGCTGCACGAATAGGGATGAGGGGAGGGAAAACTATTTGATTTTATACTCTATAGGAGCATCCCGAGCTTGGGACAAGCTCTTTCTAGAGCTTGGAGGTGGTGAGAGGAAGAAAGGAAGAGATGGTTTGGAATGGTTTGGAATGGTGGTGGGTAGGTCCTTTTATAGTGGAGAAGGAAGAATAAATTTGCATCTTGGTCATTATTGACATTCGTAAACATCGCTATAGATCCCTACAGCTGTCACTGAAGATTTGTGCTTCAATTCCTCTTGCTGGTGGGCGTAGACCATTACTAACAGCTGCAAGCGTCACTAAAGGCACACATCACTGAAGATCCGAGCCTATCCTCCATTGGCGCGCACTACGCGCTTCACATGCCCATGCTTCCCCATCGTGTCGTGCATGCGCGCTAGCATGCTCTGCATTACTGCAGCGCGTGGTGTAGCTGGGCACAGTGCGCTACTACTGTGTGTATCCGCGACTGTGCGTGGTGTGCTGCCGTTTGCCGATGTTGGGCAGCTTGGATGGTGCCACATGGTGCCATCTAGGCCGTCCATTCTTCTTTCTTTTGTAGAGGGTGCTACGGTGCCCAGATCGAGAAGATTCCCGCATTGTTGGACTACTATCGTCACTTAGGATCCATCCGTATGATCAGATTTTCCATCCGAAATCCATTTGGATGTTGCATTGCCCCCTGGCCATTGATCTTCCTCAGACTTCATATGATGCTTTGGTTCTCCAATCTAGACAATTTCAGTGGCATTAGACTCCAATCGTCATCCTAATCAGATCTGTACTGTCCGATCATCCATCCGAGGACCTGAAATAAGTCTTCTTCTCTCATGACCATAAAAAGGACCTAATTAACCTAAAATATATACAACTACTCAAAATGCAGAATGATACATTCTATGCAATATTTAGAACATGAAATGCAAATCTAAGCCTAGGAACATGCATGAATAGGCATTTTAGCCACAATAATTGTGTCTACATCAATGGGATATGAATGCAGGAACCCAAGTGGTGTAGTCCGTAATGATATAGGAAACCACTTCGCAATTCAAGTTAGGTATGGATGGATGTCAAGTAGGTGAGTCAAATAAGATCCAATGGTCCATCTCAATAGTTTTGGACTTATCAAAATCCTCAATCTTATCCCTGGGGTGATCAAAAGTCTCATTCAAGTCGCCCAAATCATGATGCAACTCTTCAAATGTAATGGAAGAAAATTCATTATTCCTTAGAATCACAGTCCCAGGGGGAGTAAGATCAGTGTTTATATTAGTCAACACCTTAAATGCGTTTTGTTTTGTGGACTTCTGAATTTGATTCCAATTGTTTCTCTCTTGGACTATATCTTCTGAGGGAATGTCTTCTTGTTTCTCATCAATCAAGTCAAGCTCCTCAGGATTCCATAATTCAGCTAAATTCTTTACTTCCTCAGATAGATCTTCATAAGTCATCATCAATAATTATGCAATTTCTTGAACATCTTTTTCATAAGGGGATTGTCTATTTTGCTCAATCTCAAGATGATGGGGATAAGGGTCAGATTTTTCTTCAGAACTCTGGTGGATGGGAAGAGAAGGGTGCGAATTAGCTGAAACAGAAGTGATAGCAGATTTGGCTTCTATATGGGATATCTTAGAATGATTAGTATCGTTAAATCCAGATATCGAATCATTTAAGCACATTTAATCATGGTAATCCTCAGACAAGATGACATCAGAGCCATCCAACCATTCTTGGCTGGGAGTGTCAGTGTTCCCAATCTTTCTATCTTCTTGATCTTTCTTTGATTCTCCCAAATCATCCATGTAGTCCAATTGTGCCTCTTTAAACATAAAAGACTCATACTCTGGCCCACTATAGATTGCCTCCTCAAAATAGAATGGTTGCAATTCAGGGCCTAAGTCAAGATGTATTTCTTCAAGTGAGTCTTCCTCCTCAAAGTTAGTTTCTGGGATATCAAAATCATTTATTAGTTTAGCTATAGGCCTGGGTAGGAACTATTTTGCATAATCATAGGGCTGGTGGATGGGCTTAGTGTATGGATAAGATGTCATACTTAATGTTGGATCCTCAACCCTGAGTGGCTTACCAACAACTTGTGGCATACTCGAACCAGTTTTATCACCTTGTGCTTTCCGAATTCTATTGAGCAGGTTTGTCAGATTATATGTGTTTCTTTTATTAGCTTCTCTCATCCCCTAGACTACTTGGAGTAATTGGGTGATCTTAGGATCACCGCCATGATTAGGAATTTGATTAGGCTGAGGATAATAATATCCAGGATTTCTTTCCCCAATTTCATTAGAATATCTTTCATTTGAATACCTAGGGTAACAATCATATCCTTGGTTTGGTGAAGTAGCGTTATCCCAAAGAGAAGGTAAAGTTGTTTGGGTGGAATTGAGATAATTTGTAAAGTGATTTCGAGGATATGATTGATATTCTAGGTATTGGTATTCTGAGGCATATCCCTGATCTGGGGAGAAATGAGTTTGGCTGAACTGGTCAAGATAGTTGGTCAAGTCAATTAGGTGTTGGTCCTGCATGGAGAGTGTCTTTTGAGGATGTAGAGATCCTTGATATCCAGTGATTCATATGGGATTTGAGGTAGGCGTAGCTATACCCGGGGAATATAAGGTGTAGGCAAGGGAATCAAGTCTCAGGTGTTGAGGAGAGTTATCCCATCCTTAAGAAGTTGAAGTAAGGGAAGTGTTGGGATAGGGAGAATAGTGTAAGGAAAAAGAGTATGGGTCCATGGTTTCCTTCTCAATCAGTTCTTCCTCATGGCAATTAGTCATTAGAATGTATTCAAAAAAATTAGGTCTTCACCTTAGTTTACTCTCTATAGGTGGTACCAAAATAGGATTCAGAGACCTTTTAGCATCCTTGTACTAGAAGAAAGTTAATAGATGAGAGAATACCCCACCCTTTCAATACAAGCAATCAAATTGGTCCTTAAAGTGTCAACACTAAATAGACCAGATCTTGGCTCCCCAAAACACGACTGGGCTAGATCAACCCTTGAATTACTTGGCTGGCTAGAAGGGTGGGACCCCCTAAGACACCCCGCACAGTGGGACACCAGTAAGGGTTAACGCGGTTACCGCACTGACCTTTCTTATCACAAGTGGGTCCATGTAGACAAGGCCTTGACCTTAGCCCAATCTAGTTTCAAGTCCCCAAGTCTTTTAGTCTTGCCTAGGGCATGTCTACTTAGTTTTAGGTGTGGGTTTGATGTGCTTTTGGAATATGATGGGTGTTAGGGGGGTGTTTGCCCTTAAAATTGATTTCGAAATGTATGAAGTGCTCAGGCAAATAGGGTTCACAAGCAATTTCATATAATGAATTGAATTTTAAGATTCGAATGCTTGTGTTAACACGTTTTAGGGTTCACTTGAGTTAATACTTTCAATCAAGGTTTTTTTGAGGCACACAAGAGTTTTACAAATCCTAATTTGTTTGATAGATTTCCTTTAAGTATGGAAAAGCAAGTGTGCTCTATCCTTAGCGTGAAATCCTAAATGCATATAGTTCTAGATGTTATTTTAAGTCAAAATTAGATAAGTGGTGCGATCAAAGCAATGCAATCAATTGGTCTTATTGCAGCACCAACTAAGCACTCAGAAAATATTTTTCAAGAATTTTTAATGCACATTTTCTATTTTTTTCTGATTGAAAGTGTATTGGAGGTTTTGTAGTTTGTCTTGACCCCTAGTTTGTAATTGGATACTCTGTACAATCAAATTTGCAAGAAATATTTTTTTCAGATTTTTCCTAAATTTTTTATTGTCTCAGCAATTTAGTGCTTCAAATTTCAAGTCAATCGGAGTAGTATGAAAATTCCGATGATATTTGGAACTCTAAAAAATCAACAACAGTAACGATATTGATAATAGAACAGTGTGTGAATTTTTCAAAATTTTCTATAACTATGACTTGTGCAAAACTTGAATATGTGTTCCTGGCTTTGACACTACGTCCAGTAAAAATTTGAGAATTTTTGGACATACAGATCTCTGAGAATTGAATTTTTAAGATAAAACTTTATTTCAACATGAAAATCAAGAGAATTTTTTTTAATAAGCAAACAAATTCTAACTAATCCTAGGGTTCAAGAAAATCCTAAATCTAACAATACTATGGGTACTTACCTGAGGTTCGAACCCACAATTGCTGTTGTCATGTTTCATTCTGATTTCCTTGCTTTCCTGTACACACGAAATCAAAGAAAATGGCAACTTAGAAATCTTAAATTCTCACCAAAGAAAGTTTAAAAATTTTCCTTGCCTCCCTGGCAATAGTGCCAACTTGTTCTATGCATAATTTGTGTTTTAAAAGTTAATTAGTTGTAGTATATCACAAAAACACATCGACAAATAAATTTATAAAACTTTAGTGGGTACCGGGTCATTCGCAGGGAGGCAATCACGATTTTTGCAGAAGCTTTCCAATAAAACTTACTCTAAATAGATATTTATATATGTATATATGTATAACGGGAAATCAAATATTCATAAGATCAAATTTCATTACATTGATAAAGAGTTTTTCACAGTAGAAGTTGCTATGCTAAATAGAAACCGATAGATAGGAAGAAAGAGAGATAGATAGAGAGAGAGAGAGAAGAAAGTGGCAGAGAAACAATGTCGCTTGTGGGATGCATGTGCGAGATGTGGCAGTACCTTAGATCCAGAGCGTCGAGATGATGGTCGAAGCAGAGTTGCAAAGGGACAGAGAGTTGCAAAGAAGGTGGAAGATGTCTGGAGTTGATGGAGGAGAGAGAGATCACAACTGAGGAGCCCTTGGCTTTCTTTTATAGATTTTGTGGAGGGTAAAAAGGGTATTTTAGCCCATAATCTCATGTAACAACTTCTGTTTGATCAGATTCGTTGATTGGGAGATAACGAATCAGATTTAGCCTAAAAAAACCATGCAAATTTGCCTCCATCATGTGGATTTAATCCCTGGCTGACATGTGGCCCGCTGCACCCTAGGATCACGACCACACGGCCAGTCTTCCACCTCGTGCACACACCCACAAGGCCCTTTTCAATGCCTGAACTTCAGCCCTTCGATCAAGAGATCGAACGGCTCGTGCGAGCTTGCCACGCCTTCCTGATCTCGTAAAACACGTGGGATCGCACGTCCTCTTGTGGCTCACTCCGATTGTGCCACATGGTCATGCCTCCACCCTCCTATCGCGCAATTACACCCGCCCACGCCCATGCCCACACTGATTCAATGTCACGCAAAGCCCAGCTTGAATGCGTGTCACACGTTTTCGCATGCACACATGAGCCAACGCGCTGCACGAACCTTCTCTTATACTTGATTATTTCTATTTATGCTTATCCGGTCTGGGTGGGCGACGTGGCATGCTCACTCACAGCGTGTGGGGTGGCCTTCCTCGAAGGGACGAAGGTGAAGGAGTGGCTGTGATAGCGCCACATGGCACCATCATGGCCATCCATCTTCTTTTCCATGTATCTAGTGATGTAGACCTCCGATCGAGTTGATTTTTGCATCGTTGGATTGCGATCTTCGATCCGAATTCGTCCATGTGGTTAGATTCTTCATTTGAGGCTTAGATCTTTGTCCTTTGGCTTTATGATCTCCGTTCTTTTATCGACTACACAAGGTGCCTTGGTAGTTTGATCGAGATGATTTCGAAAGCGTTGGACTCCCGTGGTCGTACTAATCAGATCTGTCTGGTCTGCCCTGACATCGACAGCTTTGAATCTTCTACGATTAAAATCATCTCCCTTCTAGGTCATAAAATGATGATATTATCTATATGACTATTAAATTAGCTATTCAGCAAATTGAGTTGCCTATGAATGCATTAATCCTAAGTTATGCTAGGTTCTAGATTAATTCAGGTGATTTAGGTTGCATGATTGCTGTGCAATTAGCAACCCAAGACTAAGGTGGCAGACAATGGGTAGATCTGATTCACTCAACTCAGGTGTCCACTTAAAGTTCATCTCAGGAAGATAGTAAATTATTCTGAGCTTGGGTTCCACATGAAAGACATCATAAGGGTCATTGTAGAAAGTAGGTGGTTTCAAGTCAACAGGTACCCTTAGATCGAAAATCATAGTTCCCTGAGAAGTAGCTTCCCAGATTTTTATTTCCAACTTCCTATTGTCCAAGATCAATTTTTCTAGGACCTCTAGATCGTTGTACACCCCATCTAAAATACCCAAGTCCAACATTTGTGGCTGAATCAAGATTGACTTGGGTACAATGATTTCTAAATCAAAATCAATCCCTTTGGGGTGTGGATGAGAAATAAGGCTACTAATTGAATCTTCTAGTAAATAAGGATTCAAATCCACCAAGTTAGCCCTAATCAAATCCAAATCTTCAATGAACAGGCTATCAAATGGTTCGTCGTGCTCCTTGAGCCCATTTCTCTCAATAAAATCCTCCTTATGCTCAAGTGAAACTTCACTGAGAGATTCTTTACCCTTAGAGTCAAAGAATTCTTGATCTATATTTATATATGTCTCAAAATCATATCTAATTTCATGATCCAAGGAGACATATTTTTCTTCGCTCCTTCGCTCGAGGATCTCGGGTGAAACAATTGGTTCATCATGAATCAGTTGCTCTAGACCAACCTAGTCATCTCTGGTCTCAAAACATGTATCCCCCCCGGCAGGTGCCTAACTGGGTTCAGATATTGGCTCTCCTGAAGGGGGTTCATCTTGGGAATCATCCCAAGACTGGCTAAGGCAACCACAAATTTCATCCTCAACCTCGACAATTTCCCAAGTAGAAACTCACCCAGGTCCGTATCCCTAACAATTTGGAGCAAATGCAATAAAGAGCTATTTAGCTCATCAACCATTTTTATCATAGGCTCCAATGCTTTAGTGCATGGTACTTGTTGAGCTTCTAAAGATTGGTTGGTGTTTCTCAAGTTAGCCAGCACCTTGTCTTGGACCTAGTTCACCTGAACCAAATGGTTTGGTTCAGGGTTAGGTAGGTTTGGGTTCATTCTATGAGAGTCAAGATATCGAGGTTCTTGGGTCCCTCTCGATTGGTAGGTTATGTCGGGTTGTTCAAAGAATAGAGGTGACTAATGTTCATCATAATTTTGGGGAGGGTAGGTGTTACAGTCAACATATCCTTCTTTATTGTAGATCAGGTTAGGTTGATCATCAAAGGCTGGAGATCTATAATCATTGTAGATCTGGGAAGGATAGTAATCATAGTTTTGTTTTTAAGGGTTAGGCCCTAGACACTAAGGTCTGGTATTGTATCCCCAATCAAAGTTATCCTGGCTACTGGATGGGTAATTACAAGTCTAGTAGGGATAGTAATCATCTTGGGTATAAGTGGTGGTACGAGGGTAGGATGGGAAATGTGTGTAGGATGTGGAAGGATACATGGTAGAATAGGAGGGGAAATAAGAAGAAAGAAGGTGCCCTGCAATACAAGCAATCAACCCTATCCTTAGGTGGGTTAGCCTAAAGGCCTACAAACTCCCAGTACCCTTCTTGAGATTATAACCGATTTGGTGTACTTTTATCCGGTCAATCCAACTAGTAAGAAGGAGGGGCTTAGGAGAATGTTCTTCCTTTGGTTTGTGCCTTTAGTTCTTAGTATACCCCCAGCTGAGGTCGTTTGACTCTACTCCTCTAGCTAGACATTGGATGGACCAAAAAAAATGGATTAATCGAAAAAAACTCAGTCTGAGCCTCGAAGAGCGAATCAATCCTTAAGGCCAATGTCTACTCAATTTTAATTAGGCTTGGGATGATTATGCTCTTGGAATGTTTTGGGCCCTTTAGATGTGTTGTGCCCTTAATGATCAATTCAAATGTGTGTGTGTGCACAGCTAGGGTTTGTAAATAGGGTTATTTGATGATGTGTCTTTTAGGGTTTAACCTTGTTTAGTAGCTTTTAAGGTTTAATCTTAGGTGTATTCAATCAACTTGAAGAGAACACTCCAAGGTTTGAAAGCACTGGTGATGATATATTCCTTTAGAAATCAAAAAATAATGTTGAGTGCCTAGTTTATCCCTAAAGATTAACCCAAAGTGGCAAGCTACTGATGAATGACCTTTACCTTCTGTGGTGCGACCCAAATAGCTCAATCAATTGTACAGTTGCACCACTTAGTTTAGGCACACAGATGTTTAACCTATTCAGATTTCTACTCACTTATGTGTATTGAGTTGAAGTGTACCGGGTCTGCAGGTCAAATCCCGGTTAAGTGGCAGAATCAAAGTGGAATGGTGCACCTTGAGTTGAATGTTGTGGGTGTTTAATGTGTCACTTTTACTAAATCCAACAAGAGAAGAGTATTCTTATATATATATATATATATATATATATGTGTGTGTGTGTGTGTCTATGTGTGTGTGTGAGGATGAGATGGGTAGAGGTGTGATCGGTCGGCCCAGATAGGTTGTTAATATGACAATTTTATCGTTGAAATGTATATAGTGGTTAACCTAATTCGGACCTAACCATCTCTTTACAAAATTTTTAACCTAACCTAATTGATTCTATCTTGTCACTTTTAGGCCTATGGTCGAACTCAGGGAAGTGGGGTTCAAGTCAAATTTCTACGTTTTCCTTAAAACGCATCTCTTCCATTCGTTTATTGTGTTTTTGGTGTTTTTCTTATTTAGGGTTTTTTTTCTGGTAATCCTTGTTCTTGAGGCACACCCTCAAAATTGTGTCCTTGGCTTTTAGCCAAAATAGAGTTCCAAAACATGCCTTGCTACTCGCAAGATGGGGTACCTGCAAATCAAAGATTATCTTTTCTCTTTTATATTTTTTATCTTTTTACTAAGAAGGAAGCTAACAGACAGAAAGTAAATTTAGTATCTATAGATATATATATTTATATGTAGTATACATATAAAGGGGTGAGGGTGGAGGTGGCGATGGAGTGTAGCACCATGTCGGGTCGATCATCGTCTAGAGAGACGCAACCAGCACGACTATGTGCCGCATGGAGTGAGGATGGATAATGGAAGACGTATATGTCCACACTTTTTGTACGCGTGTATCGGGGAATATCAGCAACTGGAGCAGATATTCCCACGATAGAGCGTATAGTAAATAACATGAAAATATATGTACATATGTATGTATATAAGTAAATATATCTATATATATATAAATGTATAGGTATATATGTAAAGATATATATAGATATATATGTATATATATATATATAGGTGTAGATGTATGTATATATATATGTATGTTTATATGTATATAGCTATGTATATATTTATGTAAGTATATATATAATACTATATAGATGTATATATATATGTATATAAGTATATGCATATATATATGTATATAGATATGTATATATATATATATATATGTATATAAGTATATGTATAAGTATATAGATATATATATATGTATGTATGTATACATAACTATATAGATATACTATGTATATAAGTATATGTATATATATATAGATATATGTATGTATATATTATTATGTATGTATATATATGTTACTATATATAGCTATACTTATAGTGTAAGTGTGTGTGTGTGTGCGTAAGTGTAAGTGTAGGTGTGCGTATGTTGGTGAAGGTGTGTGTGTGTGTTGGTGTAGTGTGTGTAGTGAGTAAAAAAAGAGAGAGAGAAAGAGAGAGAGAGAGGGAGAGGGAGAGAGAGAGAGGGCACCAGAGAGAGAGAGCGGGCGAGAGAGCTGAGAGAGCGGAGCGGGGAGGACGCAGAAGGGACAAGTTAAGTCGTCGGTGGATGGCAGCAGACATCTGGAGCCGCGTCATCGGGAGAAGGCGGCGGACGTCTGGACGTCGCAGGTGCGGGCGCACGTCTTCGCGTAGGGCTTCTGCAGGCCGACACGAAGACGACGAGAGGGCGATGCATGGAGGAGCGAACGTGGAGGGTCTGTGGGCGGTCGCGGAGGGGTGCGGAGGCTGGCAGGGGACGGCGAAAGGGCCTGGCCGGCCGCTGCAGTGCGCGCAACGGCCGGTCGCGGGTGCAAGGGTGGAGGCGACAGAACGGAGACGGAGGCGGGGAATGCCCTGCAGGCGCGCGCGAAGGCGGAGAGCGGCTGCGGGGAAGGTTGCGGAGGAGGCGGGGGAGCTGCTGCCGCGGCTGCAAGCTTCGGAGCTTGAAGCGGCAGCAATGGCATGAGACGAAAAACCGAAACGAAGGAAGACACCACGCCCACCGGCTCGTTGAAGAGCTGGGTGGTGGTGTTCCCACTGTGGTGGTGTGCACCACAGTGGGTTCTCCTGCTCGCCGGGTGCCTCCTCGAAGGAGGGCCGATGTATGGGAGGGGAGGACGGTGGAGGAGAAGGTGGTGGCTGCGGGTTTTTCTTCTGCAGCAGCGTCCATCTTTCGCAAGGAAGAACCCGTGGCTTCTTATAGAGGATGAGAGGATGGCTGCATGCATGGCTACAGCAGGGGGGAAGGGCGGCCGCAGGGAGTGGGCTGCGAGAATGGCTGCTGCAGGGAGAGGCGTTGGCAGGACGTGCATGCTGCAACATGGCGGGAAGAAGCATGGCGCAGCGGGAAGAGAAAAAGAAAAATCAAGAGGAGAAAATAAAAGGATGTGGTTTTGCAATGAGACACTTGAGGAAAAATGTGAATTATGAAGCCATTTATTTCATTCTCTTCTCCTCTCAATTAAATGCATGAATGCAAGTGTTTTTACAAATGCAAATATAGAATCCTAATATGCATAGTTAATGCTAGGAAATAGCACAAGAAGTCATTATTGCAGGCGTATTTTGAGGTGCAAACAAGGTGGCAAACAAACAACCAGATCTATCCTAATGTTTATAAAAAGTGCCTAAGTTGATTTGGGTTTGAGTTATTAATGTGGTGAAAAGAAATCTAGGGTGGGGGTGGTGGGACAAAACATACAAATGTCTCTACCCACACTTTACTCCAATCTAGATACACATTTTGTCGATCTCATTATTGTCTTTCCAAGAGTGGATGACCACCTTGATTGCCCTCCAAAAATGTCCACACTTGATGGTGGTGCCCTTCCTTAGGGGTCATAGGTAGCAGAGGACCTTGACACCTTCCTCAAGGGCTACTATATGTCAATGTGGAGGTTGGGCACTCCACACCCATGGAGATGTAGAAGGCGGACATGTAGAGGGAGAGTCCACACTTTTCTTTGTCGTGTGGAAGGGTGGTGGGAGAATGATTCAATGGTGGCCTCTTCCTATCTTTTTGATGGCACCTCAGGTGGCTATTTCCAATTGTGGAGGGCCCATAATTGCCTCCCATAAAATCTAGATCCACATTTTGTTGATCTCATTATGGTCTTTCCAAGAGGGGACGACCACCTTGATTGCCCTCTAAAAGCAATGCACACCACCAATTAAGGAGAGGGTGAATTGCAAGCATGTCCACACCTGTCCACCATTTCTACCTTCATGTGCATTGAGTGGTCCACCAAGGTCTTTCATTGAAAGTATAACCAATTAATTCATGAACCAATGGAAATGCCTAATGCTTAAAAGTGCATACTCAAATTATTTCTTATGCCTAATAATTTAAAATGCATATGAATATGCAGTCTATAAGAAAATGAATACAACTCTAATTCTAACTCATGCAATTGATTAACACCTAAATGCATATGCAAGTGCATTTTAATTTGAAGAAGTCGCAATATTAGGCCTAATTTTACTCCACTAAGGTATACTCATCATTAGGACCAACGACTACTCAATTTTAAGGCATAGGCAAATGTAGATGCTTCGATTGTCATGGGTGTTTTAGAGGGATATACCCTTGAAGATTAATTCAATATGCAAATGCAAGAACGAAGCAAATAAGGCCTTTAAATTTAGAATTCGCATCTTTTAAAGTTTCACCTTGGTTGAAAGTGTTTTAGGGTTTCCATTGCCACTTTTAGGGTTTCAGACAATATTGTTGTTAGTGATGTCTCCTCATTTAATTAAATTTCAATGGAAATGCATGCTCAATTTTGGGAAAATTAATCACAAAAGATTAGAAACTTTTAAAGGCATATGAATCCTAAAATGAATGCCTTAATAATGAAATAACTTCTAAGATAAAATAGGCTTTAGGGTGAGATTTTTTCTTTTTTGTTCTTGTGGTTTTTTTTTAAAAAAACTATCTTAGCTAAACTAATTAATAGATGAGATGAGTTGCCTTACTTATTAGGCTGGTCTACATTGGCCCAAGATCTTTGCTTGTAAAACACACAAATCAAAATCCAAGTAAATGAATCAATAACATTGAAAAATAAAAAATTTAACTAAATGAATGAAATGTAGCAAAAAGTAATTTAGATCCATTGTGTCCTTAGCAACGACACCAAAAACTGATCATCCAATTTGCAAAGTGATAAGAAAGTATTGCTGTAGATGGAAACACGATTGTTTCCAAAACCACATAACTGTCGAAATAAATAGAAATCAGTATAGTGGGAATCTAAGCCATTCTTAGGGAGGCAAAATTGTATAAATTACTTTCTATTAAAGTAAAATAATTTTATTATTTTTTTGGAGTTTTCAAAATTTTTTTGGAATTTTATAGTAAAAGATGAGAAGCATTTCTAATTCTAACAACTAATCCTAAATTAAAAAAATAAAAATACTCAAAAAGCAAGAAACAAAATAACTACAAATTAGAAGTTACAAAATTGATACAAGTAAAAGTAAATTGGTAGGAAAAAATTTTATTAATGAAAAACAATGTGAAATCGCAAGTAGAGAGAAAAAGAGAGAATATGAGAGAATGGGCTTCGGTAGAATCTCGGTGCGGTGGTCAAGACATGAGGGTGGCGAGAGGTTGATTAGGGCGAATTGAATGCAGGAATGCACTCAAGGCTCTCCGTGCTCTAAAGAAAGGAAGAGAAACGGAGAGAGAGGAAGAAATAAAGAAGAAAATGAGAAAGATTTGTATGGAATGGGAAATGTAGGGGGTATGGAGGGGTATTTATAGCTTCTATAATCCCAAAATAATTGAGATTTAACATAAATTCATCACCCCTTAATTTGGTAAATCGAAATAGTCATTAGGACTCCCAATTCTAGTGAAAATCTGATTTTTTCCTCAATTTTTGCATTTGGGCCTCTCCCATTTTCTTTGTTTCCTCTCTTTTCTTCTTTCATTCCTAAAGCTCGCTTGCAAATTTGGCCCGCTAGAGAGGGTGCATGAAGAAGAGGTGGGAATGTGATTAGGGCAGAATTCCTTTGACATTTACTTCTCTTTTTTTAAATTTCTTTTTCTTGACAATCAGTTCTTTTCCTTCAAATTTTTGTGTCTTTTGCACCATCTTGCATGAGCATCATTTTTGAATTGCCCGTTCATTTGAGACCAATATTGGATATTATTTTCTTTATTTTTTCTTTCTTACATTTAAAAATTAAATAAGTTACATTATTTCCAAATGTAAAATAAAAATCCTTTTTCAAAAAAAAAAAATCCAAAAAACACCCAAAAGATAGCAAAAAATATGCAAAATTGTGTTGTGTTGAAAAACCTAGCTCCCTTTCACATAAATCATGGTTGCATTTACCTTATGTAATAAGACTTGAAACCCCTAGGTTTCCTTAGTGTATTTGTAATCTCTTTAGGATTTGTAACAAACACACCCACAAAATCAAAGACAAAACTAATAATTAATGAGCTGGAGTAGGATTTTATAAGTCAAGAGGTTTTAATGATTGCCAAACACAGCAAATATATGGTTAGAGGGGTCCATTAGTACAATTAGGATGATGTATTGTGCTAGGTTGGATTTTTTGATGACAGGCATAGAAGGATCCAAATGGTTTGGATTGAGGATTCTTGATAAGTTTTAAGAATCATCCTAATAACCAACTATTGTCTCTAGTCTTAGAAGAGTGGCAATAATCTATAGAGACTGATGGGAACACCATCATGAGCCTTAACTAGCCAATTTTAGTCTAGAATAAAAGATAAAAGCTCCTAGATATTCATTTGAGAGTTGTATCTCCACCTTATTATGTTTCGAGTAGAGAATAAGAAACCATGGTTACTTATGCAATTTTAATAGCATATCTTTGATAAACACCAGCTTATCATCATTCATATGCATTAAAACAAACCTAGCTCTTAGGATTTTACTCCGCAAATAGGTTTTTGGGCTGCATTTAGGCATAAAGTAGGTTAGGCATGCATTGCACTTTTTTATTGTCTTTTTGATATGTTTTTGTGAGTGTTAGGGATGAACAGATATACAGAAAACTTAAACCCTAGCACTCAAGAAGGCAAATGGTGAAAGAGAAGCTCAGACTAGATGGAACTCAGCTTGATCCAGCTCACCACAGCTGGAACCTAACTCACTTGAACTGGGGTTAGCTCATCCCATCTCCATTCAGCTAATCTCAGCTGAATGGCAACTCAAGAGAGTTCATCTTAGCTCACCCTAGCTCAAGTCAGCTCAGATGTAGCTCAACTTAGCTGAGTCTAGCTCATCTCAGCTCCCACTACCCCACAGGGAGCTCTAGCTAGCTCAGCTGAGTTGACAAGAGTTCACCCCAGCTCAGACCCAGCAACATCCAGCTCCACTCAACTCCAGCCAGCTAAAGAAGAACTCATCCCAGCTCAGAAGCTCAAGTCCAGCACTCGGGGACTCAGCTTAGCTCAACTCAGTTGAGCTAAGCTACCTTAGCTACCTTAACCAGCTTGATCCTCCCAAGGAGCACTAGACCCAGCTCACCTCAGCTCATTATGGTAGAAGCCATCTCACTTTAACTTGGCTTAGCAACTATCAAAGAACAAGCAAACTAAGATAGCTAGAGTAGCTCCATGCCAGCCTCTTCAGCAACTGCCAGCTCCATTTCCAGCTCTAGACTTCTCCACCTTAGCTCCTCTCTTCAAACCTTAGCTCACATTACCTACTTCCCTACTTCATATAAGCTAGCTTAGCTTAGCTTAGCTTAGCTTAGCTAGCATCCAACTCCTTGGCCATCCACCACCTTCAACTCAACCCTAGCTAGCTCCATCAACTAAGCTCAACTAAGTTAGCTATCCTACTCCAAGTTGGCGCCACCACCATCACACCCCTTCACCCAATCACCACTACCAAAAGCCACCTATTTTCCCTCCGAAATAACCTTCTAGAACCCTTCCCTTTTGGCACCAACTTTCCCTCCAAAATTCCCTTCATCTCCACCATACACATCTCCTTAAATCCATCTCCACCATCCACCTAACCCCCCTTCTAGAAGTCCCTTGGTTGGCACCAAAATGGTGGTGTCACTCCACCACCAAAAGCCACCAACACCACCATAACCACCCCCTTAACACCCCTTGGGTTGGCACCAAATGCCCTTGGCCATAGGATCCCCAACCACCTCTGTCCTTCCATCTTAGCCCTCCATTTCAAGAGGCACCTTAACCCCCCATCCCACCCTATAAAAAGACCACTACCCACCACCATCGAAGGCATCCTTGGCTAGCAAATTCACTCTCATATTCCACCTAGAAGACCACGTCCAAGGGAGAAGAAGAAGAAGATTAAGGGGATATTCTCTCCCCTTGGTGCCTTCCCCTCTTCCCTTCTCTCTTGAGTCACACCAGCCAAAGGAGAAGTCAGGCAAGGAAGATCTTTGGATGAGATCTTGAAGGTGGTCCACGCCACCTTGGAGGAGCTTTTGAGGGTGGTGCACGCCCACCCCTTGGACGAGTGCATTGAAGGTGGTAGCTTCCACCTTGGAGGAGCTCTCAAGGAAGGAGAAGAAGGAGGCCCTCTTTTCAAGCCAAGGAGCAGCTAGGCTTGGAGCAAGAAGACCCCCTTATCCACCAATTTTTGCAAGAGGATTTGTGTTTCTTTCATTGCTTTTATAATTTTTTTTTCTATTTCTAGTAGAAGCATTCCTGTACTTGTCTTGGAAAAAGAACACAAATTCTAGTTAATCAATTTGCCTTCTTTTACTTTCCATTGCAATTGTTGTTTTGGTTCTAGCACTTGTTTCACCTCTTATTCCTAATTACTCTAGGCCTCCACTTACCTCGAGTGAGCTTAGGAAGAAGATATATCTATCTTTTAGGTTTTAGTTATGTAACTATAGGTGTTAGTACTTTCCGCTTCAATTCGCATTTTGCCCTCGTTTTTTCAAAACAAAAAAAAATTACATATTGAAACTACCAAAAAGAAAGTTGAGATCTATTTGTAAGCAAGAGGATTAATTTTTCAAACATTTGGCCACCTTGAACGACCCTAGATACTTCCCCTATCTAGGATATAAATTTAAAAGCTAAAGTAGATTTGTGCGTTACAATGACGCATTTTACAAACCGCGTAAAATCGCTATCACTTTTTGGCACCGTTGCCGGGGAGGCACGGCTTTGGATTAATTAATTTTCTATTGCTTGAAGTGGATCTCATCCCCTTCTCTTTCTTTCTTTCGTGTGTGCAGGAATTACAGCGGGAAGGCGGGAATTTGGAAGCGAAAGCATAAAGTTCCTTTTCTTCCCGTGGATTTCAGGTTGGTTCCCCATCACTTGTCACTCTTAACCTAAAAAAACTACCAAAATGCACTAAACTCGGCTTTCAGGACCATAAACAACTTAACTAAGTGGAGTGGTGCATTTTAAAATCCATTATTTGCTTGAATGCTTCTTTAACACCACTCCATTGCAAGTATTAGTGCTCTATTTTTCGGGTCCAGATTTTTGTCTAGACTTGAAAAATCTATTCCTAATACCACAGGCCCCCTAAAATCATAAAATTTCATACAGTGATTCCTAATTAAGATAGAAACATCTGTTCCAAATTTTAGATCAATTGGATATGTATTTAATTTTTAAAAATTCATGGACTGCAGAGGGGTCAGACCCTCTAATCTTCCTATTTTGCTACTGTCCATGAATTTTTAGAATTTTTATACTCATCCAATTTTTGTAAAATTTAGCTTGCTGGAATCCCTGTGAAATTTTACACATCATATAAAATCACAAAAAATTTATGAGGTTGGTGATAATACTAAAAAGTCCACAATACCCATGGGTATCATTTCTAGACTTTGACACCAGTACAATTAAAAATTTAAAACAATTATCAGACAAATTCCTAAAATCTTACAAAAATATTTTCTGGAATCCTTGTTTAGTTTCACTCAAGGTAGTGGTGTTTGTCACATTGTCTGGACCACTATCTATTTGAAAAGCTTAAAAATAACTCATTGGTAGTTAAATTTCTATCTTAGGGACAATTGGCTTCAGGTTTCCTTCTTTCTTTTTAGAGACTCAATTTAAAGGAAATATACAATCACCCATATAACTTATTTTTCATTTGATTGTAGACTTTCAAACTTGTCTGAAAATTTAACTAGAGAAACCCTAAAACACATTCAATTAAATTGAATCCTAAAAGACAAATGCAAAAAAATTGTGTGGCAACTTGATTTTCATTGGAGCCACTCTCCAATTCCTACACACACAGAAAAAAAATTGAAATAACAGGGCAACAATCTAATTAATGCCCTCCACATTCTATGTGCACTGTAGTATCCTAGACCTAATTAAAACTTGTAGCAACTTGACCCCTAAGGCTTCATCAACTTAAGCTTGTTATCTAGGTCTTAAGTTTTCTTTAGTTAGTACCAATTTTGCCATCTATATCTGGTGTTCAGGTTGAGGGGCCATGTCAAACGACCAGGCGCGGGTTTATACAAGCACTTGGGATTTTCCCTAGGAAACGTTTGGGCCCAAACCTCCCCTTAAGCAACTTGGCTAGATTTGTTGATAGAACGGGTATTCACTATTGACTACTTATTTCCTACATAGACAAAGTCTTAGGTTTATTATTAGGCAGTCACGTTTAAGTTAGGCCTAGTTTTGTTTGTTTAGATTGCACACTTCTCTCATCTCCATCTCTTCTCCTCCCCTCCTGTTTCTTCCATTTTGAACGGGCGGCGATCCAAAACTCCACACTTGGAGGGACCACTTGATTTTGCCTCCCCGAAAAAAGAAGACTCTCCTGCATTCTTCCTGTTCTTTTAAAAATGGAAAATAAAAATTGGTCCTCTAACCCGCATGCTAATTTTTCTTTCCCCTATTTTTCCACCCAAGAGCTACTTAATCAGCCCCCTCCACCTAATCTCTTCTATATCATGGCTCAGCTACAAGTTAAGCAACAACAGTTGCATAAGGATTTAATAAACCTGGCCAACCAAGGGAATCCTGCCACACCTGCCCAAGCTCCACACATTTCGCATCTCACCCATTTTAACACCCGCAAGGGAGAAAATCTGCATAAATCCCATGTTGAGTATAATTATTATTCTGAGGCTTTCTATGGTTCAACAGGGAATTATGTTTATCCCAATCATCACCCCACCCAAAATATCCCTACTTTCCAGGAGAAATTGAAAAATTCCTCTAATGGGGGGAATTATCCAGCTCACTCCTAGACAAATCCGGTTCCACACCAACAACAGAACTCGTTTGGAGGGTATGGTTCAAATCAGACTTATGAATCTGGGCAATCTCAAGAAGACATTAATGCCCAGATGATGAAAAACTTGCAGGAGTTACAAAGAAAAACAAAGGAAACAACCCGTCTTATTAACAATCTCAATGATCAAATTGGTGATATTCCGACTCAAAGACCTGCAGGACACTCACCATCCCAACCCACACCAAACTTTATTAATCACAGGAACCAACACCCGGGTGGCTACCAACATCAGAACCACATGGTCCAACCTCCTATTAACCCAATATCACAGCACCAACCCAATTTCTATCAAAATCAGGCCCCCCCACCTCCTCCCAATGATCACCAAGCTGCGTATGCAGAGACTTTGAGGAGTGAGGAAACCACCATGGATTTAAGGCCTTCACAATCAAATGATGAAACTAATTCTCAACCAATGCAGATTGACCCCCCTAACCTCAATAAGGAAGAAGAAAAAGAAACCCCAATAACACTTGATTCAAACCTTATTTCCCACTCTCAAAAGCTGCAATCCAACAATCAAAAATCAGAGCCCTCTGACCACAATCCTTTGGACTTATTTGAGCAAGTCGAGAGGAATATTCCCTTCCTAGATTCCCCCCATTCCTCTAAAAAATTTATTGCAAAACGGCATGATCAGAATCTAGAAAGGTTGGTCCTTTCAAAGACTGCCAGCTCAGTTTTTCAGAGCAAGCTGCCTTTCACAAAAGAGGACCAAGGCACATCACTTATCTCAATTGTTATAATTGACACCATTTTTTTTCGTGCCCTTCTCGACTTAGGTACCTCTAGTAATCTCATCCCCCCTGTCTTATTTGAGGAATTTCAATTCAATGATTTAAAACCTACCAAGGTTCAATTTCAATTGGAAGATCGATCTACCATTCAACCGTGGGGAGTTGTTGAGGATAGTATTATCAAGGTCTAGAATTGTCTATTTTTGGTAAATTTTCTGGTCCTTGACATAGAGGTACCCAAGGCTCTCATTAATGCCATCCTTGGAAGACCTTTTCTGATTATGGCAGCAGCTAATATCAATTCTCATTCTGGGAAAATGAATATAAGTGTCAATAACCAGACCTTCTCATTAGATTTATTTCAAGCTTCCAAGAGGCCCATTGATCACAAAATTTTTTAGGACACTGGTAATAAAATGGAAGTAGTATTTAAAATGTCTATGTTGATCCAATCTCATTCATCTTTGACCACTATTGATCTAGATTTTATTGATTCTTATTGTAAGGATAGTTATGTGGTCCAAGACTTTCCAGATCAACTAGGGTTTGACTTTCCCCCTTTTCATCTTCCTGATTTTCCACCAAAAACATCCACACTAACTTCACCCACCCTACATCTCATTGACTCCATTCCTCATCCCTTTCCATTGGACCTATCACCCAACCCACCAGAGTCTGGCTTTTTACAAGCACTTAAACCATGGCCAGATACGAGTCATTTTTCCATTTCTCTATTTTATTTTGATCCCTTTATCTTTACCACTCATCCTTTTAAGGATCTTGAGGAAGACACTTTTATTAAAGAAATTCAAGTGTCCAACTTTTTACATGATTTTTCATCTTTCGTGCATACCTTCACGCCCAGCTGAATGGCGTAAAAGATAGCACTGGATGGGAGGTAACCCATCATTTTTTCTTGCTTTCCTTTTTTCTTCTTTCTCCTAGTTTTGATCATCCTAAACCCATCCGTTCTTCACTAAGGTGATCCCTTCTCCCTCCTAATGCATGAGGACATGGCATATCTTAAGCATGGGGGGGTGCTTTCAAAATTTGCTGATCGATTTAGGATTTTTAAAACCTAAAAGCATGCATTTTTCTTTAATTTTTTTCCTGCTTGCATACCCAAAAAAATAAATAATAAAAATGAAGAAAACTTTTTCAGGAAAAATTTTTTTTTAGACTAAGTTGAAAAACTCACTTTTGGTACAATGGGATTTAATCTTTAACAAACTATGGAGGAGGATGCGGATCTGATCATTAGAATTTCAGGGTCTATTCTAGACTAGATCAGATATCCTTCTCCAAAATTCCACCTGAACTCATGATAGTTCAGGTGACTTGATCCTATTTTGTAATATGGAAAGTATTTGGCTTAGTTTCTGTTTCAAAAACTTGCATGTCATGAGGAACTTCTTGTGTCAGTTTTCACACACAAGCCAACACTTAAAAATAACTAAAAATTTGAAAAACTCCCTTGTTTGGACTTAGTAAAAGTCTGAAGCAGATCATTGGTTTGAGTTCCCACCGTCAAGAAGGAGGAAAATGCCTCCTTTGAGGATGTGATGTCAACATGTTACCGCCTCGGTGCTGCTCTATATCTATATTTCATATCTTTAGATGGAGCATTAAAGTGCATTTTAGCAGCTCAAGTGTCTTGGACGGTACTCTACCTATAGTGTCGGAGCAAGAGGTTGAGTTTGCTTGGTGCACCCCTTTACACCGCATCATGTTTTGGGGTTGTGAGCTCCTGGGTAGTGTCATGGACAGTGCTATCCCGAATTACTGATGCCAGAGCCCCCTCGAGGAATGGTAATGGGAATGATGATCCCGACACATCTATTGTAAGACTAAGCTAAAAAAAGGCATGGGAAAAAAAAGTAGTAATAAATAAATTAACATGCCCTTATAAATGTTGGCTTTTCATAAGCACAGACACAAGATTTTAAAGGATTTTGCAAGTTGCAAATCAGATTCATGAGCCAGAAAAATCCTAAAAACAAAAATTTCAAGTCATCTGAATTAACAAGGGGTTAATTTGTGAATTTTCTGGAGGATATAGTGATCCCGTTTTGTCTAATGGTTGGATCCAAAAATAAATCCGATGTTTATCATTAACAAATCCTGTACTCCTGTGTTTAGATCAACCAAGGTCCCTTAATCTCTTTTTCTCCTCAAAAGTCGAAAAAATTAGATTTCCTAAAAATTTCGTTTACCAAAAAATTGATGTTTTGCTAAGAGACTAGCAATAAGACAAGCATGGGGGTGTGATAAACGCCAGTTTATCATCATTCTTATGCATTAAAACAAACCTAGCTCTTAGGATTTCACTTCACAAATGGGTTTTTGGGCTGCATTTAGGCATAAATTAGGTTAGGCATGCATTGCATTTTTTTATTATCTTTTTGATATATTTTTGTGAGTGTTAGAGATGAACAGATATACAGATCCCTAAAACCCTAGCACTCAAGAAGGCAAATGGTGAAGGAGAAGCTCAGACTAGCTGGAACTCAGCTTGATCCAGCCGACCACAGCTGGAACCTAGCTCATTTGAACTGGGGTTAGCTCATCCCAACTCTATTCAGCTAACCTCAACAGAATGGCAGCACAAGGGAGTTCATCTTAGCTCACCCTAGCTCAAGTCAGCTCAGATGCAGCTCAACTTAGCTGAGTCTAGCTCATCTCGGCTCCCACTAGTCCACAGGGAGCTCTAGCTAACTCAGCTGAGTTGACAAGAGTTCACCCCAGCTCAGACACAGCTACATCCAGCTCCACTCAACTCCAGCCAGCTAAAGAAGAACTCATCCCAGCTCAAGAAGCTCAAGTCCAGCTCCCGGGGACTCAGCTTAACTCAACTCAGTTATGCTAAGCTACCTTAGCTGCCTCAACCAGCTTGATCCTCCTCGGGAGCACTAGACCCAGCTCACCTCAACTCATTCTGGTAGAAGACAGCTCACTTTAACTTGGCTTACCAGCTAACAAAGAACTAGCAAGCTATGCCAGCTAGAGTAGCTCCATGCCAGCCTCTTCAGCAGTTGCCAGCTCTAGTTCCAGGTCCAGACTTCTCCTCCTCAACTCCTCTCTTCAAACCTTAGCTCACATTACCTACTTCTTTACTTCATAGCTAGCTAAGCTAGCTTAGCTAGCATCCAAATCCTTGGCCATCCACCACCTTCAACCCAACCCTAGCTAGCTCCACCAACTAAGCTCACCTAAGTTAGCTATCCTACTCCAAGTTGGTGCCACCACCATCACAACCCTTCACCCCATCACCACTACCAAAAGCC
Organism: Thalassia testudinum; assembly: GCA_037157565.1. Classification (NCBI taxonomy): domain Eukaryota; kingdom Viridiplantae; phylum Streptophyta; class Magnoliopsida; order Alismatales; family Hydrocharitaceae; genus Thalassia; species Thalassia testudinum. The sequence continues at coordinate 48,740,371 of JAZHRO010000055.1, forward strand.
ACCTATTTTCCCTCCAAAATAACCTTCTAGAACCCTTCCCTTTTGGCACCAACTTTCCGTCCAAAATTCCCTTCATCTCCACCATACACCTCTCCTTAAATCCATCTCCACCATCCACCTAACCCCCCTTCTAGAAGACCCTAGGTTGGCACCAAAATGGTGGTGTCACTCCACCACCAAAAGCGACCAACACCACCATAACCACCCCCTTAACACCCCTTGGGTTTGCGCCAAATGCCCTTGGCCATAGGATCCCCAACCACCTCCATCCTTCCATCTTAGCCCTCCATTTCAAGAGGCACCTTAACCCCCCATCTCACCCCATAAAAAGACCACCACCCACCACCATTAAAGGCATCCTTGGCTAGAAAATTCACTCTCATATTCCACCTAGAAGCCCATGTCGAAGAGAGAAGAAGAAGAAGATTAAGGGGATATTCTGTCCCCTTGGTTCCTTCCCCTCTTCCCTTCTCTCTTGAGTCACGCCAGCCAAAGGAGAAGCCAGGCAAGGAAGATCTTTGGAGGAGATCTTGAAGGTGGTCCACGTCACCTTGTAGGAGCTTTTGAGCGTGGTGCACACCCACCCCTTGGAGGAGAGCATTGAAGGTGGTAGCTTCCACCTTGGAGGAGTTATCAAGGAAGGAGAAGAAGGAGGCCCTCTTTTCAAGCCAAGGAGCAGCTAGGCTTGGAGCAAGAAGATCCCCTTCTCCACCAACTTTTGCAAGAGGATTTGTGTTTCTTTCATTGCGTTTAGAATTTTTTTTTTATTTCTAGTAGAATCATTCCTCTACTTGTCTTGGAAAAAGAACATAAATTCTATTTAATCAATTTTCCTTCTTTTACTTTCTATTGCAATAGTTGTTTTGGTTCTAGCACTTGTTTCACCTCTTATTCCAAATTACTCTAGGCCTCCAGTTGCCTCGAGTGAGCTTAGGAGGAAGATATATCTATCTTCTAAGTTTTAGTTAAGTAATTATTGGTGTTAGTACTTTCCTCTTCAATTCGCATTTTGCCCTCGTTTTTTAAAAACAAAAAAAAATTACATATTTAAAATACCAAAAAGAAAGTTGAGATCTATTCATAAGCAAGAGGATTAATTTTTCAAACATTTGGCTTCTTTGGACGACCATAGATACTTCCCCTATCTAGGATATAAATTTAAAAGCGAAAGCAGATTTGCACGTTACAACGACGCATTTTACAAACCATGTAAAATCGCTATCAATCATGAACACAAACTAACCAAGAGGTTTTCTAGGGGTGAAATAGAGGTCAAATGAGCATTGAAGAATAATAAGTGTGTCTATACAGAAAGAAATAGGGTTTTGCGCATTTCGGGAATAATACAGCACCAAAAATTCTAATTTCAGACCCACTTAAATTAATGAGGTTTTGGTCAGAATAAAATCTATATAAATCTTATAAAATTCATAGAAAAATATTCCATATGGTTTGTTACCCTTTATTTGACCTTTGGAACCCATTTTAACCTCAAATAGAGTCTCAAACAAAAAGTTGCCCTAATTTGGGTTTCTAAGCAAATTTCCCAATTAAACTTGGTTAAAACTGAAATTTACTTCACCATCAGATTCCTTGAATCCAAATTAGGTTTGTACCAAAATTTGGCCCTAATCAGAGTCCATCTTGACCTAATTTGTGTTTCAGTCCAGTAAGACAAATGAAAGGACCCGAAATGAGAAATTGGTTTTCACGATCTTACTCCTCTTTTTGTACTATAAAAGGACCCAGGACAAGAATCCTCGCTCCTTAGCAAGTTATGGGAGGAGAAACCTCTCCTCCTTCCCTCTCTAGCCATCTTCACACATTTCTCCGACGACCCTCTCTGCTCTCCTCGTCCGGCCATCCAACAATAAAATTGGACAGCCCTCTACCTTCCCCTCTCAATTCCACTCCTCGCTAGCCACAACAGGGGTTTCCTTCCTCCTCCTCGTCATCGCTCCAATTCACTGTCGATCTCATCTTCTTCGGCTCTAGCTTGACAATGCCGACCATCTCCGTGCACCTTCTTCCCCTCTATGCCTCTCTATCCCTTCCTCTCTTCCACTATTTTCTTCCCACACACTCATAACTCACTCACAACCACCGTACCACCCTCAACACTACTTTCGTCCTTCGCTTCAGTGACGCTCCAACGTAGCCTCTCGCCTGATACAAATAATCAAACACCTCGCCACAAGCTACACGAGCTTCGTCATGCCCCCCTCATCAAATGCCCTCTCCTTATTTGCTTGTGCGACCACCAAACACCTTGCCCAAACTCCCTCGCCTGCATTGGCCTTCCTTGAGGTCAGTAGACCTCCACACCTCACCACATGCCACACAATTTCCACCACTATACTCACCACTTCACAGCAAAGCTTCTTAACTATATTAATGAGGTCATAAGGTCGTGATCATGGATTCAGGCCTTCAACAGGTGACCACCATCGTTGCCATCTTCTCCGACCCCAGTTGCTCTTCTCCAACTGTGTTCTTTAGCGCTCTCCACTCCAGATGCTACAGACTACTTCCAGGAAGTGCTCCAGGCTTCTAATTGACAACTGCAACCTCACCATCAACCTTAATTGGAGCTTCCATTGCCTACTATTATCGTCTGATGAAATCGCATGGATTAGTGCCACATCATGGAGTGCAGAAGCTGCACCCGCGCATAAAAGTAATTCGTGCCTGCCTTATTTATCACATGGGTTTTGCGTGTTTGAAATCAAGGTTAGGAGTAACTCATCGTCGTAGTTGTAAGACTCATGATCAAATATAATTTATACCAAAACTTGAAGCGAGTCCAGGGTCAAACACTCAGAGGCGATGTTTACTTTGTATGAAAATTGCACTTCAACTTATTTCTTTTTAGTGTTTTAGGGTTTTGTTATTTATTCTTATTTTTGAAATAAAATGACAATCAATCATAAGAGAGAGATAGAATTGAATATGATATATTGCATGAATGTCAATTACAATAATATAGAAAACGTAAAGAGAGAGGAACGTGAGAAGAAGTGTCTCGAAGTGGCTGTTCGGCAAGACGACGGCACCTGGCGGAAGCTCGGATGAAGGAGTTGGGAAGTAGGACGACAGAGGTGAGAAGTTGGAGGATGTTGGGTAGAGGAAAGCTTCAGCGAAGCTCTGGAATGGAGGTGAGATAGCAAAGATGATCTGCTACCAGAATGACGGTGGGAGGACAACTCCAAGGCGACCTATGAATGGGGATGGGAAGCTAGAGGAGTATTTAGTGGGGTAGAGTTCCGTTACACTAATAGGCGCCTTGGGACATTGAGAGAAAACTCTAATAGAGTGTTGGTAGGCTTGCTAGAGCTTGGGAGTAGGTGGGAGTAGAGTAGGTAGAGATGGCTTGGAAGGGAGGGGGTGTAGGTCCTTTTATAGTGGAGGAGAAGAGGCAAGAATAGGCATGGGACCATTAGTGAACACTAAGTCATCGTTGTAAGTGTCGCTGCAGGCATCTCATGCCTACTCACGCCCACAGCTGCCCTTGCTGGCATGCAAATAATTAGCGATGGCTGTAACCATCGCTGTAGGTCCAACTCAGGCATCGATGTAGGCTAGCGCCAACCAAGCACGCGCCCGCTCATAGTTGGCCCTACTTCACACACCCCTGGTCGCACGCGCGCACTCGTGCGCTGGTGCTTCGCTGGATGTGTGCCAATTTCTGATTTGGGGCATCCTTGGGTCTCGAACCTGAGCCCCTTGATTTGCAGAGAGCGCCTAGCCACTACACTAGGCTCTCCCTTGAGTCACGAAGAGGTGTGCAGTGCAGAGGCTTCTCAGTCATTGGATCAAGATCCAATGGCTGGGAATGAAGGACGTGGATGATGCTGGCTGGTGTTGGGCGGCGTGGATGGCACCACATGGCACGATCTAGGCCATCCGTTCTTCTTTCTATTGTAGTGGGTGCTACAGTGCTTGGATTGAGTTGATTCCCGCATTTCCAGACTGCGATCGTCGCTCTGGATACATCCATACGGTTAGAATTTTCGTACGAAGCCTGTAAGGATGTTGCGTTGCCCTCCTGGCCATTGACCTTCCTCAGACTTCATATGATGCTACGGTACATTGATCAAGATGATTTCAGAGGTGTTAGTCTCTGATCGTCATCGAGATTAGATCCATACGATCCAATCGTCCATCCGAGGCCCTGAAATAAATCCTCTTCTCTCCTGACATTAAAAATGACCTAATTAACACAAAATATATACAACTACTCTAAATGCAGAGTGATGCATGCTATACAGTATTTATAACTTGAAATGCAAACCTAAGCCTAGGAACATGTATGAGTAGGCATTTTAACCTAAATGGATGTGTTTACATCATACCCCATGCCTATCCTTTTCTAGTCCCTAGCAAAATTAAACTACTTGCTATGTATAAAAGTAGAATTAGGATTAGAGTGCTTAGGCCTAAGTCATTTATTAGCAATAGAAAATTTCAACTAAGGTCCTAAACAATGAAAACTCAACAGTACCCAGGTGTTCGCCAGAATGCAAACCGCCCAAGTCATCGCCTTATTTGAAAAGGCAAGATACATTTTTTTTATTTTTCTTCATTTCTAATAATTTTTTTGCACTTTTGGAGTTTGAGAGTTTCGGGATAACTTTCCATGGCTACTCGACCCAACCAAGACTCAAAAAGGATTCTAAGTGCTAAGCATCTTATGAAAATAGTGAAAGAATCACTAGGCAGCTATTGAAATAGACTTCGAGTTTCTACGACCCAAGGCGACCTTGCCTAAAAGTTTATCTTTTCAATTGGCAGGTTTCTCTCTACTTCATTTATTTATGCGATCAACACAAGGGCGAACCCAGTGTATATCTCCCCGGTTTATTCTACTTCCCCGCTTCTTCCCTAAGTGTTTTAGGAATTATTGTGCATTTTTTGTGAGATGGGTTCTGGACAACCAGCCAATGGGCTATTACCCACGGCAACTTGCCAGCCATACTCGTGTGGTGAAGTGTGGTTTTGTTTATTTTTTTATTTTTTTCTCCTTTTGTCTATATTTTTTTTAATTTTTTTTCTAAATAGGTGGCTTCCTTGATCTAAGATTTACATAAAGGCAGTATAATGAAAATGGTCTTGTGACTGTGCTTTGGACAACCTATTAATGAGCTGTTACCATCGACAACTTGCCAGCCATACTGATAAACGACAGTTTATCATTCTTATGCATAAAAACAAACCTAGCTCTTAGAGTTTTGCTCCGCAAACGGGTTTTTGAGATGCATTTAGGCATTAACTAGGTTAGGCATGCATTGCATTTTCTTTTGTTGTTTTAATGTGTTTTTGTGAGTGTCAAGGATGAACAGATATACAGATCCCTAAAACCCTAGCAATCAAGAAGGCAAATGGTGAAGGGGGAGCTTAGACTAACTAGAACTCACCTTGATCTAGCTCACCACAACTGGAACCAAGCTCACTTGGACTAGGGTTAGCTCATCCCAACTCCATTTAGCTAATCTCAGCTGAATGGCAGCTCAAGAGAGCTCATCTTAGCTCACCCTAGCTCAGGTCGGCTCAGATCTAGCTCAACCTAGTTGTGTCTAGCTCATCCCAGCTACCACTAGTCCACAAGGAGCTCTAGCTAGCTCAGCTGAGTTGACTGGAGTTCACCCCTGCTCAGGTCCAGCTACATCCAGCTCCACTCAACTCCAGCCGGTTGAAGATAACTTCATTCCAGCTCATGAAGCTCAAGTCCAGTTCTCGGGGACTCACCTTAGCTGCCTCAACCAGCTTAATCCTCCCTGGGAACACCAAACCCAACTCACCTAAGCTCATTATGGTAGAAGCCAGCTCACTTTAGCTTGGCTTAGTAGCTAGCAAAGAACTAGCAAGCTAAGCCAACTAGAGTAGCTCCATGCCAACCTCTTTGGCAGCTGCCAGCTCCAGTTCTAGCTCCAGGCTTCTCGTTCCCAGCTCCTCTCTTCAAACCCTGGCTCCAATACCTCCTCCTCTACTCCATAGCTAGCTAAGCTAGCTTAGCTTAGCTTAGCTAGCAACCAGCTCCTTGGCCATCCACCCCCTTCAACTCAACCCTAGCTTGCTCCACCTTCTTAAGCCCTACCTATGCTAGCTATCCTACTCCAAGCTGGTGCCACCACCTAGACACCTCTTCACCCCATCATCACCACCAAAAGGAACCAATTTTGGCGCCAAAACCTAACCCTAACTACCCCCCTTTTTGGCGCCAACATCCACCCCCATATCCACCATACACTTAACCCTACAACCCATCTTAGCCACCCACCTACCCCTCCTTCTAGAACCCTACTTGGCGCCACCTAAGCCCCCCTTCTAGAAGCCATTTTGGTGCCAACTTCAAAGGGTGCCACCACCCATAACCACCCCCTTGGTGTCCCTTGGGTTGGCGCCAATTTCCCTTAGCCATAGGATCCCCAACCACCTCCATCTTCCCATCTTAGTCCTCCATTTCAAAAGTCACCTTAGCCCCCTTCCTACTCTATATAAACCCACCACCTACCACCATTTTAGAGCATCCTCCATTAGTGTTTACTTCCACCTACATCCACCTATATCTACTGCGAAGAAGGAGTAGAGAAGAAGATTAATAGGGCACATCACCTGCCCCCTTGGTGCCTTCTTCTCCCCATTTCTTCTCCTTTGTGCCACTCTAAGGAGGAGGAGCACTCCACCACTAGCAGGACGGCTAGGCAAGGAGGACCAAGGGTGGTGCACACCCACACTTGAAAAAGAGAATCGAAGGTGGTAGCTTCCACCTTGGAGGAGCATCTCAAGGAAGGAGAAGGAGGAGCCCTTTTCAAGCCTATGAGCCCCTAAGCTTGGAGCAAGGAGCTTCCCTTCTTCACCAACAATTCAGGAGGACTTGTGTTTTATTTTATTTATTGCAATTATCTAGTAGTAGAAGCATTCATCTACTAGGTTTTTCTGTAAAACACTTTCTCATTAATCTAGTTGCCTTCTTTGAAATTTCTTTTGGTTGCATTTTAATTGCTGTGAATCTGGCACTCTTCACTTCCTCTCCCTAAGTACTCTAGGCCTTCGATTAGCCCATATTTGTGGGCTATTTAAGTACTTAAGTGCTTAGACATTAAGTTAATTCTAACATTTATGTAGCATGCATTCGGATGTAAATAGCTTAATTCATATTTCTAATTTAATTACATAGTTCATGCATTGCATTCATAACTACAGGCATTTGAAATTGACTTAGAATGTCATTAGGTGCATTACATGCATTGTTTTAATTAACATAAAACTTAAGGATTTGTGTATAAATAATCCAAATATTTTATTTTGTTAATTATTCTTCTTCTTCCCGCAGGCAACCATTCCACTTCCTCCACCTGCATTCAATCTTTGCCAGCTACCTCCACTCAAGACCCCATTCATGGAGGAGCAGGTGTGTTGGATCTGGTCAGGGCAGCTAATTACAAGGGAGAGGAGGCGGCAGCCGAGCTTGACTGGTCGATCTTTCGCTTTTAAGTCGGTTGCAGTTTAATGTGGTGGAAAAATCGACTGATCAATATTTAAGAAGAAATAACCACTCGTAGAGGAGCGGGTCGTATCCACAGGGAGGCAATGACGTATTAAAATTTGCACCAATTAAAAACGTTCGTTCGTAGTTAGTTTGGACAAGAATCAAGCCAAGATTGCCTTTAGATTAAGGTTTAAGCAAGAAACAATGCTGAAATGGCAATTATGAGAAACTAGAGGATATTTTTCGCAATACAGAATCAATAAAATATCATTAAAAAGTGACAATGGCATAAAATGTAATTTCTAATTGATGGTTTACTATAGCAAAACAGGGGAATTTTTCCCCTTTGTCTTGCGCGACGAGGAGCGGATGCCCGGGTGCGGGAAGCTCGGAGGAGGTCCCTTGGAACAAGGGCTTCGAATCGGTGGTGGCGGCTAGTCGCGCGGTGGCCGGAGGTGGCCGAACGAGCTCCGGCGGAGGTGCTGCAGCTGGTGAGCGTGGTCGGCCTGTTGGCGTGAAGTCAGCTGCGCGCTGCTGCTGCGGGGGTGGCTGCTGCTGCTGGCGTGGGCGCTGCTGCTGCTGGCGTGGGCACGGGAGCTCAGGCGTGGTGAGCGCTGGACTGCAGGCACGGGGAAGAGGGCGCTGCAGGCGGTTCTGCAAGCGCGGGCGGAGGGTGCTGCAGGTGAGGGAGCGGGTACGCAAGCTGCAGGCGCGGGCGTGGTTGCTGCTGGTGGCAGGCGCGCGGGAAGAGCAGTTGGCGTTTTGCAGCTGCGTGCGGTTCTGCAAGCGCTGGAGCAGAGGGCGGCGGGCTGAGGAGGGCATGCGTGGTTGGCGAAGGCTGATGGTGGGCGTGGGTGTGCTGTAGGATGATGGGCGTGGGGAAGGTGGCGTGGGCTGATCTGTAGGCGTTGTTGGAGGATGCTGCGGGCGACTTTGTAGGTGCGGGAAGAGGGCGCTGCGTGGAGAGCGATTGCGGGTGGACTTCTGATGGGTACGCAGGCGAGTGGGTGGAGGTGAGTGGGTAGCTTCAGACGTTCGGAAGATTTCCTGGACGTCTTAGGTTACTAAAGGGTGGTTGAATCAGTAGCTGCGGTGGTGGTGGTTGGCGACGACGGCAAGGGAGATGCACGCTAAGGTGCTCACGGTGATGCAGACGAGCTCCGGATGGTGGTGTGGCCTGTCACACCACACGCCCACGGTGGTGGAGACTCGCCGCCACAGTAGAGGCCGGCAGTATGGAGTGGAAGAGAGAAGGTCTCTCTGCACAGTGGTGGGTCGGTGGTGGAGGCCTCCCGAGCTCTGTTGCCTCCCTCCTCCTTTTGTAGGGGCCTGCACACATTTGAAATCATCCTCCCGACCAGATCCACCACATTCGCTCTCCCTTGAATGGTTCTTCACTGCGGCCGTTCGACGTTGGAGCGGCAGCCAGCCGTTCCTGCAAGGAGAAGAATAAAGAAAATAATGTCAAAATATTAGGGTCATTTATATACAAACCCTCAACTTCTATGTTAATGAAAACAATATACCTAATTGGTTGTCTAATTAGATGAATGCTATTCTAAGCTAATTCTAAATGCACTTAAGATATGAATGCAATGTATGGATTATGTAATTAAATTAAAACTATGAATTAATCTATTTACATCCTAATTTATGCTAAATAAATGTTAGAATTAACCTAATGTGTAGGCACTTAAATACTTAAATAGCCCACAACTATGGGTTAATCAAATACCCCCATGCCTAGTTTTTGCTAGTCCCTAGCAAAATTAAGCGAAACGTAGCACTCTAAGTAGACTAGTCAACTCAGTTAGTCTTCCTTCAGAAGCATATTAAGTTCAGGCTCTAGACCTAAGGTTCCTAAGTAGTTGCTAAGTTACAGACTATGTCGGCTAAAGACGAGTTGCAGGCACAAGTTTCCCTGATTTCTGACTCTACGCTAAAGTTTATTGATCCCTGAAATTAAAGCATCCGTGCCTGTGCATTGGTCTGAGTTATTTGAGCTAAAGGATTTTCTTTTTTTTTTTATTTACTTTTTTTTCTATTCTTCTAAGTCATACCTCAGATCAGCTATCAACACGGTCTGTGTCGGATTCATTGTCCCCATTACCATACTTAAAGGGTGCCTGGCTTTCGATGCTTCGAGATAGCACCGCCCATAACGACCCCAAGAACTCCTGGCAATCGACACTTCGATATAGTGTCGCCCATGGATTTCTTAAGCAAATTTAGGCCTATGGCAATCGGCACTTCGAGATAGGGTCGCCCATGGTACCTGAACCGCGTAATGCACTTACATGCCCCCAGTAGGATGGATATCTTAAGAGACAAGCACCGAGGAGGTAATATGTTATCATCGCATCCTCAAGGTGAGTATATACTCGACCTCTCCTGCGGCGGGAACTCTTCCAATCAAAATGTGTTTTCAAGCCTCTCTTAAGTCAAAACTAAGAGAACCAAATCTCTTTTCAGAAAGACAGAAATTAAGTTGATTACCAGACCAAGTGTGTGAAATTTGGATGCTTGGGTTACAAGGACCCATAAACAAAAAAGTAGAATAAGACTCCAGGTACTACCCCACCTTTTAACTCAAACCCTAGTTTCCCTTCCTCAACCTCTTGAGGAATGGTCTGCAACTTAACTCCTACTTAAGTTTTTAAGTCCACAAAGGACCCTAAAGGTCTAAAGCTAGTAGCTCATTTAGCTTCTAAAGTTTGACCCTAGAATTAACTTAGCCTACCCTAGAGTTCTGATTTGCTTAAGACTGCAAGATCTAGCCAGTTAAGCTCAAAACCTTTTTTTTTTTTTATATGTACAAATGTATGCAATTATGCTATGTATATCCCCAAGAACACCCCCCCATGCCTAAAATCTGCAATGTCCTCATTGCATAGAAGGATATTACCTGGGTTAGAGCTAGGTTGAATAGCCAAAGAACCTGCAAATCAAGTTCAAGAATTGCAGAAATAGGCCCTAAAAATGAGCAAAGCAATGTTGGCCTAGAAAATAGGTAACCTAGGATGTTGGTGAGCTGATGATGAATCCCGATAGCAAATGCTTGCCCAACTAAAATGGGAATGAAATCTTCCCAGGTCACCAGAAGAGGTTCTAAAGGATAAACAGGTAAAACAACCTCCAAAGGGGTAGGGGGAGGATGACAAGGATCCTCCAAAAAGAATGGGGAAGGAATGGTACAGAGATAAACCCCCAGGGTAATGGACTGACTAAAGAAATCATCAATCCATACCCGATACTCCATTACAGGAAATATTGGTCTGTTATGCCCCCTGGTCAGAACAAAAGTGAGCAATTCTCTAAGGCAAGGATCGTCTAGGGTGTCCAAGTTACGATGTTGTGGGATGGCCATAAGATCTAGGTTGGGTTTAATCAGCTTGGTGTCCATCCCAAACACTCTTTCAAAATCCTCAATTTCATCCCTAGCATTCCTTGCACCATCACATGGATCTTCCTGCTCTTCATCAGGAGTCACAATTTCGCTTTCAGATATAAGCGAATCAAAGGGTGACTTCGAAGTGAATGAAGGCAGGTTGGAAGCAATAGATCTAGGGATTATCCTATCAATGTCATCCCCGGGTTTTTGTTCTTTACTCAAATCTTCCTCGGAGTCTACATGTGAATCCACATAAATCTTAGAAATTGGTTCCAAATTTTCCATCATTTTATCATGAGGAGAAATATCATCAATGGGTGTGCTAAGGAAACCTAATTTGGTCAAATTTGTGACATCCTCAGGGGCTAACTCTTCAAATAAGACATAATCACCCTTAGTGTCACTCCAATCTTGAATGTAGGTTCCTCATATAATTCGTCCTCCTCCTCATCACACAATTCATCATGTACCTGAGGTCTAGAATCATTTAATATCTCAGCAAATCCCCTAGGGTGCTCTATCTAAGGTAAATGATTTACACTGGTAACATCAGACTCCTCAGATAGGTCAATTTCTTTAGGGTTAGGTTCCCTAAGGGTGGGTTTGAGTTCCATATCGTGATCAGAAGGGAGGGTAGGATTAAGAACTTGACTTTGACCCACTTCATCAATTGTCACGAAAATAATATCATCTGGGTCGAGGTCTTCCAATGGTACCATCATTCCCTTCTTTTGACTCCAATATAATTCAGGTGGATACTCAACCTTATCATCATCTTCCTCGGGTTGCCACCTTTCTTCATCCAATGCATAGCTACTGTCATGTGTATTTTCCTCCCACCAAAAGTGTAGATCTCTCAAGGAATTGTTATCTAATGGGGAGGTTTCAAAATCGATCCTCGAAAAGTGCCTATTCTCCCTAGAATTTCCCTCCAACTTAAAGTGTAGCTCTGCCACGGGAGATGCATCTATTGTAGAGGGGTGTACGTCATCCTCAATGGGGTAGATTGGGTGGCTAATTTTATCTCTTTCTTGTTGGCCTGCTCTAAAAGATTCTCCTAATAATTCACTCATTTCGTTTTGTATTTTCTGTATTTCCATCTTCAAAGAGGAGAGGTCATTTCTATCATGAGAGAAGTCAGGCTCAGGCTCATAGTACCCAGGAGTGTTTGTCCAACCATAATACTTTTTCATGGAGTGTGGGTTGGGTATTTCTTTGGTATGTGTGATATTGGGCAAAGCAAATCCTGTTCCTAGGCTCTGCTCACTGATTTGGGGCTTAACCAGGCCAATACTCCTATAATAGGAGTAAAATGGATCCCAATGATTGTCATTACGTCCATCAAGGAATGGACCATCTCAGCGTCTGGGATCGAAGGATGTAGAGTGGGGGTGAGGGTGTGGGCAAGATGTGAAAGGATGAAAAGCAATGTGGTCCATTCTAACTCACACTTCAATCAGAATTCCCCAAGAAAAACACAATTTAAAAAGGACCTTTTAGGTCTTTCCCAATTTAGGCTTTTGATTTTAAGTCAGATTGCAGGTGACAATACAATTTGCCCAATCAATTACGCTCCTATTGTCAACCTACGGTTCACCTAAGAAGACCTAGTTGGAGCTTAGGTGTTCTTCCCTAAATCTCAAATGGTCAAGTAAATCCAAAGACGAAAGATCGAGGGATGCAAGTAGGCCTAAGCCTTCCTTTGAAGCTGTGCTTTCGTGATGCTCCTCAACTACCCCCAAAAATCCGTGACAGGGTATCCCCCTCTTTGGATTTACAAAACTTTTGATCTCAAGTTCCAAACATTTCAGAATCCAACGATAGGAGGGCTCTTGTCCTAGTATTTCCAAACCTAAGGAGCGTCTAGAAGTGTGCTGTGGTGCAAGTGAAATAAGTGTGCATACACCGCAAAAGATTTTGAATTTTGAATCGCACGCCAAGTTTGAAAATCAAATCCTTGGTTTTAAAATGTCCCTCCTTTAATTAGTCCTTTTTCTAGAAAATATGTGACCACTTGTTTAATTTATTCAATACAGATTAGGTGGTCTTCGCATTAAGTCCAAATGCAATGCGTGATCAAGAATAGGATGCAAAATAAGAAAATGCGTACCTTGCTTCCAGCAATCAACGATGCAGGAATGCACGCAATGCAGAGAAGTAAATCTAGAGGCAGCTCATACAGACCTAAATGGTTCGTCCTATGGTAGGCAGCTTCTAGCAGGCAGCTCATTTTATTTATTTATTTATTTTTAGAACTACTATGCACAAGCAAATAAAAGTAATAAGAGAAAAAAAAAAACTAAATCTAAGGAAAAGGGAACAGGCTCCCAAAAATTACCCAACACGGGCCCAAAACAAAATCGGGGAACAAACCCCTCAAAATATGCCCCACAACAAGGGTTTCAAACTATCTGCAATGAAAAATTAAGTCTACAGTCTTAATTCTAGTCTAATTAAACTAGCGACTAAATACAATGGTGTCCGTCGCGTCCTCGTCCTTCTCCTCCTTTCAAAATTGCTCGTCCACTTCTCGTCTGGCGACGTCAAGGGTCTCCTCTCACACAGGCTGATTCTTGCACAAAATTTCTCGCACAGAAAAGAAAATAATAGATGGTCAAATCTCTGTGCAACTGACAAATAATCAAAATAAAATTAGGTGAAATTATTGCGTCTGTTGCCTCCCCGGCAACGGTGCCATTTGACTGGTCGATCTTTCACTTTGAAGTCGGTTGCAGTTTAATGTGGTGGAAAAATCGACTGATCAATATTTAAGAAGAAATAACCACTCACAGAGGAGCGGGTCGTTTCCACAGGGAGGCAATGACGTATTAAAATTCGCACCAATTAAAAACGTTCGTTCGTAGTTAGTTTGGGCAAGAATCAAGCCAAGATTGCCTTTAGATTAAGGTTTAAGCAAGAAACAATGCTGAAATGGCAATTATGAGAAACTAGAGGATATTTTCCGCAATGCAGAATCAATAAAATATCAGTAAAAAGTGACAATGACATAAAATGTAATTTCTAATTGATGGTTTACTATAGCAAAACAGGGGAATTTTTCCCCTTTGTCTTACGCGACGAGGAGTGGATGCCTGGGTGCGGGAAGCTCGGAGGAGGTCCCTTGGACCAAGGGCTTCGAATCGGTGGTGGCGGCAAGTCGCGCGGCGGCCAGAGGTGGCCGGACGAGCTCCGGCGGAGGTGCTATAGCCGATGAGCGTGCGTGGCCTGTTGGCGTGAAGTCTGCCACGTGCTGCTGCTGCGGGGGTGGCTGCTGCTGCTGGCGTGGGCGCTGCTGCGGCTGGCGTGGGCACGGGAGCTCAGGCGTGGTGAGCGCTGGACTGCAGGTGCAGGAAAGAGGGCACTGCAGGCGGTTCTGCAAGCGCGGGTGGAGGGTGCTGTAGGCGCCAGAGCGGGTGCGCAAGCTGCAGGCGCCAGCGTGGCTGCTGCTGGTGGCAGGCGCACGGGAGGAGCGGTTGGCGTTCTGCAGCTGCGTGCAGTTCTTCAAGCTCTGGAGGAGAGCGCGGCGGGCTGAGGAGGGCGTGCGTGGTTAGCGAAAGCTGATGGTGGGCGCGGGTGTGCTGCAGGCAGATGGGCGCGTGGAAGGTGGCGTGGGTTGATCTGCAGGCGTTGTTGGAGGATGCTGCGGGTGACTTTGTAGGTGTGGGAAGAGGGCGCTGCGTGGAGAGCTGTTGCGGGTGGACTTCAGATGGGTACGCAGGCGAGTGGGTGGAGGTGAGCGGGTAGCTTCAGACGTCTGGAAGATTTCCCGGACGTCTTAAGTTACTAAAGGGTGGTTGAATCAGTAGCTGCGGTGGCGGTGGTTGGTGACAACGGCGAGGGAGATGCACGCTAAGGTGCTCACGGTGATGTGGACGAGCTCTGGATGGTGGTGTGGCCTGTCACACCACACGCCCACGGTGGTGGAGACTCGCCGCCACTGTAGAGGCCGGCAGTATGGAGTGGAAGAGAGAAGGTCTCTCTACACAGTGGTGGGTCGGTGGTGGAGGCCTCCCGAGCTCTGCTGCCTCCCTCCTCCTTTTGTAGTGGCCTGCACACATTTGAAATCATCCTCCCGACCAGATCTACCACATCCGCTCTCCCTTGAATGGTTCTTCACTGAGGCCGTTCGACATTGGAGCGGCAGCCATCCATTCCTGCAAGGAGAAGAATAAAGAAAATAATATTAAAATACTGGGGTCATTTATATACAGACCCTCAACTTCTATGTTAATGAAAACAATATACCTAATTGGTTGTCTAATTAGATGAATGCTATTCTAAGCTAATTCTAAATGCACTTAAGATATGAATGCAATGTATGGATTATGTAATTAAATTAAAACTATGAATTAATCTATTTGCATCCTAATTTATGCTAAATAAATGTTAGAATTAACCTAAGTGTAGGCACTTAAATACTTAAATAGCCCACAACTATGGGCTAATCAGTGCTCATGGAGGCCACCACCCATTCCACCACCGTGGGCCTCCACGGCCAAACTCCGTCATACCATGGGCTGGTTGGGTGACAGACCACCTCACCAAGAGGATGGAGTTGGTCGCCACAGTGTATGAGCTCCTTGAAGCTCGGTTATAGTGAGTGCATCAACTTATGCTCGACTTGCCACCGTTCCATCACCATGCTTCTTCGTTATTGTTTGCACCTCAAAACACGCCTGTAATAACGCCTTCTTGTGCTATTTTCTAGCATTAACATTGCATAATAGGATCCTGTAATCGCATTTGTAAAAACACTTGCATGCATGCATTTAATCAAGAGAGGAAGAGGAGTGAAACAATCGCCTACATAGTTACATTTTTCTTCACGTGCCTCCTTGCAAAATCACCCTCTTTTTATTTTTCCTCTTGATTTCTTCTTTTCTCTCCTTCCCGCGGCTGCATCCTTCCCGCGGCTGCACTCTTCCCGCAGCTGCATGCAGCAGCCACGCTGCACTTCTTCCCGTCACGTCTCCCTGCCAACGCCGCTCCCTATAGTTGCAACTCACACACCCTCTCCCTGCTGCAGCCGTCACGCCACTCTCCCCTCCTCTATAAGTAGCTGCAGCTTCATCCTTGCAAGGGCAGCTGCTGCAGCTGCTGAAAAAACCCGCAGCCATCTTCTCCACCGCTTTCCCCTCCCATACGTCGGCCCTCCGTCGAGGAGGCACCCGGCGAGCAGGAGAACCCACTGTGGTGCACACCACCACAGTGGGCGCACCACCGCCCAGCTCTTCAACGAGCCGGTGGGCGTGGTGTTTTCTTTTCTCTTCGTATTCGTCTCCACGCCATTGCTGCCGCTTCAAGCTCCGAAGCTTGAAGCAGCAGCTAAACCGCGGCGGCAGCAACAGCAGCACCCCCTGCCTCCTCCGCGACCTTCCCCGCAGGCGCGCAACCCTCCGCGCGCACCTGCAGGCCCGTTCCCTGCCTCCGTCTCCGTTCTGTCCGCCTCGCAGTTGCACCTGTAGCCGTCCGCCGCGCGCACTGCAGCGGCCGGCTACGGCCTCGCGCCGCCCCCTGCCCTCCTCCGCAACCCTCCGCGACCACCTGCAGACCTCCTCCACGCTCGCTCCTCCACGCCTTCGCCCGCCCGTCGCCTTCGTGCAGGCCTGCAGAACCCTACGCGAAGGCGCGCCCGCACCCGCCGTCTTCAGACGTCCGCCGCCGCGAGCAGACGTCTTAACTCGCTGCCATTGTCCGCGCTCGCGATCTCTCCCGCCCGCTCTTTCTCTCTCTGGCGATCTCTATCTCTCTCTCTCTCTCTCTCCCGCTCTCTCTCTCTCTCTCTCTCTCTCTTTTTCACTCACTCACAGACACACACTACACCAACACACACACATCTTCACCGACACACACACACACCCACACACACACTTACACTATACATATAGTTATATATAGTAACATATATATACATACATATATCTATTATATATATATACTTATATACATAGTATATCTATATAGTTATGTATACATACATATATATATAATATATCTCTATATATATATATATACACGTATATATATATCTATATACTTATACATATACTTATATATATATACATATATACTTATATACATATATATATATACATATCTATATACTTATATATATACACACATATATATATATATCTAGATACATATATACTTATATACATATATATATATATATACATATATATAGTAATATATATATATACTTATATACATATATATACACATATATATCTATATATATATATATCTATACATATATAACTATACATTTATATATATATATAGATATATTTACTTATATACATACATATGTACATATACTTTCATGTTATTTATTATACGCTGTATCGCGGGGATATCTGCACCAGTTGCTGATATTCCCTGATACACGCGTACAAAAAAAAAAGCGTGGTCCCATACATCATCCATCCTCCATCCACACTCCACGCGGCACATAGTCGTGTTGGTTGCGTCTCTCTAGACGTCAACTGACTCGACATAGTGCTACACTCCATCGTCACCTCCACCCCCACCCCTTTATATATATACTACATATAAATATATATCTATAGCTACTATATTTACTTTCTATCTGTTATCTTCCTTCTTAGTAAAAAGATAAAAAAAGGTATAAAAGTGAAAAGATAATCTTTGATTTGCAGGTACCCGTCTTGCGAGTAGCAAGGCGTGTTTTGGAACTCTGTTTTGGCTAAAAGCCAAGGACACAATTTTGAGGGTGTGCCTCAAGAACAAGGATTACCAGAAAAAAACCTAAATAAGAAAAATACCAGAAACACAATAAACGAACGGAAGAGATGCATTTTAAGGACAACGTAGGAACTCGACTTGAACCCCACTTCCCTGAGTTCGACCCTGGGCCTAAAAGTGACAAGATAAAATCAAGTAGGCCAGGTTAAAAATTTCTGTAAAGAGATGGTTAGGTTCAAATTAGGTTAACCACTATATATATTTCAACGATAAAATCATCATATTAACAACCTATCCGGGCCGACCATCAGTTATCAGCTCTCTGCACCTCCTGCGGTCCTCACCATGCATAGGTACCACACCCCCTGTAGCGTAGCGTCACCTTCACTGCAGCACACAGAGCTGCAACCTCTCCTCCCTACTCCTATCACCGCACGTCTTTACTTCAGCCAGCACGCCCGCGCCTCCTCACCTTCTCCACAACCTCTAGTGCCCCTGCACCACACCTCTGCTCGCCCACAGTGCATGCCCCACACGCCTTCACACCTGCTCACGTTCCTCAGCACTCCCACCCGCACCAGCCTACGCAAGCGTGTGCTCTCATCCCCCTGCTCCACGTAGCACAGAGGCGCTCCTCTAGCACCTCCCGAGCCCACCGCTATTGTGTGTGTACGTCGCCCACAGTTGACACCCGCACGCCTAAGCGGCCTGCCAGAACTCATGTCCTCGCGCGCCCAGCAACAGCACTTGGTTTCGCCACCAGCAGCGCATGCACAGTGTGCTTCACTCCCATCGGCTTCTTCTTCTTTTTCTTCTTCTTCTTCTCTATTGACCAAGGAACCCAAAGCACCCACAAATTCAGCTGCCTCATCTTGCCTCGGAGCTTCGCGCCACCAACATCATTGAACTCGCCTCGACCTCAGAAACTTGGCCACACCCTCTGAAGGCCGACAACAGCCTGGCCGTGCCGGCAAGACACCGCCACCATTGCCGGCCTTCCTCATCATCAGCGAAACCACCGGTGGCCGTTCGACACGCCATCACCACCAATGCGTAGTCATCGTCGTGGCCAACCACCTTCGAGCTCCGCATACTCGATCGCAGCCTCCTCATCGCGCACACACAAAGGGATCAAAAGCTCTGTTTCGTACCAAATTAATTTTTACATTCACATGCCATTGCCACTCTTTTTCTTTGAATTTATTAATTAAATATTATGGCTAATTTATGCAAGTGACCTCCCTCTTTCTCATAAATGCCATTTCAGCATGTTCTCGTGATGTTTAATTAATCTGAAGGCAGATTTGGCTCGATTTCTCAACGAAACTAAACGTGAACATATGTTTTTAACTAGTGCGAGTTTAAATATGTCATTGCCTCCCTGTGGATACGATCTAGTCCTAATTGAGTGGTTATATTAATTGTTGATTAGTCGATTTTTCCACCACATAGAACTATAAACGGCACATCATTTTATGCGACAAACGACTTTAAAAGCGAAGAATCGACTTCTCAAATGGCACCATTGCTGGGGAGGCAACAGACGTAATAATTTCACCTAATTTCATTTCTGATTATTTCCCATTGCACAGTGATTTGACCATTTATTATCTTTTCTGAGAGAGGAATTTGTGCGAGGAATTTGAGAGAGGTGACAGGCACATCGGGGAGAAGACGTTGACCTTGAGCGACATTTACATGCGGGGAAGATGAAGGAGACCTGGATTTTGCCTCTATAAGAGATTTCCCATTTCATAAGTTTTATTTCTGTTTTCTCGCCCTTGTAGTAATTGGGGTTGATTTTTGGGAGCCTGTTCCCTTTCCTTTAGATTTTGGTTTTTAATTTATTTTCTGGATTGCTTACCCTTTATTTCCTTGTGCATAAGTAGGCAAAAACAAAAAAACAAAAAAAAAAGAGCTGGCTGCCCCTACGACGAACCATTTAGGTCTGTATGACTAGCCTGTAGATTTATTTTTCTGCATTGCATGCATTCTCGCATCATTGATTGCTGGAAGCAAGGTACACATTCTCTTACTTTGCATCCTATCCTTGATCACGCGTTGCATTTGGACTTAATTTGAAGACCACATAATTTGTCTTGAAGTGATTTAACAAGTTGTCACATATATTCCTGAGAAAGGACTAATTAAAGGAGGGACATCTAAAAATCAAGGACTTGATCTTCAAATGTGGTGTGCAATTCAAAATTCAAAATATTTTTGCGGTGTATGCACACTTATATCTTTTGCGCCACGGCATGCATTTAGACACTGCTTAGGTTTGGAAATACTTGGACAAGAGCCCTCCTATTGTTGGATTCTGAAGTGTTTACAACCTAAGATCAAAGGTTTTGTAACTCCAAAGAGAAGGATACCCTATCATGGATTTTTTTGGGGTAGTTGAGAAGCACCGTGAAAGCACAGCTTCAAAGGAAGGCTTAGGCCTACTTGCATCCCTCGATCTTCCATCTTTGGAGTTGCTCTACCATTTGAGATTTAGGGAAGAACACCTAAGCTCCAGCTAGGTCTTCTTAGGCGAGTCGTAGATAGACAATAAGCACGTAAATTTATTGAACAAATTGTATTATCACCTGCAATCTGACTTAAATCAAATGCCTAAATTAGGAAAGACCTAAAAATTCCTTTTTGAATTGTGTTTTGCTCGAGGAATTCTGATTGAGCTGTGAGTTTGAATGGACCACATTGATTTTCATCCTTTCACATCTTACCCACACCCTCACCCCCACTCTGCACTCTTCGATCCCATACGCTGAGATGGTCAATCCATTGATGGACATAATGACAATCACTGGGATCCATTTTACTCCTATTATAGGAGTATTGGCCTGGTTAAGCCCCAAATCAATGAGTAGAACCTAGGAGCGGGATTTGCTTTGCCCAATATCCCACACACCATAGAAATACCCAACCCACCATCCCTGAATAATTATAATGGTTGTACAGACACTTCTGAGTACTATAAGCTTGAGCCTGACTTCTCTCATGATAGAAATGACCTCTCCTCCTTGAAGATGGAAATACAGAAAATGCAAGACGAAATGATTGAATTATTAGGAGAATCTTCGAGAGCAGGCCTACAAGAAAGAGATGAAATTAGCCACCCAATCTACCCCATTAAGGATGATGTACACCCCTCTACAATAGATGCATCTCTTGTGGGAGAGCTACACTTTAAGTTGGAGGAAAATTTTGGGGAGAATAGCTACTTTTCAAGGATCGATTTTGAAACCTCCCCATTAGATGACACTTCCTTGAGAGATCCATGCCTTAAATGGGAGGAAGATACATATGAAAGTAGCTATGCATTGGATGAAGAAAGGTAACAACCCGAGGAAGATGATGATAAGGTTGAGTATCCACCTGAATTATATTGGAGTCAAAAGAAGGGAATGGTGTCATTGGAAGATCTCGACCCAGATGATAGTATTTTCATGACATTTGATGAAGTGGGTCAAATTCAAGTTGTTAATCCCACCCTCCCTTCTAATCACAAGATGGAACTTAAGCCCACCCTTAGGGAACCTAACCCTAAAGAAATTGACCTATTTGAGAAGTTCAATGTTACCAGCATAAACCATTTACCTCAGATAGAGTACCCTAGGGGATCTGTTGAGATATTAAATGATTCTAGACCTCGGGTATGTGATGAATCATATGATGAGGAGAAAGATGAATTATATGAGGAACCTACATTCAAGATTTGGAGTGACACTAAGGGTGATTATATCTTATTTGAAGAGTTAGCCCCTGAGGATGTCACAAATTTGACCAAATTAGGTTTCCTTAGCACACCCATCGATGATATTTCTCCTCATGATGAAATGATGGATAAATTGGAAGCAACTTCTAAGATTTATGTGGATTCACATCTAGACTCCGAAGAAGATTTGAGTAAAGAACAAGAACCTGGGGATGACATTGATAGGATAACCCCAGATTTGTTGCTTCCAACCTACCTTCATTTGATTCGAAGTCACCCTCTGATTCACTTATGTCTGAAGGTGAAATTTTGACTCCTGATGAAGTGTGGGAAGATGCTAGTGATAGTGCAAGGAATGCTAGGGATGCAATTGAGGATTTCGAAAGAGTGTTAGGGATGGACACTGAGCTAATTAAACCCAACCTAGATCTTATGGCATCCCGCAACCTTGAAACTTGGACACCCTAGACGATCCTTGCCTTAGAGATTTGCTCACTTTTGTTCTGACCAAGGGGCTTAGCAAACCAATATTTGCTGTAATGGAGTATCGAGTATGGATTGATGATTTCTTTAGTCAGTCCATTGCCTTGGGGGTTTATCTCTACACCATTCCTTCCCCATTCCTTTTGAAGGATCCTTGTCATCCTCCCCCTACCCCTTTGGAGGTTGTTATGCCAGTTTATCCTTTAAATCCTCTTTTGGTGACCTAGGAAGATTTTATTCCCATCCTGGTTGGGCGAGCATTTGCTATCGGGATTCATCATCAGCTCGTCAACATCCTAGGTTACCTATTTTCTAGGCCAGCATTACTTTGCTCATTTTTAGGGCCTATTTCTGCAATCCTTGAACCTGATTTGTAGGTTCTTTGGCCAGTCAGCTGCTAACAAAAGAACGGCAGCCCATCTCTAACCCAGGCAAAATCCTTCTATGCAATGATGACATTGCAGATTTTAGGCATGGGGGGTGTACTTAGGGATATACATAGCATAGTGCATTCATGCATTTAATTAAAGCATTCTACATTGCATACATTTGCATTAAAAAAAATATAAATAAATAAAAATAAAAAAATAATTAAAAAAAAAGTTTTGAGCTTAACTGGCTAGGTCCTGCATTCTTATGCAAATTAGAACTCGAGGTGAGACTAAGTTGGTTTTAGGGTCAAACTTTAGAAGCTAAGTAAGCTACTAGCTTTAGACCCTTAGGGTCCTTTGTGGACTTAAAAACATAAGTTGGAGTTATGTTGTGGACCATTCCTCAAGAGGTTGAGGAAGGAAAGCTAGGGATTAAGTTAAAAGGTGGGGTAGTACCTAGAGTCTTGTTGTACCTTTTGGTTTACGATCCTTGTAACCCAAGCATCCAAATTTCACATACTTGGTCTTGTGTGAGTAAGTAATCACCTTAATTCATTTCTTAAAAAAAAAAATTGTTCTCTTAGTTTTGACTTAGGAGAGGCTTGAAAACACAATTTGATTGGAAGAGTTCCCGCCGCAGGAGAGGTGGAGTATATACTCACCTTGAGGATGCGATGATAATATAATACCTCCTCGGTGCTTGTCTCTTAGGATATCCATCCTACTGGGGGCATGTAAGCGCATTGTGCGGTTCAGGTACCATGGGCGACCCTATCTTGAAGTGCCGATTGCCACAGGCCTGAATTTGCTTTAGAAATCCATGAGCGATACTATCCTGAAGTATCGATTGCCAGGAGTTCTTGGGGTTGCTATGGGCGGTGCTATCTTGAAGCATCGAAAGCCAAGCACCCTTTGAGGTATGGTGATGGCGACAGTGAATTCGACACAGACCATGTTGATAGCTGATCCGAGGTTAGACTTAGAGGAATCAAACAAAAATAAATTATATATATATTATTCAAAAAAAAAAAATCCTTTTTCCTTCAACTCAAATAACTCAGACCAATGCACATGCACGTATGCTTTAATCTCAAGGATCAATAAACCTTAGGGTAAAGTCAAAAATCAAAGAAACTCGTGCCTGAAACTCATCTTTAGCCGACCAAGTCTGTAACTAAACAACTACTTGGGAAACTTAGGTCTAACGTCTGAACTTAATATGTTTCTAAAGGAAGACTGTTTGGGGTTGGCTAGTCCACTTGGAGTGTTAGGTTTTGGTTGGATTTGCTAGGGACTAGCAAAAACTAGGCTTGGGGGTATTTGATTAGCCCATATTTGTGGGCTATTTAAGTATTTAAGTGCTTAGACATTAAGTTAATTCTAACATTTATTTAGCATGCATTAGGATGTAAATAGATTAATTCATATTTCTGATTTAATTACATAATTCATGCATTGCATTCATAACTAAGGGCATTTGAAATTGACTTAGAATGGCATTAGGTACATTACATGCATTGTTTTAATTAACATAAAACATAAGGATTTGTGTATAAATAATCCAAATATATTATTTTATTAGTTATTCTTCTTCTTCCCTCAGGCAACCGTTCCACTTCCTCCGCCTGCACTAAATCTTCACCAGCTGCCTGCACTCAAGACCCCATTCATGGAGGAGCGGGTGTGTTGGATCTGGTCAGGGCAGTTGACTACAAGGGAGAGGAGGAGGCAGTCGAGCTTGTGGAGGCCACCACCCATTCGACCACCATGCAGCATTCCACCATCGTGGGCCTCCACGGCCAAACTCCATCATACCGTGGGCCGGTGGGGTGACTGACCACCGCGCCATGAGGATGGAGTTGGTCGGCACCGTATACGAGCTCCTTGAAGCTCGCCTACCGTGAGTGCATCTACTGATGCACGACTTACCACCGCTCCATCACCGTGCTACTTTATTAGCTCCCTACATCTCTTGCGGTCCTCACCACACACAAGTACCACACCCCCTGCAGCGCAGCATCACCTTCACTGCAGCACATAGAGCTGCAACCTCTCCTCCCTATGCCTATCACGACGTGTCTTCGCTTCAGTCAGCATGCCTACACCTCCTCACCTTCTCCAGAACCTCCAGTGCCCCTAGACCGCACCTCCGCTCATCTACAGCATGCGCTCCACGTGCCTCCACGCCCACGCACATTCCTCAGCACTCCCGCCCGTACCGGCCTGCGCACGTGCACGCTCTCATCCCCCCACGCACGCAGCACACAAACAGTGTGCCTCCAGCACCCCCCGTGCCCACTGCTGTTGTGTGAGAACATGGCCCGCAGTAAGCACCCGTGCACCCAAGCGGCCTGCCAGGACTTATGCGCCCAGCAGCAGCACTTCACTTTTCCTCTAGCAGTGCACACATAGCGCGCTTCACTCCAGCTGGCTTCTTGTTCTTCTTATTCTTCTTCTTCTTCTCTGTTGACGAAGGTACCCAAAGAACCCACAAATGCAGCCACCTCATCTATCCTCGGAGCTTCACGCCACCAACATCAATGAACTCGCCTTGACCTCAGAAACTCAGCCACACCTTCTGAAGTCCGACAGCAGCCCGCCCGTGTCGGCGAGCTGCCGCCACCATTGTCAGCCTTCCTCATCGCCGGCGAGATCACCATTGGCCGTTCGATGCACTGTCACTACCAACACGTAGTCCTCATCATTGCCAACCACCTCTGAGCTCGCAGCCTCCTCATCGCACGCACATAAAGGGAGCAAATGCTCTGTTTCTTACTGAATTAATATTTACATTCACATGCCCTTGCCACTCTTTTATTTTGAATTTATTAATTAAATATTATGGCTAATTTATGCAAGTGACCTCCCTCTTTCTCATAAGCGCCATTTCGGCATGTTCTCTTGATGTTTTCTTAATCTGAAGGTAGATTTGACTCGATTTCTCAACGAAACTAATCGTGAACATATGTTTTTAACTGGTGCGAGTTTAAATATGTCATTGCCTCCCTATGGATACGACCTGCTCCTAATTGAGTGTTATATTAATTATTGATTAATCAATTTTTCCACCACATGTAACTACAAACGATGCATCATTTTATGTGACAAACGACTTTAAAAGCGAAGAATCGACTTCTTAGCCTCCATGTGTCTAGAGTGAGCTTTGGCAGAGGAAATATTTGTCACTTAGGTGTTAGCTTAGTGATCGTAGTTGTTATTTACTTTCTCGCCAACAACTCATGTTTTCCCTCGTTATTTCAAAACCTTAAAAAAAATGATATAGTTGAAAAGACCAAAAAGAAAGGTAATTTATATTTCCAAGCAAGAGACCTGAATTTTGCAAACATATTGCCTCCTTGGACGACCCTAGATACACCACTATCTAGGAATATAAATTTAAAAGCGAAAGTGGATTTATACTTTGCATAGACACTAAATTGCCTAATTAACAAACTGCGTATTTTCAAGATCACATACCACCCTAGATAGATAGTTCATTAGCTACCCAATTTTTGAAGAAACCATCAAAAAGTGAGTCAGTGCAAAAAGTGTGTAGATGCTTTGGCCTAAAGTCCCCCCAAATCAGAGGGTAGGTTGATAAGTCGCATACTTATCATCCTAATTTATTTACCAAATGAAAATGAATTTTAATTGGTGAGGACTCAAGACTAAGTCCACTTTCGAGTGGTCACTTGAGCTAATTAAGCCCAAAGATCTGAAGAGTCTAGTTATTCAGGTCCTATCGTATCATTTCCTAAAGTTAATAACTTCCAAATGCCTAAGTTCTCTATTACTAATTCTTCTTTGTTTTTCTCTTTTTGAATTTGCAAATTTACTTTTTAAGAATCAAATAGCAGGAAATTACTGTTACAGCTGACAAAAAGGTTATAAAATATGTCCACCGCCCTATACTTAGCTATTGCAATGTCCCAATTGTGAAAAATGAAAGCATGCAGGATAGTAGAAGTGGAAGAATAACACCTGATTTTCGTGAGACTATAGTCAGCTTGGAATAGTCTTTACATGTGCTGAGTTTAGTGCCTTCAGCATGGTGAGGTCATCAATAAAAAATAAGCAAACATTGAGGCCACAACAACACAGTTTCCAGGCCCACAGGTTTGGGTCCCGGAGAGTGAAAATGGGCTTGCCAAAGAGGTGAACAATGAAAGTGGCAAGCTGATGGTGCAGAGAGAGCCGAAATGGTCTCCAATAGGAGTTTTGTTGATTTATTGCAGAGGAAGAGTGGCTGGGTATAGAATTTGTGCAATGGTTGGGTGAAAAAGGATGATGAGGATTTTGTGATGTCCTAGGGATTTGTGGGTACTCCAGAATACCTAATGTTTGAAGAGTTCTTCCCCAATGTTCAATTTCATCCTCACACTCTGGGTTCTTAAACCAACCATCCTGATACTCAGAATTCCCACCCACAAGTTTGACCTCAAACTCCAAGCGTTCAGGATAAGGATGTTGTTGGGTTTTATCTTGATCACGTGAATCATCCAACAAATTTTCGATTTCATGTATATCTTCCTCATCTCGTGTTGCTACAATTGGTCGCATTTTTGCTTTGTCCTCAATTATTTCCGCAACCGTGTGATCTTCTTCTTGAGTTTGGGTTGAGTTGGCCATTAAAAGTTTGTCTAGGGTATGTATGGTCATTCCTTCTTGGTCGCACGTGTTTTCGTGTTTGAAATCAGGGTTACAAGTAACCCATCATCGTAGTTGCAAAACACATCGAACTGATAAAATTTATATCGAAACTCCAAGGGAGTCCTGGGTCGAACACAGGGAGGCAATGTTTACTTTAATTGAAAATCGCGCTTTGATTTTATTTGTTTTTGGTCATTTTTATCTTTTCTAATTTCTCTTCTTGTATTTTAAGAAAGCAAGAGATCAGATCGACAAATGCTTATCTAGCTAATCTACTTGCAAATATAAGAGAGACAGAGAGAAACAATCATCCATTCATGAAGAATTGTTTGTTACACTATGAAAGCGAAAAATCTACACAACGAAACTGTAAAAAGATAGAATGAGGTGAGGGAAATCCCCCTCGACGGTTGCTCAGAGGATGACTCGCTCTAACGTCACCTAGAGGAAGGTGGTGAGGAGCAGGAGGAAGGAGGATAGAGCTGGAGGATGGAGGATGGGGTAGGACGGCGTTGTGATGAGTATCTTCTTCCTGAAGGGCGGTGAGAGGACGACCACGGGATGCTCCATGAATGGGGATGAGGGGAGGGAAAAACTATTAGATTTTCTACTCTAGAGGAGCATCCCGAGCTTGGGACAAGCTCTCTCTAAAGCCTTGGAGGTGGTGAGCGGAAGAAAGGAAGAGATGGATTGGAATGGTAGTGAGCAGGTCCTTTTATAGTGGACAAGGAAGAACAAATTCGTATCAGGGTCATTAGTGATGGCCGTAAATGTCGCTACAGCTGTCACTGAAGATCCACGCCATTCAATACTCCCACTGGATCGCGCATCACATATGAACGCGCTATTCGCCCACGCCAGCTGTGCTCGCGCCCACTGTCGCACCTACTGCCGTTGCCGCTATTGTGCACACATATGCGTTGCGCACTATGTTGCTATGCACGTCGCGTGCGCGCCCACTCTGCGGTGCATGCACGGCAGTGCATGTGTGTGCGTGGGCAACCTGGGTTGCGCCACGTGGCACAACTTGGGCCATCCATCTTCATTCCTTTGTAGAGGGTGCCACCGTGCTTGGATCGAATTGATTTCCACGTGTCGGATTGGGGTCATTGCTCTGGATACATCCGTACGGTTAGATTTTTCATCCGAAAGCCATAAGGATGTCACATTGCCCCTTGCCGTTGATCTTCCTTAGGATTCATATGATGCTACGGGACTCCGATCGGGATGATTTCAGAGGCGTTAGAGTCTAATCATCGTCCTAATCAGATCCGTACAGTTTGATCGTCCATCTGAGGCTCAGAAATAAATCTCCTTCCTTCCTATCCAAGAAAAGGATGTAGTTAACCTAAAATATATACACCTATTCTAAATGGAGAAAGATGCATGCTACGCAATATTTATAACATGAAATGCAAATCTAAGCATAAGAACATGCATGAATAGGAATTTTAACCTAAATGGATGCATCTATACCATACCCCCATGCCTATCTTTTGCTAGTCCCTAGCAAAATTAAACTACATGCTATGTATAAAAACATAATTAAGGCATGATTGCTTAGGCCTAGGTTGTTTATTAACAGTAAAAAATTTCAACTAAGGTCGTAAACCACAGAGAATCAACAGTACCCGGGTGTCTGCCAGAATGCAGACCGCCCAAGTCCTCGCCCAAAAAAGGGAAGATGCTTTCTTTTTTTTTTCTTCTTTTCTAATTTTTTTGCACTTTTGGATTTTGAGAGTTTTGGGATAACTTTTTACGGTTGCTCGACCCGCGCAAGACTTGAAAAGTACTCTAAGTACTAAGCATCTTTGTGAAAAAGTGATCAACTCACAAAATGACTGTTAAGACGAACTTCGGGTTTCTACGACCCTAGGTGACTTTTTCTGAAGGTTTATCTTTACAATCGGTAGCTTTCTCCCTACTTCTTTTATTTATGGGGTCAACACAAGAGCGAACTGAAAAGATTGTGGCATAGACTCGGACAGGTTGTGTTAATGTGGTGATTTTATCGTTCTAATGAGTATAGTGGTTAACCTAAATCGAGCCTAACCATCTCTTTACAAAATTTTTAACCTGGCCTACTTGATTTTATCGTGGTCACTTTTAGGCCCAGGGTCGAACTCAGGGAAGTGGGATTAGAAGTGAAGAAGTTTCTACGCCTTTCCTATAACGAATCTCTTCCATTCGTTTATTATGTTTTTGATGTTTTTCTATTTAGATTTTTTTTCTGATAATTCTTGTCCTTGAGGTGCACCCTCAAAATCAGGTTCTTGGCTTTGAGCCAAATTATGGTTCTAAAACTGGTCTTGCTATTCGCAAGACTGAGTACCTGCAAGTCAAGGATTATCTTTTCTCTTTTATATATATTTTTTATCTTTTTACTAGTAGGAAAGAGAAATAGAAATAAAGTAAATATAGTATATATATATATGTATCTATTATATATGTATAAAGGGGTGGGGGCAGAGGTGGAGATGGCGTGTAGCATGGTGTGAAGTCGGCTGTCGTCTAGGAAGTCGCAACCAACAGGACAAAGTGCCGCGTAGAGTGCAGGATGGATGGTGGAAGATGTGCGAAAACGCTTTCTGTACCCGTGTATCGGGGAATATCAGCAACTGGTGCAGATATTCCCACGATACAACGTATAGTAGATGACATGAAAATATTTATATATATATGTATATGTATGTATATATAACTATATAGATGTGTATATATATGTGTATATATATAGTAACATATGTATATAGATAAATGTATATATATATATATATATATAGTTATAGATATATATGTATCTATGTATGTATATTTGTATATAAATATATGTATAAATATATGTATATATATGTATATATATATATATGTATCTATACTTATACTTGGTTATATAGGTAATAATATATATATAGATATATATGTATATATGTAAATATATATGTGTATATATATATATATATATAAGTATATAGATATATGTATATATGTATGTATACTAATACTTAGTTATATAAGTACTACTATATGTATAGATATAAGTATATATATATATGTATATGCATATATATATAAGTATATAATAATGTATAAGTGAGAGTGTGTGTGTGCGAGAGTGTGAGTGTGTGTGTATGTGTATCTACAGAGAGAGAGGGAGAGAGTGCTATGAGAGAGAGAGAGAGGGTGCTCGGTTCTACTAGAGTGAAGAAAAGGCAGGTTAAGCCGTCTGATGCTTCAGGGCCGACGTCTGGTGTCCACGTGCACGCGCAGGTGCATAGGCACACGAAGAGGTGCGCAATGGGAGGGAGTTAGAGTGGGGGGAGTGACCGCAGCGCATAGCGCTGCGTGGAGAGGCTGTTGTGGGCAGACGGAGGTGCTAAGAGTGAGTGAAGATGCGGGCGGGTGCGGGCGCTGCCAGACGGGGGCGCACGTAGACGCGCGGGCAGGTGCTGGAGCGGGCTCGGGAAATGACGCAGGCATGGAATAGAGTAGGTTGCGGCACGCCGGGTGACCGGTTAAGTGAGAAACTTACTGATCACCGCACTGTAGCCACAGTGTTCCGCTGACTAGCGTGAACAGTGGCTACAGTGCCACTCGACTCCGCGCGACCAGGCGTGCTCGATTTTGTGAGTGCGGGAGGTGTGAGCAGCCGGCGCGCGCACGGAGAAGCTGTGTTGGCTGCTGGCTTGCGGAGAGGCGGGTGCGAGTGCGAAGAAGCGGGAGGCGAGGGTGGCCTGCAGGTGTGTGCTGGAGGTGAGGGTGGTGTGCAGGCACACGCAGTGGAGGTTTGCGATAGGGCACGCGGTGGCCGACGCCTTGTTGTTGCTACTGCGAGCTTGAGACCTTAACTCTGCGACATTGGCGGAAAGGCTTGAAACGATGAATTCAGAGAAGAGAACCACCACGCCCACTGGCTCTTTGATGAGCTGGGCGGTGGTGGACTCACAGTGGTGGTTGTACACCACTGTGAGTTGCTCTTGCCCGCAGCGTGGCTCCTCAAAGAGGAGAGGCTGCGTATGGAGGGGAGAGGGGAGGACACGGCCTGGAAGGAGGGAAGCTGCTGTGTTTTTTTTGGTGGACCAGGCTCTCCTTGTAAAGAAGAAGCCATGCCTTTTTTATAGAGGAAGAAGGCATGCACAGCCATGCCCTGGCTGTGCATGGCTGTGTATGCAGCTGCAGGGAGTGGCTTGTTGGAGCGAATGGTGCGAGGAAGAGGCTACCATGCAATGCAGCCACGCAGAGAAGAATTTCAAAGTCAAATAGAAATAGAAAATAAGGATGGAGATTTTGCAAGGTAGCATTTGAGGAAAACGTAAATTTCGAGGCCATTTTATTCACTCCCCCTCTCAATTAAATGCATGCATGAGTGTATTTTTACAAATGCGACTATGGATGCCCACTATGCACTGGTAATGCTAGGAAATAGCACAAGACGGCACAATTGTAGGTGTATTTTTGAGGTGCAATCATACCCCCCATGCCTATCTTTTGTTAATCCTTAGCAAAACATTATTTTTATATTGTATTTAAAAATGATCTTAAGCTGAAGATTTTCTTCTGAGGTGACATAAGTGTGTTTAATGTTAGATATTGTGAGAACCAATTGCAGAGAAGACTACTGGTACTTTATGTCTCACATGACATAGATCATCTCTCGACTAACCAGGACTCTTGATATTTAAACCTTAAGTACAATTTCCTGGACCTAGGATGTTTTTGCTGTACTCGAGAGCTCAAGAGGTTATGGCTTGTGCTTAGTGAAGGATCAAGACTGACCAGATGAACATTAAGACTCAAGGCCAGGGTTTTACGAATTTTTAAGTATAGGTTGGTACCAGTTTTAGCTCGTGTCTTCGAATTGACCCTTAAAAAGTTGATGGAGAACTCAACTCCCATTTTCTAACATTTGTGGCTCAAAGAAAATAGGGTTTTTACCCTGAAGGACTTTTTTTGTAGGAAGATTTTACAGACATTTGTGAGATATACTGACTTATTTGCATCTTCTTTTTTTTTTTTTTTGAAACACATGTCAGTATATCTCTTACAACATTATTTGGAGGAGCACACTTTTTTTTTGGTGGGAGAGTTCCTTTTTGGTGGAAAGAGTTTTTCCTAAACACACGACTAAAGCATGGGATAAAAAGTCTACCTGTGCGCACAGGTAAGGACTCCACCTTCCCTAATGAACACTAGGGTTGGATCTTATGTTCATCTGGTCTTTCTTGATATGTGTAGTGTGAACCAAGATTACTTAGGCTCTCAAGCAGAAGCAAACTAACGGATCCTGTATTGGTGTCTTAGGTACAAGAATACATCCTTAGTTAGGAGAGATTCCAATCTATTTCGTCAATGCTCAAGTGAATTAAGCCAAGCCTGAGCAAATCAAGCTTTTGTGGCCTGGAAAGTCTTCAAAACAGCGGTTGAATATCCATAAACACTTATTGTACTTTTGTTTCAGCTTTCAGATCATTACTAAACACCATTTTTTTTATATATTTATAGAAATTGCATGATACCCTAAAATACCCAGATCCTATGGATGCCTATCCACCCCCCCATGCCAAAAGATGCTATGTCCTCATATGCATGCAGGGAGGGGTAGAGAAAGGACGAAAGATCGGGTAACAAGAGCTGAGGTGTAGGGTATACAGCAGGGTGGTAGGGTGGGTGGATGGTGGGTGGTGAAGTGAAAAGTGAAGTGAGCGTGATAGTGAAGTGAAAGGAGATGGTGGATGGTGAGTGTTGTTGGGGTGCTGTTTGCACCTCAAAACACGCCTGTAATAACTCCTTCTTGTGCTATTTTCTAGCATTAACATTGCATAATAGGATCCTGTAATCGCATTTGTAAAAACACTTGCATGCATGCATTTAATCAAGAGAGGAAGAGGAGTGAAACAATCGCCTACATAGTTACATTTTTTTTCAAGTGCCTCCTTGCAAAATCACCCTCTTTTTATTTTTCCTCTTGATTTCTTCTTTTCTCTCCTTCCCGCGGCTGCGTCCTTCCCGCGGCTGCACTCTTCCCGCAGCTGCATGCAGCAGCCACGCAGCACCTCTTCCCGTCATGTCTCCCTGCCAACGCCGCTCCCTATAGCTGCAACTCGCACGCCCTCTCCCTGCTGCAGCCAACACGCCCCTCTCCCCTCCTCTATAAGTAGTTGCAGCTTCATCCTCGCGACGGCAGCGGCTGCAGCTGCTGAAAAAAACCCGCAGCAATCTTCTCCACCGCTTTCCGCTCCCATACGTCGGCCCTCCGTCGAGGAGGCACCCGGCGAGCAGGAGAACCCACTGTGGTGCACACCACCACAGTGGGAGCACCACCGCCTAGCTCTTCGACGAGCCGGTGGGCGTGGTGCATTCCCCCGCTTCATTTTTTTCTCTTTAACGCCATTGCCGCCGCTCCAAGCTTCGAAGCTTGAAGCCACGGCAGCAGCAGCCCAGCAGCAGCAGCAGCAAGTCCTCCCGCCCCTCCGCGACCGTCCCCGCAGTCGCTCACCGCCTCCGCGCGCGTCTGCAGGGCGTTCCCCGCCTCCGTCTCCGTTCTGTCCGCCTCGCAGTTGCACTCGTAGCCCGCCGCCGCGCGCACTGCAGCGGCCGGCTACGGCCTCACGCCGACCCCTGCCCCCCTCCGCGACCCTCCGCGACCACCTGTAGACCTCCTCCACGCTCGCTCCTCCGCGCCATCGCCCGCTCGTCGACTTCGCGCAGGCCTGCAGAACCCTGCGCGAAGGCGCGCCCGCACCCGCCGTCTTCAGACGTCCGCCTCCGCCTTCAGACGACGCGGCGTCAGACGTCCGCCGCCGCGAGCAGACGACTTAACTCACTGCCATTGTCCGCGCTCTCGATCTCTCCAGCCCGCTCTCTCTCTCTGCTAATCTCTCTCTCCCGCTCTCTCTCTCTCACGTATTCTCTCTCTTTTGCACTCACTCACAGACACACACTACACCAACACACACACATCTTCACCGACACACACACACACCCACACACACACTTACACTATACGTATAGCTATATATAGTAACATATATATACTTATATACATCTATATATGATATATACATACATATATATATATATATATATATACACTTATATACATAGTAATATCTATAGTTATGTATACATACATATATATAAAATATATATACATATATATATAATATATATATATATATATCTACTTATATATATCTATATACTTATACATATACTTATATATATATACATATATACTTATATACATATATATATATATACATCTATATAGTATTATATATATATACTTATATACATATATACATAGCTATATACATATATACATACATATATATATATACATATACACCTATATATATATATATATATATATAATACATATATATCTATATATATCTATACATATATACTTATACATTTATATACATATAGATATATTTACTTATATACATGCATATGTACATATATTTTCACGTTATTTACTATACGCTGTATCACGGGGATATCTGCACCAGTTGCTGATATTCCCTGATACACGCGTACAAAAAAAGCGTGGTCCCATACATCATCCATCCTCCATCCACACTCCACGCGGCACATAGTCGTGTTGGTTGCGTCTCTCTAAACGTCAACTGACTCGACATAGTGCTACACTCCATCGTCACCTCCACCCCCACCCCTTTATATATATACTACATATAAATATATATCTATAGCTACTATATTTACTTTCTATCTGTTAGCTTCCTTCTTAGTAAAAAGATAAAAAAAAGGTATAAAAGTGAAATGATAATCTTTGATTTGCAGGTACCCCGTCTAGCGAGTAGCAAGACTTGTTTTGGGACTCTGTTTGGCTAAAAGCCAAGGACACAATTTTGAGGGTGTTCCTCAAGAACAAGGATTACCATAAAAAACCTAAATAAGAAAAAACACCAAAAACACAATAAACGAACGGAAGAGACGCGTTTTAAGGAAAACGTAGAAACTCGACTTTAACCCCACTTCCCTGAGTTCGACCCTGGGCCTAAAAGTGACAAGATAAAATCAATTAGGCCAGGTTGAAAATTTTGTAAAGAGATGGTTAGGTCTGAATTAGGTT
This sequence comes from Thalassia testudinum, assembly GCA_037157565.1. Classification (NCBI taxonomy): domain Eukaryota; kingdom Viridiplantae; phylum Streptophyta; class Magnoliopsida; order Alismatales; family Hydrocharitaceae; genus Thalassia; species Thalassia testudinum. The sequence goes on from JAZHRO010000055.1 coordinate 48,775,282, forward strand.
AACCACTATACATATTTCAACGATAAAAACATCATATTAACAACCTATCCAGGCCGACCCATCAGGTGCCTCCCAACGAGCGCTGAATTTAACGTCCCCAGCTGCACTCAGGATGAGACACAAAATTAGTTACCCTCCAGCAGGGCAATAGTTTCTCCAACAAGGGCAGGTTCATGAGTAAGAAAGGGTTTCAAATGCTGCCCATTGACCGAAAATTTATGCCCAGATTTGGGATCTTCAATTTCAACGGCCCCATTGGGAAATGGTCACGACACCAGGAAAGGACCAGTCCATTTGAACTTTAGTTTCCTAAGAAAGAATTTGAGTCGGCCATTGTAGAGCCAAACTTGCTGAGATGGCTCAAATTCATTTCGCCGAATACGGCAGTTGTGAAAAGCCTTAGTGCGTTAATTGAAATTTAAAGAAGAATCATAGGCTTCACAACGGAGCTCTTCCAGCTCCTGGAGTTGGAGTTTCCTTTCTCGACCACACAAGTCTGGGTCGAGGTTACATTGGTGAACCGCCGAATAAGCGCAGTGCTCCAACTACACGGGCAAATGACAAGGCTTCCCGTAAATGATTCTATAAGGAGACATACCAAGGGGAGCCTTGAAGGCGGTCCGATACACCCAAAGTGCGTCAATCAACTTGTCGGACCAATCCTTACGGTCAAACCGAACTATTTTCTGGAGAATCTGCTTGATTTGACGGTTCAACACTTCTGCCTGGCCTTTCATCTGAGTATGATACGGGGATGTGATACGATGGTGGACTCCGTATTTCCTCAGAAGTGCCCGAAAGGAAGCATGGGTAAAGTGGCTTCCTTCATCCGAAATAATGGCCTGAGGGATCCCAAAGCATGCAAAGATGTGGTCATTGACAAATTGAGTGGATATAATAAGGTCAGCATGGCGCATGGGAATAGCCTCGATCCATTTCGAAACATAATCAACAGCCACGAGGATAAATTCGAAGCCGTTGGAAGGAGGAAAGGGACCCATGAAATCAATTCCCCAAATGTCGAAGATTTCCACGGCTAGGATGGGTTGTAAGGGCATCGTGTCATGATGTGACATTGACCCTAACGACTGGCACCTAGTGCAATGTTTGCCATAATTGTGTGCATCCTGGTGAAGGGAGGGCCAAAAGAAACCACACTGCAACACCTTGGCTACAGTTTTCCTCCCAGAGAAATGGCCTCCGCAGGCCTAATCGTGGCAGAAGGATAGCACACTGGGAATTCGCTATCTGGAATACAACGATGGATGATTTGATCAGCACCTATCCGAAAAAAAAGTGGATTATCCCAGAAATAATAATTTGCTTTTGCCATGAGACGCTCACACTGGTTTTTAGGCCAGCCACGTGGAAGGGATCCAGAAGAAAGGTAATTGGCAATATCGGCATACCAAGGTCCACTTGCCACAGTAATTACCAATAGGTGCTCATCGGGAAAAATCTGATTAATTGGCAGAGTAAGTTCAATATGGTCAAGGTCCAGTCTGGAAAGGTGATTAGCCACAACATTCTGGGCTCTGGCCTTATCACGGATCTCAGTGTCAAATTCTTGGAGCAAACGGATCCAAGGAATCAGTCAAGGCTTGGGATCCTTCTTATGCATGAGATGGCGAATGGCTGCGTGATTAGTGAAATTAATAACGTGTGAGCCTAGAAGGTAAGAGTGGAATTTCTCCAGCCCAAAGACGACCGCCAGCAGTTCTTTTTCAGTGGTAGTATAATTACGCTGGGCCTCGTCCAATGTCTTACTGGCGTAGTACACCATGAAGGGGTGTCTATCGCGTCTTTGTCCCAGGATGGCTCTGACTGCAAGGTCGGAAGCGTCACACATGAGTTCAAAGTCGAGGGACCAATTAGGTGGCTGGAGAACAGGGGCCTTGGTGACAGCATTACGCAGTTGCGTGAATGCTCGTATGCAGTCGAGGCCCATATCGAAGGGTATGTCGATCTATAGAAGATGAGATAAAGGTCGAGAAATCTTGGAGAAATCTTTGATGAATCTCCTACAGAAACCGACGTGTCCCAGGAAGGAGCGGATTTGTTTGACAGAGCCAGGCACAGGCAAATCAGCAATTACATCAAGCTTAGCTCTGTCAACCTCAATACCTCTGTCGGAGTGATATGCCCGAGAACAATTCCCTCGTGCACCATAAAATAACTTTTTTCGCAAGAAAGCACGAGGTTTACATCAATGCATCTCCTAAGGATACGGGTCAGGTTGGCAAGACAGTCATCAAAAGATGGTCCAAAGATCGAAAAGTCATCCATAAAGACCTCGAGAAAGTCACCCACCATGTCATGAAATATCGCTAGCATACATTTTTGGAAAGTTGCTAGTGCGTTGCAAAGTCCGAACAACATCCTTCTAAATGCAAAGGTGCCGAAGGGGCAGGTAAAGGTGGTTTTCTCTTGGTCCCGAGGGTCAATTGCCACCTTGTTATATCCTGAGAATCCATCCAGGAAATAGAAAAATTTATTTCCCACTAACCGCTCCAGTATTTGGTCAATGAAAGGTAGCGGAAAGTGATCTTTCTTAGTTGCAGCATTGAGTTTCCTACAATCTACACACACTCTCCAAGATGAAGGAGTGCTTGTAGGGATGGATTCGCCCCTGTCATTGACACAGATGGTGAGTCTTGCCTTTTTGGGCACAATGTGAATTGGACTCACCCAGGGGCTATCGCTGATCGAGTAGATTATACCCGCATCCAGCCACTTAATAATTTCTTTCTTAACGACCTCCTGCATGTTAGGGTTGAGATGTCACTGCATCTCCCAGGAAGGTCGAGCCTCCTCCTCCGTATATATACGGTGAGTGCAGTAGGAGGGGCTAATGCCAGATAAGTCTGATAAAAACCATCCAATGGCTGCCATGCATTCCATAAGGACCTTTGTTAATTTGCACTCTTGCTCCCTGGTCAATTTTGAACTGATGATTACGGGCAGCATTTCATTTGGTCCCAGAAAAACATATTTAAGTGTACTAGGCAGCTCTTTCAGCTCGGGAGTGGATGGTGAAAGGTCTGGCATTTCTTGGGATGAGAGTGTCCCAGGTGGATCAGAGAACAAGTCGGGAGGAAGAAGTTGGCCCTCAGTTTGGCTAAGAAGAGGGGCATCTTAGATAGATGGATCCAAAAAGGAATAGCCCCACTGAGTAGTATGTGGGCTCAAGGTCCCAGTGTGGATTTGCAACTCCGCCTGTTTTGGCGAGAAAGAAAGGGCAATCCGGTCTTCAAGAGTGTGGACCGGCGGTGAGGAGCCCGGATACGACTCAGACCACGAGGTATGGGAAGCAGAGAAAACCTCATCAGAAGTCTGGTCAGGAGAAGGTACAGGACAAGGGTGGGATGGGGGAACGTCACAATATGTGTCGGTCAGGCAATCATCAGTGTTTAAAGGCAGTCTGCAGCAGTCAGAATAGGTCCCAATTAGTCCGATACACGCTCTGACGGCCATGTCCTCGTCAGACGTGTCATCCTTAATGCAATAGCAATCAAAGTTCTTGTCTACCTTGAAGATGTTAATCTTGAGCTTTTCATATCCAATGGCAATCTTAATATAGCCCAACTTGCAGTCGATATGGGCTCGGGTTGTGGGCAAGAAAGGTCAACCAAGGATGATCGGACAATCATAGAGTGAGGTAGGAACTTCCATATCTAAAATAAGAAAGTCAACAGGAAAACAAAGACTGCTGACCCTAACCACCACGTCTTCCACCACACCCTTCGGAATTTTGACAGAACGATCTGCCAACTGTAACGTGACAGGGGTGGGTTTCAGATTTCCCAAGGAAAATTTTTTGAGCATGATGGTTGGTATGAGATTGATGGAAGATCCTAGATCAAGCAGGGCACGGTTAAAATTGTAGCCCTGGATGCTACAGGAAATAAGCGTATGCCTGGATCTTTCTGCTTCGGTGGTAGATTGGATAGTATAGCACAACTCGCATGAGGTGAGAGAACCATCGGATACTTAGTTTTCTTTGACTGTCGCCTGGGTGTTGTGTAGTCTTTGAAAAATCGGGCGACAGTAGGTATGTGGTCGATACCCTCGAGCAGGAGTACCTTGATTTCAACATCCCTGAACAAATTACGCAGGTTATCAAAGGCCTGTGTATCTTTCCTTTTGCCTTTTGGCTCCCTCAGTAGAGCCTCTGGGAATGGGACTGATTCTGGCACCAATTTGGGGGTATCGTCCTCTCATGAATGCGATGCACATCCCGAAAGAGAGGGCGATGAAGAAGATGGGCCAGGATCATGTTGAGGCAGATTGACGGTGTGCTTACCGCTCCTCGTAGTGATCACATTGGACTATGCAGTTTCGGTGGGATCATACGGCGGAGGAGGGTTCGCAATAGGGACATAAGAGTGAGGTGCTGCAGCGGGATTAGCCTGAAATCCCGGTGGAATGCTCGGAGCTTGCAGACTCTGATGAACCTGCACCTGAGAAGGTCGTACCTGCGGTTGAGGACCACGGGGTATGAAATTTCATGGGTTCGGAATAGGTTCGGTGGGAAGAGTGCCCTGAGATCGAGTTGTCAAGTGTAGTTGACTGATCTCAGCATTTTGCTGTGCCAATTGGTGCTGAAGAGAGGTCATGTTCTCTTCATGGTGCTTTGACATTTCCATCGTCATTATCATCAATTTGTGAAGAGGACTTGATGCATGTTCGGTTTGCGGTACGCATGGGCCCGATGGCGGATTCGCCACAGGATTAGTCTGGGCCCTTGGAATGACAAGTGCAGACGGTCGCATTGGTCCACTCGTGGGGTTTTGGCGCTGTAGGTTGTTGGACCATGTGAAGTTTGGATGATTTCGCCACCCTAGGTTATAAGTGGCAGAGAATAGGTTGGTCCCCAGGGTACAAGTGTCTTCTATGCCAGAAGACACGTTTGCATGTAAATATGCATCTGAGCACATGGAGGCTTGGTCCTCCGTGTCAAAATACTGGCTCGCAGAAGCTAGATCCACATGACTTACTGACTCGCTCGGTGCGACACTCAGTAAGGAAGGTCTTACAGGGTTTCTTGGGATAAGCCTGGTGTTGGAAGAATTGGGATTGTGACGAAGTGGTGAGGTGGGGGTGTTTGCCATAGAACGGGTGGTGTTGGCCAGAAGCTCGTCCAGCTTCTTGTGCACGACGGAGACTTCATCCAATTTCTATGCGATAAGGTTCAGATCAGTGGATGAATGGGAGGGTCCCATGTCAACTTCGTGGGCATTTCGGGGTAGGCTGGTACGATTAAAGGCGACAATGGAGGCATTGTTCATTGAGTTTTCGCTCATATTTTCAAATAATTCAAATGCTCCATTCTCGTCTTTATTCATAAAATTCCCTCCGCAAGAAGTGTCTGCAATCTGCTTCAAAGTCTCATTTAGCCCATAGTAAAAAATCTGGGCTATATGCCACTTAGGCAGACCATGGTGCGAACACTTCCTGAGGAGGTCATTATATCTCTCCCATGCCTCATGAAATTATTCACCATTTTGTTGTGTAAATGAAGTGATAGCGCGGCGAAGCGCATTGGTTCGCCCGATTGGGAAGAACTTCTTGAGAAACGTTGTTCGCATCTCTTCCCAAGAGTGGATGGTTCTCCCAAGGGTGCGTAACCACTGCGGTGCTTTATCCTACAATGAAAATAGAAACATTTTCATGACTGTTGGTAACCCGATATTTCTTGATTTAACAGTTTCAGCCAATCAGGTTAGGTCTTCCAAGTGGAGAAAAGGATCTTCACTTGCAAGACCATGGAAGTGAAAATTTATCAAGCCAATTATGTTAGGTTTCAGTTCAAAGTTGTCCCCGCCCATGGGGACCCAAATTTGTCCTATGGTCTCTGTAGCAGTGGGATTCTGATAGGAGCTAAGAGAACTAGGCTCCTCCCGTTCAAGAGGGTTCTGCATTTCCTCCAATGTTTCCCTAATGGCTTCAATTTGTTCATTATACATTTCCATTTGGGCCTGGAGGTGGGTTATGGGATTCAAGGCTCCATCATCTGGTGGGTTTTGAGGGCGGTTTCCTCCCTCGGGATTTGGGGTTGGGTGTGTAGCCATGTTTGTGGAGGAGGATGATTCGGCTTCTTTTCTAAAATTATCAGGCAATTCACACAGTTCAGGGTTTTGTGACCTCCTCCCAAACATGCACTACCGTAGGAAGAATTGGGGGGATACGAAGGGAAAAGAGATGAGAGAAATGACGCTGCACAGGTACACTTGATGATAAATCAATACAACCAAATTCCTAACCACTACAGTGTGCACTTTGACCTAAAGATCTAAGTTACCTGCTATCACGAACTACAGAACCGAATGTTAGCACCGCGGAACCACCGAGCCTGATTGAAAGGCCGTTTTCCCTAGTCTTAGACACTCGATAGCACGCGGGAACTCTCACCAGCACGTAGGCGCTACACGCAGGTAGTTAGACCTCCAATCCTTAATAAGGGTCAAGTTACTACCAATTTTAGTTAGAGGCTAAGGATCAAGTGCTTCTGGAATATGAAGGACGTTATTTACGGGTAATGCGCAAGTGATTGTTTCTTAGAGTGTGTCAACCAAGCATGCAACGGGGAAATCTCCCCGAATTGAAGTTTTAATTGGTGAATGATTTTTAGAATTCAACCTTAAGTAGTATGGATTTTAGGATTTCTCTGAATTACCAACTCAACCAATCTTCGGGTTTTGAGAGAATACAAGTTTTATTCTAAGCCCAACAAACCCTTCTTCAATGTCAATTGGTTAATGCATGCTAAAATGCAATGGCCTTCCCTAGATGGAGATTTCTATGTGTGGATGCACGAATCAATTTTAGATCAGTGTGAAAGGGAGCCCAAGCACTTCAATTCAAGTGCTCCCAATCACCAAAATGATTTCCACACACAAGGCTCAACCAAAAGATGAAGAAAATCAAATTGTTGGGGTTGAAGTATTCGGGATCGAATCTTAGGCATGTGAAAGGTCGTGGTGGGGTTGGAATCAACTCAATTCCAAGTCTCCCCAGCAAAAATGTGATCCTGAATTGTAGATAAATGAGGCAAAGAAGGATGTCAATCAATCTTTTTATTTTTGTCTTAAAGAATACTTCACACGGCGAAAGATTCAAGAATCAAGATTCTTGGATCTTCACTATGCGAAGTTTTGCGGGAAATCCTGGGGAGGTGGGAGTAAAGGCAAACAATCAAACAAGTGAATTTTAGTCCACTTGCCCCAAGAGATCCCAAGAAGTTTTTCTAGTTTTGTTTTATTTTTTTTTATTAAGGTGACAAGTTGACCTAAGTTGCTAAGAAAGGAAGACCTACTTGTTCAGCAACGTGTGCGAAGCTCCAGTGTGGTGCTGGCATCTTCACGCTCTCGTTCCCGCCTTGGATATACCCACATCTCTAACTTCGTCTGCCTGCCTTCTCCTTGCAACAGGTTCACCTGCACAGCAACAAATAAAAACACCCGTGAAGAGAAGGGTGTGAGAAGAGAAAAATTAAAGGAATTGAGTAAAAACTTACTTGAATGCGCACTTCCCCGGCAATGGCACCATGAAAATATTGTGGCATAGACTCGAACAGGTTGTGTTAATGTGGTGATTTTATCGTTGTAATGAGTATAGTGGTTAACCTAAATTGTGCCTAATCATCTCTTTACAAAACTTTTAACCTGGCCTACTTGATTTTATCTTGTCACATTTAGGCCCAGGGTAGAACTCAGGGAAGTGGGATTAGAAGTGAAGAAGTTTCTACGCCTTTCCTATAACGAATCTCTTCCGTTCATTTATTGTGTTTTTGGTGTTTTTCTATTTAGATTTTTTTTCTGATAATTCTTGTTCTTGAGGCACACCCTCAAAATCAGGTTCTTGGCTTTGAGCCAAATTAGGGTTCCAAAATTGGTCTTGCTATTCGCAAGACTGAGTACTTGCAAGTCAAGGATTATCTTTTCTCTTTTATATATTTCCTTTTATCATTTTACTGGTAGAAAAGAGAAATAGAAATAAAGCAAATATAGTATATATATATGTATATATTATATATGTATAAAGGGGTGGGGGTGGAGGTGGAGATGGCGTGTAGCACGTTGTCAAGTCGGTCATCTTCTAGGAAGATGCAACCAACAGGACGAAGTGCCACGTGGAGTGCAGGATGGATGGTGGAGGATGTGTGCGAAAACGCTTTCCGTACGCATGTATCGGGAAATATCAGCAACTGGTGCAGATATTCCCACGATACAACGTATGGTAGGTGATATGAAAATATTTATATATATATGTATATGTATATATGTAAATATACAAATATATATATGGTTATAATTATATAAGTGTATTTGTAGCTATATATGTATATACATATATATATATATGTATATATATATATAGATATGTAAATATATGTATAGATAGATAGATGTACATATATATATATATGTATATATATAACTATATAGATGTATATATATATATATGTGTATATATATAGTAATATATGTATATGGATATATGTCGATAGATATGTATATATATATGTATATATAGTTATAGATATATAGATATATATGCATGTATATTTGTATATATATGTATATATATATATATATATATATGTGCATCTATACTTACATATATATATATATATATGTATGTATGTATACGAATACTTAGTTATATAAGTACTACTATATGTATAGATATAAGTATATATATATATATGTGTGTATATATCAATATAAATATGTATATGTATATATATATAAGTATATAATAATGTATAAGTGAGAGTGTGTGTGTGAGAGAGTGTGAGTGTGTGTATGTGTATCTGCAGAGAGAGAGAGAGAGTGCCATGAGAGAGAGAGAGAGGGTGCTCGGTTCTGCTGGAGTGAAGAAAAGGCAGGTTAAGCCGTCTGATGCTTCAGGGCCGATGTCTGGTGTCCACGCGCACGCGCAAGTGTGTAGGTGCACGAAGAGGCGTGCGCTGGGAGGGAGTGAGCGTGGGGGAGTGACTGCAGCGCACAGCACTGCGCGAAGAGGATGGTGTGGATAGACGCAGGTGTCGAGAGCTGGTGAAGACGTGGGCAGGTGCGGGCGGTGGTAGACGTAGGCGCATGCAGATGCACGGGCGGGCCCTTGAGCGGCTCGGGGTGGGACGCGGGTGCAGGCTTGCACAGGTTGCAGTACACCAGGTGACCGATTAAGTGAGAAACTTATCGGTCACCACACTATAGCCACAGTGTTCCGCTGACTAGCGTGAATAGTGGCTACAGTGCCACTCAGCTCCACGTGACCTGGCGTGCCCGGTTCTGTGAGTACGGGAGGTGTGAGCAGCTGGCGCATGCCCGGAGAAGCTATGCCGGCTGCTGGCTTGCGGAGAGGCAGGTGTGGGCGCGAAGAAGCGGGAGGTGAGGATGGCCTGCAGGCGCACGCTGGAGGAGTAGGCGGCCTGCTGGGCAGGCGCACGTGGTGGAGGTCTGCGACAGGGTGCGCGGTGGACGGCGCCTTGCTACTGCTGCTGTGAGCTTGAGACCTTGACTCTGCAGCAATGGCGGAGAAGCTTGAAATGACAAATTCGGAGAAGTGAACCACCACGCCCATCGGCTCTTTGATGAGCTGGGTGGTGGTGGACTCACAGTGGTGGTTGTGCACCACTGTGAGTTGCTCCTACCTGCACCGTGGCTAGTCAAAGAGGAGAGGCTACGTATGGAGGGGAGAGGGGAGGTGACGGCTTGGAAGGAGGGAAGCTGCTATGTTTTTCTTGGTGGACCAGGCTCTCCTTGCAGAGAAGCCGTGCCTTTTTTATAGAGGAAGAAGGCATGCACAACCATGCCTTGGCTGTGCATTCCTGTGCATGCGGCTACAGGGAGTGGCTTGCTGTAGAGAGTGTCGCGAGGAAGAGGCTGCCATGCATTGCAGCTGCGCGGAGAAGAATTTCAAAGTCAAATAGAAATAGAAAATAAAGATGGAGATTTTGCAAGGTAGCACTTGAGGAAAACGTAAATTTTGAGGCCATTTTATTCACTCTCCCCTCTCAATTAAATGGATGCATGCGTGTATTTTTACAAATGCAACTATGGATACCTAATATGCACTGGTAATGCTAGGAAATAGGACAAGATGGCACAATTACAGGTGTATTTTTGTGGTGCAATCACGAACCCAGTGTATATCTCCTCGGTTTATTCTACTTCCCCACTTCTTCCTTACTTGTTTTAGGAATTATTGTGCATTTTTATGAGTTGGGCTCTAGACAACCGGCCAATGGCTTGTTATCCATGACCACTTGCTAGCCATACTCCTACGGTGAGGTGTGGCTTTATTATTTTCTTTTTTTTTCACCTTTTTCTTTCATTTTTTCTTTTATTCTTCGGTGTTTCTTCTTTTTTCTCTCTTTTTTTTTCCAAGCAGGTGGCTTCCCTAATCTAGGATTTACCTAAGGGCAGTATGACGAAAATGGTCTTATGGCTGCGCTCTGGATAACTGGCCACTGAGTTACCACAGACAACTTGGCAGCCATACAACCCAAGTCTGTCCATTAGCTACCCAATTTCTATAAAAACCACCGGAAAGTGAGTTAGTGCTAATAGTGTGTAGATGCTTAGCCTTAAAATCCCTCTAAATTAGAGGGCAGGTTGATAAGTGGTATACTTATCATCCCAATGTATTTACCAAATTAAAATGAATTTTAATTGGCAAGGACTCGAGACTAAGTCCACATTCGAGAGGACACCCAATCAAATTAAGCCTGAAGATTTGAAGAGTCCAAGTATTTAGGTCCTATTGTATCATTTCTTAAAGTTAATAACATCCAGACGCCTAAGTTTTCTTCTCCTAATTCTTCTTCTTCTCTTTTTTTTTTACCTTTTTGAAATTTCAACTTTTTTCTCTTTTTTTTTGTCTTCTTCCTTTAAAGAAAACTAAAATAAATTTTATGGAGTTAACAAAATGATTTTAGGATCCATGTCCCCATGCCTAAATGATGCAATGTCCTCATTGTAAAAATAAAGACATGAAAAGGTCGGAGTAAACAAAATATCACTTGAACTTCGTAGGGAATCCGGTAAGCTCTGCAGAGAATGTGAAATATAAACATGTGTTAAATTTAATGCCTTCAGCTAGGCATAAAATACATACAAGGAAGAAATTGTGAATTCACTTGTGCGGGTCAGAATCAAAATAAAAATATTGATTCTCATACCCGCAAACAGAAGATGTCCATAGACGTGACTAGATTATGATGCAGACCTATTCTCCAGGGTCGAGTGGTTCTCAGGTTCTGGATGAAAATCACCTAGGATAAAAGGTTGTTATGTTTGCAGGGCTGGGCCTACGATTTAGTGGTGTGCAACCGAAGACCAAAATGTCAGACAACAGCTAAAGATGGTTCAATAGGTGCCGTTGTCCACCTAACATCTAGCTCAGAAAAATAATCAGTTATTTTGAGCTTAGGTTGCACATGAAAAATATCGTAAGGGTCCTGGTAAAAAGTTGGTGGTTTTAGGTCAATAGGAACCCTTAGATCCAAACTTGTTTTTCACTCAAAATTAATCTCCCAAACTTTCATTTGAACATTCCTATCCTCCAACATCAAGTGCTCAGGTTCCAGGACCTCTAGCATACCATTCACCCCATAAGATTTACCCAACTCTAGAAATCGTGGCTTACTCAGAATTTACTTGGGTACAATGATTTCCAAATCAAAATCAATCCCTTTGGGATGTGGTTGAGGAATGGGGCTATTCATTGAATCTTCTAGTAAATGAGGATGCGAATCCTCCAAGTTAGCCCCAACCGAATCCAAATCTTCAATAATTGGGCTATCAAATAGTTCGTTAGATTCCTCAAACCCATTTGTCTTCCGAAAATCATCTTCCTTACGCTCAAGTGAGACTTCTCTAAGAGATTCTTTACCCTCAGAATAAAAGAATCCATGATCCTCATTTATATATGTCTCTTAATTGATTGTCATTTCCTGGTTCAAAGAGACATACTTTTCCTCGCTTCCTGGCTCGGGGATCTCGAGTGAATCAATCAGTTCATCCTCAATGGGTTGCTTTAGCCCAACCTGGTCATCCCCAGTCTCAGAAAATGTATCCCCTGACAGGCACTTGAGCGAGTTCAGACATTAGCTCTCCTGAAGGGGGTTCATCTTGAGAATCATCCCAAGATTTGACTAGGGCAACAACAAATTTCATTCTCAACCTCGACAAATTCCCAAAAAGAAACTCAGCCAGGTTCCTATCCCTAACACTTTGGAGCAAATCCAATAAATAGCTATTCAGCTCATCGATCATTTTTATCATAGGCTCTAATGCATCAGTGCATGGTGTTGGCTAGGCTTCTAAAGATTGTACGGTGTTCCTCAAGTTAGCCAACACCCCATCTTGGATCTGGTTCACCTGAACTGACTAGCTCAATTCAGGGTTGGGTGGGTTTGGGTTAAACCTAGGGGAGTCAAGATATCGAGGTTCTTGGGTCCCTCCCTCATAGTAGGTCATTTGATGTTGTTTAATGGATGGTGGTGACCTATATTCAGTGGAATACTGGGGAGGGTAGGTGTTATAATCATTATATCCTTCCTAATTGTAGATCGGGTTGGCTTGGTGATGAAAGGATGAAGATCAATAACCATTGTAGCTCTAGGAAGGATAGTAATCATAGTCTTGTCTAGGGTTAGGCCCTGGACAATGAGGTCCGGATTCATATCCCCAATCAAAGTCATCCCGGCTAGTGGATGGGTAATTACAAGTCAAGTCAGAATAGCAGTGGGAAATAAGTAGTGGTAGGAGGATAGAATGGGAAATGCATGTAAGAAGTGGAAGGATACATGGTAGAATAGGAGGGAAAATAAAAGAGAGAAAGGTGCCCTACAGTACAAACAATCAACCCTGTCCTTCGGTGGGTTAGCCTAAAGACTTACAGACTCCCAAGACTTGTGTTGAGATTATAAACGATTTAGTCTACTTTTATCCGATGAATCCAACCAGTTAGAAGGGACTGGGGAGAAGGTTCTTCCCTTGGCTTACGCCTCCAGTTCCTAGTGTACCCCCCAACCGCAGTCGTTTGACGCTACTCCCCTAGCTAGACATCAGGTGGACCAGCAGAAGCAGATTAATTGAAAAAAATCTCAGTCTGAGCCACGAAGAGCGAATCAATCCTTAAGGTAAAGGACTATACAGTTTTAATTAAGCATAGGATGATTATGCTCTTAGAATGTGATGGGCCCTTTAGATGGGTTGTGCCTATAATGATCAGCTAAAATGTGTGTGCATGCATAACTAGGGTTTTCAAACAAGGTTATTTGATGATGTGTCTTTTAAGATGTAGCCTTGTTTAGTAGCTTTTAGGGTTTAATTCTTAGGTTGGTTCAATCAAGGTTTAGTAGAACACTCCAAGTTTTGAAAGCTTAGGTGATGATATGTTCCTTCAAAAATCAAAAATAATGTGGAGTGCCTGGTTCAACCCTAAGAATCAACCCTAAGTGGCAAGCTACTTAATGGATCAGTTTTAGATTGAGAGGTGCGGCCCAAACAGCTCAATCAATTGGCCTGTTGCACCACTTAGTTATGGCACACAAGAATGTTTAACCTATTTAGATTTCTACTCAATTATGTGTATTGAGTTGAAGTGTACCGGGTCCATAGGTCAGATCTCGGTTAAGTGGTAGAATCAAAGTGATTGTGCACCTTATGATAACAAGTTGTGGGTGTTATGTGTGTAGCTTTCAGATAAATCCCACAAGGGAAGAATATTTTTTTATTTTTTTTTTATATGCAGGTCTGTGAGGTGAGTGGAGTGACAATCAAACAACCAAAATCTACCCTCAGCTTTATGCAAAGCACCTAAGTTGATTTGGGTTTGAGTTATTAGGTTATGGAAAGAACACTAAGGTGTGGGTGGTGTAGGGGACACTTACAAAACACTCTACCCACACTTTACTTTGATCTACCACACTTGGATCTCCATGCTAGGGTACCTGCAAGGCAATAGATCAAAGATAAGTGGGGTTAGTATTCTGTAAATGCAAAGGAGCACAAAAAATAATAAAGTAAATTCCGTTGCCTCCCCGATAAGGGTGCCAAAATGGTCGCACGTGTTTCGGGTGTTTGAAATCAAGGTTACAAGTAACCCATCATGGTTGTTGCAAAACACGTCAATTAGATAAAATTTATGCCAAAACTCCAAGGGAGTCCCAGGTCGAACACAGGGAGGCGATGTTGACTTTAATTGAAAATCATGCTTCAATTTTATTTGTTTTTGGTCATTTTTATCTTTTCTAATTCTTTTTTTGTACTTTAGGAAGCAAGAGATCAGATCGACAAATGCTTATTTAGCTAATCTACTTGCAAATATAAAAGAGAGAGAGAAACAATCATCCATTCATGAAGAATTGTTCATTACACTATGAAGGCAAAAAATCTTCACTACGAAAGCGTAAAAAGATAGAATGAGGTGAGAGAAATCCCCCTCGACGGTTGCTTAGAGGACGACTCGCTTTGACGTTGCCTGGAGGAAGGTGGTGAGGTGCGGGATGAAGGAGGACGGAGCCAGTGGACGGAGGTAGGACGGTGTCACGGCGAGGACCTTCTTCTCGAAAGGTGGTGAGAGGACTGCCACGGGATGCTCCACGATTGGGGATGAGGAGAGGGAAAAACTATTTGATTTTCTATTCTAGAGGAGCATCCCAGGCTTGGGACAAGCTATCTTTAAAGACTTGGAGGTGGTGAGAGGAAGAAAGGAAGAGATGGATTGGAATGGTAGTGGGTAGGTCCTTTTATAGTGGAGGAGGAAGAACAAATTCGTATCTGGGACATTAGTGACGACCGTAAATGTCGCTACAACCATCGCTGAAGATCCACACCATTCAATACTCCCACTGGCTCGTGCATCACGTTCCATGTTGCTGCATGCATGCACTATGTGCCCACGCTAGCTGCTCTCACTCCTGCTGCCGCTGCTGCTATTGCGTGCACGTACGCGCTCCTCAACATGCTGCTGTGCTTCGTGGTGCTTGGGTGTGCGCATGCCTCCGGGCACACGTGCCTACGTAGCTGTACGTGCGCAGCAGTGCATGTGTGTGCATGGGCGACCTGGGTTGCGCCACGTGGCACGGCCCAGGCCGTCCATCTTCATTCCGTTGTAGAGGGTGCCACCATGCTCGGATCAAATTGATTTCCATGTTGTCGGACTGCGATCATTGCTCTGGATCCATCCGTATGGTCAAATTTTTCATCCAAAACCCATATGGATGTCGCATTGCCCCTGGCCGTTGATCTTCCTCAAGTTTCATGTGATGCTACGGGACTCCAATCTGGATGATTTCAGAGGTGTTAGACTCTAATCATTGTCCTGATCAGATTTGTACGGTCTGATCATCCATTTGAGGCCCTGAAATAAATTGATGTGTCTAAATCATTTCCTCTATTCTACCAAGCTCCTCCATCGAACCACACTAAATTTTATTCTTCTTTGAGTCCTCGAAAATATTGAATTGATTTTCTTCTCCCCTGAGGCCATTTCTATATTTCTCGATTCGCAATCAATCCTTGCCTTGGCAGTAGCCAGTAAAGGTCTTCCCGAAATAATCGGGGTGTGGTTGAGCTGTTTTGAAGCTTCCATATCTAGGACCATGAAATTAGCAAGGTAATCGAAATCATTAACCTTGACTAAATTAGCTTTCAAAATTCCCCTTGGTTTTGTAGTGGATCTATCGGCAAACTACAAGGTTATGTCAGTGTGTTCTAGGTAGCCTAGACCCAACTCCATGTGTGGTGAGGTGGGGATCACATTAATTGAAGCAACCAAGTCAAGGAGGACCTGGTCAGAAGTAATATTTCCTATTGTGTAGGAAATTAGCAGGGCTCCTGGGTCCTACTTCTTAGGAGGTAGCTTGTTTAGGATTAGTGTGCTTTGTTATCAGACAAAACTACTCTCCTATTATTTTCACATTTCGCTCTACGCCTTTCTTTATATGCATTCAGTAAACCTATGGCTTAGGTGGGGATTGATACGATAGCCATGAGGAGTAAAATGATTGCAATTTGAAAGCCTGAAGTAAGGACATCCTTTCCTCCAATTTCTCCTCCGACTTTTTCTGTTTGCCCATATAACAACAACATACTCCCGAATCATACTCTGATGTTTTCTTAATCAGATTCTTAGTTGGGAGTTTGGAATTCTTGCTGTGGAGCCTAATGGGGTTGACATTGGGTTGGATTGGTCCCTTGTGTCTACTACCACTCCTCAAGGTAATGGTGTTTACAATGGCAAGATGTTGTTGTTTAGTGTCTTGGGGAGTGTTGAGCAAAATAGGAGGCTACCTGACCCATTGGTTTCTGCGGTACATAGTTGTTAGGTCGATATTGGGTCTGTTACCCCTAATCTTCCCAAGAGAAGTTAGGATGGTTTTTCTAACCAGAATTATATGAATTCGAGTAAGGGTTGGACTTAACATTCTCCTACATAGCCTGAACATCCTCATAAGATGAGGATGAAGAAAGATCCGTAAAACTGGGATCAAAGGCCCCAATTTGGAACCCATAAGGTTCCGAGAAGAGTTGGCCCAAAGGTCGAGCTGACACTAGCTGGTTCATGAACTCCCATCCCATAGGATCTTGCAAAGAATGGAATCCTGATCCCTGGGATTGAGTGGATCTAGAAAAATTAAAATTTTCGGACATCCACTTTTCCATTCGTTTAGCAAGTAGATCCATCTTAGCTAATCTATTGCTGATCAATTCCATATCAGATGTATCAGAATCTTGGACCTCATTGGCATTTGATCTAGTATGCTGGGATCGGTTGAAGGTTTCCATGGAGGCGTGGCTTAAAGAATTTTCATTCATTTTCTCAAACAAATCATACGCGCTATTAGCATCTTTGTTGAGGAAATTGCCTCCGTAGGAAGCATCCACACGATTACAGAGTTGATAATTCAACCCGTGATAAAAAATCAGCACAAGTTGACATTTAGGCACTTCGTGGTGTGATGTAAACACATTTATTGAGGGTAAAATGCCTATTCTTGCATGTTCCTAGGCTTAGAATTACATTTCATGTTATAAATATTGCATAGCATGCGTCATTCTGCACTTAGAGTAGTTGTATATAATTTAGGTTATTGCATTTTTCAGTAGTTAGGAGAGAAGGATATTTATTTTGGAGCCTTGGATTGACGATCTGACTGTACAGATCTGATTAAGATGACGATCGGAGTCCAACACCTCCAAAATTGCCTCGATCGAAGTCTCGTAGCACCATATGCAGTCCAAGGAAGATCAACAGCCAAGGGACTAGGTGATATAATTCGGAGCTTCAAATGACAAATCCGACCATACAGATGGATTTAAGTCGATGATCGCATCCCAATGGCATGAAAATCGAATCAATCTGACCTCTGTCGCTGGCCCTACAATGAAAAGAAGATCGACAACCTAGATTGCGCTACGTAGTGCAACTCAGACTGCCCATGCGCACACACGTGCCACCACACAAGCACAGTAGCGGGGTTGCATGCACGCGTGTGGAAGCATGCTTACGCATTGTGTAGCGCCAGCACGTGAGCGTGCACACGTGCAGTAAAGAGAGCGCACAACGTAGCTTCAGTGGAGCATGGGGTGGGTGTGTGCTTGATTGGCACCAGCCTACAGCGACACCTGACCAGGATGTACAGCTGTCGTTAATTATTTGCACTCCAGCAAGACCAGCTGCGTGCACCAGCAGGCATGAGCTACCTACAGCGACACTTCCAGTGACGACCTAGAAGTCGCTAATGGTCCCATAGCAATTTTAGCCTCTTCTCCTCCACTATAAAAGGACCTACACCACCTCCATTTCAAGCCATATCTACCTACTGTACTCCTACCTACTCCCAAGCTCTAGCAAGCCTACCAATGCTCTGTTAGAGTTTGCTCTCAAGCTCCCAAGGTGCTTATTAGTGCAATGAGACTCTGCCCTATCAAATACTCCTCCAACTTCCCATCCACATTCATAGGTCGCCTTGGAGATATCGTCCCACCTCCATTCCAGTAGCAGATCACCTCTGCCTTCTCAAACCCGAAGCTGTGTTGAAGCTTTCCTCTACCTGATGTCCTCCCGCTTCTACCTTCGTCGACCTGCTTCCTAACTCCAACTGAGCTTCCGACAGGCACCATCATCTCACCGAACAACCACTTCAGGAGATTTCTTCTCACCTCCCTCTCATTTTATGTTTTCTGTATTATTGTAATTGATAATCATGCAATATATCAGATTCAATTCTGTTTCTCTCTTGTGATTGATTATCATTTTATTTCAAAAACAAAAAAAAGACAAAACCCTAAAATACAAAAAAGAAACAAATCAAAGCATGGTTTTCATACAAAGTAAATGTCGCCTCCCTGTGTTATACCTGGGACTCCCTTAGAGTTTCGAAATAAATTTTATTTGATTACGAGTTTTGCAACTAGAACAATGGGTTACTCATAACCCTGATTTCAAGCATGTGAAACCGATGCGATCATTTTGGCAGTGTTGCTTGGGAGACAACAGAATTTACTTTATTATTGTCTGCTCTTCTTTGCATTTACATAGTACTAACCCCACTAATCTTTGATCTACTGTCCTGCAGGTACCCTAGCATGGAGATCCAAGTGCGGTAGAACAGAGTAAAGTGAAGGTAGAGTTCTCTGTAAGTGTCCCCCACATTTCCCCCCTACTAGTTCATTTTGCCATACCCATAACCAAGACTTTATCTACTTAGGTGTTTGCATAAACCCTAGGATAGAATTGTTTGTCTTGTTTGCCACCTTCATCCACCTCACCCCCACATTTTAGAAAAGAGAAAAAAAATAGATACTTTCTGTGGGATGAATCAATTTACACATTTTATACACCCACATCAAAGGCACATAACTTGACTTGATTTTCATCTACTCAACTGAGATTCTGACCTGTTGATCTCATGGGTTTCGCGAGTCGGAAATCAGTGCTATAAGTAACCCGTCCTCGTAGTTGCAAAACTTGTGATCAGATAAAATTTATACCAAAACTCCAAGGGAGTCCCCGGTTGAACACAGGGAGGCGACGTTTTACTTTAACTAAAATCCGTGCTTCGTTTTATTTTTTTTTGGTATTTTAGGGTTTTGTTACTTTTTTGTATTTTTGAATGAAGAAGATAGGCAAATGACTCACAAGATAGAGATGGAACAAATATGATGTATATATCACTCCAATGTCGATTAAAATAGACTATGAAAGCATAAAAAGAGAGGGTGGTGAGAAGAAATCTTTTGAATTAGCTGTTCGGTGAGACTACAGTGCCTGGTGTAAGCTCGAACGAAGGAGGTGAGGAGCAGGAGGATGGAGGTGCGATGCAGGAGGACGTCGGGTAGAGGAAAGCTTCGGCAGAGCTTCGGAATGGAGGTGAGAAGGCGGAGATGATCTGCCACCGGAATGGCGGTTGGAGGACAGCTCAAAGGCGACCTATGAATGGGGATGGGAAGTTGGAGGAATATTTGGTAGAGTAGAGGTTCGCTATACTAATAGGCACCTTCGAAGCTTGAGAGTAGGCTCTAACAGAGCGTTGGTAGGCTTGCTAGATCTTAGGAGTAGGTGGGAGTAGAGTAGGTAGAGATGTCTTGGAAGGGAGGGGGTGTAGGTCCTTTTATAGTGGAGGAGAAGAGGCAAAAATAGGTATGGGACCATTAGTGACCTCCAAGCCATCCCTAAAAGCGTCGCTATAGGCAGCTCATACCCGCTCACGCCCACAGTCGGCTTTGCTGGCATGCTAAGAATTAGCGACGGCTGTAAACATCGCTGTAAGTGCAGCTCATGCATCGCTGTAGGTCCAGCTTATGCATCGCTAGTGTTGCGCTGTCCCTGTCTTTGCGATGTGGGACGAGCATGCTGTGCACATGCGCATCTTCATGCGCATGTGCAGTGGCGCATGCGTGTTAATGGGTGGCCAGGGCTGCGCCACATGGTGGAATCTGAGACATCCATCTTCTTTTCGTTGTAAGGGCTACTACTGAGGTCGGATTGAGTTGACTTTCCCGCCGTTAGGCTGCGATCGTCAACTTGAATCCATCCACGTGGTCGAACTTGTCATTTGAAGCTCAAAATTATGTCACCTAATCCCTTGGCCGTTGATCTTCCTTGAACTTCATATGGTGCTACAGGAATCCAATTAAGGTGATTTTGGAGGCATTAGACTTCGATCGTCGTCTTGCTTAGATCCATATAGTCGGATCATCAATCCCAGGCTCCAAAATAAAAACCTTTTCTCCTGACCACAAAAAGGACACAAGTAACCTAAATTATATAAAACTACTCTAAATGCACAATGATGCATGCCATGCAATATTTATAACATGAAATGCAAATCTAAGCCTAGGAACTTGCATGAATAGGCATTTTAACTTTAATAAATGTCTTTACATCATACCCCCATGCCTATCTTTTGCTAGTCCCTAGCAAAATTAAACTATATGCTATGTATAAAAGTAGAATTAGGATTAGATCGCTTAGGCCTAAGTCGTTTATTAACAATAGAAAATTTCAACTAATGTCCTAAACTACGAAGACTCAATAGTACCTAGGTGTCTGCCAGAATGCAGACCGCCCAGGTCCTCTCCTTATTTGAAAAGGGAAGATACATTTTTTTTTATTTTTCTTCTTCTCTAATTTTTTTGTACTTTTGGAGTTTAAGAGTTCTAGGATAACTTTTTTTGGCTACCCGACCCACCCAAGACTCGAAAAGGACTCTAAGTGCTTAACATCCCGTGAAAATAGTGAAAGACTGACTAAGCGGCCGTTGAAACAGACTATGGGTTTCTACGACCCTAGGTGACCTTCCGTAGAGGTTTATCTTTTCGATCGGTAGCTTTCTCCCTACTTTTATTTATGGGGTCAACACACGGGCGATCCCAGTGTATATCTTCCCGATTTATTCTACTTCCCCGCTTCTTCTCTAACTGTTTTAGGAATTATTGTGCATTTTTTGTGAGCTGGCCTCTGGTCAACTCGCCAATGGGCTGTTACCCACGGTAACTTGCCAACCATACTCTTGCGGTGAAGTGTGGTTTTGTTCATTTTTTATTTTCTTCTCCTTTTTCTTTTTGTTTGTTGTTTTTTTCTTTAAGTAGGTGGCTTCCCTGATCTAAGATTTACCTAAATGCTGTACCATGAAAGTGGTCTTGTGACTGGGTTTTAGACAACCTACCGATGAGCTTTTACCACCAACAACTTACCAGTCGTAGCACCCTAGATAGTTCATTAGCTACCCAATTTTCGAAGAAACCATCTACAAGTGAGTCAGTGTAAAAAATGTGTGTAGATGCTTAGGTTTAAAGTCCCCCCAAATCAGAGGGCGGGTTGATAAGTCGCATACCTATCATCCCAATTTATTTACCAACTTAAAATGAGTTTTAATTGGTGAGGACTCGAGACTAAGTCCACATTCAAGTGGACACCCGGGATAGTTAATCCTGAAGACATGAAGAGTCCAAGTGTTTTGGTCCTCTCATATCATTTCCTAAGTTAATAACATCCAAATGCCTAAGTTCTCTTCTCCTAATTCTTCCATTTTTTTATAATTTTAAAATTTTCATTTTCTTTAAAAGAATCAATTAACAAGAAATTACTATTACAGCTGACAAAAAGGTTATAAAATATGTCCACCCCCCATGCCTAGCAATTGCAATGTCTTCATTGTGAAAAATGAAAGCATGCAAGAGAGTAGAAGTGGAAGAATAGCACCTGTTTTCGTGAGACTCAAGTCAGCTTGGAACAACATTTACATGTGCTAAGTTTAGTGCCTTCAGCTAGGCAAGGTCCTTAATAAAAAAAAATACCGAAACATTGAGGCCACAACAACACAGTTTCTAGGCTCCCAGCTATGGGTCGTAGAGAGTGAAAATGGGCATGCCAAAGAGATGAATAATGAAAGTGGCAAGCTGGTGGTGCAGGGAGATCCCAAATGGTCTTGAATAGGAGTTTTGTTGATTTATTACAAAAGAGTGTGGTTGGGTATAGAATTTGTGCAATGGTTGGGTGAAAAGGGATGAAGAGGGTTTTGTGATGTGCTGGGGATTTGTGAGTACTCTAGAATACCTAATGTTTGAAGAGTTCTTCCTCAATGTTCAATTTCATCCTCACACTCTGGGTTCTTAAAACAACCATCCTGATCCTCAGAATTCCCACCCACAAGTTGGACCTCAAACTCTAAGCATTTAGGATAAGGATGTTGTTGGGTTTTATCTTGATCACGTGAATTATCAAACAAATTTTCGATTTCATGTATATCTTCCTCATCCCATGTTTCTACAATTGGTGGCATTTTTGCTTTGTCCTCAATTATTTCCGCAACCGTGTGATCTTCTTCCTAACTTTGAGTTGAGTTGGCCATTAAAATGTTATCTAAGGTAGATATGGCCATTACTTCCTCTATTC
Organism: Thalassia testudinum; assembly: GCA_037157565.1. Lineage (NCBI taxonomy): Eukaryota > Viridiplantae > Streptophyta > Magnoliopsida > Alismatales > Hydrocharitaceae > Thalassia > Thalassia testudinum. Next base: position 48,797,701 of record JAZHRO010000055.1, read on the forward strand.
TACCAAGCTTCTCCGTCGAACCACACTTAATTTTATTATTCTTTGAGATCTTGAAAATATTGAATCGATTTGTCTTATCCCCTGAGGCCATTTCTATGTTTCCTGATTCATAATCAATCTAGGCCTTAGCAATAGCCAGGAAAGGTCTTCCCAAAATAATCGAGGTGTGGTTGAGCTATTTTGGGGTTTCCATGTCCAGGACCACGAAATTAGCAAGGTAATGCAAATCATTAACCTTGACTAAAACATCCTCCAAAATACCGCTTGGTATTGTGATGGATCTATCAGCTAACTGCAAGGTTATGTCAGTGTGTTTTAGGTAGTCTAGACCCAATTCCATGTGCAGTGAGGTAGGGATCACATTAATGGAAGAACCCAAGTCATGGAGGGTCCGGTCAGAAGTAATGTTTCCTATTGTGAAGGAAATCAGCGGGGCTCCCGGGTGCTACTTCTTAGGAGGTAGCGTGTTTAGGATCAGTGTACTTTTGTTATCGGATAAAACTACTCTCCTATTATTTTTAGATTTTGCTCTATGCTTTTCTTTATATGCATTCAGTAAACGTATGGCGTAGGCGGGGATTGATCTGATAGCCATGAGGAGTAAAATGATTGTCAATTTGAAAGCCTAAAGTAAGGACATCCTTCCTCCAATTTATCCTCCGACTTTTTCTGTTTGCCCATACAACAACAACATACTCCCAAATCAGACTCTGATGTTTTTTTGATCACATTCTTAGTTGGGAGTTTGGAATTCCTTCTACGGTGCCTAATGGGGCTGACATGGGGTTGGGTAGGTCCCTTGTGTCTACTTCCACTCCTCAAGGTGAAGGTTTTACCATGGCAAAATGCTGTCAGTTAGTACCTTGAGAAGGGTTGGGCAAAACTGGAGGCTCTCGGTTGATTATGGTAGGAACTTGGTTCGCTCCGAGAGGGGCTAGGGTAGCCTGATAGATAGCATGAGCTTGAGCATGCGACTCCCCATCATTTCCAATCCCTTGAGGCCTAGCACCTTGGTTCTACACATTCCTTGGGTTTGGTAAAGATTGTGATGGTAGAGATCCGGATTGTCGGTTGTTTTTACTAAGTTCGGATTGCAAGTTGTCTAGTGAAGTTTTCATATGTTGCATGAGCTGGAGCATTGACCCTTCCATTTCTACCAATTTCAGGTTCAACTCAGCCCGCTCGGTGGGTTGTTGAGCATTCCACATGGGCTGATTAACCTGATTGAGGGGCAACTGAGTATATACATGACTCTGACCCATTGGTTTTTGCGGTACATAGTTGTTGGGTCGATATTGGGTCTGCTGCCCCTGATCATTCCAAGAAAAGTTAGGATGATTTTTCCAACCAGAATTGTAGGAATTCGAATATGGGTTGGACCTAACATTCTCTTGCACAGCATGAGCATCCTCATAAGATGAGGATGAAGAAGGGTTAAAAGGACTGGGATCCAATGCCCCAGTTTGGAACCCATAAGGTTCAGAGAAGAGTTGGCTTGAAGGTCGAGCCGGCTCCAGCTAGTTCACAAACTCCCATCCCGTAGGAGCTTGCGAAGAATCGAATCCCCATCCCTGGGATTGAGTGGATCTAAAAACATTAGAGTTTCCGGACGTCCACTCTTCCATTCGTTTAGTAACCTGATCCATCTTATCTAATCTATTGTAGATCAATTACATATCAGATGCGTGAGAATCTTGGACCTCATTGGCATTTGATCTAATTTGTTGGGATCAGTTGAAAGTTTCCATGGAGGCATGGTTTAAATAATTTTCACTCATTCTCTCAAACAAATCATACGTGCTATCTACATCCCTGTTGAGGAAATTGCCTCTGCAAGAAGCATCCACATGATTACGAAGTTGATCATTCAACCGATGATAAAAAATCTACACAGGTTGCCATTCTGGCACCTCGTGGTATGGACACTTCCGCAACAGATCCTGGAATCTCACCCAGGCCTTGTGAAACTATTCCCCTTGAAACTGGGCGTAAGTTGTAATTGCCCGTCGCAATGCATTGGTTTATCCAATTGGGAAGAATTTCTTCAGGAAGGCTGATTTCAAAGCTGTCCAAGTACCAATCGGTCCTCCAATGGTACGATACCAATGTGCAGCCTTATCCCTAAGTGAATGGGGAAAAAGCCTCATGACCATCAGTTCTTCATCCAAATTCCATGATTTGGTGGTCTGAGCCAGCTTGATCAGGTCCTCCTAATGTTGGAATGGGTCCTCTGAGCCAAACCCGTGAAAGTGTTTAATTAGACTCAAAACCTGTGGCTTGATCTCAAGATCTCTGATAGGAATCACAATGCCAGGACGATCCTCATAATTTGAAGGATCATAAAAATCCTTCAAGGGTCGAGCGCCCAGACCATTCATTCGTTGGCACCATTGCTGCATCTGCTACAATTTGTCTAATTGCCTCTGAATCAGCTCTTGCTGGTTCGGGAGCAAACGAGGTGGTTGTTGATTAGCCATGGGATCTGCTTGGCTAAAGCTCATCCACCGCCTTCGAGAATGGTCTAAAGGTCCTTCCAAACTAGGGTTCAATGACCTCCTTCCATGCATACACTGGAAGGAAGCTGGAAGGATGGGGAGGAGAAGGGACCCTGCAACACAAAAATATAAGCCTGTCCTTAGGTTGGGTAGCCTAAAGGTCTACAGACTCTCAAAATCCATCCTAAGACTACAGATGATTTACTCTACCTATGCCCAGGAAATCCAACTTTTAAGATGGATGGATTGGGGAGAAGGTTCTTCTTTTGGCTTGTGCCACCGGTTCCTAGTGTACCCCCCAGCCGTGGTCGTTTGATGCTACTCCCCAAGCTAGACATGAGATTGACTAGTAGAAGTAGGTTAATCGTGAATAAACTCAGTCTGGATCCCGTAGAGCGAACCAGTCCTTAAGGCCAACGTCTACTCAATTTTAGTTAGGGATGGGATAATGGTGCTTCTGGAATGTGATGGGACCTTAATGGGTTGTGCCCTTAATCATTTGTTTGAGAATGTGTGAATGTGCACAACCAGGAGGTTTTCAAGCAAGATTATTAATGATTAGTTGAGTTTTAGGGTTCGAATCTTGCTTAGTGGCTTTTAGGACTCAAATACTAGGTATATTCAATCAAGTTTTGTGAGGCAATCCAAGTTTTGAAAGCACAGGTTCAAGTATTTTTCCTTTGTAAATCAAGAAAATATGAAGTGCCTAGCTTGACCTAAGTATTGAATCCTATGCGGCAGCTACAAAATGAATTTCTTTTAGATCAGGTGGTGCGGCCCACACAATTCAATCAGTCGGCCCAAATGCACCACCGATTAAGGCACACGGAAAAAGTGATTAACCTAATACGATTTCCATTCTTTTATGTGTTGAGTTCGTGCACCAGGTCCACAGGTCGGAATCTCGGTTGAGTAGATGAAAATCAAGTCAGGTTATGTGCCTTTGATGGGGGTGTATAAAGTGTGTAAATTGATTCATCCGACAAAAAATATCTTTTTGTTTTTCTTATAAGATGTGGGTGAGATGGGTGAAGGTGGCAAACAAGATAAACAAAGTCTATCCTAGTGTTTATGTGAACACCTAAGTAGATTAGGTCTTGGTTATGATTGTGGCGAAATGAACTAGTGGAGAGGAATGTGGGGAACACTTACAAAACACTCTACCTGTACTTTACTCCAGTCTACCGCCACTTGGATCTCCATGCTAGGGTACCTGCAAGATAGTAGATCAAAGACAAGCAAGGTTAGTGCTATGTAAATGCAAAGAAGCATAGAAAACAAGAAAGTAAATTCCTTTGCCTCCCCGGCAACAGTGCCAAAATGATCTCACGGCTTTCGCGAGTTTCAAATTAGGGTTACAAGTAACCCATTATTGTAGTTGCAAAACTCGTGATCAGATAAAATTTATACCAAAACTCCAAGGGAGTCTCGGGTCGAACACAGGGAGGTGACATTTTACTTTATTTGAAATCCATGCTTCATTTTGTTTGTTTTTCATATTTTAGGGTTTTGTTATTTTTTTGTATTTTTGAAAGAAGACAAGGAAATGAATCACAAGAAAGAGATGGAACAAATATGATATATATATCACTCCAATGTCGATTGCAATAAACTATGAAAGCATAAAAAGAGAGGGAGTGAGAGGAAACCTCCTAAACCAGCTGTTCGGCGAGACAACGGCACCTGGCAGAAGTCGAACAAAGGAGGTGAGGAGTAGGACGATGGAGGTGAGATGCAGGAGGATATCGGGTAGAGGAAAGCTTCGGCGTAGCATCGAAATGGAGGTGAGAAGGTAGAGATGATCTACGACCGAAATGGAGGTGGGAGGATGGCTCCAAGATGACCTATGAGTGGGGATGGGAAGTAGGAGGAGTATTTGGTGGAGTAGAGGTTCGCTATACTAATAAGCACCTTAGGAGATTGAGAGCAAGCTCTAATAGAGCATTGGTAGGCTTGCTACAGCTTGGGAGTTGGTGGGGGTAGAGTAGGTAGAGATGGCGTGGAAGGGAGGGGGTGGAGGTCCTTTTACAGTGGAGGAGAAGAGGCAAAAATAGGTATGGGACCATTACTGACTTCCAGGCCGTCGTTGGAAGCATCACTGTAGGCAGCTCATGCCCGCTCATGGCACCAGCTAGCTTTGCAAGGGTGCGACGAATTAGCGACGGCTGTAAGCATTGCTGTAAGTCCAACTCATGCGTGGCTGTAGGTCCAGCTCATGCGTCGCTGGTGTTACGCTATCCCCATCATTGTTGCGTGCACACACGTTCACACGCTGGCGCTGCGTTGTGTGTAAGCGCATCTCCGCATGCGCACACGCACCTGCATTGTTACACGTGTGCGCATGGGTGGCCTACGCTATGCCACATGGCAAAGTCTAGGCCGTCCATCTTCTTTTCATTGTAGCAGCTGCTACAGAGGTCAGATTGAGTTGATTTTCCCGCCGTTAGGCTGCGATCGTCAACCATAATCCATCTGCATAGTCGGATTTCTCATTTGAAGTCCAAATTTTGTCAACTAGTTCCTCGAACAACATATGGTGTTATGGGACTCTAATAGAGGCGATTACAGAGGTGTTGGACTCTGATCGTCGTCTTGATCAGATCCGTACAGTTAGATCATCAATCCGATGCTTCGAAATAATTACCCTTCTCTCCTGACCAAAAAAATGATGTAATTAACCTAAATTATGTACAACTACACTGAATGCAAAATGATGCGTGCTATGTAATATTTATAACATGAAAAGGAAATCTAAGCCTAGGAACAGGCATGAATAGGCATTTTACCCTTAATAAATGAGTTTACATCACCTGTGGACCTGATACATGAATTCAAAACATAAAAGACTAGAAATCATATTAGGTTAATCAACTTTTTGTGCCTTAATCAGTGGTGCATTTGAGTCGATTGATTGAATTGCTTGGGCCGCACCACCTAATTTAAAACAGATTCATTTTGTAGCTACTCCATAAGATTCAATATTTAGGTCAAGCTAGTCACTCCATATTCACTTTATATACAAAGGAAAAATACTTGAACTCATGCTTTCAAAACTTGGATTGCCTCACAAAACTAGATTGAATATACCAAGTATTTGAATCCTAAAAGCTACTAAGCAAGATTTGAACCCTAAAATTCACCTCATCATCAATAATCTTGCTTGAAAGCATTTTGGTTGTGCACATACACACATTCTCGAACAAATCATTAAGGGAACAACTCATTAAGGGCCCATCACATTCCAAAAGCACCAATATCCCAAGCGTAAATAAAATTGAGTAGATGTTGGCCCTAAGGATTGGTTCACTCTACGGGATCTAGATTAAGATTATTCACGATTAGCCTACTTATACTAGTTAATCTGATGTCTAGCTAGGGGAGTAGCATCAAACGACTGCGGTTGGGCGGTACATTAAGAACCGGAGGGGCAAGCCAAAAGAACTTTCTTCCTAGTTCCTCCTTCTAACTGGTTGGATTGCCTAGACATAAGTAGAGTAAATTGCCCATAATCTGAGGACGGATTCTAAGAGTCTTTAGACCATTAGGCTACCCAACCTAAGGATAGGCTTGTATTTTTGTGCTGTAGGGTCCCTTCTCTTCCCCGTCCTTCCAACTTCCTTTTATTGTATGCTTGGAAGGATGTCATTGAACCCTAGATTGCAAGGACCTTTAGACCATTCTCGGTGGTGGAGGTTGATCATTAGCCAAGTAGATCCCATGGCTGATCAACAACCACCTCCCCTACCCCCAAACCAATAGGAGCTGATTTAGAGGCAGTTAGAAGAATTACACCAGATGCAGCAACGGTTCCAATGAATGAATGGTCAGGGCACTTGGCCCTTGAAGGATTTTTATGACCCTCCAAATTATGAGGATCATCCTGGCATTGTGATTCCTATTGGAGATGCTGAGATCAAGCCCTAGGTTTTGAGTCTTATTAAACACTTTCATAGGCTTGGCTCAGAGGACCCATTCCAACATTTGGAGGACGTGATCACACCAGTTCAGACCACAAAATCGTGGAATGCATATGAAGAACAAATGCTCATGAGGCTTTTCCCCCATTCACTCAGGGATAAGGCTACGCATTAGTGTCGTACCATTGGAAGACCGATTGCTACCTAGATAGCTTTGAAATTGGCCTTCCTAAAGAAATTCTTCCCAATTGGATGAACCAATGCGTTACGATGGGCAATTACCACTTTTGCCCAGTGGCATGGGGAACCGTTTCATGAGACTTGGGAGAGATTCCAGGATCTGTTGCGGAAGTGTGCACACCACAAGGTGCCTAAATGGCAACTTGTGCAGATTTTTTATCGTGGGTTGAATGATCAACTCCATAATCATGTGGATGCTTCTTGCAGAGGCAATTTCCTCAACAATGACCCAGATAATGCGTATGATATGTTTAAACAAATGAGCAAAAATTCTTTAAACCAAGCCTCCATGGAAACCTTCAACCAATCCCAACAAACTTGATCAAATGCCAATGAGGTCCAAGATTCTCATACATCTGATATATAATTGATTTGCAATAGATTAGATAAGATGGATCTGGTTGCCAAACGAATGGAAGAGTGGATGTCTGGAAACTATAATTTTTCTAGATCCACTCAATCCCAGGGATTCGGATTCCATTCTTCACAAGCTCCTACAGGATGGGAGTTTGTGAACCAACTGGAGTCAACTTGACCTTCGAGCCAACTCTTCTCGGAACCTTACGGGTTCCAAACTGGGGCCTTTGATCCCAGTCTTTCTGATCCTTCTTCATCCATATCTTATGAGGATGTTCATTCTATGCAAGAGAATGTTAGGTCCAACCTTTATTTGAATTCCTACAATTCTGGTTGGAAAAATCATCCTAACTTCTCTTCGAAAGATCAGGAGTAGTACACCCAATATCGACCCAACTATGTACCGCAAAAACCAATTGGTCAGGGTCATGTATATAGTCAGTTGTCGTTGAATCAGGTTAATCAACCCATGTGGAATGCTCAACAACCCACTGAGCAGGCTGACTTGAACCTGAAAATGGTAGAAATGCAGGGGTCAATGCTTCATCTCATGCAACAGATGAAAGCTTCACTGGACACCTTGCAATCCAGACTTAGTGCAAACAACCGACAGCCTGTATCTCTACCATCACAATCAATACCAAACCTAAGGAATGTACAGAATCGAGGCGCTGGGCCTCAAGGGATTGGTAATGACGGGGAGTTGCATGCTTAAGATCGTGCTATCTATCAAGATACCCTAGCCCCTCCCGGAGTGAACCAAGTTCCTACCATAATCAATCGGGAGCCTCCAGTTTTGCACAACCCTCCTCAAGGCACTAACTGACAGCATTTTTCCATGGTAAACACCTTCACCTTAAGGAGTGGAAGTAGACACAAGGGACCTACCCAACCCTATGTCAACCCCATTAGGCCCCGTAGAAAGAATTCCAAACTCCCAACTAAGAATGTGATCAACAAAACACCAGAGTCTGATTTAGGAGTATGTTGTTGTTGTATGGGCTAACAGAAAAAGTCAGAGGAGAAATTCGATGAAGGATGTCCTTACTTTAGGCTTTCAAATTGACAATCATTTTACTCCTCGTGGCTATCAGATCAATCCCCGCCTACGCCATAGGTTTACTGAATGCATATAAAGAAAGGCATAGAGAAAAATTTGAAAATAATAGGAGAGTAGTTTTATTCGATAACAAAAGTACATTGATCATAAACAAGCTACCTCCTAAGAAGTAGCACCCGGGAGCCCCACTGATTTCCTGCACAATTGGAAACATTACTTTTGACCGGACCCTCCATGACTTGGGTGCTTCCATTAATGTGATCCCCACCTCACTGCACATGGAATTGGGTCTAGACTACCTAAAACACACTGACATAACCTTGCAGTTAGCTAATAGATCCATCACAAAACCAAGGGGTATTTTTTGGGATGTTTTAGTCAAGGTTAATGATTTGCGTTACCTTGCTGATTTCATGGTCCTGGACATGGAAGCCCCAAAACAGCTCAACCACACCCCTATTATTTTGGGAAGACCTTTTCTAGCTACTGTCAAGGTGAGGATTGGTTGTGAATTGGGAAATATAGAATTGGGCTCAGGGGATAAGACAAATCGATTAAATATTTTTGAGGTCTCAAAGAAGAATAAAATTAAGTGTGGTTCGATGGAGGAGCTTGGTAGAATACAGGAAGTAATGGCCATACATACCTTAGACAACATTTTAATGGTCAACTCAACCCAAACTCGGGAAGAAGATCACACGGTTGTGGAAATAATTGACAAAGCAAAAATGCAACCAATTGTAGCAATGCAGGATGAGAAAGATATATATTAAATCGAAAATTTGTTGGATGATTCATGTGATCAAGTTAAAATCCAACAACATCCTTATCTTGAAAGCTTAGAGTTTGAGGTCCAACTTATGGGTGTCAATCCTGAGGATCAGGATGGTTGGTTTAAGAACCCAGACTGTGAGGATGAAATTGAACATTTGGGAAGAACTCCTCAAACACTAGGTATTCTAGAGTTCCTACAAACCCCCAGCACATCACAAAACCCGCATCGGCCTTTTTCCCCCAACCATTGCACAAATTCTACACCCAACCACACTTCCTCTATAATAAATCAAAAAAACTCCTATTGGAGACAATTTGGGCTCTCCCTGCACCACCAACTTGCCACTTTCATTGATCATCCCTTTGGCAAGTCCATTTTCACTCTCCGGGACCCATACTTGGGAGCCCGGAAGCCATGTCATTGTGGCCTCAATCTTTCGTTATTTTTGATTGAGGACCTCGGCTAGCTGAAGGCACTAAACTCAGCACATGTAAAGACTATTCCATGATGACCAGAGCCTCACGGAAATCATGTGCTATTCTTCCACTTCTACTCTCCTGCACGCTTTCATTTTTCACAATGAGGACATTGTAATAGCTAAGCATAGGGGGGTGGAGATATCTTATAACCTTTTTGTCGGCTATAACAGTAATTTCCTGTTATTTGATTCTTTAAAAAAAAAATGAAAATTCAAAAAGATATAGAAAAAGGAAAAATTAGGGAAAGAGAACGTAGGCATTTGAAAGTTATTAACTTTAGAAAATGATGTGATAGGACCTGAATACTTAGACTCTTCAGGTCTTCAGGCTTAATTAGCCCAGGTGTCCACTCTAATGTGGACTTAGTCTCGAGTCCTAGCCAATTAAAATTCATTTTAATTTGGTAAATAAATTGGATGATAAGTATGTGACTTATCAGCCTGCCCTCTGATTTTGGGGGACTCCAAGCCTAAGCATCTGTACACTTTTTTTTGCACTGACTCACTTTTCGACGGTTTCTTCAGAAATTGGGTAGCTAATGAACTACCTAGGGTGGTATGGCTGGCATGTTGTCGGTGGTAACAACTCATCGGAAGGTTGTCCAGAGCCCAATCACAAGGCCATTTTTATTGTACTTCCTTTAGGGGAATCTTAGATCAGGGAAGCCACCTACTTAAAAAAGAAATAAAAAAAAGAAAAAGAAAGGAAAAACATAGCGAAAGGAGAAAAAAATAAAAAAATAATAATAAACAAAACCACACTTCACTGCACAAGTATGGCTGGCAAGTTGCCATGGGTAACAGCCCATTGGCCGGTTGCCCGGAACCCAACTCACAAAAAAATGCAAAATAATTACCAAAACACTTGGGGAAGAAGCAAGGAAGTAGAACAAACTGGGGAGATATATACTGGGTTCGCCCTTATGTTGACCCCAAAAATAAAAGTAGGGAGAAAGCTCCCAATTGAAAGGATAAACCTTTAGGCAAGGTCACATAGGGTCGTAGAAACCCAAAGTCCGTTTCAACGGCTGCCTAGTGATTCTTTCACTATTTTCACAAGATGCTTAGCACTTAGTGTCCTTTTCGAGTCTTTGGCTGGCCGGGTAGCCATAAAAAGTTATCCCATAACTCTCAAACTCCAAAAGTACAAAAAAATTAGGAAAAAAGAAAAATAAAAAAATGTATCTTACCTTTTCAAATAAGGTGAGGATTTGGGCGATCTGCATTCTGGCAGACACTTGGGTACTGTTGAGTTTTCGTAGTTGAGGACCTTATTTGAAATTTTCTATTATTAATTAATGACTTGGGCCTAAGCGATCTAATCCTAATTCTACTATTATACATAGCATATAGTTTAATTTTGCTAGGGACTAGCAAAAGGTAGGCATGGGGTATAATGTAAAGACATTTATTGAGGGTAAAATGCCTATTCACGCAAGTTTCTAGGTTTAGATTTGCATTTCATGTTATAAATATTGCATAGAATGCATTATTCTGCATTTAGAGTAATTGTATATAATTTAGGTTAATTGTGTCCTTTCTATGGTCAGGAGAGAAGGATATTTACTTCATAGCCTCGGATCGACGATCCCACCATATGGATCTGATCAAGACATCGATTGGAGTCCAACACCTCTGAAATCGCCTCGATCGGAGTCCTGTAGCACAATATGCAGTTTGAGGAAAATAAACGGCCAAGGGACTAGGTGATACACTTCGAAGCTTCGAATGACAAATCCAACCGTGCAGATGGATTCGGGTTGACAATTACATCCCAATGGCGTGAATCGACTCAATCCTACCTCTATAGCAGCCCCAACAATGAAAAGAAGATGGACGACCTAGATTGCACCACGTGGCACAACCAAGGTTGCCCATACGCAACACGTGCCACTGCACTTGCAGAGCAGCATTGGTGCGCACGCCTGCATGGAGGCACGCTTGTGCACAGCGCAGTGCCAACATGTGAGCATGTGCGCGCACGGCAAAGAGAGTGCATAACACAGCACTAGTGGAGCATGAGGCAGGCGCATGCTCGGTTGGTGTCAGCCTACAGTGATGCCTAATTTGGACCTACAACGACGCTTACAGCTGTCGCTAATTATTTGCACACCAGCAAGGCTAGCTGTGTATGCTAGTAGGCATGAGCTTCCTACAGAGACCCTTCCAGCGATGGCCTGGAAGTTGCTAATGGTCCTATACCAATTTTAGCCTCTTCTCCACTATAAAAGGAGCTACACCCCCTCCCTTCCAAGCCATCTCTACCTACTCTTGTCCCACCTACACCGAACCTCTAGCAAGCCTACCAACACTCTGTTAGAGTTTGCTCTCAACCTCCCAAGGTGCCTATTAGCGCAACGAGACTTTGCCCCACCAAATACTCCTCTAAGTTCCCATCCCCATTCATAGGTCTCCTTAGAGCTGTCCTCCTACCTCCATTACGGTAGCAGATCACCTTCGCCTTCTCACCTCCATTCCGGAGCTACGCTGAAGCTTTCCTCTACCTAATGTCCTCCTACTTCTCACCTCCGTTGACCTGCTTCCAAACTCCTTCATCTGAGCGTCCGCCAGGTGCTGTTGTCTCATCGAACAGCTGCTTCGGGAGATTTCTTCTCACTTGCAACTCTTTTTATGTTTTCTATAGTATTGTAATTGACAATCATGTAATATATCAGATTCAATTCTATTTCTCTCTTATGATTGATTGTCATTTTATTTCAAAAACAAAAAAAAATAACAAACCCTAAAACACCAAAAAGAAACAAATCAAAGCACGATTTTCATACAAAGTAAATGTCGCCTCCTTGTGTTCAACCAGGGACTCCCTTGGAGTTTCGGTATAAATTTTATTTGATCAGGAGTTTTGCAACTATGACAATGGGTTACTCGTAAGCCTAATTTCAAACACGCGAAACTCGTGCGATCATGGTGTGGACACTTCCGCAATAGATCCTGGAATCACTCCCTGGCCCCATGAAATGATTCCCCCTGCTGTTGGGCAAAAGTGGTAATTGCCCGTCGTAATGCATTCGTTTGCCCAATTGGAAAGAATTTCTTCAGGAAGGCTGATTTCAAAGCCGTCTAGGTAGAAATCGATCTTCCAATGGTACAATACCAATGTGCAGCCTTATCCCTGAGTGAATGGGGGAATAGCCTCATGAGCATCTGTTCTTCACCCACATTCCGTGATTTGGTGGTCTGAACCGGAGTGATCAGGTCCTCCAAATGTTGGAATGGGTCCTTTGAGCCAAGCCCATGAAAGTGTTCAATTGGACTCAAAACCTGGGGCTTCATCTCAACATCTCCAGTGGGGATCACAACGTCGGGACGATCCTTATAATTTGAAGGATCATAAAAATCCTTCAAGGGCCAAGCACCCTAACCATTCATTCATTGGAACCAATGCTGCATTTACTACAATTCTTCCAATTGCCTCTGAATCAACTCTTGCTGGCTTGGGGGCAAGGGAGGTGGTTGTTGATCAGCCATGGGATCTGCTAGGTTAAAGCTCAACCTCCGCCTCTGGGAATGGTCTAAAGGTCCATCCAATCTTGGATTCAAAGACCTCCTTCCAAGCAAACACTAAAAGGAAGTCATAAGCATGGGGAAGAGAAGGGACCCTACAGCAAAAAAATACAGGCCTGTCCTTAGGTTGGGTAGCCGAAAGGTCAACAGACTCTCATAATCCATCCTAAGATTATGGGCAATTTACTCCACTTATGTCTAGGCAATCCAACCAGTTAGGAGGAACTATGGAGAAGGTTATTCCTTTGGCTTGCACCTCTAGTTCCTAGTGTACCCCCCAGCCGTGGTCGTTTGACACTACTCCCTTAGCTAGACATTAGATTGGCTAGTATAAGCAAGTTAATCATGAATAATCTCAAACTAGACCCCGAAGAGCGTATCAATTCTTAAGGCCAACGTCTACTCAATTTTAGTTAGGCTTGGGTCAATGGTGCTTCTGGAATGTGATGGGACCTTAATGCGTTGTGCCCTTAATGATTTGTTTGAGAATGTGTGAATGTGCACAACCAATAGGTTTTCAAGCAAGATTATTAATTATGAGGTGAGTTTTAGAATTCGAATCTCACCTAATAGCTTTTTGGATTCAAATATTATGTGTTTTCAACAGGTTTTGTGAGGCAAACCAACTTTGTTTTTAAAAGCACATGTTCTAGTATTTTCCTTTCGAAAATAAGAAAAATGTGGAGTGCTTGGCTTAACCTAATTATTGAATCCTATGGGGCCGCTACAAAATCAACATCTTTTAGATTAAGTGGTGTGGCCCAAATAATTCGATCAATTGGCTCAAATGTACCACCGATAAAGGCACACAAAAAGGTGGTTAACCTAATATGATTTCTACTCTTTTATGTGTTGAATTCGTGTACCAGGTGCACAGGTCAAAATCCTGGTTGAGCAGATGAAAATCAAGTCAGGTTATCAGCCTCTGATTTGGGTGTAAAATGTGTAAATTGATTCGTCCCACAGAAAGTATCTTTTTGCTTTTTTTTATAAAATGTGGGTGAGATGGGTGATGTTGGCAAATAAGACAAACAAAGTCTATCCTCATGTTTATGCAAACACCTAAGTAGATTAGGTATTGGTTATGATTGTGGTGAAATGAACTAGTGGGGGGAAAATGTGTGGGACACTTACAGAGCACAATACCCGCACTTTACTCTGCTCTACCATAATTGGATATCCATGCTAGGGTACTTGCAAGATAATAGATCAAAGACAAGCAGGGTTAGTGCTATGTAAATGCAAAGAAGTGCAGAAAATAATAAAGTAAATTCCGTTGCCTCCCCTATAATGGAGACAAAATGATCGCATGGGTTTTGCATGTTTGAAATAAGGGTTACGAGTAACCCCTCGTCGTAGTTGCAAGACTCATGATCAAATATAATTTATACCAAAGCTCCAAGGGAGTCCCAAGTCGAACATAAGGAGGCGATGTTTACTTTTTATGAAAATTGCACTTTGATTTGTTTCTTTTTGGTGTTTTAAGGTTTTGTCATTTTTTTTTATTTTCAAAATAAAATGATAATCAATCACAAGAGAGAGATAGAATTGAATCTGATATATTGCATGAATGTCAATTACAATAATATAGAAAACATAAAGAGAGAGGAAGGTGAGATGAAATCTCCTGAAGTAGCTGTTTGGCTAGACGACGATGCCTGGCGGAAGCTCGAATGAAAAAGTTGGGAAGCAGGACAACGAAGGTGAGAAGCAGGAGGACATCGAGTAGAGGAAAGCTTCACCGTAGCTCTAGAATGGAGGTGAGAAGGCCGAGATGATCTGCTACCGAAATGGAGGTGGGAGGATGGTTCCAAGGTGACCTTGAATGGGGATGGGAAGCTGGAGGAGTATTTAGTGGGGTAGAGTTCCATTACACCAATAGGCACCTTGGTAGCTTTAGAGCAAACTCTGACAGAGCGTTGGTAGGCTTGCTAGAGCTTGGGAGTAGGTGGGAGTAGAGTAGGTAGAGATGGCTTGGAAGGGAGGGGGTGTAGGTCATTTTATAGTGGCAAAGAGGCTAGAATAGGCGTGGGACCATTAGTGACCTCCAGGTAGTCGCTGTAAGTGTCACTGTAGGCAGCTTACGCTTGCTCACGCCCATAGCTAGCCTTGCTAGTGTGCAAATAATTAGCGATGGCTATAAGCATTGATATAGGTCCAGCTTAGGCATGATTATAGGCTGGCACCAACCGAGCATGGGCCCGCTCGTATCTAGCCCACGCTTTACGTGCAGCTGTGCACGTCTGTGCTTCCATTAGCCGTGAGCTGGCTGTGCACCCAATTTTTCATTTGGGGCATCCGTGGGTCTCAAGCCCATGCCCCTTGATTCGTAGAGAGTACTCAACTACTGTGCTAGGCTCTCCCTTGAGTCGCGAAGAGGTGCACGGTACGGAGGCTTCTCAGCCACTGGATCAAGATCCAATGACTGGGAATTTTGGTCATGGATAATGCTGGCCGTTGTTGGGCGGCCTTGATGGCACCAATTGGCGCCATCTAGGCCATCCATTCTTCTCTCTATTGTAGATGGTGCCATGGTGCTTGGATCGAGTTGATTTTTGCGTTTGCAGACTACGTTCATCACTCCAGATCCATCCATATGGTCGAATTTTTCATCTGAAGCCTATAAGGATGTCACATTGCCCTCCTGGCCAGTGTTCTTCCTCGGACTTCATATGATGTTACGGTACTCCGATCTAGATGATTTCGGAGGCTTTAGACTCTGATCATCGTCCTGATAAGTTCCGTACGGTCTAATCGCCCATCCGAGGCCCTAAAATAAATCCTCTTCTCTCTTGACCATAAAAAGGACCTAATTAACCCAAAATATATACAACTACTCTAAATGTAGGATAATGCATGCTAGGCAATATTTATAATATGAAATGCAAATCTAAGCCTGGGAACATGCATCAGTAGGAATTTTAACCTAAATAGATGTGTTTACATCACTTATCACCTTCAACACAGGGGTTAGGTTCCTCACACACCCCTCCCCACACATGCCTTTGCCCACAGTCATGCCACGTCGATCTGGGCTCTGATCTGTTTACCTGGCTACTTGGGTCTGATCTGTCTATTTTGAGAGAGAAAAGAAGAGAAAGAGAGAGGGAGGGGCATTTTGCCCTTCGCACCTTTGCTCTCTACAGTTGGTTGATCTCTGGGAGGTCTTTACCTCTGTGCTATGCTGTGCTTGCCTCTCTCTTGAGGCACGAAGGTGAAAGAGATGGAGGCCTTTGCCTCTTCTGTTGGAGCTGAACCTTGAGAAACTTACTATGGTTGCCTTAGTGATACATACTATTGGGATATTTAATTTGTTGACATGGCATATTTGATCGAGAGATACTGTGCATTTATTTGAGCATAATATTAGGGGTTAATTTGGTAATTCAAATCACCATTTTAACCCATTATTTTTGCACTATGCTACTTTATTTCATATCTATATCAATTTGAGTTATTCTAAATGAACCTTTGGTCATAATTGCTTATATTTCTGATTAAATTTTGATTAGTGAGAGTGAATTGCCATTAGTTGCTCCCTATGATCAACCTCACACTCTTTTGCGATTCTGAGTTATAAATTTAATTATTTTGGAGTAATTGAGGCTTTGCTACAACGATTACTCTTTAAAACTCCCCGATAGCCCGTCCACATTTTACCGTCATTGTTAAGGAGCAACGTGCAATTTGATTTCACTGATTGCAATTACTAATATAAGACTAACTTATTCTGTCTATTTTGTTGTGGTTTTGCGAGGTACATTTGAGGAGATCAGCCACACGGCAGCCACTCCAGCGGCAGGTAATCTTATTTCCTTCTTCTTAAGCCCCTATTTCTGGAAATAATTAAAAACAAAAATAAATTTAAAAACAACTCGCATTTATTAATAGACTTAATTGCTTGAGTTGCCTGATTGGATTCATTTTAAACATCCTCATCCAGATTTCTGCACCTACTAAGAAATTAAGGTATCTAATGCTATTAACCTTCTTGATGGAGCCCTAGAAACCCAATTTAGAAATAACTTAATGGACCAAAAGAGCCAAATTAGGGTTTCCATCTTAGGGTTGAGAAAACACACCTGGCAAAAATAACGAGAATTGATTTTTCCGCATTGTGTGTCACCCAAACCCTTGCTTGAATTGATCTAATCAAGAGAACCCTAAAATTAAGCTCTAATCATCCGCTTGAATCCTAAAACTTGGGACTTAATACCCTTGTTTGCAAATCATTTAGGGTGATTTTGGGTTCATTACCCAACTCATCCTCAACCTTAGTGTAGGTTAGGTGAAGTTGATCCACCTTGCGGGTCAACCAAGCTTTAAATTAGGTCACCAAGCACAACTCAAATCTAAAGTTCAAGTGAAATCCTAAGCACCTTAATTCAGGTTTAAAATTTGGTAGACTTAAGAGTTCAAGTTATTCATTCTAATCTACTTGGATCTGCGGTGACAAGGAAGGTCAGGTGGGGGAAACCTTGTAACCCGTGAGGACGCTCTACCATGTAGGGGTCTTTGTGGGGCTCTCCCTTCTTGGCTGCCCAAGTATTTCTCAGGTGGATGACTTTCTGATCAAGAGGTATCATCCGCCTCGAATCTCCTTAGTCATCCAAAAGTTTTTGGGTGCCTTGATTGGGTCCATCACATATTTTGTCCATCATCTGGTTCCCTAGTGCATGTTCGGGAGGAGGTCCTTAAGACCACCCTTGAGACCTCCTTTAGCTATTCATTCTCCCTGAGGCCAAGCCTCAACTCACTTGTTTGTGCTACCTCCTGACTAGATCGATATCACTTCTGATTGATCTGAGCCTAGATCTCCTTCATCCGTAGCAATGGAACACCAAGAAGAAGATCTCCAAAATTAGCTCCAGCACCTTAACAATCTATTCCAGGAATTCATGAATCCACCGTAGCATCCTATGATGCTAGATCATTACAATTCCACTGCGGTAGCAATAGAACCTAGAGTTCAAATCCCTACTGGAGGACCTGATACCAAACTCAAGCCCAACATGATTCATGCTATCCCTAAATTTCTTGGGCTGAACTCCGAGAATCTCTTCCAGCATATCAAACAACTCAAGCATTTGGCCCAAACCTTTGGGACAACTGCTAAAGATCGGGACATCTTACTCATGAAGATTTTCTCCTACCTCATGGACAAGGTTGCCCACTGGTACCAAACCCTAACTCATCCGATCAACACATGCGCTGAACTTCAATCTGAATTTTTTAAGAAGTTTTTACCCATTGGACGGACAAATGCTTTGAGGCACTAGATCACGCACTTTACTCAAAATGCAGGAGAACCACTTCATGAGGCATAGGATAACTTTCTAGATCTCATGCGGAAATGCCCCCATCACGGAGTTCCTAATTGGGAACAAGTCTGGTCTTTTCACCAGGGACTCCCTGAGGATATCAGATTATTCGTCAATGAAACCTGTGGTGGCAGCATCATGGGTCAACTTGAGGACACCGTGTGGGAGATTCTCGGGAATATGTGGGAGAGCTCCATTAATAATGAATCCATGGGCATGTTCAACTGGATGACTGCCCGTGCATTGATGTGCCTGGGGCCACATGAAACCCAAGGCCTATTCTCATCCGTTGATCTGGAACTAATGGCCAGTCGCTTGGACAAGATCTCCATTATCGAGAAGAGGGTGGATGAATTGACTCGACACTTGCAGAGAGCCACCTCAACATTGCAAAACCCATTTGCACAACTACCCTCTGGTAGGGAGGCTGTGCATAACATCTATCACCACTCTTCCCAGGGGATGGACCCATATCCACCCCTGTTTGATCCTGGTTTCTGAGGAAACTCCAGACCAACCTACTAGAGTTTGGGGAGCTCTAAACCCTTGTATTCTAACTTCTCTGGGGTTCCTCAGACCTACGAGGACCTCAACGCCATTCAAAATGATCCATTCTCAAACACTTATAACCCTAGATGGCGTAATCATCCTAACTTTACATGGTTGTTGAAGCGGAAAACATATGCAAATGGGATTGAGTTTGAAAACTCATTGATGTAGTATGATTTGTGAAGAAATCCATCAACAAATAAATTTATTAGAACTCGAAGGAATTCCAGGCTGAACACAGGGAGACAAAAGTTTGCTTAGAAATTGCATTTCTTTTATTTGTCACGAAGTAGATTAGTTGGTCGAATTGAATCTAAACTAGCTATCTACTTAAAAAATAATTAATAGAAGAAAGAGAGAGAATATTAGAAATAAAGAAAAAATAAAGGTATAATAAGCGTAGATTTCAATGCCACAAGGTGATGTTCATTACAATTACAACTACTCACTACACTAGAAAGAGGGAAATCTAAACTAGAATGTGGTAAAAGAGAACGTAGAGAGAAGTTATCCTCCTCGATGGCTGCTTGAAGGACGAGCTGCAATGACGCAGTGGCCGGACGAAGGTGGTGAGATGCGGGACAAAGGAGAATGAAGAGGACGACAAAGAATGGGGCAGGATGATGTCGCAGTGGGATTCGCTTTCAGAATGGCAGTGAGAGGACCATCGCAGAATGCTCCACGAAGGGGATGAGAAGGTCGAGAAATTATAATAATAACTCTAATGGAGCATCCTGGGTTTGGGACAAGCTCTTAGAGCTTTGGAGGTGGTAAGAGAAGTGAATGGATGAAGAAAGTGTGGGTGTTGTAGGGATATATATAGGTGTTGATTGGAGGGCAATAGGTAGTTACACTTTAAAACATTAAATCAGGGATCATTAGTGACAGATAAATCCGTCACTAAAGCCCAGATCGTGGGCGTAGAGGCCACGCATGCCGTGCCTCTTTCTTCTCGTGCCTCAATGCATGCACATGTCTATATGCTCTTAGCTGTCTGATCAAGTGATTGGATGGCTTAGAAGCCATTCAACCGCTTCTACTTCAACATGCCCAACACCTGCGTGTGCGATTACGCATGGGCTTAGGCATCTGATTTAGCATGCGCCCTCCTATGCATCTGGTACACGTCACTCACATCTATGCCGCTCATGCTTTATCCAATGGTCAAAACATGTCGCACCGGTGCTTGCGCTCAATTTCGAGCATGTGGGGTCTCGAACTTGCAACCTGTGGTTCGCCTACAGGTACGTCACCACTGCGTCATCCTGGTGGATTGTCACGGAGATGATTCAACCGTTGCATCCCCTCAGCTATTGGATCAAGATTCAATGGTTGAGATCTTGCCTCACTCGCACCTTTAGAAGTTGAGAAGAGGTGCTGTGGCCGGTTTGGGCGGCGGTGATGGTGCCACGTGGCACCATCAAGGCCGTCCATCTTCTATGTATTGTAGATGGTGCCACAAATGTTGGATTAGATCGATTTTCGTGCTGTTGGGATGCAACCATTAATCTGAACCCATCCATGCAGTCGAATTTGTCATCTGAAGTGTGAGTTGACACCATCTTGTCCCTTGATCTCTGTCCTTCATCGGATTATATCTGATGCTACGGAAGTCCGATCTGGGAGATCTTGAAGTCGTTGAACTCGGATTGTCACCCTGATCAGATCCGTATAGTTGGATCTTCAATCCGAGGCTCTAAATAAATATTGCCCTATTACCTAACCACAAAAAGAGAAAATTAACCTAACTTTATACAATCTAACCTAAATGCAAGATGATGCATGTTATGTAATATTTATAATGTATGATGCAACTCTACGCCTAAGAACAAGCATAAATAGACAGTTTATGTGATATAAACGTGTTTACATCAGTGATCAAGGAATAATCAAAATCCAAGATCTCAATTCCAGCCCTGACCACAAGCTCCACGGCCATATCAGCTTGCTCAACCTATGCCCAATCCAAATTACCAATCCAGGCCGACATGGGAAGATCAAATGTCTCTAATCCTTCAAGCCCTGGCTAACATTCAAAAGTCGAATGTAGCTATGTAGAAGCATCACAAGGATGAGATCACAGAGGTCCGTAATCAGCTCGCACAGATGGTGAATTCCTGCCAGCCTGGTGCACTTCCTTCACAACCTCTACCAAATCCGAATAATGTGCCAAACTAGAGGCTTGTTATGAAGCTGAATCAAGGCCAACCTTACTTTGTTTATCAGGCCCCTTCTGGTCCATCACCTGATGGGATGGAAGCTTCGACATCATACTCGGGATACCAGCAGCAACCACCACTTCTGCCAACTCCAAACCAAAACCAGGTAGGACTAAATTATGTTACCACCCGTAGTGGCAAGACAACTTAGGATCCACCTTATCCAAGCCACTCTCAACCTGGTAGTTCAGAGCCTAACGCTAGGATGCTTATCTAGGAAACCCCTATCCCAGATCCAGAACCTAAACCAATCCTAGTGGAACCTATAAAGGTTCCATTTCCTGAGGCTTCGTCCAAAGGAAAGAGGAAATCTAAACCCATGGCACTTAAGGAAGATCCGATCATGCTCTCTGAGCAAGTCCAGATAAACATCCCCTTGATGGATGCAATCTGCCATGTACCAGCATATGCGAGATCTCTAAAGGATTTGTGTACACCTAATTGTATGCCATTAACCAAAGATGGGAGTTCGATCATATTGTCTGAGCAAGTTAGGTTGATCATTTTGAGCAATCTCCTGCAAAAAGCAAAAGATCCTGGCGCCCCTTTAATCTCCCACAAAATTGGTGATCTAGAGTTTGATCGAGAATTATTGGATTTAGTAGCCTCCATAAACTTGATACCTACATCCTTATTAGACCATTTCGAGGAAACTCAGCTTAAACTAACAGAGGTGACTTTGCAGTTAGCAGATCGATCGATCAAGTCACCTAGAGGAATTCTCAAGGATGTTCTGGTTCAGATTCATGATTTTTACTTCCCAGTTGACATTATTGTAATAGATATGCATGCTAGTGAGAATATGAAGAATACACCGAAGGAAGACCATTCCTAACCACAGCTAGGGCAAATATAAACGGCAAAGAGGGCCAGATCAAATTAAAATTCGAGAACAAAACACTGAAGATTGATATATTCAAGGCCCAGAGAGGAATTAACTGTGGGGTAATTGAGCAAATCTGCGACATTGGTTCTATGATTGAGGACCCACTTTTGGAAGAAAACCAGATTACCCCTGATCCTTAATCCCAAGCATATCATGCCCACAAATAGAGCAGCCTTGAGCTGATCCAGATTCACCCACAGCTCCCACCTTATCTTTTGTGGCCCATCCCGAACCTCCTTTCGGTGCTGATAACCCAGTTATGGAGTTTAAACCTCTTCTCAATCATCTAAAATATGTCTTCTTGGGTTCTAATCAAACGATTCCAAGGATCATTAATTCCCTACTCACATCTGATCAGGAAAGAAAGCTGATTTCTACCCTTCAACAATATTGGAGAGCCATTGGATGGACTCTCGATGACTTGACCGATATCAATCCTTCATATTGCACACATCGTATCTACACAGAAGAGGGCTCATAACCATCTTGTGAAATGCGAAGATAACTCAATCCGAATCTATAGGTCGTGAAGAAAGCGATCATCAAGTAGTTAGATGCTGGTATTATCTACCCAATCTTTGATAGCCTCTGGGTGAGCATGATTTTGGTTGTACCTACGAAGGCAGGGCTTACCGTCATCACGACTGAATTTGGAGAGACCATCTCGACCCGCATCGTGAATTCATGGAGAGTCTGCATTGATTACCGAAGACTAAATGACTCCAAGAAGAAAGATCATTTTCCACTACCATTTATCTATCAGATTCTCGAGAAATTGATGGGAAATTGATTCTTCTGTTTCTTGGATGCTTACTCCGGGTATAATTAGCTTTCAATTCATCCAGATGATTTGGAAAAGACCACCTTTACCTACCCCTACGGTACGTATGCATTCCGTAGGACACCTTTTGGGCTATGCAATGCACCCACCACCTTTCAACAATGCATGCTAGCCATATTCTTCGACATGGTAGGTAAATACCTTGAAGTATTCAGGGATGACTTCTTGGTATTTGGTGAATCTTTCAATCAGTGCCTCCTACATCTGGTCCATATCCTCAAAAGACATTGATGTGAACATAGTGCTCTCCTAGGAAAAGAGCCACTTTATGGTTTCACAAGGCATCATCCTGGGACATCTTGTTTCTGAGAGAGGTATTCATGTGGAACAATGATCACATTTTTGTGTGGTTTGTTAATATAGGGTTTTATCATTGTAAAGCACAAAAACTAAATCACTTTTAAAAGTATCTAGGGTCATTTACGGAGGCAATATTTTATGAAATCAATCTCTTGCCTAAAAAGTAGAAATCAGCTTTCTTTTTGTTATTTTTCAATATATCAATTTTCTTTTGTGTTGTTGAAATAAAGGGGAAAATATGAAGTTGTTGACGAGAAAATGTACCACAACTAATATGCTAAAATCTAAGTGACAAAATTATCCTCTTTCTAAGCTCAACCTTGGCATGTGAAGGCCTAGGTTAATTAGAAAGAGGGAGTCAGATTATACTAAGAGAAAGCAAGTAGTGGAATTAAAGATGCAACAGGAAATGAAGGCAACTTTTTCTATATTAAGGGAAATTGTCTACAAGTATAGGAAAGCTTCTAAAATTTGAAAAGACAAATAAAGAAGACAAGAAATCCTTTATTTGCTTATGATGATGAACATGGTGAAGCTCCTCTTGCTCCAAGTCAAGTTGCTCCTTGGCTTGAAATGAACTTTCCTTCTTCTCTTTTGCCTGGCAACCTCCTCCAATGTGATGTACTCCTCCTAGCAAGCCAAAGGGGGGCATGCTTAATCTTCTCCAAGATGGATGGAATTCCTCCTTCAAAAGCTCCTCCTAAGGTGGTGTTGACCACCTTTGATTCCTCCTCAAAGGGTGGTTGTGTACCACTATTCGTCGCTCTGAAATGGATTTTAAAATCGTCGTGTTGTAGTATAGGTCGAATTAGTGTAAAAAATAAATATAATTTATTACTCGAATGAAAATTCGAGGTTGAATGCAAGAAGCAATTAGGAATTCACACACTAATCTCAAATAATGCAAATGAGCACAAGAATTTAAACCACAAAGTGATATTCAATAAATACTAATCTGTCACATTAGATATTCAATGAATTCTCATGTATTTTGAGGCAATAAAAAGGTAAAGAAGCTAAAATGATGGTGATTTAAATCACCAATTATTTTCTAAGCATATATATTAAGTATCCAATATCTCAATAGTATCAAGTCTCAAATCAATCATTGGGTCTGATGACTAGAAGACTTAACCATCAAACTTAGGTCTTCTTCTTCTCTTTTTCTACTTCTGCTTTCTTCTTTAGCTTTCCATCTTCTTCTTCCTCTTCTTTTCTTTCCTTCCCTTCTTTCTCTTCACGCACTAGCCTTCTTCCTTTCCCCCTCTTCTACCTTATTTTTCAGGCCCTCTTCTTTTCCCTTCTGAGGCTCTTCTCTTCTTTCTTTCTTCACACACAGCAGGCAGCCATCTCAGAATTGGCTAAGTGTCACACTTGGCAAAACCCTCCTTACCCCCATTCTCTTTTTCTCTCCTATTCCTCCTCCTCTATCAAATTAGGTAGGTATACGGGTAATCGGATCAAAGCCTAGAACCGCATGGCATGGCCACAGGCGAGGGTGTGCATAGGCACATGCGAGGGGACCTCACCTCGTGCTACTGAGGCAATGAGGCTATAGCAAAAATTTCTCTTATGCGCCAGTGCCACTTTATTAGTAAACAAGGTGGGACTAAAGTCCCACCCTTCTTCGCGGGCGCTGCTCCAGTGATGATGCCTCAAATTGCGACACCTACAGGTGCTAATGACCCCAGTCAAGGACCTGGGAAGGATCCTGAGACCACTCCACATGAATTGGGGTAGAAATCTAGAGCGGATGTGGTCAGAGGACTAAAGTGTGGTTGGTTCAACTGGGGTGGTGGAGGAGCTCCGATGGAAGACCTGTGAGCATGAGAATGGCCTCACAGCCACATCAAATATGCTCAAGAGGATTGCCTGATAATGGCGAACGTGATGGTGGTCTTGGTGGTGCATGGGAGTGAGTGAAGGATCAGATGACCTCAAGATGATAGTGCTGTGAGCGTGGTGTTCGGCAGGTGATTAGGGTAAGTGGAGTGGCGAATAGGGAGAGGGCTTTTGATGAGAAGAGTATGGTAGAGCTTGAGGACTAGTTGGCGAGGGAGATGGACGTGTGTGGCAGATGGGAACCCTCACTAGAGTGGTCACCAGAGTTGGAGAAGATGAGGATGAATGGCGGTAGCGGAGGTCAAATTGAATGATAGAAGAAAGGAAGAGGAAGTAGAGAGGTAGAGGGAGTTAAAGGACCTAGTATTAGGGACTAAAGGGGAAGGAGGACATCGGCTTTGATTGGCCAACGCCATGGAAGATAAAACTCCTACGGGAGAGACGGTGGTGAAGAAGGGGTCTGGATGCCTTCGCTTTGTCCGGCGAGAGGCGGAGGAAGAAGGAAAGGATAGCTGTGCCTCCAATTTGATGGTCAGGGCTGACGATGAAGGAGACGAAAAGGATTGTCGAAGCTTAGGTTAGAGCTGGCCGTGGGAGAGGAAGGAGAGGGTTTTCTGGCCTTAAACTTCGTTGAAGAACACGGCCGTGCCCTCGGGCTCCTTTTATAGGATTCAAGATATTGGTTTGAGCTTGGAAGCCAAGCTTCCAAGCTTAGGAAATGTTGCCGGAGATGGAAGTTTCAAGATACCCAAATCTCTCATGCATTCGCATGAGAGATTGGGAAGGTTTTTAGACTCATGACCGAATTCATTGGAGAGAGAACTCCTCAAGGAATCTCCCTTCCAATTTTGGAAGAGATTAAGCGAGAAATCAGGGAGATCTTCCCATTTGAAGGTCGCCGGAGTTGTAGGAATAGGATTTTAGTGCGATGGGGACTTATTTGTGAAGAAGATGACAAATCTATGGAGCTATTTGTATGAATTTCAAAAGCTAGGGGTATGTGTGTGAAATAAAAGAGTTAAATAGGACTAAATTACAAACTAGGTCAAGATGATCTCAGATTGGGTCGTAATTTTGGTACAAACCTAATTTGGACCAAAGGAATCCAATGGTAAAGTTGGATTTAGATTTTGACCTCGTTTGGTTTGGTAACTTATGCAGAAACATAAATTAGTGCAAATGTCATTCTGAGACTATTTTGGGTCAAGATGGGTTCTGATGGTCAAATTGAAGGTATCAAACCCTAGAAAATATTTTTCTTTGAATTTTAGAGGATTTAGGTGAATTTTATCCTGACCAAGACCTCAGTTAATTAAGTAGGTCTATTTTTAGGATTTCAGAAGTCATTTAATTCTCGAAACCCATGAAAACCCATTTCTATCTATACTAACCCACTTATTGGACATTTAAGGCCATTTGACCCTTAATTAACCCCTGAGAGAAACCCATGGCTATTCTGCATTCAATATATGATGGTAAAATTACAGTTTCAACCCTATTTTGTTATCTTTCTTTCAGAATGATTATGCAATGAATTATAGTCCTCTAGCAATTATGTAGAGGCATTTAATGACTTAATCATATCAAATTGGGTTAATTATGGCTCACGATGGTCTTCCCATCAACCACCCTTAAATCCCCCTCTTAGGGTAGGCGTGCACCCTAGGTTTCCTTCCAATGCCTGGCTGCTTCCCTTGGCTGGTGTGGGGTCAAGAGAGAAGGGAAGAGGGAAAGGCACCAAGGGGACAGAGTATCCCCTTAATTTTCTTATTCTTCTTCTCTTGTTCTTCTATGTAGGTGGAAATATGGGTAGAGAAAATGTAGCCAAGGTTCGATTTTAATGGTGGTGGTAGGGGGTTTTTATTAGAGTAGGAGGGGGTAGGTTGGTTATAGGATGGATGGTTACGATGGGGGTCAGATGGTGGTTATAGGATCCTATGGCTAGGGTTGCTGGCACCAAAATGGAAGGGTACTTGGTGGTTGGAGCCAACACTAGGTGGTTACTAAGGTTAAGGGTTTGGTTAGGTGTGTTTTAGGGTGGAGATGGAGTTATGTGGTGGCAGTTATGAGATGAAGGGCTAGGGTGTGTTGGCACCAGTTGAAGAGGTATGAGTAGGTGTGGTTAAGGGAGAGTTGGCACCAACTTTAGTGTGGTTAAAGGGGTAGGGTTGGCACCACTAGTGGGCTTCTAGAAGGGGTTAGATGTAGGGTTTAGATGGGGATAAAGGGAGAGGTGTAGGGATATGATGGGGGTTCATGTTGGCGCGAAAATGAAGGGCTGCCTAGGGATTTTTGGTGCCAACATGAAGGGGTGTCTATGGTGGTGGTTATGGTGGGTTGGTGCCAAAAAGGGTTGGGTTAGGTTAAGGTTAGTTAGGGTTAAGGCGGAGGAGTGGATGGCCATGGATTTTTAGGTGGAGCTAGAGCTTAGTTAAGCTAGCTAAGCTAGCTTAGCTAGTAAAGTGGAGGTGGATGAGCTAGGGTTTCTTGAAGGAGGAGCTGGGAGAGAAGACTCTGGAGCTGATGGAAGCTATGCTGGAGCTGGGACTGCTGAAGCAGCTTCAAGGGGAGCTCAACTACTGAGCTCAGCTACTTAGTTCTTATGCAAGTTGCCAATCTTGGGTAGTTGAGCTTAGTTGAGCTTACGTCAACCTGGCTGAAGCTAGGTTGAGCTGGAACTACCTCTGAGAAGAACTCTATAGCTAGCTAATCTACTAGTTGACAAGTAGTAGCTCAGCTAGCTTGGAGTCCAGCTACCATGAGTTGGGTGGAGCTGGAATGAGCTGGGGTTGAGCTAAGATGGACTCCTATCAACTTAGTTGAGCTAGGTAGAGCTCCCAATGAACTGATGGGAGCTGAGATATGCTAGACTCAACTATGTTGAGATGGATCTGAGCTGACTTGAGCTGGGTTGAGTTGAGATGAGCTGTCTTGAGCTACCATTCAACTAAGGTAAGCTGAATGGAGCTAACCCTAGTCCAATGGTGCTGGTATCCATCCATGATGAGATGGAATTAGCTGAATCCTAGCCTAAATGAGCTTCCCCTTCATCAATTGCCTTTAAGAGTGTTAGGGTTTTAGGGTTCTGTCAATCTACTTATCCCAGACACTCCAAGAAACACATTAAAAATACAATAGAAAATGCACATTAAAAACATTAAAAACACATTAAGGAGTTAAATCGCATTCAATTTGGTGATTAATTGCACTAATTTGATTAAGTACAAAATCCAAGGGTTGTATTGCAATTATTTAATGTTTTGATATTAGATCAAAGCACTTCATAGGTTGCCATGGCCAATCCTATAAAAATGAAATAGGATTAGATCTGAAAGCTTTGGTTGTGGATCTAAGGGTTCCCATCATATTAGGTTTAATTTTGAAACTCTACAAATATGTCCCTAAATCGAGTTGTGATCTCCTCCAATTTGTGTGCATCCACCACCAAATAGAGGAAGAAGAAGAACCATTAACCTTCTCCTGTTCTTCGTGTTCGTCTTCTTCCTAGAGTTGTGAAGGACAAGTTGGTTGGCCATGCCTTGCACTGGACATCATCCGTCCTTGAAAGAAGGAAGGAGATGACCATGACAACCTCCAATTGATGCCCTCCCCAACTCACGAAAATGAAGCATAGGAGTTCGATGCAAAAAGAAATTAATTATGTACATAATGTCACAATCAAACTCAAAATAGATGGACAACTGATAAGGAAAAAAAAATGCATTTTTGAATCACTAAGCCTCAACCCAAAATTGGCCTAATCTTAGACAAAAATCAGCCTAAACTCTTAGGCCAAACACCTCAGACTAATTGGATTCAAAACTGGCCTAGACCTAGACCAGCTTCCGTGTATGCGAGCATGTGCGTGCACGAGTGAGATGGGGACCTAACCCCCTTTTACTCGATGTTGATAGAGAAATCATTGTAGTTTAGGGAGTATCTCATCGTAATATAGTGACAAAAATTGAATCGACATTTAAATTTGTAAAGCTCGAAAAAATCATGATTTTCGAGGTCATTCGTGGGGAGCAAGTATAGCAAATCAATCCACCAATCAAAATAATAAAAAATAATGATACAATTATTATTCAATCACAAAAGACAGAATAATCAAATAATGCTCAGAACTGTATCTCAAAGTAAAAATAAGACAATAAAATTAGAGGTTGAAACCACCAATTATCCCAACGATTAAGCACAAATCCCAACTCAGATCAACAGTAGTATCAGTACTCTCAAACAAGAATCAGAATCAATTTCTCAACAGTAGTCAGACATCGGAGACAACCATCAAATGACTTAACTATTAAACGCCAAAGCCCTCTAAATTTGCCTAAGTATAGGCATGAATCCTAAGAATCCATAGTGTAAACACCCTACGTTTCCTTAGAATTTCCTCTCTTTTCTCTCTCCGTATTATCGGGTTTAGGGTAATCAAGTAAATGGATCTGGGTCCATGCTAGCTGGCATACGTGGCAGGCGAGGAGTGAATAGGACAAGTGAGAGGGACCTCACCCCTTATGTATGAGGGAGAAAGCCAAATGGAGGTTATTCAATAAACATCAAATTTTTCTTTAAAAGTCCACAATGTAGGACTAATGGGGTGTTGTGCTTCTTCGTTGCTTTTGCGTATTGATGGTAGCACCATCATAGATCCTAACTAGCCACAATTAGTCATATTCAAAAGATAAATGCCCCTAATTGATCGTTGTCACAATTTTGCATTTATCTGATGTAAGAAAAAGATAGGAAAATAGGGTTAATTCTACTATTTTAACAGCACATCACAAATGCAGATTAACCACAGGGTTACTTAGGGGTTACTTAAAGGTCAAATGAGCATAAAAGACTAAAAAGTGGGTTCACATTGACTGAATCAGGGTTCTAAGCACTTCGATGGAAAAAATAGTACTGAAACCTAATTATCAAATTGACTTAAATTGAAAGCATTTTGGTTAGGATGAAATCAATCTAACCCTCCTAGAAATTATTGAAAAATATTTTAAGAGGTTTTATATCTTTGTTTTGACCATCTGAATCCATTGTGAGCTAGAATAAAGATTCAGATGGGAATTTGCCTTTATTTTGGCACCTATGCAATTTACCCAATCAAGCATGGTAAAAAGTCAAATCCAAGTTTACCATTAGATTCCTTGGGTCTAAATTAGTTTTACAAAAAAATTTGGGTCCAATCAGAGGCCATCTTGACCTAGTTTGCATTTTTACTCTTAGAATCCCTATTTCTTACACATAAACCCCTAAGTTTTGAGTCTCCTTGCATATAGGACCTTTTCTTTCTCACTACCTTCACAAAGAGCCCCCTACAACCATTGTCTTCCTTGCAATAAAGGAGGGAACTTGCAGCTCTCCTAAACCCAAATAGCTTCATTTAATTTGGCGACTTGATTAAAGAATCTCTAATCTTGCTCCTCCGATCTCAGCCGATCGACCAACACCTGTTTTGAGCTCAATTTTGGTAGTTTCGCTCGCTAGTGAACCCAGGTTTCCAAACCCAAAAGGCAGCTTCACGGTAAGACAAATTTGCCTCATCCACTCACAATTTGATTAGGGAACCTCCTCTATATAAATGCCCTAACCCAAGCAACTTGTTTTTGTCTCATTTTAGTGCACGAATGCACTTTCCTCTTCATTCATGATGGAGGCACGTCTATGTCACATAAACTATATATCTATGCATGTTCTGAGGCATATAATTGCATTTTGCATTATAAATATTGCATAGCATGCATCATCATGCATTTAGATTAGTTTGTACAAATTATAGGTTAATTTTTCCATTTTGTGGTCAAGGGATTGAAGATCCAGCAATATGGATCTAATCAGGGCAATGATCGGAGTCCAACACCTCCAAGATCGCCTCGATCAAACTTTCGTAGCATCAGACACAATCCAAGAAAGATCAGGGGCTAAGGGTCAAGGTGGTGTAAATTCGTGCTTCAGATGACAAATCCAACCACATGGATGGGTTTGGATCGACGATCGCAACCTAACGATGTGAAAATCACTCCAATTTGACATCCGTGTCACCACTTACAAGCAAGAGAAGATGGACATCTAGATGGCACCACGTGGCATCATCTAGACCCTCCTAACCAACCGCTGCCCTCTCATACACCCACACCATCTTTAATCTTAGCCATCGGATCACCATCCAATGGTCGAGAATGATCCTTGCCCGCCTTCATATTTTTACAAAGGGAAGATGAAGATTCAATGTGGACCGTTGGATCTTGATCCAATGGTCCCCATCTCACCACGTCGCCAGCTGCTACCCTCTTCTCTCAAGCAACAAGAGAATTGGACCATTGGATTCTCATCCAATTGTCATGAGTGATTGATAAATGCTAGTTTATCACTTTTCTTAAGCATTAAAACAAACCTAGCTCTTAGGATTATGCTCCGTAAATGGGTTTTTGGGTTGCATTTAAGCATAAACCAAGTTAGGCATGCATTGCATTTTTTATTGTGTTTTTGATGTATTTTTGTGAGTGTTAGGGATAAAAAGATTGCCAGATCCATAGAACCCTAGAACTTAAGAAGGCAACTGGTGAAGGAGAAGCTATCACCAACTGGAACTCAGCTTGATCCAGCTCACCACAGCTGGAATTCAGCTCACCTGAATTAAGGTTAGCTCATCCTAGCTCCATTCAACTCATCTCAACTGAATGGTAGCTCAAGAGAGCTCATCTTAGCTCACCCTAGCTCAGGTCAGCTCAGATCCAGCTCAACTTAGCTGCATCTAGTTCATCTCAGCTCCTAATAGTCCATAGGGAGCTCTAGCTAGCTCAACTGAGTTGGCTGGAGTTCACCCCAGCTCAGGTCCAGCTATATCCTGCTCCACTCAACTCCAGCCAACTGAAGATGACTTCATTCTAGCTCAGGAAGCTCAAGTCTAGCTCTCGGGGACTCAACTTAGCTCAACTTAGTTGAGCTAAGCTACCTTAGCTGCCTCAACTAGCTTGACCCTCCCTGGGAGCACTAGACCCAGCTCACCCCTGCTCATTATGGTAGAAGCCAGCTCACTTTAGCATGCCTAGCAGCTAGCAAATAACTATCAAGCTAAGCCAGCTAGACTAGCTTTATGCCACCCTCTTCAACCGCTGCCAGCTCCAATTCAAGCTCCAGGCTTCTCCTCCTCAGCTCCTCTCTTCAAACCCTAGCTCCAATACCTCCTCCTCTACTCCACTACTAGCTAAGATAGCATAGCTTGGCCTAGCTTAGCTATGCTCCAGCTCCCTTGGCCTTTACCACCTAAAAACCCTACCTAACAACTCCACCAACTAGCTACACCTAGGCTCCACATAAGCTAACCCTACTTCCACCTCACCTTGGCGCCAACCTAGCCTACCCACTACCTCCAAAAGACACCACTAAATGGTGCCAAAACCGCCTATAACTACCCTTATTTTGGCACCAAAAATTCCCTCCAATAATCCCCCCATCCTAACCCTACACCTACCCATATAACCCATCCTAGCCATCCGCATACCCCCCTTCTAGAACCCTAAGGTGGCGCCAGCTAATAGCCTTCTAGAAGGCCCATTTTGGCACCAATTCTAAATGACACTAAAGCCATAACTACCCCCTTTAGCACCCCTTAGGTAGCGCCATTTATCCTTAGCCCTAGGATCCCCAACTACCCCCTATATCCTATCCTAGCCATCCATTCCAAGAGCCACCTATGCCCCCCTTCCTACACTATATATACCCACCTAACTTCCCACATTTTCTTCATCCTCCATTAGTTTTTATTCTACCTATACCCACCTACAGCTATGACCAAGAAGGAGTAGAGAAGAAGATTAATGGGGCACATCAACTGCCTCTTTGGTGCCTTCTTCCCCCCACTCTCTTCAACTTGTGCCACTCCAAGTAGGAGAGCCATTCTACTTCAAGGAGGATGGCTAGGCAAAGGAGAAGGACCTAGGGTGGACGTCCACCCTTGCAGGAGGAAAATTCAAGGTGGTAGCTAGTGAAAGCCTAATCATGAGCCCTAACTAGTTCAGTTTGACCTATGAATGAGAATAAGTGCTCCTACATAACCTGGAGAAGGACCTTATTCAAGGAATTAATGTTCTGAGAAGAAAATATGAAACAAAGGTTATGATTGCAATTTTACCATTGTAGTACATAAATGGGATTTCTCAGAGGCAAAACATAGGTCAAATGGCCTGAATAAGAAAAAGAGTAGGTTGGTTCAGTCAGAAATAGGTTACTGTGCAATCCAAGAATTAAGTGACATTCAATAACCCTAAAATAGACCCGCTTAATTCAACAAGGTTTTGGTCAGGATAAAAATCAACTAAGCCCTCTAAAATTCATGGAAAAATATCCCCTAGGGTTTAGAACCTTCAATTTGACCTTTGGAGCCTCTTTTGACTTAGATTGAGGTCTCAGCTCATTATTTGACCTAATTTGGGTTTTTGTGTAAAATATCTAGTCAAACGTGGTCAAACCTAAAATTCAACTTCACCATTGGATTCCTTAGGTCCAAACTAGGTTTGTACCAAAATTTGGACCTAAGGGGAGGTCATCTTGACCTACTTTGCAAAATAGTCCACCCAATTACATTCTAGACCCTATCTTTTGAAAACTCATGCGCAAACCCCCCTAACTTCCTAGCCACTCTTACAATCAGGTCCCTCTACCATTAGTGGGGAGAAATCCTACTTCGGCGAGCAATGGAAGGGGAGTAGTCCCTGATTCCACAGAGATCTCCCAGCTTTTTAAGGGAGATTCTCTGAGGAATTCCCTTCCTTTTGAGCATGATTTCAATCTCTGATTTGCACCCAATCTCTCGTGCGAAGGCTCAAGAGATTTGAGTATCCAACAGATTCCTTCTACAGTGAGGACTCTCATTCTTGGAAGCTTGTCTTCCAAGCACAAGAGCCCCTGCCAGCATTTATAAAAGGATCCTTAACCTCGGCCGTATCTCTTCAGCTCGACTTGGCCAGAGAATCACCCCAGCCTCATCTTCTTCTCCACTGGTCAAGAGTCCAGCGAGCTCTGACAAGCCCCCGTCCTCTTTCTCGTCGCTCTGCCACCATACCAGTGGCAGAGCCACCTTCACCACATTCCTCCACGTCGTGCAACACCCGAGCACGCACCTCTAGCCCCGTTGTCGTCGCTGTCACCTCTCCACTGGACACCGTCTTCTCCAGCGACAGCTGGTACAGCTAGTAGCAACCTCTCCCCCTTCATGCACTTAGTTAGGTTAGAATTACTCCTCTCTGTCCCCTCTTAAATTCACCTCTCTCTATTTTCCCTTTCGACCCCTTGTAGCCATTGTCCACCGCCATCTTCTCCATCTCTGGCCGCCCACCGGCGAGGTGCTTCCACTGCTGCACACCTCTCCAGACAACTCACCACCTCTGCCATCATCAACTGATCACCTTCCGCTCATCCAACGACCACCATCACCTCTCTATAGGTCCCCCGACCAAACCCATAAGCACGGCCACATGGTGACCCAGGCATGCCCGCCCGGGTCGCCCTACGGCCAGCCACCTACCGTCCCACCTTCGCCTTGACACGGCGAAGCATCCCATGTGTTTTAATGGGGTTGCTAGGCCGTATCTATGTATGTCAGATTTGAGCAGCTGTCGCCATTAGAGCACGCAGCAAGGTCGTAAGCTTCACTGCAGGCTGCGCTCTCCAGGTGTTAGGGTCCCAGGTGAAGCGGGTTGGTCTTGCGCATGTACGTAGCTCGGCAATTGGCTTGGCGAAGCAACCTGGCAGCAGCAATTGGCGAAGGTCTCCTGTGGGCATGAGCGAAGAAATAGGTGGGACATTCAGTCCCACCTCGTAAACTCACAGGTGAGTGGCAACACTTAAATTATTTTTGTGCCTTCAGCTATTTGCCTCAAGTCACACAGGGGTGAGGTCCCTCGCCTTTATGCTTCGTCCGTGACCTACCCCCACCGATCTGGCACCCGACCCATTTACCTAAACCTAGCACTCCTCGCACACCACACCCACGTAGGTGCACCTTGACCTGGGCGCACACCCGACCTGATTACTCGCCTCTGGGGGAGCACATCGAGCAGAGAAAGAGAGAGAGAGATGCGGGGGAGGGTTGGGGGATAGGTTTTGCTTCTGTGTGTGCATGTGTAGGGAAAAAGTAGAGAAGAAGGAAGAGGAAGGCATAACTAAGGCAAGGTGAAGCTAAGACACTTAGCCATAGAAAGGAAGAGGAAGGATGGCCAAAGAGAAGAAGAGAAAGTCAGAGGAGAGCTAAGGTTGAAGGAAATCAAGGCAGAAGCCAAGTAATGAAAAGGAAGATGAAGAAACGTTGAAGCCAAGGGAAGGAGAAGCACTGTAGCAGAGAAGAAGGCTCTAGGAGAGGAAGGAGAAAG
Source organism: Thalassia testudinum (assembly GCA_037157565.1). Lineage (NCBI taxonomy): Eukaryota > Viridiplantae > Streptophyta > Magnoliopsida > Alismatales > Hydrocharitaceae > Thalassia > Thalassia testudinum. The sequence continues at coordinate 48,832,882 of JAZHRO010000055.1, forward strand.
GCACTGTGGAAGAGAAGAAAGAAAGAGACAAGGAGGAAGAGCTGTAGACAGCCAAAGTCAGAGAAGAATAGAAGAGCTGAGGAAAGCTAGAGATAAGGAAAGAAGACGAGAAGGCTGAAAGAAGGGCCATCATTTAAGATGTCTGATCATAGAATAAGACGTCGAATTCTTCTATTTTTGCTGTAATTTTAGATCATAAACTCTTGTATCTATATTCTGAATTAGGCTTTGAGTAACTCTAACTGTTCAATTACATTATTGAGATTAGTGAATAAATTCCATTTACTCCCTGTGTTCGACCTTGGATACTTAGATTTTTGAGTAATAAATTCTTATTTGTTATCAATACTTGGTCACCTATACTGCAACTTGACTGACTTATACTCATCTAAAAGCCCGACAAAGTGTTATAACATTTTGGCATCGTTGCCAGGAAGCAACGTGCAATTTATCACTAATCTCTACAATCTTTTTGACTATATTAAACACAAAATTGCCCTATTTATTTTATTGTGATCTTGCTAGGTGTTTCAAGAGAGGAAATCTCCCTCACAAGTCAACCTCTCCAGGGTAGGTAACCTCTCTTCTTCTCTAAAATCCATCGCCTAACCCTTGAAAGACAAAACAAAGAAACCAACTTAGGAATCAATTGCTTTCTTTTTATAGTAATTACCATATTTTAGGCAAAGGTTTCCTGATTTTGCAAAACTTTTTAAACACTTATTGAAGTGGAAGCAATTTCTTAGAGATCCTATCCCACAAAATTCCTATGCCTAATAGAAATCACACTTAATCGCTGCGGACAACACACTTCTTGTTTTTGAGTCCAAAGAGAATTTTTGTGAAAAAGGGGATTGGAAATAGAACTAAATTAGGGTTTCAATAGTAGGGTTTTTGGAGTGCTAGTCACACATGCCTGTATAAAAGGAAATGAACTCTCCTGCATCAGTGTGTTACCCAAGCCCTTGATTGAAGAGATCTAAACAAGACAACCCTAAAAATTGAGCTCTAACAGCACTTGAATCTTAAAAAATCTTAGGCCTAATAAACTGAGAGTCAAATCAGGGTGATCTCTAGGTCCCAAGCCTAGAATCATTCCACCATCTTTAGGACTAGTCAAGTAAAGTTGACCCCTTGGGTCAACAAACCTCCAAATTAGGTTACAACATCAAAACATCTAAAGTTCAAGTGAAAACCCTAAAGCAACTTTGAAATAAAAGTGGTAGACTTAAGAGGTCAAAGTCCCCATTCTCGCCTACTTGGAATCTTGGTGACAAGAGAGGTCGAGTGGAGGAAATCCTGTAACTTGTGGGGATGCTCTACCGTGTAGGGGCCTTTGCGGGACCCTCCCTCTCTGGCTGCTCAAGTAATTCTTAGGTGGACGACCTTCTGATCCAGGGGTATCATCCACCCTGAACTTCCATAGTCATCCAAACGTCTTTGGGTGCCTTGATTGGGTCAAAAACATCTCTAGTCCCTCATCTTTTCTCTTTAGATCACACACATACATTTTCAGTGGGACTCTTTATTCAAATTTAATCACTTCATAACTTGATTCTACATCTTGATTCCACCACCTGATCCAAATATGCAACCAAACCACTTAGGACTACCATTCAAGAAACCTGAATATCGGAGATCCATGACAAATAGGATGTTTGCGGATGCCCTAAAATTCTATGAAAAAGAAGACAAAACCTCAACATGAATAGAAAACTTTCAGGTTGATGTCCCAACAACCACAACCTTCATCATAACTTGTGCCCAAGTGCTATTGGTAGAAGCCACAAAAGGATCAACCCGAGACATGCTTATCACAAGATACATTGAGATAGAAAAATTGCACAATCTTGAATACCTTCAATGCATGACAAATCCTCTACTTTGGGAGCAACACCAAGATGATCTTGAAAAATGGGAAGAGATATGAGATTATTAAAATAAATTATTGACTAGAAATACCTGTATATGCCATAAACAGAGGATGAACCATCTTGGGACAACATCAAAGATCAATCTGATCTCGGGTTTGAGGCACAAAATGGTTGTGGATTCCCAACCCAGATCGAGTACAATGTGCCTGATATTGAAGAAGGTTGGGAAGTTCCAATTGTAGGAGAACACAATGTTGAGCCAACTGTAGACCATGAATCACCTTGCATAGAATTCCAAAACTCCTGCAATCATGAGATTAGAACTGAACTTCTCAAGGGTGTAAATTCTGCCCCTTATTCTGATAAGGTGACCCTCGAAGGTTATTCGAAACTAGATTCTAGTGATTCAACCCACATCCTAAGCCCAGAATCTAGATCTGAAACCTATTGGGAAGATTTCGAGGCCCCATATGAGGAAGATCAATTTTTCAATGAAGAATATGATTTTGGGCCTCTATTTGATGAATATCCCTTGCCAACATCCTCAGAGAAACTAATCGATTTTTTGGAAGTCATGCTAATTTACGATACAGAAACTGAGGAGTTGGACGAGTGGGGTTTCAATTGGGTCTGTCCTACCAGCTTGGAACCTGAGCCTCTACCAAATAAGGACACCATTTTAAGCTCAGAATTGACATCTAGGCTAGGCACCAGTCAGGCTGCTGAATCTACGGCATATGATTTATTCTATGGTGGAACTAATGATCTTGAATCTCATTCAGATTTTGATTTTCACAGACTCTCCAACGATTTCGAATCAGACCATAACATCGGAGAAAATCTGCTTCCTGATTATAACAAGCCAATCTATGACCTCAGCTCACATGACTCATTCTCCAACTCCGATTCTAAGGTCCAGGTTCCTGAGATCACTGATTTCAGTTTAGGTTCCAGTAACATGGAATCATTTCTTTTCGATCCTCAGGAATCGGAACCAGTAAATGCGGAGAGTGATTGCGACCTAGAATACGAATCTTTTCTCGACTCAGATTTCCAGTATCCCATGGACACTCTCCAGGCATTCGCTTTTGATTTTGAAAGTTATTAAGAGGACTCTCTACATGAGACCACCTGTCATTCCTTTCTAGAGGAGCCCTCATACACAATTCTCACTGAAGCCACCTCTTCCACACATACAGAACTGATCAAAATCCATTCTCTACCCCGACCCGCAATAGGACTCAATTTCTTTTCTGATTCACCTCTCACTGAGTCATTTGCAGGTGATTCACTTCCACATCTATACCGGGCATCGGGTATCGATCAGACTGAAAAACATGATCCATCATTCTTTGATCACCCCCATAGGGTTTCCACACCATGCACTGATTATTTTTCGGAACCCTACTCTGACTAGGCTGATTCGACTCAGCCTAAACCCAAGTTTTCATTTCCACATCCATCAGAACTTCATTGCTTATGGTAGGTTCTACATCTGTTGATCTACATCTATCAAACCCCAGACTGATTGGGTTTGGGCTGCATCATCAGCCCACTGATCTTAACAAGCACCTGGTTGGACCAACCAGGCTCTTAATCAAGGTGCTTGTTTTACTAAATTCCACTGAGTTTACCACTCCTCCACCCCATGTTCTGCTCAGCTGAAGGCATTGAATTTAGCGCTTAACGGGAGGCAGCCCGTCATTCCAAAAATATAGACTCGTCTGATTATCTATCTGTACTCCGCATCAATTGCACCTTGAGCTCAGCCTTAGACAATTGATCCCACCTCTAGTACACATACCGGAGCTTGAAATCGTCCACATCAATCATTTTCGACCCATTCACCAACCCACTGTATCCTGTTCTAAGTCCCTGACCTCAACACTATTTCACACCCTCCGTTTACAATCAGGACATTGCAAAATTTAGGCATGGGGGGTGGTAAAATGCATACATACAAAGAGAAGAAAAAGTTAGAAGGATTCTCACAAAAAATTCACATATGTCAAAAACACAAAAAAATTGAAAAATTATGAAAAAGAGCAAAAAAATGGAGGAGGGAGGAAATTTTGTGAGCCACATTATCATGAGGAGGAGGAAAAGAGCAAAATGACAAAAAGGAGCACAAAATGAAAGAGAAAAAGTGATAGTCATTAGTAAGAGATTAAGGAATTGACCGAAGTTCTAGACCACATTAATAAAAGAGAAAAATGAAAGAAAAGTTCTAAAGATACACAAAAAGAGATTAGTAGGAGCGTTGATCTTAGGCCTTCTAGGCTAGACTCTTACGCTTAAAAATTTACATACCCACTAAGATCTGGATAATCCTCAAGAGGTTGGGGAAAATATGAAGCTCAAGTATTAGGTCTAAGGCTTAGGAAGTATTCGGCCTTGTTAACTGACCTTCGATTTGCAGGGCTCAGTAACCTAAGCACCCTAATCCATAAACAGTCTAGTTCCATGCACATAACTATCAAAATTACGCAAAAGCGTTTAATGTTCTGAAAAAGTTGCCTAGATTAGGAGCAGCCGAGTAACACAAGTTGATTTGGACAAGTTCCCGACGTGGAGAGGCGGGAAATTCCCCTCGAAGATGCGTAAAAACATATCGTCTCCTCGATGCTTATCTCTTAGGATATTTAAAAATCCTACCCGGGGGCATGAAAGCACTTTGCTAGTTCAGATACCATGGATGGCATTATCACGAAATGTCGATTGCCAGGGTCTGGATTCGGCTACGGAACACCATGGGTGGGATTATCTCGAAAGCCAAGGTTCTGGGGGTTGCCATTAATGGTTCTATCACAAAGCATCGATTTCCAGGGACCTTTGAGGATTGATGATGGGGACGAGGAATCCAATACAGATCGTGTTGAGAAGCTAATCTGAAGCTAGAAATAAAAAGAAAAGAGAGCGAAAACTCTCCAAACAAATAGATCCTCTGTCTCTCTCTTACAAAAATGCACGACAATCTGAACCTCGGCTAAAAATGTCTCAAGCATGGGTGCTTTAACCATAGAGTCCAACAAACCGTAGGATAGTTTCTGCGGGCCTTAAAAACCTTTGCGGAGGGCTGAGACTAAAGCGGGTCAGGTCCAGATTTTGGTTGATACTTGAGTACCTCTAGGCCTATTGTGAGCATTCTTAACCTAATCAAAAGAAGAAGAAAAGCACTTATCATAACTAGTAACAGACACTCAGGGTCTAGAATAGAAGTTAAAACCTTGAAATTTTGCTAAGGAACTAGCAAAGGCTAGGCATGGGGGTATGAAGAGAGCGTCATCATGAGCCCTAACTAGCTCAATTTGACCTATGAAAGAGAATAAGAGCTTCTACAAAACCTGGAGAAGGACCTAATTCAAGGAATTAATGTTCTGAGAAGAAAACATGAAACAAAGGTTAAAACTGTAATTTTATCAATGCAATACAAAAATTGGACTTCTCAAAGGCAAAACACATGTCAAATGGTATGAATAAGATAAAGAGTAGGTTGGTTCAATCAGAAATGGGTTATTGTGCAATCCAAGAATTAAACGACATTTTAAAACCCTAAAACAGATCTGCTTAATTCAACAAGGTTTTGGTTAGGATAAAACTCAACTAAGCCCTCTAAAATTCATGGAAAAATATTCCTTAGGGTTTAGAAACTTCAATTTGGCCTTTGGAACCTCTTTTGACCTAGATTGGCGTCTCAGCTCATTATTTGACCTAATTTGGGTTTTTGTGTAAAATGTCTAGTCAAAAGTGGTCAAACCTAAATTTTCACCATTGGATTCCTTAGGTCCAAATTAGGTTTGTACCAAAATTTGGACCTAAGGAAAGGTCATCTTGACCTACTTTGCAAAATAGTCCACCCAATTACACTCTGGCCCCTAACTTTTGAAATCTCTTGCACAAACCCCCCTAACTTCCTCGCCACTCTTAAAATCAGGTCCGTCCACCATTAATCGGGAGAAATCCTACTCCGACAATGAATGGAGGGGAAGTACTCCCTGATTCCTCAGAGATCACCTCCTAGATTTGGAAGGGAGATTCTTTGAGGAATTCCTTTTCATTTAAAGCATGATTTCAATCCCTGATTTGCACCTAATCTCTCGTGCGAAGGCTCGAGAGATTTGGGTATCCAACGGACTCCTTCTTCGGTGAGAACTCTCACAGCTGGAAGCTTGTCTTCCAAGCACAAGAGCCCCTGCCAGCATCTATAAAAGAATCCTCAACCCCGGTCGCATCTCTTCAACTCGACTTGCTAGAGAATCACCCCAATTTCATCTTCTTCTCCTCCGATTAGGAGTCCAATGAGCTTGGGTAAGGACCCCTCCTCTTTCCCATCGTTCTGCCACCATACTAGTGGCAGAGCCACCTTAACCACCTTCCTCTGCGTCGCGCAACACCCGCGCACGCACCTCTATCCCTGTCATCGTCGCTGTTAGCTCTCCACTTGACACCGTCTTCTCCAGCGACAGTAGGTACAGCCAGTAGCCACCTCTCCCCCTTCGTCCACAGAGTTAGGTTAGAATTACTCCTCTCTATCCCCTCTTAAATTCCCCTCTCTCTATTTTCCGTTTTGACCCCTCGCAGCCACTATCCATCGCCATCTTCTCCATCACCGACCGCCCACCGACAAGGCGCTTCCACCGCTCCAAACCTCCACACACCTCGCTAGACACCTCACCACCTCCTCCATCGTCCACTGATCACCTTCCGCTCATCCATCAACCACCATCACCTCTCTAAACATCCCCCGACCAAACCCATAAGCATGGCCACAGGTTGACCTAAGCATGCCCACTCAGGCCGCCCTGCAGCCTGCCACCTACCGTCCCACCTTCGCCTCGACACGGTGAAGTTTCCCATGTGTTTTAATGGGGCAGCTAGGCCATATCTGTGTATGTTAGATTTGAGCACCTGCCGCCACTGGAGCACGCAGCAAGAAGGTCGCAAGCTTCTCTCCACACCGTGCGCTCCAAATGTCGGTGTCCCAGGTGAAGTGGGTTGGTCTTGCGCATGTACGTAGCTAGGAAAATGGCTTGGCGAAGCAACCCAGCAGCAGCAATTGGCGAAGGTCTCCTGCGGGCGTAAGCGAAGAAATTGGTGGGACATTCAGTCCCACCTCGTGAACTCACAGGTGAGTGGCAACACTTAAATTATTTTTGTGCCTTTGCCTATTTTCCTCAAGTCACACAGGGGTGAGGTCCCTCACCGTCACGCCTCATCCGCGACCTGCCCCCACGAATCTGGCACCCGACCCAGTTACCTAAACCTAGCACTCCATGCGCACCATACCCACGCAGGTGCACCTAGACCCGGGCATGCACCTGACCCAATTGCCTGGCTCTGGGGGTGCACATCGAGGAGAGAAAGAGAGAGAGAGAGAGATGCGGGGGAGGGTAAGGGGATAGGTTTTGCTTCTATGTGTGCATGCGCAGGGAAAAATTAGAGAAGAAGGAAGAGGAAGGCATAGCTAAGGCAAGGTGAAGCTAAGACACTTACCCGCAGAAAGGAAGAGGAAGGAAGGCCAAAGAGAAGAAGAGAAAGTCAGAGGAGAGCTAAGGTTGAAGGAAATCAAGGTAGAAGGCAAGGAATGAAAAGGAAGAAGAAGAAAAGCTGAAGCCAAGTGAAGGAGCAGCGCTGTAGCAGAGGTGCGGCTGAGGTGCAAAGAAGAAGACCGCAAAAGTAGAAGGAGAAAGGCACTGTGCAAGAAAAGAAAGAAGGAGACACGGAAGAAGAGCTGTAGATGGCCAAAGTCAGAGAAGAATAGAAGAGCTGAGGAAAGCTAGAGATAAAGAAAGAAGAGAAGGCAGAAAGAAGGGCCATCATTTAAGACGTCTAATCATAAAATCAGACGTCCAATTCTTCTATTTTTGCTATAATTTTAGTTCATAAACTCTTGCATCTATATTCTGAATTAGGTTTTGAGTAACTCTAAGTGTTCAGTTACATTATTGAGATTAGTGAATAAATTCCATTTGCTCCTTGTGTTCGACCTCGGATACTTAGGTTTTCGAGTAATAAATTATTATTTGTTATTAACATTTGGTCACCTATACTACAATGCGACTTACTTATACTCATCTAAAAAGCCCGACAAAGTGTTATAACAGTAGCTTCCACCTTTGAGGAGCATCTCAAGGAAGGAGAAGGACTCATTTCAAGCCCGGGAGCTACCAAGCTTGGAGCAAGAAACCTCCACCTCTTCTTCACCATCATCAACCTCGGGACCATTAGTTTTATTTCGTTTTTGTTGTACCTTGATAGTTGTAGTAAAAGCTTTCCTCTATTAGGGTTCCTTGTAAAATAGTTTTTGGTCCTAGTGTAAAGTTGCTTTCTTTTTGCAATCTTTATCACATTATATTACTTTATTTTTTAGCACTTTTCACTCCCTCTCCCTAATTAGTCTAGACCTCCACGTGCCTAGAGTGAGCTTGGGGGGAGGAATTAATTGTCACCTAGGTGTTAGCATACTAATTATAGGTGTTAGTCTTTTTCAACAACAAAATCCAAGTATTCCTGTTATTTCAAAATCATAAAAACTATATATTTAAAAACATCAAAAAGAAAGTTGAGTTTCATCTTTAAAGCAAGGGATTTTGATTTGCAAACTTGCCTCCTTGGACGACCCGAGATACCCCACTATCTAGGTCTTATAAATTTTAAAATCGAATCCATTTTTGTGCATTACAATGACTTAAAACCCCAATTTAAAAAATCATGCAAAAACACGATCACCTTTTGGTGTTGTTGCAAGGGAGGCATGGCTTTGCATTTTAATTGATTCTCTTGCTTGAAGTGAATCTCATCCCCTTGTCTCTCTTTTCTCTCTTGTGTGTAAGAACTACAGGAAGAAAGCAAGAATTTGGAAGCAAGAGCTCAAAGTCCTTTTCTTCCCACGATTTCAGGTTGGTCCCCCATTTCTTGTCACATTTAGGAAAAAAGACTACCAAAAAAATATTAAACTTGGCTTTCAGGATCCTAAACACTTTAATTAAGTGGAGTGGTGCCCATAAAAATCCGTTGTTTACTTGTATGCTTCATTAAACACCACTCCAATCTTAGTGTTGGTGTTCTATTTTTTGGGTCTAGATTTTTGTCCAAACATCAAAAATAAATTCCTAGCACCACATGTCTCCTAAAATCTTGATATTTCACATAGTGATTCCAAATCAAGTTAGGAATGTCTGCTCGAAATTTTAGGTCTGTTGCCTTTGTATTTAATTTTTAGCAATTTGTGGACTGTTGAGAGGTCACACCCTCTGAGCTTCCTATTTTGCTACTGTCCATGAATTTTTAGAAATTTTATACTCATCCAATTTCTGTGAAATTTAGCTTTCTGAAATCCTTGTGAAATTCTACATGTCACATAAAATCACCAAAATTGTTTGAGACTAGTGGTGGTACAGAAAGTCCAAAATACCCACAGGTATCATTTTTGAACTTTGACACCAACACAAATAAAAATTCAAAGTAATATCAAAGAAATTCCTAAAATATTAGAAAATCTTTTCTGGAATCCTTGTTTGATTCAGAAAGCCTAAAAATAATTCATTGGTAGTAGGTTTCTGTATTAGGGTTCAAATCCAATTAGGGTTTCTTTCTTTCTTTTTAGTCCCAGAACATAAAGGAAACATATCATCACCAATACAGCTTGTTTTCCTTTGATTGTCAAAGTTTCAAACTTGTTTGAAGATTTAAAAAGAAACCTTAAAATATATTAAATTAAATTGAATCCTAAATGACAAAAATATAAAAATTGTTTAACAACTTGTTTGAAATTGGAACCACTTTCCAATTCTTGCGCACAAAAAAAAATTGAAATAACAGGGCAACAACCCAAATAATGCCCTCCACATTCCATGTGTACACTACTATCCTAAACCTAATTAAAATTTATAGCAATTTAACACCTATGGTTTTCATCAACTTAGGCTTGCTATATAGGTCTTAAGTTTTTTATAGTGAACACCAATTCTGTCATCTATATCTGGTGTTCAGGTAGAGGGGCCATGTCGAATGACCAAGCGTGGGTTTGTACAAGCACCTTGCGATTTTCTTGGGAAACGTTTGGCCCCAAACCTCCCCTTAAGCAACTTGGATAGATTTGTTAATAGAACGGACATTCATTATTGATCACTTATTTCCTAGGTAGACCAAGTCCTAGGTTGATTTTTTTAGGGAGTCGCAATTAAGTTAGGTCTAGAATTTGATTACTTGTGTGCACACTTCTCTCATCTCCATCTTTTCTCCTCCCCTCCTGTTCTTCCCTTTTATGCACAGGCGACGGTCTCAAAATCCGCACTTGGAAGGATCATTTGATTTCGCCCCCCACGCAAAAAGATCACATTTTCTATCTTCCTCTTCTTTAAAAATGGAAAATCAAAATTGGTCCTCTATCTCGCATGCTAATTTTTCTTTCCCTTAATTTTCTACTCAGGAGCTACTTAATCAGGCCCCTCCACCTAATTTCCACTCTATCATGGCTCAGTTAGAAATTCAGCAACAACAGTTGCATAAGGAATTAAATGACCTAGCCAACCAGGGGCAACCTGCTGCACTTAACCAAGCTCCGCAAATCCCACGTTTCACCCCAGCTAACACCTGCAAGAGAGAAAATTTGCATAAATCCTATGCTTTGTATAATTATTATTCTGAGGCTTTCTATGTTTCAATGGGGAATTATGTTTATCCCAATCATCACTCCACCAAAAATGTCCCTACTTTCCAGGAGAAATTGAAAAATTCCTCTAATGGGGGGAATTATCCGGCTCACTCTTGGACCAATCCGGTTCCACACTAACAACAGAACCCATGTGGAGGGTATGTTTCAAATCAGACTTATCAATCTGGGCAATCTCAAGAAGACATTAATGCCCAGATGATGAAAACCTTGCAGGAGTTACAATGAAAAACAAAGGAAACAACCCATCTTATTAATAATCTCAATGATGAAATTGGGGATATTTCGACTCAAGGACCTTTAGGACACTCACCATCCCAACCCACACTAAACTTTATTAATCACAGGAACCAGCACCCAGGTGGATACCAACATCAGAACCACTCGATTCAGCCTCTTATTAACCCAATATCAGAGCACCAACCTAGTTTCTATCAACATCAGGCCCCCCACCTCCTCCTAGTGATCACCAAACTGCGTATGTAGAGACTTTGAGTGAGAAAACCACCATGGATTTAAGACCTTCACATTCAAATGAGGAAACTGATTCTCGACCAATGCAAATTGACTCCCCTAACCTCAATATGGAAGAAGAAAACGAAATCCCAAAAACACCTAATTCAAACCTATTTCCCACTCTCAAAAATTGCAATCCAACAATCCAAAATCAGAGCCCTCTGACCACAATCCTTTGGACTTATTTGGGCAAGTCAAAAAGAATATTCCCCTCCTACATTCTTCCCCTGCCTCTAAAAAATTTACTTCAAAATGGCATGATCAGAATATAGGAAGGTTGGTCTTTTTAAAGATAGCCAGCTCAGTTTTTCAAAGCAAGCTGCCTTTCACAATAAAAGACCCAGGCACATCACACATCTCAGTTGTCATAACTGACACCATTTTTTTTTTTGCCCCTCTTTACTTAGGCACATCTAGTAATCTCATCCCCCTAGTCTTATTTGAGGAATTTCGATTCGGTGATTTAAAACCTACTAAGGTTCAATTTCAATTGGAGGACCAATCTGCCATTCAACCCTAGGGAATTGTTGAGGATAGTATTATTAAGGTCCGGAATTGTCTATTCCAGTAAATTTTCTGGTCCTTGACATAGAGGTACCTAAGGCTCTCATTAATGCCATCCTTGGAAGTCCTTTTCTGATTATGGCAATAGCTAATATCAATTCTCATTCTGGGAAAATGAATATAAGTTGCAGTAACTAGACCTTCTCATTAGATTTATTTCAAGCTTCCAAGAGGTGCATTGATCACAAAATTTTTGAGGACACTGATGATAAAATGGAACCAGTATTTGAAAAGTCTATGTTGATCCAATCTCATTCAGCTTTGACCACTATTGATTTAGATTTTATTGATTCTTATTCTAAGGATAATTATGTGGTCCAAGACTTTCTTGATCAACTAGGGTTTGGCTTCCCCCTTTCCATTTCCCTCCCATTTTTCCCTCCAAAAATATCCAAGCACCCCTTCATTTCCCAAAAAAAAAACCATAACCACCCACTTCCCATCCTATAAATACCCTACCCTACCAATACATAATTCCCATCCTCCATTAGTGTTTTATTCCACCTTAGACCTGCCATAATTCAAAGCCAAGGAAGAAGAAGAAGAAAAGAAGATTAAGGGGGCATCCTACCTGCCCCCTTGGTGCCTTCTTCCCCTTTTTCTTCTCCCTTGTGCCCACGCCAAGGAGGAGGTGCACTTCACCACTAGGAGGACGGCCAGGCAGGGAGGAGCAAGGGTGGTGCACGCCCACCCTTGCAGGAGGAAAGTTAAGGTGGAAGCTTCCACCTTGGAGGACACCATCTTGGAGGAGCATAGCAAGGAATGAGTTGGAGGACTCTTTTAAAGCTTGAGAACTACCAAGCTTGGAGTAAGAAGCCATCATCTTCTTCACCATGTCATTTAGAGGATTTGTGTTTTTATCTTCTTGCATTTCAAGTAGATTAGAAGCTTTCCACTTTGTGTTTTATGTAGAACAAGTTCAATTCAATTCAAGTTGCCTTCTTTTAAATTCTTGTCGCACTTGTTTTTTTTTATCTTGATCTAGCACTTTTTCACTCCCTCTCCCTTATTACTCTATGCCACCATGTCCCTAAAGTGAGCTTAGAGGCCTTTCTTGTCACTCTAGCAATAGTTTAGTGGATTAGGTTTAGATTGCCATTTTCTTTGTCAACAACTTTGTGAATGCTCATTATTTCAAAACCCTAAAAAAAATTGATATAGTTGAAAAGATAAAAAAGAAAGGTGATTTCTATTTCCAAGCAAGAGACCTAAATTTTGCAAACATATTGCCTCCATGGACGACCCTAGATACCCCACTATCTAGGTTATTAACATTAAAAGTGTTTGCGATTTGGCTTGTTACGACAACTTAAAAGCCTGCTTTTACAAATTACTCCAAATTTCGCATCACTTTTTGGTGCCATTGCTAGGGACTAAGGTTTTCAGATCAACTAAGGTTTGACTTTTAGTCTTTTCATCTTCCTGATTTTTCACAAAAAATATCAACACTAACTTCACCCATCCTGCATCTCACTAACTCCTTTCCCCTTCCTTTTCTATTGGACCTACCACCTGATCCACCCAAGTTTGTCTTTCATCATCAGTTCAAACCATGGCCAGGCCGAGGTCCTTTTCCATTTCTCTATTTTATTTTGATCCCATTATCTTTACCACTCATCTTTTTAGGGATCTTGAGGAAGACATTTTATTGAAGACATTCAAGTGTCGAATTATTTATATGATTTTTCATCTTCTGTGCATACATTCATGCCCGACTAAATTGGCGTAAAAGATAGCACTAGATGGGAGGTAACCCATCAATTTTCCTGCTTCCCTTTTTCCTTTCTTTTTTTAGGTTTTGACCATCCTAAAACCGACTGCGCTTCGCTAAGGTGATCCCTTTTCCCTCCTAATGCATGAGGACATTGCATATCTTAAGCATGGGGGGGTGCTTTTAAAATTTTGACGATCATTTTAGGATTCTCAAAACCAAAAAACTTGCATTTTTCTTTTTTCATTTTGTTTTTTTGCTTCCATACCCGAAAAAATAATAAAAATAAAAATAAAAATAAAAATACTGAAAACTTTTTGAGGAAAATTTTGAAGTCGGGACTAAGGTTGAAAACTGATTTTTGGTATAATGGGATTTTATCTTTAACAAACTAAAGATGAGGGTATGGATCTTATCATTACAATCACAAGGTCTAATTTTGGACTAGATCAGATATCCTTCTCCAAAATTCCACCTAAACTCATGAAAGTTCAGGTGACTTGATTCTCTTTTGTATTACGGAAAGTATCTGACATAGTTTCTGATTCAAAAGCTTCCATTTCGTGCAAAACTTCCTGTGTCAAATTTTCACACACATGCCAACACTTAAAAACAACTAAAAATTAGGAAAGCCCCCTTGTTTGAACTTAGTAAAAGTCTGAAGCAGATCATTGGTTTGAGTTCCCACTGCCAAGATGGAGGAAAATGCCTCCTTTGAGGACGCGATGAGATGTTACTGCCTCGATGCTACTCCATATCTATAAGACAAATCTTCAGATGGAGCATTAAAGCGCATTTTTGCTGCTCAAGTGTCTTGGACGATGCTCTACCTATAGTGTCGGAGCAAGAGCTTGACTTTGCTTGGAGCACCCCTTTACACCGCATTGTACTTTGGGGCCATGAGCTCCTGGGTGGTGTCATGGACAGTGCTATCTCGAAATACTGGCACCAGAGCCCCCTTAAGGATTGGTAACAAGAATGATGATCCCGATACATTTGTTGTAAGACTAAGCTACAAATAAGCATGGGGGACACACACAAAAAAAAAAGTAAAACAAAAGGATGCCCTCATAAATGTTGGCTTCTCACAAGCACGACACAAGGTTTGAAAGGTTTTTGCAAGTTGCGAATCAGATCCAAGAGCCAGAAAAATCCTGAAAATAAAAATTCCAAGGCATCTGAATTAACAAGGGGTTAATCTATGAATTTTTAGGAGGACATATTGATCCTGCTTTTGTCTAATTTTTGGATCCGAAAGTAAATCCCGATGTTTATCCTTAACAAATCCTGTACCTCTTGTGTTTGGATCAACCTGTCCCATAATCTTTTTCTCCAAAAAAGTTAAAAAAATTAGATTTCCCAAAAATTCCATTTTGTTAAAATTGAAGTTTTGCTAAGAGACTAGCAAAAAATAAGCATGAGGGTGTGATAAACGCCAGTTTGTCATTATTCTTATGCATTAAAACAAACCTAGCTCTTAGGATTATGCTCCGCAAATGGGTCTTTGGGTTGCATTTAGGCATAAATCAGGTTAGGCATGCATTGCATTTTTTATTGTGTATTTGATGTGTTTTTGTGAGTTTTAGGGATAAACAGATTGCCAGATCCCTAGAGCCCTAGCACTCAAGAAAGCAACTTGTGAAGGAGAAGCTCTCACCAGCTGGAACTCAGCTTGATCCAGCTCACCAAAGTTGTAATTTAGCTCACCTGAATTAGGGTTAGCTCATCCTAGCTCCATTCAGGTCATCTCAACTGAATGGTACCTCAGTAGAGTTCATCTTAGCTCACCCTAGCTCAGGTCAGCTCAGATCCAACTAAACTTAGCTAAGTCTAGTTCATCTCAGCTCCCATTAATCCACAGGGAACTCTAGCTAGCTCAACTGAGTTGACTGGAGTTCACCCCAGCTTAGGTCCAGCTACATCCAGCTCCACTCCACTCCAGCCAACTGAAGATGACTTCATTCTATCTCAAGAAGCTCAAGTCCAACTCCCGAGGACTCCTGCCTCAACCAGCTTGATCCTCCCAGGGAGCACCATACCCAACTCACCCCAGCTCATTAAAGAAGCCAGCTCACTTTAGCTTGACTTAGTAGCTAGCAAAGAACTAGCAAGCTAAGCTAGCTAGAGTAGCTCCATGCTACCCTCTTCAACAGCAGCCAGCTCCAGTTCAAGCTCCAGGCTTCTCCTCAACTCCTCTCTTCAAACCCTAGCCCCAATACCTCCTCCTCTACTCCACTACTAGCTAAGCTAGCTTAGCCTAGCATAGATTAGCTATGCCCTAACTCCCTTGGCTTTTACCACCTAAAAACCCTACCTAACAACTCCACAAACTAGCTCCACCGAAGCTCCACATAAGTTAACCCTACTTCCACCTCACCTTGGTGCCAACCTAGCCTACCCACTACCTCCAAATGACACCACTAAATGGTGCCAAAACCACCTACAACTAGCCTTGTTTTCGCACCAAAAATTCTCTCCAAAAATCCCCCCATCCTAACCCTACACCTACCCATATAACCCATCGTAGCCATCCACATACCCCCCTTCTAGAATCGTAAGGTGGCACCACCTAATAGCCTTCTAGGAGGCCCATTTTGGCGCTAATTCTAAAAGGAACCAAGGCCATAACTACCCCCCTTAGCACCCCTTAGGTGGCATAATTTATCCTTAGCCCTATGATCCCCAACTACCCCTATATCCTATCCTAGCCATCCATTCCAAGAGCCACCTATGCCCCCCTTCCTACAATATATATACCCACCTAACTTCCCACATTTTCTTCATCCTCCCTTAGTGTTTTATTCTACCTATACCCACCTACTCCTACGACCAAGAAGAAGGAGTAGAGATGAAGATTAAGGGGGCACATCACCAGCCTCTTTGGTGCCTTCTTCTCCCTACTCTCATCAACTTATGCCATGACAAGGAGGAGAGCCATTCTACTTCAAGGAGGATAGCTAGGCAAAGGAGAAGGACCTAGGGTGGACGTCCACCCTTGGAGGAGGAGAATTGAAGGTGGTAGCTTCCCCCTTCGAGGACATCATTTGGAGGTGCATCTCAAGGAAGGAGAAGGAGGACTCTTTTCAAGCCTGAGAGCTACCAAGCTTGGAGCAAGAAACCTCCACCTCTTCTTCACCATCATTAACCTCAGGACCATTAGTTTTATTTCATTTCTGTTGTACCTTGATAGTTGTAGTAAAAGCTTTCCTCTATTAGGGTTCCTTGTAAAATAGTTTTTGGTCCTAGTGTAAAGTTGCTTTCTTTTTGCAATCTTTATCGCACTATATTACTTTATTTTTTAGCACTTTTCACTCCCTCTCCCTAATTGCTCTAGCCCTCCACGTGCCTAGAGTGAGCTTAGGGAGAGGAATTAATTGTCACCTAGGTGTTAGCAAGTAATTATAGGTGTTAGTCTCTTTCACCAACAAAATCCAAGTATTCCTGTTATTTCAAAATCATAAAAACTATATATTCAAAAAGATAAAAAAGAAAGTTGAGTTCCATCTTTAAAGTAAGGGATTTTGATTTGCAAACTTGCCTCCTAGGATGACCCTAGATACCCCACTATCTAGGTCCTATAAATTTTAAAAGTAAATCCATTTTTGTGCGTTGCAACGATTTAAAACCCCAATTTAACAAACCACGCAAAAACGTGATCAGTGATGGATCCTTGGAGTGTCTTTAAGAAAATTCGTAGGCGTAGCATGTTGGATGAGCGCCCCATGCCGAGCATGCAGCATGGGTTCGAATTGTGGATTTAATCCGCTGAAGAAGAGGCACGGTGTAATTCCATCTCACAATCTGTGATGAGTGGCTATGGACGTGGCGACGTAGCACGCTGGATGAAGGTGAAGCTACATGCACGATCTGATGGCAAATCGCCTTCCCAATATGACTCAATGAGGCGCGCGAGCAAGCGTGCTTGTCGGCCCTTCGATCTTCATCTGATGGTGGGAAGAGGGGCTACATCACCACATAACATGTGAAGAGTAAGCAACCATGGTGATTAAACTGTCCGATCAAGTAATCAGACAGCTAAGATCACTCAACACATGTGCTTGTGAACGATTGAGCAAGAGGAGGCGGGGACGTGGTCGCATATGGGTGCTTTGATGCGCGATGGATGACCCTCGTTGAGGCATGCACCTTCAATAACGTGCGGCTGTAATGATGTTTATATCCATCACTAATGACCCCAACATTAATTTCTAAGCCTTAAAAGACCATTTTGCCTTCAATTTGTACATCTATAAAAGGGGAACCCCTACCACTCATTCCATGATCCCTTCTCTTCTCCTCTCACCTCCTTCAAAGCTCTACAAGTGGGTCCCAAACCCAAGATGCTCCATTATAGTTAGAGTAAAATAATATTCCCATCTTCTCACCCCCTTCGTTGAGCATCCTACAATTATCCTCTCATCACTGTTCGGGAAGCTGATCCCGCCACGACATCGCCCTACTTAGACCTCCATCCTCCTCCATTCTCCCTCATCTAGCATCTCTAAGAGATTGCCTATGGATCGAACGGATACTAGAGGGGAGGGGTGAATAGTATTACTTTTTGAAATAGTAAAAGATAAAAATAAATTCGCACAAAATCAAGCATAATTTACACCTAGATTTGGAGTGAAAACCCAAATTAGGTGAAAACCATACCTAAGCTCTCAGCTTAAGATTTTCCCGACTAGTCAAAACTAGTCAATCCACTATAGTACCACTTGAATGAGGGTGGCACAAGCTCTTTACAACCACTTCTCTTTCTATCCTAAAGTGAAGAACAATAACAACAACATGGATCTTTCCATCACCTTGGAATCCATTAATCAAAAGCAACAAATTTGCATAGCAATAAATATTTCTATGCAACCTCAATAAAAGATCGAACTAGGATTTCAGCAGAGGTTTGAAATGACATGCTTTTGAAAGACGTGAATAGCGAAGCATAGAGCACTTGAAAGAAGCACGAGAAGCTCTGACTTTTTAGAGTATTTCTATTGAAAGTTATGTTTTGAAAGAGTTGCATATGACCTCTATTTATACTAAATGTTTTCCTAAAAAAGAAAGTCAAATTGCTCGATCAATTAAGGTATATTGGTTGATCAAAAAGATATTTGGTAGATCAATTTAGTCATTTGATCAATCACTAGTTGGTCAATTAATTAGCTTGGTTAGTCGATCAATAGGATTTTAATCAACTTCCTAAAAAGGATTGGTTTGATCAAATAACAAAGTTGGTTGGTTGATCAATCAATTTTGGTCGATCAAGAGGGAAGATTGGTGGATCAATAACCCTAAAAGTAAGTTTTCAAGGAAAACTAACGTCGTGAAACGTGTTAGGTTAAGTAGTTCATCTCGAACCCTAATGGCGATGGAGGAGATGGGAGGCAACGACAACCATGTGGCTAGGGCTGGGGAGGACGGCGGCTAGAAGACTTGGAGATCAAAATATTGGAGGAGAAGGGAGAGTAGATGGCCTCCTCAATTGGGAAGGTTCTCTAGGTTTGACACGAGAGGGTTGGAGGAGGACAAATGGAGATATTCTGTGCTACAGATGTAGAAGAAGTGGGCACATGGCTGAGGTATGTAGGAACCCCCTTGTATGTCTGGCGTGTGCAGGGCACAGCCACAAGCGTGACTCATGCGCAAGGGAGGGACTATAGTATGCGAAGAAGAATCCACCACACCCTAAGCAGAAGGTACCTAATATGATAATGCCCCCCCTGCCGGTTACACAGCTTGGCCGCACGGTTGATGTGGAGATTCGTTTCTCAGAAGATATTCAGTCGGCAGAGATGATGCTAAGAGGCACGTTGATTAGTGAGGTTATGACTGGAAGCCCATCTTTTGAGCACTTCCATCAATTGGTGAGTTCCCTATCCCTTGTATCTCCGGGTTGGAAGGTTGCTACTTTATCCACATCTCATTTTCTTATTTTTGGTATGGGGATGTTAGATTTGGAAAGGCTCAGATTTCGTTCGAGTAATTTTGAGAATATCACTGTGTTGTGGTGGTTGGTTTCCCCTTTTGATGGTGCTCTAATGGACCACCCCCCTCAGAGAATTTGCACCAGGGGTGTCAATCTTGCAATTAGAGGCTTGCCGTTGCATTTGAGATCCACAGGAGTGGTGTCCATGATGATTGCTGGGTTTGCAAAAATTTCTGACAATACAGAGGTAGCTATAGGGGTAAGAGATGCCCGTGTGTTGAAGGTTGATGCCGAAATTTTTAGAAGTTGATCTGTGCCTGAGAAATATTTCTTAGATGTGGAGGATGCTCAAGGCTTATTCTAATGTCAGTGATTGGGCATGAGGTTATATATCCAGGGTAGAGGCAAGTTAAGACGTCTGTTAAAGTGGCTAGGGGTGAGCAGTAGTTAGAATAGGAGGGTCGCATGACCTCTGATGAGGCTCGGAGCCAAAGAAGAGGAAAGATTACCACCATGAGGATATAGAAGGGGGTTTGAAGATGAACATGGAGGGAGAAACCTCCAGCGTAGGCGATCAACAAATGTGTGAGGGCCCAGATAACATTTCCAGTACTGTTGGTGTGATAGTAGATGACAGTAGGGAAAGAGCGATTTTGAGAGATCTGAATTAGGTACCACTTCTTGCCCCTGAAGAACTAAAATTTGGAAAAGGAGTGTCTAAAGAAGGGTGTTGGGAGGTCCCCTTATATGCTTAAGCGAAAAAAAGAAAACTAGAACCCTATCGAGGAAGTGGTCATTGCAACGTCCATTATGGTTGAATATGTGGACAATTTGGCTCAAGGGGAGCGACATTGCAAAGGATGAGAATTCTAACTTGGAATGTGTGTGGCTTGCGTAACAATGTGTGAAGAGCGTCTTTTTCTAGATACCTTTTGGACTGGGAGGTTGACTATACTCTTATTCAAGAGACACATTTAGAGGAGGGTAATGATTCTATCTGGAATGCTTTAAGACAGTCTGGGAGAGTGGATTGTACTGCTAAGGCTGCAAATGGAAGATCTAGTGGGATGGAAACATGGTGGAGAAAATCATGTCTTAAAGTGACTAAAGTACATATGGCAAGGCATGTGCTTACATGTAGATGTCAGAAAAATCAAGGGGAGATGGATTGGTACATTTCATGTGTGTATGGGCCATGTGTAGTAGTTGTTCGGGTGGAGCTTTGGGACGACTTATCTGTAGTTCAGTATATGGTTCAAGACAAGCCTTGGCTCATAGGAGGAGGCTTTAACTACACCTTGACAAGTGGGGATAGACCAAATGGCACTGTTGATGGAAATCTTGCTAGATTTCAGATGGCATTGCAGAACTTGGGCCTAATCGAATTCCCTATCAGTGGAGTGGAATATACTTGGAGAAACGGGAGTGGCCTTATGTCGAAACTTGATAGATTCTTTGGCAATACTGCATTATTGGAGAGGTTCTAGCTATCATCAGCCATTAGCATGGAGAGGCCTTTTTCAAACCTTACACGAATTGTTTGGGACAGTGGGGAGAATGCAGATGTGGGCTCTTATTTCAATTCTAAAGATCGTTGTTCAGAGAAGATGGATTCAAGGAAATGTTGATAAATTGGTGGAAGAACAACGCTGCTGCAGGATTAGAGACCCAAAAATTGGCTTCAAAGTTATCAGACATGCGTGCAATGCTGAAGGAATATGGGTAGATAGTGCAGGCCATTCGGGAGCAGAAGAGAGTGGAGGCTCTGGCAGAGGTTCAGCAGCTAGGTATGAAGGAATGCACGGTGGCTCTCACTGTTCAAGAATAGGATACAAAAAAATATTGGCAGCAAGCCATTACTGAAGAGGACTTGATAAAGGAAATGGACTGGAGAGAGAGGTCTAGGCAACTGTGGCTTATGGAAGGGGATGCCAACACAAAATTTTTTCACCTTGCTACTAGTGCTAGAAGGAGAAGAAACTTAATTTCTTTCATCAAAGTTGGTGATAGGAGAATATCCTCTATTCAGGAGATAGGAGTAGAAGCCTCGCACTACTTTAAAGAGGTTTTAAAGGCTACTCCAAGGGGTACGTTGAGGATGACTGCAGCTGACTTTCCCTATGTTAATGATGATCAATCTAAAAAATTGATTGCTCCTATTACTAAACAGGAGGTTGCGGAAGCAACAAAAGTACTAAATAATGAAGGATCTCCGTGGCTGGATAGCATTCAAGTCGTATTTTACGAAGAAATGTGGAGCGCTCTTAAGGAGAAGGTTATGGGAGTTATACATGAGTTTGAAAAGGGGAACTCTAGGTTCGGAAGGTTAAATAAATCAATCCTGTTTTCACTGCCAAAGAAGTCGGGAGCGAAATATTTTTCTTGCTATAGG
Organism: Thalassia testudinum; assembly: GCA_037157565.1. Lineage (NCBI taxonomy): Eukaryota > Viridiplantae > Streptophyta > Magnoliopsida > Alismatales > Hydrocharitaceae > Thalassia > Thalassia testudinum. The sequence continues at coordinate 48,854,539 of JAZHRO010000055.1, forward strand.
CCAATTGCTTTGTCAAATTCTGTATATTTGATTATTAGCAAAATCCTTGTCAACAAACTCTGGTGTTTTGCAAGCTATGGTTATGCCTATACAGTCTACCTTTTTTCTTGGGAGATCCTTACAAGCATCTTTCATTGTGGCTCAAGAGATGGTGACGAGATGGCATAGGAGAAAATGTAAGGCTTTCTTATGGAAGGTAGATTTCTCTAGAGCATATGATTCTATTTTGTGGTCGTATCTATGGGAAATATTTAAAAGAAGAAAGTTCCCCCCAGTCTGGATTCAATGGATGAAGTGATGCGTCATGACAGCCTCCTACTCACCTTTGATTAATGAGAAACCATGCAAAGCCTAGGTACAACCTCAGTGTGGGGTGCGACAAGGATGTCCCTTGGCCCCGTTGTTTTTTAATTTTGCAGTGGATACATTAGCCAGATATGCATTCAAATTGGCAGAGGATGGTTTGATAAGGGGCTACTTGATGCCAAATAGAAGACCTTGGCTGTTATTCTCTAGTATGCATATGATACGGTATTTTTTGTGGAAGGTGTAAGGTAATCACACGCACTCTATCATATGGTCAACATCTTTGGAGAAGTATTTGGCTTAAAGCTATTTGGAAGAAAATCATCATTGGTTTGCTTTAGTACGAATGGTAATGAACAGAATGATATTTCATCTATTTTAGGCACTTCAGTGGTCTCTCTGCCAATCAAATATTTGGGCTTACCTTTGAAGTGCACTTAAATGAAGAAGAGTGATTGGAACTTTCTTTTTGAGAAGGTGGCTACTGATGAGAAACTTATCATGATCTCTAATTACCCCTAATTAACTAGTCTTCCTAGTTAATTAGCTAGGGTTATGAATATATAAGGGTTAATTATAGAATAAGGGATATTTAGTTAAGGACCTTAAAATAAGTTAAAAATGACATTTTATCATTCAATTAACATTATTAATAATTTAGATAATAATTGGACTCGAAATCTTATTAATCATTTCCTTAATTAATAAGATAAGTAATTTAAATATAATGTATACCTAAGTATGTAATAACTTAAGCAATTTTCCTTAATCTAATAAATTAACCTAAAAACGTCAAAAATGTAAATTAAATGTGTAAATATAATATTTACCTTATTTGCTAACATATATAAAAATTTGAAAAAGATCTAAATTAAAATAAACCTTCAAAACCTGGGTTTACATTTTAGTCCTTAATATTCATTACAGTCGGGTCCTTATTTCTCGCATAGGTCCTTAAGCTTTATTACTTCTAAGTCCTTCATCTTCTTCACCAGCCGAACGAACGGCTGCCGGCAGAGAGTCACCCCACCACGCGATCACCGCCCTGCCGACATCATTCCTCTTTGCCCAAGCTCTTGCAGCTTGTGCTCACCACCTCCACTTGATCCATCGGTCTGGATTAACCGAGAATCCTATTTTTCAGTGGGAGATAACCTCACCATCGTCAGAGATGACGACGGAGGTTAAGCTCCTCAAGCATCTTCCTCGGCCAGACCCCGCCACTCTCTTCGTCGCAAACTACTATAAATGCCCCCTCACACCTCTGATTTTAGGCAAGTTGGCTCCCTTCCCTCTTCTAACACTGCAGTCGACCCAATAGGCTATTCGTCCAAACCTTTGGCAATTCCTCATTCCATCTTCCAACTTCCTCCATCCATCTTAACTAGTCGTGGAGATCCGTTGTGGTCTTCCACACCTCTGACAAAGGCGCCGACCTAAGGATTCCTCTGCTCCACCTCAAATCCGCCTGCCGAAGATCTTTCTTCCATCCTTAGATTTCGTTGTCCTCCATGAGACTTCGGCAGAATCCTATTGACCCCTTCATCCAGGTAACAGTAGACTAGGAGTAGGAGTAGAAGTAGGGCAGCTTTGTTAGTTTAGTTAGTTAGGTTAGAGTAATTTTAGAATTTAGTTTCATCTCCTCTGACTCCAGCGAGTTCCTTGAGCTCGCCAGAGCTTTAATTTTGTCTTTTAATTCACTGTACACCTTCCTGTATCTTCCATGTTCACTTCTAATTCACTTAATCATTAATTAAATCACCTAAACGCCCAATTCAAATCTCACCTTCACCGACTACTGACACTGTCTATGGTGACAGTAATCGACCTAATTCCACCTTCATTGGGTTCTTTCATCACCTATCACCACTAATGAACCCTAATCGATGTTATAATACCTATTATTATCATCTATAATTAAACGCCTAAATATAATTAAGCTCCTGAGCTCACTATCCATGGCGGCTCAAGAACAATTCAAACTATAAGTTAAATATATATTTGTGACTAATAACATCTGTTGAGTTGATTTAACCTCTCAATCGAGTAGTTAAATCAACTCCTAAGCTTTAACCACTGAAATTTTTTAGAAAATAAACTTACTGTCAAATCTTACAATTTAATGAACAAATGAAGAATTTAAAGTGATAAAGAGGTTCCTTGCAACCTCAGGATCATTTTTGGATTAAAAGTAGTTAGTTTTATTAATCTGTACAAACAATTTATATTTTCTAGACTCACCGGAGCTCGTCATTTTTGTGTTACAGCCTCCAAAATTTGCTAAGTGGCTCTAGAATAGCATAATAAGGATTAATGACTGTTTTAAAGATATTTGTTTGAGGATTTAACCATTGGAGCTATAGAAGTAACTTCATCTTCCCCAACTCTAGTGAGTTGGAGAAGTCTGTTAGGAAGGATTTAAGAAACATTTAATGAGCTCAGAATCTTTAGTGCGATGCACTGAAGCTATTTTAACCCTCAAAACATTGTAGCAATCTTCCCATGACTCTGTCGAACACACACCTATTTAAGTTCAGGCGGCAAGCCTGGGACCCTATAAATTAAGGACAGAACACAAATCTAAGGATCTTAATAAGTTCTAGATGATGAGAAGACTCTATTTTAGGCATTAATTTCTTAGGAGGAAGCTTTAAATAGAAAGTCAATATTCAAGCTTCCATAGTCAAACCTGAGTCTGATAATGGAGCTCTGAGCTTGAATTAAGGAATTGAGATGTGAAAACTGTTTCTGGGATCTTATTTGATGATCTGAAATTAATTAAGGTAAGCTTAGATGAATGAATGTGTGAGTATTTAGTTTCTACCAATTTAGGTTACTTTCGAACCCAAACCAACAGAAGTACTGTTCTGATGAAATTCAAACTTAAAACCTACCTTGATTGATTTGTTATAACCCTTAGAATTAATCTAAATAGATTAGGAACACTTTAAAGTTTCTATTGCACTTATTAAAATCTGAAAATCAATCTCTGAAGCTTTCAAAGAAGAGAAAAGCTTCTCTGCATGTTCTGAAGGTCTTTAGAGTTTAAAACCTACTCTAACAGAAGTGGAATTGCAAATATAACATATACTGACCTTTTAATAGAGGAGAGAAGTCCATCTGAGGACTCTCCTGATTAAAAACTACTTTCCAGGCTTAAAAAAAACCTGTAGGAACGCCTGATTTCATCTTTTAAATTGAAGAGCATAACATCATTAAAGCATTAAATTGATCCTGAAAATGTGTAGGTTACCCTTAGAGCTTTCCAACAAACTTGAAATCATTCAATTTGGAGCTCTGGGTAGAAAGCTATGAATGTTTGAATTCGGGTCTGAAAGGGTTAGGTTAGTCCCACCTCAGTTATTCACGAGCTCACGACTGGGGATAAAATCGATTTGTTCCCTTGGCTATGCAGTCGTCAGCGCTTAGTGCATTGGTTTCGATTCCTTCTATTCTGATCTGAGCATGGTATGTCTGAGTGTGCAGGCTTATGCCTGCGGGTGTGCGCCCTTGGGGGCGTGCGGAAGTGATTGTGCCCTGAGAGGGCGAGTGTGGCTTGGGAGGCCGGGTTGAGCCGATGCGGCTCAAAAGTGTGAACCGATTAACAAATGAACCGAAACAAACCTAATTGAGATTAGGCGAGGACTGAGTAGGGTCTGGTCCCACCCTGGTCCCAGGGTGCTATGTATCCTCGAAAGGACCTCGCCGCAAATAAGAAAACTTTTGGTGAAAAAAGTAAAAAAAAAAAAAACCTGGTTCAGCTGAAAGATAAAGAAGGCACAGGCGCTAAGAAGTGTTAAGGAAAAAGACTAAGGAACAAAGGAGAAAAACTAAGGGAAAAAGAAGAAGAGAAGGAGGATAAGAAGGCAGGAACAACCCAAGAAACGTAAGAAGAAAGAGAGCTCGAGAGAAGGAAATAAAAGAAAGAAAGAAGAAGATTAGAGGTTGAAGAGAGATGAAAATGAATTTTTCTTACATCAGTATCTTTTTGTTCTTAAATGTAAAAAGCCATGTTTTAATAGATAACTTTTTAATTGCCTTAATTTCTTAGAATGAAATAAAATTGAAAAACTAGCTTGTTTACTTGTTAATAAAGTACAACATTTTTAGTAAATATGTTTGCATATAGAATTTTTTATATTCTTCATAGTTTAAATATTTTGACAAAATTCATGTTTTGAAAATCAAACTAGCTTTACCTCGTAAACTTAAAGAGATAAAAGAAAATTGGTGAATTTGGAGAAACAATTATTGTGCCTCCCAGTGAACGACCTAGACTCAACCAGCAAAATTTTCTAAAATGTTAGGTTAATTCGACCCTATATTACACAACCGACACAACTTTGAGTTAACCTAAGTGATTTCTTCTACTCTTAATTAAGTGAAATTAACTTAATTACTGAGTTGAGTGAAATGCACGCATCAGCTACTATGTTAGAAGGTTGGAGCAGCCGATATTCATCAAAAGGGAGGAGTGTTATTTTATTAAATTCAGTGGTTGCATCAATTCCAGTCTTCTTTTTCTCCATATTTAGAGTGCCAAAGTCAATTTGGAAGAGACTTGACGCAATGCGTAGGAAATTTTTCTGGATGGGGGCTTCTCATCAACATATTTTCTTTCAGCCTATTAAATGGGATATAATATGTTCACCAAAGAAGTATGGTGGTGTGGGGATACTGTCACTCAAAGAATTCAATGAAGCCTTGCTACTAAAGTGGGCGATCAGGCTACTGCAAGGGGAATAGAAGCTTTGGACAAAGATTATCAATGACAGCTATGGGTCATCTAACAATGTGCAGAACCATTTGAACCCTGTGAAGCCTTCTCCCTTTTGGGCTTCAGTGGTGTGTGCACTGGTTGACAATTGGAACATGTTCATCCCTATTTTGGGAGATGGAAAGAGCTTTCGATTTTGGCTTGAAAAATGGGGACCAGATGGGGTGATAAGAGATAGATATCCATTTGCATACTCAGTTGCTCTAGATAAACAAGCGGTGGTGGACTATTGGGATATGGAATTTGACAAATGGAAAAAAAATAATGGTGATGGTTATTGCTATGGAACAAGAAAATGGGAGGATAATGAGCGTCTCTTGCCGGAGCTAAACTCTTTCAGGCCCAAATCAAAGGAGAGAGATACATACAAATGGGAGGGGATTTTTACACTGGCAGCAGCATATAAGAAGCTTATAATATCATCAAGGTCAGCGGAGATGGACGTGATTGGGAGGAAACATTGCAATTTGAAAGTCCCTCTAAAGGTATAAATTTTTCTGTAGTTATCTAGAAGGGATGGTCTGATAACTGGTGATTTGTGTCATAGGAGGATGGGAACCCCTGCCCAATTCTATCAGTTATGTGGATTGCACAATGATACTAGCCGACACATCTTCTCCTCCTGCTTGGTGGCTGATTATGTTTGGAGAGTAGTTTGCAGGGATTCAATTCCCACTTGGGAAAAATTATCAGTTTCCTTTCTATCTGAAAATAAGCCCTATGTGCCTATGATGGCAATGTTATGGTCTGTATGGAGAGCAAGAAATGAGAGATTATTTCAGTAAAGGCCAGTGTTTATGGAAAATATTGTAAGTAGTTGTTGGTCTCTCATACATATGTGGTGATCAACCCTGTAATCTTTGTTTTTCCTTTATAGTAAATTAAAGCTCGCTTGGATTTCTATTAGTGATTCGATAGCTCTCCTTTCTATTTCAAAAAAGAAGTTGGTTTTCAAAGAGGCGTGAAAGACTATTTGATTATTTTATTTTTGAAGTTTGTTATAATGATATCCTAGACTCAAATAAAAAGGGAAAGGACACAAATCAGCAACCATCTGAACTTGATCCGAAAGGGAAGCTTTAATACGAGATGTTCCTGAAATAATTGTGTAGCAATAAACATAAATTTGGTGCATCAAAAGAGAGGTACTTACATTCTCCTCCTTTTTTATGACAACCAAATTATAATTATGACATTTTAACAATTATGCATAATATCTCCCCCTTTTTGTTTCTTTAAAAAGTAAAACATGCTGCTATGTTTTTCATTTATCTCCCCTTAAGCATGTAAATAAAGCAAGATAAAGTTATCATGCATTAACAAAGAGAGTGACATTTAACTAAGAGAGATAACATTCATGCATAAACCAAGAGTCTAGATAAGTAGTGCATAAAAATGAAATTGTTTTGAGAAAAATTAAGTTTTGCATGCCAACAAAAAACCTAAGTTGAGGTAAATCTAATCATCTAATGATGCCATGAAGGTATCCATCGTTCTCTAAAGATCTGTGTCCAACTCATGATATAGCAAATCTAATCTCTCGGAAGAGGCAGGCTAACTGAGACATAGGCGGTGTTCAGCTGACGATCTGGATGTCAACTACCTTGATGTCCTTCTAGGTGGTGTAACCTGCTGATCTGTTGCTGCTATTGTTGAGGTAGTAGGTTCAGGAGGAGGAGGTGCTACTAAGGATGGAGGCATGGTAGTAGAGCGGTAAGGTTGAGAAGGTCTGTGAAGCAACTGCTGAATGTCTTGAACAGACTCTCCAAGTCTGTCCAAGAACTGACTCTGAGCATTCAGACAGTCTGATACCTAATGCCCATGGCGCATCATTATCAAAACTGTCTCCCTCTGCCAATGCTTCATCAAGGAAATACCATTTGTCACATCTTGAATACTCACAAAATCCTTGCCTGAGAGAGGTCTGTCCAAGAGGCTCTAGTCCTAGTCGTTGAAGGATGGAGACGGTCACACTAGAGTAGGACATGTCACTGTAAAATTCTCATAAGGCAGGAAAGGAAGAACTGCTGATGGTTCCTATTGCTATAGTAGCTATTGCTCCTGGGTTGCTTCCTTTCCACGAGCTCCCTGTGCTTGCTCCATCTTTGTATAAGTGAGCTTGTAAAAAATGGAGACTCTAGTGATAAATTATTTATGATTTATATCCATGGGAACACTGAAGTGCAGAAAGATATGGGAAAGAAGTGTCCCAAACTGGAAGGAGCTAGTGGGTGGCTTTCTCATGAGAAATCAAGTGGTTCCAATTGAACCGCTTGTTCTTAAGGATTGCATAAAGGGTGATGAGCATAATACCAGGGCGGTTTTCGAACGACGTTGATTTGGACATGAAATTCCATAAAAAGACTATTAAGAAATCTGGGTAGACTACAAAAATATGGTGACTTGGCTGGATGACCCATGTCAAAATGATAGGGAGTGAGCAAGGTCTCACTAATGGCATTCGTTTGTGTCTGCTAGTGTAGCTCAAGAAAAGTGGGACCGATAGACGGACATCCAAGAATCTCAGAAAGAATATCTATATTTACTAGAACCTCTATGCCACAGACATTCGAGGTCAACTTGATATTGAAACCCTCACATAGGTTTTTCAAATTGACATAAAATAGGTGACAAGCCATTAGGTCAACACTGAGTAAGCAGTTGTTCTTGGAACCCACATAAAAGTTCTACTAAAAAAGGCATAAAATCTGGTGGTAAGCAATTTTTTCACTGGTCCCAAGAAATATAGACTCAAAGTATGCAAAGTCGATGGGTCTACAAACATGTGGTGAAAATTTTGTGAATAGGGAAAAATGGTCACGTGCGGCCTCAGTGATGAAAACATGATCAAAAGTGTCATCACAATTAGATGAAGAGGAGGTACGTGCACATTTTGGAGCCATGTAGATTCCGCAAAAACACGTTGGTCGATCAAAAAAGTTTGATTGGTCGATAGAAAACGAACCGATTGATGTTATGGAAAAATTGCCTTTTGGTTGATGAACCAAAGAATTTGGTCTACCAAAAGCAGTCAGACTCGACAAAAATGAGATTGGAATGGATGTTTTGCTTACTTATACTACTTGATTTTACAAGTAATCATACAAGAAAGCAAGAAAAACATTAGACCACAACATAGCACATCTAATACTTAAGTAAAAATCCAACAAGGGACGAATTTCACTAACTTTTGGAATGTACCAAGACCGATCAAGGATTGATCGATCAAAGGAGGTTGCACGAAGGACATGCAATGATGGTGTAGCTTTGTTGCGGCGTTGGTCTGAGCCGACGAGTTGGTCGGTCAAGGTCGCTGAAGGAGGAGAGGTGGGGTTAGATGGGTGGTTTGGTTTTGTGTTGGAGAGCATGTGGGGACTAATTTGTGGGGTAAGTTAGTAAAAAGAATAGGTTTGAAGGTAAAAGCCATGTGTTTTTATAGAAAACATGATTAGTAAAATAGTTAACATTTTAGGATGTTAATCACCGTTATCAAATTGTTCGGATAGATTTGAAAAGAGATTTGAGGTAAAAAGATCAAAATCTCGAAAACTAAAATGCCAAGTTTTGGTCAATGAAAACATGTTTTTGGTCAATAAAAATTCAATGATTGATCAGATATGTTAATTGGTCGATCAGAGTTTGAACGATTGGAGGGAAAATTCCAACCCAACTAGATTGGCCCATCAAATAACCACGTTGATCGATCAAAACTCAAATTTTTGGAGGGAAATTTCTCACCAAAGAATTTGGTTAATCAAACAAGGATTTTGATCGATCAAAAAGTTTTGGTCAATCAATTTTAAAAAAAGTGATCGATCAATAATGAGAAAAGTAGATCAATCAAGCTTGTCAATTAAGTTCTTTTAGTCTAGATAATCTTAGTGACAAATTTGGTTGAATCTTTCTTTTAGCAAAAGTTTTGTGAATATATCAGCTAATTAATTTTCTGGTTTAACAAATTCTATGTTAATCTCTTATTTTAAGTAGTCTCTTAGGAAGTGATGTCATACATCAATATGTTTGGTCCTTGAATGTTACATTGGATTCTTAAATAAGTTGATTGCATTAGTGTTGTCAAACAGTATTTTATTATTTTTGTAGGATAGGCCAAAGTCTTGTAAGGTTCGTTTCATCTACAACAATTGTGAACAGGCTAAAGATGCAGCTACATATTCTGCTTCTATTGTATAGAGGGAAATAGTATTTTGTTTTCTAGGCAACCAAGAGACTAGGGAATTTCTGAGAAATTGACATGTTCCACTAATACTCTTGCTGTCTGTAAAGCTACCGCATAATCAACATCATAGAAGAAATATAATTCCAATGTGTCTGACTTTGGATAGAAAAGTCCTAGATCTTGTGTGTTGTTCAAGCATCTAAGTATTCTTTTAACAACATTTAAATGTATTTCTTTAGGATTTACTTGAAAGAGAGCACACAAACAAGTACAATAGAGAATATCTGGTCTACTGGCAGTCAAGTATAACAATGATCCTATCATACTTCTATATAATTTCTGATCTACAGATTTACCTATTTTATTGGATTTTAATTATAATAAACTTAATGAATCAGGGGAAGTAGTTAGAAATAAAGCTAGACTTGTGGCCCAAGGGTATAATCAAGAAGAAGGAATTAATTTTGAGAAAACATTGTGCCAGTAGCTCACCTAGAGTCCATTAGGATGCTGCTAGCCTTTGCTGCCCATATGAAATTCAAACTTTTCCAAATGGACATCAAAAGTGCCTTCCTAAATAGATTCATCAAGGAAGAAGTCTATGTTGAACAACCTCCTGGTTTTGAAGATGCTAAATATCCAGACTATGTATATAAACTGAACAAAGCATTATATGGTCTTAAGCAAGCACCACGAGCTTGGTACGACAGATTAAAATCCTATCTTATTGAATATGAGTTTAAAATTAGTAAAATAGATCCAACTTTATTTGCAGAAAGAAAAGAACATAATCTCTTAGTAATAAAAATATATCTTGGTGATATTATTTTCAATGCTACAAATGATCTGTTATGCCAAGAATTTGCAAAGGTAATGCAGGATCAATTTGAAATGAGCATGATGGAAGAACTTTGATTCTTTCTCAGACTTCAAATTGACCAGCTATCCTCTAAAATCTTCACATCTTAAACCAAATACACCACGAAGATCTTGAAGAAATTCTCTATGGGCAAAGTAAAGGAGTCGCTATAGCTAGCTCACGCACGCAATTGGCCTTGCTGGCGAGTGAACAATTAGCGACGGTTGTAAGCGTTGCTGTAGGCCTAGCTCAGGCATTGCTTAGCCACCTCACGCCCGCCCATGCGATCCAGCGCTATCCTCCATCATGGGTGCAGATTCCGTGGAGGGCCTGCTGGCATACTCACGCGCGCGCTGCTGGTGAGCACTAGCGTACGCATGCGTGCGCACTGTCATGCCCACTGGTGCGTGGACCCAATTGACAAGAGGGTGCGCTATTGGTTTTGAACCCGCGTCTTTCGTCTGTTGAGAGAGCACCTCATCGTTTGGCCAAGGCACACTTTTGGTCAAGTGTAGAGTGCTGCTGTCGCAGGGTTCGGGCACCTCTTAGCCATTGGATTGAGATCCAATGCTGAGATCCCACCATGCGGTGGGGTTGGGGACGTGCCGGCTCAAGTAGGGCGGCCTAGATGGCACCACGTGGCACCATTTGGGTCGTCCGTCTTCTTCTTCCTGTGGAGGGTACTACAGAGCTCTGATCGGGGTGATTCTCATGATGACAGACTGTAATCGTCGCTCTGAATCCATCCATATGTTCGGATTCTCCATCTGAAGCCCGTAAAGATGTTACCCTGCCTCTTGGCCATGTAAAATGGCAAAAATTATGTACATAATATACAACTATCCTAAATGCCATGCAATGGATGTTATACAATATTTATAACATGATATGCAATGCTAAGCTTAGGAACTATCATCAATAAGCATTTTATGATGAATTCATGTGTGTTATCAGTTATGCTTTGAAAGCACTTCATACAACCTCTATTTATATTAAAATGTTTTCCCGGAAAGGAAGTCAAATTGGTCGAGCAATTAAGGTATATTGGTCGATCAAAAAGATATTTGGTTGATCAATTAAGTTATTTGATTGTTTAGTAGTTGGTCGGTTAATTAGCTTGGTTGGTCGATCAATAGGATTTTAATCAACCTCCCAAAAAGGATTAGTTTGGTTGATTAACAAAGTTGGTTGGTCGATCAATCGATTTTGGTCGATCAAGAGGGAAGATTGATCGATCAGTAACCCTAAAAGTTGGTCTTCAAAGAGGCATCAAAAGCTATTTGATTATTTTATTTTTTAGATTCCTTACAATGATATCGTAGACTTAAATAAAAAGGAAAAGGACATAAATCAGCAACCATCTGAACTTGATCCGAAGGAGAAGCTTTAATCTGAGATGGTCCTGAAATATTAGTGTAGCAATAAACATAATTTTAGTGCATCAAAACAGAGGTGCTTATAATCTCATCCCCATCATCCAGGGGCTTTATCAATGTGGCTAGTCCTCCAAGCAACTGTCAAGGAGGATTTTCTCATCCCTTTCTTTTTATCCCTTTCTAGTGTAGATTTCTGGCTTTCTAGTGTAGCACATAGATGTAATGGATATGATTCCATCATTATGAAATATTTGTTTATTCTCTCCCTATTTTCTCTTTATTTGTACTATTCTTTCTCTCTCTTCTATTAATTTTTCTTTAAGTAGAATAGCTAGTAGATTAATTTCAACCAGCTAATCTGCTTTCGTGACAATAATTCAACATGGTTTTTGATCAAATGTTTGCTACACCGTATTCGACCCGGGACTCACCAGAGTTTCGGTAAAATTATTTGATAACGGATTTTTATATGACTACAATGACTGGTTTTCAAACTCGACATTTTTGCGTATCAAATCTCGTTTATCATTTTGGTGTTATTGCCGAGGAGGCGACGCTCTTTCATTTCCCATGTTTTATGCCTTACTTATCATTTACCTCACTTGTCTCCATTCTTATTGTGATTGCAGGTACTCTCTCAAGGAGGGCAAAAGTGGTAGATTGGAGCAAAGTGCAGTTGAAGGGTTTGTAAGTATATCCCCACCACCCACCCCTTAGATTTCATTCCATCACCTAATAATGCAAACCCTAATTAACCTAGGAGCTTGCATAAACCCTATGGTTAGTTTTGGTTGGTTGTCACCTCCACCACCTCACCCTCGCAAATATATATTAAAAAAAAAATTTAATTGTGGGATTTATTTAAACTTACACATCACATACACCCACAAAGGTACACGACCTCTTCTAATTTCAATCACTTAACTGAAAATCCAACATACGGATCTGGTACACCTGCATGACTTATACAAATAAGTGATTAGAAATCTGATTAGGGTAACCATCTTTTGTGCCTTAATCAAGTGGTGCAAGAGGCCAATTGATTGAGTTGTTTAAGCTGCACCAGTAAAGATAAAAGTGATCAATTAGTAGCTTGCAACATAGGATTCAACATTTACGAACTAACTAGGCTCTCCACATTCCTTTTGAGATTTAAAGGAAGATATCTACACTTGTGCTTTCAAAACCTGGTGTGACAACTGAAACCTTGCCTGAATATACCTGAAAGTTGAATCCTGAAAGCTACTAAGAAAGATTTAAACCCTAAAATTCACTACATCTAAAAATAATCTTGCTTGAAATCCATTGGTTGTACACACACACACATATTAATCAATCATTAAGGGCACAACCCAGATAAAGAGCCCATCACATTCCCAAGCACATTCAAACCTAAGCCTAACTAAAATTAGGTAGATGTTAGCCTTAAGGATTGGACTCGCTCTTCGAGGCCCAGATCGAGATTATTTTCAATTAATCTGCTTCTACCAATCCATCTGATGCCTATCTAGGGGAGTAGAGTCAAACGACCGCGGTTGGGGGATATCAAAGGAACCTGAGGCGAAAGTTAAGGGAAGAACCTTCTCCCCAATCCCTTCCTTTAACTGGCTGGATTGATCAGAAAGAAGTAAACAAAATCGTTCTTTTCATGTCAAGACAGGTTATGGGAGTCTGTAGATCTTTAGGATATCCCACTAAAGGATAAGTTTGATTGTTTCTACTACAAGGCACCTTTCTTCCTCCCATTTTGTCATGGATCCTTCCACATCCTACACACATTTCCAGTCCTGCCCTCCTGCCACTACATATTCCCAAGATGATTACTATCTCAACTAGACTTATTCTCACCCATTTACCAGTTAAGATAATCCTGATTGGGGATACAATTCTGGACCTCCGTGTTCAGGGTCTAATACTGGACACCATGATTTTGATTTTTATCCTTCTCCATGCTACACTACAATAGAAGATTACCCTTTGATGAGCATTTTACTCGATCTACAATCAAGAAGGATCTCCTAATTACAACTCTTACCCTCCCCCAAATTACTCTGCATATAGGTCACCACCCCTCTTTGAACAACTTGAAGTGACCTATAATTAGGGATGGCACCAAGAACCTCAATTCCTTAACTCCCCTGGATTGAACACAAACCCACCCAACCTTGAATTAAACCATTTGGTTCTGGTGAACCTAGTCCAAGATAGGGTATTGGCTAACTTAAGGAACACCATTCAATCTTTAGAAGCTCAGCCAACACCCTGCAGTGAGGAATTAGAGCCTCTGATTCAAATGATTAATGATCATATCAAGTATTTATTAGATTGCCTCGAAGATGTTAAGGATATGGACACAGGTGAGTTTTTACTTGGGAAGTTGTCAAAATTGAAGATGAAATTTCTTGTTGCTTTAGATCAATCTTGGGATGATTCCCAGGATGAATCTCCTTTAGGAGAGCCAATACCAAAACCTACTTAGGCACCTATAGGGGGGATACATTTTATGAGACTAGAGATAACCAAATTAGTCTAGAGCAACCAGTTGAGGATGAATTGATTTCTTCACTCAATATCCCTAAGCCAGGGTACAAGAAAAATTATGTCTCCTTGGACCAGGAAATGATTGTAGATTTTAAGACATATATAAATGAGGATCTAGAATTCTTTGATTCTGAAGGTGAAGAATTTTCATTCAAAGTCTCACCTGAATATGAGGAAAATGATTTTAGTGAGTCGACTGGGCCTGAGGAATTTAATGAATCATTTAATAGGCCAGTAATTGAGGAAATTGATCCGGTTAGGGATAGCTTGGAAGATACAAATCCTATTTGGATAATGGATTCAATTCATTGCCGCATTCCTCAATTATGCCTCGTTGAGCGTAATGATGATTATCTTCTTGAGACTACCAAACCCAACTCAATTCTGATTCAGCCACAAATTTTGGACTTGGATATTTTATATGGGAATGTTGACATTTGTAAGGTCTCGGAAACTATGAATGTGAAGGATAGGAGTTGGGAATTGAAGATTTGGGAAGCCAATTTCGAGGGAAGCAAAAATTTGATTCTAAGGGTTCCTATAGACCTGAAACCACCAACCTTTTACCAAGACTCTTATGACATTTTTTCTTCTAAGGATGTGTAACCCAAGCACAAATTAACTGGTTATGTTTTTTATCTTGATTTTACTATTGTCTTACCTTTTGGACTTGGGTTCCATCCTCACAGAACACAGGCCCAGCCTTGCCACCATAATGATCTTAGGGTTTGGATACATTCTAAGAGGGTTGCATGCGGATCTTACTTAGGCACAGACAAAAGATCAAGAGTGATATCAATTGTAAAAAAATATGGAACAAAAACCAATACCACAATATACCCAAAGATTTATAGTGGAAACCCTTCTCGAGTAAGAACCACTACCTAAGCATCCCAACTTAAGATTTTTTCGACTAATCTAAGCTAGTCAATCCACTAACTGTCCCACTTGAATAAGGGTGGCACAAGAGAAGCAGAAATAACAACCATGGATCTTCCCAACAATCTTGGGATCCGTAAATCAAATCAAGAAGATAGAATAATAGAAATAACTTGTCTGGAACCACAATAAAAGGTCAAATCGAATTTTTCATAGAGATTCTAGGCGTCGTGCTTTTGAAGAATGTGAAGAATGGGGCGCGGAGGCCTTTGGAATAAGCACAAGAAGCTCTACTTTTTTAAAGGTATTTCTCTTGAAAGTTGTGTGTACATGGGCTACGTACAACCTCTATTTATACTAAAAGTTTGCCTAAGTAGGAAGTTAAATTGGTCGATCAATTAAGGTTAATTAGTCGATCAAAAGGTGATTTAGTCTATCAACAAAGGTGGTTGGTCAATTACTAATTGATTGGTCAATTTACTTGGTTGGTCGATCAAAATGATATTTATCAACTTCCTAAAATGGGCTGATTTGATCGGTTAATGAAGTTGGTTGGTCAACCAAAGTATTTTGGTCGATCAGATAACTAATTTGGCTCATCAATTCCCTAATAACTTGGTTTTGAAAAGATACGTGAAAATTCATTTTTGAGTTTTATTTGAGGTTCCTTATAATAACGTACTAGACTCAAATAAAGATACAAAGACACACATCAGCAACTATCTACACTTGGCTTGAAAGTCGCTTCAATCCGAGATAGTCCTGAAATGTTAGTCTAGCAACAAGCATAATTTGTGTGCATCGAAATAGAGGTGCTGACATTCTTCCCCTTTTTGATGACAACAAAATTATAATTATGAAATTGAAAATATTTTTTCATAATATCTCCCCCTTCTTGTTTCAGCAGAAAGTAAAACATCTTGCTGTTGATTTTGCATTTTTCTCCCCCTTTTTCAAGTAATATTCTATTAAGCATGATGTCAAATTTACCATATAAAAATTATCAAGTTCATTGTAAGGAGATGATGAAATTCATGATAGTTCAGAAGGACGTCTATAAAAGCAACTGCTAAGTAAGAGTTATATTTATGAAATGCATGACGCATGCTGCTTAAAAATAAATGCATATGGAGTATATATTTTAAAGATGTTATCTAAATGCCACTTAAATTGTGATCCTGATTCTCCCCCTCAAATAATGAGCCCATATCAAGATTTGGTTCTCTTTATTCTTCTCCCCCTGTCAAGTTCCTCTCCCAATTTAATTAATTCAACGCTTAGTCAGATTTACATTAAAACCTTATTTTTAGCTAAGCAGGTAATAAAGATTTAATTTTGGGAATCATACCTGCTAAGGCAAAAGGAGTTATACCTAATAGCAGTAGCTAGGTGGAGGGGGTCTCCACCAAAAATCTGGCATCCATTAACATTGTTGATTCCACCATCTTTCATAGCCAAATTGATGATTGTTGGCTTGTTGAAGGTTGTCACTCCATTGTGATTTCCATGTCGATCTTTCCCATAACCTGCAACACAATTTTTCATAAATTTTTTTTGTACCCATATTCTTTTGGGTACATGGTTGTTAATTCCTTTCAAGTTAGATGGTCCATTAGACTCTCTTATCTTTTCCTTTTGATATAAAATTCATGCCTGATCTTCTTTTGATTCTTCTTTTTAATGTCCTCATATTTTTTTACATACGTTCTAGTAAAATATTTAAGGTCATTAAGTGTGTCTTCAAAGTGGATATATTGTTCCTTGAGATCTTATATTTTCTCATGGAACTCTACATTCACAACTCTTATTTCATCTAATTCCCCTTTCAAATCTAGAGATAAACCTACTTTTTCATTTTCTAAACTTGAGCACTTATCCTTAAGTTTCTTATTTTCCTTCTATAATCTTTTAGCCAATTTGTGTAAATCATGGTATGTATCAAATAATTCATCTAAAGTAAGGTTAGAATTTACCTCTTAATCAGTTGATTCTATTGGTGCCAGGAGACATAGATGAGTAACTCCATCTTCATGGCTTTATTCCTCAGCATCTGATTTCGAACTTAGGTTGGAATCATCCCATGTTACTTCTTCGTTAGTGCTTTCTTTGTGCACAATAGAGAGTTGGTCCCATATCTCATATGAACCTTTGCATGAAGCAACTTTTCGAATTCCTCTCTTATTAATGCACAAAATAGTGCATACATGGCTTTGGCATTATTTGTCACTTTCTTCTTCTCCTCCTTCGTTAGCTATTTTTCTTCTTTCTTCTTTGGCATATATTTGGACTCGATGATATGCCAAATCTCAAAGTCCATTACTTCAAGAAAAATTTGCATTCTTCTTTTCCGAAAATCATAATCTGATATGTGAAATAGTGGTGGCCAGAAAAATGATTATCCCTCCAAAAAACTTCTTGTTGCAGCCATGTAAAGGGGAGGTGTGACGTCTCCTTCATGGTCAGGCTCTGATACCAAATGGGAGGGTTGCCTGAGGATCTTACCTAGCCACAAACACAAGATCAAGAGTAATATCTATTGTAAGAAAAATATAGCAAAAAAAATAATCCCACAATATACATAAAAGATTTACAGTGGAAACCCTTCCCAGGTAAAAACCACTACCTAAGCCTCCCAGCTTAGGAGTTTTCCAACTAGTCCAAGCTAGCCATCCACTAACCGTACCACTTGAATGATGGTGGCACAACAACTTACAACCACTTCTCTTTTTATCCTGAAGAGAAGCAAAAACAACAACCATGGATCTTCCTAACAATCTTGGAATCCGTAAATCAAAGCAACAACATAAAATAACAGAAATAACTTGTATGGAACCTCAATAAAAGATCAAACCAAATTTTTTGCAGAGGTTCAAGGCATCGTACTTTTGAAGAATGTGAAGAACAGGGTGTGGAGGCCTTTGGAATAAGCATGAGAAGCTCTGCTTTTTGAAAGGTATTTCTCTTGAAAATTGTGTGTAGATGGGCTGCATACGACCTCTATTTATACTAAAAGTTTTGCCTAAATAGGATGTTAAATTGGTCGATCAATTAAGGTTAATTGGTCAATCAAAAGGCAATTTGGTTGATCACTAATTGATCGATCAATTTACTTGGTTGGTCAATCAAAACGATATTTATCAGATTGCCCAAGTCCTCGCCTTATTTCAAAAGGGAAGATACATTTTTTTGTTTTTCTTCTTTTTTTTTATTTTTGGATTTCTTTTGAGTTTAGTCTTTCAGGGTAGCTTTCTACAACTACCCAACCCGCCCAAGACTCGAAAAGGACTCTAAGTGCTAAGCATCTTGTGAAAGGGTGATAGACTCACTGAGTTACCATTATAATGGACCCTAGGTGACCTTGGGTTTCTACCTAAAGGTTTATCTTTCCGAACGGAAGCTTTCTCCCTACTTTTTTAATTTTTTGTGGGGTCAACACAAGGGTAAACCTAGTGTATATCTTCCCGGCTTATTCTACTTCCCCGCTTCTTCCCTAAGTGTTTTGGGAATTATTTTTGCATTTTTGTGAGGTGGGCCCTGGACAATAGGCCAATGGGCTGTTACCCATGGCAACTTGCCAGCCATACTTTTGCGGTGACTGTGGTTTCATTTATTTTTTTTGTTTTCCCCTTTTCTATTTTTTCTCTTTTTTTTGTTTCTTTTTTCTTTCTTTCTTTTTTTTTTTTAAGTAGGTGACTTCTCTAATCTAAGATTTACCGCAAGGCAATAAGAGAACGATAATGCAGCTAGGCTCTGGACAACCAGCCGATGAGCTGTTACCACCGACAACTTGCCAGCCATACCACCCTAGATAATTCATTAGCTACCAAATTTCTGTAAAAACTACTAAAAAGTGAGTCAGTGCAAATAGTGTGTAGATGCTTAGACTTAAAATCCCCTCAAATCAAAGGGCAGGTTGATAAATCATATACTTATCACCCTAATTTATTTACCAAATTAAAATGAAATTGCTTGGCAAGGACTCGAGTCTAGGTCCACATTCGAGTGGACACCTAGGGTAATTATGCTCGAAGACTTGAAGAGTCAACTGTTTAGGTCCTAAAGTATCATTTCCTAAAGTTAATAACTTCCAAAAGCCTAAGTTTTCTTCTCCTAATTCTATTTTTCTTTGTCGTTTTGAATTTTCAATATTTTTTTAAAGAAAATAAAAGAAATTCTAAAGAGCTAAGGAAATAATTTTAGGATTAAATATCCACCCCCCATGCTTAAATGATGCAATGCCTTCATTATAGAAATAAAGACATGAAACAGGTGGAATAACATAATATCGCTTGAGTTTCATGACAATCCGGTCAGCTCCGTAGAGCTAAGAGAGTATGGACACGCGCTAAGTTTAATGTCTTTAGCTAGGCATAAAATACAAACAAAGAAGAGGTTAAGAATTCACATGTACAGGTTAGAATCAGAATTAAAAGATTGATCATTAAACCTATCAGCAGAAGATGTCCACAGACATGGACCAGACTATGGTGTAGACCCATGCCCTATGGTCGAGTGGTTCTAAGGTTCTGGATGAAAATAACCCGGAACCTAAGATTGTTGTATTTGTGGGGCCAGGCCTGTGGTTTGGTGGTGTGCAACCCAAGACTAAAGTGTCAAACAATGTGTAAGTTTAAATCACTTTGCCTATTTGTCCATGTGAAATTTGGCTCAAAAATATAATCAATTATGCTATGCTTGGGTTGCACGTCAAAGACATCATAAGGGTCCTTGTAGAAAGTAGGTAGTTTCAGGTCAATAGGAACCCTTATATCCAAAATCCTACTTTCCCTAAAGTTAACTTCCCAGATCCTCACTTCCAAATTCCTATCCTCCAACATCAAGCGCTCAGGCTCTGAGACCTCTAGCATATCATTCACCCCATATGATTTACCCAAGTCCAGAAATTGTGGCTGAATCATAATTGACTTGGGCACAATATTCTCAAAAGTATGATCATTCAGCTCATCGGTGTGTGGTTGAAGAATAGGGCTACTGATTGAATCTTCTAGTAAATGAGGATTCAAATCCTCCAAGTTAGCCCCAACTAGATCACAATCTTAAATAATCGGGCTATCAAATTGTTCATCAGATTCGTCAGTCCCAATTGTCTCATGAAAATCATCTTCCTTAAGCTCAAGTGAGACTTCACCTAAAGATTCCTCACCCTCAAAATTAAAGAATTCTTGATCCTCCTTTATATATGTCTCAAAATCGTATGCCATTTCCTAGTTCATAGAGACATATTTTTCCTCGCTCCCTAGCTCAGGGATCTCGGGTGAAGTAATCGGTTCTTCCTCAATGGGTTGCTATAGATTGAGTTGGTCATCTCAGGTCTCAGAAAATGTATCCCCCCTGACAGGTGCCTAAGCGGGTTCAGACATTGGCTCTCCTGAAGGGGATTCATCTTGAGAATCATCCCAAGACTGGACTAGGGCAACCACGAATTTCATCCTGAGTCTCGACAATTTCCCAAGTAGAAACTCATCTGGGCCCCTATCCCTAACATCTTGGAGCAAATGATATAAAGAGCTATTCAGCTCATCAATCATTTTGATCATGGGCTCCAATGCATTAGTGCATGGTATTGGCTGAGATTCTAAAGATTGTATAGTGTTCCTCAAGCTAGTTAACACCCTATCCTGGACATGGTTCACCTAAATCAAATGGTTTGGCTCAGGGTTGGGTGGGTTCGTGTTAAATCTAGGGGAATCAAGATATTGAGGTTCTTGGGGTCCTCCCTAATAGTAGGTCATTTCAAGTTGTTGAAAGAATGGTGATGACCTATATTCAGTGGAGCACTAAGGATGGTTGGTGTTATAATAATCATATCCTTCCTGATTGTAGATCGGGTTGGTTTGGTCATCAAAGGGTGGAGATCTACAATCATTGTAGGCATGAGAAGGATGATAATCATAGTATTGTTGTCCAAGTTTAGGCCCTAGACACTGTGGTCCAGATTCATATCCCCATTCATTGTAGGAGATGAGTCAGGATAGTAATCATCTTGAGGATACGTGATGGTACGACCGTAGGATTGGAAATTAGAGTGTGATGTGGAAGAATACACAATGAAATAGGAGGGAAAATTGACAGAGAAAGGTGCCCTACAATACGATCAACCAAACCTATCCTTAGGTGGGTTAGCCTACAGATCTACAGACTCTCAGAACCCATCTTCAGATGATAGAAACGATTTGGTCAACTTCTATCCAACCAATTGAACCAATTAGAGGGAGGGGCTCCTTTGGCTTGCGCCTCCGGTTCCTTTGATACCCCCCAACCAGGTTGTTTGATGCTACTTAGCTAGACATCAGATGGACCAATAGAAGCAAATTAGTAAAGAAAAATCTCAGACTTAAGGCCAACGTCTGCTCAATTTTGGTTAGGCTTGGGATGATCGTGCTCTTGGAATGTGATGAGCCCTTTAGATGGGTTGTGCCCTTAATGATCCGTTAAAATGAGTGTGCTTGCACAACTAGGGTTTGCAAACAAGGTTATTTGATGATGTGTCTTTTAGCGTTTAACCTTGTTTAGAAGCTTTTTGGGTTAATCTTTGGGTGTATTCAATCAAGGTTCCGGTGAACACTCCAAGTTTTGAAAGCACTGGTGTTGATATATTCCTTTAGAAATAAAAAAATAATGTGGAGTGCCTGGTTTAGACCTTAAAGTTCAACCCTAAGTGGTAAGCTACTGATGAATCACTTTTATCTTAAGTGGTGTGGCCCAAACAACTCAATCAATCAGCCTGTTGCACCACTTGACTAAGGCACACAAAATGTTTAACCTATTTAAATTTTCTACTCACATATTTTTGTGTTGAGTTAAGGTGTACCGGATACACAAGTCAGATTCTGGCTAAGTGGTGGAATCAATGTAAGGTGGTGCATCTTAAGTCAAGAGTTGCGGGTGTTAATGTGTGTCTGATGTAAACACATCTATTTAGGTTAAAATGGCTACTCAAGCATCTTCCTAGGCTTAGATTTTCATTTCATGTTATAAATATTGCATACCATGCATCATTTTGGATTTTGAGTAGTTGTATATATTTTGGGTTAATTAGGTACTTTTCATGGTCAGGAGAAAGGAGGATTTATTTCAGGGCCATGAATGGACGATCGGACCGTACGGATCTGATCAGGATGACAATCAGAGGTTAACACCCCCGAAATCATCCAAATCGGAGTCCCATAGCATCATACAAAGTTCGAGGAAGATCAATGGCAAGGGGGCAATGCAGCATCCATATGGGTTTTCGACCGTACAGATGGATCCGGAGTGATGATCGCAATTCGACAACATAGAAATCACCTCGATCTGAGCACCATGGCACCCTCTACAACAGGAAGAAGATGGATAGCCTAGATGGCGCCACGTGGTGCCCTCTAGGCCACCCAACATTGGCCAGCACCCACTCTTCATCAAGGCATCACCAATTCTCAGTCGTTGGATCTTAATCCAACGGTTAAGAAATCATCTCCACCGCAAGCCCTTAAAATGTCTTCACAACAAACTCTTGGTTGTGGCGCGTTGGTGGTGAAGGCGCCACACAAAGGGAGGGTGTGGGTTCGAAACCTTCTGCCCCCTCAATTGGATGCTTAAGGCATGGTGCAGTAGCTAAGCATGCTCGCACATGCACGCGTGGGAGTGTAGCTAAGCGGCAACGCAAGGCAGCTTAGCGCAGGGGAGCATGAGCAGTGGGTGGATCTTCAGCGACAGCCTGGCTAACATTTAGTGATGCTTACAGCCGTCGCTAATTGTTTGCAGGTGCAAGGCTAGCTACGAGCATGATCGGGCATGAGCTGCCTACAGCGATGGCCTGGAGGTCGCTAATGGTCCCATGCCTATTCTAGCCTCTTTTCATCCACTATAAAAGGACCAACACCCCCTCCCTTCCAAGCCTTCTCTACCTACTCTACCCCCACCTACTCCCAAGTTTTAGCAAGCCTACCAATGCACTGTTAGAGCTTACTCTCAAGCTCTCAAGGCACCTATTAGTGTTACGAAACTCTGCCCCACCAAATACTCCTCCAACTTCCTATCCCCATTCATAGGTCACCTTGGAGCCATCCTCCCACCTCCATTCCAGTAACAGATCATATCCGTGTTCTCACCTCCATTCCGAAGCTGCACTGAAGCTTTCCTTTACCCGACATCATCCTGCTTCCCAACTCCATTTGAGCTTCCGCCAGGTGCCGTCGTCTCACCGAATAGCTGCTTCGGGAGATTTCTTCTCGCCTCCCTCTCTTTTTTTGTTTTCTATATTATTGTAATTAACACTCATTCAATATATCATATTTAATTCTATCTCTCTCTTGTGATTGATTGTCATTTTATTTCGAAAGCAAAAAAAAGAAAACAAAACCCTGAAACACCAAAAAGAAACAAATCGAAGCACAGTTTTCATACAAAGTAAAAATCGCCTTCTTGTTTTCAACCCAGGACTCCCATGGAGTTTCAGTATAAATTATATTTGATTACGATGATAAGTTACTCGTAACCCCGATTTCAAGCACACGAAACTAGTGCGATCATTTTGGCGCTGTTGCTAGGGAGGCAACGGAATTTACGGTATTGTTTTCTGTACTTCTTTACATTTACATAGCACTAACCCCGCTTATCTCTGATCTATTGTCTTGCAAGTACCCTAGCATAGAGATTCAAGTGTGGTAGACTAGAGTAAAGTGTGGGTAGAGTGCTTTTTAAGTGTCTCCGACTTCCCCACCCACTAGTTCATTTCACCACACTAATAACTCATTCCCAAACCAACTTAGGTGCTTTTCTTTTTTGAAACAAAATGAAGAGCTATCGTCTTACGATAGCAATCCAGGAGGATATATTAAATAACTATGTAAGAAGATTTACAACCCAGATCCCCATGTATGTATGAGGGACCAGCACTCTCTTACAATTTATTGACAACAGGCTGGTCTCTCCTGAAAAAGCCTTTCATTTCTTGCCTTCCACACACACCAGAGAGTTACAGCCATGTGCACATGCGGCCTGTCTCTCACAACAAAACCATGCCAAATGGAATCCCATGTTGGTAGTGACTCCTGGCAAGTCCTCCTCCATACAGCATCAGTGATCAGGCAAGACAAGAAAATGTGATTAATGTTGTTAGTGTGCATCCTACATAAGTGACATTCGTGAAGTGCAGCTCCCATTCTTCTGTGTCGTAAGTCACCTATTATCAAGGCTTCCCTCCTACATAGCCAAAGGAAGATTTGTACTTTAAGGGGGGTCTTCAAGAGCCAAATTTTCTTGTCAATGAAATCATAGCTCCCCTAGTGCCATTCTCCTTGATTTTGTTATAGCCACAATGCACAGTGTAAATACCATCCCATATGTAATTATCATCCACTCCACATTGTGGTTTAAAGCTTTCAAGGTCTGAGATCAGGTTTCTCCTTTCATCCCACAACCGGGTGCCCCTTCTGGTGGAGTCCTCTTCATTCAACAGCCAATTGCATCTACTATTAGACCAAAAGCAGCTGACCGTCCCCTCCTTATTAGAGGCTGTTGCAAAAGCCCTTGGATAGATCTCCTTCAGAACACCCAGCTGAGACCATCTTTCATTCCAAAAGCTGGAGGTCCTACCATCACCTAGAGTCAGCTGCAACAGGTGCAAGTTATCAGCCAAGGCTTTGATCACAGAGCTCCAACAGAGTGACGGTCTGCTGGGCTACAGTCTATTGAGCACACTGTTTGAAGAACCATAGTTGTCCCTGATCATTTCAGTCCATGGCATCATCTCTCCTTGCAGGAATTTGATAGCCCACTTAAGTAGTAATGCTTCATTGAACTGTTTCAGAGATTTGATCCCCAGACCACCCCTATCCTTTGGCTCGCAGAGCTGCTCCCATTTCAATGGTTGCAGAAATCTGCCCTCACACTTGGATCCCCTCAAAAGGAATCACTTCCTTAAAACACCCAGCTGCTTCCACACAGATTTAGGAGCTTTGAAGATAGAGAGGTAGAAAACAGGAATTGAGGTGATCACTGAATTGTGCAAGATGAGTCTACCACCATTGGATAAGAAACTGCTATGCCACCTAACCTACTTCACTAAGATTTTATCAAAGAGACAGTTCCAATCTCTTTTTTTCATTTTAGAGCACCTCAGAGGTAGACCCAGATATTTGATAGGGAGGCTGATGCGAGGAGTCCCCAAAGCAGCTGAGATGTCTCCTTGGTTAACCTCAGGTAAGCCAAAATAGACCAAACTAGATTTTTCTCTGTTCAGCCTAAGGCCAGAGATGCCCCCAAAAATGTTGACCATATGACAAAGAGCCTGGGATTCATCAGTAGATCCTTCCACAAAAGAAATCGTTTCATCCAGATATTGAAGTATAGGGGCCAAAGCACTCCTGCAAGAGAGGAAGTATCCTCTAATAAGACCTGCTTCAGCAAGTTTACAAGCATACCATGCCAAGTTGTCAACTGCAAGATTGAAGGCCAAAGGTGCCAAAGGACATCCTTACTTGACCCCACACTGGGGTTGAATCCATGCACCACAGGGCTTCCCATTTATCAAGGGAGTGAAAGAGGCAGTTGTGGTACACCTTTTCATCCACTTTATCTAAGTAGGGGGAAAACCTCTTCTTTTGAAAACTTCCCAAAGATATGGCCAGCAGATGGAATCATAAGCTTTGCGAAAATCCACTTTCCACATAAAAGCTCTACACTTCCTCTTGTGCCACCCACAAACCATCTCCTGGGCCATGATAAAAGATTCTTGTAAAGAACTGTTAGGGAGGAAAGTAGACTGAATAGGGTGAATCAGCTCTTGCAGAACAGGCCGTAGCCTATTGGCCAAGATCTTACTAACCACCAGGTAAATAGAATTTGAGAGGGCTATGGGTCTGAACTCCTGAAATGTTTCTGCTGCCTGTGTCTTTGGCAAAAGGAATAAGAAGGATCTATTGATTTTTTCAAAGCTGAAGTTACCAACCTCAAACTCTTTAATCACCTCCATTATCTCAGTGCCCACAACATCCCACATCTCTTTAAAAAAGAAGACTTGAATACCATCAGAACCAGGTGAGCCTTCACTATTGAGATCCTTGATGGCAGTCAAAGTCTCAAGCTCAGAAATACCTGCAGTCAGGCTGGAACCGTGTTCTTTAGAGATTTTGGGTAGGTCACTAACTGCCATTTTCCATTTGCCCCTTCCAGTAGACCTTGAGGAATCCTTAATGTATCTGATAGCCTCAGCTCTGATATCAGAGATAGAAGTAATTCTCTGCCCATCTTTAACAACTGAGGAGATCAGGTTGAGTCTTCTACGGGAGCTGGCAGCCAAATGGAAGAACTTGGTGTTTGCATCCCCCTCTTTCAGCCATAATTGTCTCGAGCATTCCCTCCAATCCATCTCCAACTTCAGATCTTCTTCAGCCACCACCCCCTGCCACCACCTTCTGGTAAGGAAATCTTGCTCAGTCATTAGGCCATTGGCCTCTCTAGAGTCGAGG
Source organism: Thalassia testudinum (assembly GCA_037157565.1). Lineage (NCBI taxonomy): Eukaryota > Viridiplantae > Streptophyta > Magnoliopsida > Alismatales > Hydrocharitaceae > Thalassia > Thalassia testudinum. The sequence goes on from JAZHRO010000055.1 coordinate 48,880,925, forward strand.
TTTTGAACCTCCATCAAGGCTTCTCTATGTCTCTAATGTCTCATGAGAGAAATAACATCTCCATGCTCCTTTAACATTACTCTCATAGCCGACAGTTTGGAGGCCAGCTTGATGGTAGTAGTGCCCTCAACCTCTTTAGCCCTCCACCATCCTTCAAGCACCTCTTTGAAGCCCGGTTCCCTCAACCAAGACTTCTTGAATTTGAAGTACGATCCAGCAATCACATGCTCACCACTGTCACAAACGAAAGGGGTGTGAACAGAGAAGGGCTGTTCATGGCCACAGACATAAGATAACTGAAATAGATCCAGGAGCCTTGCATTGCCATATAATCTATCAATTTTTGACATGAGACCACTCCATTCCTCCAAGCAAACTTAGAGCTAGAAGGAAACTCACTCAAGCCTAAGGTCTGAGCCAATAATTGGAAACCAGTGGTTGCACTATCAGCCACACCACTGGGTCTATCACTTCCAATCAACACACAGTTGAAATCACCTCCAAGAAGCCATGCAGCCCCATTCACAAAATCAACAGCCAAATTCCAGTCCTCCCACAGTTCGTGTCTTCTGCATGGGTCACAGGGTTCATACACACCGGACTCAAACAATTCACAACCTCCTTGGTCTCTTTTGAACTTGCAGGTCAGTAAGTGCCTAGCCAAAGAGACCTCCTCCAACTGCAACACATGCTTCTTCCACCAGATTGCAACACCCTCAGATTTGCCAAAAGAGTTAATCATCACAGTGTCATTGGTAGGCCCAACTTTCATCTCAACCCACACTCTATTAGCCTCATCATCATTATGTGTTTCATGGATGATGTCACAGTCAATTTCCCATTCTCTCAAATACCTTAGTTGAGAAGCCCTTCGACTTCGATCACTCAACCCATGCACATTCCATGTAAGGATCCTCATTTAGCTACCTAATCATCCCCCCTTTTCACAACAGAGACTTTGCTAACCTTCATCACAACTGCAATGGCACACTCATCAACTTTTTGTGTTGAACTATGTCTTCTCAGTCTGAGCTTGTATGGAGGTCTCCCCAAACCTGATTTGGATGAAGTCTCTGAGTCCACCTGCAAACCGTCAACGGCAGGTGGGCTACTTTGCAAGCTTAAGGAGTTCATAGGAATCTCCTGTAGAGCAAGACCATCAAGAGCAGTGGCTCTTGAAGCCCCTACTTTCAAATCGTTAGCCGCATCCACATTCATCAATGCTGCCTCCTCTCCTTCTTTCTCTTCCTCAGCCATATCACCTTTAAGAATAGGTGCAACCCTCCCATCCTCTAGAATTTCAGTCATCTCCTCCTCTGCCATCATCACACCCATCCCATCATCCAGATCTTTGCACTTACTAGGCTCAGTTGTCTTCTCTTGTGTTCCACGATCCATAAGTATTGAACCTGCTTTGGCTTGTAGTACCTCAGCATAAGAGGGAGGGTTATGGTGTGATTTCTCATCCCTGTTAGCCACATGAAAGTTCAAGAGCAATAGCGAAGAGCTCCCACCACATCGGAGGATCACCTTATCTGGAACAGACCCAGCCATAAAGACATCCACCTAAACATTCAAAACACTACCATCTCCTTCAATCACACCAACCTCAGCATCTTTTGCCACAAAAGAAAACCCAGCAATCATAGCTTCCACCACTGCTTTAGACTTTATGGTAAAGGTAAACCTTTGATTTCGAGATTGCCTGATCTAGAGGTCGCTCTTTGAGGTGGTCGCTCAGGCAGAGAACCATCAAAAGGGGAGGCCAGATGCCACATCACCGCCAACCCAACTAGATTACTCGATAGAAACCATAGGCGTTCAACATCCACCACCCCCAATCCAAAGAGCACAAAACGTGAAAGGGAGGGGACTGCAATCTTCCAAACATCTGTCGAGAGGGAGATAGATCTTACTAGTTGGTGAGCTTTCTCCAGAGATAGAGTGCCCAACATCACTTCCACGATCAAGGCCCCTCGCAGTACCAGTTCCACCACCTTAATGTCCTCACTCAGGAGTAACTCCATGTCCTGGGTATGCCCCAAATAAGCAGGTGGGGGAAATGGAAAGGGCGGTTGCACCTCCACCTTCTTGGCCCAAGTACCTGTGCGCATCCTAACCCCAAGTTGTCCATTGAATGCCGTGCAAGAGTTGCACTTGTGGCCAAAACCCCAGCAAGCCAAGCAAAGTAGAGGACGTCGGCACACTGCCGCCATATGGCCATGGTGTCGACATCTAAAACAGACAACCTCCCTACTGCTCGCTGGTCGCCTATCGAAAGTCCACTGCCTATCCACTACCCTAGCACCTTCAGATGCCTGGACACCTCGCTCCTTCCTCCTCCAAGATCTCGATCTCCAGATCGTCCAGCCACCATCGCTGGCGATGCTTTCGCCGGATCTCCTTGGGTTCATCGCCGGTAATGCAACAAGCAAGAGTCTCAGCAGAAGATGGAATTTCCTCCACAGCGTCAATCGCATGCCAAGTTTCAACTTAGGTGCTTTTTATAAACCCTAGGATAGATTTGATTGTTTGTTTGCCACCTCCACTTATCTCACCCCAACATATATAAAAAGAAAAGAAAAAATATACACTTCTCTTATGGGATTTTCTGAAAGCTACACACTTAACACCCACAACTTCTCACCCTAAAGGCGCACAATTACATCGAGTCTACCACTTAACCGGGATCTGACCTGTGGACCCGGTACACTTAACACAACACACAAATAAGTGAGTAGAAATCTGATTAGGTTAAGATTCTTTTTTTTTTGTGCCTTAATCAAGTGGTGCAATAGGCCAATTTCTTGAACTGTTTGGGCTACACCACTCAATTTAAAACTGATCCATCAAGTCGTTTGCCACTTAGGGTTGATTCTTAGGGCTGAACCAGGCACTCCAAATTATTTTTTATTTAGGGTTCACCCATGTTTTCAATACTTTGAGTGTTCTACTAAGCCTTGATTGAACCAACCTAAGAATTAAACCCTAATAGCTACTAAACAAGGTTAAACCCTAAAAGACACATCGACAAATAAACTTGTTTGCCAACCATGGCTAGGCACACACACACATTTTAACTGATCATTAACGGCCCATCACATTCCAAGAGCACGATCATCTCAAGCCTAACTAAAACTGAGTAGACGTTGGCCTTAAGGATTGATTCACTCTTTGGGGCTCAGACTGAGATTTTTTTTCGATTAATCTACTTTTGCTCGTCCATCTGATGTCTAGCTCGGGGAGTAGCGTCAAACGACTGTGGCTCGGGGGTACACTAGGAACCGGAGGCATAAGCCAAAAGAAGAACTTTCTCCCCAATCACTCCTAACTAGTTGGATTGGCCAGATAAAAGTAGACCAAATCGTTTATAATCTCAAGATAGGTCTTGGGAGTCTGTAGGTCTTTAGGCTACCCACATAAGGACAGGTTTGGTTGATTGTACTGTAGGGCATCTTTTTCTCTTCTATTTTCCCTCCTACTCCACAATGTTTCCTTCCACATCTTTCACACATTTCTAATCCGACCCTCCGACCACCACTTATCCCCAGGATGATTACTCTTCCAACTTGACTTGTATTTACCTATCCACTTGCCAGGATGATTTTGATTAGGGATATGAATACGGACCTCAGTGTTCAAGGCCTAACCGTGGACAACAAGAATATGATAACTATCATTTCCAGAGCTACAATGATTATAGATCTCGATCCTTTGATGATCAAACCAACCCGATCTACAATCAGGAAGGATATGATGACTATGACACCTACCTTTCCCAGTATTCCACTGAATATAGGTCGCCACCATCATTTAAACAACCTGAAATGACCTACTATCAAGGAGGGACCAGAGAACCTCGATATCTTGATTCCCTTAGATTGAACCCAAACCTACCCAACCCTGAACCGAACCAGTTGGTTCGGGTGAACCAGATATAAGATTGGGTGTTGGCTAATTTGAGGAGCACTATACAATCTTTATAAGCTCAACCAACACCACGCACTGAAGCACTAGAGCCTAAGATCAAAATGATTGATGAACTTAATAGCTCTCTATTGGATTTGCTCCAAAGTGTTAGGGATAGGGACCTGGGTAAGTTTCTTCTTGGGAAATTATCAAGGTTGAGGATGAAATTTCTGGTTGCCCTAGCCAAATCTCAAAATGATTCTCAAGATGAACCCCCTTCGGGAGAGCCAATGTCGGAACCTGCTCAGGCACCTGTCAGGGGGGATAAATATTCTAAGATTGGAGATGACTAGGTTGGTCTAGAGCAACCCATTGAGGATGAACCGATTGATTCACCCGAGATCCCCGAGCCAGGGAGCGAGGAAAAATATGTCCCTTTGAACAAGGAAATGACAGTCGATTTTGAGACATATATAAATGAGGATTATCAATTCTTTGACTCTGAGGGTGAAGAATCTTTTGGTGAAGTCTCACTTGAGTGTAACAATGATGATTTTATTGAGGCAAATGGGCTTGAGGAATCTAATGAACCATTTAATAGCTTGTTCATTGAAGATTTGGAATCAATCGAGGCTAACTTGGAGGATTTGAATCCTCATTTACTAGAAGATTCAATCAATAGTCCCATTCCTTAACCACACCCTAAAGGAATTGATTTTGATTTGGAAATCATTGTACTCAAGTCAATTATGAGTCAGCCACAATTTTTGAACTTGTGTAAATCATATAGGGTGAATGATATGCTGGAGGTCCCAGAACCTGAACACTTGATGTTGGAGGATAGAAAGTGGGAAATAAAAATCCGGGAAGCTACTTCTGAGGGAACTATGAAGTATGGATTTAAGGGTTCCTATTGACCTAAAACCACCTACTTTCTACCAGAACTCTTATGATATCTTTCACATGCAACCCAAGTTCAAAATAACTAATTATTTTTCTGAGCTAAATGTTAAGTGGACTTTCGCACCTAATGAGCCATCTTTACACATTGTTTGACACTTTCATCTTGGGTTGCAGATGAACACAGATAAATTCATGATAAATTGCTTGTTTTTGATAGTTCCAGGCTTAGCATTGCATATCATGTTATAAATATTGCATAACATCCATTGCATGGCATTTAGGATAGTTGTATATTTTATATATTAATTCCTCCATTTTATATGGCTAGGGGGCAATGAGACATCCTTACAGGTTTCGGATCGAAAATTCGACCGTACAAATGGACCTAGAGCGACGATCGCAGTTCGGCATCGCGGGAATCATCTTGATTTGAGTACCACAGCACCCTCTACAAGAAGAAGAAGATGGACGGCCCAGATGGCACCACGTGGTGCCATCCAGGCCACCCAACACCGGCCAGGAGCGCTGCTCAACTCCCTCATCCGCTCCCTTCAATCCTAGCCATTGGATGAAGATCCAACGGCTGGGAAGCAAATGCACCAAGCCACTCCACATGACACATGGGAAGGTTTGCCGCAATGGTCGGAGCATTGGTTTGCAAAAGGAGGGCACAGGTTCGAATCCCCGCAGCCCCTCTAATTCACAATTGGGCGGTGCATGGAGCGGTAGCGCCAGTGCAAGGCAGCGCGCATGTGCACGCGCATGCCAGCACAGAGCAAGTGCACACATAGTCGGGCACCGCAGTCAGCACAAATGATGAGTGGGGCAGCACGGCGTCGGTGCAAGGGCAGTTCACTCAAGCTTTTAGCAATAGCTGGGCTGACCTACAGCGATGCTTACAGCCGTCGCTATTTCATTGCAAGCCAGTAGAGCCAGCTAAGGGAGTGAGTGGAGGTAAGCTATCTACGACAACATTTCCAGCAACGGTCTGGAGGTCGCTCAAGGTCCTTTATCCATTTTTAGCCTCTTCTCCTCCACTATAAAAGGACCTACACCCCCTCCCTTGCAAGCCATCTCTACCTACTCTACTCCCACCTACTCCCAAGCTCTAGCAAGCCTACCAACGCTCCATTAGAGCTTGTTCTCAAGCCCCCAAGGTGCATATTAGTGTAGCAAACCTCTGCTCCACCAAATACTCCTCCAACTTCCCATCTCCCTTCATAGGTCACCTTGGAGCTATCCTCCCACCTCCATTCCGATAGCAGATCACCTCCATCTTCTCACCTCCATTCCAGAGCTACTCCGAAGCTTTCCTCAACCCGACATCCTCCAGCATCTCACCTCCGTCGTCCCTCTCCTCACCTCCTTCGTTCGAGCTTCCGCCAGGTGCCGTCGTCTTACCGAACAGCCGATTCGGGAGATTTCCTGTCACCTCCCTCTGTTTATATGCTTTCATAATTTCTTGTAATTGACATTGGAAGTAATATATATCATATTTGTTCCACATCTCTATCTTGTGATACATTTGCTTCTGTTCTTTTATTTCGAAAATACAAAAAAAAAATAACAAAACCCCAAAATACCAAAAAGAAACGAATCAAAGCGCGATTTTCAATAAAGTAAATGTTGCCTCCCTGTGTTCGACCTGGGACTCCCTTGGGGCTTCGTTATGAATTTTATCTGATTGATGTGTTTTGCAACTACAATGACGGGTTACTTGTAACCTCGATTTCTAAACATGCGAAACACGCCCGACCAATTGCACACCACCAAACCGCAGGCTCGACCCAGCAAGCTCAACAATCTTCAATTCTGGATAATTATCATCCAGAACATGAGAACCACTCGACCCTGTAGCATGGCTCTGCACCAACACTTGGCCCACATCTGTGGACATCTTCTATTAGCAGGTTTGAGGATCAATATTTTTATTTTGATTCTGACCCGCACTTGGGAATTCTCAATTTCTTCCTTGTATGTATTTTTTGCCTAGCTGAAGGCATTAAATTTAGCACGTGTTTACATTTCACGTTCTCTACGGAGCTGATTGGATTTCTCACAATGTTCAGGTGATATTTTGTTTACTCTGCCCTTTTCATATCTTTGTTTTTACAATGAGGACATTACATTATTTATGCTTGGGGGGGTGGATAATCAATTTCTAAAATCATTTTGTTAAGTCGGTAGAATTTCTTTTAGTTTCTTATAAAAAAAGAATTGAAAATTAAAAAAGATAAAAAAGAAGAAGAATTAGGAGAAGAGAACTTAGGCATTTGGAAGATATTAACTTCAGGAAATGATATGATAAGACCTAGACAATTAAACTCTTTTGGTATTTGGGCTTAATTAGCCTGGGTATACACTAGAATGTGGACTTAGTCTCGAGTTATCACCAATTAAAATTCATTTTATGTTGGTAAATAAATTGGGATGATAAGTATGTGACTTATCAACTCACCCTCTGATTTAGGGGGATTTTAAGCCTAAGCATCTACACATTTTTTTTGCATTGACTCACTTTTCAGCGGTTTCTTTGGAAATTGGGTAGCTAATGAACTATCTAAGGTGGTATGGTTGGCAAGTTGTCGGTGGTAACAGCTCATTGGTAGGTTGTCCAGCGCCTAGTCATAGGACCATTTTCATTGTAATGCCTTTAGGTAAATCTTAGATTAGGGAAGCCACCAACTAAAAAAAAAACAAAGAAACAAAAAGAAAAAGGAAAAAAAGTAGAAAAAGGAGAAAAAAATAAAAAAATAAACAAAACCACACTTCACTGCACAAGTATGGCAGGCAAGTTGCTGTGGGTAACAGCCCATTGGCCTGTTGTCCAGAACCTATCTCACAAAATTGCACAATAATTCCCAAAACACTTAGGGAAGAAGTGGGGAAGTACAAAAAGTCGGGGAGATATACACTGGGTTTGCCCTTGTGTTGACCCCATAAATAAAAGTAGGGAGAAAGCTACCGTTCGAAAAGATAAACCTCTAGGCAAGGTCACCTAGGGTTGTAGAAACCCGAAGTCCATTTCAACGGCTGCCTAGTGTGTCTTTCACTATTTTCACAAGATGTTTAGCACTTAGAGTCCTTTTTGAGTCTTCGATGGGTCAGATAGCCGTAAAGAGTTATCCTGGAACTCTCAAACTCCAAAAGTAAAAAAAAAATAGAAAAGAAGAAAAATAAAAAAATGTATCTTCCCTTTTCAAGTAAGGTGAGGACTTGGGCGGTCTGCATTCTGGCAGACACCCGGGTACTATTGAGTTTTTGTTGTTTAGGACCTTAGTTGAAATTTTCTATTGTTAATAAACGGCTTAGGGCTAAGTGATCTAATCCTAATTCTACTTTTATACATAGCATGTAGTTTAATTTTTCTAGGGACTAGCAGAAGATAGGCATGGGGGTATGATGTAAAGACATCTATTTAGGTTAAAATGCCTACCCATGCATGTTCCTAGGCTTAGATTTGCATTACATGCTATAAATATTACATAACATGCATCAATCTGTATTTAGAGTAGTTGTATGCATTTTGGGTTAATTAGGTCCATTTTATGGCCAAGAGAGAAGAGGAATTATTTCAGGCTTTCGAATGGATGATTGGACCGTATGGATCTAATCAAGATGACGATCGAAGGCTAGCGCCTCCAAAATGATCTAGATTGGAGTCCTATAGCATCATACAAAGTCTGAGGAAGATCAATGGCTAGGGGGCAATGCGGCACCCATACAGGTTTCAGATCGAAAATTCAACCATACGGATGGATCCAGAGTGATGATCGCATTTTGGTAATGTGGGAATCATCTCTATCTAAGCAATGTGGCACCCTCACCAATAGAAAGAGGATGGATGGCCTAGATGGTGCCACATGGTGCCATCTAGGCCGCCCAACACCTGCCAGCACCCACCCTTCATCAAGGCATCACCCATTCCCAGCTGTTGGATCTTAATCCAACGACCAAAGATTCATCTCCACCGCACGCCCTTAAAACATCTTCACAACAAACACTTGGTCATGGCACGTTGTTGGTGAAGGCACCTCACAAAGAGAGGGTGCAGGTTCGAAACCTGCTGCCCCCTCAATTGGATGCTTGAGGCTTGGTGCAATAGCTAAACGCGCACACACGCGCGTGCATGGGAGAGCAGCTAAGCGGTAGCGCAAGGCAGCACAACTACATAAGGCAGCTCCAATGCATGAGCATGCACACGCGATAAGGAGAGCAAATAGCATAATGCCAGCGGAGCATGAGTAGTGGGTGGATCTTCAGCGACAACCTAGCAGACATTTAGTGGTGCTTATAGCCGTTGCTAATTGTTTGCAAGTGCAAGGCTAGGTACGCGTGCCAGCAGGCATGTGCTGCCTACAGTGACACTTACAGCAATGGCCCAGTGGTCGCTAACGATCCCATGCCTATTTTAGCCTCCTCTCCTCCACTATAAAAGGACTTACACCCCTCCCTTCCAAGTCATCTCTACCTACTCTACTCCGAACTACTCCCAAGCTCTAGCAAGCCTACCAACGCTCTATTAGAGCTTGTTCTCAAGCTCCCAAGGCATCTATTAGTGTAACGGAAATCTTCCCCACCAAATACTCCTCCAACTTCCCATCCCCACTCATAGGTCACCTTGGGGTTGTCCTCCCGCCTCCATTCTCGTAGCAAATCATCTCTGCCTTCTCACCTCCATTTTGAGGCTGTGTTGAAGCTTTCCTCTACCTGACTTCCTCCCGCTTCTCACCTCCATCATCCTGCTTCCCAACTCCTTCATCCGAGCTTCCGCCAGGCACCGTCGTCTCACCAAACAACTGCTTCGGGAGATTTCTTCTCTCCTCCCTCTCCTTTTATGTTTTCTATATTATTGTAACTGACATTCATCCAATATATCAGATTCCATTCTATCTCTCTCCTGTGATTGATTGTCATTTTATTTTGAAAACAAAAAAAAATAACAAAACCCTAAAACACCAAAAGGAAACAAATCGAAGTGCGATTTCATACAAAGTAAGCAGCTCCTCCTTGTGTTCGACCTGGGACTCCCTTGGAGTTTTGGTATAAATTATATTTGATCACTAGCTTTGCAACTACGATGACAGGTTACTCATAACCCTGATTTCAAACACACGAAACCTGTGTGATTAGTGTCCCTTTCAGTAAATCCCACAATTAGATACCTTTTCTTTCTAATTTTTTTAATTTATGTGGGTGGGCGATAGGTGGCTAAGTGACAATCAAAGAACCAGATTCTCCTAGGTTTTATAAAAGCACCTTGGTTGATTTGAGTTTGAGTTATTAGTGTAGTGAAAAGAAATCAAGGGTGGGGGTGATAGGGTATACTTACAAAACCTTGTAACCATAGTTTACTCCGATCTATCCGCTATGGCTTTCCTTGGAAGGGTACCTATAATCACATAAAGGAGCAACGTGAGCAAAAAACATAAATAAGGCAAAAAAACATGGAAAAAAAAACAAAGAGCATTGCCTCCTTGGTAACGGCACCAAAATGACGCACGTGGAGGTTCGTCGCGAAAAGATTTTGAATTTGGAAACCCGTCATCGTAGTTCAATTCATGAGAAAATCCATCGATCAAATAATATTTTTAATCGAAACTCGAAAGGTGAGTCCCGGGTTGAACACAAGGAAGCAAAGGTTTGGTTTTATGAAATCCGCATTTCGCTTTCTTTTTGTTTTTGTCATTTTTATCTTTTATAAATTTTTTGTATTTTTATCAAGCAAGTGATCAAGTCGATGAAAACATTATCTACTTAAAAAAATAATGGAGAGAGAGAGAGAGGAACAATCATTTATTTATGAACAAATGTTTCTACAACTATAAAAGTAGGAAAACTACACTACAAAAGTGAAAGATAGAGATAGGTGAGAAGAATACCCCTCGACAGTCGTTTGGAGGATGGCTTACTTTCACGGCACCTTGAAGAAGGTGGTGAGGAGTGAGACAAGGGAGAATGACAACAGAGGAAGGAGGATGGGGCAAGACGTTGTCACGGTGAGGATCTTCTTCCCGAAGGAGGTGAGAGGATGGTCACGGGATGCTCCACGAATGGCGATGAGAGGTGAGAAAATATTTGATTCTACTCTAGTGGAGCATCACGGGCTTGGGACAAGCTCTCTCTAAATCGTTGGAGGTGGTGAGGAGAAGAAAGGAAGAGATGGTGAAGAATGGAGGGGGGTAGGTCCTTTTAAAGTGCAAGGAAGAGGAAGAAATCCGTCCATGGGCTTTAGTGATAGCTGCAATCATCACTAATGACCCATGCAAGCTGTTGCTAAAGATCAACTTCACTGCTAGCACACGCATCATGCGCCCGTGCCTACTGTGCCGTGTCACGCGCACGTGCGCTGGCATGCACTGCACGTGGTTGTGATTGTGCTGTGATGCTTATGCGTGCACGTGGCTATGTGTGCTGTGGTGTATCCAACCGATCACCTCCAATTATGAATTCGGGGGCTGCAAGGATTCAAACTTGTGCCCCTGCCCTGAGAGTGCACGCCTCCACCAATTGACCATGCCTATCTTAGTGTCGCGAGGAGGAGCGTATGATGAGCTGCATGGAGGCTTCCTAGCCGTTGGATCAAGATCGAATGGCTTGGAATGGAGGGTGTGGATGGTGACAGGTGTGGACGGTTGCTGTTGACCAGAGTTGGGTGGCCTAGATGGTGCCACGTGGCACCATCTAGGCCATCCATCTTCTTTCTATTGCAGAGGGTGCCACGATGCTCGGATTGAGATGATTTCCACATTGCCGGACTACAATCGTTACTCCATATCCATCTGTACAGTTAGATTTTTCATCCAAAGCCCGTAAGGATGTCGTATTATCCACTGGCCATTGATCTTCCTCGGATCGTATAAGGTGATACGAGATTCCAATTAGGACGATCTTGTAGGCGTTGGGCTCCAATCATAGTCCTGATCAGATCTGTACATACAGATCGTCATTCTGAGGCCCCAAAATAAATCTCCTGCCCTCTTGGCCATAAAAAGGATGCAATTAACCTAAAATATACATGAGTACTCTAAATGCAGAATGATGCATGCTATGAAATATTTATAATATAAAATGCATATTTATGCCTAGGAACATGCATGAATAGCCATTTCAACCTAAATAAATGTGTCTACATCAGAGGGGTAGTTGTGATGGTGCCACGTGGTGCCATCATGATTGTCCATCTTCTCTCTTTTGTAAAAGTTGATGTAGGCCTCCAATTGAGATGATTCTTGCACCATTGGATTGTGATCGTTGATTCGGATCCATCCGTGCAGTTGGATTTTTCATCTGAGGTCCAGATTTTCTCCTATTTGCCTCCTCGGTCTTGCTCTTCTGTGGATTCCATAGGATGTTACAGGAGTCTGATCTATGTGATCTTGGAAGCATTGGACTCTCGTCGTAATTTTGAGCAAATTCATATGATTAGATCGGTCATCCACAACCCCAAATTACTTGCGATTATTAATGCCTCTCAATTAGCGTATAATATGACATTATTATTCATAAATCTAATAAATCAACTATGATGCAAAGTACGATGCGAATGCGTAAGTTAAACTAGGATCTAACTTAGTTCAGGTGGATTAGGGCCTATGATTGCTGTGCAGTCATACCCCCATGCTTAAATCTTGCTAGTCCCTAACAAGTGCAATATTAATTGCACTTTATCAAGAGTTTGACTAGAGATTTATTTCCTTTTACTTCATCCAAAAGTTTAGAATCCAAATAACCGTGAACGTGTAGTGTTGCAGCTTCTACAACGTATCCAAGTGAAAAGCCAACACACATCTAGTGCTCATACTTGGCCCTCAGTAAAATTTTGTTGGGATAGGCAAACCTCTTCTCTCAAGGACATAGAATATCCCATAGTTTTAGCCCCAGCTTTTTAGCTTAGGTAGAAGATTTCTGAGTTAACTAGATTTGTATTTGGTGGCTCACTCTTTTTTGGTGCTACATAGAGACTAGTATTTCAAAATCTAGATTTCCAAATTATTAAATAAATCAACTTAGAGAGAGGCTGAAAAACTGTGCTCTCTTAAGTCTTTTGTACTTTTTCTTCTCTCTTTTTTTCTCTCTTTTTCTTTCCTTTTCTTTTTCTTGTTTTTTCTTTTTGAGCTCACATCTCACCAGATTTGTGGATATATTTGGTGGCCTCTCATGGCATTACACTTCAATTAGGTTCTAATAACCCTATAACTAAGACAGAAGCCCTTAGCCTGTATTCAGGCAGTTAGAAATACAAGAAAAAGTAGGTCAAGGTTGTATTTGGTGGATCGTGAAGATAGGTTGTTGCATAAATGTACTTGACTCAACATAACTCACAATTCTCAACATGGCAAGATTTTTTTTTTCTTTTCCTTTCTTTTCTCTTTTTTTCTCTCTTTTCTTCTTTTTTATATACTAACATAATGCCTTATCTACTAACACAATGCAACATAGCATTCGTACTTTTATTCACGAGGCATTATTTAGGCTTGGGGATGTTCAAGAGGATTTCGGGTGACTTATTTGGTGGAAGTGCCCATTCTCGGCAAAGGGAAGGGAATAGATAGGACAACATATTTTCGACCTTGACATTAGCATCCTCCTTCAGCCGAGGATTCTGTAAAGGGTAGTCATGACCATCCACCTTAGTCTTAATTTTATCATAACCCGCTCTCTGTGATTTGCCTTATTTGGTTGCTTTCACAAGGATTCTCACAAAGAATTTGAATGCAAGAACTGAGAGTAAAAATTATGCCTAGCTCCAAGTATCATTATCCAATTATCCATAATTTAAGATTCCTTACACTAGTCGTAGAGCACTGGCAGACTCTCTACTCTCCCCTCACACATGTTTTTGGTGGATCGACTAGAAGATGGTTCACCTGACTCCCTGATTACTGTCCAAGGGTTCAGGAGAAGAAGAAATGCTTCTTCTCAATGAACTAGAGATGTCTATCGGTTTTCACATTGGATCCATTGCAAATTCTACATGCAAGTGTGAAATTGTTCTGGATTCTAAGTTCAGGAATCTGCTAAAGAATAAATCCCTAATAAAACCTCTTGATAAAATGATCTATTCCCCCTAGGTGTTGGCAGAAAATATTCAGTTCATATGTACTACCCCCCGAATGCCTAAGTTCTTGCATGTCCTCATGCATGAATAAGAGAAATTGAAATAAAGCAGGGTGCAAGTGGATAGAAATCACCTATAACTACTCCTGACTTGTCATTCTGCTCATGCCAACACTATAATGGTAATCACAATATGCATAATACTAGCCAGAATGAAATATGCTATGTATAAAGGATATGTATATATGTATAAGTGTTGAGCTTAATGACTCCAACTACACAAAACGTCAGTCACACGTCCTCGAGAAGATGTATCGTTTCATCAGTAGGAGGAGGTTCTTGGGCTAAAAATGGTTTGAACTGCTGGCCATTTAAGGTAAATGCCTGTCCAAATTTCGATAATTTGGACCACCCCGTTAGTATACGGGTGGATCACCAGATATGGCCCAGTCCACTTGGACTTAAGCTTTCCTGTAAAGAATTTGAGGCAAGAATCAAATAACCAGACCTGCTGGTTAAGAGCAAACTCCTTCCTCTGGATTTGTCGATCATGGAAAGCCTTAGTCTTATCTTTGTATATCTTTACATTCTCGTAGGCATCCCGCTGAATCTCTTCTAACTCGCTGAGTTGGAGCTTTCTTTTATAACCTCCTGTATCAAGGTTAAAATTACTCTTCTGCACCGGCCAAAAGGCACGGTGCTCTAGCTCTACTGGAAGGTGACAGGCCTTTCCATACACCATGTGGTATGGTGACATTCCAAGCAGGGCCTTGTACGCACTCTGATATGCCCAAAATGTGTCAATCAATCAATCGGACCAATCCTTCCTATTAGGTCTAACCGTCTTTTGAAGAATAAGCTTCATTGGACGGTTAGATATTTCAACCTGCCCATTGGTCTATGGATGATACGAGATGGCAATGCAGTGATGTACCTTGTATTTCTTCAATATAGATCTAAATGAGCATGGATGAAATGGCTACCTCCGTCGCTAATCAGAGCACGAGGGATTCAGAATCTCGTGAAAATAAATTCCTAGACAAAGGATATAACAGTCTTATGATCAGCCCATCTTGCCGAGATAGCTTCAACCCAATTTGAGACATAGTCAACTGCACGAAGTATGTACTCAAAGCCGTGTGAGTTTGGGAAAGGGCCCATAAAGTCGATGCCCTAGACGTCGAATACTTCTACAACCAGAATAGGTTGGAGAGGCATCATGTCTCTCTGGGTCATAGAACCGACCGACTGACATTGCTTATAGCATTTGGCAAACACGTGTGTGTCTCTGAAAATGGTTGGCCAGAATAATCTAGACTATAAAATCTTTGCAACAGTTTTTCGACCTGAGAAATGACCCCTACAGGCATCGCTGTGGAAGAAGGATAACACACTTGAGATTTCTGTGTTTGAGGCACATCTTTTGATGATCTGATCATCACCAATGCGAAAGAGCAATGGGTCATCCCAGAAATAAAACTTAGCCTTTGATATAAACCTGAGTTTTTGATCCTTGGATAATCTTGCAGGCAGCTTGCCTGCAATGAGAACATTTGAAATATTAGCGTACCAAGGAAACTCAATAGAGTTGATAGCCAATAGAGATTCATCCAGGAATTGATCAGAGATAGGTAGGGAGTATGGGATGTGTTCTAAGTCTAGCTAAGACAAGTGATCCGCCACAACATTATGAGCTCTGACTTTCTCATGGATCTCAACATCAAACTCCTGCAAAAGAAAGATCCATCTGATAAGTCGGGGTTTGGCATCCTTCTTTGACAGTAAATGCTGGAGGGAAGAATGGTCAATGAAAATAATCACTTTTGACCGGAGTAGCTATGATCTAAACTTTTCCAACCCAAATACTACAGCTAGCAGCTCTTTCTTAGTAATCGTATAGGTAAGCTGAACCTCATTCAGTGTTTTGCTAGTGTAGTATATTACGAATGGATGGCGCTCCCGGCATTGGCCTAGAATAGCTTAGATAGCTAAGTCTGAGGCATTACACATCATCTTGAAGTCGCGATAATAGTCGGGAGGTTGGAGAATAGGTGTGTTCAAAAGAGTGCTTTGAAAAGTCTCTAAAGCGTTAAGAGATGAGGAATCAAAATTAAAGGGGGCGTCGGCTACCAAAAGATTTGTCAATGGATAAGCAATTTTTGAGAAGTCTCAAATGAACCTTCAACAGAATCCAACATGCCCTAAAAATGGTCTGATTTGTTTTACTAAGCTAGGCAGAGGTAATCAAGGAACGATTTCGGACTTAGTTTGGATGACCTCAAGTCCATTAGAAGAGATCCTATGACCTAGTACAATGCCATCCCATACCATAAAATGGCTTTTCTCCCATGAAAGTACTAGGTTAACATCTATGCACCTCCTCGGGATCTTTGTGAGGTTAACAAGACAAGATGAGAAATCATCTCCGAAAATGGAGAAGTCATTCATAAACACTTCTACGTAGTCCCTGATCATATCGAAGAAGATGGCCATCACGCAACGCTGAAATGTTGCCAGTACATTACAGAGGAAAAAAGGCATCTGCTTGACAGAGAATGTTCCGAAGGGACAAGTAAAACTTGTCTTG
This sequence comes from Thalassia testudinum, assembly GCA_037157565.1. NCBI lineage: Eukaryota > Viridiplantae > Streptophyta > Magnoliopsida > Alismatales > Hydrocharitaceae > Thalassia > Thalassia testudinum. The sequence goes on from JAZHRO010000055.1 coordinate 48,897,384, forward strand.
TCTTGATCTTCCGGGATAATCGCAACTTGGTTGTACTTGGAGTATCCATCCAGAAAGTAGAAGAAACTGCATCTTGCTAACCTTTCTATGATCTGATCAATAGAAGGTAAAGGAAAATGATCTTTTTTGGTAGTCGTGTTTAGTTTCCTATAATCAATGCAAACCCGGAATGAAGTAGTGGTGCGGGTAGGAATGGATTCGCCCGTTTCATTCTTGATTACGGTGAGTCCTATCATTTTAGGCACGATCTAAATAGGACTCACCCACTGACTGATGGAAATTGGATAGATAATGTCTGCATCCAGCCATTTGATGATCTCCTTCTTAACAACCTCGAGCATATTAGGGTTCAGGTGCCTCTGAGGTTGTCTTGAAGGTTTCACCCACTCATCCGTGTAGATATGATGAATGCAATACAAGGGGCGAATGCCACGGAGATCAACAATAATCCACCCTATGGCAGCCCTATGGTCTTGCAATATAGAAATGAATTGATGCTCCCATTCTTGGGTTAAGTGAGCACTAATGATCACCGAGTATGTCTTATTTTCACCAAAAAACATGCATTTGAGGGAGTCAGGTAAGGGCTTCAGTTCAATCACGGGCGGATCAGAATTAGGGGTGGGAGTGGGAGTCGGAATAGGAGCAGAATCAATAGCAAAAATCTGATGATTCTGACTGATAGAAAATCTTCTTGCAGAGGTCTTGCAATCATGTCTTAAGGGGAGAAAATCAGTGCTTGCTGACATGCAATACTCAGGATTAGGGGTGTTGTGATTAGATGAATGATAACGATTTTACGTGGTTTGTTAATTAGGTCATTGTAACGCGCAAAATCGATCAACTCTTAAATTTATATTCCGAGATAGGGGAGTATCTAGGGTCATCCAAGGAGGCCAAATGTTTGCAAAATTGATTCTCTTACTTGGAATACAAATCTCAACTTTCTTTTCGATATTTTTCAATATATCAATTTTTTTTTGTTTTTAAAGGCAACTTGCAAAACTGTGGCGGGAAAGTGACTTACACTTCAAATTCAAACTACTACTTCTAAGTGGCAAGTAGATCCTCTCCCTAAGCTCACTCTAGGCAAGTGGAGGCCTAGAATAATTAGGGAGAGGGAGTGAAGAATGCTAAAATCAAAGCAAGTAGAAATGCAAATAAGAAATTGCAAAGAGGGCAACTAGACAAAAGAAAAAGTGTTTTACAAAAAGGCCTAGTAGAGGAATGCATCTACTACTAGAAAAATTGAAATAAAGAAAAGCAAACACAAATCCTCTAGATAGATGGTGAAGAAGAGGGCTTCTTGCTCCAAGCTTGGTAGCTCCCAAGCTTGGTAGCTCCCAAGCTTGAAAAGAGTCCTCCAACTCCTTCCTTGCTATGCTCCGCCAAGGTGATGTCGTCCAAGGCAAGCCCTAAGGGGCATGCCCTAAGCTTCTCTCCAAGGGTGGACGTCCACCTTAGGTCCTTCTCCTTTGCCTGGCCATCCTCCTTGAAGTGGAAGAGTCCTCCACCTTGGCGTGGCCCAAGTTGAAGAGAGTGGGGAGAAGAAGGCACCAAAAGGGCTGGTGATGTGCCCCTTTAATCTCCTTCTCTACTCCTTCTTCTTGGCCGAAGATATAGGTGGTATAGGTAGCAAAATACACTAATGGAGGATGCCCCCAAATGGTGGTAGGTGGTGGGTTTTTATAGAATAGGAAGGGGGCTAAGGAGACTTTTGGAATGGAGGGCTAAGATGTAGAGATGGAGGTGGGTGAGGATCCAATGGCCAAGGTCAATTGGCCCCACCTTAAGGGACACCTAGGGGGGTAGTTAAGGGTCTAGTGCCCTTTAGAATTGGCGCCACCTTAGGGTTCTAGAGGGGGGGTATGTGGATGGCTAGGATGGGTTATGTGGGTAGGTGTAGGGTGGATGAAGGGGCTGAAAGTTGGCGGCAAAAGGGAGGTGGTTAGGGTTAGTTTTGGCACCAACTTTTGGTGTCTTTCGGTGGCTTGTTGAGGGGTGAAAGGTGGTGAAGAGGTGGCGCCAAAATGAGTAGTATAGCAAGCTTAGGTAGGGCTTAAGTTGGTGGAGCTAGCTAGGTTTGAATTGAAGGTGGTGAATGGCCAAGGGGCTGGTTGCTAGCTAAGTTAACCTAAGCTAAGCTAAACTAAGCTAGCTTAGCTAAAGGAGAAGTAGAGGAGATGGTGTTGGAGCTAGGGTTTGGAGGGAGGAGCTGAGGAGGAGAAGTCTGGAGCTGAAATTGGAGCTAGCTGCTGCTGAAGAGGCTGGAATGGAGCTACTCTAGCTGGCTTAGCTTGGTAGTTCTTTGCTAGCTGCTAAGCCAAGCTAAAGTAACCTAGCTTCTACCATAATGAGCTGAGGTGAGCTTGGTCTGGTGCTCTCGGCGAGTATCAAGCTGGTTGAGGCAGCTAAAGTAGCTTAGCTCAACTGAGTTGAGCTAAGCTGAGTCCCCGGGATCTAGACTTGAGCTTCCTAAGCTGGGATGAGTTCTTCTTCAGCTGGCTAGAGTTGAGTGGAGTTGGATGTAGTTGGGTCTGATCTGGGGTGAACTCCTATCAACTTAGCTGAGCTAGCTAGAGCTCGCTGTGGACTAGTAGGAGCTGAGATGAGCTAGACTCTGCTAAGTTGAGCTAGATCTGAGCTGAATTGAGCTAGGGTGAGCTAAGATGAACTCTCTTGAGCTGCCATTCATCTGAGATTAGCTGAATGGAGCTGGGATGAGCTAACCCTAGTTCAAGTGAGCTAGGTTCCAGCTGTGGTGAGCTGGATCAAGCTGAGTTCCAGCTAGTCTGAGTTTCTCCTTCACCTTTTTCCTTCTTTAGTGATAGGGTTTTAGGGATCTGTATATCTGTTCATCCCTAACACTCACAAAAACATATGAAAAAGACAATAAAAAATGCAATGCATGCCTAACCGATTTTATGCCTAAATGCAGCCCAAAAACCCGTTTGCAGAGTAGAATCCTAAGAGCTAGGTTTATTTTAATGCATAAGAATAATGATAAATTGGTATTTATCACACCCCCATGCTTATCTTTTGCTAGTCTCTTAGAAAAACTTCAATTTTTTGAAAAACGAAATTTTTTTGAGAAATCTAATTCTTTAGTCTTTTGAGAAAGAGATTAAGGGACCTTGGTAGATTAAAACACAGGAGGTAAGGGATTTGTTAAAGATAAACATCGGGATTTGTTTGTGGATCAAACCATTAGACAGAATAGGATCAATATATCCTCCAGAAAATTCACAAAATGACCCCTTGTTAATTCAAATGACTTGAAATGTTTATTTTTAGGATTTTTCTGGCTCATGAATCTGATTCGCAACGTGCAAAATCCTTTAAAACCTTGTGTCTATGCTTGTGAAAAGCCAACATTTATAAGGGCATGTTAATTTAATTATTATTACTTTTTTTTTCTCCCCCATGGTTATTTTTGGCTTAGTCTTACAACAGATGTGTCGGGATCATCATTCTCGTTACCATTCTTTTAGGGGGCTCTGGCGCCAGTACTTCGGGATAGCACTGTCCATGACACCACCTAGGAGCTCACAACCCCAAAACATGATGCGGTGTAAAGGGGTGCTCCAAGCAAACTCAAGCTCTTGCTCCGACACTATACGTAGAGCACCGTCCAAGACACTTGAGCTGCTAAAATGCACTTTAATGCTCCGTCTAAAGATATGAAATATAGATATGGAGCAGCGTCGAGGTGGTAATATGTTGACATCGCGTCCTCAAAGGAGGCATTTTCCTCCTTCTCGGCGGTGGGAACTCAAACCAATGATCTGCTTCAGAATTTACTAAGTCAAAACAAGGGAGTTTTTCAAATTTTTAGTTGTTTTTAAGTGTTGGCTTGTGTGTGAAAATTGACACAAGAAGTTTCTCAAGACATGCAAGTTTTTGAATCAGAAACTAAGTCAAATACTTTCTGTATTACAAAATAGGATCAAGTCACCTGAGTTCAGGTGGAATTTTAGAGAAGGATATCTGATCTAGTCTAAAATAGACGCTGGAATTCTAATGATCAGATCCATATCCTCATCCTTAGTTTGTTAAAGATTAAATCCCATTGTACCAAAAGTGAATTTTTCGACCTTAGTCCCGATTTCAAAATTTTTCCTCAAAAAGTTTTCAACATTTTTATTTTTTTGGGTATGCAAGCAGGAAATAAATTAAAGAAAAATGCATATTTTTAGGTTTTGAAAATCCTAAATCTATCGTCAAATTTAAAAACACCCCCCATACTTAAGATATGCCATGTCCTCATGCATTTGGAGGGAAAAGGGATCACCTTAGTGAAGAATGGTCAGGTTTAGGATGAACAAAACCTGGAAAAAGAAGAAAAAATGAAAGCAAGAAAAAATGATGGGTTACCTCCCATCCAGTGCTATCTTTTACGCCATTCAGCTGGGAGTGAAGGTATGCACGGAAGACGTAAAATCATATAAATAATTGGACACTTGGATAACCGCAAAAAAGGTGTCCTCTTCTAGATCCCAAGAAAATTGATTAGAAGCAATATTGGGATTAAAGTTGGATGGAAAATGACAAGTGTAGCACGAGTTTGGCTATGGTTTTAAATCAGGTTGGATGCCAAACTCGGGCGGGGTTGGTGGCAGGTCCGTAAGAAAGGAGTCGGGGAAGGAATGGTGAGGATTGGGTGAAGTTAGTGTGGAAAAATTAGTTGCGTGAATAGTGGGTGGGTTAGGTTGCTTAGGGGGTGTATCAGGAATAAATTTAGGGTCAAGAGAAGTTTTCAGATCACAGATTTCGTCGACCACTGATTCTAAATCTGAGTCCTCAAAAAAATTATGGTCGGTAAGGGTATCTATTAACATTGTCTCCACCATATTGGAAATTTCAGTATCTGAGTCCTCAAAAAAGTTATCATCATGGAATCTCCTAGAGGATTTGAAAATATCTAAAGTGAGAGTTTGTCCTGCACAAGTGATATCCATTTGGCCTGTGTGGCAATTGATATTTGCCTTTGCAGTGGCCAAAAAAGGGCGTCCAAGGATTATTGGGGAGTCCAGTAATGATTCAGGTACCTCAATGTCAAGAACCAGAAAGTCTACAGGGAAGACACAATTCTGGACCTTGACCAAAACATCCTCGACAATCCCACGAGGTTTGATTGTAGATCAGTCGGCTAATTGCAGGGTAACCTCGATAGGTTTTAATTCACCAATATGAAATTCTTCGAATAAACTCGTGGGAATAATATTAACTGATGCACCAAGATCAAGGAAGGTGCAATTAAAGGTAGTGTCATCAATAATTGCAGAAATTAAAGGTGCTCCCGGATCTTTCATCTTAGGAGGCAGCTTACTCTGTATGACAGAGCTTATTGTCTCCGAAAGATGCACCTATCCTAGATTTTTGGCCTACCATTTAGGAGTACAAATCTCCTTCAAAAATTTGGCATAGGCAGGTATATATTTGATGGCATCTAGGAGAGGAATATTGATATGAACTTGCCCAAGTAGATCCATGAGTTCTTCTGTAGTGGGCTCAGATTTCTTCTTTTTGTTAGTGGTGGGGTAGAGAGATTGTGGAAAAGGGATAGGAATCTTGTCTTGAGATTTTCGTATTTCTTTTTCTTCCTGATGGGGAGGTGGGGAATCAATTTGCATAAGTATTTCACCAGGTTTGTGTGAAGGCCCAGGGTCAGTGGTGGTTTTCCCACTCCTCAAAGTAACTGCATGTGCAGTCGGATTATTATGTGGAGGAGGTGGGGGGACTGTGATTGCGGAAACCTAGGAGGCTGCTGAGGTGGTGGATTAGGAGGAGGTTGATTCGGATAGTGTGGAGTTCTGCCAGTATAATGGTTCCCTTGGTGATTAGGGTTGGCCATGGGTTGGGACGGAAGATGTCCTGCAGGTCTTTGCATGGGAGTAACCCCAATCTGATTGTTCAGATTTGTGATGGTGCAGGTTACTTCCGTCATTTTTGTTTGCATATCCTGCAGGGTTCGCATCATCTAGGCATTGATGCCTTGTTGAGATGGCCGAGGATAGAAGATTGGATTCGACCCATACCCATTAAAATGATATGGTTGGGAAGAAACTTGATTATTCCAGGAGTAGTTCGGGTAATTTTTCCAATTGGAAGAGTTTCTAAAGGGCTCCTAGATGGCAGAAATATTTTGAGTGGGGTTAAGATCTGGATAGTTGTAATTCGCTAGTGAATCATGGGCAACCTCAGAATAATCAGCAGGAGTAGTGTTGAGATTGTGCAAATTTTCTCTTCGTCGAAAGTTAGCTTGGGTTAGATGTGGGTGTGGACCTTGGGTTGATGTGGCCAGTCTTTCCTCAACTTTCTTTTGATTAATATGCATCTGGTCGAGTTTTTGAGCGATCAATTGAAGATCATCTTGGGTGATAGGGATAGATTGAGTGCCTATTTCATGAACACCGAACTGCGGGTTTTGGGTTCTGCAAAATGTGTTCATGGAATCTTGATTAAATGAGTTTTCACTCATTTCTTCAAATAGGTCGTAGGCACTTTTAGCATCTTTATTTAAGAAGTTGCCGCCACACGAGGCATCGACAAAATGTTGGATTTGATCTTCTAATCCATGATAGAAGATTTGCACGAGCTGCCATAAAGGAATCTCATGGTGTGGGCAACTTCTTAAAAGATCTTGAAATCTTTCCCAAGAATCATGGAAAGTCTCACCAGATTTTTGGTGAAAGGTCGTAATAGATCTTCGCAAGGAATTGGTACGACCTATGGGAAAGAATTTCTTGAGGAAGGTGCTCTTGAGCTGGGGCCAAGTTGTGATGGGTCGGCCAATTGTCTTGAACCAATAAGCGGCCTTATCTTTAAGAGATAATGGAAAAAGCCGCATCAGCCATATGTCTTCTTGCAATTTCAGGAACGGGTTGTCTGTACAAGAAGAGTTAGCTCTTCAAGGTGGCTGAAAGGGTCTTCCCTATGATGGCCATGAAAGTGTTTAATTAGGTTCAAGATAGCAGGCTTGATCTCAAAGTCCCCCTTTGGTATCACCACCCCTGGTCGTTCCACATAATAGGACGGATCATAGAAATCTTTTATTGGAACAACAGCTGCTGACGGGGTGGTGGGTGTGGCCTTGGATTGGCTAGGTTTTGAATGTTCCTAGTCAATGTTTGTTGATTGGAATTTAATTTATTAATCTGCTCGGCCATCAATTTTAAAAGATCAGGTAGGGGGTCTTGATGTTGTGTTTGGGGCAACTCAAGATTAGGGAGCTCCAAGTGTGGGAAGTTAATGGTGGGTGGGTTTTGGGTGGAAGGGTTAGAATTAGGGTTACTGGTGGGTTTAGAGGTGGAAGTGGAAGGGTCAGTGGACCTATTTTGTTGTGTTTCCATTTTCTCAGGAGAAGACAGAAAAAGTGGTCTTTTTGCGTGGGGGGCGAAATCAAATGGTCCTTCCAAGTGCGGATTTTGAGACCGTCGCCCGTGCATAAAATGGAAGAACGGGAGGGGAGGAGAAGAGAAAGAGATGAGAGAAAGTATGCAATTCAAACAAACAAAACTAGACCTAACTTAAGTGTGACTCCCTAAAAATAAACCTAAGACTTGGTCTATGTAGGGAATAAGTAGTCAATAGTGAATACTCGTTCTGTCAACAAATCTAGCCAAGTTGCTTAATGGGAGGTTTGGGCCCAAACGTTTCCCTGGGAAACCCCAGGTGCTTGTACAAACCCGTGCCTGGTCGTTTGACACAGCCCCTCAACCTGAACACAAGATATAGATGATAAAATTGGTACTAACTAAAGAAAGCTTAAGACCTAGATAGCAAGCCTAAGTTGATGAAGCCTTAGGGGTCAAGTTGCTACAAGTTTTAATTAGGTCTAGGATACTACAGTGCTCATGGAATGTGGAGGGCGTTTATTTGGTTGTTGCCTTGTTATTTTGATTTTTTTTTTTTTGTGTGTAGGAATTGGAGAGTGGATCCAATGAAAATCAAGTTGTCACACAATTTTTTTGTATTTTTGTCTTTTAGGATTTGATTTAATTAAATGTGTTTTAGGATTTTTCTTAAATTTTCAAACAAGTTTGAAATTTCACAATCAAAGGAAAGACAAGTTGTATTGGTGATGGTTAATTTCCTTTAATGTGAGTCTTTAAAAAGAAAGAAAAAAACCCTAAGTCAATTATCCCTAAGATAGAAAATTACTACCAATGAATTAATTTTAGGCTTTCTGCACTAAGTAGTAGCCCAAACAAGTCAAACAATACCACTACTTTGAAGAAAATCAAACAGGGATTCCAAAAAATATTTTTGTAATATTTTAGGAATTTGTTTGATAATTATTTTGAACTTTTAATTGTACTGGTGTTAAAGTCCAGAAATGATACCTGTGGGTATTTTGAACTTTTCAGTCTTACCAGCGATGTCATAAAATTTTTGTGATTTTATGTGATGTTTAAAATTTCACAAGGATTCTAGAAAGCTAAATTTCACAAAAATTAGATGAGTATAAAAATTCTAAAAATTCACGGACAATAAAAAAATTGGAAGATTAGAGGGTGTGAACCCTCTGTAGTCCACGAATTTTCAAAAATTAAATAAAAATCAAATTGATCTGAAATTTGGAATAGATGTTCCTAACTTAAGGTGAAATCACTATATGAAATTTTATGATTGGAGGAGGCCTGTGGTGTTAGGAATTGATTTTTCAAGTCTGGATAGAAATTTGGACGCGAAAAATAAAACACCAATACTTGCAATGGAGTGGTGTTAACGAAGCATTCAAGCAAACAATGGATTTTATATGGGCACCACACCACTTAATTTAAGTGTTTAGGGTCCTGAAAGCCAAGTTTAATAATTTTTTTGGTAGTCTTTTAGCCTAAATGTGAGAAGGAGAACCAACCTGAATTTCATGGGAAGAAAAGGATCTTTGAGTTCTCGCTTCCAGATTCCCGCCTTCCCGCTATAATTCCTGCACACACAAAAGGAAAGAAAGAGAAGGGGATGAGATCCACTTCAAGCAAGAGAGGAAAGAATAACCAAAGCCGTGCCTTCCCGGCAACGGTGACAAAAGGTGATAGCGATTTTACGCAGTTTGTTAATTAGGTTGTTGTAATGCGCAAAATCGATCAACTCTTAAATTTATATTCCAAGATATTGGAGTATCTAGGGTCGTCCAAGGAGGCCAAATGTTTGCAAAATTGATTCTCTTGCTTGGAATACAAATCTCAACTTTCTTTTTGGTATTTTTCAATATATCATTTTTTTGATTTTCAATTAAGCCAATATGCGAAATGGTGGCGGGAAGGTGATTTACACTTCAAATTTAATAAACTACTTCTAAAGTGGCAAGTAGAACCTCTCCCTAAGCTCACTCTAGGCAAGTGGAGGCTTAGAATAATTAGGGAGAGGGAGTGAAGAATGCTAAAAACAAAGCAAGTAGAAATGCAAATAAGAAATTGCAAAGAAGGCAACTAGATTAATGAAAAAGTGTTTTACAAAAAGGCCTAGTAGAGGAATGCTTCTACTACTAGAAAATTGAAATAAAGAAAAGCAAACACAAATCCTCTAGATAGATGGTGAAGAAGAGGGCTTCTTGCTCCAAGCTTGGTAGCTCCCAAGATTGAAAAGAGTCCTCCAACTCCTTCCTTGCTATGCTCCACCAAGGTGACGTCCTCCAAGGCAAGCCCTAAGGGGGCGTGCCCTAAGCTTCTCTCCAATGGTGGACGTCCACCCTAGGTCCTTCTCCTTTGCCTAGCCATCCTCCTTGAAGTGGAAGAGTCCTCCTCCTTGGCGTGGCCCAAGTTGAAGAGAGTGGTAAGAAGAAGGCACCAAAAGGGCTGGTGATGTGCCCCTTTAATCTCCTTCTCTACTCCTTCTTCTTGGCCGTAGGTATAGGTGGTATAGGTAGAAAAATACACTAATGGAGGATGCCCCCAAATGGTGGTAGGTGGTTGGTTTTTATAGAATAGGAAGGGGGCTAAGGTGACTCTTGGAATGGAGGGCTAAGATGAAGAGATGGAGGTGGTTGAGGATCCAATGGCCAAGGTCAATTGGCGCCACCTTAAGGGACACCTAGGGGGGTAGTTAAGGCTGTGGTGCCCTTTAGAATTGTCACCAAAATGTGCCTTCTAGAAGGCCATTAGGTGGCGCCACCTTAGGGTTCTAGAGGGGGGGTATGTGGATGGCTAGGATGGGTTATGTGGGTAGGTGTAGGGAGGATGAAGGGGCTGAAAGTTGGCGCAAAAAGGGAGGTGGTTAGGGTTATTTTTGTCACCAACTTTTGGTGTCTTTTGGTGGTTGGTTGAGGGGTGAAAGGTGGTGAGGAGGTGGCACCAAAATGAGTAGGATAGCTAGCTTAGGTAGGGCTTAAGTTGGTGGAGCTAGCTAAGTTTGAATTGAAGGTGGTGAATGGCCAAGGAGCTAGTTGCTAGCTAAGCTAAGCTAAGCTAGCTTTGCTAAAAGAGGAGTAGAGGAGAAGGTGTTGGAGCTAGGGTTTGGAGGGAGGAGCCGAGGAGGAGAAGTCTGGAGCTGAAATTGGAGCTGGCTGCTGCTGAAGAGGCTGGCATGGAGCTACTCTAGCCGGCTTAGCTTGCTAGTTCTTTGCTAGCTACTAAGTCAAGCTAAAGTAAGCTAGCTTCTACCGTAATGAGCTGAGGTGAGCTAGGTATGGTGCTCTCGGGGAGGATCAAGCTGGTTGAGGCAACTAAAGTAGCTTAGGTCAATTGAGTTGAACTAAGCTGAGTCCCCAGGAGCTGGACTTGAGCTTCCTGAGCTGGGATGAGTTCTTCTTTAGCTGGCTGGAGTTGGGTGGAGCTGGATGTAGTTGGGTCTGAGCTGGGGTGAACTCCTGTCAACTCAACTGAGCTATAGAGCTCCCTATGGACTAGTGGGAGCTGAGATGAGCTAGACTCAGCTAAGTTGAGCTGGATCTGAGCTGACTTGAGCTAGGGTGAGATAAGATGAACTCTTTTGAGCTGCCATTCATCTGAGATTAGCTAAATGGAACTGGGATGAGCTAACCCTAGTTCAACTGAGCTAGGTTCCAGTTGTGGTGAGCTGGATCAAGCTGAGTTCCAGCTAGTCTGAGCTTCTCCTTCACCATTTACCTTCTTGAGTGCTAGGGTTTTAGGGATTTGTATATCTGTTCATCCCTAACACTCACAAAAACATATCAAAAAGACAATAAAAAATGCAATGCATGCCTAACCTATTTTATGCCTAATTGCAGCCCAAAAACCCATTTGGGGAGTAAAATACTAAGAGCTAGGTTTATTTTAATGCATAAGAATGATGATAAACTGGCATTTATAAATGAACACCATGAACAATCAGTTTTGCAGGATGAAATGTGCATGTCACTAACCTCAGTCCCTTGTTGATCCAAATCCAAGAACCCTGATGGTGAAGATGAATGTGCCATTGGGTCATTGCAGAGGAGCCCAATGTTTCCGTAGAAAGCTGAATATTCATATTCATAGTTCTCCTCAATTAGATCGCATCAAAGTTCCTTGATGCCCTGAAGATGTCTAGTTTAAGTTTTTTGCTTCCTAGGGCTTTCTCCATACACCTAAATGCATAGTTGATATTTGTGCAGGCTGTCACCAACAATGGGAGACCCAAAATGATCGGTGCATCTCAGAGATTAGGAAGAACCTCCATATCAAGAAAGAAAAAGTCCGCTGGGAAGTAGAATCCTTAGACTTTTGCAATCACATTTTCAACAACTCCCCTCGGTGTTTTCACTGATCGGTCAGTCAACTGTATGGTAACCGAGGTGGGTCTCAACTCCCCAAATCAAAATCAATTAAATACTGTGGTGGGAGTTAGGTTGATGGATGACCCCAAATCAAGAAGGGCCTGATCAAATGGAGAATCCTGCAATAAGCTGGAAATAAGTGGTGTGCCTGGGTCTTTCTTTTTGGGCAGTAAGTCAGCTAAAGTGACAGTACTAGCTTCTTTTGACAATACCGCTTGTCGTCTGATTTTCTGCTGTCACTTTCGAGTACAGTAGTCCTTGATGAACCTAGTGACAGTAGGGATGTGATCTATTACCTCAAGGAAAGGGACCTAAATGTGAACTTCTTTGAACATGAATTTCAGGTCCTTGAAATTCTACATATCCTTTTTCCAGCCTGAATTTCGCATTAGAGCCTTGGGAAAGGGAATGGAAATCTCATGGTCAACTAGCTTCTATCCTTTGTCTACCGAAGATGGCTCTTAAGTGGAAGAGGGTGATGAGCAATCCTGTGGTAGAGAGCCTGAGAAATCATGACCCGCTTGCCTAGGTAGTAGGTCCTATGTAGTCTTTCAACTCCTCAAAGTGACAGCCTTTGCATCGATCTACTATCCATAAGGTGGGGGAGGAGCAGAAGGAATAGAATGTGCAGGGTTTTGTACTAAAGATGGCTGACCTTTCCCTTAACCAGGTGGTGCAGGAGGTGCTTGTAAAATGGCATGTGCTTGTCACTGTGGTGCCTAGAACCTTGGTGGGGCACCCTGATTCTACATGTATCTTGGGTTCAAGATAGGTTGGGAAAGTAAGGCTCCCTGCGATCTATGCTCTTGTAGCATCTGATTCTGCATACTCTAAATATTCTATATCTTATCAGCCATTGCTTTCATAATTTGCTGATTATCATGAGTTGATTTCCAAATTGACTCCTGCAATTCCTCCTTGAATAACTCCGATGCGTCGACCTGCTTCGGAAGGCAGTTGGTAGCTTGTGCAATGGCTGATAAATAGAACGTGTCAGAAATGGTTGTTGCCTCAATTATGTGTTTTGCGCATTCCCGTATTGTCTGGTTTGGTAGTGTGGATTTGGCCTCTATGAGTTACTGGACCAAGAGAAGTTAGGATGCTGGTGCCAACCGGGATTATACGTCTCGGAATATGGGTTATTACACCCGTAACCTTGGATAGCACTGACATCTTCGTAGGCCAAGGATGTCTCAGATGCAAATTCATCAAAAGAATACGCACTCGAATTGTCGTGTCGTGCACAACCCTGATTGTACGACGCCATATCCAGATTATTCATGGTTTCTTGACAAGTAGGTTCCTGTGGAGATGGAGAAAAAACATCCTGAGTGAAAAGATGTTCACAAGCAAGAGAGGCTCTGGATGCAATAGAGGAGTGTGATGCAGTTGTATTGCTAGGAAACCCAGATCTTGCTCACATTAATTCATTGAGCTTTCTATCGAGCAAATCAACCCTGTCCAGCTTCTTGGTGATAATGTCCATAACAGCTTAGGCAGATTTGGCATGAGCTTTGTGGACACTATCTCGTTGTTGTCTAGGTTGCTGGAATTGGTTCATAGAGGTGACATTCACTGAGTTCTCTGCTAAGGATTCGAACAGTTCAAATGTGCTACTCTCATTCTTTGCAAGGAAATTTTCCCTGCTAGATGGATCGACCAAGTACCAGTGTGTGTCGTCCAGCCCATGGTAAAAGACTTGTGCAAGGTGCCATTTGGGTACACCATGGTGCAGGCATTTCCTGAGAAGATCAAGAAATCTATCCCAAGCGTCATGCAGTTTCTCTCCTGGGCCTTGGGAGAAGGTTGTGATTGCATGCCTCATTGCATTTGTTCGACCAGTCGAGAAGAACTTTTGGAGGAATTCACGATGTAATTCCTCCCAGGTTCCAATCGGTCTCTTGATAGTCTTGAACCAATAGGAAGCTTTTGTTGGTGCTAGAGCACCACAATCATTTGTTTCGATGATAACAAAACACATGTTATTTAACATTTGCAATTTGAGTCCTAGATTTCAGGTCAATTGCAAATGTGGACGTGTTTAGACGGAACTCGAGCTCGCATCCAGGATGGATTGGAGGAGCTTAATGAAGAACAGAGGATGTTCGCGTGGAGCGACAGATTGAAGATAGAAGACAAGAAGAATAGGATAGATTCTTTTTAATCCTTTCTTGTCTCTCTTGTCTTTATTTTCTTACTCTTATTTTCCTTAGAATATTATGTTAAAGAGCCTCAAAGTACCCTAACAGTAGTCCTAGGAACATCGGCACAACCCTAGGATACTTAGGTTTTCTGTAGAATACTTAGAAAACCAATATAGGGTTCAAACAACACTTCCAGATGTCTAATTCACAAATCAGACGTCTGATAAAGTATTTTAAGACGTCTGACTGTTGTTTCAGACGTCTGATATCTGTTAGGCTAGACATAACTAGTTCTGTCTGATGAAATCAGACATCCAGACCTTATACCAGATGTCTTAGGAGATGTCTGATGGACTTGCCAGACGTCCAGGTAGTGGACCGTTGGCTAACTTAGCAGGCACTCAAGATTATGACCGTTAGAGCCTTATCAGACGTCCATAGGCCTTTCCAGACGTCCAATAATTGACCGTTTTGCCTCGGCTGACCCAAAATCTCTTCTCAGAGATTTTCTAGCCGTTGCAACGTTTGGAAAATCCATTCCCACAATAAAAGTAGGTTTCCAGACGTCCTATATGTCGTCTGATGGACTTGCGCAAAAAACCTGTTTAGATCTGATCCAAGTCAGGGAGAGACCCGCCCAAAATCAGACGTCTGACCTTGAAATCAGACGTCTTAAAGTGGCGTTCCAGACGTCTGATGCCAGAATTAGACGTCTGATAAGCCTGTCAGAGCAATGATTGTTCTTGATTTTGGGCTGATTCTCTTGGGCTTTGTTCCCAACGGCTATAGAACCTTTCCTAAGCCTTCCAAAGCCTTCCTAAGGCCTCTATAAATAGAGGGGAGCCTTTGACACACCAACACACACTTGGATACACCTAAGCAACATACTTTCTACCCTTTTATGTCCAAGAAAAGATCTTGCTCTCCAAGCTTAAGTTCCATCACCTAGAGAGCTAAATTCCCTTCGCGCACCTGCTCTCCCACCGCTGTCTACGAGAGCGACATTGAGCCATCGCGTGGCACACGCACCGCGTCATCAACTCGACGCACTCCTTGCAAAGGGGAGTTTCCTATTTCCTGTAGAAGCTAGGTTTAAATTACTTTGTTGGCTCTATAGGAATACTTGTTTTATTTTATCTTTGTCTTTTGGTTGGGTATTCGCTTTGCGAATTCCCGTCTCCTTCGTGGGACAGAATCCTTCTCGTGGAGAGAAGGGGTTGAGGAACGCTACCCTCGTACTTGTAGCGTGGTTGTACTGAGGTTGAATCACCCTCGTTTTAAAGTGATTCGGTTAGTGGTTGTGATCAACTTGGTTGATCGGAAAATCCTAACTTGAGAGGGTTAGGTGGTGGTTTTCACCCAGTTTGGGTTTCCACCTAAAAACATTTGTGTACATTGTGTGATTGGTTTTCTTTGGTGAGATTGCGTTATATTTTATTTTCGCATTTATTACGTCACCCCTCCTTGTAGGGCCAAACCTACATTTGGTATCAGAGCAGGTTCTTGTGAGTTTGGAGTAACACCCGGCAAGAAGATCATGGAGGGAAGTTGTTCCATAAGCAGGATTTCCGAGGGGCAGTCCACAACCCGTCCGCCGTTCTTCGACGGGAGCAACTACCCCTACTAGAAGTTGCGGATGAAGACCTGGCTTCAAGCTACCGACTTCACGATCTGGTCCAGATGCGAGACGCCATTTGAGATCCCAGAAAAAACCGCGGGAGGCTACTCGCAGCAACAAATCCGTGAGCTCTCTTTAAATGCAAAGACCATGAACGCCCTTTACTGCGTGCTCAGCTCGGAGGAGTTCAACAGAATCTCGCAATGCGCCACCGCATATGAGATCTGGCGCACACTTGAGGTAACTCACGAAGGTACCTCTAAGGTAAAATCTTCTAAACTCAATTTACTTTCACAAGAATTTGAGGCTTTTTCTATGAAATCTAACTAAACTTTAAGTGAGATGAACACTAGGTTCACTCTCATAGTAAACAATTTAAAAGCTTTAGGGAAGACCTTCATCAAGGGGGAGCTTCAAGGGAAGCTTCTTCGTTCCCTTGGACCGGAGTGGGAGCAGAAAGTCACTGCCATCGAGGAGGCGAACGAAGTAGAGGAGCTCAACATGGAAGATCTCCTAGGCAATCTAATGGCCTACGAGACAAAGTTGAAGCAGAAGAAGAAGGATACACCGGAGCCCAAACTGAAGAAGACTCTTGCCTTCAGAGCCGTGTCGGATAGCGAGGTAAGTTCCGACGATGAAGACTTTAGAATTTTACTTAAAAATTTTTCCAAGTTTTGTAGGGAATTAAAGAAAGAGAAAAAGGAGAAGAAGGAAAGCCCGAGACGTTGCTACCTCTGCAACGAGAAAGGGCACCTACGACTAGTGTGCCCTCTTCTCAAAAAGGAGAAGAAAAAGGAAAAGGAAAAGAAATCTAAGAAGAAGGCATTCCAAGCCACTTGGGACGATTCCAGCTCGGAGGAAGAAGAAGAAGAAAAGGAAGAAACCGCTTGCTTTGGTTTCATGGCCAGAGAAAGCAACAGCGATAGCGAACGCGGAAGCGACGACAGCGACAACGAGGTAAATTTTGATTTACAAGAAGCTTTTAATGAACTATTTGAGATTAGTAAATCGCTTAAAATAGAAAATAAGAGTATTAAAAAGAACCTTAGTTTTCTTAAAAATGAAAATGATAGGTTAGAAAAACAACTTAAGGACATAGAAGCTAGTCCTAGAATTGATAACCTATTATTAGAAAATCAAGACCTCATCAATGAAAATAATAAATTGATTGAGGAAAATGATAGTCTAAAGTTAGAAATCACTAATTTAAAGACTAAGATGAGTATTATAGAAAAAGAAATTGCATGTCTTAGGGAAAACTCTAACAAACTAATCAACAAAGTAGATGATTTATATAGCCCTAAGATTGAGAAAGGATCTCCATCAAGGAGACCTGCTAACAGATCCAGATCCAAGCCCACTTGGATACCGAAAAAAGAATTAGAATCTTGTTTTGTAGGTTTCAGGGATAACTACAACACGAAGGACTGGACCTACAAGCTCAAGGCTGGTCAACTCGAGTTGGGAGAACCAAGGAGTAGACCAAGGAGGAGAACAAGAAGACCGATGAGACGACGAACAAACGACGGACCCGCCGCACGTCGACCACTAGATTGGAGACCGGCACCAATGCCCGGGCCTCCAAGCTACGGATGGGAGCCCCATCCGATGTGGCATCCACCACCACCATTCAGGCCATTTTATTGGCAATGGTAGGTGAGGTAAAAATTCATAACCCTATCTTTTTATAAGCATTTAGATAGGGGGAGTTAGAAAAAATGATGAGCTAATTGTCAATTTTTAAGGGGGAGATGCAAGTTAGCTAAATTTCCTTTAGTAAGGGGGAGAAAAATAATAGCTATCTTGTTACAAAAAGGGGGAGAATATCACCTTTGTTAAAATAAAATTCATAGAAGAGCATGTCTTAAGATGAAGTTATAGGAATTTAAAAACCAATCAAACCTTTTTGATAATGTCAAAAAGGGGGAGGATTTTTATGCATTATTATTTACAGTTTTGTCATCATCAAAAAGGGGGAGATTGTTGGTGCTAGAGCACCACGATCATTTGTTTTGATGATAACAAAACATGTGTTATTTAACATTTGTAATTTGAGTCCAAGATTTCAGGTCAATTGCAAATGTGGACGTGTTTAGACGGAACTTGAGCTTGCATCCAGGATGGATTGGAGGAGCTTAATGAAGAACAGAGGAGGTTCGCGTGGAGCGACAGATTGAAGATAGAAGAGAAGAAGAATAGGATAGATTCTTTTTAATCCTTTCTTGTATCTCTTGTCTTTATTTTCTTGCTCTTATTTTCCTTAGAATATTATGTTAAAGAGCCTCAAAGTACCCTAACAGTAGTCCTAGGAACACCGGCACAACCCTAGGATACTTAGGCTTTCTGTAGAATACTTAGAAAACCAATATAGGGTTCAAACAGCACTTCCAGACGTCTAATTCACAAATCGGACGTTTCATAAAGTATTTTAAGACGTCTGACTGTTGTTTCAGACGTCTGATATTTGTTAGGCTAGACATAGCTAGTTCTATCTGATGAAATTAGACGTCCAGACCTTATACCAGACGTCTTAGGAGACGTCTGATGGACTTGCCAGACGTCCAGGTAGTGGACCGTTGGCTAACTTAGCAGGCACTCAAGATTATGACCGTTAGAGCCTTATCAGACATCCTTAGGCCTTCCTAGACGTCCGATAATTGACCATTTTGCCTCGGCTGACCCAAAATCACTTCTCAGAGATTTTCTAGCCGTTGCAACGTTTGGAAAATCCATTCCCACAATAAAAGTAGGTTTCCAGACGTCCAGATATAGTGCTAGATGTCCTATATGTCGTCTGATGGACTTGCGCAAAAACCCTGTTTAGATCTGATCCAAGTCAGGGAGAGACCCACCCAAAATCAGACGTCTGACGTCTTAAAGTGGCGTTCCAGACGTCTGATGCCAGAATTAGACGTCTGATAAGCCTGTCAGAACAATGATTGTTCCTGATTTTGGGCTAATTCTCTTGGGCTTTGTTCCCAATGGCTATAGAACCTTTCCTAAGCCTTCCAAAGCCTTCCTAAGGCCTCTATAAATAAAGGGGAGCCTTTGACACACCAACACACACTTGGATACACTTAAGCAACATACTTTCTACCCTTTTATGTCCAAGAAAAGATCTTGCTCTCCAAGCTTAAGTTCCATCACCTAGAGAGCTAAATTCCCTTCGCGCACCCGCTCTCCCACCGTTGTCTACGAGAGCGACATTGCGCCATCGCGTGGCACACGCACCGCGTCATCAACTCGACGCACTCCTTGCAAAGGGGAGTTTCCTATTTCCTATAGAAGCTAGGTTTAAATTACTTTGTTGGCCCTATAGGATTACTTGTTTTATTTTATCTTTGTCTTTTGGTTGGGTATTCGCTTTGCGAATTCCCGTCTCCTACGTGGGACAAAATCCTTCTCGTGGAGAGAAGGGGTTGAGGAACTCTACCCTCGTACTTATAGCATGGTTGTAATTGAGGTTGAATCACACTCGTTTAAAGTGATTCGATTAGTGGATTTGATCAACTAGGTTGATCGGAAAATCCTAACTCGAGAGGGTTAGGTGGTGGTTTTCACCCGGTTTGGGTTTCCACCTAAAAACAATTGTGTACTTTGTATGATTGTTATTTTGTGAAGATTGTTTATATTTATTTCCGCATTTTATTACGTCACCCCTCTTCGAAGGGCCAAACCTACAGCTTTATCCTTGAGAGAGAAAGGAAAAAGCTTCATGAGAACAATTCCAATGTTTACATTTCTATGTCGAACTGACTTTGCAATTCGACTCAGATCTTCGATGTGCTGGAAGGGATCCTCATTCGAATTTCCATGGAAGTGTGTCTAAATTAGACTTATGATGTTCGGCTCTAACTCGAATGTGTCTCCGCCAACGGGAATCTGAACCTGGGGTGCAATAATCATTGTCGCCAGATCGTAGAAGTCTCGCAATTGTTCTCCATGTGGTGGATGTTGCATCCTATCTAAAATTGTGATGATCTTGTCAATGCTCTACTCGTGCCTTTTCTCAGACTCCTCGACCCTAGCCTCTAGACAAGCCATTGGGACTTAATTCTCAGGGACCTGACTAGCTCCAGGATCGAGATTAGCCATCTTTGCTAATCGGGAGGAAGAGGGTTGGGAAGAAGTGTTGGGCGAGAATCACCATTGCCGCCTTGGGTTTGGCTGCGAAGGTCCCACAAGTTTAGGTCCTAAGGACCTTCTTCCTTGCATACACCAACTCAAAGGGTTGGTGTAGTGAAGAAAAACAAGGCTAAGGCCTTGTTAATCAGATTGGTCCTTATGAGCAAAATGATCGGATTTTTCATTCAAGTTTAACTTATTGAAGAAATTCGTCGAGAAATCGACTGAAGATAATCCCCGCCTCATAAGCTAACCCGACCTGTCTGGTTACCAGGGGACTAAGAGGAAGGTTCTTCCTTCAGCTTTCACCTTCGGTTCCTTTGTACCCCTTAGCCACGGTCGTTTGACACTACCCCACAAGCTTATCCAATAGGTTTGGCAGAAGAGGTTGAAATCACCCAATAGTTTCTGGACAAATGCAAGTTATGTGATATGTTTTCATGAATTTTTTAACCTTTTCCTTCAATTCAGTAGATGGTGAGCAGTCCACAAGGTGACTCGCCTCACTGACTGACTACTGGCCTCAACTGACTCCAAGCTAGTTTAATGTGGTCCTAAGGGCTCCAGCACTTCAATGTTGTTTCTATTTGCAGAACACTAATTAAAAACAAACTCTAAAGTAAATTCGAAATCCAAATGATTTGAAAATTGGTAGAAAGATTCCTTTTCAAAAAATATTTTAAGAGAGTGTTTTTTCAGAATTTTTACTATTTGCAATAAATATTCATGAATTTTCAACTAATAGAGGGTAAAATATGATATTTGGACTCCATGTTGGTCTTTCTATTGGAAGTAGCATCAAATATCCTTAAAAAATTTGTTAAAAATATGAGAATGAAGGATAATTTGATTATCTTTCAAACCCTACCAGTCTTGAGTCAATCAGATTTGTATGCTTGTCATAATTCAATTTTCAATCTGTCTGACCCATGTATACTCCATGAATTTTTAAGCATTCCAAGGATCAAATTTCTTTTGCAGAATGGCGACACTGGAAAGATAGTTTGAAAATCTAGTTCTTGTCAAAATTTCAAGATTTTTGGAGAACTAAAAAAATGGCTATTGAATTTTAAAAATTGCAATCAAATTCTGGCCGAGTTTCTAAAGATAGTAGAAAGTTTTTTTTTCCTTTTTTTCAAATATTTATATATAAAGCAAATCCTAACTACCTAGGAAATCCTAATTCTAATCTAATTTAAAATTCTAATCTAATCTAAAATGAACATGTGCACCTTGATAATTTAGCGCCCGATGCGTGCTCCAATCCCTGGTCTTCTTGCACAAAAAAAAACACTAAATCAACTATGAAATCAAAAATCGTCATGCTTCTTTGCTAATGACCGCAATTTGTTCGTGGTGTAAATCATGTAAACAAGATGAATACGTTGTAGTATACCGTGAAATACATCATGTCAAATAAATTTTAATGGAATAGGTGAGTCCCGATCGAACTCAGGGAGGCAGAATGCATTTTTTATTTCAAAACTAAATTAGAATGCTAACTTAGAGAATATCCTACTAATTGCATACTAATATATATATATACATATATCACAATATGTATGTCATGCAAATAGTTTGATCATGAATTGCAAAAATATAACTATGACTAGAACATATTCTTGCCATCTATCTAACTAGAGCATAAATGAAAACTACTATGTAGTAGAATAAGGGCACCACGGGTTGTCAGTGGTGGCCTTCTAGAGAGGCTGGGGAGAGTAATGGTGGTCCACCAAGGTTGCTTGGTGGGTGCTTTAGAGGAAGAGAGCTAGAAATGGAGAGAGTCAGAGAAGAAGGCCTGAAGAGTTGGAGAGGGTCTAGAGGAGTTCTGGTGGAAGATCTGGAGGAGAGTCTACTTCATATGGGGGGTCCCAGGGTCCTTTTTATAGTCAAAATGAGAGGCAAAGTCGATATTTAGCCCTCCAAACCCTGCAAAAACCTCAGATCGTTCAGATTCATAGATTTGAGATAAACGGATCTGATTGCACTGAAAAAGGCCTTCTAAAACTCCCTAAATGCGTGGATGTCCTCTGGAGATGCCATGTGGTGCACCCCCTGTTGTCTGATCTACATCACACGGCTGCCACTCGCTTTGCGCCCGTGCCTCAACCACAACTACTTAAATCGCGCTTAATCCATGTGAGCGCATGCTCATCATTCCTAAGTGATTGGATGGCTTAAATGCTTCGCCTGCACCGCCTTGAATTTCAAACGTGTGTGCGTGCGTTTGGTTGCACGTCATCGCATGCATGGCCATCCAATGCACAGCAGCGCACCGTGCATTCTCCTCATTGCCGCTTGATGGAGATCTGACGCTCCAATTCCATTTGCACTCGCTGCGACCATCAATTCACGCAGACCGCGCATCGAACACTCGCCGCAACCTTTTGCTCCAGCGTGCTAACCACTATGCTAAGCACGCGGATGTGCATGCTTTCTACTTCACATCCATCTATCCTCAGCTGTTGGTTGGAGATTCAACGGCTAAGGCTTGATCATCTTTTATAGAGCGTGAGGAAGTGGGTGACGTGGGCGGCTCATGGTTGTTGGATGGCAATCCAACGGCCCAAGATGCATTGGGACACTCCTCGTGAGTTTGGCCCTGTGTGCGGGGCAGGTGCAATGGCACCATGTGGCACCATCGTGACCGTCCATCATCTCTCTTTTGTAAATGTTGATGTATGTTGAAGCGGAGAATCTTCGCAAAAAGATTTGAGTTTGGAAAACTCACCGTCGTAGTGTGATTTGCGAGAAAAACTATGAACAGATAAATTTTACCAAAACTCGAAAGGCATTCCGGGTCGAATACAGGGAGGCATACGTTTGATTAAAAATTGCATTTGTTTTATTGTAACGAAGTAGATTAACTGGTCAAATTGAATCTAAACTAGCTATCTACATAAATAATAATGAATAGAAAAGAGAGAGAGAATATTACAAAGACAAGTAAAATAGAGATAGAATAAACATGGATTTTATAATTACAGAATGACTTCTATTACAACTAACCACTACAGCAGAAATCAAAAAATCTTACAACTAGAAAGTAGTAAATCTACTCTAGAAAGTAGTAGAAAGAAGGTGGAGAGAAGTTATCCTCTTCGACAGTAGCTTGGAGGACGAGCTGCGTTGACGGAGCATCCGGATGGAGGTGAGATGCAGGATGATGGAGAACGATGTCAGACCATGAAGAATGGGGCAAGGTGACATCGTAGCAGGATCCACTTCCCAAATGGGGGTGAGAGGACCACCACGGAATGCTCCACAAATGGGCTAAGAAGGTGGAAAAATTGTATTTTTAACTCTAGAGGAGCATCCCAAGTTTGGGACAAGCTCATAGAGGTTTGGAGGGGGTAAGAGAAGACAGGAAGGGATGAGAAATTCGAGTGGTAGGTGTCTTCTTTTATAATTGTAGGGATTGAGGGCAATTTGGTCATTTCATGCTTAAAAATATTAATTCAGGGTCTTTAGTGACGGATTTAAGCATCACTAAGGACCCTAAACGTGGGCTTAGTGCACATGCACCTGCCGCCACCTCACCTTCACATGCGCTCAATGCATAGCCATGATCTCGCTTAACAGTCGTGAGTGCTTTCATCTGTTGGGTGCACACACATGCTATTGCGTGTTCAATCGCATGCGTGAATGATCCATGCTCATCCCACACGCCGCATCTCCCACCGCATGGTGAAGATCTGATGGTCCAATTTGAGCTACGCTTGCTAGCCCGCGTGATTTGAGGTGGGCCAGGGCTCGATCTCGTGTCCTCTTCTCACTTGTGAATTGCCCAGCTGCCACGCTACGACTACGATTTGGTCACGTTTATGAATTAAGGCATGAGTGTCCATGGCCGTTGGAGAAAGGTCCAACGTCCCAGATCTGATCGCACGATTGAGGAGAGGAGGGAGAGGGTGCCTTTGGCCGATGTGGGCGGCAGAGATGGCACACATGGTGCCATCTTGGTTGTCCATCTTTTGTATCTTGTAGATGGTGCCACAAATGTCAGATTGGACCGATTTTCACGTTGTTGGGTTGCGATCATTAATCCGAACCCATCCGCATGGTTGGATGTGTCATCACATGTACAGATTTACACCATCTTGGCCCCTTGACCTCTGATCTTTCTAGGACAGCATCTGATGTTATGGAAGTCCGATTGGGGCGATCCTAGAGCTGTTGAACTCCAATCATCACCCTGATCAGATCTGTACGGTTAAATCATCAATCCGAGTTCTTATTTAAATGTCTCCCTATCACCTGACCAAAAAAAGTTGAAATTAACTTAAAATTTAAACAACCTACCCTAATTACTTGATGATGCATGTTATGCAATATTATAATATATGATGCAACTATATGTCTAAGAACATGCAAGAATAGATGGTTTATGTGATATGAACGTGTTTACATCAATGTAGGCCTTGAATTAAGCTGATTCTTGCATCGTTGGATTACGATCGCTGATCTGTACCCATCCGTGTGGTAGGATTTTTCATCTGAGGTTCGGATTTTCTCCTATTTGCCTATTGGGCGATGCTCCTATGCGAATTCCATAGGATGTTACAGGAGTCTGATCGATGTGATCTTGGAAGCATTGGACTCCCATCGTTGTTCTAAGCAGATCCGTATGATTGGATCGGTCATTCGTAACCCAGAGTTACCTACGATTGTTAATGCCTCTTAATTAGCACATAATATGACATTATTATTCATAAATCTAATAAATCAACTATGATGCAAAGTATGATGCGAATGCATGAAGAATGCATAAGTTAAACTAGGTTCTAACTTAATTCAGGTGGATTAGGGCCTATGATTGGTGCGCAATCGCACACAACGGTGGAGCTTCCCAACTATTTAACTGGGGCCGCAAGGTCATTTTCATCTTTGCAGGTCTTTACTACCACCATTGTTGTCCTTGTCTCTAACCGTCGTACTTCGACCACCTCCGACCTCATCACCACCTCCTATAGCTGCAAGGAAACTTCACGAATCCACCTAGGCTTCCAACTGAATAGGGCTGGTAGCAGTAGCTTCCAATTGGGTGCAAGCTTCTCTCGCCATTGCGCAATGTAAGAGGGACTATGATAGTCCCACATTGTATGCATAAAAATTAGGAATTCGTATAAAATGAATTGCATCTATTGCCTTGCTACTTCGACAATGAGGGGTGAGGTTCCTCTTCACTCTCTGCATCACACCTCACCCACGATCATGTGCCAGTAGGTCTAGTCCCCCGGTCTCAATCCGGTTACTTGATTACCCCTTGACAAGGATCCAAAGAAAGAGAAAGAGGAAATTTTAAGGGGGAGAGGGGTGGTTTTGCACTACTGCTCCTTAATATGCATGCCCAACACTTAGCGAAATTCAAAGTGTTGATCTGAGCTTGCTACTTAAGTTGACTGACCCTTGGGTCCAATGTCTGATCTGTGAATGAGTTGACTCTGATATTGTTTAGATTACTATGGAGAAATTGAAACCTGATTTGACATGGCTAAGTGGTTACTATTGAAATATTGAGTACTGTTGGGATCCTTGGGAATTATACTTAGTTGTAGGGCTTAATTCGTGTTTTCAACCACCACTTTTAGGCTTCTACTTATATTTTTTGTCCCTAATTCTTGAGATACATTATTGCTTTTAATTGAATATCATTTTAGTTATTTGATTCACATGCATTATTATCTCTGATTATTGTGATTGGTGAATTGATATGTTACACTTGCTCCATGCGAAGGACCTCGAAACTCAGATTTTTTGAGCATTATAAATTTAAAAGTCGTATCAATTTTTGTCGTTATACTACGACGATTTTCAACACATTATTTTCCTAACTAGGATGATTTTCGACCTGAAATGCATGAACACAGCCTTGAGGCCCAATTAAAGGTCTCAGAAGGGCCGTCGGAGCATGGCAGGTGAGATGGTGGTGGTTTCATGGCATTTGGTGGTCCGTGGAGTCCGTATAGTGATGGGGAGGGTGTCTAGTGATGGGTGTGTTCGGTGGGACGTGTGCATGATCAAAAGTCCCAATACTGTTGGGGCTTTCAATCAGAGGAAGGAGAGGAGGGTGTGGGTGGTCCTTGTTAGGTGTTTGGTGCCATGGTTTGTAGGCACGAGCTCACCGGAGTGCTCGCTAGATGTGGGGAAGATGGAGTGGGAGAGGGTGAGCTTACAGTTGAAGCATAATTCTAAGGGTGTAGAAAGAGTCTACAGAGTGAGATGGAGAAGTTACGGGACTTAACGGGGTGATAGAGGGTGTGACCATGTCAGGCATTGACCGACCAAATGTGGGGAACATGATGTCGACGGTGAGGAAACTGCAAAGAAGGCGTCGGTGGCGCCCTTGCTTTAACTGGCAAGAAATATGAAGAAGAGGGGAAGAATGTGGGCTTTCCAATTTGATGGTTGGTTTGCCAAAAGATGGAGGCAAAGGA
Source organism: Thalassia testudinum (assembly GCA_037157565.1). NCBI lineage: Eukaryota > Viridiplantae > Streptophyta > Magnoliopsida > Alismatales > Hydrocharitaceae > Thalassia > Thalassia testudinum. Next base: position 48,923,430 of record JAZHRO010000055.1, read on the forward strand.
GGTCACTGGAGTCGAGGAATGTGATGGCCAGAGGAGAAAGTAGAGGGTTATTTCCAGTCAAATCTTAGCTGGCTTTGATAAAGGAACATCCTAGGACTTATATAGGAAACAATTTGGACCTCAAATTCAAGGAATTCACAAAATTGATTCATGATTTTGGCAACTTGCCATCCCTGAAATCTAATGCTCGCTGCTAGTCTCTGGTCCAAACTAGGATATATGGCTGAGTTCATTTGATCAGGAAGCTTCTCAAGATCAATCCCTCCAAATTTGGAGGGATTTAACTTAAGATTGAAGGGGAAATCCTCAATCAAAGCATGGCGGTTTGGGTCTCCATCCTGTTCAAATTGTTCAAGCAATAGGGACCTTTCTTCAAATACGACGACAAAGTTTGGGGCCTATATGCAATAAACTTGAAACCTAGGGTTTTGAATGTGAAGGATAGAGATTTTAAGGGCTAAAATGCAAACTTGGTCAAGATGGACTCTAATTGGGCCCAAATTTTGGTGTTAACCTAATTTGGACCCGAGTAATCTAATGGTGAACTTGGATTTAAGTTTTGATCATGTTTGTCTAGGTAAATTGCAAAGGAGCCCAAATTAAGGCAAATTTCCATCTGAATCTATATTCTTGGTCAAAATGGGTTCATATGATTAAAGTGAAGGTACCAAACCTCTTAGAATATCTTCCAATGATTTTTATGAGGTTTAAATCGATTTTATCTTGACCAAAATCCTTTCAATTTAAGTACGGCTGATAATCATCATTTTTAGTATTATTTTCATCCTCGAAATGTGTGAAACCCTGATTCAGTTGGGTGAGCCCACTTCTTAGTCATTAAAGTTCATTTGATGTTTAATTAACCCCTGAACAATCCCTTGGTTAATCTACAATTGTGATTGAATGTTAAAATAGCAGAATTAACACTGTTTTCTTATCTTCTCAAATCAGATCAATACAGAAATATGATCCTCAAACGATCATTTAGGAGCATTTATCAGATGATTTCGACTAAATTAAGTTATTTTTGATGAATGATGCCATTACCATCACTCAAGTGAATCAATAAGGCACGCTTTGTCTTTGTGGACGATTGTAAGTCTTTAGTGGCATAAGATGGGATTAAATGTCCAAACTTCATTCTTCGCCACGAGCTGCTGGTGTTGATTGCTATTCAATTGGCTATTGGATCTGAAATCCACAACCTAAATGGCTTGCCACAAGGATTCTGCTACTGATGGAGGCAATGCCCTCGTCATTGATCTGTCGGATGTATCTGTCATCATCAGAGAAGGAAGCTACTCCAGTCGTAGTCCTGCACTCAATAATGTGGCCTCTTGGCCTCAATTAAAATCACCAAAAGCTCTAGTTTAACACGCCAAAGTAATGTCCTTTCGCTAATGGGCATAAACATGGGTGGAGTACAATGACGGTGGAGCTCTGAAGAAGCTCACTGACGATGATGGTGAGGGGCGATGGAGGTGATGTGTAGGAGTTAATTGGCTTGGGAAAAAGCTCAGCAAGGGTAAGGGGAAGCTTTTGTCCAAGTCAATTAGGTGAGGGAAGGTAGAGGAGATGAGAAGATGAAGGTAGGGGTGTCATCGGAGGCAGAAGTTGGAGAAGGAGGTCGAGGTGATCAATGGAGCTCTAGAGCTGCAGAAACCTAAATGGAGGGGAGAGGAGTAAAAGCCATAAGCTAATTGAAGGAAAGGAAAAGGGAAGAAGCTTGCTGGAGGTTTGTCGGAGAGGAAGAAGATGAGGTTGTCGAAGCGGAGGAGGCTGAATTAAAGCATGAAGCTTCGCAAGGAGCTCTATGAGAGGAAGGAGAAGGAAAACCCCCTGACTATTGTACGTGGCAGAGAGCAAAGAAGTGGGAAGAGCTTACTCCATGGTGGTTCATGGCGCCTACAAGAAGGAAGAAGAAGAGGGGAAATCCAGCCCAATTTTTCGCGAAATGTGCTTGGGTAGGTCTAAGCACTTATATAATGGAGGATTTCACATCATTTGATCCCAAATTCGCATGAAAAAGATTTTCTTGCGAATTTGGTGACTTTGAGTCCTTTATATTTTGGCCAATCGAATGAGATATGCTCTAAATTGGAGCTCGTGACGTTGCTTGCTGGATTGGTCATGATCTCATGCTCAATCCCACCAAGTTTGGTGGGATTTAATGAAGATTTGATGGATCAAAAGCTTAAGCAAATCTCATGCGCAGTGGATCGGTTTGCTACTGCATTTTGGAAGAACTTGATTGGCTAATGTCATTGTGACATCATCTACAGACTTAGGTACAGAGGTATTCGAAATGTAAGGGGTTTTTTATAATAATTACAGACAATGGGGTTAAATCCAAACTTGGCCAAGATGTACTCTAGTTGGACTCAAAATTTAGGAATAAGCTAATTTGGATCCAAGGAATATAATGGTGACCTAAAATTTGGGTTTTGATGACGTTTGATTGGGTAACTTACACTTTAACCCAAAATGTATCAATTTCCCACCTTGGTCTCTATGTTTTGTCAGACTGGGTTCAATTTGTAAAAGTAAATGTTCCAAACCTCATAGGATACTTTTCAATGATTTTTGGAATGTTTAGATTATATTTATTTCCACCATAATGCTTTTAATTGAAGTGAGGTTGTAATTAGGTTTTTTATTCATAAATTAATCTTCAACTCTAGGAAAACCCCGAATCAGTCAGTTCAAGCCTATTTCTTGGGACTTTAAGTTCATTTCACCTTTTATTAAGTGCAGGCTCACCCCTTATTAAGTACAGGCTCACCCCTTAGTTAATCTGTTTTTGTCATTATTCGTTAAAATAACAAAATTAACTTAATTTCCCTTTTTCTTCTCAAATTCAAGGCATACTTGAATTATGCCCTTTTGGTGATTAGTAAATAGCATTTATCCATGGAAATTAGCTAAATTAGGCCAGTTATGGAAGATGATGGTGTTACCATCAAGTAACTCAACTTTAGTATCATGATCTTGGTAATCTCCTCTTCCTTTGGGTGTTGGGCATCAACTAGGATTTAGTATTGGCCAACTTATTAGTACTTAACTATGTGGATTAGATCCATAAGGCCAAGTTCTTGTTGTTTACAAGGAAAGGGTCACATCCCATATCACGAAGGAGTTCGTGAGATGCAAATTGTTTGCGTTACACTCGGAGGAATCAAGTATTCTAGACATGAGGTGTCTCATCTGCTTGTCAAAAAGAAGGGAGTACCTCTAAGAGAGACTTATTTAAGGAGGCACAACAAATGGAGTGCTATGCTACCAAACCACGGGTATAACGCTTTACTACTAGGGATCCTAGAATAGGAAGAAACTAGTTCTTCCCATATGGTTCCAGTTATATAGGGTTTTATTAATTTCTGATTTCTATTATTCAAGTTTTTGGGCGACAACCCTTGATACCATGAGAATCGGAGAATGAATTGTTTGAGTCCCCATGCCCCTCAATAGTAGAGCAGGTCTGGGATTGTTTCCCAACAATATATTCTTTGGAACTAGGCAGATATGTTATTCCTCATGGCATCAATAGTTGTTGATGGCATCCATCGCTTCATTATACAAAGTCAAGAAATAGTAAGTTTCTATTACGGTTGCTTCATATTTAAAGGTGACCATTGATTTGCCAATACCATTACCAAGATCTACTGCTAGTGCATTTGGGTCTTTAGTTTGTTTAAGACCTTAATGTATATGTTTGTTCTCTACAACTTGATTCTTGTGTTCATCTTAGACCCTCTTGCTAATCAAATCCTACTAGTGACATGATCTAGATCCTTAAGTAAGTCTCATCTTGGTATTTGAATCCTTTCGGGAGGTCTACAATATGATGTTTATTAGGTACAATTGCTAAAGAGCATTTACCTCTTCCAAGGGAGAAAGCTCCAACAAGTGAAGTGTCTGTCGTGAAACATGTTAAAAGATTTGGTATCGTTGTAGTTACGAATCACATCGAAACAAATAAATTTATAAATATTTTGGTAAGTATCGAATCATTCGCAGGGAGGTAGAACATGATTTTTATAGCTTTCATACTAAGTACTCTGGCCTAAAGAAAGCATGAAAATAGAGACAGGATATTCATAGAATCATATTTTCATTGCTACTTGCAAAGAGTTCTCAAACTAAGAATTTAAATAACTATGGTAAAGAATAGAGAGAGAAAAGTAGATGAACGACGACGCTGCATGAGGGATGCCTTTGTGAAGTATGACAGTACTTCAGATCCAGAGCGCTAGGAGGAAGACTAGAGAGAAGTTGTACAAAGAGAGAGGCTGATGATGTGTCTGGTGGAATTTGCCTCTCAACTGGGGCCCTAAGGTTCCTTTTATAGCTTCAATGAGGGGCAAAGTAGGTATTTAGGCCCCAAAAACCTTCCAACAACTTAGGTGCGAAAAGATCAGTCGATCGAGAGATCAACGGATCAGATCACACCTTAAAATAATCTCAATCACATGTTATACGTGTGGGACACACAGGATGCTGACATGTGTCACCCTCTATGCCTGTCTGATCCACCATCTCGCTCTCCTCGTACGTGTGTGTGTGCTTTCATTTTCAACCGTTCGACAATCGAACAACTTAAACTCATCGTGCCACTGCCTCTGTCCCCACGTACAACAGGGCGTTGGTTCAGGCATTCAACTACACGTGCATCCAAGCCATGTCGTCCAACACGCCTCCACATGCCACACGGTCACGTCCTCACCGCACAATCTGATCTGATGGCTCTATTTCATCTACGCTCCACCACCTTTTTAATTTCACGCGTCGCTTGATTCAAACTCGTGCCCGTGCTCCGTGTTTGAAGGGGAAGACCAATGCGTTGTGGGTACTCTTATGTCACGATTTGTTTTATCGCACGTCCGCTCTCATCCAACGGTTGAGATGGATTCCTATTGATGAAGAGTGTGGTAGGTGGTCGATGCATCTTCATCGTGGCTGTTGGATGACAATCCAATGGCCCACAATTTTCCTTCAATGATGGGGGCACAGCAGTGGATCGTTGGGATGGTGCCACGTGGCACCTTCCTGACCGTTCATCCTCTCACCTTTGTAGTTGATGCTACAGGACTTCGATCGAGCCAATTTTGTGTTGTTAGACTGCGATCACTACTCTAGATCCATCCATGCATTCAGATTTGACATTTGAGGTTTGGATCTCTACTATCGTGCTCCTTGGTCTCCATTCTTCTGCAAGCTATATGTGATGCTACAAATGTCTGATCATGATGATTCCGAAAGCATTGGACTCCCATCATCGTCCTGATCAGCTCCGTACGGCCTAATCTATCATCTGTGGCCCGAATCATCTACAATTAATATCGTCTCTATTTTAGAGCATGAAATAACATTACTATCTATAAAGCTAACAAATTAACTATGATGCAAATTATGATGCTTATGCATACATCATTCCTAGGTTAAGCTAGTATCTAACTTAATTCAGGTAAATTAGGTTATATAATTATTGTGTAATCACACCCCCATGCCTGAATCTTGCTAGTCCCTAGCAAATGTAAGCTAAATGCAAAGTGGTGTTAAAGGACTAATGTCTATCAAAAGTTCAACTAGAGATTTATTTCTTTTCTTTTCATCCAAAACTTTAGAAATCTAGCCAATTGTGAAAGTGTAGTGTTGTAGCTTTTGCAATGGATCCAAGTGAAATGTCAATCCACATCTAAAGCTCGTACTTGACCTTTAGTAAAATTCTATCGGGATAGGCAAACTTCTTTGGTGCTCATATAGACTAGTACTACAGAACCTGGATTTTTGGACTTGTTAAATAATTCAACTCAAATAGAGGCAGAGAAACTGTGTTTTCTTTAGTTCCTTTGTACTCATTCTCTCTTTTTCTTTTTCTTCTCTTTTCTTTTCTTTTCTTTTTTTCCTTTTTTTCGAGCTCACAATCACACCAGATTTGTCAATATATTTGGTGGTCTTTCATGGCATTAACACTTTGATTAAGTTCTGAAAACCCTATGACTAAGTCAGCAATTCTTGGCCAATATTCAGGTGGTTAGAATTACAGAAAAGTAGGTCAAGGCTGTATTTGGCGAATTGTAAAGGGAATGGGTATTGTTGCCTCAATGTGTTTGATATAAAGTAAACACATGCAATTAACACATTTTTTCTTCTTTTTTTATATATTTTTTTTACTTTGCACCTTTTTTTTCTTTTTTTCATATAAATTTATTTCTCTTGACACAACATACTTCAACACCTATGCACATTTTTATTTACGAGGCATTATTCAGGACTGAGGGTGTTCAAGAGGGTATTGGGTGGCTTATTTAGTGGAAGTGCATACTCTCGACATCGGGAAAGGAAAGGATGGGACAACATATTTTTGACCTTGATATTAATACCCTCCTTCGGTCGAAGATTCCGTAAAGGATGGTCATAACCATCCACCTTAGCCATAAATTTATTAGAACCTACTCTCTGCATATTTGCCTTATTTGGTGGTTCTCCAAAAAATCACACACTAAGAATTTGCAGGCAGAAACTGAGAGCAAAAACTATGCCTAACTTCGAGTATCATTATCCAATTACCTAGAAACTAAGATTCCTTATACTAGCCTTAGAGCACTAGTGGACTCTCTAGTCTCACCTCGCACTTCTTTGGTGGATTTTCTAGAAGATGTTTGCCTAACTCCCTAATTACAAACTAAGGATTTAGGAGGAGAAGCAACATTTTTCCCAACAAACTAGAGATGTCAATCGGTCTTCATAGAGTATCTATTGTAAATTCTACATGTAAGTGTGAAATTGTATTGGATTCTATATTCAGGAATCAACTTAAGAATAAATCCCTAATAAACTTTCTTGATAAAAATTCTTTATACATGAATGCAATTTTTTTTTTCTGGTACAAAAAAATAAGACATGCAATGCCCACCCCCCATGCCTATTCATTACAATGTCCTCATTGAAATGTATGCAGAAATATCAAAATGAAATAGGCAAGAGGAGGGGATATCACCTGATTGAGCTTGCTAATCTAGGTCATCTTGGATAGAGAAATACCTATACAGAATACTGGGATGCCTCCCAGCGAGTGCTAAGTTTAATGACATTTTCTTGACTCAGTTCATCTCTAAAAAGATTCCAAAAGGTTGATGTGACTATTAGGAATGGGATCAGCATTCTGAGGATGTAAGGCTTCAGCCTTTGACCATTACCTTTATTTCATGGCTAGTCTTGGGATCCAGAATAAGAACAGCTCCATGAGGAAAAACTTTACTTACAATAAAAGGGCATGTCCATTTCGATCTTAATTTTCCCAAAAAGAGCTTCAAGCGTGCATCAATTAACCAAACTTTTTGATTAGGGACAGCTTTTTCGAGAGATATCCTTATCATGTAAAGCTCTTGTCCTATTCTTATAAATTTTTGCGCTATCATAAGCACCATTCCAGATTTCCTCCAATTCAGCCAATTGAAGTTTTCTTTGTCCTCCAGATTGATCAAGATTTAGGTTAAAAGTTCTGATTGGCCAATGGGTTTTATGTTCAAGTTCAACAGGCAGATGGCAAGATTTTCCATAGACCAAACGGAATGGAGACATTCCAATCAAAGTTTTATTGGCTGTCCAGTAGGCGCAGAGAGCATCATCTAATTTAGTAGACGTACCAATCCTTCTGATCTAGGTGGATCATCTTCTGAAGGATTTTATGAATTTCTCAATTGAAAATTCCAGCTTGTCCATTGGTCTACGTATGCTATGGAGTAGAGATTCTGTGAGTGACTCCATACTTAGTCAGTAATGTCCTAAATTGTTTGTGAGTGAAATGGGACCCACCATCACTAATCAGAGCCTTTGGTACACCAAACTGAGTAAAGATGTTTTCCTTAACAAAGTCCATGACCACTTATGGTCATTAGTTCAGGTTGCGATGGCTTCAATCCATTTGGATAAAAAGTTGACTACAACTAGAATGTGTAGGTACCCAAACAAATTGCTAAAAGGTCCCATAAAATCAATGCCCCAAACATCAAAGGTCTTGACTTCAAGGATTGGATTTAGGGGCATGGTTCCTAGAGTTTGGCAATTAATACATGCCCTACAGAAATTGTAAGAGTCGCGGAATAAAGGCGACTAGTATAATCCACTTTGCAGCACCTTGGCTGCCGTCTTTTTTCCTGAGAAGTTACCTCCACAAGCAAAAGTATGGCAAAATTCTAGCATACTTGTGATCTTCTCGTCTGGAACACAACAGTGGATAACCTGATCCGCGCATATTTTTAATAGTTTTGGGACTTCCCAAAAGTAATATTTGGCATTGGAAATTAACTTATCTCACCTATACTTAGGCCAACCAATCGGTAATCTTCTGATTGGCAAATAGTTAACGATGTTTGCAAACCAACGCAGTTTGCAAACAGTCAAAAGAGTCTCATCAGGGAATGAATCAGAAAATTGAGGAGTTGTAGATTCTACAAGGATTTTGGAGAGATGATCTACTTTTACATTTTGGGCACCTGATTTGTCTTTGATTTCTAAATCAAATTCTTGTAGAAGAAGGATCCATTAGATTAATCTAGGATTTTCATCCTTCTTAGACACCAAGTGCCTTAATGCAGTATTATCAGTGAAAATTGTGACATGAGATCTAAGTAGGTATGGTCTAAACCTTTTTAGAGCAAAAACTACTACTTGCAACTCTTTTTCTATAGTGATGTAATTTCTTTGAGCCTCATCAAGAGTTTTATTAGCATAGTAAATCGCAGAAGATTTCTTGTCAACCCTTTTCCCCAAGATCGTGCCAATAGCAAAAGCATTAGTCATGATTTCGAGCGGATTATCCCAATTAGGAGGTTGTATGATGGGTGATTGTGTAATGGTCTCCTTCAGTAGATTGAAAGTCCTTAATCAACTTGAATAAAAATGAAAGGTTTGATCATTTACCAGTAAATTGCTTAAGGGCCTCACCACCTTAGAAAGATCCTTAATGAATCGACGGTAAAATTACACATGTCCAAGGAATGATCCTACTTGTTTAACTGTCGAAGGTAGTGGGAGTGTAGTGATAATGTCCACCTTGGCTTTATCCACTTCAATTCCTCTTTTAGACACAACATGGCAAAGGACTATGCCTTCTCTAACCATGAAGTGACTCTTTTCCCAAGATAGAAAAAGATTCACCTTTATGCACTTTTGTAAAGTTTTTTCTAGATTGATGAGAAAAGATTCAAAAGAGTCCCTGAACATAGAAAAATATCCATACACATTTTCATAAAATCACCCACCATGTCTAAAATATTGCAAGCATGAACCTTTGAAAAGTCGCTAGTGCATTCCATAAACCAAAAGGCATCCTACAAAAGGCGAATGTTCCGTAGGGATGTGTGAAGGTGATTTTCTCTTTATCATTAGGGTGGATAGCTAGTTGATTGCAGCCAGAGTAGCCATCCAAGAAACAGAAGAACTTTTGGCTAGCTAGTCTTTCAAGAATTTGATCAATAAAGGGAAGTGGAAAGTGGTCTTTCTTAGTTGCATTATTCAGCTTCCTGTAATCGATATAGACTCTCCAAGAGGAAGCTGTGCAGGTTGGAATCAACTCCCCATTATCATTAGTAATCATAGTCAGCCCAGATTTCTTAGGAACTAATTGTATAGGATTAATCCATGGGCTGTCAGAGATTGGGTAGTCATGTAAATATGTTTACATTGCATAAGATGTCAATTTATGATGTTCTTAAGCATAAAATTGCATTGCATACTATAAATATTGCATAGCATTCATCATCTTGCATTTAGATTACTTTGAATAAAATGGAGGTTAACTGTCTCCTTTTATGATCAGGGATAGGGAAAAATTTTTATTGGGGCCTCGAATAGAAAATCTAACCATATAGATGTGATTTGGGCGACGATTGGAGTTCAACGACTACTAGATCACCCTAATGAGACATCTATAGGATCAGATAGAGATCAGGGAACCCCAAAAGATCAAGGGCCAAGATGGTGTGAATCCGCACTTCAAACGACAAATCCAACCATACAGATGGATTTGGATCGACGATCGCAGCCTAATGGCATGAAAATCGACTCAATCTGACACCTGTGGCACCATCTACATCATCTAGAAGATGGAAAACCAAGATGGCACCATGTGGTGCCATCTCAACCGCCCAACTGGCCTCCCTCAACTTCTGAAGCTGATAGCATCCACGCATCTCTACCGTTGGATCAAGATCCAACGGTTGAGAGTACATCCCAACCGGCTCTCCCCTTTCTCTGAAGCATCAACTGAAGAGCTACCTCGACCATTGGATCTCAATCCAACGGTCCTGATTGCGTGGTCAGAGATCGGGCTACTCGCCATCCACGCGTGTAGTGTGATGGATAGAGCGCTCGCTCGCGATCGAGCGCGCGTTCAAGTCACATGCAGCAGGCGCTGAGGCGTGGAGGTGCGAGCACGATTGACAGCTCGATGGTGATCCAATGGCCGTGAGCTCTCAATCCAGATCACGTGCCCACGCATGCCAGCGTGTAACGCAGGATCTCATGTGCTAGGCGCATGATGAGATGGCGCTGCGAGGGGTGAGTTAAGCTGTTCGATCTCACGATCAGACGGCTAAGATCTGAAGAACGTGGAGACTGCGTTTGATGCGCGAGAGGCGAGCGGGCGGCGCACGTCAGCCACGATGGGGCTTTAGCGATGGTTTTATCCATCACTAAAAACCCCTAATTCAATGTTTTGATATTAAAAAAACCAAATTGCCCTCATTCCTTGCAACTTTAAAAGGAGACCTCCTCCATACGAAATCTTCAACCCTTCTTTCTCTTCTCTCCCTCTCCAACGCTAAAGAGAAGCTTGTCCCACACCTAGGATGCTTCTCAAGAGATAAAGTCCAATTTTCATCCCCCTTTCGGAAGTGGATCCCGTGACGACGACAACGTGCTGCCCCATTCTCGTTCATCCCGCTTCGTCCTCCTTTGTTCTGCTCCATTCCCAATCTTCCAGGCATCATCCCGTCCGGCTCATCCTCCAAGCGACTGTCGAGGATAATTCTCTCTCCATTCTTTTTAATGCTTTCTAGATTAGATTTACTAATTTCTAGCGTAATTATTTTCTGCTTTCTAGTCATAATGTTTAGTGTAATGAATAATTTCTTTGATAATGAATTCCATGTTCATTCTACATCTCTTTTTGGTTTTTGTTTGTAATATTCTCTCTCTTTCTCTCATTCTCTCTCTCTCTTCTATTTATTATAAATAGATAGATAGTTTATAATCAATTAATCTACTTCGTGACAATAAAATAAACACGCATTTTTAATCAAGCATCCGCCTCTCTGAGTTTGACGTGGGATTTCTATTCTGGTATAAATTTTATTTGTTCAACACGAGTTCTTCACTTTCAAACTACAATGACAGGTTTTTCAAAACCAAACACGTTAGCATAGCAACTCGTAGCTTCAACAGGTAGATTATTCCCACATCTAACCACTTAATCATCTCCTTTTTCACAACCTCCCTCATGTAAGGATTCAATCATCTCTGCATTTCCCAAAAGGGTTTAGATCTGTCATCAACATAGATTCTGTGAATGCAGTAAGTCGGATTGATTCCCTTCAAATCGTCCAATGTCCAACCAATTGCTCTAGTATTTCTTCCCAAAACTTGAATTAATTAATTATCCTAAGTTTGGGTTAGATAATAGCTAATGATCACTGGGTAAGTCCAATCAGATCCTAAGAAAACATATTTTAGATAATCAAGAAGAGGTTTTAGCTTAGGTTTGGGTCCTTGGATGAAGGGTCCAAAGGTGGATCGCAATTATCCTCAAGAGATCTTGGAATCAAGTCAGTGATTGGGTGATTGACTTCATGATTGGTTTGGGGATCAAGGCCTATAGGATCGGATTGGGAGACTCCTAACATCATGCAATATTCAACATTATGATCCACATCCTCGTAATCTTCTACCATTCCATAATCCTCAAATTCTTTAATGGCCTTAAAAATGTTAATCTTTGTCTTCTTGTCCCTGAATTTGATTTCCATACTACCAGATTCACAGTCAATATTAGCCTTGGTAGTAGCTAAAAAAGGTCTTCCCAAAATTATTGGGGTGTTCTTCAAATTCTCTGGTACCTCCATCTCAAGGACCAAGAAATCCATAGGAAAATAAAAGTCACGAACTTTGGCAGTTATATCCTCAATAATTCTCCACGGTGTGGCCACAGATCAATCATCCTACTGTAGTGTGACCTTAGTAGGTTTTAACTCTCCAAAGTTAAATTTTTTGTATAACATTGGTGGGATCAAATTAGTGGAGGCACCTAAATCTAACAAAGCCCTATCAAAGGTAGTATCTCGCATAACACAGGAGATCAGAGGGGCTCTAGGATCTTTTTATTTTCGAGGTAGGTTTCTAAGGATAACTGCCGTAGCTTGTTCAAATAACACTACCCTTTTAGATGATTTTGCCTGACATTTAGGTGTGCACATTTCTTTCAAAAATTTCGCACGAGCTGGGATATTCCAAATTGTTTCAAGGAGTGGTATTTTCACCTGGACTTGTTTAAAAATATCAAGCCACTCCTCAGATGGATTGGTTTTTTTTTCCCTAGGTTTATTCAAGGCTTCAGGAAAGGGTGCTTGTGAAAAATCATCAGTGTTCAGGTCCTGATCCTTGTCTTCTTGATTAGCTTGGTCTCCCAGGTAGGATTCAAGCTCCTAAGGATCTTAACTAGATTTAGATTTGGTGGGGTAAGGATCTTGGATTTGCCTCCCACTTCTCAAGGTTACAGCACCAGCAAAGGCATTATAATTAGAAGGTTGAGGTGGGTTCTACAAAATAGGCTTAGCCTGGTTAGGGTTATGGTTAACAAAGACAGGAGGATGCTAGGGAGTAGGTTGAACTATATGTGCCTGTTGCTCCATTGTGTCATTTTGGTTAATCCTATTGAAGTTCCTTGGGTTGGGGATGGGTTGGGATGGTAGCATCCCATGCTGTCTAGCATCTACTAATAGGTCTAGTCATCCCATCAATTCTGTCCTCAATTGATTCATTTCTTCTTTATGTCTCGGATTCATTTCCCACATTTCTTTGAGGACCAGACTCAGATCAGACAACTAGGTTTCCTGAGTAGGTTGTGGCTGGTATGTCTGCGATTGTGTGTACCTACTGGGTTGCCCATAAGTGCTTAGCTTAGTCAAGTTAGGACCCTGGGCGGTTTCTGACTTGACCAAGCAAAGTTAGGATGGTTAAGCCATCCATGGTTGTAGGTGCTTGAATATGGGTCATTTTGAGTGTATCCCTGGAGTGCAATAACATTCTTAGGATAATTAGGCATTGGAATGCCTAATTCAAAATTTGAGGGCATCAAGGTCCCTCAGTATCCAAAAAGAGATGCGGTCAAGTAAAGTTGGCTCATAAGTGGAGCCATGCTCAGGTCATTAATATTGGGCACTATTTCCTGACCTAGAGGGTTAGGGAGTTGTGTGCGGGTTGCCTTAGAAACTCCTTGGGAAGGCATAGGATTTACTCTAGAATGTGTACCTAAGGAACTCCTGCCTTTCAGAAGGTTGTCCAATTTCTTATCCAAACTCTACATTTTTTGCAACAAGTTCCACCTTATCAAATCATTGCGCAATCATTTCTAAATCAACTGAGTTTGAAATATCCTTAACTTTAAAGACTCCATTGCTTGGTTGATTTGATCTATTGGAGGCGGATATTAAGGTATTGTTGAGGGAATTCTCAGTCATATTCTGAAATAATTGAAAGGATCCCTCAGCATCTTTGCTTAGGAAATTGCCCCCACATGCTGCATCAACGAAATTCTTGAAATTGTCACTTAACCCATAATAGAAAATTAGGGCCAAGTGCCACTTGGGAATCCCATGATGATGGCATTTCCTAGATATGTCATTAAATCTCTCCCAAACCTCATGCAGTTGTTCCCCAGGGTTTTGCTTAAAGGTTGTAATGGCACATCTAAGAGCATTTGTTTTCCCTATGGGAAAGAATTTCTTTAGAAAAGTGCATCATAAATCTTTCCAAGTAAGGATAGGTCTACCAATTGTCCTCAACCATTGAGCAACATTATCTTTCAAAGAAAAAGGGAACATTTTCAACATTAAGGTATCCTCATCCATGTTCCTAGGGCTAAAGGTCCTTCCTATGTGTAGAAGTTCTTCAAGGTGGTGGAAAGGGTCATCAGAATTGTGGCCATGGAAGTGGGGAATAAGATTGATGATTTGTGGTTTGAGTTCAAAATCATTCCCATCCTAAGGTACCCTGACAAAAGGTTCTGGTTGAGCATTAGGAGTATTATAAAAGTCTCTGAGAGGTTGGTCAGCTCTCCCGTTTTGGAGTCCAGTAATGGCCTACACTATGCCTACATCTGTCTGTCATGGTGCCAGCCCTGCTTAGTAATTTACATCTTTAAGAGGGCTATTGGATCCAGATTTTGTTCCTCCTCTTCAATCTCATCTTCCTCATGGTGACTAGCCATTGAAGAGTGTTTAGATTCAGATCTTGGACAATTAGGTCTTCTCCTAGGATTTCTCTCTAAAGGTGGTAGCAAATCAAGATGTAAAGATCTTCTACCTTACATAAACTGGAAGAATGTCTAAGGATGTGTGAGAGAGAAGATAGATGTGGGAATACCCACCCTCTCAGTACATGCAATCAAGCTAATCCTTAGAGTGTAATCCTTACTTAGACCTAATCTTGGATCCTTAAAACATGACTAGGTTAGATCAACCCTTGAATTGCTTGGTTGGCTAAAAGGGTGGGACCCCCTAGGACACTCCGCACAATGAGACACCACTAAGGGTTAACGCGGTTACCAGGCCAACCTTTCTTGCCACTAGTGGGTCCAAGTAGACAAGGCCTTGACCTTAGCCTAATCTAATTTCAAGTTGCCAAGAAGATTTGTCCTGCCTAGGGCATGTCTACTCAATTTTAGTCTTATGCTTGAGGTGTTTTTGGAATATGATGGGTGTTAGGGGGGTGTTGCCCTTAAAATTACTTTCAAAGGTACGACGTACATAGGCAAGGGGTTCACAAGCAATTTTTATGATGAATTTAATTTTAAAATTAAATTGCTTATATTAGTGAGTTTTAGGGTTCACTTAAGTAAATATCTTTAAGCAATGGTTTTGATGAGGCACAAAAGAGGTTTTGTAAGTCCCAATTGTTTGATAGATTTCCTTTAAGTATGGCAATGCAAGTGTGCACTACCTTAGTGTGAATCCCTAAGAGCAAATAGTGCTAGAGCATCCTTTTAAGTCCAAAATTAGGGAAGTGGCGTGACCCAAACAATGAAATCAATTGATTTTATTGCACCACTAACCAGGCACTCAGAAAATATTTTTTTCAAGAATTTTAATGCACATTTTCTATTTTATTAAAATTTACAGTGTACTGGGGGTTCTGTAGTGTGTTTTGACCCCCAGTTCGTGATTGAATGTTTCATGTAATAAAACGTGCACCAAATATTTTTTTAGAACTTTTTGATGTTCTATATTATCACAAGAGTCCATCTCAACAAATTTTAGATAAATCAGAGTTGTATAAAAATTCCTATGATCTTTTGAAGTCTGAAAAATTAGGAGGGATAATAGATTAAATGATAGTTTAGTTCATGGATTTTTAGAATTTTTCTATTACTCAGAATTGCATGAAATTTGGATATGTTGTTCTTGACTTCAAAACCCACGTCAAGTAAGAATTTATGGACATGTGAATTTTTGGGAATTGAATTTTTAAGATGAGAGTTTTTTTCAACTTAAAAATTTAGGAGGTGGTTTTGTTGATTCCTAGCAACAAGAGAGATTTTTTTCTTTTTCTTTTCAAAAAGCAAGCAAATGCTAACCTAAGGATCAAGCAAGCACCTAATTTTTTTTTTCTTTGAAAAGAAATCTAACCAAATCAAAGCTACGAGTACTTACCTGAGATTCGAAACCTTTTTTCTTTTTTGTTGTTGCGTGTTTCTTCTCATAATTCTATGATTCCTGCACACACGCAATCAAAACGAATAGCAAGTTAGAATCTCAAATAGGCATTAGTAAGAAAGGCTTCAAAAATTTCTATTGCCTCCTGTACAACGGTGCTAACTTGTCCATCGCGAAATGCGTTAAAAGATTTTGTATCGTTGTAGTTGCGAATGATGTCGAAACAAATAAATTTATGAATATTTCTGTAAGTACCGAGTCGTTTGTAGGGAGGTAGAACATGACTTTAAAAGCTTTTCTTTCCAACTACTCTAGCCTAATGAAAGCATGAAAATAGAGACAGGATATTCACAGAATCAGATTTTCATTGTCATAATCGCCAGTCTATCATCATTCTTATGACCTAAAACAGATCTAGCTCTTAGGTTTTTAACTTCACAAATGGGTTTTTGGGTTGCATTTAGGCATAACCTAGGTTAAGCATGCATTGCATTCTTTTCTATTTTTTATATTTTTTACTTGAGTGTTAAGGTCAAGCAGATAATCAAAACTTTAAAACCATAACACTCAAGAAGGAAAAAAGTGAAGAAGAAGACCAGATCCACCGAACCCTAGCTGGATCTAGGTCATCTGAGGTGGCTCTTTATGGTGACACAATTATTAAGGATAAAATGCATATTCATGCATGTTCCTAGGCTTAGATTTGCTTTTCATTTTATAAATATTGCATAGCATGCATCATCCTGCATTAGAGTAGTGTATATTTTAGGTTAATTACGTCCTTTTTATGGCAAGGAGGGAAGGCGATTTATTTCGGAGTCTTGGCTAACGATCTGACATACGGATCTGATCAGGACAAAGATTGGAGTCCAACACCTCCGAAATTGCCTTGATTAAAGTCCCATAGCACCATATGCAATCCAAGGAAGATCAACAGCCAATGGACTATGTTACGCAATCCAAAGCATCAAACGATAAATCCAACCGTACGGATGGATTCGAGTCGACGATAGCAGCCCAACAATGCGAAAATCGACTAAATCTGACCTCAGTAGTAGGCCCTACAACAGAATGAAGATGGATGGCCTAGTTTATGCCACGTGGGGCAACCCAGGTCGCCGATGCGCATGCATGCACACAGCAGCGTTGGCATGTGCACGCGTGTGGAAGCAGCGCCAGTTGCAGCAGCAGCAGTAGCACGTGCGGATGCAAGGCGTGTAGGTCCATAGCGAGCATGCACATGCAGCAAGGGCATGTGGAGTGCGCGCCATCAGTGTGGTAGTAGGGGTGCATGAGTGGATCTTCAGCGACGTTTAGGACCATCACTAAATGTCCTGTATATGAATTTTATTCTTTCCTACACTATAAAAGGACCCCTACACTTCCCATTTTTCTTCATCTCTTCCTTTCTTCCTCTCACCACCTCCAAGGCTCTACAAAGTGCTTGTCCGAAGCTCGGGATGCTCCTCTAGAGTAGAAATTAAGGATTTTTTCCCTCCTCTCATCCCCCTTCGTGGAGCATCTAGTGGCCGACTTCTCACCTACATTGGGAAGTAGATCCTCAGCGTGACACCATCCTACCCCACCCTTTGTCCTCTGGCTCCATTCTTGTTCATCCCACTCCTCACCACCTTCCTCGAGGTGACGTTAGAGTGAGTCATCCTCCTAGCGACCGTCGAGGGGGATTCTTCTCATCTCCATCTATCTTTACTGCTTTTTAGTGTAGTTTTTCTTGCTTTCATAGTTCTAGAAACACTTATTGGGATATATGTAATTATTTCTATCCTCTCCCTTATATTTTGCATGTAGATTAGTTAGATAAGAATTCATCAACCTAATCTCTTGCTTGCTAAAAATACCAAAAAGATTAGAAAAGACAAAAATGACAAAAATAAATAAAGCGAAATGCATATTTTTCAAAACCAAACATTTGCCTCCCTGTGCTCGACCCGGAACTCACCTTTCGAGTTTTGGTTATAAATTTTATCTAATCGACGAATTTTCTCGCGAATCAAACTATGACAATGGGTTTTCTAAACTTGAACCTTTCCATGTGCAAATTCGCTGAATCAGTTATCAGCTCACATTAGTTAAGTTTAGCTCCTTCCAACTCCATTCAACTCATCTTAGCTGGATGGTAGCTCAAGGTAGCTCATCTTAGCTCAACCCACATCGACTTAGCTCAAATCCAACTCAACTTAGTTGAGTCTAGCTCATCCTTGCTCCAGTCAGTTCACTAGGAGCTCTAGCTAGCTCACCTTAGTTGACAAGAGTTAATTCTAGCTCCAGCCCATTCCATGTCTAACTCTACCCAACTCCACTTATCTCAAAGCAGCTGAACTCCCTCCAACTTAGCAACTACTTAGTAGTTAAGCTAGCTTAGGAGTTCTCATCAGAGGTAGTTCTAGCTCAACTTAGCTCAACCAGCCAAGCCTAGTTGCTAGGATAAGAACTAGCTAGCTAAGATGAGTAGCAGAGTCCTGATGAAGACCTCCTCAATAGATTCAGCTCTAGCCAGCTCTTCCTTAGCTCCTTTTCCCTAAACCCTAATTCTTCTTACTTCCTCCTCTACTCACCTACTTGCTAAGCAAGCTTAGCTAGTTTAGCAAAAACATTCATTGCATGGCCATCCACCATCCATCATAACTCTAACCTGAACCCTAACCTAGCACCTCTCCAAGTCCACCACCTAAGCAAGCTACCTACTCGACTCTTAGTTGGCGCCACCAACACCCATGTCCCTTTACACCACCACCTCCAAAAGCCACCTGGTTTTCCTTCAAAAACCACCTAATAACTACCCTTGAGTTGGGGCCAAAATAATCTAACCGTACCCTTCCATTTTTTATGCCAACTCCACCTTATATCTCATCTGTACACACCACCCTACAACCATCATCCAACCCATCCTCACCCTTCAAAAGTGGCACCAACCCTTAACCCTCAACCTCACCAAAAAATGGTGCCAACCCAACCATAACCACCACTCAACACACCCCTACGTATGGCGCCAACCTAATCTAACCATCCATCCCTTAGCCACCCTCCTAAGCCTTCATCCTAATCCTACAACACACCACACAACCCCTTGACCCTAGTCTCCACCTAGGGTTGGTGCCAACTCCTAAGAAGCCTCTTCATTTTGGTGCCATTAACCCTAGCCCTAGGATCCCTTTACCACCCCCTATAAGCCATCCTAGCCATCCATCCTTTAATCATACCTATACCCCTACCCATCCTACGAAAAGACCATTAACTACCCATTTCAAGGCAACCTTGGTTGCATTTTCTCCACTTATATTCCACTAGTATCAACGTCCAAGGAGTAGAGAAGAAGAAGAAGATTAAGGGGCTGCTCTTGCCCTCTTTGTGCCTTCGACTTCCTATCCTCTTCTACCTTGTGTCATCACCAAACCATGGAGGAAGGCCGAGCAAGGAGGAGTATAGGAGGAGGTCTTAAGGGTGGTGCACTCCCACTCTAGGAGGAGTCTTGTTGGTGGAATTCTTCCACCCTTGGAGGAGCAAGGGCACGCCGATCTAGGGCTTGCCAACGAGGACACCAACTTGGAGGAGCACTTCAAGGAAGGAGTTGGAGAGATTCTTTTCAAGCCTAGGATCAGCTGAGCTTGGAGCAAGAACGTTCTCCTCTTCACCATCATCACAAGAGGATTGGAGTTTTTCATCTTTTGTAGTTTTATCTCTAGTACTAGAAGCATTCCTCTACTAGTGATTTTGTAAAACATTTCTTCCTTTATATAAAGTTGCCTTTCTAAAATTTTTGTTGCATCTTTGTTAATTATCTTTTCTAGCACCTTTCAGTCCCTCTCTCAATTTTACCTAGGGTGAGCTTAGAGAGAGGTCATTTTTGTCACTTAGGTGTTAGTCTTAGCAATTTTGGCGTAATCTTTTTCCCTTTCTCAATTTCATAATTTCCTATTATTTCAAAATTCAAAAAAATCTTATATTTAAAATTAACAAAAAGAAAGTTGATTTCCCATTTTCAAGTGAGAGTATTGAATTTTGCAAACTTGCCTCCTTGGACAACCCTAGATACCCCACTATCTAGGTTCTATGAATTGTGAAAGCGATTGCGAAATTATGTGTTGCAACGACTTAAGCCATAGTTTTAACAAATCACGCATTCTTCGCGCCACTTTTTGGCACCTTGCTTGGGAGGCATGACTTTGCATTTAGTAATTTTCTTGCTTGATAAGTGGATCTGATCCCCTTCCCTCTCTTTTCTCTCGTGTATGTAGCATTGCAAGAAGAAAGTGGGAGTTTGGAAGAGAGAGCGTGAAGTCCCTTTTCTTCCAACGGATTTCAGGTTAGTTCCTTCTTCCTTGTCACATAAACCCTAAAAAACTATCACAAAAATACTAAACCAGGCTTTCAGGATCATAAACATTTAAATCAACTAGAGTGGCATCTTTAAAAATTCATTGGTTGCTTATTTGCATGATTTAACACCACTCTACATTAAGTGTTGGTGTTCTGATTTTCGGGTCCAGACTTCTGTCTGGAATTTAAAAATCAATTTCCGACACCACAAGCCTCCGAAAATCTTGAAATTTCACCCAAAGATTTCAAATCAAGTCAAGAACAATTGCTTGAAATTTTAGAGCAAGTGGAGGTGTACTGAATTTTTAAAAATTTGTGGATCATAGGGAGGTCATCTCCTCTAATTTCACTATTATGTTACCATTTGGGAATTTTATGAATTTTTCTACTAATTAAATTTTTGTGAAATTTAGTTTTTTGGAATTCTTGTGAAATTATACACAACATATAAAATCAATAAAGGTTTTGGTGGCCAGTAGTGGTACTGAAAAGTCCAAAATACCCACAAGTATCATTTCTGGACTTTGACACCAGCATAGAAAAAAATCCTAAAACAATATCAAACGAATTCCTAAAATCATAAGAAAATATTTTCTGGAATCCTTGTTTGATTTTCCACCCAGTAGTGTGTTGCTTGCTTTGTTTGGACCACAACTTAACAAGAAAAGCCTAAAGCAATTCACTGATAATTAAAATTTCTGCTTAGGTTCAAATCAATTAGGGTTTCTTTTCATTTTTTAGACCCACATTTTAAAGAGAAATCTACCTTCATCCATACAACTTGATTTATTTTTGTTTGTGGATCTCAAACTTGTTAGAAAACTTAAAAATAAAGCCCTAAAAGACACTAAGCAAAATCAAATCCAAAAAGCAAAAAAACAACGAAAATTGTATGACAACTTGATTGATATTGGAATCACTCTTTCCAATTTTTGCACACCCTAAAAAAAATTGAAATAACAGGGCATTACCCCAATCAAAATCCTCCACACTCCCGTACGCATTCAGATACCTAAGCCTAATTAAAAAAAAGTAGTCATTTGACCACTTAAGGACTTCACCAAAGTTTTGGCCTGATATCCAACATCTAAGAGTTATTAGGCATTCCTAATTCCTCTTGAAAATGCGATGACAGAATTAGAGGGAAGTCAAACAACGGCAGAGGGTTTACACAAGCCCCTGGAGATTCTCCCAGGACATGCTTGGGCACAATCCACCACTTTAGTCTAGCTGGGTGATCATTAGGAAGCAGGTTCACTTATTAATTTTTTATTTATCCGGTTCCTAAGTCTTAAGTTTTTAAGGAGTCTAATTTAAGTCATATTTAGTCTTGGTTGTTTGTTTTGCACACTTTCTCTCATCTATCTCTTCTCCTCCCCTCCCATCTTCCATTTAGTGTATGCACGGCCAACAGTCCCAAAATCCATACTTGGAGGGACCAAATGATTTTTCAGCCTGCCACACCGCCCGTACTCACTTGTTTAATTCATCTTCTTCCTTGATGTAGACACATTTATTTAGGATAAAATGCTTACTTATGCATGTTCCTAGGCTTAGATATGCATTCCATACTATAAATATTGCATAGCATGCATCATTTGCATTTAGAGTAGTTTGTGTATATTTTAGGTTAATTCATGTTCATTTGTGGTCAGGAGGGGAGATTTATTCAGGGACCTCAGATTGACAATTCGACTGTATAGATCTTATCAGGACAACGACCAAAGCCCAATGCCTCCGAAATCTTCTAGATCGGAATCTCGTAGCACCATATGCAGTCCAGGGAAGATCAATGGCTAAGGAGTAGTGCAACATCCTTATGGGCTTCAAATGAAAAGTTCGACTGTACGGATGGATCTAGAGCGACGATCGCAGTCCGACAAAGTAAAGATCATCGTGATTAGAGCACCATGGCATCCTCTGCAAGCAAAAGAAGATGGACGGCCCAGATGGTGCCACGTGGTGCCATCTATGCAGCCCAACACAAGCCAGCAGCAACCACGCACGCCCTTCTTCATTTGAACGGCACATGATGTGTGTAACAGCATGAGAGCTAGCGGGGGTGTGAGCGGATCTTCAGCGATGCATTTGATGTCAGTATAGCCCATGGACGGATTTCTTCCTCTCGGTTTTAAAAGGATCTACACCCCTCCATCCACCTTCATCTCTTCCTTTCTTTCCCCTACCACCTCGAAAGCTTTAGAGAGAGCTTGTTCCAAGCCCAAGATGCTCCTATAGAGTAGAAAACCAAAATATTTTCCCGCCTCTCATCCCCTTTCATGGAGCATCCCATGGCCATCATCTCATCACTTCGGGAAGTAGATCCTCGCCGCGACGCTATCCCGTCCCGCCCTCCATCCTCCGATGCCATTTTCCTTTGTCCTGCTTCTCACCACATTCGTGAGGGAACCATCAAAGCGAGTCATCCTCCACGTGACCATCGAGGGGGATTCTTCTCACCACTCACTATCTTTTTGCTTTCTAGTGTAGTTTTCCACTTTCTATCTGTAGAAAACATTTGCTTAGACAGAAATATTGATATTTTCTCTCTCTCTTTCTTACCTTACAGGTAGATAAGCTAGATAATTATGTTGTCGAGTTGATCTATTGTCTTATAAAAATTCCAAAAAAATAACAAAAGTTAAAAAAATAACAAAAATAAATAAAATCAAAGCGTAGATTTCACAAACCAAATGTTCGCCTTCCCATGTTCGACCCAGGACTCCCTTTCTATTTTCAGTAAATTTTATTTAATAATGAGTTTTGTGACAACGATGACTTTCCCAAAACCCTAACTTTTCTTCACGAAAACCTATTGATCATTCCTCTACTGAAAATCAAGAAAAAATGGAAAAAGCCAAAATCATAAAAAATCACTAAACCATCATCTCCTAACCATCAAAACGGGAACCCCAATTTTGAACCTGAAGTTGAGATTCCCTAACCATAATTTGAAATGCCGCAATTTGAAATCCCATCTTAGCAAAAGCCGACGGAAAATTTACAAAATTCCGACCCATTTCTCTTGGTAGTAACCCAACTCCAACAACTCCAAGGAAATAAAAAACAATTGACCAGGACCGTTACAAACCTAGACAATAGTAGATCACCCAATGCTGAACCTATTATTCCATTGAGGGAATTTTATGATCCCTCAAACTATGAAGAAAGACTAGGGGTGGTCATCCTTGATGGAGAATTCGAAATTAAACCCATAATCCTTCATCTCATTAAGCATTTTCATGGCCTTCCTCGAGAAGTCCCGTTTAGCCATTTAGAGGACCTCACGATCCTCGCCCAAACCACCAAATCATGAAACATTTTGGAAGATTTAAGGCTAATGCAGCTTTTCTCGCTATCTCTTAAAGTTAAGGCTGCTTATTAGTTTAGGTATGTAGGAAAGCCAATTACTACTACACATAATTAAAAAGAGAATTTCTAAAAAAATATTTCCCAATTGGTCGAACTAATGCTTTACGTCGCGCTATAACGACCATCCAACAAAAATCCGGTGAGCCTATGCATGAAGCATGGGAAAGATTTCAGAACTTATTAAGAAGCTGCCCCCACCACGAGGTGACACTTTTGCAACTTGTGCAAATATTCTGCCATGGTCTTGATGACCAATTCAGGAGATTTGTTGACGCCTAATGAGGGGGAAACTTTTTAAATAAAGATGCCAAAAGCACCTATGAACTTTTTGACGAAATGAGTGAAAATTCTTATAGTCACTAACAATCCCATTTTTGCGCATTTTGAAATCATCGAAAATCATAGTATAGTCGCGGTAAAAATGCTCGTCAAAAATAATTTTTAAGGTTAACGATACTTGAGTCTCGGTCGTACATCTTTGAGAGACGTTTATGCAAATTTCAAATCGATCCTTTTCGCTCTACTTGCTTAAAATCGCACGCCGATTTCTAATCGTCGGATCAATGTTTGGCCGCTTTCATTATGAACCCTAATTACGTGCGAATGTGTTAGACAGATGACAAATGTGAAAGTGTGAGTTTCAGTACGCACGATTCTAGTTATGTGGTGGCTGTTTATGGAAAATGTGCTACTTGTTAGATCCTCAATATTTTCAGGTACCGACATGCTAGTTGCAATAGATAATAATCAAAAGCAGGAAACCTCAATCACACAAAATATTTTGCAATAAGCTCATGGTGATTCTCAACACAAAGATATATATATAGAGAGAAAAATCTTTAATTGATTCATCAGGGTGTTTGCAACATGTAACTAGTGGAAAGCTCATAGAGGAATGCTTGAAAACATAAATCTAGCTAGTAGAAAATGATCGCATACATGATTCTATGGGGGGATTTTGCATGCATCATTGGGGGAGAATAAAGAGCTACACTACTAAGCAGTAATAAAAGCATGTAAACTATGAAGAACTAAGCTACTAATTTAGCAGAAATAAGGGCATTTGGAGGTGGGCTCTGATGGCCTTTGAGTTGGTTGAGAGGAGAAGGAGGGGCGACCAATGGTGCTTAGGCTGGCCCTTGAAGAGAGGTTGAGGAGGTGATCCAACATCTTGCCATGGAGATGGTGGTGGCTGGTTGTGCATGTTTCGCGTGTTTAGAAATCGTGGTTACAAGTAACCCGTCGTCGTAGTTGCAAAGCACGTTGATTAGAAAAAATTTATGCTGAAACTCCAAGGGAGTCCCGGGTTGAATACGGGGAGGCGACGTTTACTTTACGTGAAAATCGCGCTTCGATTCATTTCTTTTTTGAATTCTAAGGTTTTGTTTTTTTTTTTGTGTTTTTGAAATAAAAGGCAAGCAAATGAAGCACAAGATAGAGATGCGGAACAAAAATGGTATATATATTAATCCAATGTTTATTACAATCTACTATGAAAGCATAAAAAGAGAGGGAGGTGAGAGGAAATCACCCGAATCGGCTATTCAGTGAGACGACGGCACCTGGCGGAAGCTCGGATGAAGGAGGTGAGGAGTAGGACGATGGAGGTGAGATGCAGGAGGACGGCATGTTGAGGAAAGCTTCGGCGTGGCTTTGGAATGGAGGTGAGATGATGGACGTGATCTGCTACTGGAATGGAGGTGGGAGGATAGCTCCAAGGTGGCCTATGAAGGGAGATGGAAATTTGGAGGAGTATTTGGTGGGGTAGAGGTTCGTTACACTAATAGGCACCTTGGGAGCTTGAGAATAAGCTCTAATGGAGAGTTGGTAGGCTTGCTAAAGCTTGGGAGTAGGTGGGAGTAGAGTAGGTAGAGATGGCTTGGAAGGGAGGGGGTGTAGATCCTTTTATAGTGGAGGAGAAGATGCAAAAATAGGTATGGGACCATTAGTGACATCCAGGCCATCGCTGGAAATGTCACTGTAGGTAGCTCATGCCTGCTGGCGCCCACAGCTGCCTTTGCTGGCATGCGATGAATTACCGACGACTGTAAGCGTCGCTGTAAGTCCAGCTCATGTGTCGCTGTAGTCCACCTCACATTGTGCTGGCACCGTGCTCTTGCCTTGGCAAACGCACGTGTGTGCCCACACGTTGGCGCTGCGTTGCATGCATGCGCGCTTGCGCACCCACACGTGCACTCGCACTACTGCTCGTGTGCAGTGCTGTGTGCATGTGCTGGCGGCCTAGGCTGCGCCACGTGGCGCAGTTTGGGCTGTCCATCTTCTTATTGTAGGGGCTGCTACAAAGGTCGGATTGAGTCGATTTTCACGGTGTTAGGCTGTGATCATCGACCTGAATCCATCCGCATGGTCGGATTTATCATTTGAAGCTCTAAATTATGTCACCTAGTCTTTTGGCCATTGATCTTCCTCGGATTGCATATGGTGCTACGAGACTCCGATCGAGGCAGTTTCAGAGGCGTTGGACTCCGATTGTCATCTTGATCAGATTCGTATGGTCGGATCGTCAATCTAAGGTTCCAAAATAAATATGCTTCTCTCCTAACCACAAAAAAGATGCAATTAACCTAAATTATATACAACTACTCTAAATGTAGAATGATGCATGCTATGCAATATTTATAACATGAAATGCAAATCTAAGCCTAGCAACATGCATGAATAGGCATTTTACCCTCAACAAATGTGTTTACATCATACCCCCATTCCTATCTTTTGCTTGTCACTAGGAAAATTAAACTATATGCTTTGTATAAAAGTAGAATTAGAATTAGATCACTTAGGCCTAAGTCATTTATTAACACTAGAAATTTTCAATTAAGGTCCTAAACTACGAAAACTCGACAGTACCCAGGTGTCTACCAGAATGCAAACTACCCAAGTTCTCGCCTTATTTGAGAAGGGAAGATATTTATATTTTTCTTCTTTTCTAATTTTTGTACTTTTGGAGTTTGAGAGTTCTGGGAAAACTTTGTATGGCTACCTGACTCGCCCAAGACTTAAAAAGGACTCTAAGTACTAAGCATCTTTGTGAAAAAGTGATAGACTCACAAAACGGCCGTTAAGACGGACTTTGGGTTTCTACGACCGTAGGTGACCTTACCTAAAGGTTTATCTTTACAATCGGTAGCTTTCTCCCTATTTTTATTTATGGGATCAACACAATAGCAAACCCAATGTGTATCTCCCCGGTTTATTCTACTTCCTCACTTCTTCCCTAAGTGTTTTGGGAATTATTGTGCATTTTTTTTTGTGAGCTGGGTTCTGGACAACTGGCCAATGAGCTATTACCACCAACAACTTGCCAGCCGTACTCGTGCGGTGAAGTGTGGTTTTATTTTTTTTTTATTTTCCCCTTTTTCTTTTTTTTTCTTTTTCTTCTTTTCTTTTTGAGTGGTTCTTTTTCTTTTTTTTTCTTTTAAGTAGGTGGCTTCCCTAATCTAAGATTTACCTAAAGGTAGTACAACGAAAATGGTCTTGTGGTTGGGCTCTAGACAACCGGCCGATGAGCTGTTACCACTGACAACCTACCAGCCATACCACCCAAGTCAATCCATTAGCTACCCAATTTCCATAAAAACAGTTGGAAAGTGAGTTAGTGCAAAAAAAATGTGTGCAAATGCATAGGCATAAAATCCCCCCAAATCAGAGGGTAGGTTGATAAGTCGCATACTTATCATCCCAAATTATTTACCAAATTAAAATAAATTTTAATTGGCGAGGACTCAAGACTAAGTCCACATTCTATTGGACACTCGGGCTAATTAAGCTTGAAGACCTGAAGAGTCGTGGTGTTTAGGTCCTCTCGTATCATTTCCTAAAGTTAATAACTTCCAAATGCCTAAGTTCTCTTTTCCTAATTTCTTTCCTTTCTTTATCTTTTTTCAAATTTTCAATTTTTTTTTCTTTAATTTTCTAAGAAACTAAAAGAAATTGTATGGAGTTAACATAATAATTTTAGGAATTGATTATCCACCCCCCCATGCCTAAATGATGCAATGTCCTCATTGTAAAAATAAAGACATGAAAAGGGCAGAGTAAATAGAACAACACCTGAGTGTCGTGAAAATCCAGTCAACTCCGTAGAGAGAAGAGTGTATACACACATGCTAAGTTTAATGCCTTCAGCCAGGCATAACATACATACAAAGAAGAAATTGAGAATTCACATGTGTGGGTTAGAATCAAAATCCAAAGGTTGATCTTGAAACCCGTCCACAGAAGATGTCCATAGATGTGGACGAGATTATGGTGTAGACCCATGCCCCAGGGTCTAGTGGTTCTCAGGTTCTGGATGAAAATCACCCAGAACTGAAGGTTGTTGTGTTTGCGAGGCTGTGCCTGCAGTTTAGTGGTGTGCAACCCAAGTCCAAAGTGTCGGACAACGGGTAAATATGGTTCAATAAGTGCAGTTGTCCACTTAACATCTAGCTCAGAAAAATAATCAGTTATTTCGAGCTTGGGTTTCACGTGAAAGATATCGTAAGGGTCATGGTAGAAAGTAGGTGGTTTTAGGTCAATAGGTATCCTTAGATCCAGAATCAAACTTCCCTCAGAATTAGCCTCCCAAATTTTTATTTCAACAATTCTATCCTCCAACATCAAGGCTTAGGCTTCGAGACCTCTAGCAAATTATTCACCCCATATGATTCTCCCAAGTCTAGAAATCGTGGCTGAAACAAGATTGACTTGGGCACAAAGATCTCAGGAGTTAGCTCTTCGGGGTGCAGATGAGGACTGGGGTCACTGATTGAATCATCAAGATTCAGATCATCTAAGTTAACCCCAACCGAATACAAATCTTCAATGAACGGACTATCAAATGGTTCATCAGATTCCCCATGCCCATTTGTCTCACTAAATCATTTTCCTTATGTTCAAGTGAGACTTCACCTCATGATTCTTCACCCTCAAAGTCAAAGAATTGATGATCCTCGTGTATATAAGTCTCAAAATCATAAATCATTTCATGATCCAAGGAGACATAATTTTCTTCATTTACTAACTTGGGGATCTCGGATGAATCAATCAGTTCATCCTCAAATGGTTGCTCTAGCCCAACCTGGTCATCCCTGGTCTCAAAAAATGTTTCTCCCCTGATAGGTGCTGGAGCGGGTTCAAAGATTGGCTCTCTTGAAGGGGGTTCATCTTGAGAATCACCCCAAGATTTGACTAGGACAACCACAAATTTCATCCTTAACCTCAACAACTTCCCAAGTAGAAACTCACCCAGGTCCCTATCCCTAACAATTTGGAGTAAATCGAATAGAGAATTATT
The DNA here is from genome assembly GCA_037157565.1 of Thalassia testudinum. NCBI lineage: Eukaryota > Viridiplantae > Streptophyta > Magnoliopsida > Alismatales > Hydrocharitaceae > Thalassia > Thalassia testudinum. Next base: position 48,952,368 of record JAZHRO010000055.1, read on the forward strand.
AAGTTCATTAATCATTTTGATCATAGGCTCTAGTGCTTCAGTGCATGGTGTTGGCTGAGCTTCTAAAGATTGTATGGTGTCCCTCAAATTAGCCAACACTCTATTTCGATTTAGGTTTGGGTGGGTTTGGGTTGAATCTAGGGGAGTCAAGATGTCGAGGTTCTTGGGCCCCTCCCTAAAAGTAGGTCATTCTGGGTTGTTCAAAGGATGGTGGCGACCTATATTCAGTGGAATACTGGGGAGGGTAGGTGTTATAATCATGATATCTTTCCTGATTGTAGATCGGGTTGGTTTGGTCATCAAAGGATGGAGATCCATAATCATTATCGCTCTGGGAAGGATAATAATCGTAGTCATGTTGTCTAGGGTTAGGCCCTGGACACTGAGGTCCGGATTCATATCCTCAATCAAAGTCATCCCGACTAGTGGATGGGTAATTACAAGTCAAGTAGGGATAGTAATCATCTTGGGGATAAGTGGTGGTAGGAGGATAGGATGGGAAATGTTTGTAGGATGTGGAAGGGTACATGGTGAAGTAAGGAGGGAAATTAGAAGAGAAAGGAGCCCTACGATACAAAAATATAAGCCTGTCCTTAGTTTGGGTAACCTAAAGGTCTACAGACTCTAAGAATCCATCCTAAGATTATAGATGATTTACTCTACTTATGTCCAGGCAATCCAACCAGTTAGAAGGAGGGACTGGAGAGAAGGTTCTTCCTTTGGCTTGCGCCTTTGATTCCTAGTATACCCCCCAATTTCGGTCGTTTGACGCTACTCCCCTAGCTAGACATCAGATTGACTAATATAAGCAGGTTAATCGTGAACAATCTCAATCTGGGTCTCAACGAGCGAACCAGTTCTTAGGGCCAACGTCTAAACAATTTTAGTTAGGCTTGGGACAATGGTGCTTCAGCAATGTGATCGGCCCTTTAGATGGGTTGTGCCCTTAATGATCAGTTAAATTGTGCTTGCGTGCATAACCACGATTCTCAAACAAGGTTATCTGATGATGTGTCTTTTAGGATTTAACCTTGTTTAGTAGCTTTTAGGGTTTAATTCTTAGGTTGGTTCAATCAAGGTTTAGTAGAACACTCAAAGTTTTGAAAGCACGGGTGATGATATGTTCCTTTAAAAATAAAAAATAATGTGGAGTGCCTGGTTCAGCCCTAAGAATCAACCCTAAGTCGCAAGCTACTTGATGGATCAGTTTTAGATTGAGTGGTGCGGCCCAGACAGCTCATTCATTTGCCCTATTGCACCACTTAGTTAAGGCACACAAGAATGCTTAACCTATTCAGATTTCTACTCACTTATGTGTATTTAGTTGAAGTGTACCGGGTCCACAAGTCAGATCCCGGTTAAGTGGTAGAATCAGAGTGATTGTGTGCCTTAGGATAAGTTGTGGGTGTTAAGTGTGTAGCTTTCAAAAAATCCCACAATCAGATAACACTTTTTTTTATTTTTTATTTTAATTTATGTCGATGGTGAGGTGAGTGGAGGTGGCAAACAAATAACCAAATCTATCCTAGGGTTTATAAAAAGAACCTAAGTTGATTTGGGTTTGAGTTATTAGGTTATGGAATGAAAACTAAGGTGGGGGTGGTGTAGGGGACACTTACAAAACACTCTACCCGCACTTTACTCCTGTCTACCGCACTTAGATCTCCATGCTAGGGTACCTTCAAGATAGTAGATCAAAGAGAAGTAGGGTTAGTGCTATGTAAATGCAAAGAAACACAAAAAATAATAATGTAAATTCTGTTGCCTCCTCGGCAACGGCGCCAAAATGGTCGTGTGTGTTTCGCGTGTTTAGAAATCGAGGTTACAAGTAACCTGTCATCGTATTTGCAAAACACGTCGATAAGATAAAATTTATATCGAAACTCCAAGGGAGTCCCAGGTCAAACACAGGGAGGCGACATTTACTTTACGTGAAAATCATGCTTCAACTCGTTTCTTTTTCGTATTTTATGGTTTTGCTATTTTTTTTGTGTTTTTAAAATAAAAGACAAGCAAATGAAGCACAAGATAGAGATGAGGAACGAAAATGGTATATATATCAATCCAATGTTATTGCAATCTACTATGAAAGCATAAAAAGAGAGGGAGGTGAGAGGAAATCTCCCGAATCGACTGTTCAGTGAGACGACGGCACCTGGCGGAGGCTCGAACGAAGGAGGTGAGGAGCGGGATGATGGAGGTGAGGTGCAGGAGGACGTCGTGTTGAATAAAGCTTCGGCGTGGCTTCAGAATGGAGGTGAGAAGATGGAGGTGATCTGCTATCGAAATGGAGGTGGGAGGACAGCTCCAAGGTGACCAGTGAAGGGAGATGGGAAGTTAGAGGAGTATTTGGTGGGGCAGAGGTTCGTTACACTAGTAGGCACCTTGGGAGCCTGAGAACAAGTTCTAATGGAGCATTGGTAGGCTTGCTAGAGCTTGGGAGTAGGTGGGAGTATAGTAGGTAGAGATGGCTTGGAAGGGAGGGGGTGTAGATCCTTTTATAGTGGAGGAGAAGAGGCAAAAATAAGTATGGGACCATTAGTGACATCCAGGCCGTCGTTGAAAATGTCGCTGTAGGCAGCTCATGCCCACTGGCGCCCACAATTGGCTTTGCTGGCATGCGATGACTTACTGATGGCTGTAAGCATTGCTGTAAGTCTAGCTCATGCATTATTGTCGTCCACCTCTCGTTGCACTGGCGCCACGCTCCTGCCTTGCTGCACGCACGTGCGTCCATGCGATGGCGCTACACTGGCACTGCGCTGCGTGCGTGTGCTGGTGGCCTGGGCTACGCCACGTGGTGCAATGTGGGCCGTCCATCTTCTTGTTGTAGGGGCTGCTACAGAGGTCGGATTAAGTCAATTTTTGCACTGTTAGGCTGCGATCGTCGACCCGAATCCATCCGCGTGGTCGGATTTATCATTTGAAGCTCAAAATTATGTCTCCTAGTCCTTTGGCCATTGATCTTCCTCGGACTGCATATGGTGCTTTGGGACTACAATCAAGGCAATTTCAGAGGCGTTGGACTCCGATTGTCGTCTTGATCAGATCCGTATGGTCAGATCGTAAATCCAAGGCTCCGAAATAAATATGCCTCTCTCCTAACCACAAAAAGGACGCAATTAACCTAAGCTATATACAACTACTCTAAATGCAGAATGATGCTTGCTATGTAATATTTATAACATGAAATGCAAATCTAAGCCTAGGAACATGAATGAATAGGCATTTTACGCTCAACAAATGTGTTTACATTAATGGCCATGGTGATGCTACTCATGGAGATGGAGTGGAGGTCAATGTAGCTAAACTAAATGGAAGCCAAGAGTGAATGAAGCCAAGAGTGCATGGGTGCAAATGGCCACCCCTTAGGTCTTTTGATAGACCTAAGGGAAGCTCTCTAGAAAAGTGTGGAAATCTCTAGAGAGAGCTCCAAGTGCGGCCGACCAAAGAGAGAGAGAGGTGGTTTTTAGATCCACCATTTGTTGATCTCCAATTTGAATGGCTCTTGGTTGCTAATTTTGGCAACAAAGAGTGGCGCCACCTTTGGAAGAACCTAGAACACTCTAGGTGGTATTGGAGTGCGTGAATGGGTGTGCATGTGTGTGGCCATGCCCTATCTGTCTAAGTGATCTAGGTTAGGTCCTAAGGGGTTTAGGTTGGTGTAGGTCTTAAATTAGCATTACAAACCCTAATTGCTAAGGGGGAAATGCAATTAAACTTAAGACAAGTTTAATTGAATGAGTGCGAACTTAATTGAGAGTCAAATAACTCAATTAGGTTGGGCTTAGGTCAATTGGACTTTCATTGAGTCCAATTGGACTTGTATGTGATGAGATCTGAGCTCAATTGCACCCTATGAGTCCAATTGACTAGGTAATGGTAATTGCCTATGATCTAAGTCAATTAGGTTTAGTGAGGACCTAATTAGGTCCTTAAGGAGGTCTAGAGGTGATGTACTAGGGTTAGGGTACCTTAATTTAGTTTCCTAGGGGGTTAGAATTGGGTTTAGGGAGCTAGAGATCAATGATCAAGGCTTGAATCTCAAAACAGGAACCGGAAAGCAGTTCCAGACGTCCAATATTAGTATCAGACGACTTATACTCAAAAATCAGAAGTAGAGACATCAATTCTGGATGTCTAATCAGAGTCAAGAAGGATTCTAGGTTCTATCTTGGTTATTATGTAGAAATTGGACATCTAACCAAGTGCCTAGACGTCCAATAACACTACAGAAGTGGGTTTAAGGTGTGTGGGAGTTGGCTAAGGGTTCTTGATGTCCTGTAACTCATCTGGACGTCTAGATAGAGGCTAGAATTAGGGTTTTAAGGTTTCCTAAGGTGTGGTGACCAAATCTAAGGGTGGGTAAGGTTTGGGGAAGCTTCTAGGTTGTCCTAGGGCTAGGATGGACCTAAGTTCTTCACAATTTATTGCTTTATTCCTACTTAATAGAATAGCTTACCTTAACTCCCTTACATTATTACCTACTACATTTAATCTTGGTCTTCTACTTCAGCTCTTCTGCAACACTAGTTATTCTTTATTCTTCAGATCCAGCTTTAGATCTACCTTCTGGTTGGCATATTACCTATAATTGACAAAATCCACCTAATCAGCACATTATAGCATTATTTTATGCATAGCTAAAGGAAAGTAGTAAGGATGCAAGTAATGCTTATGCATGCGTCAATTGTCCTAACTTATGCTAGGTCCTAGCCTAATTTAGGTCAATTAAGGCCTATGATTGTTGCGCAAGCATACCCCCACACCTAAATTTTGCTAGTCCCTAGCAAATGCAAGACTAAATTATTCACAGAAGGGTCCCTAAGGGATTGATTATTTTGTCAAGTGTATGCTCTAGAAATCCAGACAATCATGAAAGTGTAGCTATGTAGCTTTTGTAGTGGATTTGAGTGAAAAACTAATTCACCTCTAAAGCTTGTACTTCACCCCTAGTAAAATTCTGGCGGGATAGGTGGACTTCTTCCCTTAGGGTATCCTGGATATTTTATAATTTCCACCCCAGCTTTAAGCTTAGGTAGAGAATGTTTGAGGGATGCGGGTGTTTCTTTAGTGGCTCACTCTCAGTTGATGCTACATAGAGATTAGTACGTCAGAATCTAGATTTCCAGATTATTACGTAACTCAACTCAGTGAAAGACGAAAAAAGCTATGCTCTTTTCTGGTTCCTTTGCATTCATTCTCTCTTACTCTCTCTATTTTTTTTTTTTGGAGCTCACAATCTCACCAGATACACACATATGACCTGTATTTGGTGGTCTCACTTGCCATTAACACATTAATTGAGTTCTCATAACCTTAACACTATGTCAGAATTCCTCAGCCAGTATTCGGGCGGTCAGAAACACAACAAAGGTGGGTTAAGGCCATATTTGGCGGATCTCAAATTTACTTAGTGGTATTGCCTCAATGCAAATGAAATAAACACTAAATATTCACAAACTCTTCTTCTACTCTTTTCTTCCCTTTTTTTCCTTTTTTTCTTTTTCTCATTTTATCATTTTTCATTTTTTTTCTCATTTTCTCATTTTTTCATTTTTTATATATATAAATTTTCTAACTCAACACAACCTTGCAATGCATTCATGAATTTCATTGAAGAGGCATTATTAGGGATTGGTGGTACTCAAGTGACATTGGGTGGCTTATTTGGTGGAAGTGCTTACTCACGGCACCAAGAAAGATGGATAGGATGGTGTATTTCTGACCTTGACATCAATACCCTCCTTCAGCCGAGTATTCCGTAAAGAATGGTTGTAACTGTCCACTTTAGCCCTAGTTTTATGAAAACTCGCTCTCTGCGTATTTGCCTTATTTGGTGGCTCTCAAAATTCACGCAAAATGTATACACAGGAATCGAGAGCGAAAACTATGCCTTATCTCAGAGTATCATTACCGAATTATCTAGGATTCCAGATTCCTTGCACTAAACTTAGAGCACCAGTACACTTTACTCTCATCTCACACTATTTGGTGTTTTCTAGAGGAAAATATGCCTAACTCCCAAAACACTGTCCAGGGGTTCAAGAGAAGAAGCACTGCTTCTTCTCGACAGACTAAAGACATTTATCAGCCTTCACCGTGAATCCATTGCAAATTCTATGTGTGTGTGAAAAATTGTACTGGATTCTAGATTACAAGAATCAAATAGAGGATAAAATTCCTAATGCATTCTCTTAATAAAATAATCATATTCATGGATGCACTATGTATATATGCTATAATGAGGTAACCTCGTATAATTTGTACTTCGTAAAATTCCCGTATCGGGTTACATTCAGCTTGATCCGAAATTTCAGAATAGGAAGGGTGAGCGAGTGAGTCAAAAATGGTTGTTGTGGATGATTTCCTGCTCCATTATGAACATTGAAGGTGGAGTTGGCTTTTCTTTTATTTACGGTCCTAAAGTACGTTTGACATGCAGCTCTGAGGTTTTCCTAAATGTTGGCATAAAAATTTTTAGTTTTGTCGTATCTGCCCCCTCGTGCCTAAGTTCTTGCATGTCCTCATGAATGAATATAAAATAAAATAAATATAGAAGGAAGTAAATGGGTAGAAATCACCTGGAATTGCTCTTGAAGTTTAACATTCAGCATGGGCCAACCTGACAGTATGCAATATGCAAAAGAAATATGCTTAAAAGAAAAATATGCTTTGTATAAAAATGGTTGTGTATAGATGATGGTAGAATGTGGGATATGCTATCTATACATGCTGAGTTTAACGCCTCTAGCTGAGCGAGAACTTACTCAGATATCCTCAATAAGATGAATAGTTCGTCAGCTGCAAGAGGTTCCTGGGCCATGAATGGCTTTAGGAGCTGGCCATTTACCATAGAAATGTGACCAGATTTTGGGTCCCTGATTTGGACTGCCCCATTAGGATATGGGTGAATCACAACATATGGGCCAGTCCTCTTGGACTTAAGCTTCCCTAAAAAAAGTTCTAGTCGCAAATCAAACAACCAGACTTGCTGGTTGGCGGTGAATGTTTTTCTCCGGATGTGGTGGTCGTGAAAGGCCTTGGTCTTGTCCTTGTATATCAATGCTAGATCTCTTCTAATTCACTAAGCTGGAATTTCCATTCTTGACCTCCTACATCAAGGTCAAGGTTACATTTTTGCACCGCCAAAAAGGCACGGTGTTCCAGCTCTACAGGAAGGTGACAGGCCTTGCCATATACCATGAGATATGGTGACATTCCGAGTGGGGCCTTGTACATAGTCCGATATGCCTAGAGTGCATCAACTAATTTATCGGACCAGTCCTTCCTTTCTGGTCTAACCGTCATCTGGAGAATCAGCTCGATCTGACAGTTAGACACTTTAGCTTGCCCATTGGTCTGCGGGTGATACGGGGAGGCTATATGGTGATGAACCCCGTATTTCTTTAATAATGACCTGGAGTGGGCGTGGATGAAGTGGCTTCCCCCATCTCTAACCAGAGTGCTGGGTATTCCGAATCTAGTGAAGATGTATTGCTGTAAGAAAGAAATGACGTTCTTATGATCAGCCTGCCTCTCTGGGATGGCCTTGACCCACTTCGAGACATAGTCAATGGCTAGTAATATATACTCGAAGCCATGCGAGTTCGAAAAAGGACCCATAAAATCAATGCCCCAGATGTCCAATACCTCTACAACCATGATGGGCTGGAGTGGCATCATGTCTTTCCTAGTCATAGAACCGACCGATTGGCATCATTTGCAATGTTGGGCGTATTCATGTGTATCTCTGAAAATAGTTGTCCAGAAAAATCCTGACTGCAAAATTTTTGCAGCATTTTTCCATCTCAAGATATGACCACCACAAGCATCACTGTGGCAAAAAGATAACACACTGGGGATTTCAGAATGTAGGATGCATCTTCGAATAATTTCATCCACTTCAATGCAGAAGAGCAGTGGGTCATCTCAAAGATAGAATTTGGCCTCCGCAGTAAATTTGAGTTTCTGGTCCTTGGATAGGTTCGCGGGAATCTTGCATGCAGCAAGATAGTTCGCAATATTCGCATGCCAGGGGAACTCAATAGAGTGAACTGCCAAAAGGGATTCATCTGGAAATTGGTCATTGATAGGCAAAGAATAAGGAATGTGAGCAAGGTCCAATCTGGATGGGTGATTCGCCACAACATTCTGCTTTCCGGCTTTGTCGTGGATTTCAATATCAAATTCCTGCAATCGAAGGATCCATCTGATGAGCTGGGGTTGGGCATCCTTCTTTGCCAACAAATGCCAGAGGGTGTAGTGGTCAGTGAAGATGATGACTTTGGATCCTAATAAATAAGATCTGAATTTCTCCAAACCGAATATTATTGCTAGTAGTTCTTTTTCGGTGAGAGTATAATTGCACTGAACCTCATTTAGCGTCATGCTAGCATAGTATATGAGAAAAGGTTGTTTTTCCTACGCTGGTCTAAAATAGCACCGACGACAAAATCAGAAGCATCGCACATCATCTCAAAATCAAGAGACCAGTTGGGTGGTTAGAGAATCGAGGAATCAGAGATTGTGCTTCATAAAGTCTCGAAGGTGTTGAGACACGAGGTGTCGAATTTGAATGGGGCATCGGCAAGAAGGAGATTCGTCAAGGGTCGTGCAATTTTTGAGAAATCACATATAAATCTCCGATAGAAGCCAACATGACCCAAGAATGATCTGATCTGCCTGACCAAGCTAGGTGGCGGTAAGTAGGAAATAATCTTAGATTTAGCTCGATCGACCTCGAGTCCATTTTTAAAGATCCTGTGCCCTAGTACCATGCCATCGCTCACCATGAAATGGCTTTTCTCCCAGGATAGTACTAGGTTTACCTCAATACACCATTTAAGAATTTTGGCGAGGTTATCAAGACAAGATGCGAAATCATCTCCGAAAATAAAGAAGTCATCCATGAACACCTCCACATAGTCCCCAATCATGTCAGAGAAGATGGCCATCATACAATGCTGAAATGTTGCTGGTGCATTACAAAGGCCAAAGGGCATTTGCTTGAAAGCAAATGTTCCGAAGGGGCATGTGAATGTGGTCTTGTCTTGATCTTCCAGGCTAATCGCTACTTGATTATACTCAGAGTATCCATCCAGAAAGAAAAAGAAACTACGTCCGGCTAACCATTCCAAGATCTGATCAATGAAAGGCAAAGGAAAGTGATCCTTCTGAGTATTCATGTTTAGTTTCCTATAGTCAATGCAGACCCGCCATGATGTCGCAGTGTAGGTTGGGATGGATTTGCCTTTATTATTTTTCACTACGGTGAGTCCTACTTTCTTGGGCACTATCTGGATTGGACTCACCCATTGGCTGTCAGAGATTGGGTATACAATACCTGCATCCAGCCATTTGATGATTTCCTTCTTAACAACCTCTAGCATATTCGGGTTTAGCCTTCTTTGTGGTTGTCTCGAAGGTTTCACCCGCTCATCTGTGTAAATGTGATGAGTGCAATACGAGGGGCGAATGCCGCGGAGATCATAAATGCTCCACCCTATACCATCCCTATGGTCTTGTAGCGTAGAAATCAATTGATGCTCTTCTTCTGGGGTTAAGTGGGCAGTAATAATGATTGGGTATGCCTCACTTTTGCCCAATAACACTGATTATGCAGCAATCATAGGTCTTAATTGACCTAAATTAGGCTAGGACTCAGCATAAGTTAGGGTAATTCATGCATGCACAAGCATTATCTACATCTTTACTTCTTTCTTTTAGCTATGCATGAAATAATGCTATAATGTGTTGATTAGGTGCATTATGTAAATTACAGGTAATAAGCTGGATCTGAAGCTAGATCAGGAGAATAGAAGAATAATGGGTGTTGCAGCAGAGCTGGAGCAGAAGACTTATATTAGATGTAGTAGATAACAATGTAAGGGAGTTAAGGTATGCTACTCTATTCAGTAGGAATAAAGCAATAAAATGTGAGGAACTTAGGTCCATCCTAGCCCTTGGATAGCCTAAAGACTTCCCCAAGCCTTAGCCACTCTTAGATTAGGTCACTGCACCCTAGAAAACCTTAAAACCCTAATTTCGACCTTTATCCTGACGTCCAGATGAATTATAGGACATCCAGAACCCTTAGCTAACTCCCGCACACCTTAAACCCACTTCCGCAGCATTATTGGACGTCCGGACACTTGGTCAGACGTCCAATTTCAGCAGAATACCCAAGACAAAACCTTGAATTCCTCCTGACTCTGATTGGATGTCCAGACAATAAGTCTGGACTTCTGATTTATGAGTATAAGATGTCTCATCCCATTTTTGGATGTTCGGAACTGTTCTCCAGTTCCTATTTTGAGATTCAAGCCTTGATCATGGATCTCTAGCTCCCTAAACTCAATTCCAACCCCATATGAACCTAAATTAAGGTACCCTAACCTTAGTACATCACCTCTAGACCACCCTAAGGACCTAATTAGGTTCTCACTAAATCCAATTGACTTAGATCATAGTCAATTACCATAACCTAATTCAATTGGACTCATAGGGTTCAATTGAGCTCAGATCTCAACCCATGCAAGTCCAATTGGACTTAGCGAGAGCCCAATTGACCTAAGCCCAACCTAATTGAGTTATTTCACTCTCAATTAGGTTCATACTCATTCAATTAAACTTGTGTAAAGTTTAATTGCAATTCCTCCATAGCAATTAGGGTTTGCAACCCTAATTTAAGGCCTACACCTACCTAAACCCCTTAGGACCTAACCTAGACCACTTAGCTGCATAGGCCACGGCCACACACTCACACACACACACCTATTTAGAGTTCTCTAGAACTCTCTTCAAAGTGGCGCCACTCTTGTTTGCCAAATTTAGCAACCAAGAGCCATTCAATTCTAAGATCCACTTTTTAAGGATCTAAGAACTACTCTCTCTCACCATGGTCGGCCGCTTATGGGGCTCTCTCTAGAGAGTTCCACGCTTCTCTAGAGAGACTCCCTTAGGTCTATAAAAATACCTAAGGGGTGGCCATTTGCATCCATACCATTCTTGGCATTCATCCATCCATCTAGGTTAGCCACCCTCACATCCATTCCACCTCCACGAGGAGCACCATGGAAGACACCATCGCCACACCAGGATGCTGGATCATCTCTCCAACCTCTCTCCAAGGACCAACCTAAGCACCATTGGCCGCCCCTCCTCTCGGCCACTCAAAGGCCATCGGAGCCCACCTCCAAATGCCCTTCATTTCTGCTAGATTGGTAGCTTAGCTCTTCATAGTTTTACTGCTTTCATTTATTACTTAGTAGTGTAGCTCTTATTCTCCCCCAATGACGCATGCAAAATCCCCCCGTAGATTCCTGTATTCGATCATTTTCTTTTAGCTAGATTTGTGTTTTTCAAGCTTTCCTTTACAAGCTTTCCTCTAAATTCCATGTTGCAAACATCCTCCTGAATGAATGAATAAAAGATATATCTTTTATATACTTATCTCTATGTTGAAAATCGCCATGAGCTTATTGGTTGCAATCTTTTTCGTGTGATTCAAGTTGCCTGCTTTTCATTTATATATATATTGCAGCAAGCATGTCAGTTTCGAAAGATATAGAAGATTTAACTATAAATGCATTTTCCATAAACCACCCCCACATAACTAGAATTGTGCGCATCGAAACTCATACCTTTACCTTTGCTTTCTATCTAACACACACGCATGTAATCAGAGTTCACAACAGAAGTGGTAGAACACTAACCCGAAGATTGGAAACAAGCGTGCCATTCTAAATATGTAGAGCTAGAAAAGATTGATTTTAGATTTGAACAAACGCCTCCCAGATCGAACGACCGGGGCTCAAGGTATCGTTATCCTTTTATAAATATTTTTGACGAACATTTAGCGTGACTATACTACGATTTCCAACGACATTAAAATGCGTGAAAATGGCTTCTGTCAAATGATGCCGTTGCTGGGGAGGCAACGTCACCTTTTTTTAATTTCGATCTTTTCAACCATCACTAACAAATCTTCATCTACTTTGTTTTCGGATGTGCAAGACAACACAGGAAAAGTGGGATCTGCACACACAACGAGCGCGGAAAAAGATTTCCAGGTGCGCATCACACCCTCTTTAGGCTATGTTTCCTTTTGAACCCTAGGATTAGATTTGCTTCCAGCAATTTCTTTTGAAAAAAAAAATTATTCATTTTCACGAAAAAAAATCGAAAAATTTCAGTAGTTAGATTAGGTTTCTTTTTGAATCCTAGGTTAGTTTCAAAAATTAAAAAAAAAGAAAATATGAAAATCTTTTGAAAAAAAAATCCTTTTTGGAAAAAAAAATTGCTAAAGTTTTTGAAAAAAGAAACAAAAAACATTTTCTAGTGGAAAGTTTGAATTTCAAACTCAAACAATTTTCAAAAGCTTCTCTACCATTCTCTGATTTTTGCCCAAGGTTCCAAGTTTGTTCTAAAAATTCGATTACCAAAAAACTAGCAAAAAAAAAATTTGAAATTCGGGTTAGACCTTCATTTTCAAACCATCTTTCAAACAACACCATTATTTTGAAAAAATTCTAAGTATAAAATTTTTAAAAATTTGCAAAGTGCAAGGGGATCAGACTGTCCCAGATTTGAGATTTTTCAAAATTCAAAAAGCAATTTCGAGCAATCCGCGAATCTGTTTTGATTAAAAGTAGTGAGGTTTAAAATCTGATCTCATTGGCTTTATTTTCCATAGTTTTATCGAATTGTTGAAAGTCATTTGGTACTATTTCAAAGCGAAAAACTGACCAGGGGTCAAAATTCCTAATCTAACCTCCTGACTTTCAAAATTATTTAAAAATTCGATTGAAACAGGAAAAATTACAAAAAAATATTCTCTAAAAAGATAATTGAGAAAAGAATCTACTCGCCAAATTTCAAGTTAATTGGACTCCAATTTTTGTCAGAGAACTAATTGCATTTTTTGTAGTCTGCTAAAGAAGAAAAAAAAAAAGAACAAAACCCTATAATTGCATGAACCCTACATTACACCTTTAGGGTTACAGTTTAGAGACAACATTTGGGCTAAGCTAGACTTAGTCAAGTCTAGTACTTAGCTGGTGAGTTGGTCACGTTGTGGGCCACTCACCAAAAAACCCCAACTAAAGAAAAATGGGCTAAAATCAATTCTAAAACACAAAATCAACCTAAATTCATTGTCGCACTACTGGGTGCTTTCAACCTCTTGGCTGGGTTAGCCGAGAGGCGGGAATCACTTTCAGTCGGTTGTACGATGAATTTTCTTCAGGAATTAGAACTTAAAACGAAAAATTCGGTCATCTGATTCATAAGGATCATCTGATTAACAGAGCCATAGCCTTGTCTGGCTTGGCTACACCAACCCAGGGGTTGGGTGGCGTATGAAAGGAAGGAAGTCACTTAGACCTCAATTGGTTGGTCCTTAGGAGCCACTCTAAAGGAGGCGAGTCACCTCCCCGGGACCATCTTCCCCCCTACTTGTTTGCCTATAGCCATTATGGCTAATCCTAGACCTGGACCTAGACTGGGTCGAGATATTGATAATCTGGACCTGATGGCTTGTCTGGAAGCCTGGGTGGTTGAATCTGAGGAGCGGTGATGGAGAGATTTTCACTTTCTTATGATAGCAATAGAGGAATTTGTCATTGTAATTAATGTTGTGGAAATCTCTCAATCAAAAATTAACGTAGATATGAATTTCAACGGCAATAAAGGATGTCGTATCCACTGGGAGGAATAGACTAATAAATTCACGAGTCAAGGAATACACCGTTCACAGACTCTTCTGCAACTTTAATGCGAGGAATATGCTATTTTAAATCAACCTTGCAATATCCTTAAAGGTTATGGGTATTTATGCAATTTTCACATGAGGAGTTAAGATCCAAAAATATGTGTATGATGCATGTGTAATGGCTTATCATGTAAATTCAATTTTCATGCAATTTTGATTTGAAATTCAAGGTAGAATCACGAACATAACACAAGTAAAGTAATTTCAAGAAAGTCTGAGTGCATCAATGCAATGTCGCCTGAATAAAATATGAATATAAAATTGGAAGTGACATTGAATGTAATATTTAATTGAGACAAAAATAGAGGATTTCTCCTCTCTCTTCCTCGTGTGTGCGGCCGTGCACGGTTGGTGGCGAGAGTCGACGGGGAGGTGCACCTCGACGAGGGATACACAACAGTAGTGACGCGACGGCCGGAGTTGGCCAGCAATGGCCGGACAGAGGAGGATGGTCGCTGGCCTGTTGGAGGAGGAGGCCGCTGCTGCAACCCGCGCGACTGCGTGCTGGGCGTGCACGCGTGCAAGGGCACAGGTGGTGGCGTTGGAGTGGTCCTTTGCAGCACCTGCAGGGCGTGGCTGTGGACCTGTGGTCACCTGTCCGTGGCTGCGGTGTAGTGCAGGGGTACCTGCGGGCAATGGCGCGGGTGCTGGCGCTTGTAGAAGGCACGGGTGGCTGGGCACAGCACCTGCGGGCGTTGGTCGCGGGTGTAGGCGCTTGTAGGATGCTTGGTGCAGTGCTCAGTGAGGTAGGTGCAGGTGCGGAGATGGCACTGGAGGGGTGAGCGTGCTTGCAGAGGGTGTGCAAGGCACTGGAGGTGGAAGGCGATGTCGCAGGCACTTGCAGGCTATCTAGCAGGGCGCTAGTGCAGGCGCGGTGAGAGCGGGCATAGGCGAGGGAGTGATGCAGTGGGAGCACTAGAGAACTGCCTGCAGGTAGTGCGAGCGCAACCCTGCGGGCAGCTGCTAGAAATGCTGATAGCTGGGCGCTTGTAGTGGAGGGCACACAGTGAGGGCAGGCGGAGAAGGGCTTGGCTGTGTGGTGATGGCAGTGGAAGGTGTGCACAGTGCACGCTTGGTTGCGCGGTTGATGGATATCCCCTTAACGGGGAGGAAGAAGATCCGATGATCCAGATGCCCTCCTCTCCTGTGCTCCACCTCCTCTTAACTCCTCTCCCCTGTGCCAATCAAGGGATTTTCAAATCCCTTCCTAATTTTTGCCAGCGCTTGTTGGGTTTTTTTGGCCGAAGGTGGAGATATTTGTGGGG
The DNA here is from genome assembly GCA_037157565.1 of Thalassia testudinum. NCBI lineage: Eukaryota > Viridiplantae > Streptophyta > Magnoliopsida > Alismatales > Hydrocharitaceae > Thalassia > Thalassia testudinum. The sequence continues at coordinate 48,967,407 of JAZHRO010000055.1, forward strand.
AGGGGGAAATATCTTTCCACCCCACTATTCTTTTCCACATTTGATCCTCCTCCCTCTTCTTCCCGATTACAGTAGATTAATTGGAGAAGATGAGTGCACTATTGCGGGACCCTACATGAAATACAATTACATAATAAGCAATAGAAGAAATGTAAACTTAAATAATGACACATGCAATCATTTAATAAACAAATGTAATTATTAACCAACATACAATGTTAGAATTGAATTACTTAGGCGCAATAATAGTCCATTCAAATGTACTCATCAAGCGGCATCAATAGAGCATGGATTGCATTTTGACGATGCTTGACAGAATGCAGCATCCACCGTAAGGGGAATAACTGCAGGATTTCTTTGGTCCAACCGCACTAATCGGTGCACCCCTAGTCATGATTCCTGCAGGCAAAGACACATTTGAGCTCAAGCCCAATGTGATCGGTTTGATCAGCACTCACTTCAATGGAAACTCAAGCGAAGATCCGTTCCAGCACCTAGAGGATCTGAGTCGACTCGCAAAAATGATTCGACCAAGGAACATTGATCTTGGGATTGTTCTAATGAAGCTTTTCCCATTTTCTCTAAGGGACAAAGCGTCATATTGGTTCATGACCATTGGGAAGGCAATTGGAACCTGGCCGGAATTACGATGTGAATTCCTGCAAAAGTTCTTCCCAATCAGTCGAACAAATGCGATGAGGCACATAATCACGATTTTCTCCCAAGGAGCTGGGGAGAAGTTGCATGAAGCTTGGGATCGATTTCACAACCTTCTCCGGAAATGCTTGCACCATGGTATACCCAGATGGCACCTAGCTCAAATCTTTTTCCATGGCCTGATGACACACATCAGTATCTGGCCGATGCTTCTAGTGGCAAGAATTTCCTCGCGAAAGACGAGAATAGCTCATTTGAGTTGTTCGAATCTTTGGCGGAGAATTCGATGAATGCCGTGTCCATGAACCAATTCCAACGGCCTGGTCAGCAGCAGGTTGGTGTCCGTGAGGCTCACACCGAGTCTATTCGAGTCAACATGGATATGATCGTCAAGCAGTTGGATAGAATAAACCTGATAGAGAAAAAGATTGACCAAATTAGTCAGGGTCAATCTGACATGAACTCTACCACTCCAAGACCCTCCTATCAACCCTGAGCCCCTCCTACTCGAGTTAATCCACTCACTCGGGATGCATCTTCTCCTTATTTACGAGATCCTCCATATCAGGATCCCATAAACAATCTGGATCTGCCACCTTATGACCAGGGTTACGCACCACCAGCAGATTATAACACGTATCCCCTTGATGGATATACGTCTCAGACATCTTTGGCCTACGAGGATGTCAATGCTATCCAAGGATACAGGCGTAATAACCAGTATTCAGAGACGTATAACCCTGGTTGGCGCCAGCATCCGAACTTCTCTTGGTCTGGTAATTCACAGAGACCACATCAAGATCCACACTACCAGACTAGGCAATACGGAATGCGCAAAACACATACCCTAGGTAGTAGCCATTCCCGTCTTAGAAGTAGCAACCCCATTCTATATACCAGCCACTGCACCAAGCTGCCAATCATCCTCCAAAGTGGCCTGACCCTTTGGAAGAACTGAAAGAGGAGCTGCAAGAATCATTAAGGAAATCTACACAGGATAGCTTGCAGATAATGAAGGCGATGCTGACCAGATGCAGACTATACAGAACACGCAAAACCAGTCATTGCAGGAGCATAAGACTCAGGGAGACTTGCCCTCCCAACCCGTCCCGAGCCCTCGGTATGTGTAGAACCAAGGTGCCCTGCCTTGGTTTCAGGCACCACAGGGACAGGCACATGCCATATTATAGGCACCTCCTGCACCACCTAGTTATGCTCAAGGCCAGCTGCCGTTGCAGAACCCCGCATACTCTGTCCCTTCCGCTCCCCCACCACCTCATGGTTAGCAAGCTGATGCAAATGCTCTCATTGAGGAGTGGAAGGAAGGCATTCGACCCACGACATAAGCAGGTGGGTCCTAATTTTTCTCACCCTTCACCATAGGCGAGTTCAACTCCTTCATCTCAAGAACCACCTATGGTAGATAAGGGTAAGAGGCCAGTTGACCCTGAGATTCCCATCCCTTTTCTTGAGGCTCTGATGCGAAATATAGTGTGGAAAAAGGACATGCGAAATTTTGAGGACCTGAAGTCAATGTTCAAGGAAGTGCATATTCAAGTCCCCCTCCTCGAGGCAATTGATCACATCCCCACTATTGCTAGGTTCTTCAAGGACTATTGTACCCCAAAGCGATAGCCTAGAATTGGACGACAGGCGGTACTGACAAAAGAAGCTAGCGCCATGATTCTAGCTGACTTGCCGTCGAAGAAGAAAGACCCTGGTACCCCATTCATATCCAACTTCTTGTAGGATTCTCCATTTGATTGGGCCCTTCTAGATCTGGGTTCGTCCATCAACCTAACTCCCACTACTGTATTTGATCAATTTCGATTTGGGAAGTTAAAGCCTACCTCGGTCACGATTTAGCTGGCCGATAGATCAATAAAAACATCGAAGGGGGTGGTTGAGAACATGATAATAAAAGTTCACAGATTTTGGTCTCTCGCAGACTTTTTCGTTCTCAATATGAAAGTTCTTCCTAATCTTCGAGATGCACCAATTATTTTGGGTCACCCATTTCTAGCGACAGCCCGAGTGAACATTGATTGTGCATCCAGGTGTATGGAGATAGCCATAGGTAATGAGCAACTGCGACTTGACAAATTCGGGGCATCAAGGAATTTTGACTGTGATTGCATAGAGTAGGATGGTGAAGACGAAGATTCGGCATACTGTAGTAACATTGGGCTCCTTTACGACGACCTAATGGCTCATTCATCTGCACTATCAGGGTTCTTGGACCTCGATCCACCCAGGACTGAGGCCACTGCACTACACATATCTCCCCGAGGATCTGACTGTTTAAGGTGTGCTTTTGACCTCAGCAGCCCTGAATCTAGCTATCCTGATCCGCACACTACTAAATCACCCCTGCTGTTACATGAAGACGTGACCATAGCTAACGGGTTTCCCGTTAGCATAGTCACAACCGACTATCTCACAGGAAGTGAATCAGCAGGAATTCACATGCATACAGATCTGCAGATTCCCATCCTCGAGTTTGCTCCTCCCACTTCCATTTTTGGCTTTGACCCACCCGTGATTGAATTGAAGCCCTTACCTGACTCACTTAAGTATGTGTTCTTGGGAGAAAGTGTGACATACCCAGTCATCATTATTGCCCACTTAGACTAAGAATAAGAGCATCAATTGATGTCTACGCTACAAGACCATAGGGCTGCTACAGGGTGGAGTATTGCTAATCTCCGCGGTATTCGCCCCTCGTATTGCACTCATCACATTTACACAGATGAGGGGGTGAAACCTCCGAGACAACCTCAAAGACGGCTTAACCCAAATATGCTAGAGGTTGTTAAGAAGGAGATCATCAAATGGCTGGATGCAGGTATTGTATACCCAATCTCTGATAGCCAATGGGTGAGTTTGATCCAGATAGTGCCCAAGAAAGCAGGACTCACTGTTGTGAAAAACGATATGGGAAAATCCATCCCAACCTGCATTGCGACATCTTGGTGGGTCTGCATCGACTATAGGAGACTAAACATGGCAACCCAGAAGGATTACTTTCCTTTGCCTTTCATTGATCAGATCTTGGAATGGTTAGCTGGACATAGTTTCTTTTGCTTTCTGGATGCATACTCCTGGTATAATCAAGTAGCGATTAGCTTGGAAGATCAAGACAAGACCACATTCACATGCCCCTTTGGAACATTCGCTTTCAAGCGGATGCCCTTTGGCCTCTGCAATGCACCAGCAACATTTCAGCGTTGTATGATGGCCATCTTCTCTGACATGATTGGGGACTACGTGGAGGTATTCATGGATGACTTCTCCATTTTCGGAGATGATTTTGCATCTTGTCTTGATAACCTCACCAAGATCCTAAAATGGTGTATTGAGGTAAACATAGTACTATCCTGGGAGAAAAGCCATTTCATGGAGAGGGATGGCATAGTACGACGGCACAGGATCTCTAAAAATGGACTCGAGGTCGATCGAGCTAAATCTGAGATTATTTCCCACTTACTGCCTCCTAGCTTGGTCAAGCAGATCAGATCATTTTTGGGTTACGTTGGCTTCTATTGGAGATTTATACACGATTTCTCGAAAATAGTGTGACCCTTGATGAATCTCCTTGTTGTCGATGTCCCATTTGAATTCGACACCTCATGTCTCAGCACCTTCGAAACTTTACGAAGCGCTGTCTCTGATTCCCCGATTCTCCAACCACCCGACTAGCCTCTTGATTTTGAGATGATGTGCGACGCTTCTGATTTTTCCGTCGATGCTGTTTTAGGCCAGCGTCGGGAAAAAACAACCTTTTCTTATATACTATGCTAGCAAGATGCCAAATGAGGCTCAACACAATTATACTGTCATCGAAAAGGAACTACTAGCAGTAGTATTCGGGTTGGAGAAATTCAGATCTTACTTATTACGATCCAAAGTCATCATTTTCACCGACCACTCTACCCTCCAGCATTTGTTGGAAAAGAAGGATGCCAAACCACGGCTCATTAGATGGATCCTTCTATTGCAAGAATTTGATATTGAAATCCACGACAAAGCCGAAAAGCGTAATGTTCTGGCAGATCACCTATCCAAACTGGACCCAAGCCACATTCCTTTTTCCATGCCTATCCACGAGCAATTTCTGGATGAATCTATTTTGGTAGTTCACTCTGTTAAGTTCCCCTAGTATGTGGATATCGCGGAGTACCTTGCCATAGGCAAGATTCCCCCAAACCTATCGAAGGACCAGAAATTCAAATTCACAGCGGAGGCCAAATTCTACCTTTAGGATGACCCACTGCTCTTCCGCATTGGAGAGGATTAGATTATTCGAAGATGCATCCTAGATTCTAAGATCCCCAGTGTGTTATCTTTTTGCCACAATGATGCATGTGGTTGTCATTTCTCGGGACGGAAAACCGCTACAAAAATTTTGCAGTCGGGATTTTTCTGGCGAACTATTTTCAGAGATACACATGAATACGCCCAACACTGCAAACAATGGCAGTCGGTCGGTTCTATGACCAGGAGAGACATGTTGCCACTCCAGCCCATCATGGTTGTTTGACGTCTGGGGCATCTATTTTATGGGCCCTTTTTCGAACTTGCATGGCTTGGAGTACATATTATTAGCCATCGACTATGTCTCGAAGTGAGTCGAGGCCATCCCGGGGAGATGGGCTGATCATAAGACTGTCATTTCTTTCGTACGATAGTACATCTTCCCGAGATTCAGAATACCCCTCGCTCTGGTTAGCGACGTGGGAAGCCACTTCATCCATGCCCATTTCAGGTCATTACTAAAGAAATATCAGGTACATCACCGTATAGCCACCCCGTACCACGCGCAGACCAATGAGCAGGTTGAAGTGTCTAACCGTCAGATCAAGCTGATTCTCTAGAAGATGGTTAGACCAGACAAGAAGGACTGGTCTGATAAATTAGTTGATGCACTTTGGCCATATCGGACCGCGTACAAGGCCCCACTCAGAATGTCACCATATCATATGGTAAATGGCAAGGCTTGTCACCTTCCTGTAGAGTTAGAACACCGCGCCTTTTGGCCATTGTGAAAATATAACCTTGACCTCGATGCAGGAGGTCAAGAACGAAAACTCCAGCTCAGAGAATTAGAAGAGATCCGACGAGAGGCATACGAGAATGCATTGATATACAAGGACAAGACCAAGGCCATTCATGACCTCCACATCCGGAGAAAAACATTCACGCCCAACCAGCAAGTCTAGTTGTTTGATTCATGATTGAAACTTTTCGCAGGGAAGCTCAAGTCCATGTGGACTTGCCCGTATGTTGTGATTCACCCATATCCTAATGGGGCAGTCCAGATGAGGGACCCAAAATCTGGGCATATATCTACGGTAAATGGCCAGTGCCTCAAGCCATTCTTGGACCAGGAACCTCCTCCACCTGACGAGATCGTTCATCTTATTGAGGACGTATGATTGAATTCTCACCCAGCTGGAGGCGTTTAACTCAACACATTTAGATAGCATATTCCACATTCCACCATCATCTATACATAACCATTTTTATACATAGGATATTTTTCCTTTCAGCATATTCTCTTTCTACATATTGCATACTGACAGGTTGACAGGTGCCGAATGTATAATTTAGGAGCAATTACAGGTGATTTCTACCAATTCACTCTCTGCTGTACTTATTTCTTTTATATTCATGCATGAGGACATGTAAGAACTTAGGCATGGGGGGGGTAGATACAACAAAACTAAAAAAATTTTTATGCCAATATTTAGGAAAACCTCAAAGCTACATGTAAAATGTACTCTAGGACCCTAAATAAAAGAACAATCGACTCCACCTCCAATGCTCGCATTGGAGCTAGAAATCATCTGCAACAGCCATTTCCGATTCACCTACTCTCCTCTTATTTTAAATTTAGGTTCAAGCTAATTGTAACCCGATACGGGAATTTCATGGAGTACAAATTATACGAGGTTATTTGTTTATAGCATATATACATATTACGCTAATGAATAAGATTATTTTGTTAAGAGAATGCATTAGGGATTTTATCTAGTTGATTCCTGTAATCTGGAATCCAGTAAAACTTTTCGCACACACGTAGAATTTGCAATGGATTTACGGTGAAGGTGGATAAACATCTTTAGTCTGTCAAGAAAAAGTAGTGCTTCCTCTCCTAAACCCTTGGATAGTGTTTTGGGAGTTAGGAAGATTTTCCTCCAAAAATCCACTAAATAGTGTGAGGTGAGAGTAGAGTGTACTAGTGCTCTAAGATTAGTGCAAGGAATCTGAAATCCTAGAAAATTAGGTGATGATACTCTGAGATTAGACATAGTCTTCGCTCTCGGTTCATACGTATACATTTGGTGTGAAATTTTGAGAGCCACCAAATAAGGCAAGTATGTGGAGAGCGAGTTTTCTTAAAACTAGGGCTAAGGTGGATGGTTATGACCATTCTTTACGGAATCCTCGGCTGAAGGAGGGTATTGATGTCAAGGTCAGAAATACATCGCCCTATCTATCTCTCCCAGTGCCGTGAGTAAGCACTTCCACCAAATAAGCCACCCAATGTCTCTTGAGTACCACCAATCCCTAATAATGCCTCCTCAATAAAGTTCATGGATGTGTGCTAGTTGTGTAAATGTTGAAAAAAAAAATGATGAGAAAAAAAAGGAACTTAAAAAGAGAAAAAATTAGAAAGAGAAGAAAAAGCAAAGAAAAAAAGAGTGAATATTTATTGTTTATTTCAGTTGCATTGAGGCAGTACCACCAAATAAATTTGAGATCCACCAAATATGGCCTTAACCTATTTTTCTGTGTTTCTGACCCCGGAATACTAGCTGAGGAATTCTGACTTAGCATTAGAGTTATGGAAACTCAATTAAAGTGTTAATGCCAAATGAGACCACCACATACAGGTCATATGTGTGAATCTGGTGAGATTGTGAGCTCTAAGAAAAAGCAAGAAGGAAAATAGAGAGAGAAAGAGAGAATGAATACAAAGGAACCAAAAGAGAGCATAGTTTTTCTCGTCTTTCTCTGAGTTGAGTTATTTGATAGTCCGGGAATCTAGATTTTGAAATAATAATCTCTATGTAGCACCAAGTGAGAGTAAGCCACCAAATATATAATCTTTCCCCTCAAAGATTCTCTACCTAAGCCTAAAGCTGGGGTCGAATTCACAGAATATCTTGAATACCCCGAGGGAAGAAGTCTGCTTATCCTGCTAGAATTTTTACTAGGGGTCAAGTACAGGCTTTAGAGGTGTATCAATTTTTTACTCGAATCTGTTGCAAAAGCTACATAGCTGCACTTTCACGATTGTCTGGATTTCTAGAGCATAGGATGAAAATAAAAAGGAGAAAAATCTCTAGGCATACACTTGATAAAATAATCAATCTCTTAAGTACCCCACTATAAATAACTTAGTCTTTCATTTGCTAGGGACTAGCAAGATTTAGGTATGGGGGTATGATTGCGCAGCAATCATGGGTCTTAATTGACCTAAATTAGGCTAGGACTCGGCATAACTTACAGTAATTCATACATGCATAAGCATGATCTGCATCTTTAATGCTTTCTTTTAACTATGCATAAAATAATCCTATAATGTGCTGATTAGGTGCATTATGTCCATTACATTAATAAGCTAGATCTGAAGCTGGATCTGAAGCTGGATAAGGAGAATAGAAGAATAATGGGTGTTGCAACAGAGCTAGAGCAAAAGACATAGATTAGATGTAGTAGGTAATAATGTAAGGGAGTTAAGGTATGCTACTCTATTAGGTAGGAATAAAGCAGTAAAATGTGAACAACTTAGGTCCATCCTAGCCCTTGGATAGCCTAGAGACTTCCCTAAGCCTTAGCTACTCTTAGATTAGGTCACCGCACCCTAGGAAACCTTAAAACCCTAATTCCAACCTTTATCTGGACATCCGAATGAATTATAGGACTCCCAGAACCCTTAACCAACTCCCGCACACCTTAAACCCACTTCTACAGTGTTATTGGACGTCCAGACACTTGGTTAGACATCGAATTTCTACAGAATGCCCAAGATAGAACCTTGAATTCTTCTTGACTATGATTGGACATCTAGGCAACAAGTTTGGACTTTGGATTTTTGAGTATAAGATGTTTGATTCCATTTTTGGATGACTGGAACTATTCTTCAGTTCCTGTTTTGAGATTCAACCCTTGATCTTGGATCTCTAGTTCCCTAAACTCAATTCCAACCCCCATAGCAACCTAAATTAAGGTACACTAACCCTAGTACATCACCTTTAGACCTCCCTAAGGACCTAATTAGGTCCTCACTAAACCCAATTGACATAGATCATAGTCAATTACCATTACCTAAGCCAATTGGACTCATAGGGTCGAATTGAGCTTAGATCTCAACCCACACAAGTCTGATTGGACTCAGTGAGAGTCCAATTGACGTAAGCCCAACCTAATTGAGTTATTTCACTCTCGATTAGTTTCACAGTCATTCATTTAAACTTGTGTAAATTTTAATTGAAATTCCTCCTTAGCAATTAGGGTTTGCAACCCTAATTTATGGCCTACACCTACCTAAACCCCTTAGGACCTAACCTAGACCACTTAGCCACATAAGGCACGGCAACACACACACACACACACACACCCATCTAGAGTTCTCTAGAACTCTCTTCAAAGTGGCGCCACTCTTGGTTGCCAAATTTAGCAACCAAGAGCCATTCAATTCTTATATCCACTTTTTATGGATCTAAGAACTACACTCTCTCACCATGGTCAGCCACTTATGGGAATCTCTCCAGAGAGTTCCACACTTCTCTAGAGAGACTCCCTTAGGTCTATTAGAAGACCTAAGGGGTGGCCATTTGCACCCATCCCATTCTTGGCATTCATTCATCCATCTAGGTTGGCTACCCTCACATCCATTCCACCTCCACGAGGTGCACCCTGGAAGCCACCATCTCCACATCAGGATGCTGGATCATCTCTCCAACCACTCTCTAAGGGTCGGCCTAAGCACCATTGGTTGCCCGTCCTTCTCCTCTTAGCCACTCAAAGGCCATCGGAGCCCACCTCTGAATGCCCTTCTTTTCTGCTAGATTAATAGCTTAGCTCTTCATAGTTTTACTACTTTCACTTACTGCTTAGTAGTGTAGCTCTTATTCTCCCCCAATGATGGATGCAAAATCCCCCCATAGATTCCTGTATGCGATCATTTTCTGTTAGCTAGATTTGTGCTTTTCAAGCTTTCCTTTACCAGCTTACCTCTAAATTCCATGTTACAGACATCCTCCTGAATGAATGAATAAAAGATATATTTTTTATACACATATCTCTATGTTGAAAATCACCATGAGCTTATTGGTTGTAATCATTTTCGTGTGATTCAAGTTGCCTGCTTTTCATTTATATATATGTTGCAACAAGCATGTCGATTCCAGAAAATATAGAAGATTTAACTATAAATGCATTTTCTGTAAGCAGCCACCACATAACTAGAATTGTGCACATCGAAACTCATACTTTTTCCTTCGTTATCTATCTAACACACTCGCATGCAATCAGAGTTCACAACAGAAGTGGCAAAACTCTAATCCGAGGATTGGAAACCGGCGTGCGATTCTAACTAGCTAGAGCTAGATAAGATTAATTTCAAATTTGAACAAACGCCTCCCAGAGACGAACGACTGGGACTCGAGGTCTCGTTATCTTTTTATAAATATTTTTGACAAATGTTTAGCGTGACTATACTGCGATTTCCAATGACATTAAAATGCATGAAAACAGCTTCTGTCAAACGCATACTTAAGTGAGTTAGGTAAGGGCTTCAATTCAATCATGGGTAGGACAGAGTCAGAGATGGAAATAGGAGGAGTAGATTCGAAGGTGGAAATCTGGTGATCCGGATGCATATGAATTCCCACTGATTCGCTACCTGTGAGATAGTCAGTTGTGATTGCATTAACGGGAAACCTGTTAGCTGTGGTCATGTCTTCTTGTAATAGCAAGGGCAATCCAGTAGTGTACAGATCAGGATAGATAGATTCAGTGGTGCTGTGGTTAGAAACACACCCTAAATAGTCGGATCCTCGAGGAGATATGTGCAGTGCAGTGGTCTCAGCCTTGTGCGGATCGAAATCCATGAACATTAATAGTGCAGACAAATGAGACATTGGGTCGTCACAAAGGAGCCCAATGTTGCCACAGTATGTCGAATCTTCATCTTCACCATCCTCCTCTATGCGATCACAGTCAAAATTCCTTGATGCCCTAAATATGTCAAGTCGAAGTCGTTCATTACCTAGGACTATCTCCATACACCCGGATGCACAATCATTATTTGCTCGGGCTATCACTAGAAATGGGCGACCCAAAATGATTGGTGCATCTCAGAGATTAGGAGGAACCTCCATATCGAGAATGAAGAAGTCTGCGGGAAAGCAGAATCCATGGACTTTTACGATCACATTCTCAACCACCCCCCTCGGTGTTTTTACTGATCTATTAGCCAGCTGAATCATGATCGAAGTAGGCTTTAACTCCCCAATCAAAATGGATCAAATACAGCAGTAGGAGTTAGGTTGATGGACTATCCCAGATCTAGAAGGGCCCGATCAAATGGAGAATCCTGCAAGAAGCAGGATATGAGTGGGGTACTAGGGTCTTTCTTTTTCGGCGGCAAGTCAGCTAGAATCACGGTGCCAGCCTCTTTTGATAGTGCCGCCTGTCGTCAAATTCTAGGTTATCGCTTCAGGGTACAATAGTCCTTGAAGAACCTAGCGACAATGGGGATGTGATCAATTGCCTCGAGGAGGGGGACCTGAATATGTACTTCCTTGAACATTGACTTCAGGTCATCAAAATTTTACGTGTCCTTTTTCTATACTACATTTCACATCAGAGCCTTAGGAAAAGGGATGGGAATCTCAAGGTCAAGTCGCCTCTTACCCTTATCCACCATAGGTGGCTCCTGAGATGAAGAAGCAGTCGAACCCGCCTGTGGTGAATGGTGAGAAAAATCAGGACCCGCCTGCTTATGTGGTGGGTCGAATGTCTTCCTTCTACTCCTCAATGAGATGCAATTTGCATCAGCTTGCTGTCCATGAGGTGGTGGGGTAGAGGAAGGGCCAGAGTATGTAGGGTTCTGCATTAAAGGCAGCTAGCCTTGAGTATAACTAGGTGGTGTAGGAGGCACCTGTAATATGGCGTGTGCCTATCCCTATGCTGCCTAAAACCTATGCGGGGTGCCTTGGTTATACACATAACGAGGGTTCAGGATAGGTTGGGAGGGCAACGCTCCCTGAGTCCTATTCTCCAGCAACAGCATGTTTTGCGTGTTCTGTATAGTCTGTATCTCGTCAGCCATTGCCTTCATTATCTGCAAGCTATCCTGTGTAGATTTCCTCATTGATTCTTGCAGCTCCTCTTTCAGTGCCTCCAGATGGTTAGCCCGCTTTGGAGGGTAACTGGCAGCTTGGTGTAGCGGCTGGTATATAGAATGAGGTTGCTACTGCTGATACGGGAATGGCTACAGCCTAGGGTATGTGCTTTGCGCATTCCCGTATTGCTTGCTCTGGTAGTGTGGATCTTGATGTGGTCTTTGTGAGTAACCAGATGAGGAGAACTTCGGATGTTAGCGCCAACCAGGGTTATATGTCTCTGAATATGGGTTATTACATCTGTATCCTTGAATAGCATTAATGTCCTCATAGGTTGAAGACATCTGAGACGTATATCCATCAAGGGGATACGTATTATAGTCAGCTGGTGGCGCGTAGCCCTAGTCATATGGTGCTAGATCGGGACTATTTACAGGATCCTGATATGCAGGATCTCGTAAATAAGGAGAAGTTGCATCCAGAGTAAGTAGAATAACTCGAGCAGGGGGGCCTCGGGGTGCATAGGATCATGTAAAGGTACCGACATGCTGGTTGCAATAGATAATAATTCAAAACAGGAAACTTTAATCACCCAAAATATATTGCAATAAGCTCATGGTGATTCTCAACATAGATAGATATATATATAGAAAAAAATCTTTTATTGCTGCATCATGGTGTTTGCAACATGGAACTAGTGGAAAGCTTATAGACGAAAGCTTGAAAACATAAATCTAGCTAACAGAAAATGATCGCATACATGAATCTTTGGGGGGATTTTGCATGCATCATTGGGAGAGAATAAAGAGCTACACCACTAAGCAGTAATAAAGGCATGTAAACTATGAAGAACTAAGCTACTAATCTAGCAGAAATAAGGGCATTCAGAGGTGGGCTCTGATGGCCTTTGAGTTGGTTGAGAGGAGAAGGAGGGGCAGCCAATGGAGCTTAGGTCAGCCCTTGGAGAGAGGTTGAGGTGGTGATCCAACATCTTGGAATGGAGATGGTTATGGCCATGGTGATGCTACTCGTGGTGATGGAGTGGAGGTGGATGTATCTAAACTAAATGGAATCCAAGAGTGAATGAAGCCAAGAGTAGATGGGTGCAAATGGCCACCCCTTAGGTCTTTTCACAGACCTAATGGAAGCTTAGTAGAGAAGTGTGGAAATCTCTAGAGAGAGCTCCAAGAGTGGTTGGCCAAAGATAGAGAGAGGTGGTTTTTAGATCCACCATTTGTTGATCTCCAATTTGAATGGCTCTTGGTTGCTAATTTGGCAACTAAGAGTGGTTCCACCTTTTGAAGAACCTAGGACACTCTAGGCAGTGTGGGAGTACGTGAATGGTTGTGTGTGTGTGTGGCCGTGCCCTATGTGTCTAGGTGATCTTGGTTAGGCCCTAAGGGGGTTTAGGTTGGTGTAGGTCTTAAATTAGGGTTGCAAACCCTATTTGCTAAGGGGGAAATGCAATTAAACTTAACACAAGTTTAATTGAATGAGTGTGAACCTAATTGAGAGTGAAATAACTCAATTAGGATGGGCTTAGGTCAATTGGACTTTCATTGAGTCCAATTGGACTTGTATGGGTTGAGATCTGAGCTCAATTGGATCCTATAAGTCCAATTGACTAGGCAATGGTGATTGACTATGATCTAAGTCAATTAGGTTTAGTGAGGACCTAATTAGGTCCTTAAGGAGGTCTAAAGGTGTTGTACTAGGGTTAGGGTACCTTAATTTGGGTTCCTAGAGGGTTAGAATTAGGTTTAGGGAGCTAGAGATCCAAGATCAAGGTTTGAATCTCAAAATAGGAACTGGAAAGCAATTCCAGACATCCAATAACAGTATTAAATGACTTATACTGAAAAATCAGAAGTCCAGACTTCAATTCTGGATGTCTAATCAGAGTCAGGAAGGATTCTAGGTTCTGTCTTGGGTATTCTATAGAAATTAGAGGTCTGACCAAGTGCCTTGACGTCCAATAACACTGCAGAAGTGGGTTTAAGGTGTGTGAGAGTTGGCTAAGGGTTCTGGATGTCCTGTAACTCATCTGAACATACAGATAGAGGATAGAATTAGGGTTAAGGTTTCTTAGGGTGTGGTGACCTAATCTAAGGGTGGCTAAGGCTTAGGGAAGCATCTAGGCTATCCTAGGGCTAGGATGGACCTAAGTTCTTCACAATTTATTGCTTTATTCCTACTTAATAGAATAGCATACCTTAACTCCCTTACATTATTATCTACTACATCTAATCTAGGTCTTCCGCTCCAGCTCTGCTACAACACCAATTATTCTTTATTCTTCAGATCTAGCTTTAGATCTACCTTCTGGTTAGCTTATTACCTGTAATTGACATAATGCACCTAATCAGCACATTGTAGCATTATTTTATGCATAGCTAAAAGAAAGTAGTAAGGATTCAAGTAATGCTTATGCATGCGTGAACTGTCCTAACTTATGCTAAGTCCTAGCCTAATTTAGGTCAATTAAGACCTATGATTGCTGTGCAATCAATCACTCATCCATGGACACCTTTGGCAGAAATGCCAATTCCCATGTAAGTGTTCATGAAGTAGGCACACAACAACAATCTCTACTGGTTACATAAGTTGATTTGCAAGTTTTTGCAGAAAGACTTGACCAAATTAAAATCAATCAAAAGAAAATGGAAGAAAAATTTAATGTGCGACCGCAAAACTCATTACCGACCAACCCTAACTCTCGCTCCGACACTAACCCAACTCTCCTCCGTCGGGAAAATTTGCAACAAATTAATACAAGCGGATTTCAAAATCTTGACTTTACAACTGAAGTTGTTGGGACTTCTGATAATTCTTCCATATATGTCCAAGTAAACGAAAATATTTCCACTCTCCAAGATAATTTTAGAAATAATTCTTCCAACTTTTATAATCCTATTTGGACGAATAACCCTATTTTTTACTAGAAGAATACCAATCAAATTCTTCATTTTCAAAATCAAGTGGGGAATTTTGGCCAAAACCAACATTGATAGCTTGATATTAATAATCAATTAATGAAAACCCTGCAAGGAATGCAACAGCAAATGAACGACATTACCCATGCCATTTCTAATTTACAAATCAAATCACTATAATGCCTGATCAAAGGCCAGTCCGAAATTTGCCCTCCCAACTGGTCCCAAACCACAGAATTTGGCAGAATCAATTTCAAAGCAGAAATAATCAAGGTCAACAACCAATAAATCCCACACCTCAATTTCCACCCGATTTTCCAAACATGCAACAAAATCAATGTTTTCCATAGCGAAATAACCACACTGCCAATGCAGTAAAAATAAGAAGTGGAACAACTACACATAATGCGAAACCCTTACAGGAAAATAAATTGGAACAAGAGCAATTTTTTTCCACCTCTGTTCACACTTAGGAAAATGAAGCCAGCACAAACAGGACACCTTTCCAACAAGCATTGAACTCTAAGAAGAAGAAACCTAGGAAAACTGAGCCAACTGAAGAACAATTGCACGAATTATTTGGCTAAGTGGAAATTAACGTCCCACACCTAGACATAATTAAATACGTACCTACCTATGCAAAATTTTTAAAAGAAATTTGTACACCAAAAAGGCAACCTAAAAATATAGGTAAGGTTGTCCTTTCTGAGATAGTTAGCTCTGTTGTTCAGAGCATGCTACCCCACAAAAGAAAGGACCCAGGTGCTCCATTAATATCTGTTGTCATTAATGACACAAATTTTGATCATGCCCTCTTAGACTTAGGTGCATCAATAAATGTCATCCCTACCATCCTATTCGATGAATTTCAGTTCGATGAACTCAAACCAATGAAGGTCACCCTTCAACTTGCCGATCGATCTGTTATTCACCCAAAAGGGATCGTAGAAGAAGTCATTGTTCAGGTACAAAATTGTCACTTTGCTATGGAGTTTTTAGTCCTCGACATTGATGTACCCGAAGCTTTAAAGAATGCAGCTATTATTCTTTGAAGACCCTTCCTCGTCACCGCCAAAGCCAACATAAATTGCGATTCCGGTAAAATAGACATCACTTGCGATGGTAAGACTATTATTGTTTTGTTAATGGATATTTCGGCTACAATCAAGTTATAGACACCCTGGGGCCCAGGAAATGACCACATTCACCTACCCCTTCAGAACCTTTGCTTTCCAAAGATTGCCATTTGGATTGTGTAATGCACCCATGCCTTTTCAATGGTGTATGTTAGCAATCTTCTCTGATTTGGTAGGTGATTGCCTGGAGGTCTTTATGGATGATTTTTCCATTTTTAGGGATTCTTTTGATCAATGTCTTTGGAATTTGGAATGAACTCTCCAAAAATGTATTGAGGTTAACTTGGTTCTCGTTGGGAGAAAAGCCATGTCATTGTTCAGGAAGGCATTATCTTGGGCCTTGTTATCTCTGGAAAAAAAATCTCGGTAGATAAGGCTAAAGTTGGAAGAATCTCTAAACCTACCCCGCCCAATTCAATGAAAGAAATAAGATCTTTTCTGGGGCATGTGGGATTCTACCAATGATTCATCAAAGATTTCTCCAGAATTTCCCAACCTTTAAGCCACCTTTTAACTAAAGACCAACCCTATGACTTTGATCAAGATTGCTTGGAAGGTTTTAATATTTTGGAAAAAGCGATTATTGAGGCACCCATTTTGCAAGCACCCAACTGGGATCACTATTTTGAGCTTACGACATATGCCTCAGACTTTGCAGTAGGAGTTGTCTTAGGGAAAAAAATTGACAAGAAACCCATTGTGATTTATTACACTAGTAAAACACTTGATGAAACACAATGGAATCATACTATCACCAAAAAAGAGCTTCTTACGATTGTTTTTGCCCTTGAAGAATTTTGTTTATATCTGTTAGGGTCACACATCACCATATACACTGATCACTTGACCTTGAAATATTTGCTGAATAAGAAGGATGAGAAACATCGTTTAATTTGATGGATTTTATTGTTACAAGAATTTGACTTGGAAATCAAAGATAAAGTGGGTTCGTAAAATGTCATGGCCAATCACCTTTCAGGACTTAACACTAGTGATGTTTTGACCCAAACAACCAATTTTCTGGATGAAATGCTGCTAACATTAAAATCCCTCTCTTGGTATATTGACTATGCAAATTATCTCACCAGTAGACAATTCCCTTCTGTCTAGCATAAACACAAAAGGGATAAGTTCTTTGATGAGATTAAATATTGCTTTTGGGAGGACCCAAATCTGTTTCGCATATATGCTGACCAAGTCATTAGTCGGTGCATTCCTGACTCAGAAACACATGATATTCTAAACCACTGTCACTCAATGGCTTGCGGTAGACATTTTTCAGGGAAGAAAACGACAGCCAAGGTGTTAAATGCTGGATTTTATTGGCCTAGCATACACAAAGATGATAATGAATTTTCTTGGTCCTATGTGTGTTGCCAGAGCATCAACAACATGAACTCCAAGGATATGATGCCCCTCAACCTGATTCTGGAAGTTGAAATTTTTGATGTGTGGGTGATGTGCATACATCTAGATAGCCAAAAAATGTCTATTAATGCATGTTCTTAGTATCATATTACCATCATGCAATGTAAATAGTGCATAACATGCATAATCATGCATTTAGGTCAAATTGTATAAATTGCATAATAATTGTCTCCTTTTATGGCCAGGGATAGGATGACTTTTAATCGAGGCTTCTGACAGAAGATCCAACCATATGGATCTGATCAGGGCGACGACGGGAGTTCAACGACTCCAAGATTGCCCTGATCGAACATCCGTAGCACTAGATATAATCCGAGGAAGCTCAGAGACCAAGGAACAAGATGGTGTCAATCCACACTTTAAATGACAAATCCAATTGCATGAATGGGTTCGGATCGACGATTGCAGCCTAGTGGCACAAAAAATAAGCCCAATCCGACATCCGTGGCACCGTCGATAACTCATGGAAGATGGACAACCAAGATGGCACCACGTGGCGCCATTCCAGCCGCCCAACCGATCCAAGGAACACCCGTTTCATCACTCCAAGAGATCATCAATGCATGATCTCGACTGTTGTATGAAGATCCAATGGCTGAGATCGGCCATGTGCAAAAACATTCACGCACCTCAAGCCACTGCATAGCACAGCAATTAGGGTGCTCAACCACAAGAGAGCGTGGGTTCGAGCCGCGACAGTGCGCTCTCTCTGCGCGTACACAAAAGAAATTGGGCCATCCGATCTGAGATGAATGCCTCAGGTCAACCATTGAGTGCACATGCAATTGCATGCCGTGTTGCTCTCATGATCGCACACGTGCACTCGCTCAACAAGTGAAAGCTATCGTGACTTATAAGCCGTCTGATCACAGCTTATATCGCGAGGACGTGGGCAAGCATTGAGCGCTTAGAAGGTGAGGAGGCTGGCATGCGAGCGAAGCTGCGGCGACGTGGGTTCTTTAGTAATGCTTAAATCCATCACTAAAGACCCCCTTATTTAATATTTCAACTATGTAATGGCCAAATTGCCCCTAATCCTTGCAACTATAAAAGGAGACCCCTACCTGATTCTCTTCCCTTCCTCTCTTCTCTCACCCCCTCCAAGGCTCTAAGAGCTTGTCCCAAACCCAGGATTCTCCTCAAGAATAAAAATTAGAATTTTTCCACCTTCTCCCCCCTTCATGGAGCATCCCGTAGTTGTCCTCTCACTCCATTCGGGAAGTAGATCCCATGACAACGATAATGTCTTGCCTTGCCCCCAGTTCCTTCCACTTCATCCTCCTTCTTCCCATTCCATCATCAGTCTTCCAGGCATCACCCCGTCCGGCTCATCCTCCAAGCAGACATTGAGGAGGATAAATTCTCTCTATCTTCTCTTACTACTTTCTAGTATAGATTTCCCACTTTCTAGTGTAGATTTCCTGCTTTCTAGTGTAGTGGGTAGTTGCAATTGTAATGAACATTAGCTTGTGATAATGATATCCATGTTTATTCTACCTCTCTTTTATCTTTATTTGTAATATTCTCTCTTTCTCTTCTATTCTTTATTCTTTAAATAGGTAGTTCGTTTAGATTTAAGTCAACTAGCTAATCTGCTTCATGATAATTAAACAAACGCGATTTTAAATCAAACGTCTACCTCCCTATGTTCGACCTGGAATTTTTTTATGAATTTCAGTTAAGTTTATCTGTTAATGGATTGCTTCGCAAATCGAACTATAATGATGGGTTTTCAAAATCCAATTTCGATCGCGTAGTTACCCGCACTCAACATATTGGCACCGTTGCTGGGGAGGTGATGCTCTTTGATTCTTCACATCTTCCTACCTTACTTATATTTTACCTCACTTCTCTCCTTTCTTGTTGTGATTGCAGGTACTCTCTCATGGCATGCAAAAGCGGTAGATTTGAGTGAAGCATGGTTGAAGGGTCTGTATGTTTACCCCCACCTCCCCACCTATTAGTTTTCATTCCATCACATAATCACACAAATAAAAATCAACTTAGGTGTTCTTATAAACTCGAAGGTTAGTTTGGATTGTTTGTTTGACACCTATACCCGCCTCACCCTCCCCATATAAAAGAAAAATAAAAAAAAGCTCTCACAGAGGTACACAACCTCTTCTGATTTTCAAACTCAACCGGTAAATCGATCTTTGGAACCGATACACACACCCAAACATAATCGAGTAGAAATCAGATTAGGTAACCACTTGTGTGACAAATTAAGTGGTGCAACAAGCCAATTGTTTGAGTTGATTGGGCCGCACTACTTTAACTAAGATCAACTCGTCAAGTAGCTGCCACATAGGTTCAACTCCACATTCTTTTAAGCTTTAAAGGAAAACATCTTCACCTATGCTTTCAAAACCTGGTGTGCTAACTGAACTTAATTGAATATACCTAAAGTTGAATCCTAAAGGCTACTAAGCAAGATTTGAATCCTAAAATTCACCACATCAAAAAAATAATCTTCCTTGAAAATCATTGGTTGTGCATGCACACACATATTGAATCCTAAAATTCACCACATCAAAAAATAATCTTACTTGAAAACCATTGGTTGTGCACGCACACACATATCAATCAATCATTAAGGGAACAACCAAGATAAAGAGCCCATCACATTCCAAAGCACATTCAAACCTACCCTAATTAAAACAGAGTAGATGTTGGCCTTAAGAATTGGACTTGCTCTTTGGAGCCAAGAGCAAGATCATTTTCGATTAGTCTATTTCTACCATTTAATCTGATGTCTAGCTAGGGCAGCATAATCAAACGATTGTGGCTGGGGGGTACACTAGGAACCTAAGGTGCAAACCAAAGGAATAACCTTCTCCACAGTTGATGAGAAGCTCATCATGGTCTCTAATTATCCCTAATTAACTAGTCTTCCCAGTTAATTAGCTAGAAATATGTAAATATATGGGTTAATTATTAAATAAGGGATAAATAGTAAAGGACCTTAAAATAAGTTGAAAATGTTATATTATGATCCAATTAATATTATTAATAATTTAATTAATAATTGGACTTTAAATATTATCAATAATTCATCTAATTAATGTGTTAACTAACTTAAGTATAATTTATACTTAAGTATGTAATAACTTAAGTAACATTACTTAATTAAATAAATTAATCTAAAAAGGTCAAAAATGTAAATTCAACGTCTAAATATAATAATTGTCTTATTTATAATCTTATATAAAAAGTTGAAAAATTTTAAATTAAAATAAACCTTGAAAACCTGAGTTTACATTTTAGTCCTTATATTTTATTTCAATCAGGTCCTTATTCTTCATTCAGGTCCTTACCTTTCACTACAAACAAGTCCCTGAAACTTCTTATTTCCTTGTTCAATCGGCTGGACAGTTGACGATAATAGGTGCATCCACTGCCTGATCACTGCGCATCCAATGTCATTCCTTCTTCTCCAAGCTCCTGGAGCTCGTGCTCACCATCTCCTTTTCATCCACCTATCTAGATGATGCTAAAATCCTATTTTAGGGTTGGAAATAACCTCACCAGCATCGAAGAAGATGTCGGTGGTTATTCCACTCCTAGCCGCTTCTCCGTCCAGATTCCACCTCCATCTCAGTTGCCGCCACCTATAAATAACCCCCCATACCCTCGATTTTCACTAAGTTAGCTCCCTTCCCTCTTCTTCACTAAGCTAACCCGATAGGCTATTCTCTCTAAAACTCCGGTGACCTTCCTCCACTTCATAAGTCTTCCTCCATCCATCTTCAATAGCTCTAGACCTCCGCCGACGTTAGCCCAATCTTCTAACACAAGTGCTGAGTAGGAGCTCCTCTGCTTCACCTCAAAACCGCTTGTCGGGCTCTTTTGCCAACCCTCTGATTTCCTCCTCCTTTATGAGACATCAATAGAGATCTCCTATCCCCTTCGTCCAAGTAACAGTAGATTAGGTAGGTAGATTAGTTAGGATAGTTACGTAGATTAGGTAGTGTAATGCTAGAATTCAGACTCATCTTCCTCAACTCCGGTGAGCTCCTTGAGCTTGTCAGGAGCAATTCTTTTTGTCTTTTTAAGTCACCGTTCACCTGCTCACACCTTCCATGAACATTTCTATAGTCCTTAATTACTCAATTGATCATCTAATCAACTAAACCACCTCCACCTCCATCAACTACTCCTGCTGTCCATGGCAATAGTAGTTGAGCTATTTCCACCTTCACTGGACCCTCCACCATTTATTGATTACCTAAGGGCCCTAATCCTCACTTTAATTTAAGTAATTACCACCTATAACTTAAACACCCAATTTTAATTAAGCTTCTGAGCTCGCTGTCAATGGCAGCTCAGGAGTAGTTCAAATCATTAATTAACTACATATATATCATCGCAAATATCTTTTGACTTGTTTTCTCCACTCAATTGAGTGGGAAAACAAGTCCTGAGCCTAATCCAACTCAGATCCTGTGTAATATGAATTCACTGTTTAATCTTCTCTTTAATGGATAAATGATGAAATTAATTTGTTCCTGAGGTTCCTTGTCACCTCAGAAAGCTTTTTAAATCATCAATGGCATAATTTCATAATTTTTGTACAGTTTCACCTTTTTCTAGACTCACCAGAGCTCCAGCGAGCTTCGGCTAGTCAAACAAGCTCTTCAGCTTGTAGAACTTAGTGTGAAGCTCTATAACTCTGATTTGAGGTTTACTGATCATGTTGAGACATTTTAATCAAGGTTTTAGTGTTTGGAGCTTCTATTAGGTATTCATCTTCTCCAACTCCAACAGAGTTGGAGATGTCTGACAATTAGGTTTTAGTCTCATTTAGGGGGTCTAAAAGCTTTAGTGTTGTGCCCTGAGTTCATTTACATAAGTCAACCACTGTAACAAACCTTGGTTTGTCTTGACGAACAAACTCTTTTAGAAACTTAGGCGACAAGCTTGGAACCCTAGGAACCTTAGTTGAATCACCTTTCTAAGGGTCTGAATATGTTCATGTGATTGAAGAGAAGATGTTTAAGGCTTTAATTCCTTTGAAATAGTGAACTCAAAAAGTCAAAATTCAAGGGTAATTGGTCAAACTACAGTCTGATCCATGGATTTTGGATTTAATCAGACAAATTAAGGAGTTTAAGATGTTGCTGGGATGATTGTGATTGATTTAGATGAGATTTGGATGAGCTCTGATCAACTATATGGTAGAATTTGATTTCTGTCAGTTTGGGTTATGTTTTAACCCAAATTGTCGACAGTAGCTTTGTGATGAGATTTGAACGAATAATCGGCTCAGACAGATTCATAACAACCTATAGAGGTTGTTTAATTTGATTGAATAGGACTTTAGTTGTCTGTTAGGACCTTTTAAAGTTTGAATCACAGTTCTCAAGCTCCCTAAGAAGCTTTTAGCTTCTGCACCTTTCCTGAAGTTTCTGAGAGATTAATCCCTCCACCAACAGCCGCGGAATCATCCCTTGAACCTATTCAACACTTCATCTGGAAGTCAAAGTCCAGTCTGTGGACCTTGGAGCTGAAAATCCACTCTGCAGGCCAAAATGGACGTAATACACCCAGGACATTTGCCCTTCAAATTGAAGAGCTTACCCTCCTCTGAGTATCAAATTGGTACTTCAATTGTGTAGAAC
This sequence comes from Thalassia testudinum, assembly GCA_037157565.1. Taxonomy (NCBI): domain Eukaryota; kingdom Viridiplantae; phylum Streptophyta; class Magnoliopsida; order Alismatales; family Hydrocharitaceae; genus Thalassia; species Thalassia testudinum. The sequence goes on from JAZHRO010000055.1 coordinate 48,990,539, forward strand.
AACTCAATAACTTTCCAACAAGCTTTTATTTGCTTGGAATGGAGCTCTGAGCTAGCTGGAATCGATGTTTGAAGTTCAGACTGGGACGGGGAAACTTAGTCCCACCTCGGTAGAACCAGAGTGGCCGCATGGGTATAAAAGTTATTTGTGACATGGGCTTCTCAATCTATAGTGCACGATGCAAGGAAATGAATTGAGCATTGGGTGTGTGTGGGGGCACGTGCAATGCGCATGCCCAGGTGTGTGTGCCTGTGGGCGTGCGAGTGTGGGCCCGTGAGGGTGTGTGCATGGGCCTAGGAGGCCATGAGCTGGATGGGCTCAAGACTATGCGAACTGGAGATAAATCGAAACTCAATAAACCAGGCTTGGACCTAGTAGGTTCTGGTCCCACCCTGCGTGGGGTGCTGTGTATCTGCGACCGGTCCAAGCTACCAATTAAAAACCTAATTTTTGGTTTAAATAGAAAGACTGGTTCGATTTAGAAGGTCTGCAAGGGCTCAGAAGGAAAGGATACTAAGGCTCAGAAGAGAAGGAGAAGAAGCAAAGAAAAGGAAGAGAAGGAGAAGAAAGAGAGAGCTCATAGAGAGAAAGGAAGGTTGAATAGGCAAGTGCTAAAGAGAAAAGGCAGAGTAAGGAAGAGAAGAAAGAAAGAAAAGAAGACTTGTAAAAGAAAGAGCTCAAGAAAGATTAAGGAAAAAGACTAAGAAGAAGATTAAGAAATAAGTAAAAAGAGAAAGAAAGAGAATGGTAAAAGAAGAAGAAGAAAGAGGCAAAAGACAAAGAAGAGAAATTCATGGTTCAATTTCTTGCATTTTTAATTCCTTTTGAGTTTAATGTTGTAATAAGGCATATTTCCATTAGAATTACTTTTTCTTGCCTTAATCACATGAAATAAAAAGAAATAAACATGTTTACTTGTTTGTTAAAGAAGATCATTTGTATTAATGTGTTTTCTAATGGAATTTTGTATATTCTTTTAATTTGAAATCATTAAGCAAAATTCATGTTCTTAAATTAAATTTAATTATACTTTCTATAAGTAAATTAGACTTAATGGTGAATTCTAATTAAGTTACACCTCCCAGTGAATGACCTAGACTCAACCAGTTGAAAGAGATAAAATCTAAAATGTTAGGTTAACTTGACCCTATACTACTCAATCGACACAAATTCAAGTTGACCTAAGTTACTTTCTTCTACACATAATTAAGCACAATTAACTTAATTAACTATGTTGAGAAAGATAACCAACACCAGTCCCTCCCTCTAATTGGTTGGATTGACCAGAAAGAAGTAGATCAAATCGATTATTTATCTCAAGACTTGTTCTGGGATTTTGTAGGTCTTTAGTGTAGCCCACTTAAGGATAGGTTTGTTTGTTTGTATTGCAGGGCACCTTTCCTCCTCCCATTCTATCATCGATCCTTCCACATTCTACGTGCATTCCCGTTCTTATCCTCATAATACATCTTATTCCCAAAATGATTATTATGCCAACCAGACTTATTCTCATCCACCTTTTAGTTGGGATAATCCTAATTGGGGATACAGTTCCTGACCTCTGTGTTGAGGGTTTAACCCTAGACACCATGATCTTGATTCTTATCCTTCTCCAAGCTACACTAATTATAGATCATCACCCTCATTTGGACAACCTAATATGATCTACAATTAAGAAGGATGCACTGATCCTTATAGCTCCCCAGAATACACTACCTTTAGGTCATCACCACCTTATGAACAATGTGAAATGACCTATTATCAGGGAGGGTATGAAGATCCTCAATTCGTTAACTCCCCTGCACTAAAATCAAACCCACCCAACCCTGAACCAAACCATTTGGTTCAGGTTAACCAGGTCCAAGAGAAGGTGTTGGCTAACTTGAGGAATACTATACAATCTTTAGATGCTCAGCCAACACCTTGCATTGAAGAATTGAAGCCCTTGATTGAAATGATTAATGATCTTAATAAGTATCTATTGGATTGGCTCCAGGATGTTAAGGATAAGGGCCCAGGTGAGTTTTTACTTGGGAAATTATCGAAATTGAGGATGAGATTTGTGGTTGCTTTATTTCAATCTTGGGATGATTCCTAGGATGAACCCCTTTCAAGAGAGCTAATGTCAGAACTTGCTCAGGTACCTGTTGGGGTGGAATCATGTTACGAGACTACGATTGACTAGGTTGTTCTAGAACAATCAAATAAGGATGATTTGATTTCTTTACCGAAGATCCCTAAGTCGTGCTATGACGAAACGTATGTCTCCATGGATCAGAAAGTGATTGATGATTTTGAGACACACGTTAATGTAGATTCAGATTTCTCTGATTTTGAAGGTGAAGAATCATTATGCGAAGTCTCACATGAGTTTACAAAATACGATTTTAGTAAGATAACTGGGCCTTAGGAATTTGATAAATCATTTGATGGCCCTAAAATTGAGGAACTTGATCCTACTGGGGCTCGGATGATGGATTTAAATCCTGATTTCATGAAGGATTCAATTCAAAGCCCCATTCCTCAATTACACCCCTTTAAGCTTACTAAAGAATTTAAAATCACTAAACCCTAGTCCATTCTGACTCAGTCACATCTTTTAGACTTGGAAAATTCAGACGCGGTGATTAATATGCAGGAGGTCCTAGAAACTGAAATTCTGATTGTGAAGGATAGAAAGTGGGAAATGATGATTTGGGAAGTCGATTCCAGAGGAAGTAGAAAACCAAGTCTAAGGGTTCCAATTTATCTAAAACTCCCAACCTTCTGCCAGGACCCTTATGACATATTTTCAGAGGATGCCCAACCTAAGCACATATTCATTGATTATCCTTTTGAGCTTGATTTCTCTGTAACCCGACTTTTTGGTCTTGGGTTGCATCCTAATAAATTGTTGGCCCAACCCCGTTTGCATACTGATTGCAAGTTTTGGATCACTTTTATTCAAAACCTTAGATATACTCGACCACGGGGTATAGGTCTGCATCACAATCTGTTCTACATCTGTGGACATCTGCTGGTAGGTAATGAGGTGAATCTTTTTATTCTGAATTTGACTTGCACCTGTGAATTCTTTATTTCTTCTTCTGTGTATAGTGTGCCTAGCTGAAGGTATTAAATTTAGCACATATACAATTTTTTTCATCTCAGAGCGGAACCGTTATTCACACAATTTAGGTGCTTTCTATTCTACTCCATTCCATTTCATGTCTTTTTAATACAATGAAGACATTGCATTTGATAGGCATGGGGGGTGGATATTCATCACTGAATTATTTTTCCAGCTCTGTATATTCTTTTTGTTTTCTTTTTTTTATTTAAAAAAAATTTAATTAGGAAAGAATACTTAAGCATTAGAACTTTTCAATCTTAGGAAATAATACAGTAGGATCTGAACACTAAGACCCTTCAAGTCTTTGGGCTTAATCAGCCTGGGTATGCACAAAAATGTGGATTTGTTTATCAAGTCCTAGCCATCCTGAATTCTATTTTAATTTGATTAAATAAGTTGGGGTGATAAGTATACAACTTATCAACCCACCTTCTTATTTGAGGGAACTTTAAGTCTAAGCATCTACACACTATTCGTACTGACTTGTTCAACGATTTTAACGGAAATTGGGTAGCTAATGAACCTCCCAGGGTGGTATGGATGGCAAGTTATGTGGGTAATAGCCCATAGGTAGGTTGTCCAGAGCCCAGCCACTGGAATGTTCTTCTATTACTTTCTTTAGGTAAATCTTAGACCAAGGAAGCCACCTACTTAAAAAAAGAAAAGAAAGTCTAAAAAGAAAAGAAAAAGAAAAATAAAAGGAGAAAAGAAAAAAAAAACCAAAAGAAATAAGCCACACTTCACCGCACGAGAATGGCTGGCAAGTTATCGTGGGTAACAGCCTATTGGTAGGTTGTCCAAATCCCAGCTCAAGAAATGCACATTTAATTCCTAAAACACTTAGGAAGAAGCGGAGAAGTAGAATAAGTCGGGGAGATATACACTAGATTCACTCTTGTGTTGACTCCATAAAAATAAAAGTAGGGAGAAAGCTAACGGTCGTATAGATACACCTTTAGGCAGAATTCCTTTTAAGGACACCTAAGGGTGTAGAAACCCGAAGTCTGTTCTGATTACCAATCAATGAGTCTATCACATTCATAAAGAGATGCTTACAACTTATGGTTCTCATCAAGTCTTGGGTGAGTTGAGTGGCCGAAAAATGCTACTCTGTAACCCTAAACTCAAAAATCTAAAAAAATTAGAAAAGAAGAAAAAGGTAACAAAAGAGATCCTTCTTTGAATAAGGCAAGAGCATGAGATAGTCTACATTTTGGCAGATACCCAGGTGCTGTTGTGTCCTTGAAAGTTTAGGTTCTAAGTAAAAATTTCTTAATGTTGAAAATGACTTTTGCCTGAGTAATTCAATCCAAATTCCTTTATAGCATGTAGTTTTTGCTAGGGACTAGCAAAAGATAGGCATGGGGGTGTGACATGCATACATCTAAATAGCCAAAAATGGCTATCAATGAATGTTCTTAGTGTCATATTAGCATCATGCATTGTAAATAGTGCATAACATGCGTAATCATGCATTTAGTTCAAATTGTATAAATTATAGAGTAATTGTCTCCTTTTATGGCTAGGGATAGGGTGACTTTTAATTAGGGCTTCGGACAGAAGATCCAACCATACAGATCTGATCAGGGCGATGATGGGAGTTCAACGAATCCAAGATCACCCTGATCGGACATCTGTAGCATTAGATATAGTCCAAGGAAGCTCCGAGATCAAGGGATAAGATGATGTCAATCCGCACTTCAGATGACAAATCCAACTGCACGGATGGGTTCGGATCGACGATCGTAGCCAAACAGTGCAGAAATTGGCCAAATCCAACACTCGTGGCATCATCGACAATTCACAGAAGATGGACAGCCAAGATGGCACCATGTGGTGCCATCCCAGCTGCCCAACAAATCAAAGGAATGCTCGTTTCACTGCTCCTAGAGATCATCAACGCTTGATCTCGACATTAGATGAAGATCCAATGGCCGAGATCTGCCGTGCTAAAAAACATTCACGTGCCTCAAACCGCTACATAGCATAACGGTTAGGGCACTTTGCCATAGGAGAGCGTGGGTTCGAGCCGCAACAGTGCTCTCTCTCTACGCGCACATGGAAGAAATTGGGCCATCCAATCTAAGATCAACGCCTTAGATCAACCATTGAGCTCACACGCAAATGCACGCTGCGCTTCTCTCACGATTGCACGGTGCGTGCTAGGTAGATGAAAGTTGTTGTGGCTTATAAGCCGTCCGATCCCATGATCGAACTGTTGATATCACGAGGACGTGGGCAAGCATTGAGCATGCAGAAGGTGAGTAGGCAGGCTTGTGTGTGAAGCTGCGGTGACGTAGGGTCTTTAGTGATGCTTAAATACATCACTAAAGACCCCTTAATTTAATGTTTTAACTATGCAGTGACCAAATTGCCCCCAATCCTTGCAACTATAAAAAGAGACCCCTATCCTACGAAATTCTCATCCCTTCCTCTCTTCTGTCACCCCCTCCAAACCTTTAAGAAATTGTCTTAAACCTGGGATGCTCCTCAAGAGTAAAAATTAGAATTTTTTCACCTTCTCCCCCCTTCGTGGAGCATCCCACAGTTGTCCTCTCACTCTGTTCGAGAAGCAGATCCAATGAGGACGACGACATCTTGCCTTGACCTCGGTTCCTCCTACTTCATCCTCCTTCCTATCTCATCCTCCATCTTCCAGGTGTTGCCCCATCCGCCTCGTCCTCCAAGTAATCGTCGAGGAGGATAACTTCTCTCTATCTTCTCTTTTACTATTTTCTAGTATAGATTTCCCACTTTCTACTGTAGATTTCCTATTTTCTAGTGTAGTGGATAGTTGTAATTGTAATGAACATTAGCTTGTGATAATGATATCCATGTTTATTCTACCTCTCTTTTGTCATTATTTGTAATATTCTCTCTCTGTCTTCTATTCTTTATTCTTTAAGTAGGTAGTTAGTTTAGATTCAAGTCGGCTAGCTAATTTGCTTTGTGACAATTAAACAAATGTAATTTTGAATCAAACATCTGCCTCCCTGTGTTCGACCTAGAATTTCTTTACGAATTTTGGTTAAATTTATCTGTTGACGGATTGCTTCGCAAATCAAACTGCAATGATGGGTTTTCAAAATACAATTCCGATCACATAGTTATCCTCACTCAACAGTGGGGCATCGATTTCATGGGTCTATTTATCAACTCTTTTGGGTACCAGTACATTTAGTCGCTGTCGACTATGTTTCAAAATGGATCAAAGCGGTACCCACACACACTATTGACCATTGGGTCATCGTGGATTCTATAAAGAAAAACATTTTTTCATGTTTCGGTGTTCCTAAGAACATTATTAGTGACAAAGGCTCACATTTCGCACATTCTTAGTTCTGTCAACTTCTTGCTAAATATGGTGTGAACCATAAAATCTCCACACCAAATCACCCTCAAACTAATGGCCATGCTAAAGTCTCCAACTGGGAGATTAAAACTATTTTACAAATGACTGTTAAGCCCAACCAAAAAGATTGGTCACTAAAACTTGGCAATGTATTATGAGATTACCGTACGGCTTTCAAAACCCCAATTGGCATGTCACCTTTTCGCCTTATTTTCGGCAAGGCATGCCACCTCCTGGTTGAACTAGAACATAGGGCATATAAGGTGATAAAAGAATTCAATTACAATTTGAATGCAGCTGGTAAACGCAGGAAATTACAATTAATTGAACTTGAAGAACTTCACAACATGGCTTATGAAAATGAACGCATTTACAAAGATTGAACCAAGAAATTTCATGATAAATTCATCATTCGGAATACTTTTGAACCTAAACAACACGTGTGGCTTTTTGGTGTGAGGTTGTAATGGTAAATCGAAATCTAAATGGACTGGTCCTTACATTGTAGTTCAAACTTATCCCCACAATGCCATTGAAATTTTGGATACTAAAAACAAGAATATCTTCAAAGTCAATAGCCAATGACTTAAGCGCTATCTTAATCAAAACCTTAACACAAAATTCAATTCTCAAGACCTCCATGACTTACCCGATATTTAGTGACTGCACACCCGGCAGAATAGTGTAAAAGATATCACTGGATGAGAGGTAACCCATCATTTTTTTCACTTTTCATTTTTACTTTCTTTAGAGGTTTTGTCTATCCTGATTTTGATTGCCTTCACCAAGGTAATCCCTTTTCCCTTCCTATTGCAAGTGAACATGGCATATCTTAAGCATGGGCGAGTGATTTTAAATTTTAACAATCAAATTAGGATTTTCAAAACCAAAAACCATTTATTTTGTTTCTTTCTTATATTTCATCTTCTGCATGCATTCTCAAGAAAGAAAAAATGTTGAAAACTTTTTTACAAATCTTTGAAATTGGGACTGAGGTTGAGAAATCATTCCAAGGTACAATGGGATGTAATCTTTAACAAACTAGGGATTAAGAAGTGGACTAAATATTAGAATTTCTGGGTCTACTTTTGGACTAGATCAAGTATCCTTCTCTAAATTCCACCTGAACTATTGATCATTCAGGTGACTTAATCTTCATTTGCGACTTTGAAATTACCTGGCTCAGTTTCTGGCCAAAAACTTGTGTCCCTTACAGAATTCCTGTGTCAAATTTCATACACAACCAACACTTAAAAACAATTAGAAAAAAATTAGAAAAAAAATCCTTGTTTAGTCTCAGTAAAAATCTAAAACAGATCGTTGGTTTGAGTTCCCACCACCGAGATGGAGGAAAATACCTCCTTTGACGATGCGATGTCAACATGTTACTGCCGTGGCACTGCTCTATATCTATATTTCATATCTTTAGATGGAGCATTAAGGCACATTTTTGAAGCTCCAATGTCTTGAACGGTGATCTACCCACAATGTCGAAGCAAGGCCTTGAGTTTGCTTGGAGCGCCCCTTTACAGCGCATTGTGTTTTGGGGTTGTGAGCTCCTAGGAGGTGTCCTGGATAATACTATCTTGAAGTGCTGGCGCCAGAGCCTCCTCGAGGATTGGTAACAAGAATAATGATCCTGACACATCTGTTATAAGACTAAACTAAGAATAAGCATGGGGGAAACCAAAAAAAGAAAAATCCAAACAAAATGATGACCCCGAATGTTGGCATTCACAAGCACTGACACAAGATTTTAAAAGATTATACAAGTTGTGAGTTGAATTCAAGAGCTAAAGAAATCCTAACTGTAGAATAATTTTGGGCCATTTGAATTGACAAGGAGTCAATTTGTGAATTTGCAAAGGATATATTGATCCCGATGCTTCTAAATATTGGATCCAAAGATGAATCCTAACGTTTATCTTCAACAAATCTCGTGCCCTTCATAATTTTTATCAACCAAAGTTTTGCAATCTCCCTTTTCTCAAAAGTAAAAGAAAAAGTTTTTCCCAAAAAATTTGTTTTGTAAGAAAAAATAATGTTTTGCTAACAGACTAGCAAAAGATAAGCATACGGGTGTAATAAATGCTAGTTTATCATCATTCTTATGACCTAAAACAGATCTAGCTCTTAGGTTTTTAATTCCGCAAATGGATTTTTGGGTTGCATTTAGGCATGACCTACGTTAGGCATTCATTGCATTATTTTTCTATTTTTAACATTTTTTACTTGAGTGTTAAGGTTAAGAAGATAATCAAACCTTTAAAACCCTAACACTCAAAAATGTAGAAAGTGAAGAAGAAGACCAGATCAGCTGAACCCTAGCCGGATCTAGCTCATCTCAGCTGGTTATCAGCTCACATTGGTTTAGTTTAGCTCCTTCCAACTCCATTCAGCTCATCTTAGTTGGATGGTAGCTCAGGGTAGCTAATCTTAGCTCAACCCACCACAACTCAACTTAATCCAACTCAACTTAGTTGAGTCTAGTTCATCCTAGCTCCAGTCAGTTCACTTGGAGCTCTAGCTAGCTCAGCATAGTTGATAGGAGTTCATTCCAGCTCTAGTTCATTCCAGGTCTAGCTCTAGCAAACTTCACTTAACTCACAGTAGCTGAACTCCCTCCAACTTAGCTACTACTTGCCTACTTAGTAGGTAAGCTAGCTCGGGAGTTCTCATCAGAGGCAATTCCAGCTCAACATAGTTTTAGTTAGTTTGAAACCAGCTCAACTTAACTCAACTAGCCAGGCTTAGTTGCTAGCATAAGAACTAGGTAGCTAAGCTGAGTAGCTGAGTCCTCATGAAGACCTCCTCAATAGATTCAGCTCCAGTGCAGCTCTAGTCAGATCTTCTATAGCTCTTCCAGTGCAACTTCCCTAAAGGTGTAGTGGCTACCTCCCACTAAGCAATAACTAAGGTGGTGAATTGCAAAAATAATTAAAAAAAATCTTGGCTTGCAATTGCCTTGAGAATTACTCCTTAAGTCCCCATTGGTAAGGTCATGAATAAGTTTGTGGAATAAGTAGAGGAATAAAGAAGGAATGTAATAAAATGATGGAATAAATGAATTAACCCATTCGGGGGCTTTCATGGGTTACAGTTATTCAATAGAGAGAGCAGAATAACATTAACCCAATGCAAGTGGTACTTAAGTTAGTACAAGTCCACTTAACCTGACAACCAAATAGGCCCTAAAGTATAGAAGAACATTAAGAATTAAATTACAACAAAAATTGGGAGGATGCTATGTAAAAGTTAAGCAAATGAAGAATTAAAGCACTATTTGGTGCATGAAAGAGTGATATCCTTTATATGTCAAAAATGAACGTCTAATCAAACAGTTAACACAATTTGTTAGAATGAGTTCACATCAGAGAGGGGATATACCGACTTCTGATCAATTTTCGTGAAGGATAATAGGCCAAACATGAGAATCTTTGAAGAATAATAAAGTCTAATAAGATCCTTTCGCCCTAAGGATAACAACAAGTGTGCATATATATATATATATATATATATATATATTGGGCTTAAGTGTAAAAGGGTGGTAATTATAATTTGTCAAGAATATTCTATAATTTCCTTTGGTCTATATAAAACTTACTCTCTATAACAAACAGTGAGAACAACAAATTTTAGCTGCTACTTGTAGTTCTTGATCCATACATGGTATCAGAGCACTCCTTTGCTCCTAAGAGTGAGAAATTGATGAGCCTGATCTAGATTGTTCATGATCAACATCGAGTGTTTTAGTTTCTGCTCACGGTTTAGGAGTTCTCTCTCCTCCAAATTAGGTTCTATGGCTTTATGTGAGTTCCGGATCCTTATGTTGGGTTGTTCATCATGGTTACAACACCATTGTAGCAAACCGTGAATCTACTACAACAGATTAGTGTCTCATTATCATATTGTGAATTTGTTGCATTAGATTCTTGTTTTTGTGTAGTGATTTGAAGTTTCTCATCAGCAATGTGTTCTTTGTGAGTTATATCATTGATTTATCTCTTGATTCTGCTAGTATGTCAACCTCCAATTTCAGTTCTCTTATTCTTGGATTCCATTGTCTATACACCACAATAATCCATTTAAGCATTTGTCTAATTACATTTTATGGAAAGCATAATTTGAGCCAATGCTACGTGCAAATGATCTCATAAGTTCTGTTGATGGCACTACTTTCGCCCTTCTGATGGTAGTGTTCCAGGAGGGCATGATAGTGATGAGTGTAGATCGAGAATTTTTAAAATGTGTTATAGTATAGTAGAAACATGCTTAATCAACTTTTAAATTTATAAATCTCAAAGTTATAATTCAAGGTCGTTCACTAGGTGCAAAATGAATGAGTGAATTATCCCATCTAACTTTTATGATATGGAATTAGAAGTGATTAGTTTATTCTTTGAGTAAAGGCTTCTAGCTCAAAAAAAGTGTAAAAAGAAAAGGGCTAAGTGTTATGTGAACATCCAAAAAGGTTTGAATCCTTAACACTTAGAAATTTCCTTAGATCAAGGCAAAAATGACCCTATTCATTCAGCCCAACACCCTATTGGGCTTCCCCTCAGTGGGCTATTGTTCGGCACGTAAATTGCATTCTAAAAGATTATTTAGTTGTAGTATAGTGAGAAAACATGTCGACAAATAAATTTATAAAACTTCGGTGAGTATCGAGTCATTCGTAGGGAGGCAATCTCGATTTTTGCAGAAGCTTTCCAATAAAACATGCTCTAAGCAGATATTTATATATGTATATATGTATAGGAATTAGATATATAATCAGGCATCCATAAGATCATAACTTTAATTTCAATTAAATAGAGTTTTCATAATAAAGAATGCTACTAGAATTAAATAGATAGAAAGATAGAGAGAGAGATAGAAAGATAGAGAGACGCCATTGCTTATGGGATGCTTATGTCAGATGTGGCAACACCTTAGATCCATAGTGCCGAGATGAAGGTCAGAGCGGAGTTGCAGAGGGAGAACTTTGTTTGGAGAGAGAGAGTTGTATGGAGTTGATGGGAGAGAGATGCTTCAATTGGGGGGCCCTAAGCCTGCTTTTATAGATTTAATGAGAGGAAAAGTGGGTATTTAACCCCTTTATCCCTTGCAACAACTCTTACTTGATCACATCCATTGATCTCCCAATCAACGGATCAAATTTGGCCTAAAAAAACTTTCAAACTCGCCTCCATCATGCGGATTCATTCTTTTGCTGGCACGTGCCGCCTGTTGTGCCCTTGAATCAAGATTGCACAGCCTAGTTGCTCCCATGAACCCACTTCAGTGGTTCTCTCTCTCCACATGCACACCTGAAAGCCTCAACTAAGCGCCTCATCCTCAGCACGTGCGTGTGCCGCACTTTCCTACTTTTGCAAAATGCGTGGGATCACGTGTTCTGCCACAGCGTGCTCTGATCGTGCCATGTGGCTGTGCCTCTACCCTTCGATCACCATCCATCGGTGCAATTGTGCCCGTGCCAGCGTTCCTTCAATTTCGCACATCCCATGCTTTCGCACAAGCGCGTGAGCCAATGCACTACGCGAAAGTTCTGTTATAGTTTCCTATTTGTTTCTATTTATACTTATTTGGCTGGATGGGTGACGTGGTGCACTCGTGGCCATTGGATGAATATCCAACGGCCCATAGCATGCGAGGGTGGCCTTCCTAGATGATGGTGAGGGAGCAGCTGTGATGGTGCCATGTGTCGCCATTGTGGCCGTCCATCTTCTTTTCCTTATATCTGGTGATGTGGATCTTCGATTGAGTTGATTTTTCTGTTGTTGGACTGCGATCGTTGATCGAGATTCATTCGTGTAGTTGGATTCATCATTTGATGCTCGGATCTTTGTCTTTTGCCTTTATGATCTCCATTCTTTTTGGACTACATAAGATGCTCTGGTTATCTAATCAACATGATAATGAAAGTGTTGGACTCCCATCGTCGTTCTGATCAGATCTATCTGGTTTGATCAGTCATCCCCAACTTCGGATCATCTGTGATAGAAATCATCTCTCATTGGTACATAAAATGATGATATTATCTATATGACTAATAAATTAGCTATTGTGCAAATTATGATACCTATGAATGCATTAATCCAAAGTTTTGATAGGATCTAGCTTAATTCAGGTGATTTAGGTTGCATGATTGTTGTGTAATCAGCTATGTATATATATAAATGCTTAGTGGACTTACATATACCTTTGGGGAGCTATTCCCTATTAGACTAGTAAGCCAACACACACAATTGTTTATATCACACTGTAAGAGCACTGGATCCCACAACATGCCACTGAACAAGAGGGTAGTAATTGCATGAAGATTGAAATCAATAATTCGAGATTATTAAACCCTAATCAAGTATAATTAAGCATCAATCATTCAATTAAGCTAATTAATCATGGGTTAAGGGATATTTTGTCAATAAAAAATTTTAATCCACATATTGCAATAGAAACTCTTAAGAAATAATATTCACAAATAGGTCCTTATTAGTTCAAGGAAAAATTATAGAAAGACCCTAAAAATAATTGAAAGTTTTCGATTGTGCCCATGAGGCAACAAACCTTCAAAATTTGTCTTTCCCATTGAGGGGCTAACCGAAAGGAGGTCGAAATGCTGATCCAACCATTGGATCTTTTTGGTTGAGGGCAGAGGAGGGTTACATGAGTCTTGTCAAGGTGGTGGTATCCTCTGATTAGAGATCAGAGTTGCGGAGCACGACGATGCTGATTACTAGTGCTGAAGAAGACGGTGGGGCTTCGACAAATCCTTCCAATCAGAATACAAGGTATTTCGACCTCGCATCCATTCCAATGGCTTCAGGGTGATGGCTAGAAGAAAAGCCTTAAGACTATTGGGTGTGTAAGTGTGTAGAGGAGGTGTGGCAAAGAAGCTTCGAAAAGCTTCCAAAGGCAGTGTTCAAGGAGGGTGGTAGAGATGATGAAAGCATAAATTGAGTAATCCTAAAGTTGCACCTAACTAAAGCAAACAAAAACCCTAAATTAGTTGGATAGAAAGGAGAGAGAAAACCACAGGCGATGACTGGCCTTCAAGTGCTGAAGGAGGTTGGGAATGGAGTTTGAAGAGGAGAAATTGGGTCATCATCTTTGGTAAGAAGCATCGCAAGGAAGTTGGGAGGGAAACTGTGTCCTCAGTTGACAGTGGGGATCAGTGAGGAAGAGGGCAAGCTCCAGGTGTCGTCAATGGCATTTGATCGCACGTGTTTCGCGAGTTAGAAATGAGGGTTATATGTAACCCGTTGTCGTAGTAGCAAAACTCGTGATCAAATAAAATTTATACTGAAACTCTAAGGGAGTCCTAGGTCAAACACAGGGAGGCAATGTTTACTTTAATTGAAAATTGTGCTTCGTTTGGTTTGTTTTTGGTATTTTCGGGTTTTTTTTTTTTTGTATTTTTGTAAGAAGAAGACAAGCAGAATGAATCACCAGAGATATGGAACAAATATGATATAGATATCACTTCAATTTCAATTATGATCAACTATTAAAGCAGAAAAAGAGAGGGAGCTAAGATGAATTCTCCTGAATCAACTGTTCGGCGAGACAACGACGCCTAGTGAAAGCTCAAACGAAGGAGGTGAGGAGCGAGACGACGGAAGTGAGATGCAGGAGGATGTCGGGTAGAGTAATGTTTCAGCATGGCTCTGGAATGGTGGTGAGAAGGTAAAGATGATTTGCTACAGGAATGGAGGTTGGAGGACGGTTCCAAGGCAACCTATGAATGGCAATGGGAAGATGGATGAATATTTGGTGAGGCAGAGGTTCGCTACACTAGGAGGAGCCTTGGGAGCTTTAGAGTAAGCTCCAATGGAGCACTAGTAGGCTTGCTAGAGCATAGGAGTAGGTGGGAGTAGTGGAGGTAGAGATGGCTTGGAAGGGAGGGGTGTAGGTCCTTTTATAGTGGAGGGGAAGAGGAAAAAATAGGTATGTGACCATTGGTGACCTCCAGGCCGTCGTTGGAAGCATCGCTGTAGGAAGCTCATGGCTGCTCACGCCCTCTCACGCCTACAGCAGGATTTGCCGGCATGCAAAGAATTAGCGGCGACTATAAGCATCGCTGTAGATCAATCTCTGGCGTCACTGTAGGCTGGCGCCAACCGAGCATGCGTCCGCCCCATGCTCCACTAACACTATGCTGTGTGCACTCTTTGCTGTGCGCACGCATGCTCAGGCACTGGCACTATGCTGTGCTCATGCATGCCTCTACGCATGCGCTCGCACCCACACTACTGTGCGCTTGCGATGGCGTGTGCATGGGCATGGTGGCCCAAGCTATGCCACGTGATGCAATCTGGGCCGTCCATCTCCTTTTTGTTGCAGGGGCAGCTATAGAGGTCGGATTGAGTCGATTTTTGCGTCGTTGGCCTACGATCGTCAACTTGAATCCATCCACATGGTCGGATTTGTCATTTGAAGCTCTAAATTATGTCACCTAGTCCCTTGGCTGTTGATATTCCTTGGACTGCATATGGTGCTACGGGACTCCGATCGGGGCGATTTTGGAGGCATTGGACTCTGATCTTCGTCTTGATCAGATCTGTATGGTTGGATCATCAATCGAAGGCTCCAAAATAAATATCCTTCTCTCCTGACCACAAAATGATGCAATTAACCTAAATTATGTACTATAAATGCAAAATGATGCATGCTATTGAAAGAGCGATCTTCGTTTTCAATGAAAACTTTAACATAAAATGACATGTCGTTGTATTTAATCACATGGTAGAAAATCGCTTCTCAAAATATTTTAATTCTCAAAATCTAACCACGAAGTGTTAGGTCAACTCCACAGGGAGGAATTAGCCTATTTAAACTAGTACATTGTGCTTCATTTATTTACGAATCTCAATGTGTGTGCATACTAACTGGTGCACATGCTTTCAACATAAATTCCTGATTTAAATAATTAATCAATAATGTGAGGGTGCACACGCAAAATCACCACAATGGAAACACATGAATCATGATCTTAGTACTAACAAGCATCGTCTATCTTAATCAAAATGGAACTCGTTTCCCATAACCAATATTCAATACTCTATCATGTATGAGAAGAGTTCAGTTATCCGTAATTCTGATAGAAATGAGGGCTATTCACACAAATCTTTCAGAATATGATAATTCAATAAATGAATGAATAGTGTATTTGACAATGGCATACCACGTAAATTTTAGAAGGGGAGAAAACTGGGGATTTCCCTTCTCTCTTTCTTGTGCGCTTGGAGAGGCGATTGTCGGCTGGCTGGAGTTTGGTGGAGGTGCGTCGGAGGCCGAGCGTCGTAACGGAGGTGACACAGTGGCCAGAGCTAGCTAGTGGCGGCCGAACGGTGGAGGAGAAGAATGCCGGCGACGGGTGTTGTGTGCACAGTTGTGGCTACCTGTGGTGTGGCCTGTGGGTGCGTGGTCATGCACAGGTGCATTGAGGGCGCTGCAAGGCAGTGCATGGTGTGCTGCGCGGAGGGGGAAAGGGCGCTGCACGCTTTGGGTTCTTCTCTTTGTTGCAGTGTGGAAGAAAGGAGATGAAAGTGATGAACTGGAGGCAGCCACGTGTGCGGCTACTGATGGTACTGCGCGTGAGTTGGCATAGGTGCAGTGAGGGCAGCGTATGGTGAAGGGGTACGCGGTGAGAGCACTACGCGGTGAGGGGTTGCGCTTGCGGTGTTGGGTCCTTTGCTTATAGTGGGGGCGCTACATGCACTTGCAGGGTGCGAAGGCTGTGGCGGTGACACGCAGGCGAGGGCTGCATGCGTGCGGTGGGAGAGGCTTGTGGTGAGAGAACACGTGCACGAGGGCATTGTGGCTGCGATGTTGGAGAGGTTCGAGAGCGCTTGCAGGGTGCATAGTAGGGTAGGCTGGATCCACCGTGCATGCCTTCTCCATAGTGGGGAAGGTGATCTTGAGGGAGGGAATCCCCGCAAGCAGGAAGGAAGACAGCCCCTTCCTCTCGCCAAGAGCACAATCTTTTATCTCCTTCCCCCCATTCGCAAGTCAAGGGATTTTTCAAATCCCTTACTAAACTTGGCCGGCGGCTATTGAATTTGTTGAGGTCGACGGCTGTTGGGGGAGGGGGAAGTTCTTCTCACCCCCCTGGTCTCTTGCAAAATTATTCCTACAATAATGAAACATAAAATAATTAGATAATAAGTTATAGAATGCAATAGAATAAATGTAAACTTAGGTATTGATGCATGCAATCATTTTATGACCTAATGTGGTTATTAAGAAACATAAAATGTAAGAATAGAGTTAACTTAGGCGTAACAATAGTCCCTTAAAATAGACTCATCAAATACCCCAATGCCTAAGATTTGCTAGTCCTTGGCAGAAATGAAAAATAATAGAAGTAATCAGAAGATTTCTTCTTTTCTTATTTCAAAACTTTAGAGATCCAAACAAATGTGAAGTGATAATAGCCTAGGTAATAGATCCAAGTGAAAACCCGATTAGCATTGGGAGTTCATACTTCACCCTTGGTAAATATTTCTGTCAGGATAAGCAACTACATTCCTTGGGGATAAAGCAGAAGATAATCTATAATTTGACCCTGGCTTTTGGCTTAGGTAGGAGATATCGAGTTGAATGGATTTGTATTTGGTGGCACAAACTCATCTGGTGATACATATAATCTAGTACTACAGACTCTGGATCTCTAGACTATTAAACAAGTCAACTCGGAGAGAGGCTAAACAACTGTGCTCTCTTGATGTTCCTTGGCACTCACTCTTTTCTTTCTTTTCTTTCTGAGATCCCAAATCTCGCCAGATTTAGTAAGTGTACTCACTGTTTGGTGGCCTCACATGGCATTCACACTTCAATTAAAGTCCTAATAACTCTACAACTAAGTTAGAGTCCTCAGCAAGTATTTGGGCGATCAGAAATACTGAAAGGTAGGTATGGGTCATATTTGGTGGATTGCGATAGGCGTTTTTGTTGCCTCAGAAATAATGTTACAACGATAAAATTATAAACTTGAACTCGTTTCTTTTTCTTTTGTCTCTCTCTTTTCTTCTCTTTTTTTTTTTTAATATAATTGTTTCTTCATCTTTTTTCTTCTCTTTATAAATCAACATAACACGACACAGACTTTCATTTATGAGGCATTATTAGGGATGATGATGGTCAAGAGGCTATTGTGTGGCTTATTTGGTGGAAGTGCCTATTCTCAGCACTAGGAAGGAATGGATAGGACTTGCATATTTCTAACCTTTGACACTATTACCCTCCTTTAGTCAGGGACTCTGTGAACGATGGTCGTAACCATCCACCATAGTCATAGCATTATTAAGACTCAATCTCTGTGTATCTGCCTTATTTGGTGACTCTCAGGAATTCACACAAAATACACACACAGGGGCAGAGAGCAAAAACTATGCCTAACTTTGAATTATCATCATCTAATTATCCAAAACTTAAGAGTCCTTGAACTAAACTTAGCGCACTAGTAATCTCTCTACTTTCTTCTTACAAATATGAGGTGGATCTACTAGAAGACAATATGCCTGACTCCCTATTAACTGTCCAACGATTCAGTAGACTAAAAAAGCTTATTAGTTTTCTTCAAAAATCCATTACCCAGTCTACATGCACGTGAAGTAAATGTATTGGATTCTAAACTTAAGAAATAATTCAAGATGAAAAACCTTCATGACAAAGATGTTTTGCTAGGGACTAACCCATTCAGCTCAGGGAAAAGGAATTTTTTTTTTTGCTAGGGTTGCCTCTCAACAAGCACTGCATTTTCTGTCTACAGCCAGACTTATAAGGAGCCTATAAGTCTGGTTCCAGACAGAAAAAGTTAGGCCCTAAAAATATGCATAATAGCGTGGGCCTAGAAAATTGGTAGCCACAGATGTTAGCGAGCTGATGATGAAATGTAATCCTAAATTCTTGCCAGAAGGTATGAAAGCAGAAAACCTCGTTGGCTACCTAGGGAGGTCTACGAATAACAAAAGGAATATGAAAAGGGACCTCTCGAACCGGAATAAGTGGAGGATAACAAGGATCCTCCAAAGCAGGATGGGTTTTAAAAGATATAAGCATTATTATTTCAAACCCTTGAATGGCAAGACTAAAAGTACAAGCATCAATCCACACTCACCATTCTACCCGAGGATGTACTGGCCTGATATTTTCTCCAGAAAGAATGGACATGAGTGGAGATCTGAGCCAAGGATTGGTTAGGGAGTGTAAGGGCTGTTTGTATTGCTGGAAGGTAATGATAATGTCCAATGAGGGCTTAGTCGATGTTAGGTCCAATTCCAACAATGATTAAGATTGTCTATTCTCACTAACAATTGTAGACAACTTCACGTTACCCTGCCTAGCATTAATGATCAAAGTCATATTTTCAGCTTTCAGTATATGTGAATCAATGGTAGACTCCAAATTATATTTCTTTGATGGCAGGGTTGAAATAACAGAATCATTATCATTAATTTCATCCCTGGTTTCATTTGGTTCACTTGAGTTTTTGTCGGGGTGTATATGTGATTCATCAGTAACAGGAGGAGTTGGATTAGTATCCTCAATTATTCCTAAAGGAGGATCAGTCTTAATGTTTTGGAGCAAGCCTATATCATTGAATTTGTTGTTCTTCACGAGGCATAAATCCTCAATTGATGTATATTTTCCCCAAGAGTCTTCCCTAGGCTTCTCGTTATTGTGTTTGCCTTCCTCCCGTATCAACTCCTGATTTTGCGGTGGATTACTCTCAAAATCGAAAGAAGGGAGGAATCCGGATTTCACCAGATGATTTATATCCTCAGGGGGCAAGTCCTCAAATAACACATAATCTCCCTATGATTCATTCCAGATTTTAAGTCTGGGTTCCTCCATTAGGCATCCTCATCCTTTGAAATAGACTCTTTATATCCTTGAGACCAAAATTGATCTAATTCATCCTCCATTCCCTTAGGTTCACCTTCGTTGGGTGCATTTAAATCCTCAGAATGTTGAATGGTAGGTGTTGATTCCCTAAGTGGAGGGTTAGGATCAGGCTCACTAAGGGTAGAATGGGATTCCACCAGATAATTAATAGGGGAAGTGATATGAACAATACGACCTTGACCAGGGTTAGTAGGGATAGGGAAAATACTGTCATTAGGGTCAAGGTCCTCAAGAGGTACCATCTTCCCTTTCTTTTGACTCCAATATAGCTCTGGTGGATAATCACTAGGATCGTTCTCTTCTAGTGGCCTTGTCTCATTGGGAGAGTCTAAGTGATAGCTACGTAAAACGGGATCCCTATTGTCATTGGTTTCCTCAGAATTATTTTCATGATCACGGTCATATGGGTAGGGATCAGAATTACTAAGAAGAGTGTAGCTAAGCTGTCTTATTTCTTTGTTTAATTGTTGACTATTCCTCAACATCTCTCCCATAGATTCCATCATTTCCTTTTGTTGTTTTTGCATTTCTATCATAAAAGAGGAGAGGCTACTAGTATCAGGTTGGGGAGGATAGTCAATTTCAGGCTCTGGTTGCCTAGGGGTATCAGTCCAACCTCGATATGGAAAATCATGATGGGTGGGAGGGTTGGGTGTTTGCATAGTAGGGATTCCAGGGTTGGAAAATCCCACTCCTAGGCTCTGCTCAAAAGTGGGAGTTATTGGGCCAGTACTCCCTGGATAAGAATAAGAATGATCCCATGAATTGTTAATGTACCCATCAAAGGATGAATATGCTCGGGGCATGAGATCCTGGTTAAAATGATAGGAGTAAGGATAGTCCATTTCTTTCAATTAAACAGGTTAAACTCTCCTAGGATTTAAAAGAATTCAAAACACAAGCAAAAACTTCCTAGAGAGTTCTATCGCTGTCAAAACAAATGCAAATCCAGTGGGATCTGTTTTTAGTAGCTTGTAGGTCTTAGAATTAAATGTTCAGTTGGTGGCCAAACAAGTTTTGCAAGAATTATGCTTCCTAGGACAACTTTCATTGGTGCCTATAACCTACTCGCAAAGGATGGAAGTCTCAAATCGAGCCCACACACGAGGAACCGAAGTAACTTGGTGCATAGGCTTGTTGATTTCCGACTAACTTCCCCTGTGGTGCAAAGAGGAGAGGTAGAAATTTATCTGGTGACCTTATGTGTGAGGTGCACAGTGTCTCAGGTGTGCTATCATACGTTTATGTTTTTGAGTTTTGAAATCTCGCAAACAAGATCCTTTTGTACACAATTTTAAGTCACAAATTTCTAGGTCCAACCTCTTACCAGTACTGATTTTTAAAGTTACCATTGAATTAATTCGATTCAAGCACTTTAGTAGTCTTAGATTTAGGTTCAATGCAGATGCATGACAGGTAATTGATGCTCGAGAAAAAAAACATACCTTACTCTAGCTTTCTTCGTGCAGGAATGTATGCAATGCAGTAATGAAAATGGCGTATTTTTCGACCGAACCGTGGCTAGTCTTTGTTTGTTTTAGTGCTTATTACAGAAATATCGTTGTGGTATAGATAAAACAGCTACGGTTTTCGTTGCCATTACAATTTTTTTTTTTACTCGGAAATAGTTTCCCGAGGTCGAACTCAGGGAGCTATTGGAATTCTAGAAGTACAATGTTTCTTTATTACAAAAATAAGAGAGAGATAGAGAGCGAGAAGTAGATTTCTGTCTCTTGGCTTTTTCTTCTTCTCTTCTTTCTCTTTTCCTCTTTACGGGTCTTCTTCCTTGGTCTTCTTCTTCTTCTTTGGCCTTCTGCCTTGCTCGGCTGCAGGGCTTCTTCTTCTTCTTCTTCCTACGGCCAAGTGTGACCTTCTTCTTCCACTTTTTCTTTGCTTTGTCTTCTTCTTTCTTCCTTCTTCTCTTTTCTCTTTAGCTGTGGAACCTTCTCTTTTCTTTTTCTCCTTCTCTTCTTTCTCTTCTTTGGAGCTTCATCCGTCATCTGATATCTCAGTCAGACGGCTTAAACGGCGGTCTGCTATAGTGCTTCCCCTTTTTTCCTTTGCTGCTTCTCCTTCTTCTCTTCTTCTTCTTCTTCCTTGGCCTTCTGCCTTGCTCAGCTGCAAGGCTTCTTCTTCTTCTACTCCTCTTCTTCTTCTTCTTGCGGCCAAGTGTGAATCTTTTTCCTCCACGCTATCCCTGCACAAAGCAAAACCTAACCCTTCCCTCTACAAACCACTCATAGGAAGCTCTCCCAGAGCCGGGTTATCGGGTCGGGTAGCGTACCCGGGACCAGGCGTACCAGTGTGTATGGTACGTGAGGAGTGCGCAGGTGGTGTCGGGTCGGGTCCGTCGGATCCGCGTGGTGAACTCGGGGACCGGGCGGGTGAGTGGAGTGTGGGACCTCACCCCGCGTCTCTCGAGGCAATTGAGAGAAAACACAAAATCAATTTAAATCAGCGCGGCGTTTCGAAAACTTACGATGTGGGACTATTCTGCTCGCCCTTCTCGCTCGCGCCCGCAGGAGAGCCACGACCTGGTCGCAGCAGCTGCGTTCTCGTCTCTCTTCGCAGACCTGCTCATTACCTTCGCCCAAGTTCCTACAGCTCGCCTCAGCTGGGATCCTGCTACTGTAGGACCTAGAGCTCACGTAGAAGCTCTTTTAGTCGTCGTCAATGGCGGCTGGGCCTCCGACCCTGTTAGACAGAAACACGGCCTCTCGACCTAATCAAACTACAGGGTGACCTTCGCCGTGGCACGGCGAAGGTGATGCGGGGTGTAGCAGGTCGCAGGATGGCCTAGGCGTGTGTGCCTAGGTCGACCTGTGACAGGAAAAGTGGGTGTGTTCGGCGGGGCTTTGTGTGGGTGTGGAGTGGCAGTGAAGGGGTGGAAGTGGTTCAGCGTGATGAGGCGGAGGTTTTGGGTCGGTCGGCTAGTCGTGTGGAGTGGAGGAATGATGGGGGCGTCTCGCCGAAGGTTGGCCAGAGGCATGGAAGACGAGGGTGGTCAGGCGTTGTCGAGGGGCGGTTGAACAAATTGAGTTGGGGAAAAGAAAGAGGGGAGGAAGGGAGATAACTGTTACCTACTTATAGGGACGAGGGGGGCCGGAGCAAGGTGGCAGTCGTACCGACTGTCGCTGGAGAAGAAATACCCAGAGGGGGAGGGCGGCGGCGAGGAAGAGGGCAGGAAGGCGCGCGTTGGGTACGGCGCGACGCGGGAAGAGCCGACGAAGGTGGCTCTATTGCTGGTATTGCAGCAGGGCGATGAGATGGAGGAGGAGGAGCCACCGGAGCTGGTGGGTTTCTGTCGGAGTGGGAAGAGAGGAATGGTAGGGGTTTTCTCAGTCAGGACCAAGCTACCCGAGTCGGCTGGCGACGCTGGTCCTTATAAAGGCGGTGGCGGAGGGGTGGGCGCAGGGAGGTGACATGCCTCCCTCACCGGAGAATGGCCAGGAGTTTGACCCATACCTTCCATGCGTTCGCACGGAAGGTGTGGGCGAGGACAGACGGCATGCCGGTGTCCCTGCGATAGCAGACGTCGCAGGGAAGACCGGGTTCATCTTGTAGGACACCTACCTCACCCTGCGCGACGCCATGCTCTGCGCAAAGTCACCGGAGCATGGCGCTGCGTAGAGATTTGCAAGAGGGACCTGTATGCAAAGAACGACGAAGAACCTAGGGGCCAAAGTGCAAGGGTTTCGAAAGTTGAGGGTCAAAAAGTAATAGATGAGGACCAAATTGCAAAGTCGGTCAAGAAGGTCTCTTCTTAGGCTCAAGCTTTTATGCATGACTAAATGGGACCTAAGGATTCTAATGGTGAATTTTATTTCTAGGTCAGACCTTGTTTGGCCAGCCAATTTATGTAAAAACCCAAATTAAATCATTAATTGGGCATGGTTCTCAATGTAGGTCAAAATGGGTTTCCAAGGCCAAATTGAAGGTTCTAAGCCCTAGAGAATATTTTTCTATGAATTTTAGAGGGTTTATTCTATTTTTACCCTACCTTGAACCTCATGAATTGAAGTGAGTTTGTTTTAGGGTTACAGAATGTCATTTAATTCCTTGGAGTTGCTGTAGCCCTTGTTGGATCAGATCATCCCACTTTCCTTCTTATTAGGTTAGTTTGACCTATGTTTGGACCCTGACTTACCCTGTTTACTGATTGTGTTGGTGAAATTACATTTTTACCCCTTGTGACTTATTTTCTTGTTAAACTCAGAATTCTCTGAGTCAAGCCTTTCTATGAGTTATGTAGGAGCTTTTTCTTGCATATCTAGGTTAGATTGTGCTAGTTAGGGTTCATGATGATGTTCTCATCATACCCCCATGCCTAGCTTTTGCTAGTCCCTTAGCAAAAAGTTAAGGTTTTAACCTTTGTTCTAGACCATGATGTTTTGAATAACTTCAGATAAGTGCTTTTTCATTTGAACTTAGATTAGGTTAGAATGCTGACCATAGGCCTAAAAGGTACTTTAGTACCAACCAAGATCCAGATCTTTCTAGCCTCAGCTTCAGCCCTTAGCAAAGGTTTTTAAGGCCCACAAGAGCTAACCTAAGGTCTATTGGACTCTGCGGTTAAAGCACCCATGCTTGAAATGATTTTAGCCCTGGCTCAGTTCGTAGTGAGTTTTGTAAGAGAGAGAGATAGAAAATTTTTCTGTTTGGAGAGTTTCCTCTCTCTTCTTTCTTTTTAATTCTAGGTTAGGATTGGCTTTTCAACATGGTCTGTATCAGATTCCTTGCTCCCATCATCAATCCTCAAGGGTTCCTGGCAATCGATGCTTCGAGATAGCACCGCCCATGGCAACCCCCGGAACCCTGGCTATTGAGATTTCAAGATAATCCCATCCTTGGTGTTTCGTGGCTGAATCTAGACCCTGGCAATTGACACTTCGTGATAATGTCATGCATGGAATCTGAACCAGCAGAGTACTCACATGCCTCTAGTAGGATATGTAAATATCCTAAGAGACAAGCAACGAGGAGATGATATTTTGTTATGCATCTTCGAGGGGAATTTCCCACCTCTCCGCGCTGGGAACTCGTCCAAATCAACTTGTGTTGATTGGCCGCTCCTACTCTAGGTGTACTTTTCAGAATTTTGCAACGCTTCTACGTGATTTTGATTTTTACGCTTACTGAACCAGGCTGTGTGTGAGGTTAGGGTGCTTAGGTTACTGAGTCCAGTAAACCAAAAGTTAGTTAATGAGGTCAAATACTCCCTAAGCCTTGGACCTAATACTTAAGCTTTTCATTTTCCTCAACCTCTTGAGGAATGTCTAGATCTTAATGGGTACTAAGAGTCTATCCAAGAATTTCTAAAGTTTGTGTTCTTACTAATCTCACCATGCACTTTTCATTTCTTTTCTTGAATGAGGTCTAGAACTTAGGTCATTTCCTTAATTTCTTTCTAATGACTATCACTTTTTTTTTACATTTTTTTGCTCCTTTTTCATTTTGTTTCTTTTCCTTCTCCCACAAAATTTCCTTTCTCCTCTTATTCTTTTATTCTTTTTTTAAAATTTTTTTAATTTTTATGGTGTTTTTGGCATATGTGAATTTTTTGTTTAAAACCTTTTCTTACAAGTTTTGCACTTTTATACCCCCCCATGCCTAAGGTTTGCAATGTCCTCATTGTGACTTAGGGGGTTTTTTATATTTTTAGTTCATTCCTTAAGGCAGATGTTTTGATGAGTGAATGGGTCGGGATGATTGTTGCGGACGATTTCTAATCTCAGATGCAAGTGTCTGAGATGGAGTCAGCTGTCTATAAGGGCGAACCTTAAGTGCACAAAGGTGTAAAGGTTTTAGGTTTTCAAGGAAAATGACGGGCTACCTCCCGTTAAGCACTGAGTTTTACGCCATCGGCTGGGCGCAATAAGCTCAAGGGGAATGGAGGATATAAGATGATTTAGCCAAATCAGTAGAAGTTACATCAATGAACGGCTTGAGTCTCTGACCGTTCACTATGAAAGGTTCGGAATCGTGGCTGAGCGGACTGATTTCGATGGCTCCATTTCCAAAAATTTGTAGGACCAAGTATGGTCCGACCCACTTGGATCGCAACTTTCCAGGGAAAAGTTTGAGTCAGGCATCAAAGAGTAGGACCTTCTGACTAGGATGAAAGATCTTCCTCGAGATATGCTTGTCATGGAAGGCTTTAACCCACTCCTTGTAGATTCGCGAGTTCTCATACGTGTCTAGGCGTAATTCATCGATCTCACTGATTTGAAGTTTTCTGTGGGTTCCAGCCTTCGAAAGATCTAGATTATAGTTCCTTACTGCCTAATAGGCTTTATGCTCCAGTTCGACGGGAAGGTGACACGACTTCCCACACACCAGTCTAAAGGGAGACATGCCTAATTGGGTTTTGTGGGCGGCCCTATAGGCCCACAAGGCTTCCGGAGGTCAGGACGACCAGTCCTTCCTGTCAGGCCGAACAGTGACCTGTAGGATTTTCTTGATCTCCCGATTTGACAGCTCAGCTAGACCATTAGTTTGGGGGTGGTAAGGAGTAGAGATTTGGTGAGACACCCCGTATTTGGTCATCAGTGACCTAAACTGAGCGTTTGTGAAATGGGTCCCCCCATCAGAGATTATAGCATGAGGAATCCTGAACCTTGAGAAAATGTTTTGATGAATGAATTTAAGAACGATTTTGTGATCACAGGTTCGGGCTGGTATGGCTTCGATCCATTTGGACACGTCGTCCATAGCAAGCAGAATGTATTCGAAACCATCTGAAACAGGAAAGGGACCCATAAAATCAATCCCCCAAACATCAAAGATTTCGCATACGAGAATCGGCTGCAAAGGCATCATGTCACGACGGCTCATGTTGCCTAATGTCTGGCAACGACTACATGCCTTGCAGTGACTGTATGCATCTTTGAACAGCGTGGGCCAGTAAAAGCCGCACTGGAGGACTTTTGATGCGATTTTATGCCCAGAGAAATGGTCACCGCATGCCTGGTCATGGCAGAAAGAGAGAATATTGTTGATTTCCTCTTCCGAGACACATCTTCGGATGACTTGATCAGCACCTATGCGGAAAAGGTATGGGTCTTCCCAGATGTAATACTTGGTATCAGAACGCAATTTGTCTTTCTTGGCCTTCGGCCAATCAGACGGGATCTGATGAGATGCCAAGTAGTTTACTATATCAGTAAACCATGGAGGTCTAGTACCGATAGTCATCAAGTGCTCATTAGGAAAATGTTCCGTGATGGGTGCGGAAGGGTTGATAATCTCAGAAGGAAGACGGGACAAATGGTTGGCTACCACATTCTGCCTTCCCGCCTTGTCGCAAATCTCGAGGTCGAATTCTTGCAACAGCAAGATCCATCGGATTAGTCGGGGCTTCGCGTCCTTCTTGGCAAGGAGATGCCTTACAACCGTGTGATCCGAGTAGATGATGACGTAGGAACCCAAGACATACGATTGGAATTTTTCAAGGGCAAATACTATGACTAGCAGCTCTTTCTCCGTAACCGTGTAGTTACGCTGAGCCTCATCAAGTGTCATGCTAGCGTAGTAGATGACCACGGGTTTCCCGTCATCTTTTTGCCCCAGGATCGCTCCTACAGCGAAATCAGACACGTCGCACATGATCTCAAAGGGTTGAGACCAGTTAGGGGATTGTAGGATAGGTGCCTGGGTGACTCGGTCACGAAGGTTTTCAAAGGCTAGTGTGCATTCCCTGGAGATTTCAAAGGGTACATCCTTAGAGAGAAGAGAAGTCAAGGGGCGTGCAATTTTCGAGAAATCAGGAATGAAACGACGGTAAAAACCGACGAGCCCCAGAAAAGAACGGATGTCCCTGATCGAGCTAGGCATAGGAAGGTGAGAGATCAGATCAACCTTAGCTCGATCCACTTGGATGCCCTTTTCCGAAATTAAATATCCCAGGACAATTCCCTCAGGCACCATGAAATGCTCTTTTCCCAGGAAAGAACAAAATTCACATCGATGCACCGCCTGAGTATCTGGACCAAGTGTTGGAGGCAATCGTCAAAAGATGCTCCAAAAATTGAAAAGTCATCCATGAAGACTTCCAGATAGTCACCTACCATAGCTAAGAATATGGCAAGCATGCACCACTGAAAAGTAGCGGGTGCATTGCAAAGATCGAAAGGCATCCTTTGGAATGCGTATGTTCCGAAGGGGCAGGTGAATGTGGTCTTTTCTTGGTCCTTAGGATGGATTGCCACCTGGTTGTAACCAGAGTACCCGTCAAGAAAGCAGAAGAGCCTATTTCCCGCTAGTTTCTTGAGAATCTGATCAATGAAAGGCACTGGGAAATGATCCTTCTTCGTGGAGGAATTGAGTCGGCAGTATTCTATACAGACTCTCCACGAGTTGGCTAATCGAGTAGGAATGACTTCTCTGGTTTCAGTCGTTATAGTGGTGAGTCCTGCCTTCTTGGGCACGACCTGAATTGGGCTCACCCAACGACTATCGGAGATCGGGTAGATGATCCCGGCATCTAGCTACTTGATGATCTCTTTTTCACGACCTCCTGCAGATTGGGGTTCAAGCGTCTCTACATTTCACGAGAAGGTCGTGCGCCCTCTTCTGAATAGATATGATGAGTACAATATGAGGGACTTATTCCAGTCAGATCATCGAGAGTCCACCCGATGGCTCTGCGATGTTGCTGGAGGACAGCAATCAAATGGGATTCCTGTTCGGGATTGAGGTTGGAATTGATAATCACAGGAAGGGTCTGATTAGAACCCAAAAAGATGTATTTCAAGTGAGCAGGAAGGGGCTTTAGTTCGAGGATGGGGTTATCAGCAGTGGCAGATGGTTCAGAATAGACGTGAGGTTCAACGGTAGGAGCTACTAGGTTATCCAAATCTGGATTTGACTCCTCTGTTTGTGGGTCAAGATCTTTCTGCGGTTGATCAGGTATAATTAGGTCATTCTGGAAGTGTGTTTCATCAACCAAAGCCCTAATGTCACAAATCTGTTCGATGACACTGCAATTGATTCCTTGTTGGGCCTTAAATATATCAATTTTCAGGGTTTGATTCCTAAATTTGAGCTCTATTTGGCTCTCCTCACAGCTAATGTTGGCTCTAGCAGTAGCCAAGAAAGGTCTCCCTAAAATGATTAGTGTATCCCTAGGGTTCTCTGGTGCGTCCATGTCTAAGACTATAAAGTCTACAGGAAAGTAGAAATCCCACACTCTCACAATAACATCATCGAGAATCCCTTTTGGTGACTTTATAGATCGATCTGCTAATTGTAATGTCACCTCAGTTGGTTTCAGCTCAGATTCTTCTAGATGGTTAAGTAAGGATGTGGGTATCAGATTTATGGAAGCACCCAAGTCTAGCAATGCTCTATCAAATTGTGTATCACCTATCTTACAGGAAATCAGGGGAGTACCAAGATCTTTAGCCTTGGGTGGGAGTCTACTTAGGATTACAGAGCTGGCTTGGTCTGACAGAACAATTGGACTCCCACTCTTGGTTCGCGGCTTACGCTGGGGTGTACACACATTCTTTAAGAATCGTGCGTAAGCCGGTACGTGGCGGATTGCATCCATCAAGGGGATGTTTATGTGGACCTGCTCAAAGAGCTTGACCAGGTCCTCCTCAGGTGCCACGGGCTTGGTAGTCTTCTTTCCCTTGGTCAAAGCCTCGAGAAATGAAACCTTGGTTGGTTCTTCTAGGATAGGTCCAGGTCTTTGATCTGGGACAGGGATAGGAACGTCCTGGATTACCGTCCTAGGCTTGGGATCACTACCAGGCTTGGAGTGGTTTGGATAAGGCTGATCTTGGGTTTCCTTACCACTACGGGTTGTCACGGAATTAAGTCCTGCCTGGTTTTGGTTGGGATTGGGTAAGATGGGTTGCTGATAGCCCGCAAAAGAAGTGGAAGCCTCCATCCCGTCGGGTGAAGGAATAGAGGGAGCCTGATAAATCATATGGGCTTGGCTCGGGTTTGGGTTCATAACGCACCGCTGGGTTGGCACGTTATTCGGGTTAGGAAGAGGTTGGGAAGGGAGAGTGCCTGGCTGGCGAGAATTTGCCAACTGGGCCAGCTGATTTCAGACCTCTGTAAGCTCGTCCTTGTGTTGTTTTTGGATAGCCACATTCATTCTTTGAATGTTAGCCAGAGTCTGAAGGATAAGGGACATTTGATCCTGATTTGGCCCTGATGGATAAGTAGGGCTGGGCTTAGGCTGAGGCAGCTGGTAAGGACGAGGGGGTTGTGGGCGGGGCTGAAAGGGTGGTCTTTGGGTTTGGGAATTTCCCGCCCACTGAAAGGTGGGATGGTTTCGCCATCCAGGGTTATAGGTGTTGGAGAATGGGTCGTTCTGGATGGCGTTGAGGTCCTCGCAGGTCTGAGGAACCTCCAGAGAGTCAGAGAAAGGGGGAATGGAATTTCCTGGACTGGCATAGAGAGGATCGGATGGAGGATCTGGATCCATCCCAGGAGAAGATCGATGGAGAATGTTTTGCACAGTCTCCCGCGTGGAAGGAGGCTGTGCAAAGGAGCTATGCGCAGAGGTGGCTCGCTGCAAGTGCTGAGTCAGCTTATCCATCTTCTTTTCAATGATTGAGACCCTGTCCAATCGACTGGCCATTAATTCCAGGTCGACTGATGCGGACAGGCCCTACGTCTCATGTGCTCCCCTAAGATTCGTCAATGCGCGGGTATTCGTCCTGTCGAATAATCCCATGGAGTCATTGTTGATGGAGTTCTCGCACATATTTTCGAGAATCTCCCACACGGTGTCCTCATGTTGACCCATGATATTCCCTCCGCAGGTTGCATTGACGAAAAGACGGATGTCTTCACGGAGTCCCTGGTAAAAAGATTGGACTTGTTGCTATTTAGGAACTCCGTGATGGGGGCACTTTCTCATGAGATCCTGAAAGCGATCCCATGCCTCATGGAGAGGTTCCCCTGTTTGCTGAGTGAAGTGAGTAATCTGATGGCGCAAGGCATTGGTCCGACCAACGGGAAAGAACTTTTTCAAAAATTCGGACTGAAGTTCTTCCTAAGTGTTGATCGGCCAGGTCTTAGTTTGATACCAATGAGCGGCCTTGTCCATAAGAGAGGAGAACATTTTCATGAGAAGAATATCCCGATTTTGTGCATCTGACCCAAAAGTTTGGGCCAGATGCCTTAGCTGCTTGATGTCTTGGAAGGGATCTTCGGAATTAAGCCCATGGAATTTAGGTATAGTATGAATCATATTGGGCATTAATTCAGAATCAGGTCCTCCAGCCAGGATTCTGACTCGAGGCTCAAAGGCCACCGCAGCAGGATTATAATGGTCCCGCATCATAGGACGCTGCGGTGGGTGCACAAAGTTTTGGAAGAGGTCATTGAGTCGCTGGAGCTGGTGCTCCAGATTGTTTTCTTCCTCAACTGGCTGAGCCATGATGGGGGAAGAAGAGCTTGGTTCAGAATCAGATGAGAGAATAATGTGGTGGGGTTGCTGCACAAACACGGGCGTCGAGGCTTGGCCTGGACGAGAGTGAATTCCTAAAGGGGGTCTTAAGGGTGGTCTTAAGGACCTCCTACCGTACATGCACTGTTGGAATAGATGAGTTTAGAAGGTGCTGGACCCAATCGAGACACCCAAAAATTGTTGGGTGACTATAGAGGTGCGGGGCAGATGGACCCCTTGATCAAAAAGATCGTCCACCTGAGAATTACCTAGGCAGCCAGAGAGGGTGACTCCCGCGAAGACCCCTACACGGTAGAGCGTCTCCACGGGTTACAAGGTTTCCCCCACCCGGCCTCTCTTGTCACTGCGGTTCCAGGTAGACCGGAATGGGGATCTTGACCTCTTAAGTCTACCTTTTTTACTTTAAGATCAAGGTGCTTAAGGTTCCACTTGAACTCTTAGGTATGTTTTTGTGAAAAAGGTGACCTAATTTGAAGGTTGGTTGACCCTAAGGGTCAACTTCACCTAGTGATTTTGAGAACTTATTAGGTCTTGTTTTTTAGGGTTCAAGTGTTTAGAGAGCCAATTTGTTTAGGGTTTTTTTTAATAGGTATTTTCAACCAATGGCTTAGGCACACCTCTTTTTGGGAAGATCTTTTCTTTGTTAATAGAAGGTGTGTCTCTAAAAACCCTAGATTTTCAATCCTTAGATTGGCTCTAGTTGGTCCATTTTAGTTGCCTCAAAATTTTAGCATCTAGGCTCAATCAAGAAGGTTTTAGCCCTAGTTACCTTAGTTGGATGGATAGTTAAGCATGTGTTGAAATGAAAATTAGGTAACTCTGATGAATTACTATGTTTGATGCAGGTAGCATTAAGTTGATTTTTCTTTTTGTTCCTTTTCAGATTTTAAGGGAGTTAAGAAAGGGCTAATGAGGATTACCTGTTTAGTGGAGTGTTTATTGTGCAGCTGCTCCTCTAATTTTTACCTGCACATAAGAGAGAGAAAAAGATTAGCAATCTCTTAAAAGAAATTCAAAGCTTTTAGAATAGCCATTGCTCCCCGGCAACGGCGCCAATGAAAATGGCGTATTTATCGACCGAACCGTGGCTAGCCTTTGTTTGTTTTAGTGCTTATTACAGAAATATCGTTGTGGTATAGATAAAATAGCTACGGTTGTTGTTGCCATTACAATTTTTTTTTACTCGGAAATAGTTTCCCGAGGTCGAACTCAGGGAGCTACTGGAATTCTAGAAGTACAATGTTTCTTTATTACAAAAATAAGAGAGTGAGAGAGAGGGAGAAGTAGATTTCTGTCTCTTGGCTTTTTCTTCTCTTCTCTCTCTCTTTGCTTGTCTTCTTCTCTTCTTTCTCTTTTCTTCTTTATGGGTCTTCTCCCTTGGTCTTCTTCTTCTTCTTTGGCCTTCTGCCTTGCTCGGCTGCAGGGCTTCTTCTTCTTCTTCTTGCTGCCAAGTGTGACCTTCTTCTTCCTCTTCTTCTTCTTCTCTTTGTCTTCTTCTTTCTTCCTTCTTCTCTTTTCTCTTTTGCTGCGGAACCTTCTCTTTTCTTTTTCTCCTTCTCTTCTTTCTCTTCTTTGGAGCTTCATCTGTCGTCTGATATCTCAGTTAGACGGCTTAAACGACGGCCTGCTACAGTGCTTCCCCTTTTTTCCTTTGCTGCTTCTCCTTCTTCTCTTCTTCTTCTTCTTCCTTGGCCTTCTGCCTTGCTCAGCTGCAAGGCTTCTTCTTCTTCTGCTCCTCTTCTTCTTCTTGCGACCAAGTGTGAACCTTTTTCCTCGCACCCTGTCCCTGCACAAAGCAAAACCTAACCCTTCCCTCTACCCGTACGTCTCTCTCTCTCTACAAACTGCTCATAGGAAGCTCTCCTAGAGCCGGGTTATCGGGTCGGGTAGCGTACCTGGGACCAGGCGTACCGACGTGTATGGTACGCGAGGAGTGCGTTGGTGGTGTCGGGTCGGGTCTGCAGGATCCGCGTGGTGAACTCGTAGACTGGGCAGGTGAGTGGGGTGCGGGACCTCAACCCAAGTGTCTCAAGGCGATTAATAGAAAACACAAAATCAATTTAAATCAGCGTGGCATTTCGAAAACTTACGATGTGGGACTATTCTGCTCGCCCTTCTCTCACGTGCCTGCAGGAGAGCCACGACCTGGTCGCAGTAGCTGCGTCCTCGCCTCTCTTCACAGACCTACTCATTGCCTTCGCCCAAGTCCCTACAGCTCGCCTCAACTGGGATCCTGCTGCTGCAGGACCTGGATCTCGCGTAGAAGCTCCTTCAGTCGTCATCAATGGTAGCTGGGGCTCCGACCCTGTCAGACAGAAGAACGGCCTCTCGTCCTAATCAAACTACAGGGTGACCTTCACTGTGGCACAGCGAAGGTGATGCGGGGTGTAGCAGGTCGCAAGATGGCCTAAGCGTGCGTGCCTAGGTCGACCTGTGACCGGAAAAGTGGGTGTGTTCGGCGGGGATTTGTGTGGGTGTGGAGTGGCAGTGAAGGGGCGGAAGTGGTTCAGCGTGATGAGGCGGAGGTTTTGGGTCGGTCAGCGAGTCGTGTGGAGTGGAGGAATGATGGGGGCATCTCGCCGGAGGTTGACTGGAGGCATGGAAGACCAGGGTGGTCAGGCGTTGTCGAGGGGCGGTTGAACAAATTGAGTTGGGGAAAAGAAAGAGGGGAGGAAGGGAGATAACTGTTACCTACTTATAGGGACGAGGGGGACCGGAGCAGGGTGGTAGTCGTACCGACTGTCGTCGGAGAAGAAATACCCAGAAGGGGAGGGCGACGGCAAGGAAGAGGGCGGGAAGGCACGCGCTGGGTACGGCGCGACGTGGGAAGAGCCGGCGAAGGTGGCTCTGCTGCTGGTATTGTAGCAGAGCGACGAGACGGAGGAGGGGGAGCCGCCAGAGCTGGTGGGTTTCTGCCGGAGTGGGAAGAGAGGAATGGTAGGGGTTTTCTCCATCAGGACCAAGCTACCTGAGTCGGCTGGCGACGTTGGTCCTTATAGAGGCAGTGGCGGAGGGGTGGGCGCAGGGAGGCAACGTGCCTCCCTCACCGGAGAATGGCTGGGATTTTGACCCATACCTTCTACGCGTTCGCACGGAAGGTGTGGGCGAGGACAGATGGCATGGCGGTGTCCCAGGTTCATCCTGCAGGACACCTCCCTCACCCTGCGCGGTGCCATGCTCCGCGCAAAGTCGCCGGAGCATGGTGCTGCGCAGAGATTTGCAGGAGCGACCTGTATGAAAAGAACAATTAAGAACCTAGGGGCCAAAATGCAAGGGTTTTGTAAGTTGAGGGTCAAAAAGTAATTGATGAGGACCAAATTGCAAAGTCGGTCAAGAAGGTCTCTTCTTAGGCTCAAGTTTTTATGCATGACTAAATGGGACCTAAGGATTCTAATGGTGAATTTTATTTCTAGGTCTGACCTTTTTTGGTCGGCCAATTTACGTAAAAACCCAAATTAAATCATTAATTGGGCATGGTTCTCAATATAGGTCAAAATGGGTTTCCAAGGCCAAATTGAAGGTTCTAAACCCTAGAGATTATTATTTTATGAATTTTAGAGGGTTATTCAATTTTTACCCTACCTCGAACCTCGTAAATTGAAGTGGGTTTGGTTTAGGGTTTCAGAATGTCATTTAATTCCTTAGAGTTACTGTAGCCCTTGTTGGATCAGATGATCCCATTTTCCTTCTTATTAGGTTAGTTTGACCTATGTTTGGACCCTGAGTTACCCTATTTACTG
Organism: Thalassia testudinum; assembly: GCA_037157565.1. Lineage (NCBI taxonomy): Eukaryota > Viridiplantae > Streptophyta > Magnoliopsida > Alismatales > Hydrocharitaceae > Thalassia > Thalassia testudinum. The sequence goes on from JAZHRO010000055.1 coordinate 49,025,080, forward strand.
ATTGTGTTGGTGAAATTTCATTTTTGCCCCTTGTGACTTATTTTCTTATTAAACTCAGAATTCTCTGAGTCAAGCCTTTCTATGAGTTATGTAGAAGCTTTTTCTTGCATATCTAGGTTAGATTATGCTATTTAAGGTTCATGATGATGTTCTCATTAAGTAAGAAAAGCTAAATGCTGCTCATTCAGTCCTAGATGGCCGTCCTATAGATATGCAGCTTCTAACAGGCAGTTCGAATATTTTTTTCTTTAGTAATAATAAGCAAACAAACCTAATCTTACTAACTAACCAACATGTTGTTCAAACAATTCAAACAATCCTATAATCTAAATAAATGAGAACATGCTCCCGAAAATACGCTCCCGCATACAAGAGCGATAAGAAATAAAGAAACACTTGCAACATGTTCCCAAAAATGCCCGACAAGGGTCCGAAAGATAGAAATTAAGTACTAATGTCTATCTAAACTAAATCTAAACTAACATCAAATGACTAAATCAGAAATAAACTTTTCCGTAAGCCTACGTGCATGGGATCAAGGCCACGTGCTCCTATTGCTGGCCTCCTGGTGGCGTCAAGGTCCACCAAAAAGATCATCTCCATAGTGCATGCCCGTCGCGTTCATTGCGTGTTTTTTCATAGAAGAATATTTACAATTAGTAATTCAGAATAGCTTTCAAAATAGCATAAAAATAACATAAAATTTTTAAAAAATTTAATAGGTGTGTCTCCTCCGCGACAACGGTGTCATTTGAAAGGGCGATCTTTGTTTTCATTGAAAACTTTAACATAAAATAACGTGTCATTGTATTTAATCGCGTGGTAGAGAATCATTTTTCAAAACATTTTAATTCTCAGAATCTAACCGCGAAGTGTTAGGTCATCTCCATAGGGAGGAATTAGCCTATTTAAACTAGTGCGTTGTGCTTCATTTATTCGGGAATCTCAATGTGTATGCATAGTAACTGATGAACATGTTTTCAACATAAATTCCTGATTTAAATAATTAATCAATAATGTGAGGTTGCACATGCAAAATCACCACAATGGAAACACGTGAATCATGATCTTAGTACTAACAAGCATCGTCTATCTTAATCAAAATGGAACTCGTTTCCCATAACCAATATTCAATACTCTATCATGTATGAGAAGAGTTCAGTTATCCGTAATTCTGATACAAAGGACGCCTATTCATGCAAATCTTTCAGAATATGATAATTCAATAAATAAATGAATAGTGTATTTGACAATGGCATACCACGTAAATTTTAATAGGAGAGAAAACTAGGGATTTTCCTTCTCTCTTACTCTTGTGCGTGGAGAGGTGATAGTCGGCTGGCTGGAGTTCAGTGAAGGTGCATCGGAGGCCGAGCATCGTAACGAAGGTGACACGGTGGCTGTAGGTGGTCGACGGCGGCCGGATGGTGGAGAAGAGTGCTGGCAATGGGTGTTGTGCGCATGGTTGTGGCTGCTTGTGGCGAGGCCTATGGGTGTGTGGTCGTGCACGGGTGCGTTGAGGGCACTGCGCGGTGATGGTGCTGCGAGGCGATGCGTAGTGTGCTGCACGGAGGGGGGAAGGGCACTGCGTGCTTTGGGTTCTTCTCTTTATTGCAGCACTGGAAGAAAAAAGGAGATGAGGAAGATGAAGTGGAGGCGGCCACGCATGTGGCTGCTGGTGGTACCATGAGTGAGTTGGCGTATAGAAGAAATCACTTAGGTTAACTCAAAGTTGTGTCGGTTGTATAGTATAGGGTCGAATTAACCTAACATTTTAGAAATTTTTACTGGTTGAGTCTAAATCATTCACTGGGAGGTATAATAATTTTCCCCAAATTCACCAATTTTCTTTTACTTTTTCTATAAGTTTAGGAGGTATAACTAGTTTGATTTTCAAAACATGAGTTTTGTTAAAATATTTAAACTATAAAGAATATACAAAGTTCCATATGCAAAATATATTTACTCAAAATGATGTTTGTTTTCCAGTTTTAATTCAAAAGAAATTAAGGCAATAAAAGTTGTTCGATTAAAACATGCCTTTCTACAATTAAGAACAAAAAGTAATTAAAAATGATGCAAGAAAATATTCATTTTCCTTTTAGTCTTCAGCCTCTCATCTTCTTCTTTCTTTCTTTTATTTTCTTCTCTATCTCTCAAACTCTTTTCTTACCTTTCTTCTTTTCTTCCTGTCACTTATTCTCTTTCCCTTAGTCTTCTCCTGCCTTCTCTTCTTCCCTTAGTGCCTATGATTTAACACTCCTTAGCGCTTGTTCTTTCTTTCCTTAGCTTTCAGCTTCAACACTTAGCTTGACAACCATCGGGTTCTCTTTTCCTTAAGTTCTTCAGCTGGTCTGGGTTTTTTTACTTTTTTAACCAAAAATTATTTTATTTGTGGCGAGGTCCTTTCGAGGATACATAGCACCCTGAGACTAGGGTGGGACCAGACCCTACTGGGTCCTCGCCTAATCTCAGTTAGTTTCATTTTCGGTTGATTTCTTATCGGTTCACAGTCTCGAGCCATTTCGGCTCAACCCGATCTCCCAGACCTCTCTCACCCTCCCAGGGCACATTCTCTCACACGCCCCCAAGGGTGTACACCTGCAGACACACACACATGCAATTCTCAGATCAGATTAGATGGGTAACCGGTGTGCTGAGCAATGACGACAGAATAGCCAGAGTAACAAATTGCTTTTATCCCCAGATGCGCACTCATGAACAAGCGATGTGGGACTAACCTAGCCCTTCCAGACCCAACTTCAAATGATTATAACTTTCTACCCAGAGCTCCAAATCAAGTGATTTCAAGTTTGTTAGAAAGCTCTAAGGTTAATCTACATAATTGTAGGGTCAATTTAATGTTTTGAAGATGTTTTACTCTTCAATTTGAAAGATGAAAATAGTGGTTCCTACAGGTTATTTAAACGCTTGGAAGTGAAATTAAATCTTCAGAGTCCTCAGATGGACTTCTCCTTCTTTCTAAAAAGTCTATACATGTTTTATAAGTGATTCCGCATCTGTTAGAATAAGTTTTAAGCTCTTAAGACCTTCAGAAACAAGCAGAGAAGCTCTTCACTTCTCTGAAAGCTTCAGAGTTCATATTTCAGATTTCAAAATGTGCAACAGACACTTAAGAGAGTTTCTAATCAATTTAAACTAATTCTAAGTGTTATAATCAACTCATCTGGGCAGGATTTAAGTTCAAATTTCAACCAAATGCTTCTCCTGTCAATTTGGATTCGAAAGTAACCCAAATTGACAGGAACTAAATTCTCATTAAGTAAATCATCTGAGCTTACTTTAATCACTTTTAGATCATCAAATAAGTTCCCAAAAATAATTTACACCCTTAATTCCTCAATTCGAGCTCAGATCTCCATTAACAAACTCATGTTTGATTGTGGAAGCACGAAAATTGACTATCTATTCAAATCTTCCTCCCATGAAATCAAAGCCTCAAATAGTGTCTTCTCATCATCCAGAACTTATTCAGATCTTCAGGAAGTTGTTCTGACCTTAATTTCTAAGGTTTCAGGCTCGCCACCTGAACTTGAAAACATGTTTGTTCGACAGAATCATTTAGAAGTTGTTACAATGTTTTAAAGGTTTAAATAGCTTCAGCACATTGCACTGAAGCTTCCGAGTTCATTAAATGTTACTTATATCTTTTTAAACAGACTTCTCCAACTCGGCCGGAGTTGGAGAAGATGAAGTTTAATCTTCAGCTCCAGTGGTTAAAATCTCAAATAAATATCCTCAAATTAATCATTGATCCATGTAATATCATTCTGGAGCAGCTCAACAAGTTCTAGAGGCTGAAACACAGTTTTGGTTCGCTGGAGCTCGCCGGAGATCTGATGAGTCTAGAAAATTGGAAAAGTGTGCACAAACTGTTAAAACTTACCATTTTTGATTTAGAAAGGATCCTGAGGTTGCAAGGAGCCTCAGTATCGCATTTAATTCTTCATTTGTCTCTTTAAATGTAATATTTGACAGGGAGTTTGTTTCTTAAAGGATCTGAGTGGTTAAAGCTCAGGACTTGTTTAACCACTCGATTGAGAGGTTAAAACAAGTCAATAGATGTTAATATTCATAATTATATATTTAATTTAAGATTTGAACTGTTCCTGAGCTGCCATGGACAGCGAACTCAGGAACTAAATTAAATTTGGGTGTTTAAGTTATATGTGATATCTATATGTATTATAGTGTCGATTAGGGTTCATAGGTGGTGAATAGTTGATGAAGAACCCAATGGAGGTGGAATTAGATCGATTACTATCACCATACACAGTGATAGTAATCGGTGAAGGTGGATTTTGAATTAGGCGATTAGGTGATCAATTAAGCAATTAAGTGATTTAGAAGTGATCATGGAAGATACAGGAAGGTGTACAGTGATTAAAAAGACAAAATTAAAGCTCTGGAGAGCTCAAGGAACTCGCTGGAGTCGGAGAAGATGAAACTAAATTCTGACATTACTCTAATATAACTAACTAAACTAACTAACTAAGCTAGCCTACTCCTACTCCTACTCCTAATCTACTGTTACCTGGACGAAGGGGTCAATAGGGTTCCTCCGAAGTCTCATGGCGGACGACGAAATCAAAGGGTGGAAGAAAGATCTCCGGTGGGCAGATTTGAGATGGAGCGGAGGATTCCTTGGGTCGACCCCTGTGTCAGAGATGCGGAAGACCACGACGGATCTCCTTGGCTGGTTAAGATGGACGGAGGAAGTCGGAAATTGGAATGGGAAGTCGCCGGAGTTTTGGACGAATAGCCTATTCGGTCGGCTGCAGTGTTAGAAGAGGGAAGGGAGCCAACTTAAATAAAATCCGAGGTGTGAGGGGGTATTTATAGCAATTGGTGGCGAAGAGAGTGGCGGGGTCTGGCCAAAGAAGGAGCTTGAGGAGTTTAACCTCCATCGTCGTCTCCGACGATGGTGAGGTTATCTCCCACTGAAAAATAGGATTTCCGGTTAATCCAGACCAGTGGATGAAGTGGAGGTGGTGAGCGCAAGCTGCAAGAGCTTGGACAAAGAAGGTTGATGTCGGCAGGGCGGTAATCGCGTGGTCGGGTGACTCTCTACTGCCAGCCGTTCATTCGACTGAAGAAGAAGAAGAAGAAGACGAAGAGGGACATAAAAGTAATAAAACTTAAGGACCTGTGCGAGAAATAAGTACCCGACTATAATGAAAAGTAAGGACTAAAATGTAAACTCAGGTTTTGAAGGTTTATTTTAACTTAGATCTTTTTCAACTTTTTATATATGTTAGTAAATAAGGCAAATATTATGATGACACCTTGAATTTACATTTTTGACATTTTTAGGTTAATTTATTAGATTAAGTAAAATCACTTAAGTTATTATATACTTAGGTTTACATTAAGTTTAAGTTACTTATCTTATTAATTAATAGAATGATTAATAGGATTTCAAGTCCAATTATTATCTAGACTATTAATAATGTTAATTGAATGATAAAATGTCATTTTTAACTTATTTTAAGGTCCTTGACTAAATATCCCTTATTCTATAATTAACCCTTATATGATCATAACCTTAGCTAATTAACTAGGAAGACTAGTTAATTAGGGGTAATTAGAGATCATGATGGGTGTGTCATCAGGCAGCACGTGGTGATGGGGCACATGGTGAGAGCGCTACGCATTGAGGGGCTGCGCTTGCAGTGTTGGGTCCTTTGCACACGGTGGGGGCGGTGCATGTGCTTGCAGGGTGCGGAGGCTGTGGTAGTGGCATGCTGGCAAGGGTTGCAGGCATGCGGTGGGAGTGGATTGCAGTGAGAGAACGTGCGCACGAGGGTGCTGTGACTGCAGTGTCAGAGAGGTTGGAGCACGCTTGCAGGGCGCGTAGTGGGGTAAGCTGGATCCACTGTGCATGCCTTCTCCATTGTGGGGAAGGTGGAGATCCTATTGGAGGGAATCCCCACAGATGGGAAGGAAGACGTCCCCTTGCTCTCGCCAGGAGCACATTCTTTTATCTCCTCCCCCCCTTCCGCAAGTCAATGGATTTTTCAAATCCCTTACTAAACTATGTCGGCGGCTATTGAATTTGTTGAGGCTGGTGGCTGATGGGGGAGGGGGAAATTCTTTTCACCCCCCTAGTCTCTTGCAAAATTATTCCTACAATAATGAAACATAAAATAATTACATAATAAGTTATAGAATGCAATAGAATAAATGTAAACTTAGGTAATGATGCATGCAATTATTTTATGGCCTAATGTGGTTATTAACAAACATAAAATGTAAGAATAGAGTTAACTCAGGCGTAACAATAGTCCACTAAAATGGACTCATCAGCTATGCAATATTTATAACATGTAATGTAAATCTAAGCCAAAGAACATGCATGAATAGCCATTTTAACTCAAATGGATGTGCTTACATCAGCATTCCAAGGAAGACGAAGGAGAGAGGGTGTTTCTCGCCAAAAATTTGCATGAAAGGAACTGCAGAGGAATCTTGATGGTTTAAGGAGCAAAGGCTACGTCAATAAAGGTAAGGAATTGACCTTGAAATGGTTGGCTTTTAAGTAAGATTCTTTGCAATCCTTCACCAAGAAATTCAAGCTCCAAAGATGGAATCTTGAGCTGGAGTTAGCTACAATCGAACGAGCATAACTCAAGGAGCAATCGCACCAATTTTGGTGGGATTTGATCGAGAGAATTATGAGACTTCCCTCTTCAAATCCATGCCAAAAGCTAGAGAAGAAGCTCTGAGGACTGGAGAAGGTGATGGAGGTGCTAACGTCATCATGATGTCAACGGAGGAATTAAATGTAAAGTAGGTCGAAATGAAGTCAAATTAGTCTCAAGTATTGAGAGTAACCTAATTAGGACCTAAGGAATCAAAGGGTAACTTCAATTTTAGGTTTTGCTGAAGTTTGCTTGGTCAATTTGTATTTTAAGGAAAAAATGTATTAAATGTTAACCTTGGTCTTTAACTTAGGTCAATTTGGGTTCATTTTGTAAAATTGATCATTTTAAACCTTAGGGAATATTTTTCAATGATTTTTAGAAGGTTTAGTTTACCTTTATTTCAATTAGAACCCTTTGAATTTAAGTGAGGCTAAAATTAGGATTTTTTAATCGTGAATTATCTTTCAACCTTAATGGAAACCCTAAATCAATTCATGCAAGCGCACTTATTGGAATTTTCAGCCCTATTGACCTTTAATTAAGTGTAGGTTTACCCCTTAGTTAATATGCATCTATAGTTTTCTATTAAAATAGTAGAATTAGCCAATTTTAGTGTAATTCCTCTAAATTTAGCCATGAATGAATTATACCCTTTAATGTAACAATTAGGTGAATTTAGCCTTGGAAATTAGTCAAATTGGGTTAAATATAGAGGATGATGGTGTTACCATCAGTCCCTAATCACGTAATTGAGATATCTGATGGAATCGAGGTGCCTAATGAGGCCTATTTGCTTTGGTTTGTAAAGATCAGCTTGTTAAGAGCTGGCTTCTTTCTTTTGTTACCAAAGTTATTGGATAGCAACTTACAAGTTTAGTCACTTCTCATCAAATATGACTTTTTCTTGAATGTTTCTTTGCTACTCAGACCCATTCTCATCTACTTCAATATAAATCTGAATTGCATTCTCTACATAGATGGCAATCAGTCCATTTCTCATTATGTGAAGAAAGCCAAACTAATTTCTATCAATCTTACTGCATCTGGGAAGCCTTTAGATGATGACCCTGTTCTTTTAGTTCTTCGTGGTCTTCATTCTGATTATGATCCTATTGTAGCTTCCTTAACTCTCAAGGAAAACATTGTTACCTTTGATGAGTTAGTTTGGCATCTATTGTCTCATGAACAACATCTCCTACAGAATCAACCATCTTTAGAGATGAAAGTCAATCAGACAACCTGACCTGGTCCTTATAATCATGGTCATGCTCATTTTTGTGGCTGTTTCCATGGTCAAGGATGATATAATTCTCAACTAGGTGGTCGGATGGCTTACTGACGATATGATTTTTCATCATATGGTCTTTCTAGGTTTTCTTCATATGGCAGAGGTTCTAATTGTCAAGGGAGGTCTGTCGTCGGACATCAATGTCAAATATGTCGCTGATTTAATCTTAATGTAGTCACTTGCTATCAGTGATATGACTCAAATGATTCAACTCCTAAAGCTCAACTTGCTGAAGCTTCTTCACCTTCTAATACAATGCTTTGGTATACTGATTTTGGCACTACACATCATGTCGCTAACATGCCAATTTGCAACTTAGTTCTCCATATTCAGGGACTAACGCAATTGAATTTGGAAATAGTGACACTTCTCCCATCACTCATACTGGTAAAACAACCATTTTTCATTCTTTGTGGCTATTAGTATCATTAGTTTATTTGTGTAAGGGTGCATATGATATTGTCTAGAAGTTTGAGGATTACATATGTAATTTACATAAGGTTATATATATACACATAAAGAGGCCTAGGGTTTTGTTTGGAATAGAACATTCTTCTCTCTTCTCCCTTAACATGGTATCAGAGCCAGGTGGATCCTTGATCCTTCGTGCTTTATACCTTTCCCACCAAATAAACCCTAATTTCTCCCCTCCAGTCTTCATCCCCACCAAGAGCAGACCCACGTACAGCACCACCAAGGGCATTGCCAAATGCCTCTGCAGCACCGTCGAGCATCGCAAATCAGCTAGTAGCGACGCTGGCCACCATTTAGAGTCGTAACTCAGTTAGGGGGAGCATCAGTGACCTCTACAGCACCACCAGGGTACCATCGACAATCTGCAATGGTGCCTAGGGCCTTTTGGGTACTATCCGATCTCTATTGTGCCATTCTCTTAGTGTGTTGATTAGAAGAATCGTCTAAGCGACATTGAAAGGTGACAGTAATTTGTTTCTCTCCATCAGATCTAAGATCTGATATATGATTTGGTTTGGTGCTTCTCAAATATCAAATCTAATTTTGTGCTTCTTACATCTATTTTGGTTGCAATGATGGCTTCCACATTGATTGAATTTGCTGAAGTCAAGCTCATGACTACCTCAACTTCCTTGATTGTACAAGGGACTACTATTAGGATGAATGAGTCTCAAAATTATCTGATATGGGCACAAGAGTTTAAAATATTTGTTGGTGGCCATAGGAAGCTTCCTATTCTAACTCCCCCTGAGTCAACTCACAAGGATTTTGAAAAATGGGAGCAAGATAATTATTTGGTGATGAACTGGATAATGAATAGTATGGAGCATCAAATAGCATCAAATCTATTATATAAGAAGACAACGATAGATATGTGGGAGAGACTATCCAGGAAATATTCTCAAAAATCTAATCATGCTTGCCTTTCAGACATATATTGCTATATATGGTCCATGTCTCAAGGAGAAAGGATGCTAATTGATTATTATACTATGATGGAAGGGCTCTTTGAAGGGATAAATGTGTTCCAACCTTCCTGTTGTGATACTCAAACTAGCTAGAGACAGACATGGTAGGTCTACAGATTCTTGGATGGGTTGAACCCCAAGTTCTCATCTACCCGTGAGAGCAATCTAGCCCTTGAGATTATGCCTGATTTGGAGACTGTACGTGGTCATCTATAGAAGATATCTATGGACAATACTCATCCTCTGGTAGTCTCTACGACACCAAATACTGAGGCATCTACTTTTGCTATATTTGGAGGTAGAGGGGATTTTGAGAGGGACACGGCTATGGTCATGGACATGGATGTGGTCATGTCTATGAACCTTGTGTCCATTGTCAAAGTACTAATCACCCCTCAGAGAAATGTTGGGAAAAATTCGATAATCTAAGGAATCAATCCATTATTGCTGTAGTGGTTGAAGGGGAGATGCCTCCTTCCACGGACTCTACTTCTACCCCTTTGTCATCTCCTACTCCTACTCTAACGATGGATGGCTATACTCGTCTTATGACCCTTCTACGTCAGCCTGTTGTCGCAGACACTATTGCTTCTCTGGGTGCCACCAGTAGTTCTATGAACCTTGCCACTATGTCTTCTTCCTTATCATGGATTGTTGACTTAGGTACTTCAAGTCATCTTACTAGTAAGGAAGATGCTATTGTTTCTATGCGGAAGGTACATGATATTACTCCTATTCTCTTGGCTAATGGCACATAGTCTCCTATCATTGGTGTTGGATAGGTTCAATTTTCAAACAAGTTGAGGCTGTTTACTATTTATTATGCACCAGAATTTCCATTAAGCTTATTATCTATTTACAGATTGTGTAAGGAGTGTAAATGTTGTGTTATTTTTTATGGGCACTTTATCTATTTTCAGGACATCCGAATGGAGGTGATGATTGGTGGAGGGATTGAATATGCTTGACTTTACTACATTGCTACTTCCACTTTGTTTGTTGATGCTACTTCTGCCCTTATGAATTCGATTCTTTAGAATCATTGGCTGGGTCATCCTTCAATTTCACATTTGCAAGAAATGTTTCCAGAGTCTGTTATACCAAATAATTTAGAGTATAAATCTTGTTATCTGGCAAGCATCACTGATGAGTCCAAATTATTAGACTAAATATAGGCCTAAGTACAATCCAATTGTAATTCTTGAGTTGTTATGCACCTAGAACTTAGGGAGAGATTAGATGTAATCTGCATGCATATTTATATACGTGTCTATGCATGATACGCATTTGGTTATATAATTTTGCTCTTAATTTGGCATGCAGGTTGGAAAGAAATTTCCTTCGATGTAGGAATCATTTGCAACATCATGAAGGTTCCCCATGCCAATGTACCACATAAAGGGGTACACCACTTTGTTGGCTTGTGAGCTTGCCTTCACGAGCAAGTTGATTGGCCACCCAATTTTGGTTGGTAATAGATTCAAAATTCAAATCCTTCCAATCAATGGATTGGTTGGGTGGTTCACGAGAAAAAAAAAAGAAAGGAAAGTTTGCTAGGGGATCCCACAACACATCTTGGTGGCTTGTCCACTGCCACCAACTCCACCTCCTTCACCATGACAATGGCATACACCATGGAAGAAGCATACACTTTGTACTGAAGTGTGCTCCAATCTCCGCTTGCCATCACCTTCGTGAAGTGCACAATGACAGCATACACTTCACTTCATCACTGCCCTCCAGAGTGAAATCCACCACATCTACACCTTCACCGCGTCATCAACCATGTCTACACCTTCACTGCACCATCTACAACCTCCAGGGAGATACCCCCAATTTCAAGCCTTTTGTTCTCTTAGATTTTTGTTTGTTTTGCTCTCCCTTCAATGTGCATGAATGATTAATGATAGTCAACAAACATATTTTGGTCTTTGTTTCCTTCCCTATGAATTGACACCCACATCCTATACGTGGGTTATATTAGTTTCTTTGCTTCGCTTTTTTGGCACTCGCAACAATGATTTTGATTTTTATTTAGTGTAAAATAGGAGATCAAACACCGTGTTTCCTTTTCTTCTAGACAGAATAAAAGATGCTCGATTCCTTTTGAGGTAATTGATTGTGTTGTCTAGGATTCATGTCCAATAACTCATCATAATGTTTACTATTATTTTATGGTGTTAGTTGATGACTTTAGTCATCTTTCTTGGATTTTATTAATGTATGATAGATCCAAAATTTTTTCTATTATTCCAAAATTTTTTCAATGAAGTTCAGAATTTTTATTATACTCACATCAAAATTTTTCGTAGTGGCAGTGCATTGGAGTTTATGCAAAAGGATGTGGCTGATTTTCTTTCGAGTAATGGTACCCTTCATTAGACTTCCTATGCCCATGCTTCATAGAAAAAAGAAGTTGCAAAACAAAAATTACGTCATCTATTTGATGTTGCTAAAACCATAATGCTTGTCAAAAAGATACTTAAGATTTTTGGGGTGATGCCATCCTAACATCTACTTATCTCATAAATACCCTTCATTAGACTTCCCTTCGCTAGTGCTTGATGGAGCTACACCATTACTATTGTTATAGCCGAATACCACACCTTTCACATTGCCACTTCAGATTTTTGGGTGCTTGTGCTTCGTTTACCTCTTTGGGATCCTTGGTAGATTGTCTCCATAGTTTGTTAAGTGTGTTTTCTTTGGTTATTCTAGAACCTAGAAGGGGTATCGATGTTTTGATCCTATTGGGAGACAATACTGTGTGTCTACAGATGTCTCATTTATTGATCATACTCCCTATTTCTCTAATGGGGAGTCTACCCTTGGGTGGGTTTCTTAGACATATGAGTGTCATCATAGTTCTACTATTCTAGTCCCTTTATCTATCATGCAAGTGGCCATTCAAGAGGAGCCTCATGTCCCTTCACCATCAATAGATCTAGGTGATCCACCACATCTGCAAGATAAGCTTCCCATTGCTTTAAGAAAGTCAGTGAGATCTTGTACCTTACACTCTATGGCACAGTATACTGCTACTGATCACATTTGTCCAAACTTGTGGAGTTTTGCTATAGCTCTTGTAGTTATAGTGCTTGCTAGACACTATGGAAAGGCCCTTGATGCTGCGAAGATTCATCGCAAAAAGATTTGAGTTTCAAAACTCATCGTCGTAGTTTTATTCGCAAGAAAATCCGTCAATCAAATAATATTTGTAATTGAAACTTGAATGGTGAGTGCCAAGTCGAACACGGAGAGGTAAAAAAATCTGCGTTTCATTTTTATTTCTTTTTGTCATCTTTATCATTTATAATTTTTTTGCATTTTTATCAAGCAAGAGATCAGGTCGATGAAAACTTTATGTACTTGCCAAAATAATGCAGAGAGAGAGAGAGAGAAAGAAACAACCATATATTTCTGATCGAATGTTTCTACAACTATGAAAGTGGGAAAACTACAATACAAAAGTGAAAAGATAGAGATAGGTGAGAAGAATCCCCCTCGACGGTTGCTTGGAGGACAACTCGCTCTGACGGTGCCCAAAGAAGGTGGTGAGGAGTGGGACGAGGGAGAACGATGGTGGAGGAAGGAGGACGGGGCAGGACATCATTGTGGCAAAGATCTTGTTCCAAAAGTGAGGTGAGAGGACAACCATGGGATACTCCATGAAGGGCGATGAGAGACGGGAACAAATGTTTGTTTTTTATTCTACAGGAAAATTCTAGGCTTGGGACAAGCTCTCTCTAAAGCCTTGGAGGTGGTGAGGAGAAGAAAAGGAAGAGATGGTGAACAATGGAGGTGTAGGGGTCCTTTTATGGTGGAGAGAAGAGGAGGAATTCGTGCATAGGCCATTAGTGACAACTGTAATCGTCACTAAAGACCCACCCAACTGTCGCTGAGGATCTGTGCCAACCTTCTTCCTTGTTGGCGCACGCATCCTACGTCTGTGCCTCATGCTACATGTCGCATGCACATGCGCACGCACTAGCTGTGCAATGTGCTGCTACTGCTGCTATGCGTAATGCACGCTGCTTGTGTGCACGCGTCATGTGTGCTGCATTGCATATGCTGGTGTTAGGTGTGCTAGAATTGTGAATTAGAGGGGCTGTATGGATTCAAACCTGCTCCCCTCCCTTGGAGGCTGGGTCTTCAACCAATAGCCAAGTCAACATTTGTGTTGAGGAGATGTCTTATGGGCATGTGGTGGAGGGAGCTTCCCTGCCGTTGGATCAAGATCCAACGCCTGAGAATGGCTGATCCAGATGTGGGTGGTGGCTGCTGGCCGATGTTGGGCAGCCTAGATGGCACCACATGGTGCCATCTGGACTGTCCATCTTCTTTCTATTACAAAGGGTGCACGGAGCTCGGATCGAGATGATTTCCATGCTGTGAGATTGCAATCGTCACTCCGGATCTATCTGTACTGTTGGATTTTTCATTCGAAGCCTGTAAGGATATCACTTTCCCCCTGGCCAGTGATGTTTCTTAGACTTCATATGATGCTACGGTATTTCAATCTTGACGATTTCGGAGGTGTTAGACTCCAATCCTCATCCTGATCAGATCTTTATGGTTAAATCATAAATCCAAGGCCTTGAAATAATTCTTCTTCCCTCCTGGCCATAAAAAGGATGCAATTAACCTAAAATATACACAACTACTCTAGATGCAAAATGATGCATGCTATGTAATATTTATAATATGGAATGCATATCTAATCCTAGGAACATGCATGAATAGGCATTTTAACCTCAATAATTGTGTCTACATCATACCCCTATGCCCATCTTTCGCTAGTCCTTAGCAAGATTAAACTACATGCTATGTTTAAAAACAGAATTAGGACTCGATCACTTAGGCCTAAGTTGTTTATTAACAATAGAAATTTTGAACTAATGTCATAAACTACGAAAACTCAACAGTACCTGAGTGTCTGCCAAAATGCAGATCACCTAAGTCCTCGCCTTATTTGAAAAGAGAAGATACATTTTTTTGCTTTTTCATTTTTTCTAATTTTTTTTTTACTTTTGGAGTTTGAGAGTTTTGGGATAACTTTTTACCGCTACCCAACCCACCCAAGACTCGAAAAGGACTCAAAGTGCTATGCATCTTGTGAAAGGGTGATAGACTCACTAATCAGCCGTTAAAACGGACTTCAGGTTTCTAGGACACTAGGTGACCTTAAAGATTTCTACCTAGAGGTCTATCTTTCTAATGGTAGCTTTCTCCCTACTTTTTATTTTTATGGGGTCAACACAAGAGCAAACCTAGTGTATATCTCCCCGGTTATTCTACTTCTCCACTTCTTCCTAAGTGTTTAGGAATTATTTTTGCATTTTTATGCGCTGGGGTCTGGACAACTAACCAATGAGTTATTACCATCGACCACTTGCCAACCATACTCATGCGGTGAAGTGTGGCTTTATTTATTTTTATTATTTTCTCCTTTTTCTATTTATTTTCTTTTTTTTCTTTTTGGGTGTTTCTTTTTCTCTTTTTTCTAAGTAGGTGGCTTCCCAAATCTGAGATTTACCTAAAGGCAATAAGAAGAGAGTGGTTGTATGGCTAGGCTCTGGACAACTGGCCGATGAGCTGTTACTACCGACAACTTGCCAGCCATACCACCCTAGACGGTCATTAACTACCTAATTTCCATAAAAACTACCAAAAAGTGAGTCAGTGCAAATAGTGTGTGCATGCTTAGACTTAAACTCCCCTCAAATCAAAGGGTGAGTTGATAAGTGCTATACTTATCACCCAAATTTATTGGCTAAATTAGAACAAAATTACTTGGCGAGGACTCGAGGTCAAGTCCACATTTTTGTAGACACCTGGGCTGATTAAGCTCAAAGACCTGAAGAGTCTAAGTGTTCTGGTCCTAAAGTATCCTTTCATAAAGTAAATAACTCATAATGCCTAAGTTGTCTTCTCTAATTTTGTTTTAAAGAAAATAAAAATAAAAGAATTTCCAAGGAGTTAACAAAATGATTTTAGGAATTAATTCTCCAGCCCCTCATGCCTAAATGATGTAATATCCTTAATGTAAAAACAAAGACATGAAAAGGGCTGAGTAAATAGAATATCACCTGAATTTCGTGAAAATCTGGTTAGCTCCATAGAGAGAAGAGAGTATACACACGCGCTAAGTTTAATGCATTTAGCTAGGCCTAAAATACATACAACGAACAAAATTGAGAATTCACAAGTGCAGGTTGGAATCAAAATGAAAAGACTAATCCTTAAGCCTGCTAGCAGAAGATGTGCGCAGATGTGGACCAGATTATGGTGTAGACCCATGCCCCAAGGTCGAGTGGTTCTAAAGTTTTGGTTGAAAATCACCCAAAATCGAAGATTATTGCGCTTGTGGGGCTGGGCCTACGGCTTTGTAGTATGAAAGCAAAGACTAAAGTGTTGAAGAAAAGGTAGATTTGATTTACTAGATTTGGATGTCCTTTTAGATTTCATAATCAATAATTCTAAGCTTGGGTTCCACCTAAAGATATCATAAGGGTACTAGTAAAAAGTAGGTGGTTTTAGATCAACAAGAACCCTTAAATCCAAAATTGTGTTTCCCTCTGAGTTAGCCTTCTAGATTTTTGTTGCCAAATTCCTATCCTTTAAAGTCAATGTTTCTGGGGCTGCCAAATCATTGTACACCCCATCTAAAGTACCCATGTCCAGCAATTGCAGCTCAATCATGATTGACTTGGGTCTGGTGATCTCAAGAATATCATAATTCAGCTCTTCAAGGTGTGGTTGAGTAATGGGGCTACTGATTGAATCATCAGGATTTGGATCATCGAAGCTAGCCCAACATGATCATAATCTTCAATAATCGGGCTATCAAAAGGTTCATCACGCTCTTCAAGCCTAGTTGTCTCACTAAAATCCTCTTCCTTGAGCTCAAGCGAGACTTCACCTAAAGATTCTTCACCCTCAAAGTCAAAGGATTCTTGATCCTCATTTACATGTCTATTGGCGTGGCTAGATCGTGTTTAACAAATATTGAGCTGTAATATACACGAACTTTCCACGAAAACAAATAAAGATTTATAACTCGAAAATCAGAGTATCCAAGGTCGAACACAGGGAGCAATCTAAGTATTCCAAAACTTGAGAACACAACTTTTTAAATGAGAAGAAATGACTAGTTCAATGAGAGTGATATAGAAAGAAATTGCTCAAAGGGAAAAAATGGACGTCTAATACAATATCAGACGTCTTAAAGTACAGTTCCTTCTCTTCTCTTCCCTTGCTGCTTCTGTTTCTCTTTATTTCTTTTCTTCTTACAACCAAGGTCAGGCTTTCCTCTTCTTAAGTGGTCTTCTCTTTCTTCATCCTTTTCTTTTCCTTTGCTTTCTTGAATCTTTGTCTGCCCCTTGTCTTTTTCTTCTTCAGTTTTGTTCTCCTTGGCCTCACTTTTTCTTCTCTGCCTTGCCTTTCTTTTTCCTCGACAGAAGCTCCTTCCTTCTTTCATCCTTGGTTCTATTTTCCTTTGGCTCCACTTCTTCTCTTCTTTGCCTTTCTTTTTCCTCTGCAGAGCTTCCTCCCTTCTTCTCCTTTGCTTGCAGCGGCTAAGTCCCTACGTCCTGCACATAACCACGCACAGCAAAACCTACTCCCCTACCCTTCCCGCATGTCGCTCTCTCTGTATATCACTCTTCAGCACGCTCTCCCAGAGCCAGGTAAACTGGTCGGGTTGCACACCCGGGTCCAGGCACACCGGCGTGGGTGTGGAGCGTGAGGAGTTCTCAGGAGAGGGTCGAGTCGGGTCGCGCCAGATCCGCTTCGTGAACTCACGGACGAGGCATAGTGGTTAGGTGAGGGACCTCACCCCAAGTGTGACTGGAGGCAACCGGCTCATATGACAAAAACAATATAAAGAATACATGCGCGTTGTGACTTACCGATGTGGGACTAATGCCCACTGCTTTCTCTCGTGCGCCCGCAGCAGACTGTGCCTTCAATTCCCACAACTGCAAGATCTGTTGGCTTCACCCGCTGGGATGATTGTCTTCATAAGACTTGCCCAAGTTTGCAGCACCTGGAATCCTGCAGTCCTGTGGCCTGGAGCAAGCAATAATCTTCCTCGAGTTTCCGCCAATGGCGTTGGAGCTTGAAATCTGTCTGACACAAAAAGAGCCTCGTGGCCTAATCATATCACCGGGGGACCTTCGCCTTGTCACGACGAAGGTGAAGCACTAGGTGGCAGGCTGCGGGGCGACCTAGGTGTGCGTGCCTTGGTCGCTCTCTGGCCGGACAGATGGGTATGTTCGGGGGGCTGTTGTGGCGGTGTAGCGGAACTGTGGATGAGTGGAGGGTATTTAGTGAGGCGAGGCAGAGGTTGTGCGATGGTCGGCGAGATGTGTGGGGCTGTGGAACGACGGGAGCATCTCGCCGGAGGGTGGTCGGAGATGAGGAAGGTGGTGGTGGACAGGGACGGTCGTGGGGCAATTGTGTGAAATAAAGTGAGGGAAATGAAAGAGTGGAAGATGGGGAACTTATCTGGGCTGTTGGGAGTGAAAGGGGGCGGTGGAGTCAGACGGCTCGTTTGTGCCTTCGTCAGAGAAGACAACCTTGAGGGAGATAACGGTGATGAGGAGGAGGTCAGGGAGGCATGCGCTTGGTGCGGTGCGACGTGGGAAGATGAGGCAAAGTGGACTTTGCTGCTGGTATGGTAGCAGAGAGAGGAGGAGGAGAGGTAATAGCCAGAGCTTGCGGGTTTCTTGGTCGGAGAGAGGAGAGATGAAATTTGGAGGATTCTACGGCCAAAAAAAGTCTGAGAGATTCGCAGAGCGTCGGAGGTCTTTTTATAGGTGCTGGCCGAGCTTCTGGTGCATGGAGGGCAAGCCTTTAGCCACCATCGTCTCGCCGGAGAAGGAAGGTTGTTGGGATCCAAATCTTTCGTGCGTTTGCACGAGAGATTGGACAGGAATCAGAGATTATGATCGGGCTCAGATGGAAGGGGATTCCTCAGAGAATCTCCCTTCCAATTTTGGGGGGAGATCTCTGAGGGATTTGAGAGTATCCCCCTTGTCTTCCTCGCCAGAGAAGGATTCATCCCCATTAATGGTGGATGGACCTGATTGTAAGATTGGCGAGAGAGCTAGGGGTGTTTATGTGATCATTTTCAAATGATAGGGACCAAAATGTGATTAGGTGTACTAAATTGCAAAGTAGGTCAAGATGACCTCCCCTTAGGTCTGAATTTTGGTACAAACCTAATTTGGACCTAAGGGATTTAATGGTGAAGTTGAATTTTAGGTTTGCCCACGTTAGACTGGATATTTTGCATAAAAACCCAAATTAGGTCAATTGATGAGCTAGGACCCTAATCTAGGCCAAACTAGGTTCCAAAGGTCAAATTGAATGTTCTACAACCTAAGGGGATATTTTTCCATGAATTTTAGAGGGTTTACTTGATTTTTATCCTGACCGAAACCTTGTTGAATTAAGCAGGTCTGTTTTAGGGTTACGAGATGTCATTTAATTGCTGGATTGCACATGAACCCATTTCTGATTGAATCAACCAACTTTTTATCTCATTTAGACCATTTGACCTATGTTTTGTCTCTGAGAAATCCCGTTTATGTACTGTAATGGTAAAATTGTAGTTTTGACCTTTATTTCATGTTTTCTTCTCAGAACACTTATTCCTCAAATTAAGCCCTCTTCTAAGTCATGTAGGAGCTTTTATTCTCTTTATTAGGTCAAAATGGGGTAGTTATGGCTCATGATGAGGCTCTCATCATACCCCCATGCCTAGCTTTTGCTAGTCCCTTAGCAAAATTTCAAGGTTCTAACTTATGTTCTAGACCCTTAGTGTCTGTCATCATTTATGATAAGTGCTTCTCTTTTTCTTTTGTGATTAGGTCAGAATGCTGACAAGAGGTTTAGAGGTACTCAAGTACCAAGAAAAATTCGGAGCTGACCAGCTTTAGCCTCAGACCTCCGCAAAGGATTTTAAGGCCCACAAAAACTAACCTAGGATTTGTTGGACTCCGCAGTTAAAGCACTCGTGCTTGAGACATTTTTAGCCTAGGTTCAATTTGTAGTGCATTTTTGTAAGAGAGAGACAAAAGATTTATTTGTTTGCAGAGCTTTCTCCCTCTTTTATTTTTATTTCTAGCTTTAGATTAGCTTCTCAACACGATCTGTATCAGATTCCTGGTCCCCATCATCAATCGTCAAGGGTCCCTGGCTATCGATGCTTCGAGATAGCACCGCCCAAGGCAACCCCCAGAACCCTAGCTTTCAAGATTTTGAGATAATCCCGCCCATGGCGTTCCATGGCCGAATTCAGACCCTGGCGAACGACATTTTGTGATAGTGCCGCCCATGGTATCTGAGCCAGCAGAGTGCTTACATGCCCCCAATAGGATATTTAAATATCCTAGGAGACAAGCACCAAGGAGATGATATGTTGTTATGCATCTTCCAGGGGAATTTCCTACCTCTCCGTGCCAGGAACTCGTCCAAATCAACTTGTGTTGTCGGCCGCTCCTAAGCTAGGTGACTCTTTCAGAACATTAAATGCTTTTGAGTGATTGGGATATTTATGCGCACTGAACCAGACTGTGTGTGAATTTGGGGTGCATAGGTTACCGAATCCCTCAAACTGAAGGTCAATTAACGAGGTTGAATACTTCCTAAGCCTTAGACCTAATATTTAAGATTTGCATTTTCCCCAACCACTTGAGGATTATCCAGATTTTAGTGGATACGTGAATTTTTAAGCTAAAGAATCTAGCCCAAGAGGCCTAAAACCAACGTTCCTGCTAATCTCTTGTTATGTCACCTTAGCTCTTTTTCTTCTTTTTCTCTTTTCTTGATATGGTCTAGAACTTAAGTTAATCCCTTAATCTTTTACTAATGACTATTGCTTTTTCTTTTTCATTTTGTGCTCCTTTTTTTGGCATTTTACTCTTTTCCTCCTCTCATTTTGTATGACTCTGAATTGTTTCTCCCCTCCTTCAATTTTTTTTTTTTTTGAGAATTGAAACCCTTTCTTGATATGAATTTTCCTGACATTTTGCACTTTCATACCCCGCCATGCCAAAGATTTGCAATGTCCCCATTGTAAATTAGGTGGGTTTGATTTCAGCTTAGTTCATGCATTAGGACAAGTGTTTGGTGAGTGAACAGGTCGAAGTGACTTGTTGCGAATGATTTCTAATCTTGGGTAGGGGTACCTGAGGTGAAGTCAGTTGTTCTAATGGATGAACCCTAAAGTACAATATGAATTTCGCGTAGAAATGTCAGAAAAGGTTTCGAGTTTTTCAAAGAATGACGTGTTGCCTCCCGTTAATCACTGAGTTTTACGCCATCGGCTGGGCACAATGAGCTTAAGGGGAATGGAGGGTAAAGGATGACTCAGCCAAATTTGTATCGGTCATGTCAATGAACTGTTTGAGTCTCTGACCGTTCACAACAAAGGGTTCAGAATCGTGGCTGAGTGGGCTGATTTCAATGGCTCCATTTCCAAAGATTTGTCGGACTAGCTACGATCCGACCCACTTAGATCATAGCTTTCCTGGGAATAATTTGAGTCGGGCATCAAAGAGTAAAACCTTTTAACCAGGATGAAAGATCTTTCTAGAAATGTGTTTGTCATGAAAAGCTTTAACCCGTTCTTTGCAAATTCGCGAGTTCTCATATGCCTCGTGGCGTAATTCATCGATCTCGCTTATTTGAAGTCTTCTGTGGGTTCCAGCCTTAGAAAGATCCAAATTACAATTCCATACTGCTCAATAGGCTTTATGCTCCAATTTGACGGGGAGGTGACATGCCTTCTCGTACACTAGTTTGAAGGGAGACATTCCTAATTGGGTCTTGTGGGCGATCCTATAAGTCCACAATGCTTCCAGAAGTCGAGAAGACCAATCTTTTCTATCAGGTCGAACAGTAACCTGAAGGATTTTCTTGATCTCTCGGTTTGATAGCTCAGCTAGACCATTAGTTTGGGGGTGGTAAGGAGTAGAGATTCGGTGTGACACCCCGAATTTGGTCATCAGTGACCTGAACTGAGCATTTGTGAAATGGGTCCCTCCGTCGAAAATTATTGCTCGTGGAATCCCGAACGTTGAGAAGATGTTTTGATGAATGAATTTGATAACAACTTTATGATTGTTGGTTCGGGTCGGAATGGCTTCTATCCACTTGGACACTTTGTCAACTACAAGTAAGATGTATTTGAAGCCATCCGAGATCGGGAAGGGTCCCACAAAATCAATCCCCCAGATATCAAAAATTTCGCATACCAGGATCGGCTATAGAGGCATCATGTCTCGATGGCTCATGTTTCCCAAAGTCTGGCAATGGGAACATGCCTTACAGTGATCGTATGCATCCTTGAAAATTGTGGGCCAGTAAAAACCACACTGGAGGACTTTTGATGTAGTTTTATGTCCTAATAAATGTCCATCGCATGCCTGGTCATGGCAAAATGAGAGTATGTCTTTGATTTCCACTTCCACGGCACACCGTCGAATTATCTGATCAGCACCAATGCGGAATAGATACGGGTCTTCCCATAGGTAATACTTGGCATTGGAACGCAATTTTTCCTTCTTGGCCTTCGTCTAATCGGACGGAATCTGCTGTGATGCTAGGTAATTCACTATATCTGCGAACCATGGAAGGCCTGTACTGATAGTCAGGAGGTGCTCATCAGGAAAGTGTTCTGTGATGGGTCTGGAAGGGTCAATTATTTCAGAAGGAAGATGGGACAAGTGATCAGCTACCACATTTTGCTTTCCCGCTTTATCGCGAATCTCAAGGATAAATTCTTGCAACAGCAACATCCATCAGATTAATCGAGGTTTCGCATCCTCCTTTGCAAGGAGATGCCTCACAGCTGTGTGATCCGAGTATATGATAACACGGGAACCCAGAAGGTATGATCTGAATTTTTCTAGGAAAAATACTATAGCTAGCAGCTCTTTCTCATTAATTGTATAGTTACGTTGAGCCTCGTCCAGTGTTTTGCTAGCATAGCAAATGACCATAGGTTTCCCATCAATTTTCTGCCCCAAAACTGCTCCTACAGTGAAGTCAGATGCATCGCACATGATCTCAAAGGGTTGAGACCAATCAGGGGACTGTAGGATCGGGGCTTGGGTGACTCGGTCACGTAGGATCTCAAATGCTTGAGTGCATTCCTCGAAAATTTTGAAAGGCACATCCTTGGAGAGAAGAGTAGTCAGAGGGCACGCGATTTTTGAAAAATCAGGGATAAATCAATGGTAAAAACCGACGTGCCCCAAAAAAGATCGGATGTCCTTAATTGATCTAGGCATAGGGAGCTTGGAAATCAGGTTAACCTTAGCTCGATCCACTTGGATGCCTTTCTCTGAGATTAAATGTCCCAGGATAATTCCCTCAAGCACCATGAAATGGCTCTTTTCCCAGGAAAGAACCAAATTCACATCGATGCACCGCCTGAGTATTTGGACCAAGTGTTGGAGGCAATCGTCAAATGATACTCCAAAAACTGAAAAGTCATCCATGAAGACTTCTAGATAGTCACCTACCATATCTGAGAATATGGCAAGCATGCACCGCTGAAATGTTGTGGGTGCATTGCAGAGACCAAAAGGCATCCTTCGAAACACGTACATCCTGAAGGGGCAAGTAAATGTGGTATTTTCTTGGTCTTCTAGATGGATTGCCACCTGGTTGTAACCGGAGTACCCGTCAAGCAGAAGAACCTATTTCCCACTAGTTTCTCAAGGATCTGGTCAATAAACGGTAGTGGGAAATGGTCCTTCGTGGAGGAATTGAGTCTTCTGTAATCAATGTATACTCTCCACAAGTTAGCTATTCGGGTAGGAATGACTTCCCCGATTTCAGCCTTGATGATGGTAAGTCCGGCCAATTTAGGCACCACCTGTATTGGACTCACCCAACGACTGTCGGAGATCAGGTAGATGATCCCTGCATCTAACCGCTTTATGATCTCCTTTTTCACGACCTCCTGCAGGTTAAGGTTTAAGCGTCTCTGCATTTCTCTTGAAGGTTGTGCTCCTTCTTCTGTGTAGATTCAATGTGTGTAGTATGAAGGGCTTATGCCAGTCAAATCATGGAGAGTCCATCCAATGGCTCTACGCTGTTGCTGGAGAACAGTAATCAAACGGAGTTCCTGGTCAGGTGTGAGTCGAGAGTTGATAATCACAGGAAACGTCTGATTGGAACCCAAAAAGACGTACTTTAGATGCTCGGGAAGGGGCTTGAGTTCCAGGACAGGATTGTCAGCAGCAGCGGGTGGTTCGGGGTTTGTATCAGAAACAAGGGTCGGAGTCATAGGTGTGTCTAGATCATGTTCCCACGCCTCTGTTGGCGGGTTTTGATTTTCTGGTGGTTGATCAGGGATAATCAGGTTGTCCTCTGTATGCATTTCATCAACCATGGCTCTGATATCACATATTTGCTCTATAACCCCATAATTAATCCCTTATTGTGCCTTAAAAATGCCAATCATCAGAGTTTGATTCCTAAATTTTAATTCTATCTGGCCCTCTTCGCAGTTTATGTTGGCCCTAGCAATGGCCAAAAAGGGTCTCCCTAATATGATTGGTGTGTCCCTTGGGTTCTTAGGTGCATCCATGTCCAGCACTATGAAGTCCACCCGGGAGTAGAAATCCAGTACCCTAACAATGACATCCTCGAGTATTCCTTTAGTTGACTTGATGGATCGATCGGCTAACTGCAACGTCACCTCAGTTGGTTTAAGTTTGAATTCTTCAAGGTGGTCAAGGAGGGATGTAGGTATTAGATTTATGGAGGCACCTAGATCTAGTAAGGCTCTATCAAATTGGGTTTCACCAATTTTACAAGAAATCTGGGGAGTTCCTGGGTCTTTAGCCTTGGGTGGGAGTTTACTCAAGATGACAGAGCTGGCTTGCTCTGACAGTACGATCGGATTCCCATCCTTGGTTCGCGGCTTACGTTTTGGTGTACATACGTCTTTCAAGAATCTTCCATAAGCCGGTATGTGGCGAATTGCATCCATCAAGGCGATGTTTATCTGGACATGTTCAAAGAGCTTGACCAGATCCTCCTCGGGGGCCATGGGTTTGGTTATCCTTTTTCCTTTGGTCAAGGCCTTAGGAAATGGAATCCTAGTTGGTTCCTCTAGAATAGGTCTAGGTTCTTGATCTGGGATAGTGGTATCCTCGATAACTATCCTAGGGTCTTGGCTACTACCAGGCTTGGAGTGGTTCGGATAATGTGGGTCTTGGGTTGTTTTACCACTACGTGTTGTTACAAAGTTTAATTCGGCCTGGTTTTGGGTTGGGTTTGGTAAGAGGGGTGGCTACTGCTGAAATCCCGCAAAAGATGTCGAAGCTTCCATCCCTTATGGTGATGGAGCAGTAGGGGCCTGATAAATCAAATGTGCATGGCTAGAATTTGGATTCATAGCGTGCCTCTGGGTCGGCACGTTATTTGGGTTTGGCAGAGGATGCGAATGAAGGGTGCCAGTTTGGCGAGAATTTGCCATCTGGGCCAGTTGGTTGCGAACCTCTGTGATCTCGTCCTTGTGTTGTTTTTGCATTGCCGCATTCATCTTTTGAATGTCATCCAGTGCTTGAAGGATAAGAGTCATTGGATCCTGGTTTGGCTCAGATTGGTAGGTGGGATTGGGCCAAGGCTGAGGTGGCTGATATGGACGAGGGGCTTGTAGATGGGGTTGATATGGTGGTCTTTGAGTATGAGAATTTCCCGTCCACTGAAAGTTAGGATGATTTCGCCATCCAAGGTTGTAGGTATTAGAGAATGGGTCATTCTGGATGGCATTGAGGTCCTCGCAGTTTTGAGGAACCTCAGGAAAGTCAGAATACAAGGGTTCAAAGTTCCCCCAACTTGAGTAGAATGGATCGGAGGTCACTCCGATCCGAGAGGCAGACAGGGGTAGATATGGGTCCATCCCTTTAGCAGATTGGTGGTATATGTTTTACACAGTTTCCCTCGACAGAGGTGGTCGTGCAAAATAGTTCTGCGCAGAGGTGGCTTGCTGCAAATGCTGAGTTAGCTCGTCCACCTTCTTTTCTACGATAGAAAACTTGTCCAACCAACTAGCCATCAGTTCTAAGTCGACGGAAGTGGACAGGTCCTGCATCTCATGTGCCCCTCTCAGATTCGTCGATGCACAGGCATTCGTCCTGTCGAATAAGCCCATGGAGTCATTATTTATGGAGTTCTCGCACATGTTTTCAAGAATCTCCCACACCGTGTCCTCATGTTGACCCATGATGTTTCCTCCGCATGTTGCATTGATGAATAATCGAATGTCTTCACGGAGTCCCTGGTAAAAAGACTGGACTTGTTCCCATTTAGGAACTCTGTGATGGGGGCACTTTCGCATGAGATCTAAGAATCGGTCCCATGCTTCGTGAAGAGGTTCTCCCGGTTGTTGAGTGAAATGAGTGATCTAGTGGCGCAAGGCATTCGTCCAGCCAACGGGGAAGAATTTTTTCAAAAATTCGGACTGAAGTTCCTTCCATGTGTTGATCGGACGGGTCTGAGTTTGATACCAATGGGAGGCCTTGTCCAAGAGGGAGAACGAAAACATTTTCATGAGTAGGATATCCCGATTTTGTGGATCTGAACCGAAGGTCTAGACCAGATGCTTGAGTTGTTTAATGTGTTGGAATGGATCCTCGAAGTTAAGCCCATGAAACTTTGGTATGGCATGAATCATATTGGGCTTCAGTTTAGAATCACGACCTCCAATCGGGATTCGGACTTGAGGTTCGATCGCCACCGCAATGGGATTATAGTGATCTCGCATTATTGGTCGCTGTAGTGGGTTTACAAAGTTTTGAAAGAGATCATTAAGGCATTGAAGTTGGTGCTCAAGGTTGTTCTCCTCTTCAATGGGTTGTGCCATGATGGGAGAAGGAG
Source organism: Thalassia testudinum (assembly GCA_037157565.1). Lineage (NCBI taxonomy): Eukaryota > Viridiplantae > Streptophyta > Magnoliopsida > Alismatales > Hydrocharitaceae > Thalassia > Thalassia testudinum. The sequence continues at coordinate 49,051,380 of JAZHRO010000055.1, forward strand.
AACTTGGTTCTGAATCAGATGAAAGATTTATTTGGTGGGTTTGCTGCACAAACAAGGGCGTCGAGGCTTAGCCTCAACGAGCATGAATTTCTAAAGGGGGTCTTAAGGATGGTCTTAAGGACCTCCTACCGAACATGCACAGAAGGATGTGATGAGATTAAAAGCTGCTGGACCCAATCGAGACACCAAAAAATTGTTGGGTGACTATAAAGGTTCGGGGCGGATGATACCCCTTAGTCAGAAAGGTTGTCCACTTGAGTAGTACCTGGGTAGCTAGAGAGGCAGAGTCCCGCAAAGACCCCTACATGGTAGAGCGTCCCCACGAATTACACGGTTTCCCCCACCCGACCTCTCTTGTCACTGAGGTTCTAGGTAGACCAGAATGGGGACCTTGACCTCTTAAGTCTACCTTTTTTACTTTAAGATCAAGGTGTTTAAGGTTCCACTTGAACTTTTAGGTCTTTTGAGAGAGAAAGTGACCTAATTTTAAGGTTAGTTGACCCAAGGGATCAACTTCACCTATTGTTCCTTTGAGAGTTTTTGGGTCCTTTCTTTTAAGGTTCAAATGGATTTAAAAGCCGGATTTGCTTAGGGTTTCTCTTGTATAGATCTTTTCAAACAAGGTTTGGGCACACCTCTTTTGGGAAAAACTTTTTTCTTTGTTTAAGAGAAGATGCGTCTCTAAAAACCCTAGCTTTGCAATCCTTAAGTTGGCTCTAGTTGGTCCAATTTAGTTGCCTCAAAATTTGGTATCTAGGGCTCAATCAAGAAAGTTTTAGCCCTAGTTACCTTAGTTAGATGAGCAGTTAAAGATGTTGAAATGAAAATCAGGCAACTTTGATGAATTAATAAGTATGAAACAGGTAGCCCTAAGTTGATTCTTCTTTTTTTCCTTTTCAGAGTTTGAGGGAGTTAAGAGAGAGGACTAATGAAAATTACCTATTCCTTGGAGTGTCTGTTGTGCAGCTGCTCTTCTTTTCTCTGCTTTCCCTGAGACAAGCACAATAAAAGAGAGGAATTAGGTCAATATTGGATCAGATGTTGTGATCAAAAGCTTTAGAAGTGCCCGTTGCTCCCCGGCAATAGTGCCAAAATGTTGATGCGACTAGATCATGTTTAACAAATATTGCGTTGTAACATAGACGAACTTTCCGTAAAAACAAATAAAGATTTATAACTCGAAAATCAGAGTATCCGAGGTCAAACACAGGGAGCAATCTAGGTATTCCAAAACTTGAGAACACAACTTTTTAAATGATAAGAAATGACTAGTTCAATGAGAGTGATATAGGAAGAAATTGCTCAAAGGGAAAAAAATGGATGTCTGATACAATATCAGAAGTCTTAAAGTAGAGCTCCTTCTCTTCTCTTCCCTTACTGCTTCTGTTTCTCTTCTTTATTGCTTTTCTTCTTGCAACCAAGGTCAGGCTTTCCTCTTCTTAAGTGGTCTTCTCTTTCTTCTTCCTTTTCTTTTCCTTTGCTTTCTTGAATCTTTGTCTGCCCCTTGCCTTTTTCTTCTTCAGTTATGTTCTCCTTGGCCTCGCTTCTTCTTCTCTGCCTTGCCTTTCTTTTTCCTCAACAGAGCCTCCTTCCATCATTCTTCCTTGGTTCTGTTTCCCTTTGGTTCTGCTTCTTCTTCTCTTCTTTGCCTTTCTTTTTCCTCTGCAGAGCTTCCTCCCTTCTTCTCTTTCGCTTGCAGTGGCTAAGTCCCTACATCCTGCACACAACCACGCATAGCAAAACCTACTCCCCTACCCTTCCCGTGCGTCTCTCTCTCTCTGTATATCACTCTTCAGCACGCTCTCCCAGAGCCAGGTAAACTGGTCGAGTTGCGCGCCTGGGTCCAGGAGCACCGACGTTGGTGTGGTGCACGAGGAGTGCGTAGGATAGGGTCGGGTTGGGTCGCGCCAAATCCATGTGGTGAACTCACGAACGAGGCACAATGGTTAGGTGAGGGACCTCACCCCAAGTGTGACTGGAGGCAACCGGGTCATACGACAAAAACTATATAAAGGATACACGCGCGTTGTGACTTACCGATGTGGGACTAATGCCCACCGCTTTCTCTCACGTGCCCACAGCAGACCATGCCTTCAATTCCCACAACTGCAGGCTCTGTTGGCGTCACTCACTGGGTCGACTGTCTTTGCAAGACCTGCCCAAGTTTGCAGCACCTGGAATCCTGCAGTCCTGCGGCCTGGAGCAAGCAAGAAGCTTCCTCGAGTTGCCGCCAATGGTGGCTGGAGCTTGAAATCGGTCTGACACAAAAAGAGCCTCGTGGCCTAATCATAATACCGGGGGACCTTCGCCGTGTCACGGCAAGCGTAAGGTGGCAGGCTACGGGGCGACCTAGGCGTGCGTGCCTAGGTCGCTCTGTGGCCGGACAGATGGGTGTGTTCAGGGGGCTGTTGTGGCGGTGTAGCGGAACTGTGGATGAGTGGAGGGTATTTAGTGAGGTGAGATGGAGGTTGTGCAATGGTCGGCGAGGCGTGTGGGGCTGCGGAGCAAAGGGAGCATCTTGCTGGAGGGTGGTCGGAGATGAGGAAGGTGGCAGTGGATAGGGACGGTCGAGGGGCGATTGTGTGAAATAAAGTAAGGGAAATGAAAGAGTGGAAGATGGGGAACTTATCTAGACTGTTGGGCGTGAAAGGGGGTAGCGGAGTCAGATGACTCGTTTGTGCCGTCGTCGGAGAAGACAACCATGAGGGAGATAACAGCGACGAGGAGGAGGTCAGGGAGGCATGCGCTTGGTGCGGCATGACGCGGGAAGATGAGGTGGAGTGGACTCTACTGCTGGTATGGCAGCAAAGTGACAGGAAGGAGGAGAGGTAATCGCCGGAGCTTGCGGGTTTCTTGGCCGGAGAGAGGAGAGATGAAATTTGGAGGATTCTACGGCCAAAACAAGTCTGAGAGATTTGCAGAGGGTTGGAGGTCTTTTTATAGGTGCTGACTGAGCTTCTGGTGCGTGGAGGGCAAGCCTTTAGCCACCGTCGTATCATCGGAGAAGGAAGGTGGTTGGGGTTCAAACCTTTCGTAAGTTCGCACGAGAGATTGGACAGAAATCAGAGATTATGATCGAGCTCAGATGGAAGGGGATTCCTCAGAGAATCTCCCTTCCAATTCTGGGAGATCTCTGAGGGATCTGAGGGTATCCCCCCTGTCTTCCTCGCCGGAGAAGGATTCTTCCCCATTAATGGTGGAGGGACCCGATTGTAAGATTGGCGAGAAAGCTAGGGGGGTTTATGTGATGGTTTTCAAAAGATAGGGACCAAAATGTGATTGGGTGTACTAAATTGCAAAGTTGGTTAAGATGACCTCCCCTTAGGTCCAAATTTTGGTAAAAACATAATTTAAACCTAAGGAATCCAATGATGAAGTTGGATTTTAGGTTTGACCACATTTGGCTGGACATTTTATGTAAAAACCCAAATTAGGTTAATTGATGAGCTAGGACCCTAATCTAGGTCAAACTAGGTTCCAAAGGTCAAATTGAATGTTATACACCGAAGGGATATTTTTCCATCACTTTTAGAAGGTTTAATTGATTTTTATCCTGACCGGAACCTTGTTGAATTAAGCAGGTTTGTTTTAGGGTTACCAGATGTCATTTAATTCCTGGATTGCACATGAACATATTTCTGATTGAATCAACCCACTTTTTATCTCATTTAGACCATTTGACCTATGTTTTGTCTCTGAGAAATCCCATTTATGTAATGCAATGGTAAAATTACAATTTTAACCTTTATTTCATGTTTTCTTCTCAGAACACTTATTCCTCTAATTAAGCCCTCTTCTAAGTCGTGTAGGAGCTTTTATTCTCTTTATTAGGTCAAAATGTGCTAGTTATGGCTCATGATGACGCTCTCATCAATGTCTCAAAATTATATGTCATTTCCTGGCACATAGAGACATATTTTTCCGCTGTCCCTGGCTCGGGGATCTTGTGTGAAGCAATCGGTTTATCCTCATTGGGTTACTCTAGACCAAATTGGTCATCTTGGGTATAAGAAAATGTATCCCCCCCTGATAGGTGCCTGAGCGGGTTCAAACATTATCTCTCCTAAAGGGGATTCATCTTGGGAATCATCCCAAGACTAGACTAGGGAAACCACGAATTTCATCCTCATTCTCAGCAATTTCCCAAGTAGAAACTAACACGGGCCCCTATCCCTAACATCTTGGAGCAAATCCAGCAAAGTGCTATTCAGTTTATCAATCATTTTGATCATGGGCTCCAATGCTTCAGTGCATGGTATTGGCAGAGCTTCTAAAGATTGTATTGTGTTCTGAAAGTTAGCCAACACCCTATCTTGGACCTGGTTCACTTGAACTGAATGGTTTGGTTTAGGGTTCGGTGGGTTCGGGTTAAATCTAAGGGAGTCAAGATAATGAGGTTCTCGGGGTCCTCCCTGATAGTAAGTCATTTTGGGTTGTTTCAAGAATGTTGGTGACCTATATTCAATGGAATACTGGGAGGACAGGTGTTATAATCATCATATCCTTCTGGATTATAGATCGGGTTGCTTTGGTCATCAAAGGGTGGAGATCTATAATTATTGTAGGCGTGAGAAGGATAATAATCATAGTCTTATTGTCCAGGGTTAGGCCTTGGACACTGATTACGCAGTAATCATAGGTCTTAATTGACTTAAATTAGGCTAGGACTTAGCATAAGTTATGGTTATTCATGCATGCATACGCATTATCTGCATCTTTACTGCTTTCCTTTAGCTATGCATAAAATAATGTTATAATGTGCTGATTAAGTGCATTATGTCGATTGCAGGGAATAAGCTGATTAGGAGCTGGATCTGAAGTTGGATCAGGAATAACAGGAGTTGTAGTAGAGCTGGAGCAGAAGGCCTAGTTTAGATGTAGGAATAATAATGTAAGGGGGTTAAAAGTTTGCTATTCTATTAAGTAGGAATAAAGCAGTAAAATGTGAAGAGCTTAGGTCCATCCTAGACCTAGGATAGCCTAGAGACTTCCCCAAGCCTTAGCCACCCTTAGATTAGGCCACAACACCCTAGGAAGCCCTAAAACCTTAGTTCCAACCCTTCTCTGGATGTCTAGATAAGTTTTAAGACATCCAGGACCCTTAGCCAACTCCTGCACACTTCAAACCCACTACTGCAGTGTTATTGGACATCCAAACACTTTGTCAGACGTCTAATTTCTGCAGAATACCCAAACCAGAACCCGAAATCCTTCCTGACTCTGATTGGACGTCCAGACAACAAGTCTGGACTTCTGATTTTTGAGTATAAGACGTCTTATTCAATTATTAGACGTCTGATGCTGCTCTCCAATTCCTATTTTGAGATTTAAGCCTTGATCTTGGATCTCTAGGTCCCTAAACCAAATTCCAACCCCATAGGAACCTAAATTAAGGTGCCTTAACCCTAGTATATCACCACTATACCTCCCTAAGGACCTAATTAGGTCCACACTAAACCTAATTGACTTGGATCTTAGTCAATTCCATCAGCCTATTCAATTGGACTCATTGAGTCCAATTGAGCCCTGATCTCAGCACACACTGTCCAATTAGACTCAGTGAGAGTCCAATTGACCTAGACTTGACTTAATTGAGTTTTTTTGCTCTCAATTAAGTTTCCACACACCCAATTAAACTTGTATTAAGTTTAATTGCACTTTACCTTAGTGATTTAGGGTTTATAGCCTTAATTTGAGACCTACCTTGACCTAAACCCATTAGAACCCAACCTAATCAACCTAGCCACCTAAGTTTCGACCCACACACACCCACACAAACCATCCACATGAAAATACCTAGCCTAGAGTTCTCTAGAACTCTCTACCTTGTGTGGTTGCCTTGGTTGCCAAGAATAGCAACCAAGAGCCATTCAATTTTTAGATCCACATTTGGTGGATCTAAAAACCACCATCCACCCTCTCTCTCTCACTCTCCCACGAGATCCCACCGTAGGCCTCTCTAGAGAGCTTCCCTTAGGTCTATAAAAAGACCCCTTGGTGGCCATTTGCACCCATTCGCTTCCTTGGCATCCATTCCACTTAGAATAGCCACTTCCATCTCCACTCCACCTCCACAACTTGAGCACCACCATGGAGGCCACCATCTCGATGCCAGGAAGCTGGATCAGCTCCCCAACCTCTCTCCAAGGGCCGACATAAGTTCCATTGGCTACCCCTCCTTCTTCTCTCAACCACTCAAGGGCCATCGGGGACCACCTCTGAATGCCCTTCCATTCTGCTAGATTTAGATTATGCTCTTCGTATATTTATTGCTTAGTAGTGTAGTCTTACTTCTCCCCCAATGATGCACGCGAAATCCCCCAATCAATTCTTGTATGCAATCATTTTCTGGTAGCTAGATTTAATTTTCAAGCATTTATGTACAAGCTTTCCTCTAGATTCCTTGTGCAACAACCCCCAAATGAAAGAATGAAAACACATTTTTATGTATCGTAGATTAGGTTTATTTTCTGAACCCTAGGATTAGATCTACTTTCTGCAATATCTTTTGAAAGAAAAAAAAGGATTTTTTTCATTTTCGTGAAAAATAAAAAAAATCAAAAAGGAAAATTTTGAAAAGAAATCAAGATTAGATTTCTTTTTGAGCTTAGGTTAGTTTAAAAAAATATATATTTTTTGTGAATCTTTTGAAAAATTCTTTTTAAAACAAAAATATGCAAAAGTTAAAAAAAAAAAAACATCCCTTTTGGTGGAAAGCCTAGATTTCAATTCAAACCTCTTTAAAAAGCTTTTCCACCATCTCCTAATTTTCGGCCAGATTTCAAGCTTGACTTAAAAATTCTATTGCTGAAAAAATAGTAAGTAAAAAATTTTGAAATTTGGGCTAAACCTTCATTTTCAAACCATCTTTCAAATGCCACCATTATTTTGAAAAAATTCCAAGCATAAAATTTTTAAAAATTTACGAAGTCAACGGGGGTCAAATTGACCCAGATTCAAAATTTTTCAAATTTCAAAAAGCAATTTCGAGCAATTCGCAAATCTGTTTGAATAAAAATTGTAAGGTTTGAAAGCTGATCTCATTGGCTTTATTTTCCATATTTTTCCTGAATTTTTGAAGTTCATTTGATACTATTTCAAAATTCTAGATCTGGCCCCTGATATTCAAAATTCCCTAAACATTCAATTGAAATAGTAAAAATTCCAAAAAAATATTCTCTGAAAAACTGATTGAAAAAGGAATCTACTCACAAAATTTCAAATTAATTTGATTCCAATTATTATCAGAGAATCAACATTATTTTTGTGGTCAGCTGAAACAGAGAAAAACCCTAGAAGTGCATGCAACCTAGGTCAAACCTTTAAGGTCACAACTAGAGACCACACATTGGGCTAACTTAGACTTAATCAAGCCTAGTTAGCCGGTGAACTTGGTCACCTTGTGGGCCACTCACCACAAACCCCACTGAAGAAAACGGGTTAAAATTAACTTTAAAATATGAAATCAACCCGAGTTCGTTGTCGTGCTACTGGGTGAGTTTAATCTCTCTTGCCAAACCTGGTGACTATGTCTATGGGGCAGTCTCAAACGACCGCAGCTCGGGGGTCAACGGAACCGGAGGCATAAGCCAAAGGAAGAACCTTCCGCTTAGTCCCCTCGTAACCAGACTGGCTGGGTTAGCTTGAGAGGCAGGATTCACTTTCAGTCGGTTGTACGACGAACTTATCTTCAAGAATTCAAATCCCTAATGAAAAATCTGGTCACCTGATCTATAAGGACCATTTGATTGACAGGGCCTTATCCTTGCCCTGCGTGGCTACACCAACCGAGGGGTTGGGCGGTGTATGCATGGAAGGAGGCCACTTCCACCTCACTTGGTTGGACCTTGGGAGCCGCTCCCAAGGAGGTGAGTCACTTCTTCTATCTGCTGAGCCGCGATGGCTAACATTGGATCTGGACCTAATCACGATCCAGAAGAGCTAGACCCACAAGCTTATCTGAGAGCTCGGGTCACTGAATCAGCTCAACCTTTGGATCAGAACCCAAGGTGGTGAAGATGACTTTTCGCTTCGCCTGATCCTTCTCCTCAGGTTATCGAAATGGTTAACCCATATCCTAACCCTGGATATTATGACCCATACCAGTCGGTCCCTCAAAGGATCGCATCTTATAACCCAGGATATGGATTTCATACTCCTACTTCTTACCCATGGAACATGGGTAGACCTGATTCACCCCTGGAACCCCTGAAGAGCTACTGGTGCATATGCAGCCACATTATAGAATACAGAGAGCTATAGCGAGCGCTAAGGAAAAGGCTGCATCCTATCTACGCGAAATCCAGGCTATCATTGAGCTGAACCAAAGACAAAGTTAGATTCCACATCAACAAGCTGTGATGGAGCTCCTTCAGGAAACAATAGAGATAATAAGGTGAATGGGACAAAATCATGAAACTCAAGAACTATTGCTTTTGAGATATCAAGTGGGAAATAGCATTGAAGACCTTGAAGAATCTGAAACAACTACGCCGGAAGAACACACAGAAGAATCTCGGGAGCAGATGCCCGAAGATCACTCAGGGGAAAAAGAATCTAGCGTGGATATGAGACAAGAGCAGGAAGTATGCCGAATGGGTTCATCTGAGAACTACATTCAGAAAATTGAGGAAAGGACTGATATCTCTAAGATTGAGCCACAATCAGATTATCCTGAATCCTAGGAGACACCTTTTGGGTTGGATAGCCCAATCGAGATAAGGGAAGCAGATCCAATTGAGGATATGGATCCTAAGGCTGACATTACATGCGACACTACTGATCAATCTAGACCACTTCCCATTGTAGGTGAACTTGTGCTAGAGCCAACATCTTCTAATCTGCACTCTTCTTCTTTCACCTACATCTCTAATTTGGATATTAGAGATTCTGAGATGGCACTTTCTATCCCTGATCCTAACATACGAAAACCAGAAGTAGCTATGGATGACTTAACTGAAGAAATAAATATGCTACCTGAGGCAGGAATTACTGAGGAACCCAATGCATATGAGGATGAAGCTTTGAGCAGAAGGAGCTGAGGATGCACCTATCCTAGTAGATGGCTCGACTTTGAGCCTGAGGAGATAGCCTCTGATGAATCAGAGATGGGTACTGATGAGGACGAAGTAGTTTCTGATGAGGATTTCAGTGACCTCCCCACAGATTTTCTACTTTCATGAATACCCCCGTATGACCCAGAGCCTGGAGAGGGAATGATCTTTTATGTCAATTATCATTATGAGGATCCCTATGACTCAGATTCTGGTTCTGAGGTACATTTTGATCTACTCCCTCAGCAACTTCCTGCTGAATTGTGGGACATGATAAATCAACTGAATCAACATCATGATCTCCCCTCTGATTATCCTCTATTTTCCACCACCACTCCACACTTTCTTATAGCTAGACTTTTTGGAGTAGGGGTGCACAATCAGCTGGTTCGTATCTCCGGACCACTGATTCTGGGAGCATACGAGCATATCTCTCTCTTAATCTTAGCCAACTCCTATGCTAGAAATGACACATCTAATTGAGTTTTCGCCCAGCCGGAGGCGTTAAACTCAACACATATAGATACCATTCGCCCCACATTCCACCATCATTTATATATAACCCTTTTTATACATAGCATATTTTTGTTTTAGCATATTTCCCGTTTATATTGCATATTAACAGGTTGGCCGGTGCTGAATATAATTTTAGGAGCAATTACATGTGATTTCTACCCATTCTCTCCCTGCAGCATTTATTTTCTTTTACATTCATGCATGAGGACATGCAAGAACGTAGGCATGGGGGGGTAGATACAAAAAAACTAAAATAATTTTTTGTGCCAACACTTAGGAAAACCTCAGAGCTGCATGCAAAACATACTTTAGGACCTTAAATAAAAGAACAACCGACTCCACCTCCAATGCTCGCATTGGAGCTGGAAATCGTTCGCAATAGCCACTTCCGACTCACTCGCTCACCTTTTGTTCTAAATTTAGGGTCAAGCTGATTGTAACCCGATATGGGAAATTCACGAAGTACAAATTATATGAGGTTACATGTTTATAGCATATATAGATATTGCATTCATGAATAAGATTATTTTATTAAGAGAATGCATTGGGGATTTTATCCTTTAGTTGATTCCTGTAATTTGGAATCCAGTACAACTTTCCACACACGCGTAGAATTTGCAATGGATTCACGGTGAAGGCTGATTAACGTCTTCAGTCTGTCGAGAAGAAGCAGTGCTTCTTTTCCTGAACCCCTGGACAGTGTTTTGGGAGTCAGGCTGATTTTCTTCCAAAAATCCACCAAATAGTGTGAGATGAGAGTAGAGTGTACTGGTGCTCTAAGATTAGTGTGAGGAATCTAGAATCCTAGATAATTAGGTGATGATGCTCTGAGATGAGACATAGTTTTCGCTCTCGGTTCCTGCATATGCATTTTGTGTGAAATTGTGAGAGCCACCGAATAAGGCAAATACGCGGAGAGCGAGTTTTCATAAAACTAGGGCAAAGGTGGATGGTTACAACCATTCTTTACGGAATCCTGATGTCAAGGTCAGAAATACACCGTCCTATCCGTCTCTCCCGGTGCCGTGAGTAGGCACTTCCACCGAATAAGCCACCAAATGTCTCTTGAGTACCACCAATCCCCAATAATGACTCCTTAATAAAGTTCATGGATGTATGCCAGTTGTGTTGTGCTGAAAAAAAAAATAAAAAAAAATGAGAAAAACAAAAACAAAAAGAATCATGAAAAGAAAGAAAAACTGAAAAAAAAATTAGAAAAAGAAGAAAAGAATGAATATTTAGTGTTTATCAAGGCAATACCACCAAATAAAATTGAGCTCCACCAAATATGGCCTTAACCAATTTTTCTTGTGTTTCTGACCGCCCGAATACTAGATGAGGAATCCCAACTTAGTGTTAGGGTTATGAGAACTCAATTAAAGTGTTAATGCCTAGTGAGACCACCAAATACAGATCCAATGTGTGAATTTGGTGAGGTTGTGAGCTCTAAGAAAAAGAAAGAAAAAGAGCAAGAGAGAATGAATACAAAGGAATCAAAGAGAGCATAGTTTTTCTCATCTTTCTCTAAGTTAAGTTACTTAGTAATTCGGGAATCTAGATTCTGTAGTACTAATCTCTATGTAGCACCAAGTGTGAATGAGCCACCAAATATATAATCCTTTCCGTCAAAGATTCTCTACCTAAGCCCAAAGCCGGCGAGAAATTCATAGAATATCTTGAATACCCTGAGGGAAGAAATCCGCCTATCCTGCAAGAATTTTTATTAGGGATCAAGTACAGGCTTTGGAGGTGTATTAGTTTTCACTCAAATCCGTTGCAAAAGCTACATAGCTGCACCTTCACGATTGTCTGGATTTCTAGAGCATAGGACAAAAACAAAAGGGAGAAAAATCTCTATGCAAACACTTCATAAAATAACCAGTCCCTTAGGGACCCTTGCTTTAAATAATTTAGTCTTGCATTTGCTAGGGACAAGCAAGATTTAGGCATGGGGTTATGATTGCACAGCAATCATAGGTCTTAATTGACCTAAATTATGCTAGGACTTAGCATAAGTTAGGGTTATTCATGCATGCATACTCATTATCTGCATCTTTACTACTTTCCTTTAGCTATACATAAAATAATGTTGTAATGTGTTGATTAAGTGCATTATGTCCATTGTAGGGAATAAGCTGATCAGGAGCTGGATTTGAAGCTGGATCAAGAATAACAGGAGTTGTAGCAGAGCTGAGGCAGAAGGCCTAGTTTAGATGTAGGAATAATAATGTAAGGGGGTTAAAAGTTTGCTATTGTATTAAGTAGGAATAAAGCAGTAAAATTTGAAGAGCTAAGGTCCATCCTAGCCCTAGGATAGCCTAGAGACTTCCCCAAGCATTAACCACCCTAAGATTAGGCCACAACACCCTAGGAAGCCCTAAAACCCTAGTTCCAACCCTTCTATGGATGTCCAGATAAGTTTTAAGACGTCCAGGACCCTTAGCCAACTCTCGCACACTTCAAACTCACTACTGCAGTGTTGTTGGACTTCCAGACACTTTGTCAGACATCTAATTTAAGCAGAATACCCAAACTAGAACCCGAAATCCTTCCTGACTATGATTGGACGTCCAGACAACAAGTCTGGACTTCTGATTTTTGAGTATAAGATGTCTGATTCTATTATTAGACGTCTGATACTGCTCTCCAATTCCTGTTTTGAGATTTAAACCTTGATCTTGGATCTCTAGGTCCCTAAACCAAATTCCAACCCCATAGGAACCTAAATTAAGGTGCCCTAACCGTAGTACATCACCTCTAGACCTCCCTAAGGACCTAATTAGGTCCTCACTAAACCTAATTGACTTGGATATTAGTCAATTCCATCAGCCTATTCAATTGGACTCATTGAGTCCAATTGAGCCCTGATCTCAGCATACACTATCCAATTGGACTCAGTGAGAGTCCAATTGACCTATACCTGACTTAATTGAGTTGTTTTACCCTCAATTAAGTTTCCACACACCCAATTAAACTTGTATTAAGTTTAATTGCACTTTACCTTAGTGAATTAGGGTTTAGAACCCTAATTTGAGACCTACCTTGACCTAAACCCATTAGAACCCAACCTAATCAACCTAGCCACCTAAGTGTCGACCCACACACACCCACACACACCATCCACACGAAAATACCTAGCCTAGAGTTCTCTAGAACTCTCTACCATGTGTGGTTGCCTTGGTTGCCAAAAATAGCAACCAAGAGCCATTCAATTTTTAGATCCACATTTAGTGGATCTAAAAACCACCATCCACCCTCTCTCTCACTCTCCCACGAGCTCCCACCATAGGCCTCTCTAGAGAATTTCATAATTCTCTAGAGAGCTTCCCTTAGGTCTATAAAAAGACCCCTTGGGTGGCCATTTGCACCCATTCACTTCCTTGGCATCCATTCTACTTAGAATAGCCACTTCCATCTCCACTCCACCTCCACAGGTTGAGCACCACCATGGAGGCCACCATCTCCATGCTAGGAAGCTAGATCAGCTCCCTAACCTCTCTCCAAGGGCTGGCCTAAGTTCCATTGGCTACCCCTCCTTCTCTCGACCACTCAAAGGCCATCGGGGACCACCCCTGAATGCCCTTCCATTATGCTAGATTTAGATTATGCTCTTCGTATATTTACTGCTTTTATTTACTGCTTAGTAGTGTATCTTACTTCTTCCCCATTGTTGCATGCGAAATGCCCCATAGATTCTTGTATGCGATCATTTTCTGGTAGCTAGATTTAATTTTCAAGCATTTATGTACAAGCTTTCCTCTAGATTCCTTGTGCAACAACTCCCAAATGTATGAATGAAAACACATTTTTATATATATATATCTCTATCTGTTTGAAATCACCATGAGCTTAATGATTAGTATTAGACACTGAGGTATGGATTCATATCCCCAATCAAAGTAATCCCGACTAGGAAATGGGTAATCATAAGTCGAGTCGAGATAGTAATCATCTTGAGGATACATGTTAGTAGGAGGGTAAGATTGGAAATGTGTGATAGATGCAAAAGGACACATTGTGGATTATGAGGTAAAACAGAAGAGAGAAAGGTGCTCTACAGTACAATCAACCAATCCTATCCTTATGTGGGTAGCCTAAAGACCTACAGACTCGTAGGACCCATATTGAGATGACTGAAATGATTTGGTCTACTTCTATCTGGTCAATCCAACCATTTAGAGGGAGGGACTGGGGAGAAGGTTCTTCCTTTGGCTTACTCCTTCGGTTCCTTTGATACCCCCAACTACGGTTGTTTATCGCTACCCCCTAGCTTGACATCAGATGGGCTAGTAGAAGTAGATTAATCAAAAAAAATCTCAATCTGAGCCTTGAAGAGCGAATTAATCCTTAAGGCCAACGTCTACTCAGTTTTGGTTAGGCTTGGATGATCGTAGTCTTGGAATGTGATGGGCCCTTTAGATGGGTTGCGCCCTTAATGATCAGTTAAAATGTGTGTGTGTGTGTGCACAACCATTGTTTGCAAAGAAGGTTATTTGATGATGTGTCTTTTAGGGTTTAACATTGTTTAGTAGCTTTTAGGGTTTAATTTTTAGGTTCGTTCAATCAGGTTTAGTAGAATACTGCATGTTTTGAAAGCACTGGTGACGACATATTCCTTTATAAATCTAAAGAAATAATTTGGAGTGCCTGGTTCAGCCATAAAGTTGAACCTTAAGTGGCAAGCTAATTGATTGATCACTTTTATCTTAAGTGGTGCGGCCCAAACAGCTCAAACCATAGGCTTGTTGCACCACTAGATTAAGGCACACAAAATGTTTAACCTATTCAAATTTTCTACTCACTTATTTTTTTGTTTAGTTATGGTGTACCTGATCCACAGGTCAGATTCCAGTTAAGTGGTAGAATCAATGTAAAGTGGTGCACCTTAAGTTATGAGTCGTGGGTGTTAATATGTGTCTCTTTCAGTAAATCCCACAATCAGATAACTTTTTTTTTTAATTTTTCCTAATTTATGTGGGTGGGCGAGATGAGGCGAAGTGACAATCAAACAACCAGATCTATCCTAGGGTTTACAAAAGCACCTAGGTTGATTTAAGTTTGAGTTATGAGTGTGGTGAAATGAAATCTACGGTAGGGGTGATGGGATACACATACAAAACCTTCATCTGCATTTCTCTCCGATCTAACTGCTCTGGCCTGCCTCAGAAGAGTACCTGCAATCACAGTAAGATCAGAGAATAAGTGAGATAAAAGTTAGGTAAGGTAGAAAAATGCAGAAAAAACCAAGGAGTGTTGCTTGACGGGCAACAGCGCCAAAATGATGAGGTGGAAATTCGTCACGAAAAAACATATGGAGGTGAACGTTTGGTTTGAGAAAATCCACATTTTGCTTTTTGTTTGTTTTTGTCATTTTTATTTTTTATAATTTTTTTCTATTTTTATCAAGGAAGAGATCAGGTCGATGAAAACTTTGTCTACTTAGAAAAATAATGCACAGAGGGTGAGAAAGAGAGAGAGAAAGAGAAACAATCATATATTTCTGATTAAATGTTTCTACAACTACGAAAGCGGGAAAACTACACTACAAAAGTGAAACGATAGAGATAGGTGAGTAGAATCCCCCTAGACAATCGCTTGGAGGACAGCTTGCTCTGACAGTGCCCTGAAGAAGGTGGTAAGGAGCGAGATGAGGGAGAACGACGATGGAGGAAGGAGGAAAGGGCAGGACATTGTCGAGGTGAGGATCTTCTTCCCGAAGGGCGGTGAGAGGATGGCCTTAGGATGCTCCATGAAAGGGGATGAGATGCGGTAACAAATGTTTGTTTTCTACTCTATAGGAGCATCTTGGGCTTGGGAGAAGCTCTCTCTATAGCCTTGGAGGTGGTGAAGAGAAGAAAGGAGGAGATGGTGAAGAATGGAGGTGTAGGGGTCCTTTTATTGTCGAGGGAAGAGGTGGAACTCATGCATATGGCATTAGTGACAACTGCAATCATCAGTAAAGACCTGCCCAATTCTCGCTGAAGATCTATGCCAACCATCTTACCCGTAGGCGTGTGCATCACGCACCTGTGCCTTGCACGCCATGTCGCACACGCGTGGGCTGGCTGTGCGATGCGCTGCTGCTATGCTGTGCATGATGTGTGCTGCTTGTAAGCACATGTTGTGTACGCTGCGCTACATCGCTGGTGTTGGGCACACCTCAATTGAAAAATTAGTGGTAGGCTGTAGGTATTCGAACCCACGCCCCTCCCTTGGAGGCCGAGTCTTCAGCCAAGGTGCCAAGTCGACATTTGTGTTGAGGAGATGTCTTATTGGCACATAGTGGAAGGATCTTCTTAGCCATTGGATCAAGATCCAACGATTGAGAATGGATGATCCAGATGTGGGCAGTGGCTGTTGGCTGGTGTTAGGAGGCCAAGATGGCGCCACGTGGTGCCATTTGGGCCGTCCATCTTTTTTCTGTTGTAGAGGGTGCCATGGTGCTCGGATCGAGATGATTTCCACGTTGCTAGGTTGCGATCATCGCTCCGGATCTATTTGTACAGTCGGATTTTTATCCGAAGCCTGTAAGGATATCGCATTGCCCCCTTGCCGTTCATCTTCCTTAAACTTCATATGATGCTAGAGGATTCCGATCTAGACGATTTCGAAGGCGTTAAACTCTGATTATCATCCAGATCAGATCATCAATCCGAGGCCCCAAAATAAATCTCCTTCCCTCCAGGCCATAAAAAAGGATGCAATTAACCTAAAATATACACTACTCTAGATGCAGAATGATGCATGCTATGTAATATTTATAATATTGAATGCATATCTAATCCTAGGAACATGCTTGATTAAGCATTTTAACTTCAATAATTGTGTCTACATCAGCCCTCCAAGATCCTGGCTGGAGACAAGCTATGCAAACTAAGATGGATGCATTTATGTCCCGTGGTATGTAGGACTTGACATATCTCCCACTTAGAGAGAAAGTTGTGGATTGTAAATGGGTTTTTACTGTGAAGGATCACCCAAATGGAACTATTAAGAGGTTGAAAGCTAGACCTGTGGTGAAGGTTTATACTTAAACTTTTGCAGTGGACTATGATGAGTCCATTTTAATAGACTATTGTTACGCCTAAGCTAACTTTATTCTTACATTTTATGTTTGTTAATAACTACATTAGGTCATAGAATTATTGCACGCATCATTACTTAAGTTTACATCTATTCTATTGCATTATATAACTTTTTTTGTATAAAAATAAATATTTTATATTTCATTATTGTAGGAATAACTTATGTTATATTTCAACATGCCACTCTCTCATGCAGGTCACGTACACAGCACACCCTATCCGTCTCCTCCACTTGATCCACTCCATCAGGCTATTTTAAGAGTTAACAAGTAACCGGGAAAATGGGAGAGGAGGAGGAACAATTTTGCAAAGAAACCACGGTCTTTTGAAAAGAACTCCCCCACCCCCACGAGGACCTCTCAACTCTCGCCAGCCTCAACAAATTGGAGGAGATAAAAGTCGCATGGGATAATTAATTCTAGCTTTCTGGGTGAGCGGGATCATCTGGAACGCACCACTGTGGACCCTGCGCAAACCACGAGGAGAACTTACACTATGGCCCTCTCAACCCTCGCCAGCCACGCCAAGCATGCCTCTCCAAGTGTTGTAGCAGTAGAGCAGCCTAGCGCCGGCCACGCTTGCGTGCAACCACGCCTACGTGCAACTGTGCCCACACACAACAGTGCTCGCGTGCAACTATGCCCTTGTGCGTGCAACCCTCGCCAGCCACGCCAGGCGCGCACATCTCATGCACACGCTTGCGCCCTTGTGCCTCTCCATCTTCTTCCTCTGCTTCTCTCAAACTGCCTGAAACCACCAAAAGAGCCCACCACAGCAACCATGCCTCCGTGCAACCCTCGCCAACCACACCCGCATGCTGCCACGCTTGCACATAGCATCACTCAAGTGCTGTCGCACCCTTGTGCATGCGTAGCAGACCATTCGTAGCAACGACTCGAGGCGGCTGCAGTCCCTGCCGCACCTCTCCGCTGCCACCTACTGTCTAGCTAGCCGCCACCGGCCACCTCCCGCCTCATCGTCAACATCTACGAGATCCTCTCCTCCAGTGGAACTCCTTCCGACAAAACTGTCGGCGATGCCTCCTCCAACGTGAGGTGAAGAGAGAGGACATTTTCTCTATTTTTTGAAAGAATTAAAACTTACATTGCCTGCCATTGTCACTTAAATATTGGATTATTTTATTCAGTAAAAATTGCATCGGTGTACTTATAATTTCATGAATTTGCTTAACTTGTGTTATGTGCAACATTTAACATTGAAATTTAATTCAGATTTGCATGGAATTCAAACTTACATGATATGCCACTACACATGCATCATGTACATACTTTTGGGAGCTTGATTCCTGACAAGAAAATTACATGCTTTTCATGAAATTGCAAGTTCCATTTAGAGTAGCATATTCATCGAATTGATTTCGTGAAGGTGTCTACGAACATTATAACTCTCTACTCGTGAATTTATTGGATCTATTCCTCCCTGTGGATTTGACATCCTTTTCGTGGTTTAAATTGATATTTATTTTAATCTTTGATTGAGAGATTTCCACCACATAAATTACAATGACATATCATTCTATTATTTTCTTAATCAAGCGAAATACTCTAACATCAAATGGCGCTGTTGCCGAGGAGTCAACTGACGCAATAGATTCACTTCATTATTTTTGTGTATTCTGAGTTGCGTAATTATCTGGTCATTCTTTATCTTTTTGTGCAAGGAATCTGACGTGGCAACTAGCACAGCAGAGCGACAACATCAACCTTGAGCAATGCCCACACAAGGAGCAGACGCAGGAGACTTGGATCCCGCTTTCACAGGAGATTCTCCTTCGGCACAAATTTTATTACTGTCTTCTCGCCCTTGTGGTAATTAGGGTTGAATTTTTGGGGGTCTTTCCCCACATTCTTTAGCTACTAGAGTTTACATTTTTCTGCATGCGTGATTCATTTTTCTGCTTGCTTGCCATTAAAACAAACAAAAGAAAATATGAAGCTACCTATTTAGGAGTTGCATGCCCTTAGGTGCGCTCATTTAGGGGTGATTGAGCAGCACATTAGATCTCATTGTTGCATTACAAGCATATTGGCACGAAGATTGCTAGAGGCAGGTACATCTTTTTAACTTTTGCATCCAGCTCCTATTCACGCATTTGCATTCGGATTAAAATTCAAAGACCACCAAGTTGATTGAATTTACTAATTCAGGGGTTGCCTAACTGAAAGTGGGACTGATAATCAGATTCGACCTTAAAATCAAATCACACTTGATCTGATTCAAAGGGACTTGTCTGCGTTTTCAAAAATAAAAAAAAGAGACTTGCGGTGTGATGCACACTTTTGACACTGAGCACGCACATTAGGCACTGCACTAAGGCTCGATCCCTTAAGGCTATAGGCATCGATCTCTTTATCGGTGTAGACCCTCCTATCGCGCTATGTGCAGGTGGTACTATCTTTCGACCAAGTGTTTTGATACTTCACTGTGGGGGACACTGATTGCACAGCAATCATAGGTCTTAATTGACCTAAATTAGGCTAGAACTTAGCATAAGTTAGGGTAACTCATGTATGCATAAGCATTGTCTACATCTTTATTGCTTTCCTTTATCTATGCATGAAATAATGTTATAATGTGTTGATTAAGTGCATTAAGTCAATTACAGCCAATAAGCTGATCAGGAGTTGGATCTGGAGCAGGATCTAAAGTTGGATCAAGAATAACGGGAGTTGCAGCAGAGCTAGAGCAAGGCTTAGTTTAGATGTAGGAATAATAATGTAAGGGAGTTAAAGGTTTTCTATTCTATCAAGTAGGAATAAAGCAATAATATGTGAAGAGCTTAGGTCCATCTGAGCCCTAGGATAGCCTAGAGACTTCCCCAAGTCTTAGCCACCTTTATATTAGGTCACAACACCCTAGGAAGCCCTAAAACCCTAGTTCCAACCCTTATCTGGATGTCCAGATAAGTTATAGGACGTCCAAGACCCTTAGCCATCTCCCGCACACCTCAAACCCACTTCTGCAGTGTTATTGGACATCCAGACACTTTGTCAGACGTCCAATTTTTGCAAAATACCAAAAATAGAACCTTGATTTCCCCCTGACTCAGATTGGACATCCAAAACTGAAGTTTGGACTTCTAATTTTTTATTATAAGTCCTCTGATCACATTATTGGACATTTGGTACTGGTCTCTAGTCCCTATTTTGAGATTCAAGCCTTGATCTTGGATCTCTAGCTCTCTAGACCTAATCCCAACCCCATAGGAACCTAAATTAAGGTGTCCTAATTGTAGTACATCACCTCTAGGCCTATCTAAGGACCTAATTAGGTCCTCACCAAACCCAATTGACTTACATCAAAGTCAATTACCTTCACGTAAGTCAATTGGACTCATTGAGTCAAACTGAGCTTAGATCTCAACCCACACAAGTTCAATTGGACTTAGTGAGAGTCCAATTGACCTAAACCCGACCTAATTGAGTTATTTCACTCTCAATTAGGTTCACACTCATCCAATTAAACTTAGGTTAAGTTTAATTGCATTTTTCCCTTAGCAATCAGGGCTTGTAACCTTAATTCAAGACTTACACCTACCCAAAACCCTTAGGACCTAACCTAAACCTCTTGGACACCTAGAGCACGACCACACACACAGACACTTCTCTAGAGTTCTCTAGAACTCTCGTGAAGTGGCGCCACCTCTTGGTTTCCAAATTTAGCAACCAATGGGCATTCAAATTGAGATCCACATTTTTTGGATCTCAAAAACCACCTTTATCCTCATGGGCCAGCCACTCTTGGACTCTCTCCAGAGAGTTCCACACCTCTCTAGAGAGAAGCCCTTGAGTCTATAAAAAGGCCCCATGGGCAGCCAAGTGCACCCATTCACATCCCTTGGCTTCCATTGGCACCACTCACTCCATTGGCTCCATGCATGCCCACCTCCACTTAGGTTAGCCACCCCATCTCCACGAGCTCACCATCACCATGAAGGACATCATGCCGGGATGCTGGATCACTCCTCCCTCTCTCCAAGGGTAGGCCTAAGCTACATTGGCCGCCCTTCATTCTCCTCCCGACCACTCCAAGGCCATCGGGGACCACCCTTAAATACCCTTCTGTTCTGCTAGATTTAGTTTATGCTCTTCTTAATTTTATTGCTTTCTATTACTGCTTAGTAGCATAGTCTTAATTCTCCCCCAATGATGCATGCAAAATCCCCCCATTGATTCTTGTATGCAGTCGTTTTTTGGTAGCTAGATTTCCATTTCAAGCATTTATGTATAAGCTTTCCTCTATAGTTTTTGTTGCAAACAACTCTCCCACTAAATGAATGAAAAAAAAATGCTTATATATATATATATGTCTCCATGTTGTGAAATCACCATGAGCTTATTGATTACTATTATATTTGCGTGATTCAAGTTAAAGTTGCCTATTTTGATTGTCTATCCATTGTGCAACAAGCATGTCGTTTCTCGAGAACATTGAAAACCTAACGATAAATGCATTCTCCATAAATAGTCACCACCTCAATAGAATCGTGCACACAGAAACTCAGACATTCACCTTTGTGATTTATTTAACGCATGTGTACGTAATCTGAGTCCATAACAGAAGTGATCAAATCTTAATTAGGAGATTGGAAATCGGCGTGCATTTTTAAACAAAGTAAAGCAGCAAAAGGATCAATTTCAAAAGTAAAACAAATGCCTCCCAAAGACGAATGACCGGGACTCAAAGTCTCATTATTTTTACAAACTTAATTTTTGATGAACATTTTGCACAACTATACTACAATTTCGGCAACTTTCAAAACGCGTGAGAATGCTTCCTGTCAGACATCCCTTAAAGGAACAAAAGGGCAGCTAAGGGGCACCGCATACGCATCACCTCAAAGGAAGGGTTCACCCTACTTTCATCCCTTTGTTTGTCATTTGAGTAACTTCTCACTTGATCACCTAGGAGAATCATCTAAGAAAAGTATATGTCCTAGGGCACTCGAAGGTTGAATTAGGTCACGTAATTGTAGTGAATAACTTGTTTTGCCACTTATATCAACCAATTCTACCTCTGTAACAAAGAAGGTTAAGATCCCAAGTCATCACCCCTCTTATACCACTTATGTGGGAATGGAGGGATAAGCCTTGACCTTTTGACCTATCTTTGGAGTGGAGGTTTCATTTAATCAACAAGAACTTGAATTGTGATTGATATTGTATGCTTGGTAGACGCTCTCTTGAGGGCAGTCTAGTGTTTGATCCTGAGCCTGAAAAAATTCTTAGGAGAGCTCACTTAGGAGGGAAAAGAGAAGGCATGGCTGATGAAGGAGCAAATCAACAAAGGACCCTGAGGGACTATTTTATTCCAACCAACCAACCTGCACAAGCACTGAGATGACCAGTAGGGGATAATCCATATGAGATCAAGGGCAGTACCATATCTTTGTTGCCCTCCTTTTATGGTACTACTAGGGAGGACCCCTACCAGCATTTGGAGGAATTCATTGAGGTTTGTTCCACAGTGTAGCTCTAGGGCTTTACTAATGAAGCCCTGATGAGGACTCTGTTTCCATTCTCCTTAAAGGATAAGGCCGAGCACTGGTATCATACCCTCGATGCAAGGGTAAAAGATTGAGCCACCCTTAATGGAGAATTTTTCAAAAAGTATTTTCCTATCAGTAAGACCAACCATTACAGAAGAGAGATTATGGGTTTTACTCAATAGGAAGGGGAGCAATTTCATGAGACTTGAGAGCACTTTAATGACCTTCTTAGGTTATGCCCCCATCATCAGGTGCCAAAATGGCAGTTGGTCGAAAGGTTCTATAACGGATTATCTGAAAGGCATAGGCAAACCATCGATGCAGCTTGTGCAGGAACCTTCATGACCAAAACTGAGGATGAAGCCTGGGTATTATTTGAAACTTTAAGCGACAACTCCATACATTTGTCCTCTGCCTATCAAGAAAGAAAACCATCAATCTTGTAGAGGAAGATGGAGGCCCATGAAGCTGGGGCTTCTCAGGATTTGGCTTATCAGATTCAACTATTGAATAAAAACTTTGATAGGTTTTAGCAAACCCTAACATGAACCTACGAGTCACCTCTATCTTTCAGGCTTCAAATGAATGCTCCATTTGCCAAAGCACAATGCACACCACTGCGGAGTGCCACCAGGAAAATCAATTTCCTGAGTTGATTCAGACCGACTTGAACACGACCCAAGTTTCTGCCCACCTCCTTGCAATAACCCTTATTCCAATACCTATAATCACGGGTGGCGGAACCATCCAAACTTCTCTTGGAAGCAAGGTGATGCTTCTAACTCAAGGAATACAAGGCCCTTACCTCCCCAACACATATACCAACCATCTTATGAAAACCCTCCTCAGAATATGCCCTCTGAGATGGATGAACTTAAAGCCATGATGAAAGTGATGCAAGAGCATAAGAATATGGTCA
This sequence comes from Thalassia testudinum, assembly GCA_037157565.1. Lineage (NCBI taxonomy): Eukaryota > Viridiplantae > Streptophyta > Magnoliopsida > Alismatales > Hydrocharitaceae > Thalassia > Thalassia testudinum. The sequence continues at coordinate 49,074,462 of JAZHRO010000055.1, forward strand.
TCCAGTCTTAAAATAAGATGATTACTGATATGCAATCCCAAATTGGTCATCTTAATAAGGCAGTTAGGCAACGTGATCGAGGGAAGCTGCCTAGCTCTTCTGAGGAGAACCCTAAGGGCAAGGGGGTCGTATTCATGGAGCATGCCAAAGCTGTGACCGTGATGAGGAGTAGGAAGAACATTGATAAGCCAGATAACACTCCTTTGGTTACATCTCAGAATTCCCCTTCTACACCCGACCCAACTTCCATCTCCATTGAGGAAGAGCCACATTGCTCTCCCTCTCTTGAAATCACACACAATGAGGATGTCGTCCTTCCACCACCCCTCTCCCGCCATGACGACCACTCTACCCAAAAGCCAAGGGTGCCCTATGTAGAGTGCCTATCTGCTCCTGGGGAATCTTCTGTTGGCTCAGCTGGAGCCAAGGATAGGATGGAGGAGATTATGGACACTTTTAGGCAAGTCTAGATCAACTTGCCTCTATTGGAAGCTATCAAAAAGATCCCATCCTATGCCAAGTATCTGAAGGACCTGTTCACCCAAAGCACCAATCTAGGAAGTAGGTCCAAACCAAGGTCATCCTACCTAACCATGTTAGCTTGGTTCTCCAACATGGAACACCCCTAAAAATGAAAGACCTAGGGGCCTCGTATATTTTAGTGGTTCTAGGTAACCAACACATTGACGAGTTTCTGCTCGATCTGGGTGCGGGGGTGAACATTTCATCGAGCTCTGTGTTCTCACGTTTTTATGCGGGTTTAAAGTATATCACGCTATAGTATAACCGACAAAACGTTTAAACAAATATAAATAATTTTATTACTCAAAAAACTAGAGTATCCGAGGTTGAACATGGGGAGCAAGCTCAGTACTTTTTAAAACCAAAGAATACAACTGTTAAATGAAAGGGATTGATTCAAAGAGAGAATTTTAAAAAGGATTTGTGAAATAAAAATAGAATTGGACGTCTGATTTCTGTATCAGACGTCTTAAATGTAATCTCCTTTCTCTCTTCTTCTTTGTTGCTCTTCTCTCTTTCTGCCTTTGCTTCTTGTCTTGTGCAGGCTTCTTCTTCCTGCCTTTGTTTCTTTTCTCTTATTTCTTCTTCTGCCTTGCCTTTCTTCTTCTTCACTTGGCCTCTCTTCGTTCTTCTCTTTCTTCTGCCTTGCCTTCCTTCTTCCTTCTCTTTGGTTCCCTACGAAAGCTTCTCCTTCTTTTTCTGCTACACAGCCTCTTCTTCTTTCTTCTCTTCCTGTTCTACTGCTGCTAAGTGCTCGCTGCTTCCTTTGCTTCTTCCTTCCTGCACACACCACAGCCGAAGCAAAACCTACCCCCGTTCCTCTACCCAAGCGTCTCTCTCACTCACAAGCAATTCGCTCAAGGACGCTCTCCCAGAGCCACACGGGTAGTCGGGTCAGATTCGCACCCGGGACCAGGCACACCGGCAAGTGGAGGTGCGCGAGGAGTGCTCAAGGTTTGGGTCGCGGGTCGGATCCCACCAGATCTGCGAGGTCAAGCCGTGGACGAGGCGGGTGTGAGGGCAGGTGAGGGACCTCACCCCTGTGCTTACGGAGGCAATGAGAGTAAAACACAAAAATAATATATACTATACCTGTGTTTTGCGATCCCACGATATGGGACTATCTGGTCAGGCCTGCTTTCACGCGCGCCTGCAGAATTCTCATTCGTGCAATTGCCCCAGCTGCTAGCTTCGCAACGCGACTTGCTGGCCTAAGTCGCTTCGCAACACCTGCGTGCACCTGCTGCACCTGCAACCTGGAAGCCCTGGTGCCTGAAGCTGCTTCAAGCTCCTCACTGCTTCGACCGTCAATGGCGGCAGGAGCTACAACCTGTTACACATAAGAACGGCCTATTGGCCCAATCAGATTAGCTGGAAACTTTCGCCGTGGCACGGCGAAGGCGGTGGGCGGTGCTGCTGGCTGCAGGTCGGCCTAGGCATGCGTACCTAGGTCAACCTGTAGCCGGAGGTGTGGGGTTGTTCAGGGGGCTACTGTGGGGGTCTGGAGTGGCAGTGGAGGGGTGGAACGAGTTCCTGGTGGTGAGGCAGAGCTCACGAGAGGGTTGGCGAGCCGTGTGGAGGGGTGGAGTGGTGTGGGCGGCTCGCCGGAGGTCGGTCGGAGGCGAGGACGGTGGAGGTGGTTAGGCACTGTCAGGGGGTAATCAGATAAAATAGCAGGGGGAAAAGAGAGAGGAGAGGATGGAGAGGGTATCTGGGGTGATCTGGAAGGAAGGGAGGCAGCAGAGTGGACGGCGCGTAACTACCATCATCGGGGAAGAAGGACCCTGAGGGAGGGAGCAGCGATGAGGAAGAGGTCAGGAACACGCGCGCTTCGTACGGTGTGACGTGGGAGGAAGCGGCGGTGTTCACTCTACTGCTGGCATGGCAGCAGAGCGACGAGAAGGAGGAGAGGAGGTCACCGGAGCTTGCGGGTCTTTTGGCCGGAGATGGGAGAGAGGGCAATTGGAGGGGATCTCCGTCAAAATCAAGCTTAGGTTCTGCGGCAGGGTCTGGGGAGCCTTTTATAGGTGCTAGCCGAAACTTTTAGCACGTGGAGACCGCGCAATCACCTCCGCCGGCTCGCCGGAGTTGGAAACAGGGTGGATACCCGAATCTCTCATGTGTTCACACGAGAGATTGGGTTCACACCAGCGATTGTAATTGGCTTTAGAAGGAAGGGAATTCCTCAGAGAATCCCCCTTCCATTTCTGGGAGGGAATCTCTGAGGGATTAGAGAGTAATCCCTCTCTAAACCTAGCCGGAGCTCGATTATGCCCTAACAATGGCGGTAGGACCGGATTGCAAAGGGGGCGGAAAACTTAGGGGGTTCTCTGCAAAGATATATAAAAAAAGGGGGCCAAATTGTGCTTTGGGTGTACTAAATTGCAAAGTAGGTCAAGATGACCGCCCCTTAGGTCCAAATTTTGGTAAAAACCTAACTTGGACCTAATGTGGCCGAAGATGGTGGGTTGTTCGGGGGGGTAGTTATGGAGGTCTGGAGTGGCAGTTGTGGGGTGGAGCGAGTTCTTGGTGGTGAGGCAGAGCTCACGAGGTGGTTGGCGAGCCGTGTGGAGTGGCGGAGTGGTGTGGGCGGCTCGCCAGAGTGCGGTCGGTGATGTGGAAGATGAGGGTGGTCAGCGTCGGTCGAGGGGTAATCAGATGAGATAACAGGGGGAAAAGAGAGAGGATAGGATGGAGAGGAGTTCTAACGTAATTGTAAGGACGAAAGGGGACGGAAGGCGGACAGCAGTACCTGCTGTCGCCGGAGAAGATGACGCCCAGTGGGGGAGAACGGCGGCGACGACGGGGCTGAGGCGGCGTGCGCTGGTACTGCGCGACGCGAAGGGAGGTCAGGAAGCTAACTCTGCCACTGGTTTTGTGCCAGAGCGAAGAGGGAGGGGAGGGGGGCTCGCCGGAGCTAGCTGGGACATTTGGCCGGGCAGGAGGAGAGGAATTGAAGGGGGAAACTCGGCCAAATCAAGCTCAGCCTCTTCGGCCGGAGTTGTGGGTTCTTATATAGGCGCTGGACTGGGTGTGCAGGGCGTGAAGGGCACGTAATTGCCTGAGGTTGGTCGCCGGAGATGGAAAGGAGTTAGGATACCCAAATCTCTCGTGCATTCGCACGAGAGATTGGGTTCACACCAGGGATCGAGATCGGTCTTAAATGGAAGGGAATTCCTCAGAGGATCCTCCTTCCATTTCTGGGAGGGAATCTCTGAGGGATTAGAGAGCAATCCCTCTCCGAACCTCGCCGGAGCTCGGTTCTGCCCTAGCAATGGTGGCAGGACCGGTTTGCAAAGGAGGCGAAGAACCTAGGGGGTTCTCTGCAACGGTATTCAAAAGATAGGGACCAATTTGTGATTTGGGTGTACTAAATTGCAAAGTAGGTCAAGATGACCTCTCCTTAGGTCCAAATTTTGGTATAAACCTAATTTGGGCCTAAGAAATCCAATGGCGGAGTTATATTTCAGGTTTGACCTCGTTTGACTGGACATTTTGCGTAAAAACCCAAATTAGGTTAATTGAAGAGCTAGGACCCTAATCTAGGTCAAACTGTGTTCCAAGGGCCAAATTAAGTGTTCTAAACCCTAGAGAATGTTTTTCCATGATTTTTAGAGGGTTTACTTGATATTTATTCTGACCATAACCTTGTTAATTTATGCGGGTCTGTTTTAGGGTTACCAAGTGTCATTTAATTCTTAGATTGCACATAAACCCATTTCTGATTGACTCAACCCACTTTTTATCTAATTTAGACCATTTGACCTATGTTTTGCCTCTGAGAAATTCTGTTTATGTACTGCAATGGTAAAATTACAGTTTTAACCTTTATTTCATGTTTTCTTCTCAGAGCACTTGTTCCTTCAGTTAAGCCTTCTTCTAGGCTATGTAGGAGCTTTTATCTTCTTTATTGGGTGAAAATGAGCTAGTTATGACTCATGATGAGGCTCTCATCACTCTGTCTACGACCTTTTGGGAGGAGGAAAGTTAAAGCCTGGTCCAGTCATCCTCCAGGTCGTAGATAGATCACTTAAGACACCACGAGGATTGCTAGAAGATGTCCTTGTGGGAGTGGAGGACTTCTTCCTTGTTGAATTTCTGGTGCTAGATACTGACCCATCTAATAAGCCCACAAAGCCGTCCATTATTCCGAGATGACCCTTCATGGCTACAGGCAAGTCCTCTATCAATTGTATATCAGGGCACTTAAAATGGGCTATGGGAACAAGAAGATCCGATTGAATGTTTTTGATACCTACAAGCAATCTGGATTTGAAGATTGTTCTCAGATTGAGGTCATTGATGAAATAATTGAAGAGACTACTCCAGCACTCCTATGTAAAGATCCCCTTCAAAAGGTCATATCTAAGGACCATCCTCCGATTATTAAAGAAACTGAAAGGGAAATACCCAAATTAGAAGAGTTGCTGGGGATACACACAGAGTCTCTGTCCCCACCCTGGATCGTGAAGGTAGATCCGCTACCTGAGTAGGGGACATCTCAACTTAAACCCTCAATCCAAAATGCTCTTGAGTTGGAGTTGAAACCCCTCCCGAGCACATTGAAATATGCTTTCCTTGGCCCTAATGACACGCTCCCCATTATTATCTCGTCTGCATTATCTGAATCATAGGAGAGAGCTCTGCTTGAGTGTTTACAAAGGCACAAGGAAGCAATTTCCTAGTTAATTGCTGATATTAAGGGTGTTGATCCCTCCCTTTGCATGCATCATATATACATGGACAGGTCTGTGAAACCTTTCCGAGGCATGTAGAGAAGGCTCAACACTAATATGCGGGAGGTTGTTTAAAGGAGATTCTGAAATGGCTGGATGCAGGGATTATCCATCCCATTTTAGATAGTAAATGGGTCAGTCCTATTCATGTTGTACCCAAAAAGGCAGGAATCACTGTGGAAGAGAATGACCAAAGAGGTAGGAATCACTCTGGGTATAATCAGATAGTCATTTTTCTTGACGATCAGGAGCGTAGCACCTTCACGAGTTCGTATGGCACATTTGTATTCCACTGAATGCGATTCAGGTTATGTAATGCTCCTGCCACTTTCCAACGTTGTATGATGGCTATCTTTTATGATATGATCAACGAGTTTGTTGAAATTTTCATGGATGACTTCTCAATTTATGGCTTGTCATTTGACTATGCCTTTCGCACCTTGATAAAGTATTAACTCAGTACGAAGAGCTAAAGCTGGTGCCTAGCTGGGAGAAAAGCCACTTTATAGTCTAGTAAGGCATTGTGTTAGGGCATATAGTTTTTGAGAGAGGATTAGAGGTGGACACCCTAAAAATTGATTCCATCTTTAATCTTCCATTGCCCACCAATGTTCGTCAACTTAGATCTTTCCTTGGCCATGCTGGATTTTATAGGCCTTCATTAGAGATTTCAGTAAAATCTCTGAGCCACTCTGTGACCTGCTAGCGAAGGATGTCTCCTTCGATTTTGATGATAGATGTGGTGAGGCTTTCAAGTCTTAAGGAAAGCCCTTTCTACTGCACCGATTCTCCAAGCACCAAATTGGACCCTCCTGTTTGAGCTAATGTGCGATGCTTCTGATTTTCCAATGGGAGCAGTCTTAGGTCAAAGGGTTGATGGCAAACCTCATGTGTTGCGTTATGCCAGCAAGACCCTTATGGATCCTCAGTAAAACTACATGGTCAGTGAAAAGGAACTTCTTGCTGTAGTATTTGCTTTGGAAAAGTTTTGGTCTTACTTTTTGGGATCCAAGGTTGTGGTGTTCACTGATCATTCTGCCTTAAAGCATCTTCTTGCTAAAAGGACACCAAATCTCGCCTAATTTGTTGGATTCTGCTACTCAAAAAGTTCGACGTAGAAATTAAAGATAAGAAATGAGTTGAGAATGTGGTAGCAGATCATCTGTCTAGGATCCCTATTGAGGCATCAAACCCTGCTAGCGGTATTCAAGAGACTTTCCCTGATGACTCTTTGATGGCTATGGAGGCCAAAACTCCTTGGTTCGCTGACATAGTGAACTATCTGGTCACGGGCATTACTCCCAGTACTTGGGACAAGCAGAAGCGAGACAGGTTTCTTGCTAGCGCTAAATTTTATCACTGGGAGGAACCCGAGCTTTTTTGAGTGGGCCCTAACTAGTTTTTTTGCCATTCCATCCCTGATGAAGAACAAAGAAGTGTTCTAAGTTTCTGCAATGACCTCTATTATGGGGGACATTTTAGTGGGAAAAAGACTACCCATAAGGTTCTTCAGTCTTCCTTTTGGTGGCCCACATTATTCCGAGATGCACATACATATGTGGGCGCATGTCTACGTTGCTAGCAGATGGGAACCATTGGAAAAAGGTATGAGATGCCCCAGCAATTGATCCTCCCTATTGAGATCTTTGATATTTGGGGCATCAACTTCATGGGTCCCTTTCTTGTGTCCTTCGGTTATGAGTACATCCTTGTGGCTATGGACTATGTATCAAAATGGATAGAAGCCATACCCACGCGAGCCAATGACCATTCCATGGTGTTGGGCTTTGTTAAGGCTAACATCATTTCTCGGTATGGGTGCCCAAGGACGATCATAAGTGATGGAGGACCTCACTTCAAGAATGTACACTTCACAAGACTACTCCAAAATTTTGGAGTTAACCACATGATAGCCACACCTTACCATCCCCAAATGAGTGGACAAGTTGAAGTGTCTAATAGGGAGATTAAGCAAATTTTAGAAAAAACTATTATGCCCGATCGTAAGGATTGGTCGAAAAAATTAAATGATGCTCTTTAGGCCTACAGAGTTGCGTATAAGACTCCCTTGGGCATGTCTCCTTTCCATCTTGTCTACGAAAAGGCATGCCATCTTCCTATTGAAATCCAACATAAAGCCTATTGGGCTATCAAAAACATTTACTTGAATCTGGATAAAGTGAGAAAGGCACGTATGTTAGAGTTAAGTGAGCTTGAGGAGCTTCGTAATGAAGCTTATGAAACTTCTCAAGCTTACTAGCAACGTACAAAGGACTTCCATGATAAGCACATCATTAGAAAGACTTTTGAGCCCAACCAGTGGGTCTGGCATTTCAACTCTAGACTTAAATTATTTCCAGGAAAGCTCAAGTCCCACTGGGATGGGCCATATGTTGTTATCAATACTTTCCCACTTGGAGCAGTAGAAATTCGAAACCCTACTTCTAGTGCGAGCTTTAAGGTAAATGACCAAAAATTAAACTTTATATTACTCTTCCAGATGGCCAAATTTTGGATGCACTTCGGCTTGAGGAGCCTTAGCTCCTCCCACTCTCCTCCTTAGATGATATTCTTCTTTGTCTACATTTTTCCAATGAGGACATTATCAATCTTAGGCATGGGGTGTATAACTTGAGAATGTTTATAGCATTTATAAATATTTGCATACATTTAGGACATATAAAAAAAAACTCTTATTTTCTTGAGCTGAATTGGTTAGTCCCTAGCAAAACATATTTTTCATGGAGGTGTCATTAAAGATTTTTCTTCTTAAATTATTTCTTAAGTTTACAATCCAGTACATTTACTTCACTTGCACATAGACTAGGTAATGGATCTTTGAAGAGAACCAATAAGCATTTTTAGTCTACTGGACACTTGGACAATTAATAGGGAGTCAGGCATACTATCTTCTAGTAGATCCACCTAATATTTGTTAGAAGAAAGTAGAGAGATTACTGGTATGCTAAGTCTAGTGCAAGGACTCTTAAGTTTTGGACAATTAGATGATGATACTTCAGAGTTAGGCACAGTTTTCACTCTCTGTTCCTGTGTGCAGACATTGTGTGAATTCCTGCGAGTCATCAAATAAGGCGGATAAATAGAGATTGAGTCTTAATAAAGCTATGACTATGGTTGATAGTTACGATCATCCTTCATAGAGTCCTCGGCTGAAGGAGGGTAACAGTGTCAAAGGTCAGAAATACGCTTATCCTATCCATTCCTTCCCAGTGTCAAGAGTAGGCACTTCCACCAAATAAGCCACAGAATATTCTCTTGACCATTATCATCCCTAATAATGCCTCATAAATAAAAGTCTACGTCGTGTTATGTTGATTTATAAAGAAGGAAAAATAGAAAAAAAAGAAACAATTATAAAAAAAAAAGAAAAAGTGAAAAGAGAGAAAGAAAAGAAAAAGAAAAGAGTTCAAGTTTATAGTTTTATCTTCATGATGATATTTCTGAGGCAACAAAAACACCCATCATGATCCACCAAATTTGACCCATACCTACCTTTCAGTATTTCTAATCGCCCAAATACTGGCTGAGGGCTCAAACGTAGTTGTAGAGTTATTAGGACTGTAATGGAAGTGTGAATGCCATGTGAGGCCACCAAATAGTGAGTACATTTACGAAATCTGGTGAGATTTGTGATCTCAGAAAGAAAAGAAGGAAAAGAGTGAGTACAAGGGAATATCAAGAGAGCACAGTTGTTTAGCCTCTCTCCGAGTTGACTTGTTAAATAGTCTAGAGATCTAGAGTTTGCAGTACTAGATTACATGTAGCACCAGATCAGTGTGTACCACCAAATATAAATCCATTCAACTCGATATCTCCTACCTAAGCCAAAAAGTCAGGGTAAAATTATAGATTATCTTCTGCTTTATCTCCGAGAGAAGTAGTTGCCTATCTCGATAGAAATATTTACCAAGGGTGAAGTACGAACTCCTAATGCAAATTGGCTTTTCACTTGGATCGGTTGTCTAGGCTATTATCACTTCATAGTTGTATGGATCTCTAAATGTTTCAAATAAGGGAAGAAGAAATCTTCTGATTACTTCTATTTTATTTTTCACTTTTGCTATGGACTAGCAAATCTTAAGCATGCGGGTATTTGATGAGTCCATTTTAATGGACTATTGTTACGCCTAAGTTAACTTTATTCGTACATTTTATGTTTATTAAAAACTACATTAGGTCATAAAATGATTGCATGCATCATTACTTAAGTTTACATCTATTCCATTTCATTCTATAACTTATTATGTATATAAGTAATTATTTTATATTTCATTATTGTAGGAATAACTTATGTTATATTTCAATGTGCCACTCTCTCTTGCAGGTCACGCACACACTGCACCCTATCCATCTCCTCCAGTTGATCCACTCCATCAGGCTATTTTAAGAGTTAACAAGTAATCGTGAAAATGGGAGTGGAGGACGAACAATTTTGTGAAGAAACCAGGGTCTTTTGAAAAGGATTCCCCCCCCCCCCCACAGGAACCTCTCAACTCTCGCCGGCCTCAACAAATTGGCCACCCAACTCTCAGACTGGCTAACGGCGGCGAATTTTAGTAAGGGATTTAAAATTCCTTGAATTGCACCAGGGAAGAAGAACGGACGAGGAGGAGATAAAAGTTGCATGGGATAATTAATTTTGGCTCTCTGGGCGAGGGGGATCATCTAGAATGCACCATTGTGGACCCTGTGCACACCGTGGGGAGAACATGCACTGTGACCCTTTCAACCCTCGCCAGCCACGCCAAGTGTGCCTCTCCAAGTGCTGCAGCAGTAGAGTAGCCTAGTGCCAGCCACGCTTGCACGCAACTACACCCGCACATAGTCACACCCGCATGCAACAGTGCTCGCGTGCAACCGCACCCTTGTGCGTGCAACCCTCGCCAGCCACATCAGGCATGCACACTACATGCAGACACCCGCACCCTTGTGCCTCTCCGTCTACTTCTTCATTTGCTTCTCTGACCAAAAAAATCCACCACAGCAATCGCACCCCCGCGCAACCCTCGCCGGCCATGCCTACATGCAACCACTCCCGTGCATAGCCATGCCCGCACGCAATTGCGCTCGCATGTAACCACGCCCTTGTGCATGCACTGCAGACCGTGCGTAGCAACTATCCGAGGCAGCTGTAGTCCCTACCGCTCTACTCCATCACCACCTACTGTCTGGCCGGTCACCACCAGCCACCTCCTACCTCACCGTCATCATATACGAGATCCTCTCCTCCAGTGGAACTCCTCCACCCGAGTAAACTGCCAACGACGCCTCCTCCAATGTGCGGTGAAGAGAGAGGAAATTTCCTCTATTTCTGGAAGAATTAAAATTTACATTTCCTGCCATTGTCACCTGAATATTGGATTATTTTATTCAGGCAAAATTACATGGGTGCACTTATAATTTCATGAATTTACTTAACTTGTGTTATGTGCATCATTTAACATTGAAATTTAATTCAGATTTGCACGTAATTTGAACTTACATGATATGCCACTACGCATGCATCATGTACATACTTTTGGGAGCTTGATTCCTTACATGAAAATTACATAAATAGCCTTGAACTTTTCATGAAATTGCAAGTTCCATTTAGAGTAGCATATTCATTGAATTGATTTCGCGATGGTGTCTACGAACATTATAACTCTCTACTCGTGAATTTATTGGATCTATTCCTCCCTATGGATACGACATCCTTTTCGTGGTTTAAATTGATATCTATTTTAATCTTTGATTGAGAGATTTCCACCACGTAAATTACAATGACATATCAATCTATTATTTTCTTAATCAAGTGAAATACTCTCACATCGGACTACTTCAGTACGTTCTCTCCAGTGGCACGTCTAAGCTCCATCGGGATTATTCTCCCCCTTACAGTAAATAAGAGTTAGTAAGTGTATCAACTGGATGTGAAATATGTTCTCTTATGTGGTGATCTACAAGAGGAAGTGTACTTGTCCCAATCATCTAATTTTGGGTTGAGTGGTGGTAGGTATCTATGCTTAGATAGGCTATCTATGGCCTAAAATAGAGCCCCCAAGACTTGCTTGAGAGGGTTAGTGTTGTAGTACAGGAAATTAGTTTCTGCAAGTCTAATTCGAATCATTCCATTTTTATTAGACAAATGGACTCTAGAATTACTATTCTTGTTGTATATGTTAATGATATGCTGCTTATAGGGGATGATAACCAGGGGATCCAAGAAACAAAGGCATATTTACAGAGTATTTTTGTAACCAAATACTTGGCTATGTTATTTCCTGGGCATTAAGGTTGCTAGAAACTCCTAAGGGATGTCTATTTCTCAGAGAAAGTATGTACTTGAAGTTCTTGGTGAAACTAGACTTCATGGTGCACAACCATCTATGATACCTACAGAGCCACCGAGTCATTTGCCAGAGACTGATGATCCATTATTTAAGGACAAAGGCAGGTATAGGAGTGATGTAAACATGTTTACACCATATAGGATGTCTATTTATGCATGTTCTTAAGCATAGAATTGAATTGCATACTATAAATATTGCATAGCATGCATCATCTTGCATTTAGATTAGTTTGAATAAAATGGCGGTTAATTGTCTCCTTTTATTTTCAGGGACAGGGAAAATTTTTATTGGGGCCTCGAATAAAAGATCCAACAGTACAGATTTGATCAGGACGACAATTGGAGTTCAACGACTCCAAGATCTCCCTAATCTGACATATGTAGCATCAGATAAAGATCGAGGAACCCTAGAAGATCCAGGGCCAAGATGGTGTGAATCCACACTTCAAATGACAAATCCAACTACACTGATGGATTCGGATCGACGATCGCAGCCTAACGGTGTGAAAATCGACTCAATTCGACAACCGTAGCACCATCTACATCAACCAGAGGATGGACGGCCAAGATGGCCCCATGTGGCGCCATCTCAACCGCCCAACCAGCCGCTACGCTCGCCGCACCCTCTCTTCTTCGTCGATTCTCCACCATTGGATGTGCATCCAATGGCTGTGGATGCGTATGCACGAATTGTAAGCGTGACACAAACGCGCTTGTAGCGTGTTGGTCGAACGCGCTTATGCAACGCAGGGGCATGCATTCGAGCTTGCATGAGCGACAGCTGAGGCACAGTGAGGGAGCTCAATTGGTCGTTTGATTGCGATCGAACGGCCACAAGCGCTCAATAGCACCCATGCGCTATCACACGCCCGCGCGTGATGCACCATCAGACGCTGCCGTTGCAGCTTGAAGAGGCACGGCGAGGGCACATCTCAATCTTTTGATCTCACGATCGAACGACTGAGAATCGAAGGATGTGAGCACACGTTTCATGCATGGGAGGCGAGCAGGCGGCGCAAGTCGCCCACGATGGGGCTTTAGCGATGATTTTATCCATCACTAAAGACCCATAATTTAATGTTTGCAATTGTAAAGACCAAATTGTCCTCACTCCTTGCAATTATAAAAGGAGACCCCTTCCATACGAAATTGGCATCCCTTCCTTCTCTCCTCTACCTCTCCAAAGAACAAGAGAACCTTGTCCCACACTCAGGATGCTCCTCAAGAGATAAAGTCAAATTTTCGCTCTCATTTCGGAAGTGGATCCCGTGACAATGTCGACGTGCTGCCCATTCTCGTTCCTCCTACCTCGACCTCCTTCTTCTTGCTCTGTCCTCCTTCATCCAGGTGCATCTCATCCAACTCATCCTCCAAGCGATCGTCAAGGAGGATAACTTGTCTCTCCCATTCTTCTTTACAGCTTTCTAGAATAGAATTTTCCTACTTTCTAGTGTAGTTGATTTCTCACTTTCTAGTGTAATTCTTGTCTAGTTTTATTGTATAAACATTTCGAATTATTGAGTGCATGTTTTCTCTCTCTCTCTCTCTCATTTGTTTTGATTATTAATATTGCTTCATTGTAATTACATCGCTTCACTTTTCAACAAAAACTGTAAAAAAATATAATTGTTAGCGTAGTAACTCGTAGCTTTGACATTTTGGCGCCATTGCCAGGGAGGCAATGATTTTCGATCTTCTTTTCGCATTTCACGCACTTTATTATTTTCTAACTTGCTTTCTCTTGTGTCTATTATTTTGCAGAGACCTCCATCAAGGAATCATCAAGCTGTAGACCGTAGTAAAGTGCAGTTGAAGATAATTGTAAGTGCTCCCCATTCTTCCCCCATCCGTAGATTTCATTTTACACATTAAATCCAAATTCCAATTAACCTAGGTGTTTGCATAAATCCTAGGAATAGTTTGGTTGTTTTGATTCTCACTCACATTCATTCCACCCTCATTTATGGAAGAAGAAACAACAAAAAGATAATCTTGTGGGGCAATTTTCAACAAGCACACAACATACACCCATATTCAAGGCACTTAACCTAATTGATTTGTTTCTACTAAACCGGGTTCTGATCTGTGGAACCGGTAGACACAAAGTAACACATAAAAGAGTAGAAATCATTCTAGGTTAACCATCTTTGCGTGCCTAACTTAGTGGTTGACAGAAAGCGTTCTCGCGCATTTGAAAGTCTTCAAAAATCGTAGTATAGTCGCGCAAAAAACGTTCGTCAAAAATTAAGTTTGTAAAAATTATGAGACTTGAGTCTCAGTCGTTCATCTCTTGGAGGCGTTTGCTTTTACAGTTGAAATCGATCTTTTTTTGCCGCTCTACCTTGTTTAAAAATGCACGTCGGTTTCCAATCTCCTAACTAAAACTTCACCACTTCTATTATTGACTAGGATTACGTGTGCGTGCGTCAAATAAATTACGAAGGTGAACGTGTGAGTTTCTATGCGCACAATTCTAGTGAGGTGGTGACTACTTACGGAGAAAGTGTCTACCATTAGATATTCAATATCCTCAGGAAATGACATGCTTGTTGCGAATAGATAAATAATTGAAAAACAGGCAACTTGAATCACGCAAAAAGAATGACAATTATTGAGCTCAAGGTGATTTCAAACATACAGAGATATATATATATAAATGTATTTTCATTCATTCCATTGGAGAGTTGTTTGCATAAGAAATTTAGATGAAAGGTTGTACATAAATGCTTGAAACGGAAATCTAGCTACCAGAAAATGGCTGCATACAGGAATCAATGGGGGGATTTCACAAGCATCATTGGGGGAGAAGTAAGACTACGCTATCAAGCAATAATAAAAGTAGTAAAAGTTATGAAGAGCATAAACTAAATCGAGCAGAATAGAGGGCATCCAGGAGTGCTCCCCGATGGCCTTAGAGTGGTCGGGAGGAGAATGAGGGGCGGCCAATGTAGCTTAGGCCGACCCTTGGAGAGAGGGAGGAGTGATCTAGCATCCCGGCATGATGTCCTCCATGGTGGTGGTGGTGAGCTCGTGGAGGTGGAGTGGCTATCTAAGTGGAAGTGGGCATGAATGGCACCAATGGAGTCAAGAGTGTGAATTTGCCAAGGAAGTGAATGGGGTCACTTGGCCGCCCATGGGGTATTTTTATAGACCCAATGGCTTCTCTCAAGAGAGCTATGGAACTCTCTAGAGAGAGTCTAAGAGTGGCCAGCCAAGAGGTTATGAGATCCAAAAATTATGGATCTCATTTTGAATGCCTCTTGGTTGCTAATTTTGACAACCAACAGGTGACGCCACTTCAAAGAGAGTTCTAGAGAACTCTATAGAAGTGTGTGTGTGTGAATGGGTGTGTGTGTGTGTGTGGTCATGCTTTATGTGGCTAGGTGGCTTAGGTTAGGTCCTAAGGGGTTTAGGTAGGTGTAGGTCTTGAATTGGGGTTACAAACCCTAATTGCAAAAGGGAAAATGCAATTAAACTTAACCTAAGTTTAATTGAATGAATGTGAACCTAATTGAGAGTGAAATAACTCAATTAGGTTGGGTTTAGGTCAATTGGACTCTCACGAAGTCCAATTGAACTTGTGTGGGTTGAGAACTAAGCTTAATTGGACTCAATGAGTCCAATTGACTTAGGTGAAGGGAATTGACTTTGATCTAAGTCAATTGGGTTTGGTGAGGACCTAATTAGGTCCTTAGGTAGGTCTAGAGGTGATGTACTAGGGTTAGGACACCTTAATTTAGGTTCTTATGGGGTTGGGATTAGGTATAGGGAGTTAGAGATCCAAGATCAAGACTTAAATCTCAAAATAGGGACTAGAGACCAGTATCAGACCTCCAATAATGTGATCAGACTACTTATACTCAAAAATCAGAAGTCTAGACTTCAGTTCTGGACATCCAATCTGAGTCAAGGGGAAATTAAGGTTCTATTTTGGGTATTCTGTAGAAATTGGACATCTGACAAAGTGCCTGGATGTCCAACAACACTACAGAAGTGGGTTTGAGGTGTGCTGGAGATGGCTAAGGGTCCTGGACATCCTATAACTTATCTGGACGTCCAGATAAGTTATAGGATGTCCAGGACATCCAAATAAGGGTTGGAACTAGGGTTTTAAGGCTTCCTAGGGTGTTGTGACCTAATCTAAGGGTGGCTAAGGCTTCGGGAAGTCTTTAGGCTATGCTAGGGCTAGGATGGACCTATGGTCTTCACATTTTACTGCTTTATTCCTACTTATTAGAATAGCAAACCTTTAATCCCCTTACATTATTGTTCCTATATCTAAACTAAGCCTTCTGCTCTAGCTCTGCTACAACTCCCATTATTCCAGATTCAGCTTCAGATCCTGCTCTAGATCCAGCTCTAGATCTACTTATTACCTACAATCGACATAATGCACTTAATCAACACATTATAACATTATTTTATGCATAGCTAAAGTGAAGTAGTAAAGATGTAGATAATGCTTATGTGTGCATGAATTTCCCAAACTTATGCTAAATTCTAGCCTAATCTAGTTCAATTAAGACATATGATTGCTGTGCAATCAGTGGTGCATTTGTGGCCAATTGTTTGAGTAGCTTGGGCCACACCACTCTACTTAAAATCAACTCATCAAGTAGCTCCTCCTTAGGGTTTTCAATCTAGGTCTATTCTAGGCACTCCACTTTATTTCTGGTTTTAAAGAAAAGCAATCTTCACGCGTATTTGACAACCTGGTTTGCCTCAAAACTTGATTGCAATCAACACAAGTTGAAACCCTAAAAGCTAGTTAAGCAAGATTTGAACATTAAAATCCATGCATCACAAATAATCTTGCCTGAAAACCCTAGTTGTTTATGCACTTACACAATTCTCAATCAATCATTAAGGGCACAACCCATTTTAAGGGCCCATCACATTCCATGACCACCACAATCCCAGGCCTTAATAAAATTCAGTAGACGTTGGCCTTAAGGTCTGATTCGCTCTTCAGGGCCTAGTTTGAGATTGTCATTGATTAACTTACTTGTACTGATTAATCTGATGTCTAGCTGGGGGAGTAGCGTCAAATGACCGTGGCTGGGGGTACACTAGGAACCGGAGGCGAAAGTTGAAGGAAGAACCTTCTCCCCAGTCCCTCCTTCTAACTGGTTGGATTGAGCAGATGCAAGTAGAGTAAATCATTTACAATCTTAAGATTGGTTTTGGGAGTCAGTAGATCCTTAGGCTATCTCACATAAGGACAGGCTTGTTTTGTTGTGCTGTAGTGACCCTATCCCCAGTCCTTCCGACCTTCTCCTAGTTTATGCTGGGAAGGCGGTCATTGAATTCCCGATTGGAAGGACCAATAGAGTATTCTAGGAGGCGTAAGATGAATTTTGGTCAAATTGATCCCATGGCCGACCAACAACCTCCTGCACTTGGAGATCCACAGGAAGAATTCCGAAGGCAGCTTGAACAAATGCAGAGAATACCGGAATAGTTCAAGAGAATGCAGGGTGCTCAGCCCTTGAAGGATTTTTATGATCCTTCAAATTACAGGGAACGTCTTGGCATCCAGATTCCAGCTGGTGATGTAGAAATCAAGCCCTAGGTGTTAAGCCTGATCAAACATTATCATGGGCTTGGCTCCGGTGATCTGTTTCAGCACTTGGAGGACTTGACCACTTTGGTCTAGACCACCAAGGCATGAAACGTAAACGAGGAGCAAATGATCATGAGGCTCTTCCCCGCTCTCTTAGGGATAAGGCCGCGCATTGGTATAGGACAATAGGAAGACCAATTGCAACTTGGAATGAGTTGAAATCGACCTTTCTGAAGAAATTCTTCCCTGTCGGACGTACCAATGCCTTGAGACGGACAATCACTACCTTTACCCAGTGGCCGAGGGAGCAGTTTCATGTGGCATGGGAGCGATTCCAGGACCTATTGCGGAGGTGTCCACACCATGAGGTGCTGAAATGGCAGCTCGTGCAGATCTTCTATCATGGGTTGACTAAGCAACTCAGAAATCATGTGGATGCTTCTTGCAGAGGCAATTTCCTCAATAAAGATGCAGATAGAGCACACGATTTATTTGAGGAAATGAGTGAGAATTCAATCAATCATGCCTCCATGGATACATTTAACCAGTCCCAGCAGCCCAGATCAAATGTCAATGAAGTCCATGACTCCCATTCCTTTGATATGAAATTGATTTGTAATAAACTTGATAAGGTGGACTTGGTTGCTAAGAGAATGGAAGAGTGGATGGCTGAAAATTCTATGAACAACTCTCGATCCACTCAATCCCAAAAGTTGGGATTCCATTCTTCACGAGCTCCTTCTGGATGAGAGTTCATGAATCAACTAGATGCGGCTCAACTAGTGAGTCAGCATTTTTTGGAACCCCACGGGTTCCAAACTAGGGCCTTTGATCCCAGATTTCTGATCCTTATCTTTCTCTCCATCCTCACGCTATAAGGATGTCTGTGCTGTACAGGAGAATGTTAGATCCAACCCCTACTCTAATGCTTATAATCCGAGTTCGAGAAACCACCCTAACTTCTCTTGGAAAAACCCAAGGCAACAAACTCAATTTCGACCCGGCAACTATGCTCCGCAATGACCAATGGGTCAGGTCATGTATATACTCAGTTGCCCCCAAATCAGGTCAATCAGCCAACTTGGAATGCCCATCAACCTGTAGGGTAGGCTAATTTGAACCAGCAAATGGTAGAGATGTAAGGATCCATGCTCCAGCTCATGCAGCAAATGAAAACCTCGATGGACAACTTGTAGATCGAGCTCATAGCTAACTCTCGTCAACCTGGATCTCTACCATCCCAACCCGTACCCAATTAGCAAAATATTCTGAATCTAGGCAACCAAGTCAATGGGTACGGAAATCAGAGGGGCCCACACGCACATGCTCAGGTGATTGGGCCGGGTCCGTCCTCTTCTTCTTCTGTAAATCAACAATTCCTGGCAAACCAAGCCCCTCCAATCTTTCCTAACCCTCCCCAAGACCCAAACTCTTATACATCTGCAAATTCTGTCACCTTGAGGAGTGGTAAGCAGATCAGGATCCACAACCACGCTGTTCTGATCTACTGAATCCTGAAGAACCTGAGGAGAGAGAGAAGAATTCTGGATAAGAAATCAAGGCTCAAGAACCTAATTCCAAAGATCTAATTCATGTTCCTTTTCCTGAAGCCTTGATCAAATCAAAGAAGAAGTTTGTTGATAGTAATGAGGAGCTTCTGAATATATTAAAGAATGTTGAGATCAATATTGCGCTCCTCGATGCTATCAAGCACATACCGGCTTACACGAGATTTTTAAAGGATTTACGTACACAAGCGTAGGTCGAGAGAATCTATTCCGAGGAAGGTGGTACTCTATGAGCAGGCTAGTTATGTTATCCCGCACCACCTCCCTCAGAACAAGATAGATCCAGGTGCTCCGTTGATTTCTTGTGTGATCGGAGATTACACATTTGATAGAGCACTTTTGGATCTGGATTTATCCATCAACCTAGTTTCGACTTCTCTTTACGAGAAGTTTGGATTAGGTGAACTTCGGCCAACTTTAGTGACGCTACAGTTAGCAGATCGCTCGGACATAAATCCATGAGACATTATTGAAGATGTTATAGTTAAGGTCATGGATTTCTATTTTCCTGTAAATTTCCTTGTCCTTGATAGATGTACTTGAAAATCTAAGGAACAAGCCCATCATTCTGGGGCATCCGATCCTATCTATCCCTAAGGCCAACATTAATTGTGAAAGCGGTAGCATGGAAATTGCCTTTGGTGATCAACGAATGAAATTGGGTATTTTTAAGGTGATCAATAAATTTGAGGATTGTGGATTTATTGAGGAACTTGAGGAGGATAAAGAAAACATTGAAACTTGTTTGATGGTTTCTTCAATTGAAAGTTCCTCCTTTGATGACGAATTTGACCTGCAACCCTCTATGGCAGACCTGCCATCTTTTGGAGAAGTTATTGATTTTGTTCACTCACAACCTCTTCCTCTTGTCGAGTCTTCAGCATCTTCCTTACCAACAATCATCAACCTGCCCTAGATTGAATTGAAACCATTGCTTGATAATTTGAAATATAAATTTTTAGGACCTCAAAAGATGCTCCCTATGATTGTCAGTGCTAAATTAAAAAGGAGCAAGAGATTAAACTGATTAAGGTCCTGAATGAACACAAGGAGGCAATTGGTTAGACCATTCATGACCTTAGGGGGATTGAGCCATCTTACTGCAATCATAGAATATTCTTGGAAGATGGATTCTGCCCTTCTCGCCATATGCGGAGAAGATTAAATCCAAATATCCGAGAAATGGTCAAAAAGGAAATCATTAAGTGGCTCGATGTCGGAATTATTTATCAAATCTCTGATAGCCCCTAGGTAAGTCCCGTGCAGATTGTTCCAAAGAAAGCTGGGATTACCGTTGTGACTAGCGAGAGAGGGGAATCTATCACAACTCGTTCAGCTTCCTCTTGGAGGGTTTGTATTGATTACAGGAAGTTGAACACAAGCACTAAAAAGGATCATTTTCCCCTACCTTTTATCGATTAAATCTTGGAAAGACTAGCCGGGCAGGAGTACTTCTATTTTCTTGATGGCCACTCGGGATACGACCATGTTCTTATCCATCCCGAGGATCAGGAAAAAAACTACTTTCACCTATCCCTACGGAACCTTTGCTTTCCATAGGATGCCTTTCGGTTTATGCAATGCACCTGCGACTTTTCAAAGGTGTATGTTAGCCATATTCTCTGACATGATGGGAGAGTTTATGGAAGTCTTCATGGATGATTTTTCTATTTTCGGAGAATCGTTTGACTCTTGTTTGACTAATCTAGAAATGATTCCTAAGCGATCTATCAAAACACGATTGGGTTTTAGCTGGGAAAAGAGTCATTTCATGACCCAAGAAGGCATTGTCTTGGGTCATGTAATCTCTAAACGGGGAATCGAAGTGGATAAAACTAAGGTTGATGCTATCGCTAAACTTCCTCCTCCCACATCTATTAAACAAATCCGATCATTTCTTGGTCATGTGGGATTCTATTGAAGATTCATCAAGGATTTCTCGAAGGTTGCTCGTCCCCTTAGCAATCTTCTTGCCAAAGAAATGCCGTTTGTTTTTGACAAATTATGCCAAAAGGCATTTGATTTCCTAAAAACGGCAGTCACCTATGCTCTAGTATTGCAACCATTAATTTGGATAGCCCCTTTTGAGATCATGACGGATGCTTCTGATTACGCGGTCAAGGCAATCTTAGGTCAGAAAATTGATAGAAAGCCCTTTGTCATCTACTATGCTAATAAAACTCTGGATGAAGCATAGAGGAATTACACTATTACTAAAAAGGAATTACTAGCTATAGTGTTCACTTTGGAAAAATTCAAGGCTTACCTCTTAGGGTCTCATGTTATCATCTATAACGACCACTCAGCCTTGAGACATCTCTTGGCCAAAAAGGATGCCAAACCCTGGCTTATGCGTTGGATTCTTCTACTTCAAGAATTTGATCTTGAAATCAAGGATAAAACTAGGGTACAAAATGTGGTGGCGGATCATTTATTGAGACTCCTAGGTGATTCTTCTCGTCCGGACATCCCAATTTCTAACACTTTTCCGGATGAGGCTATTCTTATAGTCTTAGGTGTCCATACACCGTGGTTTGCTGACATTGTTAACTATTTGGCCATTGGTCAAATCCCACAGGATTGGACCAAGCAACAATGGGATAGACTCAAATCTGAGGCCAAATACTACTTCTGGGATGATGCTGAACTGTACCGCATCAACTCTGATCAGATTATTTGCCGATGTGTACCGGAGAATGAATTCAACAGTAAAATCAAGTTCTGCCATGCATCTAGGTGTGGTGGGCATTTCTCCAGGGAAAAGACAGCTGCAAAAATCTTGCAATCTAGCTTCTATTGGCCGTAT
The DNA here is from genome assembly GCA_037157565.1 of Thalassia testudinum. NCBI lineage: Eukaryota > Viridiplantae > Streptophyta > Magnoliopsida > Alismatales > Hydrocharitaceae > Thalassia > Thalassia testudinum. Next base: position 49,096,009 of record JAZHRO010000055.1, read on the forward strand.
TTATTTAAGGATGCCCAGGATTTCCCAAGGTCATATTCTCAATGTCAGTCACTCAGGAGCATAACTAAGAGGGATATGATGCACCCTAAACCCAATTCTTTCTGTCAAATTTTTTGATGTGTGGGGCATCGATTTCATGGGACCCTTTCTCCGTTCATTTGGACATTAGTACATTCTTGTTGCTATTGATTATGTGTCCAAATGGATTGAGGCGATTCCCACTCGAACCAATGACCACAAGGTGGTCATCAATTTTGTCAAGAAAAATATCTTCAGTAGGTTCAGGATTCTGAGAGCCATCATCAGAGATGGTGGCACTCATTTTACAAGGCCCAATTCCAAAATTTGTTGGCCAATTACGGGGTCAATCACTGAATTTCCACACCTTACCATCCCCAGACAAATGGGCAAGCTGAGATCTCCAATCGGGAGATCAAGAACATTCCGCAGAAAATGGTTAGGCCTGATTGCAAGGACTGGACTCAAAAACTTGAGGACGCTCTTTGGGCCTACTGTACGGCATATAAAATGCCCATTGGCATGCCCCTGTAGAGACTGAACGATGGGCATTCTAGGCGATCAAACAATGCAATTTAGATCTGAATTTAGCTGGGAAGACTAGGAAACTCCAACTATCTGAGTTGGAAGAGCTTAGAAATGAGGCATATGAGAATGCCAAGATCTACAAGGCTTGGACCAAAGCTCTACATGATCAATTGATTTCCCGCAAGAGCTTTGAGCCGAACTAGAAGGTCTGGTTATTCGATTCTAGACTTAAGCTCTTTCCTGGCAAACTTCGATCTAAATGGAATGGCCCATTCATAATTGACCAGATTTTTCCAAATGGAGCCATTCAGATTTCTGACCCAAAGATGGGTAACACATTTAAAGTCAATGGTCAACGTCTGAAGCTTGTTATTGACCATACTCTTCCAGAACCCATCTCAGACATGGTTGCTCTAGCCATTCTGTGACTTTTTTGGCTAGACTTCGCCTAGCTGACGACATTAAACTCAGCAGTTGTACATATGACAAAGCTGACACGAGCTTCATATTCAGGTGACATCTTTCATACTCTGCCCTTTCTTTCATGTCTCTTTCTTAATGTGGACATTGCATCAGCTAGGCATGGCGGGGTGGATTCATTTTTGAATCATTTGGTCAGCTTTGTGAAATTCATGTAAGTTGTTTTCCTCTTCCTATTTATACATAAAAAGAAAAATTGAATTAAGAATGAATAGCTGTACATTAGGACTTTTCAATCTTAGGAAATATTACATTAGGATCTGAACACAAAGACCATTCAGGTCTTTGGACTTAATCAACTCATGTATCCACTAAAATGTGGATTTGTATTTCGAGTCCTCACCATCTTAATTATATTGTAATTGGAGTAAATAAGTTTGGGTGATAAGTACACGACTTATTAATCCACCCTCTGATTTGAGGGAACTTTGAGTTTTAAGCATCTACAGACTTTCTTTGCACTGACTCATTGTTCAACGATTTTAACGAAAATTGGGTAGATAATGAACCTTCTAGGGTGATATGGATAGAAAGTTATCATGGGTAGCAGCCCATAGGTAGGTTGTCCAGAGCCCAGTGACTGGACCATTCCCTTTTTGCTGCCTATAGGTAAATCTTAGACCAGGAAAGCCACCTACCTAAAAAAAAAAAGTCAAAAAAGAAAAGAAAAAGAAAGGGACCAAAGAAAAAAAGAAATAAGCGACACTTCACCGCACGAGTATGGCTGGCAAGTTGTCGGTGGTAAGAGTTCATCGACTGGTTGTCCAAAACCCAGCTCAGTAAATGCACTAAAAATTCCTAAAACACTTAGGAAGAAGCAGAGAAGTGGAATAAACCAGGGAGATATACACTAGATTCACCCTTGTGTTGACCCCATAAAATAAAAGTAGGGAGAAAGCTACCAGTTGTAAAGATACACCTTTAGGCAGAATTATCCTTTTATGGTCACCTAAAGGCGTAGAAATCCAAAGTCTATTTTAACTGCCGATCAATGAGTCAATCACATTCACAATAAGATGTTTAGAACTTAGGGTTCTCATCAAATCTTCGGTGAATTGAATGGCCGTAGAAAGCCACTCTAAAACCCTAAAACTCAAAAGTCCAAAAAAAAAAATTAGAAAAGAAGAAAAGAGAAAAAGAAATTTTTCTTTTAATAAGGCGAGGGCTTGAGACGGTCTGCATTTTGGCAGATACCCAGGCACTGTTGTATCTTTGAAAGTTCAGATCCTAAGTAAACATTTTCTTAATGATTGAAAATAACTAATGTTCAAATAATCCAACCTAATTCTTTTATAAATAGCATATAGTTTTTGCTAGGGACTAGAAAAAGATAGGCAAGGGGGTGTGATGTAAACATGTTTACACTACATAAGATGCCTATTTATGCATGTTCTTAAGCATAGAATTGCATTGCATACAATAAATATTGCATAGCATGCATCATCTTGCATTTAGATTAGTTTGAATAAAATGGAGGTTAATTATCTCCTTTTATGTTTAGGGACAGGGAAAATTCTTTTTGGGGCCTCAGATCGAAGATCCAACCATAAAAATTTGATCAGGACGTTGATTGGAGTTCAACGACTCCAAGATCACCCTAATTAGACATCTTTAGCATCAGATAGAGATCGGGGAGCCCCAGAAGATCAAGGGCCAAGATGGTGTGAATCCACACTTCAAATGAAAAATCCGACCACACAGATGGATTTAGATTGACGATCGCAACCTAATGATGTGAAAAGCAACTCAATCCTACAACTGTGGCACCATCTACATTAAACAGAAGATGCACGACCAAGATAGTGCCATGTGGCGCCATCTCGACTGCCCAACCGGCCGCTACACTCGCCGTACCCTCTCTTCTTCATCGATTCTCCATAGTTTGATGTGCATCCAATGGCTGTGGATGTGCACGCACTAATTGTAAGCGCGACACAAACGTGCTTGTAACGTGTTGGTCGAAAGCGCTTACGCAATGTAGCGGTGCACGTTCGAGCCTACACGAGCGGCAGCTGAGGCACGGCGAGGGAGCTCAATTGACTGCTTGATCGTGAATGAACAGCCGCAAGTGCTCAATAGCGCCCACATGCTATCGCACCCCCAAGCATGACGCGCCACTAGATGTGGGCGTTGGGGCTTGAAGAGGCGTGGTGAGGGTGCATCTCAGCTGTTCGATCTCACGATCGAATGGCCAAGAATTGAAGGACATGAGCAAGCATTTCATGCACGGGAGGCGACCGGGCGGCGCACGTCACCCACAATGGGGCTTTAGCAATGGTTGTATCTATCACTAAAGACCCCTTATTTAATGTTTTGCAATTGTAAAGACCAAATTGCTCTCACTCCTTGCAACTATAAAAGGGGAACCCCTCCATACGAAATTGGCATCCCTTCCTTCTCTCCTCTACCTCTCCAAAGCTCAAGAGAAGATTGTCCCACATGTGGGATGCTCCTCGAGTGATAAAGTCAAATTTTTGTCCTCATTTCGGAAGCGGATCCTGCGACGACGACGACATGCTGCCCCATTCTTGTTTCTCCTGCCTCAACCTCCTTCTTCCCACTCCGTCCTCCTTCATCCAGGCAGCGTCTTGTTTGGCTCGTCCTCCAAGCGATCATCGAGGAGGATAACTTCTCTCTCCCATTCTTCTTTACAGCTTTCTAGAATAGAATTTTCCTACTTTCTAGTGTAGCTGATTTCCTACTTTCTAGTGTAATAATTCTCTAGTTTTATTGTATAAACATTTTGAATTATTGAGTGCATGCTTTCTCTCTCTCTCTGTCGTTTATTCTGATTGTTAATATTGCTTCATTGTAATTACATCGCTTCGCTTTTCAACAAAAAACTCTAAAAAAATATAATTGCGAATATAGATCGATGTAGCCTCCCTAAGTTCGACCTGGGATTTCTATTCCGGTACAAATTTTATTTGTTGAACATGAGTTCTCTACTTTCAAACTATGACGATTGGTTTTTCAAAACCAAATACGTTAGCATAGTAACTCGTAGCTTCAACAAGGAGTATTGTTGGGAAACTTTTGTGAATTGTTGTGACTAGACTTGATATCAGTTATGCAGTTAACAGGGCCAGTCAACATATGGAAAATCAAGGTATAGTCACTAGAATGTTGTATGCCTTATCCTTAGGTATCTCAAAGGAAGTCCAGTAAAAAGACTTTACATAAAGAACAATGGTCATTTAAATGTACATGCGTATGCTAGTGTTGGTTGTGTCGGGAGTCCAGAGGATAGAAGATCTACCACTGGTTATGCTACCTTTCTTGGGGGGAATTTGGTAACATGGAAGGCTACAAAGCAAATAGTGGTGTCCGGGTCCAGTGTTGAGTCAGAGTATTACGCAATGGCACATATTAGTTGTGAAATTATGTGGCTTAATAACTTCTTGAGGGATATCGGAATTGAAGTTGAGAAACCTGTCCCAATGTTCTATAACAACAAGTCAGCTACGTTCATTGCTTCTAATCCAGTGTTTCATGAATGTACTAAACATATTAAGGTGGATTGTCATTTTGTGTGGGACATGGTGACCTTTAGCAAGATGGCAGATATCTTCACTAAGGCATTACCTCGGAAGCGTCATGAATTTTTTTATTTCAAGCTAGGCATGACAAATATATATGCTCCATCTTGAGGGTGAGTGTTAGTAGTATTACTTTGTGTGTGTAAGGCTGCATATGATATTTTTTGGAAGTCTGAGGGTTACATATGTAATTTACCGAAGGCTTTCTCTATATATAAAGAGCCTTAGGGTTTTTGTTTGGAATAGAACATTCTTCTCTCTTCTCCTTCAACAACGACCACTCTATTTTAATGACATTTTGTGCTCTTCTCATGTTAACAAGAATTTGTTATCTATTCCTCATTTTCATTCAAGACAATTCTTGTTATTTTGAGCTTCATCCTGCTACTTTGCTTGTTAAGGACAAAGAGACCTACAAGATTCTTCGTAGGGGTCACACCAATAAGGGCCTTTATCAGATGTGGCTACCCAGAGATCAGTCTAAGCATCGGCCTACTTCTTTGTATGTTCTTTTCGCTGAGAGGGTTACTTTGGATACATGGCATGGCCGACTTGGTCATGTTCATCAACAAAAGCTATTGCAACTTCTTCATCATTTTTAGATTTTGGTTGTTTCTTCCTCAAATAAAAATGGTCTTTGGGATGCATGTATGAGTTCTGAATTGCACATAATTCCTCTTTCCTATTCCATGTCGGTTTATATTGCTCCATTTGAACTAATACATAGTGATGTTTGGAGCTCTCCTATGCCCTCTATTGATGGATACAAATATTTAGTTACCTTCGTTGATGACTACTCAAAATATACTTGGGCATTTCCAATGGTTTAGAAATCTAATGTGTATAACATATTTCTTAAGTTTCAGAAGTATGTTCAAACTTAGTTTTAGATAAATATAAAAGCAATTTAAATAGATTGGGATCATGAGTATTACAAGCTTAACTCATCAAGGCATTATTCATCAAAATTCTACACCATATATGATGGTAATACCATCATTCGTCATAACTAACTTAATTTGGTCAGAATCCATTGTCAAATTCTCCTAAATGATCATCTGAGGATCATAATTACATATTGAATTGATTCCAGAAGAAGACAAGAAAATAGTGTTAATTCTATTATTTTACCCTCTCATCATTAATGCAGATTAACCAAGGGGTTAATTAAAGTTCAAATGAACTTAAGAGATGATGATAACATTATCATCAGCCATAGCTATCTCTAATTAGTCACAATCAAGAGACAACTGCTCCTACATAACCACTGGAGAGTCATAATTCATTGCATATCCTTAGGGCCTCCTCCCACTTTCATCCTCGCCGTTCTCCCTCAATGAAAAGTTCACCCTCCTTGGTGCCGACCATACCATACCCAACGCCCTTCCTCCTATTTAGCCCATCAGAATAGGTTGTTAGACTCCTTTTCTCCCCTACTCTCTTTCCTTCTCTTTATCCCTCAATTTAACCCCCGACACCGTCGTCCACCCGTCATCTTTTCCATCTCCTACTGTACCTCCAACAAGGTCTCCCCGATGGTCCACTACACCACACACCTTGCCAATAGTTCTTACACCTCCGCCTCATCCATCTGAACCAAGGCCCCATCCTTATTCACCGTTTCATCCACTCACCTAACCCGCCGAACACACCCATCACCGACCACCTTCTCCATCACCGTCCACCCTCATCTGCGCATGAAACACCCCATGGATGCCGCCATCACCTTGCATGCCCTACGATCGTCCTGAATGTTTTAATGAGGGCTTGTAGCCCATATTATGTATTTCAGGTCTCTTGCTAGAGCTCCATTGCCACGTCATCTTCTCCGGTCGTGTTCTTCATCCAATCCTCCCCAAGCCATGTGGACACCCTCCAGGACCCTTTCCAGGTTCTCAATTAGAGTCCCCGCCCGTGACTTCAACTCCAAGTGAAGAAGGCTTTGCAACTACGCATGGAAAGAAAGGAGTGTTATGTTTAGTCCCACATCGGGCATGGAAGAGCCCTTGAGTGCGCATATATTGTTTTTGTGCTTTAGGCTATTTGACCAAGCATAGGGGCTCGAGTCCCCAAACACATAGCCTTACACTTTTCGTATGCGAACCCATGCCTATAGACCTAGACCCGATATAGCTTAACCCGAATCCCCGATTACCCGATTAACTGCCTGGCTTATTTGAGGAAGAGGAGGAAGAGTTATGAGAGAGAGGGGGAGGGTTTTTCTTTCTTGGTCTTGTGTGTGTAGCCAACACTTAGTCGATGAGGAACTTGGTCTCCTGTGCTATGAAGGAAGAAAAGGCCTAGAGAAGAAAGAGAGGGCTCGAAAAGAAGCTGAAGTGAAGAAGAAGAAAAGGAGAAGGAAAGCAGAAGAAGAGAAGGAAATGAAGAAAAGCAAAAAAGGAGGAGCAAAAGAAAAAGGCTCTGAAGAGCACTGTAGCAGGGCCGCATTTAGGTTGTCTGATGGAATGCTCTATCATCTGAAGATACTATGACCACCTATCTAACATGGCATATATGATTGACAACACTGTTCATACATTCAAATATTTGAGTAGTTAATATATGTTTAATTAAGGCTAATAATTAGTGATCTAAATCACCGTTATTTTGTCATAGATTTCTTTTTATCATTGAGATCTATTGAAATACTCATGCTTATATTTGAATATCAATTTAAGTAGATATTAATCTTTGAATATCTCTACTGTGCTTCGATTATGGTGCTCATTTATATGCAATTAAAGATTTGCACATGAATTCCATATTTGCTCCTTGTGTTCAACCTCAAACTTCATTTTAGATTTTGAGTTTATAAATTTTATTTGTTGATCGAGCTATTTAAGAGTGTGGTACAATGACAAAACATTAAACTCCAATCTGGTTTCGAACAATAAGATACTAAGAAGTGTGCTCACATTGACTGAATCAGCGTTTCAAGCATTTTGAGGATTAAAATATTACTAAAATCCTTAATTATCAGCCATAATTGAATTAAATGGGTTCTAGTTAAGATAAATTCAATCTAAACTTCTTAAAAATCATTGAAAAATATTCTAAGAGGTTTGCTACCTTCATTTTGATCATCTGAACCCATTTTAACCAAAAATAGAACTTCAAATGGGAATTTGCCTTGAGTTGGGCTCCTGTGCAATTTACCCTCTCAAACATGGTCAAAAGTTAAATCCAAGTTTACCATTAGATTACTTGGGTCAAATTACGTTAATTCCAAAATTTAGGCCCAATTAGAGTTTGTTTTGACCATGTTTGGATTTTAGTTCAGAGCTCTCTATTCATTACACATGCACCCCCTATCTTTAGTGTTTTTATTACAAATAAGCCCATGCTTTGATAGCGAAAGTATGCAACTTTATAAATGGGGATTTTAATATCATTGCAATGCATAAATCCGCTTTCTCTTTTAAATATATAAACCTAGATAGGGAAGTATCTAGGGTAGTCCAAGGAGGCAATATGTTGCAAAATCGAATCTCTTGCTCGTAAATGGAAATCAACTTTCTTTTTGTTGTTTCCAATATGCAATTTTTATAGTTTGAAATAACTAAAGCAATGCGGGTTTGATGGTGGGAAGGTGACTAACACCTAAAATTATTAAACTAAATAGTGACAAGTAATTCCTCCTAAGCTCACCCAAGGTAGGTGGAAACCTAGAGTAATTAGAGAGAGGGGGTGATTACACTAAGGTAAAGTAAAATTGCGAAAAACACAATTAAGAAAAAGGCAACTTTACTAGACAAGAAAAAATGTTTTACAAAACCCTAGTAGAGGAATCTTCTACTACTGGAAATAAAAAAACATAAAAAGTAAAAACACTAGCCCTCCTGATGATGATTGATGAGAACCTCATCATGAGCCATAACTAGCTCATTTTGACCTAATGCAAAGAATAAAAGCTCCTACATAACCTTAGAAAGGCTTGGCTCAGAGAGATTCTGAGTTTGCAAAGAAAACATAAACTGAGGGGTAAAAATGCAATTTCACCAATCTGATCTGAAAATAGGGTAACTCAGGGTCCAAACATAGGTCAAAACAACCTAATAAGAGGAAAAGTGAGATGAAATGACTCAATAAGGACTACAGCAACTGCAAGGAATTAAATGACAGCTTGTAATCCTAAAAACAAACCCACTTCAATTCACGTGGATCGAGGCAAGGTAAAAATCAACTAAACCCTCTAAAATTCATAGAAAAATAATCTCTAGGGTTTAGGACTTTCAATTTGGCCTTAGGAACCCATTTTGACCTACATTGAGAACCATGCCCAATTAACAACTTAATTTGGATTTTTACGTAAATTGATCAGTCAAACAAGGTTTAATCTAGAAATAAAATTCACCATCAGAATCCTTAGGTCCTAATTAGTCATATATAAAAACCTGGGCCTAGGAAGAAACCTTCTTGACCAACTTTACACTTTGGTCCTCATATATTTACTTTTTGGCCCTCAACTTTTGAACCCTCACATTTTGGCCCCTAACTCTCCTTCGTTCTTTACATTTAGGTCCCTCCTGCAAAACCTAAGCAGCGCCATGCTCCGACGACCTTGCGCGGAGCATGGCGCCGCACAGGGTGAGGGAGGGGCCCTGGCAAGTCAATGGGGGGTACCCTGCATCGTCAGCCACCGCAGGGACACCCCCCTGAGTGCTGCGACCGCCCGTACCGCCCGTGCGAACGCACGGACGGTATGAGTCTCCTTCCTCCGGCGTCCTCCGGCGAGGGAGACACGTCGTCTCCCTCCGCCCTCCTCTCTGATTCCGCCCCTATAAATACCCTCGTCGCTCCGCCGTTCTTGGCAGCTCGGATCTGACGGAGACACCCCCTCAATTCCTCCCTTCCCACTCCGACAGACACCCCCTTGCTCCGGCGGCCTCTCTCTCCTCCTCCTCGTCGTCGCCCTGCCTCACTACCAGCAGCAGGGTTACCTTCCCTCGATCTTTCCGCGTCACGCCGCACCCAGCTGGCGCCTCTCCGGTCCCTTCCTCGCCGCCGCCCCTTCCTCTGGATTGTTTCTTCTCTGGCGACAGTCGATACGACTGTCACCTGTGCCAACCCCTCTTCGTCCAGCTTAATAGGTAAAACTTCTCTTCTTCCTCCCCTATTTCTTTTCCATACTGAAAACCCTTACTGTCGGCCCCGATTTCCCACCGATCACCCTCACCTTCTCCACCTCCGGCCAAACTCCAGCGAACCGCTCCCATCGCTCCAGCACCCCACACGGCTCGCCGACCTGTGCATAACCTCTGCCTCCTCACCCTGATCCTCTTCCACCCCTCCACTTCCCACCAAACGCCCTCTGCAGATCCACCGAACACACCCACTTCTCCGCCCGCAGTTTGACCTAGGGCGACCCTTTTGCACCACCACACCCACTGCAGACCCTCCGACCACCTTCGCCATGCCACGGCGAAGGTTCTCCGCATATCTGATTAGGCCGAGAGGCCGTGCTTCTGTGAACAGGTGTCGCACCCGCCATCGCCATTGCTGAGCAGCGAGGCTCCTTCGACCTGCTGCTCTAGGCAACACCTCGCCCAGGTCAGACTCCCAGGCTTCGCGGGGTAGCTTCGCGAAGTGTTAGGGTGCAGTTCGGGCGAAGCCCTCGCCTGAAGCCCTCACACGAAGTTCTCGCTGTCGCTGCTTCCTCCGCGCAGGCGCTCACATTGGGGTGGGACATTTAGTCCCACCTCGGAAGACTTTGAAGAGGAGCGCCGATATAAGTTGAAAAAGTGCTGTAAGCTTATCGCCTCAGCACACGGGGTGAGGTCCCTCTCACACCGCTTCACCCGGCCCGTCCGCGAGCTCATCACGCGGATCCGGCCGACCCGACCCGACTTGACTACCACTCCTCGCCCACCACCGCACGCCGGTGGGCCTGGACCCGGGCGCGACTCGTACCCGATTACCCGGTTGCTCTGGGAGAGCTGACCTAAGAGCGAATTCTGAGAGAGAAAGAGACGTGCGGGGGAGGGGGTAGCATAGGCTTTTGCCCTCTGATGCTGAACTCTTAAGCGTGTAGGCACAGGTGAAGAAGAAGAAGGACTGCGGAAGAAGAACTGAATCGACACTGTAGCATCCGCGGGTTAAGTCGTCTGATTGAGAAATCAGACGACGTCCTGAAGACAGGTGAAGGCAAAGAACAAGAAGGAAGGCGAGGCAGAGGAAAGAGAGGAACACAGAGAAGCCAAGTGAAGACTCTGCAGAGATCAGAAGACAAAGAAGAAGAAGAAAAGAAGAGAGAAGGAGCAGCCAAGTGAAGAAACAGAAAGCAGAAGAAGAAGAGAAGCAAGAAGAAAAGAAGAAGAAGAGCACGGGAGGAAGATCTGAAGCAAGAAAAGAAGAAACAAAGAAAATAAAAAGAAGAAAAAGACAGGATCGTCCAACCAAGAAATAGAGGAAGAACACGAAGAACAAAAGCCAAAGAGGAGAGAAGACAAAGAAGAAGAAAAGAAGAGAAGAAGAAGAAGCCAAACTTTCATCTCTCTCTCTCTCTTTATTTTTGTAATAGAACATGTATATCTCTAGAATATGACTTGCTCCCTGAGTTCGACCTCGGGAGAACTGTATTTTTCGAGTAACAAATATTAGCAAATGATGGCAATAACTATCTGTACTACAAGGACTTAAGAAAAGCTAGTTGCTGCCACCGTTAGCCAGTTGGCGCCGTTGCGGGGGGCAACGGCTATTCTAGAGGTAAACATTCCTTTTTTTTTTTTTTTAGTTCTGATAATCTCCTCTCTTTTGTGCAGCTACAGGAAATCAAGAAGACAAGCAACCGCACGACAACCACTCCGAGGACAGGTAAATTTTTTCCTCTCGCTGTTAACCCCTAAACTCTAAAGAGGAAGAAAAGAAAAGAACAAGCAATATTGGGCTAACCTGTCTTCTATCGTTAGAAAACCATAAGAAGTTGCATGTTTTCAACCCATTATTCCTGTACACTATTAAGGGTATTTAGGGGCTAACACATTCTTGCTTGAGCCCTAATTACCCACCAAAGAACTAACTGGACCAAATAAAGCCAACATAAGATTCAACATTAGGAATTTAGAGACACACTCAAACAAGAATTGAGAAACCTTGAAAGAAGTGTGCCCAAGCCATTATCTGAAAATACCTATCCAAAGAAACCCTAAAATAAGATTGGCTCTTTAAACACTTGAACCCTAAAAGACAAGACCTAATAAGCAAAACTGGCAGGTAAAGTTGACCATTTGGGTCAACTAACCTTCAAATTACGTCACTCTTTGCACTTAAAAGACTAAAGTTCAAGTGGAACCCTAAGCACCTTGCTCTTGAACTAAAATTGGTAGACTTAAGAGGTCAAGATCCCCATTCTGGTCTACCTGGAACCGCAGTGACAAGAGAGGTCGGGTGGGGGAAACCCTGTAACCCGTGGGGACGCTCTACCGTGTAGGGGTCTTTACAGGACTCACCCTCTCTGGCTGCCCAGGTAATTCTCAGGTGGTCGATCTTTCTGATCAAGGGGTCCATCTGCCCCACACCTCTATAGTCACCCAACACATTTTTGGGTGTCTTGATTGGGTCCAGCACCTTCTAAACTCATCTCTTCCAACAGTGCATGTACGGTAGGAGGTCCTTAAGACCACCCTTAAGACCTCCTTTAGAAATTCACTCTCGTCAAGGCCAAGCCTCGACGCCCGTGTTTGTGCAGCAACCCCCTCACATTATTCTCTCTTCTGATTCAGAATCAAGTTCTTCTTCTTCCCCCATCATGGCTCAGCCAGTTGAGGAAGAAAACAATCTGGAGCACCAGCTCCAGCGACTCAACGACCTCTTCCAAAACTTTGTGCACCCACCGCAGCGTCCCATGATGCAGGACCATTATAATCCTGCTGCGGTGGCCATCGAGCCTCGAGTCAGAATCCCGACAGGAGGACCTGATTCTGAATTAAAGCCCAATATGATTCATGCTATACCTAAATTCCATGGGCTTAATTCTGAAGATCCCTTCCAGCACATCAAACAACTAAAGCATCTGGCCCAAACTTTCGCGTCAGATGCACAAAATCGGGATATTCTTCTCATGAAGATGTTCTCCTTTTCTCTTATGGACAAGGCCACCATTGGTATCAAACTCAGACCTGGCCGATCAACAATTGGGAAGAACTTCAGTCCGAGTTCCTGAAAAAGTTCTTCCCTGTTGGACGGACCAACGCCTTGCGCCATCAGATTACACATTTCACCCAACAAACAGGGGAACCTCTCCATGAGGCATTGGATCGTTTTCAGGATCTCCTGAGAAAGTGCCCCCATCACGGAGTTCCTAAATGGGAACAGGTCCAATCTTTTTACCAGGGACTCCGTGAGGACATCCGTCTTTTCGTCAATGCAACCTGCGGAGGAAATATCATGGGTCAACATGAAGATACCGTGTGGGAGATTCTCGAAAACATGTGCGAGAACTCCATCAACAATGACTCCATGGGATTATTCGACAGGACGAATACCTGCGCAGTGACGAATCTCAGGGGAGCACACGAGACGTAGGGCCTGTCCGCATCAGTCGACTTGGAGTTAATGGCTAGTCGATTGGACAAGGTCTCGATTATCGAAAAGAAGGTGGATGAGCTGACTCAGCATCTGCAGCGAGCCACCTCTGCGCATAACCCTTTCGCACAGCCTCCTTCCACAAGGGAAACTGTGCAAAACATTCTCCATCGATCTTCTCCTAGGATGGACCCATCATCCGAATCTTTGCCCAGAGGTCCTTCCGATTCCTTCTACACCTGCTAGGGGAATTCCATTCCCTCTTTCTCTAACTCTCTGGAGGTTTCTCAGACCTGTGAGGACCTCAACGCCATCCAGAACGACCCGTTCTCCAACACCTATAATCCTGGATGGCGTGACCATCCTAACTTTCAGTGGGCGGGAAATTCCCAAACCCAAAGACCATCCTTCCAACCCCACCCACAACCTCCTCGTCCTTACCAGCCGCCTCAGCCTCGGCCCAACCCTACTTATCCATCTGGGCCAAATCAAGATCAAATGTCCCTTATCCTTCAGACCCTGGCTGACATTCAAAGAACGAATGCGGCTATCCAGAAACAACACAAGGACGAACTTACAGATGTCTGAAACCAATTGACCCACTTGGCAAACTCTCGCCAGCCAGGTACTCTTCCTTCCCAACCTCTGCCTAATCCCAATAACGTGCCCACCCAGCGGCGCGTTATCAACCCAAACCCGGGCTATGCCCATATGATTTATCAGGCCCCCTCTGTTCCTTCACCTGACGGGATAGAGGCCTCCACTTCTTTTGCAGATTACCAGCATCAAGCTATCTTACCCAATCCCAACCAAAACCAGGCAGGACTTAATTCCGTAACGACCCGTAGTGGTACGGAAACCCAAGACCCACCTCATCCGAACCACTCCAAGCCTGGTAGTGATCCCAAGCCTAGGACAGTAATCCAGGACGTCCCCACCCCTATCCCAGATCCACAACCTAGACCTATCCTAGAAGAACCACCCAAGATCCCGTTTCCCGTGGCCTTGCCCAAGGGAAAGAAGACCACCAAGCTCGTGGCACCTGAGGAGGACCTGGTCAAGCTCTTTGAGCAGGTCCACATAAACATCCCCTTGATGGATGCAATCCGCCACGTACCAACTTATGCACGATTTTTAAAGAATGTGTGTACACCCCAGCGTAAGCCGCGAACCAAGGGTGGGAGCCCAATTGTTCTGTCAGAGCAAGCCAGCTCTGTAATCCTCAGTAAACTCCCACCCAAGGCAAAAGATCCTGGTACTCCCCTGATCTCCTGTAAGATAGGTGATACCCAATTTGATAGAGCTCTGCTAGACTTGGGTGCATCCATAAACCTGATACCCACATCCTTACTTGACCATCTAGAAGAATCTGAGCTAAAACCAACTGAGGGGACATTACAATTAGCAGATCGATCTATAAAGTCACCAAAAGGGATTCTCGAGGATGTTATCGTAAGAGTGCGGGATTTCTATTTCCCAGTGGACTTTATAGTCTTAGATATGGACGCGCCTAAAAACCCTAGGGATACACCAATCATTCTAGGGAGACCTTTCTTGGCTACTGCTAGAGCCAACATCTCCTATGAGGAGGGCCAAATATAGCTTAAATTTGGAGATCAAACCTTAAAAATTGATATCTTTAAGGCCCAACAAGGAATTAATTGTGGTGTCATCGAACAGATTTGTGACGTTAGGATTTTGGTTGATGAGTCACACCTCCAGAATGACTCGATTATGCCTCATCAACCACAGAAGGATCTTGACCCGCAAACAGAAGAGTCGAATCCAGACATAGTCAAACCAGTACCTCCTACCCTTGAACCTCACATCTACACTGAACCACCCGCTGCTGCTGATAACCCTATCCTCGAGTTAAAGCCTCTTCCTGCTCACTTGAAATACATCTTTTTGGGTTCCAATCAGACCCTTCCTGTGATTATAAATTCCACCCTCAATTCCGAACAGGAATCTCGTCTAATTGCTATCCTCCAGCAACATCGCAGAGCCATCAGGTGGACTCTCGATGATTTGACTGGAATAAGCCCCTCTTATTGTACTCATCATATCTATTCAGAAGAGGGCACACGACCTTCTCATGAAATGCAGAGACGTTTAAACCCTAATTTGCAGGAGGTCGTGAAAAAGGAGATCATCAAGTGGTTAGATGCTGGGATCATCTACCCGATCTCCGATAGTCGTTGGGTGAGCCCAATTCAGGTTGTGCCTAAGAAGGCAGGACTCACCACTATAACGACTGAAATCGAAGAAGTCATTCCTACTCGATTAGCTAATGCGTGGAGAGTCTGTATAGATTACCGCCGACTTAATTCCTCCACGAAGAAGGATCATTTCCCATTGCCCTTCATTGATCAAATTCTCGAGAAACTAGCGGGAAATAGGTTCTTCTGCTTTCTTGACGGGTACTCCGGCTATAACCAGGTGGCAATCCATCCTGAGGACCAAGAAAAGACCATGTTCACCTGCCCCTTTGGAACGTACGCTTTCAGAAGGATGCCTTTCGGTCTTTGCAATGCACCTGCTACTTTTCAGCGGTGCATGCTTGCCATATTCTCAGATATGGTAGGTGATTTCCTGGAAGTCTTCATGGATGACTTTTCAGTCTTTGGAGAATCTTTTGATGATTGCCTCCAACACTTGGTCCAGATACTCAGGCGATGCATTGAGGTGAACTTGGTTCTTTCCTAGGAAAAGAGCCATTTCATGGTGCCTGAGGGAATTGTCCTGGGACACTCAATTTCAGAAAAAGGCATCCAGGTGGATCGAGCCAAGGTTGATCTAATTTCTCGCCTTCCCGTACCTAGCTCGATCAGGGACATCCGCTCCTTTTTAGGCCACGTCAGTTTTTACCGCCGTTTCATTCCAGATTTCTCGAAAATCGTACGCCCCTTGACTTCTCTTCTCTCTAAGGATGTACCTTTTGAAATCTCCAAGGAATGCATGCTAGCCTTTGAAAACCTGCGTGACCGAGTCACCCAGGCACCTATCCTACAATCCCCTGACTGGTCTCAACCCTTTGAGATCATGTGCGATGCGTCTGACTTCGCTGTAGGAGCGGTCCTGGGACAGAAAGCTGACGGGAAACCCGTGGTCATCTACTCCGTTAGCAAGACACTTGATGAGGCTCAGCGTAACTATACGGTTACGGAAAAAGAGCTGCTAGCCGTAGTATTTGCCCTTGAAAAATTTCGATCGTATCTTCTGGGTTCCCATGTCATCATTTACTCGGATCACACGGCTGTAAGGCATCTCCTTGCCAAGAAGGACGCGAAGCCCCGACTAATCCGTTGGATCTTGCTGTTGCAAGAATTCGATCTTGAGATTCGCAACAAGGCGGGAAGGCAGAATGTGGTAGCCGACCATCTATCCCGTCTTCCTTCTAAGATCGTCGACCCTTCCGGACCCATCACGGAACATTTTCCTGATGAGCGCCTGCTTTCTGTTGGTACTAGACTTCCATGGTTTGCTGATATAGTAAACTACTTGGCATCTCATCAGACACCGTCTGATTGGCCGAAGGCCAAGAAAGAAAAATTGCGTTCTGATTCCAAGTATTACATTTGGAAAGACCCGTACCTTTTCCGCATAGGTGCTGATCAAATTATTCGGAGATGCATCCCGGAAGAGGAAATCAGCAATATCCTATCTTTTTGCCATGACTAGGCATGCGGTGGCATTTCTCAGGGCATAAAATCGCATCCAAAGTCCTCCAGTGTGACTTCTACTGGCCTACACTTTTCAAAGACGCATACAGTCACTGCAAGGCATGCAGTCGTTGCCAGACTTTGGGCAACATGAACCATCGTGACATGATGCCTTTGCAGCTGATTCTTGTATGCGAAATCTTCAATGTATGGGGGATTGATTTTATGGGCCCCTTTCCTGTTTCGGATGGTTTCGAGTACATTCTGCTTGCGGTGGACTACGTGTCCAAATGGATCGAAGCCATACCGACCCGAACCTGCAATCACAAGATTGTTCTTAAGTTCATACATCAAAACATTTTCTCAAGGTTCGGGATTCCCCGTGCTATTATTTCTGATGGGGGGACCCATTTTACAAATGCTCAGTTCAGGTCACTGATGGCCAAATATGGGGTGTCTCACCGAATCTCTACTCCTTACTACCCCCAAACAAATGGTCAAGCTGCGCTATCAAATCGGGAGATCAAGAAAATCCTGCAAGTCACTGTTCGGCCTGACAGGAAGGACTGGTCGTCCCGACTTCCGGAAGCATTGTGGGCCTATAGGACCGCCCACAAGACCCAATTGGGCATGTCTCCCTTTAGACTGGTGTACGGAAAGGCATGTCACCTTCCTGTAGAACTGGAGCATAAATCCTATTGGGCAGTACGGAACTGTAATCTAGATCTTTCCAAGGCTGGAACCCACAGAAAACTCCAAATCAGCGAGATCGATGAATTACGCCTAGACGCGTACGAGAACTCGCGAATCTACAAGGAGCGGGTTAAAGCCTTCCACGACAAGCACATCTCGAGAAAGTTCTTTCATCCTGGTCAAAAGGTTCTACTCTTTGATGCCCGACTCAAACTTTTCCCGGGGAAACTGAGGTCCAAGTGGGTCGGACCGTATTTAGTCCGACAGGATTTTGGAAATGGAGCAATTGAAATCAGTCCACTCAGCCATGATTCCGAACCTTTCATCGTGAATGGTCAGAGACTAAAACCGTTCATTGATGTGACTTCTACTGATTCGGCTGAATCATCCCTCACCCTCCATTACCCTTGAACTTACTGCGCCCGACCGATGGCGTAAAACTTAGCGCATAACGGGAGGCAGCCCGTCATTTCTTGAAAATCTAAAACCTTTTTTTCTGACACCATTGCGCACTTAAGGTTCACCCTTTAAGACAGCCGACTCCACCTCAGATGCTTGCATCTGAGATTAGAAATCGTCCGCAGAATTCATCCCGACCCAATCACTCACAAAAATATCTGTCTTAAGGAATAAATTAACTAAATAAAAACCCCTAAATCACAATGAGGACATTGCAAGTTTTAGGCATGGGGGGTATAAGTGTAAAACTTGTAGAAAAAAAGGTTTTAAACAAAAAATTCACATATACCAAAAACACCATAAAAATTAAAAATTTTTCAAAATAAAAAGAATAAGAGGAGAAAGGAAATTTTCAGAAGGAAAAGAAACAAAATGAAAAGGAGCACAAAAAGATGAAAGAAAATAGTAATAGTCATTAGTAAGAAGCTAAGGAATTAACCTTAGTCTAGACCATTTTTTCAAGAAAAGAAATGAAAAGTGCTTGGTAAGATTAGTAAGAACGCAAACCGTAGGCATTCTTGATAAACTCTTAGTACCCATTAAGATCTAGACAATCCTCAAGAGGTTGAGGAAAATGAAAAGCTTAAGTACTAGGTCCAAGGCTTAGGGAGTATTTGACATCGCTAACTAACTTCTGGTTTACGAGACTCAGTAACCTAAGCACCCTAACCTCACACACAGCCTGGTTCAGCAAGCGTAAAAATCAAAATCACGCAGAAGCGTCGAAAAAATTCTGAAAAGTACACCTAGAATAGGAGCGGCCGATTAACACAAGTTGATTTGGACGAGTTCCCAGTGTAGAGAGGCGGGAAATCCCCTCAAAGATGCGTAACAAAATATCATCTTCTCGGTGCTTGTCACTTAGGATATTCACATATCCTACTGGGGGCATGTAAGCACCCTGCTGGTTCAGATTCCATGGATGGCATTATCACGAAGTGTCAACTGCCAGGGTCTGAACGCGGCCACGGAACACCATGGATGGGATTATCTCGAAATCTCAATAGCCAGGGTTCTGGGGGTTGCCATGGGCGGTGCTATCTCGAAGCATCGATCGCCAGGAACCCTTGAGGATTGATGATGGGGGCAAGGAATCTGATACAGACCGTGTTGAAAAGCCAATCCTAAGCTAGAATTAAAAAGAAAAAGAGAGAGAAAACTCTCCAAAATAGAAAAATTTTCTACCTCTCTCTCTTACAAAACGCACTGCGAACTGAACCAGGGCTAAAATCATTTCAAGCACGGGTGCTTTAACTACAAAGTCCAATAAACCTTAGGTTAGTTCTTGTGGGTCTTAAAAACCTTTTCTAAGGACTGAGGCTGAGGCTAGACAGATTTGGATCTTGATTGGTACTAGAGTACCTTTTAAGCCTATGGTTAGCATTCTAACCTAATCTAAGTTTAAATGAAAAAGTACTTATCTGAAGCTATTAAAGAACTTCATGGTCTAGAACAAGGGTTGAAACCTTATGTTTTTGCTAAGGGACTAGCAAAAGCTAGGCATGGGGGTATGATGAGAACCTCATCATGAGCCATAACTAGCTCATTTTGACCTAATGCAGAGAATAAAAGCTCCTACATAACCTTAGAAAGGCTTGGCTCAGAGAGATTCTGAGTTTGCAAAGAAAACATAAACTGAGGGGTAAAAATGCAATTTCACCAATCCGATCTGAAAATAGGGTAACTCAGGGTCCAAACATAGGTCAAAATAACCCAATAAGAAGAAAAGTGAGATGAAATGACTCAATAAGGGCTACAGCAACTGCAAGGAATTAAATGACAGCTTGTAATCCTAAAAACAAACCCACTTCAATTCACGTGGTTCAAGGCAAGCTAAAAATCAATTAAGCCCTCGAAAATTCATAGAAAAATAATCTCTAGGGTTTAGGACTTTCAATTTGGCCTTAGGAACCCATTTTGACCTACATTGAGAACCACGCCCAATTAACAACTTAATTTGGGTTTTTGCGTAAATTGACCAGTCAAACATGGTTTAATCTAGAAATAAAATTCACCATCAGAATCCTTATGTCCTAATTAGTCATATATAAAAACTTGGGCCTAAGAAGAAACCTTCTTGACCAACTTTACACCTTGGTCCTCATATATTTACTTTTTGGCCCTCAACTATTGAACCCTCACATTTTGGCCCCTAACTCTCCTTCGTTCTTTACATTTAGGTCCCTCCTGCAAAACCTGAGTAGCGCCATGCCCCGGCGACCTTGCGCGGAGCATGGCGCCGCACAGGGTGAGGGAGGGGCCCTAGCAAGTCAATGGGGGGTACCCTGCGTCGTCAGCCACCGTAGGGACACCCCCCTGAGTGCTGCGACCGCCCATACCGCCCGTGTGAATGCATGGACGGTATGGGTCTCCTTCCTCTGGCGTCTTCCGGCGAGGGAGACACGTCGTCTCCCTCCGCCCTCCTCTCTGATTCCGCCCCTATAAATACCCCCGTCGCTCCGTCGTTCTTGGCAGCTCGGATCTGACGGAGACACCCCCTCAATTCCTCCCTTCCCACTCCGACAGACGCCCTATTGCTCCGGCGGCCTCTCTCTCCTCCTCCTCCTCGTTGCCCTGCCGCACTACCAGCAGCAAGGTTACCTTCCCTCGATCTTTCCGCGTCACGCCGCACCCAGCTGGCGCCTCTCCAGTCCCTTCCTCACCGCTGCCCCTTCCTCTGGGAAGTTTCTTCTCTGGCGACAGTCGGTACGACTGTCGCCTGCGCCAACCCCTCTTCGTCCAGCTTAATAGGTAAAACTTCTCTTCTTTCTCCCCTCTTTCTTTTCCATACTGAAAACCCTTACTGTCGGCCCCGATTTCCCACCGATCACCCTCACCTTCTCCACCTCCGGCAAAACTCCGGCGAACCGCTCCCATCACTCCAGCACCCCACACGGCTCGCCGACCTATGCATAACCTCCGCCTCCTCACCCTGATCCTCTTCCACCCCTCCACTTCCCACCAAACGCCCTCTGCAGATCAACCGAACACACCCACTTTTCCGCCCGCAGTTTGACCTAGGGCGACCCTTTTGCTCCACCACGCCCACTGCAGACCCTCCGACCACCTTCGCCGTGCCACGGCGAAGGTTCTCCGCATATCTGATTAGGCCGAGAGGCCGTGCTTCTGTGAACAGGTGTCGCGCCCGCCATCGCCATTGCTGAGCAGTGAAGCTCCTTCGACCTGCTACTCCAGGCAACACCACGCCCAGGTCAGACTCCCAGGCTTCGCGGGGTAGCTTCGCGAAGTGTCAGGCTACAGTTCGGGCGAAGCCCTCGCCCGAAGCCCTCACACGAAGTTCTCGCTGCCGCTGCTTCCTCCGCGCAGGCGCTCACATTGGGGTGGGACATTTAGTCCCACCTCGGAAGACTTCGAAGAGGAGCGCCGATATAAGTTGAAAAAGTGTTGTAGGCTTATCGCCTCGGCACACGGGGTGAGGTCCCTCTCACACTGCTTCACCCGGCCCGTCCGCGAGCTCATCACGCGGATCCGACCGACCCGACCCGACCCGACTTGACTACCACTCCTCGCCCACCACCGCACGCTGGTGGGCCTGGACCCGGGCGCGACTCGTACCCGATTACCCGGTTGCTCTGGGAGAGCTGACCTAAGAGCGAATTCTGAGAGAGAAAGAGACACGTGGGGGAGGGGGGGTAGCGTAGGCTTTTGCCCTCTGATGCTGAACTCTTAAGCATGTAGGCACAGGTGAAGAAGAAGAAGGACTGCGGAAGAAGAACTGAATCGACACTGTAGCATCCGTGGGTTAAGTCGTCTGATTGAGAAATCAGACGACGTCCTAAAGACAGGTGAAGGCAAAGAACAAGAAGGAAGGTGAGGCAGAGGAAAGAGAGGAACACAGAGAAGCCAAGTGAAGACTCTACAGAGATCAGAAGACAAAGAAGAAGAAAAGAAGAGAGAAGGAGTAGCCAAGTGAAGAAACAGAAAGCAGAAGAAGAAGAAGAAGAGAAGCAAGAGGAAAAGAAGAAGAAGAGCACGGGAGGAAGATCTGAAGCAAGAAAAGAAGAAACAAAGAAAATAAAAAGAAGAAAAAGACAGGATCGTCCAACCAAGAAATAGAGGAAGAACACGAAGAACAAAAGCCAAAGAGGAGAGAAGACAAAGAAGAAGAAAAGAAGAGAAGAAGAAGAAGCCAAACTTTCATCTCTCTCTCTCTTTATTTTTGTAATAGAACATGTATATCTCTAGAATACGACTTGCTCCCTAAGTTCGACCTTGGGAGAACTGTATTTTCCGAGTAACAAATATTAGCAAATGATGGCAATAACTATCTGTACTACAACGACTTAAGAAAAGCTAGTTGCTGCCACCGTTAGCCAATGATGATGGTGAAGAAGAGATAAAGGCTTCTTACTCCAAGCCTAGTAGCTCCTTGTCTTGAATAGAAGTCCTCCAACTCCTACCTTGTAAAGCTCCTTCAAGGTGAAGACATCCAACACAAGCCCTCAAAGGGGGCATGCCCTATGCTCCTCCAAGGTGGATGGTTCCACTTTCAATTCTCCTCTAATGCCTGGCCATCCTCCACTGTGGAGAGAGTCTCCTCCTTGGCATGGCACAACAAAGAAGAGAGAAGGGGGAAGAAGGCACCAAGGGGGTGGGTAGGATGCCCCCTTAATCTTCACCTCTTCTACTTCCTTGGCCGTGAGTTGGGGTGGATGTAGGGTGGAATTACACTAAATGGAGGATGGAATTAAGTGGTAGTTAATGGGGGTATATATAAGGTTTAGGAAGGAAGGTGTTGGCGTGGACACATGTAGGGTTTGGATGGAGTTATAAGGTGGTTAGGGGTGGTTATCATGATCCAATGGAGGGGGCTATTTGGTGCGACCTAAAGGGCATGATGGGTGGTGGTTATGGCAGCCAAAGGGAACCTAAAAGTGGCACCAGCCATGGAAGGGTGACATGGGTTGGTGCCAACTTGAAGGCTTCTAGAAAAAAGGTGAGGTGTAGGGTGGATAGGGCTTGGAAGGGGTAGGTGTAGGGATGAGATCAAAGGGGAGTTGGACCACTTTTGTCGGTGGTTAAGGGTGGTTTTGGCACCAACTTGGAGGTGCCTTTTGGTGGTTGTTGAGGGGTGAAGAGATGGCTAAAGTTGGTGCCAACTTAGGGTGGACTAGGTTGATCTTAAGTGTATCTTAGGTAGGCTTGAGGTAGAGGTAGCTAGGTCGGACTTTTGGGTGATGGATGGCCCAAGGAGATGGAGCTTAGCTAAGCTAAGCTAGCTTAGCTAAGCTAAGCTAGCTTAGCTAGTAATGGAGTAGAATAGGAGGCAATGGGAGCTAGTGTTTGACGAAGGAGTTGGATAGAGGAACTCTGGAGCTGAACTAGAGCTGGCTGCTGCTGAAGATGGTGGTATGGAGCTACTTTAACTAGCTTAGCTTGCTAGTTCTTTGCTAGCTGCTGGTGTCGGACCCGAATAGGTTGTTAATATGGTGATTTTATCGTTGAGGTGTGTATAGTGGTTAACATAGATCGGACCTAACCATCCCTTTACAAAAAGTTTTTTAACCTAGCCTACTTGATTTTATCTTGGTCACTTTTTGGCCTAGGGTCGAACTTAGGGAAGTGGGGTTACAAGTTAAGTTTCTACGCCTTTCCCACAACGAATCTCTTCGGTTCATTTATTGAGTTTTTGGTGTTTTCTCTGTTTAGATTTTTTTCTGGTAGTCTTTGTCCTTGAGGCACACCCTCAAAATTGGCTTCTTGGCTTTGAGCCATAGCAGGGTTCAAAAATGGGTCTTGCTATTCGCAAGACGGAGTACCTGCAAGTCAAAGATTATCTTTTCTCTTTTATATATATATTTTTTGTCTTTTTACTTTCAGGAAAGCGAAAGAGAAATAAAGTAAATATCGTATATATATATATAGGTATATATTATGTATATAAAGGGGTGGGGGTGGAGGCGGAGATGGAGTGCAGCACGGTGTCGAGTCGGTCGTCGTCTAGAGAGACGCAACCAACAGGACTAGGTGCCGCGTGGAGTGTGAGATGGATGGTGGAAGATGTATGTAACCACGCTTTTTGTACCCATGTATCGGGGAATATCAGCAACTGGTGCAGTTATTCCCGCGATACCCCGTATGGTAAATAATGTGAAAATATATCGATATATGTACATATGTAAATATATCTATATGTATATATGGTTATATATTGGTATATATATATATGTATATTTGTATATATATAAGTATATGTATATATAGATGTATGTATAGATATATATATATATGTATAAGTATGTATATGTAACTATATAGATGTAAATATATATGTATGTATATGTATATAGTAATATATGTATATATAGATATATGTAGCTAGATATATATATATATATGTATATATAGATGTATATATAAGTAGGTGTGCATATATGTATATATGTATATATATATATGTGTATCTATACTTAGTTATATAGGTAATAATATATATATACATATATATATATATATATATATGTATGTATGTATATAGATATATGTATATAGACTAATATATAGTTATATAAGAACTAATATTTGTATAGATATAGGTATATATATATATAAGTATATGTATATATGTAAATATATATGTATATATATACATATGTATATAGATATAAGTATATATATATGAGTATACTAATACTACTATATATATAGATATAAGTATATATATATGTACATGTATATGTATAGAAGTATATGTATATATGTATATATATATATTTGTATATATATAAGTATATAGATATATATATGTGTATATGTAGGTATGTATATTAATACATAAGTATATAGGTACTACTATATGTATAAATATAAGTATATATATATATATATATATGTATGTATGTATGTATATAGGTATATAAATATATGTATATAGATACATCAATATATATATGTATACGTATATATATATGTATATAATAGTGTATAGGTGTGTGTGTGTGTGGAAGTATGTGTTTGTGTGTGTGAGCATCCGTAAAGAGAGTGTTGTGAGAGAGAGTGAGAGAGAGAGAGAGAGCAGGAGAGAGAGGGCGCTGCTGAGGTTAAGTCGTTTGCAGCTTTCCAGCACCGTTTGGAGGTCCTCAAGCGCACGTGCAGGTGCGTATGCCCGCGAGGACGTGCACGCTGGAGGGCAAGGGGCCCAGAGAGGAGACGCAGCGCACCGTGTTGCACGAAGGCTGGAGCAGACACTCGCAGGTGCACGTGGGCGAAGAGAGAGGGCGATGCAGACGGGTGCGGGCAACGCAGACGGACGGGCGGGTGCGGGCGACGCGGGCAGAGACGCGTTGGTGGGCGCGCACACGGGCGAACGGTAGTAGCAGCGCGCTGGGTGACCAAATAAGTGAGAAGCTTTCCAATCAGCCCATTGTAGCTACAGTGTCGCGCAATCTCTCGTGAATAGTGGCTACAGTGTAAGGCCACGCCGCGCGATCGGGTACGGGCTATTGTGTGAGTGCGGATGGCCCGGCGCACGCGGTTGAGTGCCTTTGGCTACTGGCTTGCGGGCATGACCCCACAACAGAGCATGCGGAGGGGGGTTGGGTCGCGAGCGAAGGGGCGCAACAGGGCACGCGGAGGCCTGTTGGAGCTGCTGGGGTGCGCAGGGGTGCTTGGCCGGCCACTGCAGAGGCGCACAGAGGCCGGTTGCGGGCAGAAGAAAGAGTGCAACAGAGCAAGGAAGCGGGAGGTGGAGAGGCCTGCAGGTACGCACTGGGTGCGAGGGCCCCTGCAGGCTTGCTCGGAAGGGGCTGGGGCTGCTGCTGCTACTGTGCTGCTGCTGCCTCCGAGCTTCGAGCTTCAGACCTTGAAGCTTGCGGCAATGGCTGAAGGTGCTAGAAACGTAAAAAATGAGAGAAGAGCCACCACGCCCACCGGCTCTTTGAAGAGCTGGGCGGTGGTGGTCTCACTCTGGTGGGTGTTCACCACAGTGAGGGCTCCTATCCGCTGGGTGCCTCCGAGGAGGGCCGGCATGTGGAGGGTGAGGGAGGAGAGGATGGTGGCCTGGAAGAAGTGCTGGGTTGGCTTTTGAAGTGGAGGACCAGACTGCCTTTGAAGAAGAAGCTGCCCACTTTATATAGAAGATGAAAGCCATGCACAGCCATGCCCTGGCTGTGCATTGCTCATGCATGGCCTTGGCAGGGAGAGGCACTCGCAGGGAAGGGCTGGAGCAGGGAAGCATGGCACGAGGAGAAGAAGAAGATGCATGCAGCCGTGGGAAAGATTTTAAAAATCAAGTGAAATAAAAAATAAAAAGATGGTGAATTAGCAGAGATGCACTTGAGGAAAAATGTGAATTGCGAGGCCATTTATTTTATTCTCCTCCTCTCTCAATTAAATGCATGCATGCATGTATTTTTACAGATGTAATTATGGAACCCTAATATGCATAGGTGTTGCTAGGAAATAGCACATGCAGGTGTATTTTTGCGGTGCAACCATACCCCCATGCCTATCTTTTGCTAGTCCCTAGCAAAACATTTTTTGTAGTATTTAGAAATGATCTTTAAGTTGAAGATTTTCTTCTGAGGCGACATAGGTGTGTTTATTGTTGGATATTGTGAGAACAAATTGTAGAGAAGACTACCAGTACTTTAAGTCTCACATGACAAAGATCATCTCTCGACTAACCAGGACCCTTGATATTTAAACCTTAAGTACGATTTCCAAGACCTAGGAGGTTTTTGCCGTACTCGAGAGCTCAAAAGATTATGGCTTGTACTTAGTGAAGGATCAAGAGTGACCAAATGAACATTAAGACTCAAGTCCAGGGTTTCATGAATCTTTAAGTACA
Organism: Thalassia testudinum; assembly: GCA_037157565.1. Taxonomy (NCBI): domain Eukaryota; kingdom Viridiplantae; phylum Streptophyta; class Magnoliopsida; order Alismatales; family Hydrocharitaceae; genus Thalassia; species Thalassia testudinum. The sequence continues at coordinate 49,122,720 of JAZHRO010000055.1, forward strand.
GGTTGGTCCCAGTTTCAGCTTGTGTTTTCGGATTGACCCTTAAGAAGATGATGGAAAACTCAACTCCCATTTTCTAACATTTTTGAATCACAGGAAAACAGGGTATTTATGACTTGCCCTGAAGAACTTTTTAGGGTAGAGACTTTACAGACATTTGCGAGATATACTGACTTATTTGCATCCATTTTTTTTCTTTCTTTTTCTATAGAAACACGTGTCAGTATATCTCTTACAACATCATTTGGAGGAGCACACTTTTCTTTTTTGGTGGGAGAGTTTCTTTTTTTGGTGGAAAGAGTCGCTCCTAAACACAAGACTAAAACCTGGGCTAAAAAGTCTACCTGCACGCATAGGTAAGGACTCCACCTTCCCTAATGAACACTAGGGTTGGACCTTATGTTCACCTGGTCTTTCCTGATATGTGTAGTGTGAACCAAGTTTACTTAAGCTCTCAAGTAAAAGCAAACCAACGGATCCTGTACTGGTGTCTCAAGTACAAGAATACATCCTTAGTTAGGAGAGATTCCGATCTATTTTGTCACTGCCCAAGTGAATTAAGCCAAACTTGAGAGAATCAAGCTTCTGTGGCCTAGAAAGTCATCAAAACAGAGGTTGAATATCCAAAAACACTTATTGTATTTTTGTTTCATCCTTTATATCATTACTAAACACCATTTTATATATATATATATATATAGAAACTGCATGATACCCTAAAATACCCAGATCCTAAGGATGCCTATCCACCCCCCCATTCCAAATGATGCTATGTCCTCATATGCATGCAGGGAAGGGTAGAGAAAGGACGAAAGATCGGGTAACGAGAGCTGAAGTGCAGGGTATACAGTAGGGTGGTAGGGTGGATGGTGAAGTGAAAAGTGAAGTGATCGTGACAGTGAAGTGAAAAGTGATGGAGGATGGTGAGTGTTGTTGGGATGCCTCCCAACAAGCGCTGAATTTAACATCCCCAGCTGGACTCAGAATGAGGTAAAGAATTAGTTACCCTCCAGCAGGGCAACGGTTTCTCCAACGAGGGCAGGTTCATGAGTTAGATAGGGTTTCCAACATTTCTCGTTGACTGTAAATTTACACCCAGATTTGGGATCTTTGATCTCGACGGTCCCGTTGGGGAATGGTCTTGAGACCAGGAAAGGACCAGTCCATTTGGACTTCAATTTCCCAGGAAAGAATTTGAGTCGGGCATTATAGAGCCAAACTTGCTGAGATGGCTTAAATTCTTTCCGCTGAATACGGTTGTCATGAAAAGGCTTAGTGCGTTGTTTGAAGGTTAAAGCAGAATCATAGGCTTCACGATAGAGCTCTTCCAGCTCTTGGAGTTGGAGTTTCCTTTCTCGACCACACAGGTCTCGGTCGAGGTTACATTGGCGAACTTCCCAATAAGCGTGGTGCTCCAACTCCACGGGCAAATGACAAGGCTTCCCGTAAATGATTCTATATGGAGACATACCAAGGGGAGCCTTGAAGGCTGTCCGATACGGCCAAAGTGCGTCAATCAGCTTGTCGGACCAATCCTTACTGTCAGGCCGAACCATTTTCTGGAGAATTTGCTTTATTTACTGGTTCGACACCTCTGCCTGGCCGTTCGTCTGAGGATGATACGAGGATGCGATATGATGGTGGACTCCATATTTCCTCAGAAGTGCCCGAAAAGAAGCATGGGTAAAGTGGCTTCCTCCATCCTAGATAATGGCCCAAGGGATCCCAAACCGCGCAAAGATGTGGTCTTTGACAAAGCATGTGGATATAATATGGTCAGCACAGCACGCGAGAGTAGCCTTGATCCATTTCGAAACATAGTCAACAGTGACAAGGATGAATTCGAAGTCGTTGGATAGAGGAAAGGGACCCATGAAATCAATTCCCCAGATGTCGAAGATTTCTGCAGCTAGGATGAGTTGTAAGGGCATCATGTCACGACGTGACATTGACCCCAACGACTGGCACCTAGTGCAATTCTTGGCATAATTATGTGCATCCTGGTGAAGGGAGGGCCAAAAGAAACCGCACTGCAACAACTTGGCTGCAGTTTTCCTCCCAGAGAAATGGTCTCCGCAGGCCTGATCGTGGTAGAAGGATAGCACACTGGGGAAATCGCTATCAGGAATACAGCGATGGATGATTTGATCAGTACCTATCCAAAAAAGAAGTGGATTATCCTAGAAGTAATACTTTGCTTCTGCCATGAGACGCTCGCACTGGTTTTTAGGCCAGCCACGTGGAAGGGATCCAGAAGCAAGGTAATTAGCAATGTCGGCATACCACGGTCCACCTGCCACTTTTATTGCCAATAGGTGCTCATCAAGAAAAATTTCATTGATCAGTAGAGTAAGTTCAATATGGTCAAGGTCCAATCAGGAAAGGTGATCAGCCACAACATTCTGGGCTCCGACCTTATCGCGGATCTCAATGTCAAATTCCTGGAGCAGAAGGATCCAACGAATCAGTCTAGTCTTGGCATCCTTCTTGTGCATGAGATGGCGAATGGCTGCGTGATCAGTGAAAACAATAACGTGAGAGACCAGAAGGTAATAGTGGAATTTCTCCAACCCAAAGATGGTCGCCAGTAGTTCTTTTTCAGTGGTAGTATAATTACGCTGGGCCTTGTCCAACGTCTTACTGGCGTAGTACACTACGAAGGGGTGTCTATCGCGTCTTTGTCCCAGGATGGCTCTGACTGCAAGGTTGGAAGTGTCACACATAAGTTCAAAGTCGAGGGACCAATCGGGTAGCTAGAGAACAGGGGCCTTGGTGATAGCATTACGCAGCTGCGTGAATGCTTGTATACAGTCGGGGCCCATATCGAAGGGTACGTCGGTTAATAGGAGATGAGTTAAGGGTCAAGAAATTTTGCAGAAGTCTTTGATGAATCTCCTATAAAAACTGACGTGTCTCAGGAAGGAGCGAATTTGTTTAACAGGGCCAGGCACAGGTAAATCAGCAATGACATCGAGCTTAGCTCTATCAACCTCGATACCCCTATCGGAGATGATATGTCCGAGAACAATTCCCTCGTGCACCATAAAATGACCTTTTTCCTAGGAAAGCACGAGGTTTACATCAATACATCTCCTAAGGATACGAGTCAGGTTAGCAAGACATTCATCGAAAGATGGTCCAAAGACCGAAAAGTCATCCATGAAGACATCGAGAAAGTCACCCACCATGTCATGGAACATCGCTAGCATGCATCTTTGGAAAGTTGCTGGCTCGTTGCAAAGTCCGAATGGCATCCTTTTAAATGCGAAGGTGCCAAAAGGGCAGGTAAAAGTGGTTTTATTTTGGTCTCGCGGGTCAATTGCCACCTGGTTATATCCGGAGAATCCATCCAGGAAATAGAAGAATTTATTTCCCACTAACCGCTCCAGGATTTAGTCAATGAATGGTAGCGGAAAGTGATTTTTCTTGGTTGCAACATTGAGTTTCCTATAATCCACACACACTCTCCAAGATGTAGGAGTGCGTGTGGGGATGGATTCGCCCCTGTCATTGACACGGATGGTGAGTCCTGCCTTTTTGGGCACAACGTGAATTGGACTCACCCAGGGGCAATCGCTGATCGCGTAGATTATACCTGCATCTAGCCACTTAATGATTTCTTTCTTAACAACCTCCTGCATGTTAGGGTTGAGACGTCGCTGCATCTCGCGTGAAGGTCGAGCCTCCTCCTCCATATATATACGGTGAGTGCAGTAGGAGGGGCTAATGCCAGATAAGTCTGATAAGGACCATCCAATAGCTACCTTGTGTTCTATGAGGACCTTAGTTAGTTTGCACTCTTGCTCCCTGGTCAATTTTGAACTGATGATTACAGGAAGCGTTTCATTTGGTCCCAGGAAAACATACTTAACTGTGTTAGCCAGCTCTTTCAGCTCGGGAGTGGATGGTGAAAGGTCTGGCATTTCTTGGGATGAGAGTGTCCCAGGCGGGTTGGAGAACAAGTCAGGATGAAGAAATTGGCCTTCAGATTGGCCAAGAAGAGGGGCTTCTTGGATAGATGGATCAAAAAAGGAATAGCCCTAGTGAGAAGTATATGAGCTCAAGGCCCCAGTGTGGATTTGCAAATCCTCCTGATTTGGCGGGGAAGAAAGGGCAATCCGATCTTCGAGAGTGCGGACCGACGGTGAGTAGCCCGGATATGACTCAGACCACGAGGTATAGGAAGCGTAGAAAACCTCGTTAGAAGTCTGGTCAGGAGAAGGTACAGGACAAGGGTGGGATGGGGGAACGTCACAATATGTGTTGGTCAGGCAGTCATCAGTGTTTATAGGTAATCTGCAGCAGTCCGAATAGGTCCCAATTAGTCCGACACATGCGCTGACAGCCATGTCCTCGTCAGATGTGTCATCCTCGATGCAATCACAATCAAAGTTCTTGGCTGCCTTGAAGGTGTTAAGCTTGAGTTTCTCAGATCCAACGGCAATCTCAATACAACCTGACTCGCAGTCGATATGGGCGCGGGCTATGCCCAAGAAAGGTCAACCGAGGATGATTGGATAATCAGAAAGTGAACTAGGAACTTGCATATCTAAAACAAGAAAATCAACAAGAAAACAGGGACTATTGACCCTAACCACCACGTCTTCCACCACACCCTTTGGGATTTTGACAGAACGATCTACCAACTGTAACGTGACAGGGGTGGGTTTCAGATTTCTCAAGGAGAAATTTTCGGGCATGATGGTTGGTATGAGATTTATGGAAGATCCTAGATCAAGCAGGGCACGGTTAAAATTGCAGCCATGGATGCTACAGGAAATAAGCGGTGTGCCCGGATCTTTCTGTTTCGGTGGTAGGTTTGACAGTATAGCACAACTCACATGAGGCGAGAGAACCACCGGATTCTTAGTTTTCTTTGACTGCCGCCTGGGTGTTATGTAGTCTTTGAAAAATCAGGCGACAGTAGGTATGTAGGCGATAGCCTCGAGCAGGGGTACCTTGATTTCTACATCCCTAAACAAATTATGTAGGTTATTAAAGGCCTGCCTACCTTTCTTTTTGCCTTTTGGCTCCCTCAGTAGAGCCTTAGGGAATGGAACTGATTCTGGCAACAATTTGGGTGTATCGTCCTTTCGCGAATGCGGTGTGCATCTCGAATGAGAGGGCGATGAAGAAGTTGGGCCAGGATTAGGTCGAGGCGGATCGACGGTCTACTTACCGCTCCTCATAGTGAAAGCATTGGACGATGCAGGTTCAGTGGGATCATACAGCGGAGGAGGGTTCACAATAGGGACATAAGAGTGCGGTGCTGTAGCAGGATTAGCCTGAAATCCGGGTGGAATGCTCGGGGCTTGCATAATTTGATTAACCTGCCCCTAAGAAGGTCGTACCTGTGGTTGAGGACCACGGGGTATGAAATTTCGCGGGTTTGGAACAGGTTGGGCGGGAAGAGTGCCCTGAGATCGAGTCGCCATGCGTAGTTGGCTGATCTCAGCATTTTGCCGTGCCAATTGGTGCTGAAGAGAGGTCATGTTCTCTTCATGGTGCTTTGACATTTCTGTCATCATTTGCATCAATTTGTCAAGAGGACTTGATGCGTGTTCTGTTTGTGGTATGCAAGGGCCTGATGGCGAATTCGCTACAGGATTAGACTGGGCCCTTGGGATGACGGGTGCGGACGGTCGCATTGGTCCACTCGCGGGGTTTTGGCGCTGCGGGTTGTTGGACCATGCGAAGTTTTGATAATTGCACCACCTTGGGTTATACGTGGCAGAGAACGGGTTGTTCCCCAGGGCGCAAGTGTCTTCTATGCCAGAAGATGCATCCGCATGTAAGTATGTGTCTGAGCACATGGAGGCTTGGTCCTTTGTGTCGAAATACTGGCTCGCAGAAGCCAGTTCCACATGACCTACCGAGTCGCTCGGTGTGACACTCGGTAAGGAAGGTCTTACAGGGTTTCTCGGGATAAGCCTGGTGTTGGAAGAATTTGGATTGTGGCGAAGTGGTGAAGAGGTGGTGTTTGCCAGAGATCGGGCAGGGTTGGCCAGAAGCTCGTCCAGCTTCTTGTGCACGACGGAGACTTCATCCAGTTTTTGAGCAATAAGGCTTAGATCAGTGGATGAATGGGATGGCCCCGTGTAAACTTCGTGGACATTTCGGGGCTGGCTGGTACGATTAAAGGCGACAATGGAAGCATTGTTCATTGAGTTTTCACTCATATTTTCAAACAATTCAAATGCTCCATTCTCGTCTTTATTCATAAAATTCCCTTCGTAGGAAGTGTCTGCAATCTGCTTCAAAGTCTCCTTTAGCCCGTAGTAGAAGATCTGGGCTATATGCCACTTAGGCAGACCGTGGTGCAGACACTTCCTAAGGAGGTCATTATACCTCTCCCATGCCTAATGAAATTGTTCGCCGTTTTGTTGTGTAAATGAAGTAATGGCATGGCGAAGTGCATTGGTTTGCCTGATTGGGAAGAACTTCTTGAGAAACGCTATTCGCATCTCTTCCCAAGAGTGGATGGTTCTCCCAAGGGTGCGTAACCATTGCGATGCTTTATCCCGCAATGAAAACGGGAACATTTTCATGAGGACTATAGGTAACCCGATATTTCTAGGTTTAACAGTTTCAGCCAATCGGGTTATGTCTTCCAAGTGGAGAAAAGGATCTTCACTTGCAAGACCGTGTAAGTGAAAATTCATCAGGACAATTATGTTTGGTTTCAATTCAAAGTCGTCCCTGCCCATGGCGACCCGAATTTGTCCTATGGTCTCTGTAGCAGTGGGATTCTGATATGAGCTAAGAGACCTAGGCTCCTCCCGTTCGGGAGGGTTTTGTATTTCCTCCAATGTTTCCCGAATGGCTTCCATTTACTCATTATACATTTCCATTTGGGCTTGGAGGCGGGTTATGGGATCTAAGGCTCCACCAACTAGTGGGTTCCGAGGACAGTTTCCTCCCTCGGGATTTGGGGGTGGGCGTGCAACCATGTTTGTGGAGGAGGACGATTCGGCTCCATTTCTAAAATTATCAGGCAATTCAAACAGTTCAGGGTTTTGTGACCTCCTCCCAAACATGCACTACCGCAGGAAGAATTGGGGGGATAAGAAGGGAAAAGAGATGAGAGAAATGATGCTGCAAAGGTACACTTGATGACAAATTAGTACAATCAAATTCCTAACCTCTACAGTTTGCCCTTAGACCTAAAAATCTAAGTTACCTACTATCACGAACTACGGAACCGAATGCGAGCACCGCGGAACCACCGGGCCAGATTGAAAGGCCGTTTGCCCCAGTCTTAGACATCCGATAGCACGCAGGAACTCTCACCAGCACGTAGCTGCTACACACAGGTAGTTAGACCTCCAATCCTTAATAAGGGTCAAGTTACTGCCAATTTTAGTTAAAGGCTTAGGGTCAAGTGCTTCTGGAATGTGAAAGGCATTTTTTATGGGTAATGCCCAAGTGATTGATTTTTAGAGTGTGTAAAACAAGCATGCAATGGGAAAATCTCCCCGAATTGAAGTTTTTATTGGTGAATGGTTTTTAGAGTTCAGCCTTAAGAAGTATGGATTTTACGATTTCGCTGAAATACCAATTCAACCAATCTCCGGGTTTTGTGAGATTACAAGTTTTCTTCAAAGCCCAATAAACCCTTCTTCAATATCAGTTGGTTAATGCATGCTAAAATGCAATGGGCTACCCTAAATGGAGATTTCTATGTGTGGATGCATGAATCAATTTTAGATTAGTGTGAAAGGGAGCCAAAGCACTTCAATTCAAGTGCTCCCAATCACCAAGAAGATTTCCACACAAGGCTCAACCAAAAGATAAAGAAAATCAAATTGTTGGGGTTGAATTATTCGGGATCGAATCTTGGGCAAGTTGAAAAGTCGTGGTGGGGTTGGAATTAACTCAATTCCAAGTCTCCCCACCAAAAATGTGATCTTGAATTTGCAGATAAATGAGGCAAAGAGGGTTGGCAATCAATCTTTTTATTTGCCTCAGAGAATACTTCACACGACATAAAATTCAAGAATCAAGATTCTTGGATTTTCGCTATGCGAAGTAGGGCTGGAAATCCTAGGGTAGTGGGACTGAAGACAATCAATCAAACAAGTGAATTTTAATCCACTTGCCCCAAGAGATCCCAAGAAGTTTTTCTAGTTTTTTAGTTTTTAGTTTTTTTTTTTTTTTTTTTAGGGTGACAAGTTAACCTAAGTTGCTAAGAAAAGAACCTACTTGTTCAGCAACGTGTGCAGAGCTCCAGTGAGGTTTCAGCGTCTTCACGCTCCCGTTCCCGCCTTGGATCTGCCCACGTCTCTGACTTCGTCTGCCTGCCTTCTATTTACACCAGGTTCACCTACACACCAAAAGCAGAGATACCCGTGAAGAGAGAAGAGAAGAGAAAAAATTACCGGAATGGAGTAAAAACATACTTGAAGGTGCACTTCCCCGGCAACGGCACCAGAAAAGTTGTGGTGTCGGACCCGAATAGGTTGTTAATATGGTAATTTTATCGTTGAGGTGTGTATAGTAGTTAACATAGATCGGACCTAACCATCTCTTTACAAAAATTTTTTTAACCTAGCCTACTTGATTTTATCTTGGTCACTTTTAGGCCTAGGGTCGAACTTAGGGAAGTAGGGTTACAAGTTAAGTTTCTACGCCTTTCCCACAACGAATCTCTTCCATTCGCTTAATGAGTTTTTGGTGTTTTCTCTATTTAGATTTTTTTCTGGTACTCTTTGTCCTTGAGGCATACCCTCAAAATTGGGTTCTTGGCTTTGAGCCAAAACAGGGTTCAAAAACGGGTCTTGCTATTCGCAAGACAGAGTACCTGCAAGTCAAAGATTATCTTTTCTCTTTTATATATATATTTTTTGTCTTTTTACTATCATGAAAGTGAAACAGAAATAAAGTAAATATCATATATATATATATATAGGTATATATTATGTATATAAAGGGGTGGGGGTGGAGGCGGAGACGGAGTATAGCACGGTGTCAAGTCGGTCGTCGTCTAGAGAGACGAAACCAACAGGACTGGGTGTCGCATGGAGTGTGGGATGGATGGTGGAAGATGTATGTAACCATGCTTTTTGTACACGTGTATCGAGGAATATCAGCAACTGGTGCAGATATTCCCGCGATACCCCGTATGGTAAATAATGTGAAAATATATCTATATATGCATATATGTAAATATATCTATATGTATATATGGTTATATATAGGTATATATATGTATATATATATGTGTATATATATATATATGTATATTTGTATATATATAAATATATGTATATATTGATGTATGTATAGATATATATATATGTATATGTATATGTATAAGTATGTATATTTAACTATATAGATGTAAATATATATGTATGTATATGTATATAGTAAAATATGTATATACAGATATATGTAGCTAGATATATATATATATATATGTATATAAAAGTAGGTGTGTATATATGTATATATGTATATATATATATATATATGTGTATCTATGCTTAGTTATATAGGTAGTAATATACATATATATAGATATATGTATATTTATATATATATATGTATATAAATATATGTATATATGTAAGTATGTATATGTGTATATATATATGTAAATATATATATAAGTATATAAAAGTATATATGTATATATATTTATATATATATATATGTATATAAATATATAAGTATATGTATATATGTAAATATATATGTATATATATATATATATGTATATATATAAGTATATAGATATATATATGTATATATGTATGTATGTATACTAATACATAAGTATATAGGTACTACTATATGTATAAATATAAGTATATATATATATATGTATGTATGTATATATATAGGTATATAAATATATGTATATAGATATATCAATATATATATGTATACGTATATATATATGTATATAACAGTGTATAGGTGTGTGTGTGTGTGTGTGGAAGTGTGAGTGTTTGTGTGTGTGACGGTCGGTAAAGAGAGTGTTGTGAGAGAGAGAGAGAGAGAGCGGGAGAGAGGGCACTGCTGAGGTTAAGTCGTCTGCAGCTTTCCAGCACCGTATGGAGGTCCTCAAGCACACGCACAGGCACGTATGCGCACGAGGACGTGTGCACTGGAGGGCGAGGGGCGCGAAGAGGAGACGTAGCTCACTGTGATGCGCGAAGGCTGGAGTGGGTGCTCGTAGGTGCCCGTGGGCGAAGAGAGCGGGCGACGCAGATTGGTGCGGGTGACGCAGATGCATGGGCAGGTGCAGGCAACGTGGGCAGAGATGCACTGGTGGCCGCGCGCATGGGCGAACAGCGGTAGCGGCACACCAGGTGATCGGATAGGTGAGAAGCTTTCCGGTTACCCCACTATAGCCACAGTGTCACGCAGACTTGCGTGAACAGTGGCTACAGTGTAAGGCCACGCCGTGCAACAAGGTACGGGCGATTGTGTGAGTGCGGACGGCTCGGCGCGCGCGGTGGTGTGGCTCCGACTGCTGGCTTGAAGGCGTGACCCCATGATAGAGTGCACGGAGGGGGGTTGGGTTGTGAGCGAAGGGGCGCGCGGAGGCTTGCGGGAGCTCCTGTGGTGCTTGGCCGGCCGCTGCGGAGGCGCGCAGAGGCCGGTTGCGAGCAGAAGAAAGAGTCCGACAGAGTGAGGAAGCGGGAGGTGGAGAGGCCTGTAGGCGTGCGCTGGGTGCGAGGGCTCCTGCAGGCACGCATGGAAGGGGCTGGGGCTGCTGCTGCTACCGCCGAGCTGCTGCTGCCACCAAGCTTCGAGCTTCAGACCTTGAAGCTTACAGCAATGGCTGAAGGTGCTGGAAACATAAAAAATGAGAGAAGAGCCACCACGCCCGCCAACTCTTTGAAGAGTTGGGCGGTGGCGGTCTCACTATGGTGGGTGTTCACCACATGCCTTCGAAAAAGAAGCCGCCCACATTATATAGAAGATGAAAGCCATGCACAGCCAAGCCCTGGCTTTGCGTGGCTCATGCATGGCCATGGCAGGGAGAGGCAGCCGCAGGGAAGGGCTAGAGCAGGGAAGCATGGCGCGAGGAGAAGAAGAAGATGCATGCAGCCGTGGGAAAGGTTTTAAAAATCAAGTCAAATAAAAAATAAAAAGATGGTGAATTAGCAGAGATGCACTTCAGGAAAAATGTGAATTACAAGGCCATTTATTTTATTCTTCTCCTCTCTCAATTAAATGCATGCATGCATGTATTTTTACAAATACGATTATGAAACCCTAATATGCATAGGTAATGCTAGGAAATAGCACAAGAAGGCACTATTGTTGGTGTATTTTTGCGGTGCAATCAGCTGCTAAGACAAGCTAAAGTAAGATGGCTTCTGCTAAAAGGAGCTGACGTGAGCTGGGTCTGATGCTCCCGGGGGGGACCAAGCTTGTTAAGGTAGCTAAGATGAGTCCCCGAGAGCTGGACTTAAGCTTCCTGAGCTCAGATGAAGTCAAATTTAGCTGGCTGGAGTTGAAAGGAGCTGGATGTAACTGGTCCTAAGCTGAGGTGAACTCCAATCAACTCAGCTGAGCTAGCTAGAGCTCCCTGTGAACTAATGGGAGCTGAGATGAGCTAGACTCTGCTAAGTTAAGCTGGATTTGAGCTGACCTAAGCTTGGGTGAGCTAAGATGAGCTCTCTTGAGCTGTCATTTAGCTGAGATGAGCTGAATGGAGCTAGGATGACCTCACCCTAGTCTAAGTGAGCTGGAATCCAACTATGGTAACTAGATCAAGCTGAGTCCAAGTTGGTTTGAGCTTCTCCTTCACCAGTTGCCTTCCCGAGTGCTAGGGTTCTGGGGATCTGACTCTCTGTCTATCCCTAACACTCACAAACATATCAAAAAGACAAAAAGTAAAATGCATGCCTATCCTAATTTATGCTTAAATGCAGCCCAAAAACCCGTTTGTGGAGCAAAATCCTAAAAGCTAGGTTTATTTTAAAGCTTAAGAATGATGATAAACTAGTGTTTATCAGCCTTCCAGTTCTTCTTGTAGTTGAATCCCTTACGATCAGATATGGGAAGAGCAGTAGCAACTAACCCATGGTTACCGAGTTTTATCACTTGATTTGAGGGATCAAACCTAAATCAATTCTCTCCAAATTTGGCGAGATTGATCTTGAGATCAATCCTGATCCAAGGAGCATCTTCATGACCCCCATCTCGACTGGAATCAACACAGCAAAGCCAAGGTTTGCGAGGTCTAAACTCATAAAAAATTATATGACAAAAATTGAGATTCTTGGTTGTTTTAGAAGTGGAACGCATCCATATAAAGGAGTTTAGGTTTGGAAGTCAAAGGTGTACCCATTTAATAGTCAAAACCTCTTCTCTTCTTCCTCTATGGTGGACAACCGACATACCTCGAAGTGCCTCTATCCTCCCCCCTCGCCCTTTGCCACGAACAATAGCCATAGGGATTTCCTTCCTCATTCCTTGATGGAGCTTTATGCGAAGCTTTAAACCTTTTACCTCCTAATCAGCTCTGAATTCCACCTCTCTTCCTCATCGCTGGTGGCCAAACTGGTGGCCCATCTCCCACCTTCCATTCCTTCAATTAAGATAGGGCTTTGATTCCTCCCATACCCAATTAGGTTTAAGTGTAGTTTTAGCTCCAATTATCCACTCTTCCACCTCTTTCTTCTTTGATGTTGACCATCACCTTCACCCTCACTGACTCACCCTCTCTGTCTTCCTACGTCCTAATTAGGTTAGGCGAAACACTCCCCACACCTCCACAAGTGTTTCGCCCAACAAAATTCCAACTCCCCACACCTCCATCACTTTCCCTGATGTCGATTGTCAGAGCTTCACAAAGCTTCTCTAACATGCCATCCCACACCCTCATCCATCAAATTATGACCACTACCTCATTCAATTTGCTCTGACAAAGATTTTGAATGTTTTAATTGGGCCGCATCGATCATATTCTTGCTTGCAGGTGCCCACTGTCACCAGTCATCCTCTTCAACTCCATTAGCCATCGTCTGACGAGAGACCACCTCCAATCCCCGTGAGCCATCCCAGGGCACATCTCTATGTCGTTGAATTTGCAAACCAATGCCAACTATAGTTGCAATTGATCGCACAAACTCACATGAAGCAACGAAGGAGAAGGGTGATATGTTTTGTCCCACAGCAAGAATTTCTAATTTGGAAACGAGTTTATAACACTTTGCCTTCTTTACCCATTGCTTGCAAATAGGGGGTCTAGTCCCAACTTCACCCATGCCATACGCACGCCCTCACCGATGTCATGCCTCACAGGTCTGGGTCAGTCCGGTCTAAACCGGGCTTGGTCTGATTTGGTCTGTTTCTAATAGAGAGAGGGGGGATTATTCTGAGAAAATTGGAGGGGGTTTCCCCTCAGGTTGATTCCTAAACACTTAGGCAAATTTGAAGGCTTTGGCTAGGAGAGACATCTGAAGGGTTTCGCTTTAAATAGTTATGTTGTCTATTGGCCTTGAATTAAACATTTAATTGAGGCTACTGCTTGAGACATATGATGCGCTTTGCGCTTGAGTTGAGAGGATAGCTTGATTTTTAAGTGAAACATTGGTGGTTTCAATCACCATTCTTTTTGCTTTCTCTCTCTCTATCTATATTATTTTTTCTATAACTCTTGGCATACATTGAATATATTTCATATTGAGTTTTGATTGATTATTGTGGTCAAGTCATATCAATTGATTAGTGGGTTGAATTGCAATACTTGCTCCTTGTAAACATCCTTGGAACTCATGATTTTTTTAGCACTATAAATTTAAGTGTTGCAATGCATTTATCGCATATACCACGATGCATCACTTTTCTGAAACATGGTAAAATCACATAACCAGTTTACTCCGCAATAGAATGGTATGGTCGAAAGAAAGAATCGTCACCTCATTAAAGTGGCACTGGCTTTTATTGCACAAGGTCTAATACCGCTTAAATTTTGGTTTTATATTTTTCCTTCAGCAGCTTGTATTATCGTTTCTTTTTGCACCATTGGCTTACATGGTGCCACACCCTGTGACTTGCTATTCGAGTCTTCTCCTAATTATAATTTCCCTAAAGTTTTGGGTTGCACTGCTTATCCCTTATTGTGACCTTTCTGTTGCAATCGAAAATCATCGTAGTTAGAAAAACAATGCATCATAGTGTAGTGATGAAAACCGAATCGACATTTAAATTTGTAAAGCTCGAGAAACGTGCGTTCCAAGGTCATTCGTAGGAAGTAAATGATGCAATTCAATCACTAATCAAATTTTAAATCTTGCGAACTAGATATGAGTAAGTTGAAGACTCTAAATCTTGTGCAGGAAAACAATGCTAGCTCCCATAGTTAATTGAGCCTAAAATGAAATTGCATCTCAATCATTTAATGCTTAGTTTGATCAAAATAATCACAAGAAATGCAATCAATGAACCTAAACTATCAAGATATCAACATAGTCCCTAGATATTTGCAAATCAATCCTTGGATCATTGCAGTTAGATCGCTACTGACTTTTCTCCTTTTGTAAATGGGTCCCTGTAAGATCTTTTTCATCAAGTTGGTCCTTGAATCCTTTCTTCTTTGTAGCTGGGTCCCCATAAGCATCAAGTAGCTCAGCTCCTCCTCTCTTTACGTGCCTATAGGGGGAGAGCCTTCTTCGTTTTTTATTAACCACTCCGAAGCTGAGTCGGCATCGAGGTACTGTGGGTTCTGAGGGTCGACGAGTAGCTAAGAGAGGTCAACGTGAGGTGAACAATGTGGTGGCATCTGATAAGTCCACTTTTGTAGACTATTATTTAGCCTAAGTACTATTTAATTATTTGTTCTTAGTTGTTAACTAATTAGGACTTATATAGCAATTCACCTTGGCCTGCATTTAAATTTATGCGCTAATTTTACATTTAATAGCACATGATATGATCTATTTGATGAATGTAGGCTAGGTACGAGAGTCAGACATCCATTGTCGCTTCTATAAGACATCCTAAATTGAGTTTTGACGACTGATGAGTAGGGATCGTAGCACTGTCAACTTTTAAGACGTCCAGAACATATTCTGGACGTCTGATGATGTTCAAACTATAGCTGCCTTTCCTCCTCTAATTGTGCCTCATCTCTTCAACCACCCCAACCACTAACCATCTTCGTTGAGTGGTTGGAGAAATTGACGGCAAAAGAAAAACAAAGCAGGGATGTTTAAAATGAAAGCTGGCATCTTCCTCAGGGATGAATCTTCTCCCCTTGGCAGGGCCATGCACTCCAATCTTCTCGAACGTGCAATGAGGGCATACACTGTGGCATAGACGTTCTCCACTGTTCCCTTCAACCCACCTTGCCTTCATCGACTCTGCAACATGCACAGCGACAGCGTGCATGCCTCCACCACTACCAGCACCACTGCCTAAAACCATCATCTTCTCCTTTATTTTCCTCCTTCCTTTCACAACTCCACTCCACACCCTGCATCCAAGACGACACGCAACCCCCACAGCTGCCCCCATCATCACTTGCTCTAGCCGCATACCACCTTGTGCGTGCACAACCAACCACACGTGCACTGCGTGCAGTTGTGCACACCCGCAAGCCATCACCCAGCCTCTTCCACTTCTTCTCCTTCTTCGTCTTCTTCTTCATCTTCCTTTGCACACTGAAGGAACCCAACAAATGACGAGAGGACCTCCATGCAGCAATCCCCAATGGCCTTCGTTCCCCACATCGTTGACTCCATTGGATTCGCCTCAACACCACGTGCTCGCCCATGCCTGCAATAGTGCCTCTCGCAACCCATGCACGTGCATTGGAAACATGCTGCTGGCGAGCTTCTGCTCCGCCAGCCGGCCATCTCCAGCCATCTTCGTCGATGCCACGACCTCCATCGAATCATCCTCGTCTTCATCAACCTCCCTCTCTCATCAGCAGTCGGCCAACCTTCCCTCTTCATGTGCAAGGAAGAGAGAGGAGAAATCCTCTATTTTTGATTGCATTAATATTTATGAATCATACCATTGCTGGAAGCACTATTCTTTTATTTATCTTATATAATATTTGGCTGAAATTGCATGGACATCCCTTGCTTAAATTTGAATTACATTTGATTGATTTCTTCTTATGAATGACATACAACATGAGATATTGGTTATAGTAAATTGGTGTCATTAGGCAAGAGATTACTATTAACATTGTTTGCTATTACCAAGGTCATTGTTTAGAATATTATATTGTGATAATTTTGCATATAAACACCGACATTCTTGATTAATTATTTAGATTAAGTGTTTATGTGAGAAAGTGAGTTGCAATAATTAGTATGTACATCTAATGATATTCCGGAACAAATAAGACATTCAATAAGCTTATTCCTCCATGTGGAGATGACCTAACTATTTTCGTGGTTAGATTCTGAGAATTAAAATGTTTTAAAAAGTGATTTTCTACCATGGGATTCAATACAAGAACACGTCATTTCATGCTAAAGTTTTTATCGAAAACAAAGATCGCTCTTTCAAATGGTGCCGTTGCCGGAAAGGAAACACGCCTATTAATTTTTTTGGGAATTTTATGTTATTTTAATGCTATTTTGAAAGCTTTCCTGAATTACTAATTATGGATCTTCTTCTATGCAAAAACTTGCAACGAATTTGGCGAGCACACACGACGGAGGCGATATTTTTGATGGACCTTGATGCCCCTTGGAGGCCAACAACGGATGCTCATGGGCCTTGCTCCCACGCACGTAGGCGTACGGAGAAACCATTTTCTGATTTAGTCATTAGATCGTAGTTTAGATTTAGTTTAGATAGACATTAGAACTTAATTTCTGTCTTGTGGACCCTTGTTGGGCATTTTTGGTATCGTATTCCCAGTGTTTCTTTATTTCTTATCGCTCTTGTATGCGGGAGTGTTTTTTCGAGAGTGTGTTCCCATTTTATCTAGATTATAGGATTAGTCGAATTATTGGAACTACATATAGGTTAGTTAGTTAGTTAGCTAGATTAGGTTTGTTTGCTTAATATTATTATTTAAAATATATATATATATTTCTAACTGCCTACTAGAAGCTGCATATCAATAGGTTGATCATCTAGGATTGAATGAGCAGCATCTAGTTTATCTTAATTGCATTGCAGACATCCCTGCATTGAAGAAAGCTAGAGTAAGGTACGTCTTTTTATTGAGCATCAATTACCTGTTGTGCATCTGCATTGAACCTAAATCTAAGACCACTAAAGTGCTTTAATTGAATTAATTTAGTGGTCACTTTAAAAATTGGGACTACTAAGAGGTTAGACCTTAAAATTTGTGACTTAAAATGTGCAAAAGGATCTTGTTTGTGAGATCTCAAAACTCAAAACACGAACGTGCGATTGCACACCTGAGACACTGTGCACCTCACACATAAGGTCACTAGATAAATTTCTACCTCTTCTCTTTGTACCACAAGGGAAGTTAGTCGGAAATCAACAAGCCTATCCACCAAGTTACTTCAGTTCCTTGTGTGTGGGCTCGATTCGAGACTTCCATCCATTGCGATTAGGTTGTAGGCACCAATGAAGGTCAGCCTAGGAAGCGTAATTTCTGCAAAACTTGTTTGGCCACCAACTAAACACCTAAGACCTAAAATCTAGTAAAAATAGATTCCAATGTATTTACGTTTGTTTTGACAGTGGTAGAACTCTCTAGGAAGTTTCTGATTTGTTTTAATTCCTAAGAGAGTTTAACCTATTTAATTAAAAGAAATGGACTATCCTTACTCCTATCATTTTAACCAGGATCCCATGCTCCGAGCATATCCATCCTTTGATGGGTACATTGACAATTCATGGGATCATTCATATTCCGATCTTAAGAGTACTGGCCTGATAACTCCCACTTTTGAGTAGAGGCTAGGAGTGGGATTTTCCAACCCTGGAATCCCTACTACTATGCAAACACCCAACCATCACACCCTTCATGATTTTCTATATCAAGGTTGGACCGATACCCCTAGGCAACTAGAGCCTGAAATTGACTATTCTCCCCAATCAGATAGTAGTAGCCTCTCCTCTTTTATGATAGAAATGCAAAAATAACAAAAGGAAATGATGGAATCTATGGGAGAGATGTTGAGGAATAGTCAACAATTGAACAAAGAAATTAGATAGCTTAGCTACGCTCTTCTTAGTAATTATGATCCCTACCCATTCAACCATGATCATGAAAATAATTCTGAGGAAACCAATGACAATAGGGATCCCATTTTATGTAGCTATCACTTAGACTCTCCCAATGAGACACGGCCACTAGAGGAGAACGATCCTAGTAATTATCCACCCGAGCTATATTGGAGTGAAAAGAAAGGGAAGATGGTACCTCTTGAGGACCTTTACCCCAATGACAGTATTTTCCTTACCTCGGATAACCCGAGTCAAGGTCGTATTGTTCTTATCACTTCCGCTATTAATTATCTGGTGGGATCTCATTCTACACTTAGTGAGCCTAATCCTAACCCTCCACTTAGGGAATCAACACCTACCATTCAACATCCTAAGGATTTAAATGCACCCAATGAAGGTGACCCTAAGGGAATGGAGGATGAATTAGACCAATTTTGGTCTCAGGGATATAAAGAGTCTATTTCAGGTGATGAGGAAGACCCAATGGAGGAACCAAAACTGAAAATATGGAGTGAATCACAGAGGCATTATGTGTTATTGGAGGACTTGCCCCCTGAGGGTATAAATAATTTGGTGAATTCCAGATTCCTCCCTTCTTTCAATTTTGAGAGTCATCCTCCCCAAAACTACGAGTAGATATTGGAGGACAAACACAATAGTGAGAAACCTATGGGAGACTCTCAAGGACAATATACATCAATTGAGGATTTATACCCTGAAAAGAACAACGAATTCAGTGATATAGGTTTCTCGACAACATTAATGATGATAATCCTCCTAAAGATATTAAGAATAATGAAATAGAACACAAAGTCCCCAGAAAGGATGCAATTGACAAGAAAGAACCTAGGGATGGATTTGTTGATAATTCTGATCTTGCTACTTCCCAAGAAATGCAACTGTCATCAAAGCATGTTGATCATGAGTCTGCTAATGAGATATTGAATTCTATTCATGACTCATCTATTGAAGAGAAGCAGTTGGAAGTTCATAAAATAATGAAGCTAGGTAAGGATGTGGAATATGAATTCTTATTGGGAATGGAACCTAAACAGCCTAAGCCCTCTTTGGACTTAATAATTACCACTTAATCACTCGAGCAACCGGTAGATTCCTTACCTAATCCTCGACTCAAGCCTCTGCTCATATACATTCTTTCTGAGGAACATATCAAGCTAGTACATCCTCGGGTAGAATGGCAAGTGTGGATTGATGCTTGTACTTTTAGTCTCGCCATTCATGGGTTTGAAATAATAATATTTATATCTTTTACAACCCGTCCTGCTCTGGAGGATCCTTGTTATCCTCCACTTATTCCGTTTTGGGACGTACCTTTTCATATTCCTTTTGTTATTCCTAGATCTCCCAAGGTAGCCAATGAGGTTCTCTGCTTTGATGTCTTCTAGCGAGCATTTGGGATAATGTTGCATCGTCAGCTCGCCAACATTCGTGGCTACCTATTTTCTAGGCCCGCGCTGTTATGCATATTTTTACGACCTAGCTTTTTCTGTCTAGAACCAAACTTACAGGTTCCCTATAAGTCTGGCTGCTGACAAAAAATGCAGTGCTTGTTGGGAGGCAACCCAGCATTCTAAATAACACCATCATCAAGTGATTTCTTTCCTTTCTCCCCCTATTTTCATTTTACAACAAGGACATTGTAGGGTTTAGGCATGGGGCAGTGCATTTTGCATTTTAGGAAGTATTCATGCATTTAGGTTAGCATATAAAAAAAAATTTCTTTTCTTGAGCTGAATTGGTTAGTCCCTAGCAAAACATCTTTGTCATGGAGGTGTCATTAAAAATTTTTCTTCTTAAATTGTTTCTTAAGTTTAGAATCTAGTACATTTACTTCACTTGGAAGTAGACTGGGTAATGGATCATTAAAGAGAACCAATAAGCATTTTTAGTCAACTGAACCCTTGGACAATTAAATGGGAGTCAGGCATACTATCTTCTATTAGATCCATCTCAAATTTGTGAGAAGAAAGTAGAGAGATTACAGGTGCGCTAAGTCTATTGCAAGGACTCTTAAGTTTTGGACAATTAGAGGATGATACTTGAGAGTTAGGCATAGTTTTTGCTCTCTGTTCCTATGTGAGTACATTGTGTGAATTCTTGAGAGTCACAAAACAAGGTAAATACACAGAGATTGAGTCTTAATAAAGCTGACTATGGTGGTTGGTTACGACTGTCCTTCATAGAGTCCTCGGCTGAAGCAGGGTAATAGTGTCAAAAGTCAGAAATATGCTTGTCCTATCCATTCCTTCCCGGTGCTGAGAGTAGGCACTTCCACCAAATAAGCCACACAATATCCTCTTGACCGTCATCATCCCTAATAATGCCTCATAAATAAAAGTCTGCATATTGTTATGTTGATTTATAAATAAAGAAAAAGAAGGAAAAAAGAAACAATTATATTTAAAAAAAAACAAAACAAAACAAAATAAAAAAAAGAAGAAAAGGGAGAGAGAAAAGAGTCCAAGTTTATAGTTTTATCTTTAGACGATGTTTCTGAGGCAACAAAAGCACCCATCGCAATCCACCAAATATTTCCCATACCTACCTTTCAATATTTCTGATCACCCGAATCCTGGCTAAGGAGTCTAACTTAGTTGTAGATTTATTAGGACTTTACTTGGAGTATGAAAGACATTTGAGGCCACCAAAAAGTGAGTACATTTACAAAATCTAGTGAGATTTGTGAATCCTAGAAAGAAAAGAAGAAAAAAGAGTGAGCACAAAGGAATGTCAAGAGAGCATAGTGTTTAGCCTCTCTCTGGGTTGACTCATTTGATAGTCTGAATATCTAGAGTCTGTAGTACTAGACTACATGTAGTACCAGATGAGTGTGTGCCACCAAATACAAATCCATTCAACTCAATATCTCCAACCTAAGAAAAAAAGCTGGGGTCAAATTTATAGATTATTTTCTGCTTTATCCCTGGGGGAAGTAGTTGCCTATCCTGGTAGAAATATTTCCCAAGGGATAAGTACAAACTACAAATGTAAGTTGGTTATTTTCACTTGGATCCATTACCAACGCTATTATCTCTTCACATTTATCTGGATCTCTAAATTTTTGAAATAACAAAAGAAGAAACTTCTAGTTATTTCTATTGTTTTTCACTTTTTCCTAAAGACTAGCAAAACTTAGGCATGGGGGCATCTGATAAGTCCACTTTTGTGGACTATTATTTAGCCAAAGTACTATTTCATTATTTGTACTTAGTTGTTAACTAAGTAGGAGTTATATGGCAATTCACCTTGGCCTCCATTTAAATTTATGCGCTAATTTTACATTTAATAGCATATGATATGATCTATTTGATGAATGCAGGCTAGGTATGAGACTCAGACATCCTTTGTTGCTTCTATAAGACATCCTGAATTGACTTTGGACGTCTGATGAGCAGGGATCGTAGTACTGTCAACTTTTAAGATGTCCAGAACTTATTCTAGATGTCAGATGATGTTCAAACTACAGTTGCCTTTCCTCCGCCAACTGTGCCTCATCTCTTCATGCACCCCAACCACTCATGACCTTCGTTGTGTGGTTGGAGAAATCGACGGCCAAAGAAAAACAAACCAGGGATGTTTAAAATGAAAACTGGCATCTTCCATAGGAATGAATCATCTTCTGACCCTGTCGGGGCCAAGCTTTCCAATCTTCTCACCGTGCACTGAGGGAATACACAGTGGCTATGGCATACACTATGGCAAAGACGTTCTCCACCTTTCCCTTGAACCCACCATGCCTTCATCGACTCTATAGCATGCATTGTGATAGCGTGCATGCCTCCACCACTACCAACACCACTTCCTAAAACCATCGTCTTCTCCTTTATTTTCCTCATTCTTCCTTTCACAACGCCACTCTACCCCCTACATGCAAGACGACATGCGACCCCAAAGCTGCCTCGATCATCACCTGCTCTTGCCGCATACCACCTTACGCGTGCACAACCAGCCATGCGTGCGCTGCGTGCACCTGTGTGCTCCTGCACACCACCGCTCGGCCTCTTCCTCTTCTTCTCGTTCTTCGTCTTCTTCATCTTCCTTTGCACACTGAAGGAACCCAACAAATGGCAAGTGAACCTCTGCGCAGCAGTCCTCAACGACCTTCGTTCCCCACACCATCGACTCCATTGGATTCGCCTCACCACCACGTGCTCACCCACGCCCGCAGTTGTGCCTCTCACAGCCCATGCATGCACGTTGGAAACTTGCCCCAACGAGCTTCTCCTCCGTCGGCCAACCACCTCCAGCCATCTCCGTCGATGCTACAACCGCCATCAGATCAGCCTTGTCTTCGTCAACCTCCCTCGCTCGTCAGCAGCCGACCGGCCATCCCTTTTCACGCGTGAGGAAGAGAGAGGAGTAATCCTCTATTTTTTATTACATTAATATTTACAAATCATGCCATTGCTGGAAGCACTATTCATTTATTTATCTTATAAAATTATTGGTTGAAATTGCATGGACATCCCTTTCTTAAATTTGAATTACATATGACTGATTTCTTCTTATGAATGACATACAAAATGAGATATTGGTTATAGTAAATTGGTGTCATTAGGTAGGAGATTAATACTAACATTGTTTGCTATTACCAAGGTCATTACTTAGAATATTATATTGAGGTAATTTTGCATATGAACACCTACATTCCTGATGAATTATTTACATTAAGAGTTTATGTGAGAAAATGGGTAGCAATAATTAGTATGTACATTTGATGATATTCCTGAAGAAATAAGACATTTCAATAGTCTACTTCCTCCCTGTAGAGACAACCTAACTATTTTCGTGGTTAGATTCTGAGAATTAAAATGCTTTGAAAAGCAATTTTCTACCACACGATCACATACGACACATCATTTCATGCTAAAGTTTTTATCGAAAATGAAGATCGCTCTTTCAGCATCGTTTGTTCGTCGATCTAAGGTGGCGAGGGTAGCAGATGACAACGCCGGAGGTGGAGATGGCGAGGCACTCTGATGTGATCGTTGGAAGCTTCAAGCTTCCTCATTCCAAGCGAAGATGTCGAAGTGGGATCACTTGAGCTGTGGGATACTCTGCATGAAGGTTGGTAGTGATAAGGAAGGCAGTGACAATGCGCATTCGTCGAAGAAGATGGTTATGGCCGGTGATGGTTATTTGGCTTGAAAGGCATCGAAACTCCACACCAAAGGGATGAGGGGCTTCGCCACCCCTTAGGGAAGGTGGTCGCTGGAGACGTGCCATGCATGGACAAGACGATGACGTAGGGGGAGAGATTGGGGTCATTTCCTAGTTCTAAGGTGCCTACACTGGTCTATGGATCAAGGGGAGGAAGGAGAGATACCTAGGAGAGGGTGAGAGGGGCTGGAGTGCACCCGACATGGCAGGCTGGTTGCGGAGAAGGCAAGGAGTCCAGTGAGGGCGTGAGGAGTGAAGAGGAGGTCAGTGAGTTGTCTTCGTTGGTAGGAAGGTCAGCGAAGAAGTCGCAAAGGTAGCCATGGCCATGGTTGGCGGCGAGGTGCAACAACAAAGGTGGACGGAGAGCTCCACAGCCGATGTTAATGGCGGTGTCAGGGAAGAAGAGGAGAGAGTTATTGACATGCCAAAGCTCGACGACCAAGCTTGAAGGAGGATGGCGAAGCTTTAGAGGTGCTCAACCATGATCTTCGGACACAAATCTTGGCCCAAATATGGTTGGCCATCAAAGATCTCCAGCAAGATTTCAAGCTTTGAATGTAGCTGTCATAGATGGAAACATGACCTGTCAATGGCATCAATGTGATGGGGAAAGATCTAAGAATCTTCCCTCCAAACTTGAGAAGATTTCATCAAGAAATCAGGGAGGAATCAATCCCTTAAATCACGTTGGGAGACACATTTGCTAAAGTTGGAAGAGGAAAGATTGGTTGGGGAAGATGATCATAGGAACCGTTCTACGAGACAAAATAAAAATGTAGGGGGGTTTTCGCAAAAATTAGAAATCAAGTGAGCAATTTGCAAACTTGACCAAACTGAAATCTGATTGGGCTCAAATTTAGGGTTAACCTAATTTGGACCCAAGGAATCTAGTGGTGACCATGGATTTAGGTTTTGACCAAGTTTGAATTGTTAAATTACACCAAAGCCCAAAATAGGGCATGATGAGAGCCTCATCATGAGCCATAACTAGCTCATTTTGACCCAATAAAGAAGATAAAAGCTCCTACATAACCTAGAAGAAGGCCTAACTGAAGGAACAAGTGCCTTGAGAAGAAAACATGAAATAAAGGTTAAAACTGCAATTTTACCATTGCAGTACGTAAACGGGATTTCTCAGAGGCAAAACATAGGTCAAATGGTATAAATGAGATAAAAAGAGGGTTGAGTCAATCAGAAATGGGTTCTTGTGCAATCTAAGAACTAAATGACACTTGGTAACCCTAAAACAGACCCGCTTAAATTAACAAGGTTCCGGTCAGAAAAAAAAGCAAGTAAACCCTCTAAATATCATGGAAAAACATCCTCTAGGGTTTAGAACACTTAATTTGGCCTTTGGAACCTAATTTGACCTAGATTAGGGTCCTAGCTCTTCAATTAACCTAATTTGGGTTTTTACGCAAAATGTCCAGTCAAACGAGGTCAAACCTAAAATCCAACTTCACCATTGGATTCCTTAGGTCCAAAATAGGTTTGTACCAAAATTTGGACCTAAGGGGAGGTCATCTTGACCAACTTTGCAATTTAGTACACCCAAATCATAAATAGGTCCCTATCTTTTGAATACCTTTGCAGAGAGCCCCCTAGGTTCTTCGCCTCCTTTGCAAACCGGTCCTGCCGCCATTGCTAGGGCAGAACCGAGCTCCGGCGAGGTTCGGAGAGGGATTGCTCTCTAATCCCTCAAAGATTCCCTCCCAGAAATGGAAGGAGGATTCTCTGAGGAATTCCCTTCCTTATAAAGTCAATTACAATCGCTGGTGTGAACCCAATCTCTCGTGCGAACGCACGAGAGATTTGGGTATCCACCTTCCTTCCAACTCCAGCAAGCCAGCAGACCTAATTGCGCGCTCTCCACGCGCTGATAGGAGCGGCCAGCACCTATAAAACACCCCCCAGACCCTGCCGCAGAAAAGGAGCTTGATTTGGCTGAGTGCCCAACCCTAATTCGTCTCCTCCTGCCCGGCCGAAAGTCCCAGCAAGCTCCGGTGAGCCCCCCTCCCCTCCCTCTTCGCTCTGCCACAAAACCAGTGGCAGAGTTAGCTTCCTAACTTCCCTCCGCGTCGCGCAGTACCCACGCACGCCGCCTCAGCCCCATCGTCGCCGCCGTTCTCCCCCACTGGGCGTCATCTTCTCCGGCGACAGCAGGTACTGCTGTCCGCCCTCCGTCCCCTTTCGTCCTTACAATTAGGTTATAACTCCTCTCCATCCTCTCCTCTCTCTTTTCCCCCTGTTATCTCATCTGATTACCCCTCGACCGACACTGACCACCCTCATCTTCCACATCACCGACCGACCTCCGACGAGCCGCTTCAACCATTCCAGCCCCCCACACGGCTCGCCAACCACTTCGAGCGCTCTGCCTCACCACCAGGAACTCGCTCCACCCTACAACTGCCA
Source organism: Thalassia testudinum (assembly GCA_037157565.1). Classification (NCBI taxonomy): domain Eukaryota; kingdom Viridiplantae; phylum Streptophyta; class Magnoliopsida; order Alismatales; family Hydrocharitaceae; genus Thalassia; species Thalassia testudinum. The sequence continues at coordinate 49,148,445 of JAZHRO010000055.1, forward strand.
CTCCAGACCTCCATAATCACCCCCCGAACAACCCACCATCTCCGGCCATAGGTTGACCTAGGCACGCACGCCTAGGCTGACCTGTGGCCAGCAGCATCGTCCACAGCCCTCGCCGTGCCACGGCGAAGGTCTCTAGCTGATCTGATTGGGCTGAGAGGCTCGTTTTGTGCATGACAGTGTTTGAGCCACTGCCGCCATGGACGACCTCTGATGAAGCTCCAACGAAGCTCCAGGCATTAGGCTTCCCCAGGCTGCAGATGCAGGAGATTCACGCGAGTGTCGCAAGGTGAGTGAGCCCAGCACGGAGCGCCAGCAGAGCCATCCGCTTGGGCAATTGCATACAAGAGTCTGCGTGCGCGCATGAAATCAGGGCAGAACCTTTAGTCCCACATCGTGGGATTGCAACACTCAGGTACGCTATAAATTGTATTTGTACTTTAAGCTGGTTGCCTCCGTAAGCACAGGGGTGAGGTCCCTCACTGACCCCACACCCACCTCGTCAGCGGCTTGACCACGCGGACCTAGCGGATCCGACCCGACCTAGACCTACGCACTCCTCGCGCATCGTCACCTGCAGGTGCGCCTGGGCCCGGGTACGATCCGACCTGATTATGGCTGTGGCTGTGGGAGAGCATCCCTGAGTGAATTGCTTGAGAGAGGGAGACGCGTGGGTAGAGGGAGAAGGGTTAGGTTTTGCTCCTGTGCAGGCAGGCTGAACGCAGGAGAAGAAGGACTTGGCCGCTACAGAAGAAGAAGAAGGAAAGGCAAGCCAAAGAAGGAAAGAAAGAAGGAGCAAGACAGGGAAGAAGAAGAAAGAAAGAAGCCTTCGCAGGAGAAGGAAAGTAGAAGAAGAAGGCTTCGCAAAATAAGAAAGAAAGCAGAGAAAGAAGCAAACGAAGAAGAAGAAAAGGAGAAATACTTTTAAGACGTCTGATCTTGTGATCAGACGTCCAATTTCATATTTTTGTCCTAATTACTTTTAATTGCATACATTCACATTTGAATTGATATTCTGAGTAAATTACAATGTTCAATTACATTTTGACTAGTAGTAAATTCCATTTGCTCCCTGTGATCGACCTCGGATACTCCTGTCTTCGAGTAATAAAATTCTTTAGATTTGTTTAGACGTTTTGTCGGTTATACTACAATGTGACATCCTTTAAACCCGCACAAAACGTCGACAACATTTTGGCGCCGTTGACGGGGAGCAATGCGCAATTTATCACTAATCTCTACATTCTTTTTATCATATTGAACACTAACTTGCCCTACTTTGCTTTGATGTGATCTTGCAGGTACTTCATGAGAAAATCTCTCCCGCAAGTCAACCACTCCAGGGCAGGTAATTTCTTTTCTTCCTTAATCATCCCCTAATCTTTGAAAGACAAAAGGAAGAAAATCAATTTAGGAATCAATTGCCATCTTTATATAGTAATCACCATCTCTAAGGCAAAACATTTCCTGATTTTGCGAAAATTTCTGCAAATATTCTTGAAGTTGGAGTGATTTTTTTCTCCCATCCCACAAATTCTTGTGCCTAATTGAAATAACGCTTAATCTCGGCGGACCACACACTTCTTGTTTATAAGTCCAAAGAGAACTTTTGAAAAAGAAAAAGAGGATTGGAAATAGAACCAAATTAGGGTTTCCACATTAGGGTCTTGAAGCGCTAGTCACACATGCCTGTGTAAAAGGAAATAAACCCTCCCGCATCAGTGTGCTACACAAGCCCTTGATTGAAGAAAGCTAAATAAGACAAACCCTAAAATTGAGCTCTAAAATCACTTGAATCTTAAAATTTTTTCTTGACCTAATAACCTGGGAGTCAAATCAGGGTGATCTCTAGGCTCCGAGCTTAGAATCATTCTGTCATCTATAGGACAGGTCAGGTGAAGTTGACCGCTTGGGTCAACCAACCTCTAAATTAGGTCACAATACCAAAAACATCTAAAGTTCAAGTGAGAACCCTAAAAGCACCTTCGAAATAAAAAGTGATAGACTTAAGCGGTCAAGGTCCCCATTCTGGTCTACCTGGAATCTCAGTGACAAGAGAGGTTGGGTGGGGGAAACCCTGTAACCCGTAGGGACGCTCTACCATGTAGGGGTCTTTGCGGGACTCTCCCTCTCTGGCTGCCCAGGTAATTCTCAGGTGGACGATCTTCAGATCCAGGGGTCCATCCGCCCCGAACCTCCATAGTCATCCAAACATCTTTTGGGTGTCTTGATTGGGTCAAGAACATCTCCAGTCCTGCATCTTTTCTCTTTAGAGCACACACACTCATTTTCAGTGGGACTTGTTATTCAGATCTGATCGCTTCATAACACATCTTGAGTCAAACTCTGATCTTGATTCCACCACCTGATCCAAATATGCAGCCGAACCACCTAGGACTACCATTCAAGAAACCTGAATACCAGAGATTCATGAGAGATAAAATGATTGAGGATGCCATGAGATTTTATGAAAATGAAGAAACCTCAACAACAGTAGGAAACATTAAGGCTGATGTCCCAACAACCACAACCTTTGTCATAACTTGTGCCCAAGTATTATTAGCAGAAGCCAGCAAAGGATCAACCCGTGACTTGCTCATTACTGCATACATTGAGATAGAAAGATTGCACAATAGTGAATACCTTCAATGTATGACAAATCCTCGACTTTGGAGGCCACACCAAGATAGTCTTGAAAAACGGGAAGAGATAATGAGATTAATAAAACAAGTGATTGATCAGAAATACCCGTACATACCACCAACAGAGGATGAGCTATCTTGGAACAACATCAAGGATAAATCTGACCTCGGGTGTGTGGCACAAAATGGTTGTGGATTCCCAACCCAGATGGAATATAATGCACCTGATATTGAAGAAGGTTGGGAAGCTCCAAATGCAGGAAAAGACCATGATGAGCCCATTTTAGAATCCCAAGACTCCTGTAAGTATGAGAGTAGAACTGAACCTCTCGAGGGTGTAAATTCCGTCCCTTATTCTGATAAGGTGGCCCTCGAAGGTTATTCAGACCTAAATTCTAGTAATTCAACCCACATCCTAAGCCTAGAACCTAGATCTGAAACATATTTTGAAGATTTCAAGGCCCCAGATGAAGAAAACCAATCTCTTAATGAAGAATATGATTTTGGGCCTCGATTTGATGAATATCCCTCGTCAACCTCCTCAGAGGAATGAATCGATTTTGCGGAAGTCATGCCAATCTATGACACAGAAATCGAGGAGTTGGACGAGCAGGGTTTCAATTGGGTTTGCCCTACTAGCTTAGAATATGAGCCTCTACCAGATAAGGATACCCTTTTAAGCTCAGAATTAACATTTAGGTTAGATCCCAGTCAGGCTGCTGAATATACAACATATGATTTATTCTATGGTGGAACTCATGATCTAGAATCTCATTCAAACTTTGATTTTCGCAAACTCTCCGACGATCTCGAATCTGACCATAACATCGGAGAAAATCTGCCTCCTGATTATAACATGTCAATCTTCTTTGAAGCCACCTGCTCCACATATACAGAACCAATCAAAACCCGTTCCCGACCCCGACCCGCAACCAGACTCAATTTCTATTCCGATTCACCTCTCACTGAGCCGTTTGCAGATGATTCAACTCCATATCTAGACCAGGTATCGGGTACTGATCAGACCACAAATCAGGAGCCTCCATCCTTTGATCACCTCTGTAGGGATTCCACACCTTACATGGATAATTTTTCGGAACCCTAATTTGACCAGGCTGATTCGACTCAGCCTGAACCCGAGTTTTCACTTCCATATCCATCAGAACGTCACTGCATATGGTGGGTTCCGCATCTGCTGATCTACATATATCAACCCACCAGACTTATTGGGTTTGGGCTACATCATCAGCCCACTGATCTGAACAAGTACTTGGTTGGACCAACCAGGCTCTTAATCAAGGTGCTTGTTTTCCAAAACTCCATTGATTTGACCACTCCCTCTCCACCCCCATTTTCTGCTCGGCTGAAGGCATTAAATTTAGCGCTTAACGGGAGGCAACCCGTCATCCCAAACACAGAGACCCTTCTGATTATCTATCTAGACTCCACGTCTATTGCACCTTGAGACCAGCCTTAGACATATGATCCCACCTCTGGTACACGTATCAGAGCTTGAAATCATCCGCATCAGTCATTTACAACCCATTCACCCACCCGATGTATCCTGTAATAAGCCCCTGACCTCAACACTAATTCCCACCCTCTGTTTACAATGAGGACATTGCAAAACTTAGGCATGGGAGGTGATAAAGTGCATACATACAGAACCAAGAAAAAAATCAGGAGTCTCACACACAAAAAAATTTGCATATGTCAAAAACGCAAAAAAAAATTGAAAAAAAAAAAAAAATTTTGTGAGCCACTTAAGCATAAGGCGGAGAAAAAGAAGAAAAATGACAAAAAGGAGCACAAAATGAAAGTGAAAAGAAATAGTCATTAGTAAAAGATTAAGGGGTTAACTGAAGTTCTAGACTGAATCAAGAAAAAGAAAAGAAAAGTGCTACGGGGATATAACAAGAGATTAGCGGGAACGCTGGTCTTAGGCCTTTTGGGCTAGTACCTTTAGCTTAAAAATTCACGTATCCATTAAAATCTGGATAATCCTCAAGAGGTCGAGGAAAATGCGAAGCTTGAGTATTAGGTCTAAGGCTTAGGAAGTATTCGGCCTCGTTATCTGACCTCCGATTTGCGGGATTCGATAACCTAAGCACCCAAATTCACACACAGTCTGGTTCAGTGCGCATAAACATCCAAATCACGCGAAAAGCGTTTAATGTTCTGAAAAAGTCACCAAGATTAGGAGCGGTCAATCAACACAAATTGATTTGGATGAGTTCCCAGCGTGGAGAGGCGGGAATTTCCCCTCGAAGATGCGTAACAACATATTGTCTCCTCGGTGCTTATCTCTTAGGATATTTAAATATCCTACCGGGGGCATGTAAGCACTCTGCTGGTTCAGATACCATGGGCGGCATTATCACGAAATGTTGATCGTCAGGGTCTGGATTCAGCCACGGAACGCCATGGGCGGGATTATCTCGAAATCTCGAAAGCCAGGGTTCCGGGGGTTGCCATTGTTGGTGCTGGAACACCACGATCATTTGTTTTGATGATAACAAAACACGTGTTATTTAACATTTGCAATTTGAGTCCTAGATTTCAGGTCAATTACAAATGTGGATGTGTTTAGACGGAGTTCAAGCTCGCATCCAGGACGGATTGGAGGAGCTTGACGGAAAACAGAGGAGGTTCGCGTGGAGCGACAGATTGAAGATAGAAGACAAGAAGAATAGGATAGATTCTTATTAATCCTTTCTTGTATCTCTTGTCTTTATTTTCTTGCTCTTTTTATTTTCCTTCGAAAATTATGTTAAAGAGCCTCAAAGAACCCTAACAGTAGTCCTAGGAACACCGGCACAACCCTAGGATACTTAGGTTTTCTGTAGAATACTTAGAAAACCAATATAGGGTTCAAACAGCACTTCCAGACGTCTAATTCCCAAATCAGACGTCTGGTAAAGTATTTTAAGACGTCTGACTGTTCTTTCAGATGTCTGATAACTGTTAGGCTAGACATAGTTAGTTCTGTCTGATGAAATCAGACGTCCAGACATTATACCTGACGTCTTAGGAGATGTCTGATGGACTTGCCAGACGTCCAGATAGTGGACCGTTGGCTAGCTTAGCAGGCACTCAAGATTACGACCGTTAGAGCCTTATCAGACGTCCTTAGGACTTTCCAGATGTCTGATAAACGACTGTTTTGCCTCGGCTGACCCAAAATCTCTTCTCAGAGATTTTCTAGCCGTTGCAACGTTTGGAAATCAATTCCCACAGTAGAAGTAGGTTTCCAGACGTCCATACATAGTTCCAGACGTCCTGTATGTCGTCTGATGGACTTGCACAAAAACCCTGTTTAGATCTGATTCAAGTCAGGAGGAAACCTGCATAGAATCAGAAGTCTGACCTTGGAATCAGACGTCTTAAAGTGGCCTTCCAGACGTCTGATGCAAGAGTTAGACGTCTGATAACCCTGTCAAATGTAATCATTGTCCTGATTTCGGCCTGATTCTCTTGGACTTTGTTCCCAACGGCTATAGAACCTTTCCTAAGCCTTCCAAAGCCTTCCTAAGTCCTCTATAAATAGAGGGGAGCCTTTACACACCTAGATACACTAAGAAAGACACAAGATACACACTTGGATACACTTAGCTACACACTTTCACTCTTTTGTGTCCAGAAAAGATCTTGCTCTCCAAGCTTAAGCTCCATTCCCTTGAAAGCATCAAGCTTCGCACACCCGCTCTCCCGCCGTTGTTTACGAGAGCGATGTTGCGCCATCACGTGGCTTACGCACCGCGTCATCAACTCGACGCACTCCTTGCAAAGGGGAGTTTCCTTATTCCTATAGAGGCTAGGTTTAAATTCTTTTGTTGGCTCTATAGGACTTGTTGTTTATTTTATCTTTGTTATTTGGTTGGGTATTCGCTTTGCGAATTCCCGTCTCCTTCGCGAGACAAAATCCTTCTCCTGGAGAGAAGGGGTTGAGGAACGCTACCCTCGTACTTGTAGCGTGGTTGTACTGAGGTTGAATCACCCTCGTTTTAAAGTGATTCGGTTAGTGGATTTGATCAACTAGGTTGATCGGAAAATCCTAACTCGAGAGGGTTAGGTGGTGGGTTTCACCCGGTTTGGGTTTCCACCAAAAAATCTTTGTGTATTTTGTGATTGGTTTTCTTTGGTGAGATTGCTTTATATTTCAATTCCGCATTTTATTACGTCACCCCTCCTCGTAGGGCCAAACTTTCAATTGGTATCAGAGCAGGTCTTGCTGTTTCGACGTAACAACCAGGCAAGAAGATCATGGAGGGAAGCATAGCTGCAATCAGAATCTCCGAAGGGCAGTCCACCGTCCGACCACCCTATTTCGACGGGAGGGACTTCGGATATTGGAAGTTGAGGTTGAAGACGTGGCTCCAAGCCACTGAATTCGAGGTATGGGGATGTTGCGAAACCCCATACGAGATCCCGAAGCGACCCCAATGAGGCTACTCGCCGCTGCAGATTCGGGAGCTTTCACTCAATGCAAAGGCAATGAATGCCCTGTATTGCGCATTGAGTCTGAAAGAGTTGGATAAAATCCAAGAGTGCACTACCACCCACAAGATATGGAGGAAGTTAGAAGACACTCATGAAGAGATGAGCTCGGAGGAAGAAGAAGAAAAGGAAGAAATCGCTTGCTTTGGTTTCATGGCCAGAGGAAGCAACAGCAACAGCGAAAGCGACGGCAGCGACAACGAGGTAAATTTCGATTTACAAGAAGCTTTTAATGAACTATTTGAGATTAGTAAATCACTAAAAATAGGAAACAAAAGCATGAAGAAGAACCTTAGTTTTCTTAAAAATGAAAATGATAGGTTAGAAAAATAACTTAAGGACATAGAAGCTAGTCCTAAAAATGATAACCTATTATTAGAAAATCAAGACCTCATCAATGAAAATAATAAATTGATTGAGGAAAATGATAGTCTAAAGTTAGAAATCTCTAATTTAAAGACCAAGATGAGTATTATAGAAAAAGAAATTGCATGTCTTAGGGAAAACTCCAACAAATTAATCAATAAAGTAGATAATTTTTATAGCCCTATGCTTGAGAAAGGATCTCCATCAAGGAGACCCGCTAACAGATCCGGATCCAAGCCCACTTGGATACCGAAGAAAGAATTAGAATCTTGTTTTGTAGGGTTCAGGGATAATTACAACATTACAAGCTCAAGTCTGGTCAACTCAAGTTGGGAGAACCAAGGAGTAGACCAAGGAGGAGAACATGAAGATCGACAAGACGGCGAACAAACGACGGACCCGCCGCACGTCGACCACCAGATTGGAGACCGGCGCCAATGCCTGGGCCTCCAAGCTACGGATGGGAGCCCCATCCGATGTGGCATCCACCACCACCATTCGGGCCATTTTATTGGCCATGGTAGGTGAGGTAAAACCCTTTACCCTATCATTTTATCAGTAGCATTTAGATAGGGGGAGTTAAAATTTATGAGCCAATTGTCAATTTTTAAGGGGGAGATATAAGGTAGCTAATTTTCCTTTAGTAAGGGGGACAAAAATAATAGCTATCTTGTTGTTACAAAAAGGGGGAGAATATCACCTTTGTTAAAATAAATTCATAGAAGAGCATGTTTTAAGGGGGAGTTATAGGAAATGTAAAACCAATCAAACCTTTTTGATAATGTCAAAAAGGGGGAGGATTTTTCTGCATTACTATTTACAATTTTGTCATCATCAAAAAGGGGGAGATTGTTGGTGCTAGAGCACCACGATCATTTGTTTTGATGATAACAAAACACGTGTTATTTAACATTTGCAATTTGAGTCCTAGATTTCAGGTCAATTGCAAATGTGGACGTGTTTAGACGGAGTTTAAGCTCGCATCCAGGACGGATTGGAGGAGCTTGACGGAAAACAGAGGAGGTTCGCGTGGAGCGACAGATTGAAGATAGAAGACAAGAAGAATAGGATAGATTCTTATTAATCCTTTCTTGTATCTCTTGTCTTTATTTTCTTGCTCTTTTTATTTTCCTTAGAAAATTATGTTAAAGAGCCTCAAAGAACCCTAACAGTAGTCCTAGGAACACCGGCACAACCCTAGGATACTTAGGTTTTCTGTAGAATACTTAGAAAACCAATATAGGGTTCAAACAGCACTTCCAGATGTCTAATTCCCAAATCAGACGTCTGATAAAGTATTTTAAGACGTCTGACTGTTGTTTCAGACGTCTGATAACTGTTAGGCTGGACATAGTTAGTTCTGTCTGATGAAATCAGACGTCCAGACATTATACCAGACGTCTTAGGAGACGTCTGATGGACTTGCCAAACGTCCAGATAGTGGACCGTTGGCTAGCTTAGCAGGCACTCAAGATTATGACCGTTAGAGCCTTATCAGACGTCCTTAGGACTTTCCAGACGTCTGATAAATGATCGTTTTGCCTCGGCTGACCCAAAATCTCTTCTCAGAGATTTTCTAGCCGTTGCAACGTTTGGAAATCAATTCCCACAGTAGAAGTAGGTTTCTAGACGTCCAGACATAGTTCCAGATGTCCTGTATGTCGTCTGATGGACTTCCACAAAAACCCTGTTTAGATCTGATTCAAGTCAGGAGGAAACCCGCATAGAATCAGACGTCTGACCTTGGAATCAGACATCTTAAAGTGGCCATCCAGACGTCTGATGCAAGAGTTAGACGTCTGATAACCCTGTCAAATGTAATCATTATCCAGATTTCGGCCTGATTCTCTTGGACTTTGTTCCCAACCGCTATAGAACCTTTCCTAAGCCTTCCAAAGCCTTCCTAAGGCATCTATAAATAGAGGGGAGCCTTTACACACCTAGATACACTAAGAAAGACACAAGATACACACTTGGATACACTTAGCTACACACTTTCACTCTTTTGTGTCCAGAAACGATCTTGCTCTGCAAGCTTAAGCTCCATTCCCTTGAGAGCATCAAGCCTCGCGCACCCGCTCTCCTGCCGTTGTTTACGAGAGCGACGTTGCACCGTCGCGTGGCTCATGCACCGCGTCATCAACTCGACGCACTCCTTGCAAAGGGGAGTTTCCTTATTCCTATAGAAGCTAGGTTTAAATTCCTTTGCTGGCTCTATAGGACTTGTTGTTTATTTTATCTTTGTTATTTGGTTGGGTATTCGCTTTGCGAATTCCTGTCTCCTTCGTGAGACAAAATCCTTCTCGTGGAGAGAAGGGGTTGAGGAACGCTACCCTCGTACTTGTAGCGTGGTTGTACTGAGGTTGAATCACCCTCATTTTAAAGTGATTCGGTTAGTGGATTTGATCAACTGGAAAATCCTAACTCGAGAGGGTTAGGTGGTGGTTTTCACCCGGTTTGGGTTTCCACCTAAAAATCTTTGTGTATTTTGTGATTGGTTTTCTTTGACGAGATTGCTTTATATTTCAATTCCGCATTTTATTACGTCACCCCTCCTCGTAGGGCCAAACTTTCCGCCATGGGTGGGATTATCTCGAAATCTCGAAAGCCAGGGACCCTTGAGGATTGATGATGGGGACGAGGAGTCCGATACAGACCGTGTTGAGAAGCCAATCCGAAGCTAGAAATAAAAAGAAAAGAGTGAGAAAAGCTCTCCAAACAAATAAATCTTCTATCTCTCTCTTACAAAAAAACGCACTGCAAACTGAACTTAGGCTAAAAATGTCTCAAGCACGGGTGCTTTAACCGTGGAGTCCAATAAACCCTAGGTTAGTTTCTGTGGGCCGTAGAAACCTTTGCGGAAGACTGAGGCTAAAGCGGAACAGGTCTGGATTTTGGTTGGTACTTAAGTACCTCTAGGCCTATTATCAGCAATCCCACCTAATCACAAAAGAAAAGGAGAAGCACTTATCATTGTTGACAGACATTCAGGGTCTAGAACGGAAGTTAAAACTTTGAAATTTTGCTAAGGGACTAGCAAAAGCTAGGCATGGGGGTATGATGAGAGCCTCATCATGAGCCATAACTAGCTCATTTTGACCCAATAAAGAAGATAAAAGCTCCTACATAACCTAGAAGAAGGTCTAACTGAAGGAACAAGTGCCTTGAGAAGAAAACATGAAATAAAGGTTAAAACTGCAATTTTACCATTGCAGTACATAAACGAGATTTCTCAGAGGCAAAACATAGGTCAAATGGTATAAATGAGATAAAAAGAGGGTTGAGTCAATCAGAAATGGGTTCTTGTGCAATCTAAGAACTAAATGAAACTTGGTAACCCTAAAACAGACCCGCTTAAATTAACAAGGTTCCGGTCAGAACAAAATGCAAGTAAACCCTCCAAAAATCATGGAAAAACATCCTCTAGGGTTTATAACACTTAATTTGGCCTTTGGAACCTAGTTTGACCTAGATTAGGGTCCTAGCTCTTCAATTAACCTAATTTGGGTTTTTATGCAAAATGTCCAGTCAAACGAGGTCAAACCTAAAGTCCAACTTCACCATTGGATTCCTTAGGTCCAAATTAGGTTTGTACCAAAATTTGGACCTAAGGGGAGGTCATCTTGACCTACTTTGCAATTTAGTACACCCAAATCACAAATAGGTCCCTATCTTTTGAATACCTTTGCAGAGAGCCCCCTAGGTTCTTCGCCTCCTTTGCAAACCGGTCCTGCCGCCATTGCTAGGGCAGAACCGAGCTCCGGCGAGGTTCGGAGAGGGATTGCTCTCTAATCCCTCAGAGATTCCCTCCCAGAAATGGAAGGAGGATTCTCTGAGGAATTCCCTTCCTTATAAAGTCAATTACAATCGCTGGTGTGAACCCAATCTCTCGTGCGAACGCACGAGAGATTTGGGTATCCACCTTCCTTCCAACTCCGGCAAGCCGGCAGACCTAATTGCGCGCTCTCCACGCGCTGATAGGATCGGCCAGCACCTATAAAACACCCCCCAGACCCTACCGCAGAAAAGGAGCTTGATTTGGCCGAGTGCCCACCCCCAATTCGTCTCCTCCTGCCCGGCAGAAAGTCCCAGCAAGCTCCAGCGAGCCCCCTCCCTTCCCTCTTCGCTCTGCCACAAAACCAGTGGCAGAGTTAGCTTCCTGACTTCCATCTGCGTCGCGCAGTACCCGCGCACGCCGCCTCAGCCCCGTCGTCGCCGCCGTTCTCCCCCACTGGGTGTCATCTTCTCCGGCGACAGCAGGTACTGCTGTCCGCCTTCCATCCCCTTTCGTCATTACAATTAGGTTAGAACTCATCTCCATCCTCTCCTCTCTCTTTTCCCCCTGTTATCTCATCTGATTACCCCTCGACCGACACTGACCACCCTCATCTTCCACATCATCGACCGACCTCCGGCAAGCCGCTTCCACCATTCCAGCCCCCCACACGGCTCGCCAACCACTTCGAGAGCTCCGCCTCACCACCAGGAACTCGCTCCACCCTACAACTGCCACTCCAGACCTCCATAATCACCCCCCGAACAACCCACCATCTCCGGCCACAGGTTGACGTAGGCACGCACACCCAGGCCGACCTGCGGCCTGCAGGATCGTCCACCACCCTCGCCGTGCCACGGCGAAGGTCTCTAGCTGATCTGATTGGGCCGAGAGGCTCGTTTTGTGCATGACAGTGTTTGAGCCGCTCCTGCCATGGACGACCTCTGATGAAGCACCAACGAAGCTCCAGGCATCAAGCTTCCCCAGGCTGCAGATGCAGGAGATTCACGCGAGTGTCGCGAGGTGAGTGAGCCCAGCACGGAGCGCCAGCAGAGCCATCCGCTTGGGCAATTGCATACGAGAGTCTGCGGGCACGCGTGAAATCAGGGCAGAACCTTTAGTCCCACATCGTGGGATTGCAACACTCAGGTACGCTATAAATTGTATTTGTACTTTAAGCTGGTTGCCTCCGTAAGCACAGGGGTGAGGTCCCTCACTGACCCCACACCCGCCTCGTCCGCGGCTTGACCACGCGGACCTGGCGCATCCGACCCGACCTAGTCCTACGCACTCCTCGCGCATCGTCACCTGCAGGTGCGCCTGGTCCCGGGTACGATCCGACCCGATTATGGCTGTGGCTGTGGGAGAGCGTCCCTCAGTGAATTGCTTGAGAGAGGGAGACGTGTGGGTAGAGGGAGAAGGGTTAGGTTTTGCTCCTATGCAGGCAGGCTGAACGCAGGAGAAGAAAGACTTGGCTGCTACAGAAGAAGAAGAAGGAAAGGCAAGCCAAAGAAGAAATGAAAGAAGGAGCAAGACAGAGAAGAAGAAGAAGAAAGAAAGAAGCCGTTGCAGGAGAAGAAGGAAAGTAGAAGAAGAAGGCTTCGCAAGACAAGAAAGAAGCAAACAAAGAAGAAAATGAGACACTGCAGAAGAAGAAGAAAAGGAGAAATACTTTTAAGACGTCTGATCTTGTGATCAGACGTCCAATTTCATATTTTTGTCCTAATTACTTTTAATTGCATACATTCACATTTGAATTGATATTCTGAGTAAATTACAGTGTTCAATTACATTTTGACTAGTAGTAAATTCCATTTGCTCCCTGTGATCGACCTCAGATACTCCTATCTTCGAGTAATAAAATTCTTTATATTTGTTTAGACGTTTTGTCGGTTATACTACAACGTGACATCCTTTAAACCCGCACAAAGCGTCGACAACATTTTGGCGCCGTTGCCGGGGAGCAATGCGCAATTTAACACTAGTCTCTACATTCTTTTTATCATATTGAACGCTAACTTACCCTACTTTGCTTTGATGTGATCTTGCAGGTACTTCATGAGAAAATCTCTCCCGCAAGTCAACCACTCCAGGGCAGGCAATTTCTTTTCTTCCTTAATCATCCCCTAATCTTTGAAAGACAAAAGGAAGAAAATTAATTTAGGAATCAATTGCCTTCTTTATATAGTAATCACCATCTCTAAGGCAAAACATTTCCTGATTTTGCGAAAATTTCTGCAAATATTCTTGAAGTTGGAGTGATTTTTTTTTCCCATCCCACAAATTCTTGTGCCTAATTGAAATAACGCTTAATCTCGGCGGACCACACACTTCTTGTTTATAAGTCCAAAGAGAACTTTTGAAAAAGAAAAAGAGGATTGGAAATATAACCAAATTAGGGTTTCCACATTAGGGTCTTGAAGCGCTAGTCACACATGCCTGTGTAAAAGGAAATAAAGCCTCCCGCACCAGTGTGCTACACAAGCCCTTGATTGAAGAAAGATAAATAAGACAAACCCTAAAATTTAGCCCTAAAATCACTTGAATCTTAAAATTTTCTTTTGACCTAATAACCTGGGAGTCAAATCAGGGTGATCTCTAGGCTCCGAGCTTAGAATCATTCTGCCATCTATAGGACAGGCCAGGTGAGGTTGACCCCTTGGGTCAACCAACCTCTAAATTAGGTCACAATACCAAAAACATCTAAAGTTCAAGTGAGAACCCTAAAAGCACCTTTGAAATAAAAAGTGATAGACTTAAGAGGTCAAGGTCCCCATTCTGGTCTGCCTGGAATCTCAGTGACAAGAGAGGTCGGTTGGGGGAAACCCTACAACCCATAGGGATGCTCTACCGTGTAGGGGTCTTTGCGGGACTCTCCCTCTCTGGCTGCCCAGGTAATTCTCAGGTGGACGATCTTCGGATCCAGGGGTCCATCCGCCCTGAACCTCCATAGTCATCCAAACATCTTTTGGGTGTCTTGATTGGGTCAAGAACATCTCCAGTCCTACATCTTTTCTCTTTAGAGCACACACACTCATTTTCAGTGGGACTCGTTATTTAGATCTGATCGCTTCATAACACATCTTGAGTCAAACTCTGATCCTGATTCCACCACTTGATCCAAATATGCAGCCGAACCACCTAGGGCTACCATTCAAGAAACCTGAATACCAGAGATTCATGAGAGATAAAATGATTGAGGATGCCATGAGATTTTATGAAAATGAAGAAACCTCAACAACAGTAGGAAACATTCAGGCTGATGTCCCAACAACCACAACCTTTGTCATAACTTGTGCCCAAGTATTATTAGCAGAAGCCAGCAAAGGATCAACCCGTGACTTGCTCATTACTGCATACATTGAGATAGAAAGATTTCATAATAGTGAATACCTTCAATGTATGACAAATCCTCGACTTTGGAAGCAAAACCAAGATAGTCTTGAAAAACGGGAAGAGATAATGAGATTAATAAAACAAGTGATTGATCAGAAATACCCGTACATACCACCAACAGAGGATGAGCTATCTTGGAACAACATCGAGGATAAATCTGACCTCGGGTGTGAGGCACAAAATGGTTGTGGATTCCCAACCCAGATGGAATATAATGCACCTGATATTGAAGAAGGTTGGGAAGCTCCAAATGCAGGAAAAGACCATGATGAGCCCATTTTAGAATCCCAAGACTCCTGCAAGTATGAGAGTAGAACTGAACCTCTCGAGGGTGTAAATTCCATCCCTTATTCTGATAAGGTGACCCTCGAAGGGTATTCAGACCTAAATTCTAGTAATTCAACCCACATCCTAAGCCTAGAACCTAGATCTGAAACATATTTTGAAGATTTCAAGGCCCCAGATGAAGAAAATCAATCTCTTAATGAAGAATATGATTTTGGGCCTCGATTTGATGAATATCCCTCGTCAACCTCCTCAGAGGAACGAATCGATTTTGCGGAAGTCATGCCAATCTACGACACAGAAACCGAGGAGTTGGACGAGCAGGGTTTCAATTAGGTCTGCCCTACTAGCTTAGAATCTGAGCCTCTACCAGATAAGGATACCCTTTTAAGCTCAGAATTAACATTTAGGCTAGATCCCAGTCAGGCTGCTGAATATACAACATATGATTTATTCTATGGTGGAACTCATGATCTAGAATCTCATTCAAATTTTGATTTTCGCAAACTCTCCGACGATCTCGAATCTGACCATAACATCGGAGAAAATCTGCCTCCTGATTATATCATGTCAATCTTCTTTGAAGCCACCTACTCCACATATACAGAACCAATCAAAACCCGTTCCCCACCCCGACCCGCAATCGGACTCAATTTCTATTCCGATTCACCTCTCACTGAGCCGTTTGCAGATGATTCAACTCTATATCTAGACCAGGTATCGGGTACTGATCTGACCACAAATCAGGAGCCTCCATCCTTTGATCACCTCTGTAGGGATTCCACACCTTACATTGATAATTTTTCGGAACCCTACTTTGACCAGGCTGATTCAACTCAGCCTGAACCCGAGTTTTCACTTCCATATCCATCAGAACGTCACTGCATATGGTGGGTTCCGCATCTGCTGATCTACATATACCAACCCACCAGACTTATTTGGTTTGGGCTACATCATCAGCCCACTGATCTGAACAAGTACCTAGTTGGACCAACCAGGCTCTTAATCAAGGTGCTTGTTTTCCAAAACTCCATTGATTTGACCACTCCCTCTCCACCCCATTTTCTGCTCGGCTGAAGGCATTAAATTTAGCGCTTAATAGGAGGCAACCCGTCATCCCAAACACAGAGACCCGTCTGATTATCTATCTAGACTCCACGTCTATTGTACCTTGAGACCAGCCTTAGACATATGATCCCACCTCTGGTACACGTATCAGAGCTTGAAATCATCCGCATCAGTCATTTACAACCCATTCACCCACCTGATGTATCCTGTTCTAAGCCCCTGACCTCAACACTAATTCCCACCCTCTGTTTACAATGAGGACATTGCAAAACTTAGGCATGGGGGGGTGATAAAGTGCATACATACAGAACCAAGAAAAAAATCAAGAGTCTCACACACAAAAAAATTTGCATATGTCAAAAATGCAAAAATAAATTGAAAAAAAATAATAATAATAAGAAAAAGAACAAAAAATGGGGGGAGGGAGGAAATTTTGTGAGCCACTTAAGCATAAGGAGGAGAAAAAGAAGAAAAATGACAGAAAGGAGCACAAAATGAAAATGAAAAGAAATAGTCATTAGTAAAAGATTAAGGGGTTAACTGAAGTTCTAGACTGAATCAAGAAAAAGAAAAGAAAAGTGCTACGGGGATATAACAAGAGATTAGCAGGAACGCTGGTCTTAGGCCTTTTAGGCTAGTACCTTTAGCTTAAAAATTCACGTATCCGTTAAAATCTGGATAATCCTCAAGAGGTTGAGGAAAATGCGAAGCTTGAGTATTAGGTCTAAGGCTTAGGAAGTATTCGGCCTTTTTAACTGACCTCCGATTTGCGGGATTCGGTAACCTAAGCACCCAAATTCACGCACAGTCTGGTTCAGTGCGCATAAACATCCAAATCACGCGAAAAGCGTTTAATGTTCTGAAAAAGTCACCTAGATTAGGAGTGGTCAATCAACACAAATTGATTTGGATGAGTTCCCAGCGTGGAGAGGAGGGAAATTCCCCTCGAAGATGCGTAACAACATATCGTCTCCTCGGTGCTTATCTCTTAGGATATTTAGATGTCCTACCGGGGGCATGTAAGCACTCTGCTGGTTCAGATACCATGGGCGGCATTATCACGAAATGTCGATCGCCAGGGTCTGGATTCAGCCACGGAACGCCATGGGCGGGATTATCTCAAAATCTCGAAAGCCAGGGTTCCGGGGGTTGCCATGGGCGGGATTTTCTCAAAATCTCGAAAGCCAGGGACCCTTGAGGATTGATGATGGGGACGAGGAATCCGATACAGACCGTGTTGAGAAGCTTATCTGAAGCTAGAAATAAAAAGAAAAGAGAGAGAAAAGCTCTCCAAACAAATAAATCTTCTATCTCTCTCTTACAAAAAAACGCACTGCAAACTGAACTTAGGCTAAAAATGTCACAAGCACGGGTGCTTTAACCGTGGAGTCCAACAAACCCTAGGTTAGTTTCTGTGGGCCGTAGAAACCTTTGCGGAAGACTGAGGCTAAAGCAGAACAGGTCTGGATTTTGGTTGGTACTTGAGTACCTCTAGGCCGATTATCAGCATTCCCACCTAATCACAAAAGAAAAGGAGAAGCACTTATCGTTGTTGATAGACATTCAGGGTCTAGAACGGAAGTTAAAACTTTGAAATTTTGCTAAGGGACTAGCAAAAGCTAGGCATGGGGTATGATGAGAGCCTCATCATGAGCCATAACTAGCTCATTTTGACCCAATAAAGAAGATAAAGGCTCCTACATAACCTAGAAGAAGGCCTAACTAAAGGAAGAAGTGCCTTGAGAAGAAAACATGAAATAAAGGTTAAAACTGCAATTTTACCATTGCAGTATGTAAACAGGATTTCTCAGAGGCAAAACATAGGTCAAATGGTATAAATGAGATAAAAAGAGGGTTGAGTCAATCAGAAATGGGTTCTTGTACAATCTAAGAACTAAATGACACTTAGTAACCCTAAAATAGACCCGCTAAAATTAACAAGGTTCCGGTCAGAAAAAAAAAGCAAGTAAACCCTCTAAAAATCATGGAAAAACATCCTCTAGGGTTTATAACACTTAATTTGGCCTTTGGAACCTAGCTTGACCTAGATTAGGGTCCTAGCTCTTCAATTAACCTAATTTGGGTTTTTATGCAAAATGTCCAGTCAAACGAGGTCAAACCTAAAGTCCAACTTCACCATTGGATTCCCTAGGTCCAAATTAGGTTTGTACCAAAATTTGGACCTAAGGGGAGGTCATCTTGACCTACTTTGCAATTTAGTACACCCAAATCACAAATAGGTCCCTATCTTTTGAATACCTTTGCAGAGAGCCCCCTAGGTTCTTCGCCTCCTTTGCAAACCGGTCCTGCCGCCATTGCTAGGGAAGAACCGAGCTCCGGCGAGGTTCGGAGAGGGATTGCTCTCTAATCCCTCAGAGATTCCCTCCCAGAAATGGAAGGAGGATTCTCTGAGGAATTCCCTTCCTTATAAAGTCAATTACAATCGCTGGTGTGAACCCAATCTCTCGTGCGAACGCACGAGAGATTTGGGTATCCACCTTCCTTCCAACTCCGGCAAGTCGGCAGACCTAATTGCGCGCTCTCCACGCGCTGATAGGAGCGGCCAGCACCTATAAAACACCCCCCAGACCCTACCGCAGAAAAGGAGCTTGATTTGGCCGAGTGCCCACCCCCAATTCGTCTCCTCCTGCCCGGCAGAAAGTCCCAGCAAGCTCCAGCGAGCCCCCTCCCTTCCCTCTTCGCTCTGCCACAAAACCAGTGGCAGAGTTAGCTTCCTGACTTCCATCTGCGTCGCGCAGTACCCGCGCACGCCGCCTCAGCCCCGTCGTCGCCGCCGTTCTCCCCCACTGGGCGTCATCTTCTCCGGCGATAGCAGGTACTGTTGTCCGCCTTCCGTCCCCTTTCGTCCTTACAATTAGGTTAGAACTCATCTCCATCCTCTCCTCTCTCTTTTCCCCCTGTTATCTCATCTGATTACCCCTCGACCGACACTGACCACCCTCATCTTCCACATCACCGACCGACCTCCGGCGAGCCGCTTCCACCATTCCAGCCCCCCACACGGCTCGCCAACCACTTCGAGAGCTCCGCCTCACCACCAGGAACTCGCTCCACCCTACAACTGCCACTCCAGACCTCCATAATCACCCCCCGAACAACCCACCATCTCCGGCCACAGGTTGACATAGGCACGCACACCCAGGCCGACCTGCGGCCTGCAGGATCGTCCACCACCCTCGCCGTCCCACGGCGAAGGTCTCTAGCTGATCTGATTGGGCCGAGAGGCTCGTTTTGTGCATGACAGTGTTTGAGCCGCTACTGCCATGGACGACCTCTGATGAAGCTCCAACGAAGCTCCAGGCATCAGGCTTCCCCAGGCTGCAGATGAGGAGAATCACGTGTGTGTCGCGAGGTGAGTGAGCCCAGCACGTAGCTCCAGCAGAGCCATCCGCTTGGGCAATTGCATACGAGAGTCTGCGGGCACGCGTGAAATTAGGGCGGAACCTTTAGTCCCACATCGTTGGATTGCAACACTCAGGTACGCTATAAATTGTATTTGTACTTTAAGCTGGTTGCCTCCGTAAGCACAGGGGTGAGGTCCCTCACTGACCCCACACCCGCCTCGTCCGCGGCTTGACCACGCGGACCTGGCAGATCCGACCCGACCTAGACCTACGCACTCCTCGCGCATCGTCACCTGCAGGTGCGCCTGGTCCCGGGTACGATCCGACCCGATTATGGCTGTGGCTGTGGGAGAGCGTCCCTGAGTGAATTGCTTGAGAGAGGGAGACGCGTGGGTAGAGGGAGAAGGGTTAGGTTTTGCTCCTGTGCAGGCAGGCTGAACACAGGAGAAGAAGGACTTGGCTGCTACAGAAGAAGAAGAAGGAAAGGCAAGCCAAAGAAGAAAAGAAAGAAGGAGCAAGACAGAGAAGAAGAAGAAAGAAAGAAGCCTTCGCAGGAGAAGAAGGAAAGCAGAAGAAGAGGGCTTCGCAAGACAAGAAAGAAAGCAGAGAAAGAAGCAAACAAAGAAGAAAATGAGAGACTGCAGAAGAAGAAAAGGAGAAATACTTTTAAGACGTCAGATCTTGTGATCAGACGTCCAATTTCATATTTTTGTCCTAATTACTTTTAATTGCATACATTCACATTTGAATTGATATTCTGAGTAAATTAGAGTGTTCAATTACATTTTGACTAGTATTAAATTCCATTTGCTCCCTGTAATAGACCTCGGATACTCCTGTCTTCGAGTAATAAAATTCTTTATATTTGTTTAGATGTTTTGTCGGTTATACTACAACGTGACATCCTTTAAACCCACACAAAATGTCGACAACAGGGCAAAATCTCATTTAAAACTTTGTCTTTGGTCAAAATGGATTTCGATGGTCAAAGTGAAGGTGCCAAGCCTCTTGTAATATTTTTCAATGAATTTTATGAGATTGAAATTGATTTTATTTTGACCAAAACCATTTTAATTTAAGTGGGGCTGATAATTAGGTATTTCAGAATAGTTTTCACCCTCGAAATGTGTGAAACCCAGATTCAGTTAGTGTGAGTCCACTTTTTGGTCTTTTAAGTTCATTTGACCTTTAACTAAACCCTGAGTAACCCCTTGGTTAATCGGCATTTGTGATGTGTTACTAAAACAATAGAATCGACCCTATTTTTTTTTACTTCACCTCAGAACTGCTCAGTGTGGAATTGTGAGCTTCAGATGATCATTTAGGAGCATTTATCATTTAAATCTGATAAATTTTGGCTAGTTAGATGCATGATA
This sequence comes from Thalassia testudinum, assembly GCA_037157565.1. NCBI lineage: Eukaryota > Viridiplantae > Streptophyta > Magnoliopsida > Alismatales > Hydrocharitaceae > Thalassia > Thalassia testudinum. The sequence continues at coordinate 49,169,212 of JAZHRO010000055.1, forward strand.
GTGTTACCATCATACCCCCATGCCTAACGTTTGCCAATCCTTAGCAAAATCCTATGGACCAAACTAGATCTCTAAGCCAGATTTTAACCGTTAAGATGCCTCACTAAGCCGCATCTCTAGAAATTAGATCAAAATACAAACAACAAACCTAAAGGTACTCAAGTAGCAGCCAAGATCCAAACCTAACCAGCTTCATCTTTTGGTCAGTTGCGAAGGTTTCTAAGGCTTGTGAAAACTATTCAGAGGTTCGTTGACCCCAGCAGTTAAAGCACTCGTGGTATACGTAGCAAGTCCAGGTTTAGCTTGCCAGTGCATTTTTTATACGTGAGATAGAAAGGGCTATTGATTTTGAGAGTTTTCTCTCTTTTCTTTTTATATTCTCCTAAATCCAACATTAGATTGGCCCTAAATGTATTCTATAATGGATTTCTTATCCCCACCATGAACCCTCGAAGGGTCCCTAGATTTCGATGATTCGTGAAAGCACCGCCCATGGTACCCCTAGAACCTTGGCTTCCGGCACTTTGGGATAGTGCCACCCATGGCATTTTGTAGCTAAATTCAGGCCCTAGCAATCGACATTTTGGGATAATCCCACCCATGGCACCTGAACCAACATAAGTTGCTTACATGCCCCCAATAGGATATTTTGATACCTTAAGAGAAAAGCACTGAGGAGATGATATGTTATTACACATCTTCCAGGGGAGTATTTTCATTCCTCCACTCCACGGCAGGAAATCATCTAATCAACTTGTGTCTTCGAGCAGCTCCTAAGCTAGATCTTCGAGAAAACATTTTTTGGAGTAGAACACATTTGGCATTATATTTCATTAAGTGTATTGAACCAAACTAGTGTGTGATTTTTGGGTGCCTAGGTTACAAAGTCCCGCAAACCAAAGGACAGGCAATGGGGCCGAATAATCCCTAAGTCTTAGACTTAGTACATCAGCCTAATACTTTCCTCAACCTCTTCAGGATTAATCTGGATCTTAAAAAATACATGAGTCTTTAAGCCCTAGAATAGGTCCAAGAGACCTAAGGTCAGTATTCATCACCTATCTCCAAGGTTTTAGCCTTTCATGTGTTAATTCATCATCCGATCCATCCTAAAACTTAGGTAAGTTCGATACTCAATTACCGGGACTATCTTATTTTTTCCTTTTGTTTACTCACCTTTTTTTCTACTTTCCTCTTCTTCCTCAACTTTTCAATTCAGCTCTCAAAATTATCCTTTCCTTTTCTCCATTTTTTTTTTGAATGAATGAAACCCCTCCATGAATCAAATTTCATAGCATTTTGCACTTGAATACCCCATGCCTAAGATTTACAATGTCAATGTAAATTACGTGAGTTTGAATTCGACATAGATTGTTCATTAAATAGGTTTGGTGGGTGATGAATTGGTTGGGATGATTGTTGCAGACAAATTCAAGCTTTGATAAAGGTGGAGTCGGCTGTTCTAAAGGTTGAACCATAAAGTGCAATATGATTTCATCTCAGAGAAAGGTCTGAAGGGTTTCAGTTTTTTCAAAATGACAAGTTGCTTCCCGTTAAGCGCTAAGTTTAACTCCATTAGCTAGGCGCAATGTGTCTTAGGGAGAATGGAGATTAAAAGATACTGTAGCCAGATTCAAATTGGTGAGTTCGAGGAATGGTTTGAGTCTCTAACCATTCACAACAAATGGTTCTGAGTCACAACTAAGTTCCCTAATTTTGACAACTCCATTTCCAAAGATTCAATGGATAAGAAAGGGTCCAATCCATTTTTATCTTAGCTTCCCTGGGAAGAGCTTAAGCTTGTCATCAAAGAGGAGTACTTTTTGACCAGGATGGAATGATTTTCGCGATATGTGCCTACCATGGAAGGCTTTGACCTACTTTTTGTACATACGAGAGTTCTCGTACGCATCATTGCTTAACCCCTCGATCTCGTTCATTTGCACCTAGCAGTAGATTCCAGCCTTCATGAGATCTAGATTGCACTTCCGTACTACCTAGTAGGCTTTGTGCTCCATCTCTACAGGGAGGTGACATGCCTTGCCAAACATGAGCCTGAATAGAGACATTCCTAGCTGGGTCCTATAGGCAATCCTATAGGCCCACAAGCCTTCCAGAAGTCGAGCAGACTAATCTTTCCTGTCAAGCTGAACAGTGACTTGAAGGATTTTCTTGATCTCCCAATTGGATAGCTTAGTCAATCCATTCGTCTGGGGGTGATAAGGAGTCGAGATACGATGTAGCACCCCATACTTTTTCATTAGGAACTGGAAGTGCACATTTGTGAAATGAGACTTGCCATCTCAAATGATGACCTTAGGAACCCAAATCTAGAAAAGTTGTTCTCCTGAATAAACCAGAGAACAACTTTGTGATCATTCATTTTAGTCCCATAAAATCTATTCCCCATATGTTAAAGATCTCGCACATGACAATTAGATTCAAGGGCATCATATCACGCAGGCCCATGTTGCCTAGGGTCAGACAATGGGCACATGCCCTACAGTAGGCTTATGCACCTTTGAACATTGTGGGCCAAAACAACCCACACTAGAGGACCAATAGTCGATCTTCATCTCATCACAGGCAAGGGGCTGGTGACCTAGCATTCTCATGGCCATTGGATGTGGATCCAACAACCCATAATACGTGCTAGGGGCACTTTAAAGGTTGAACGGAGGTCCTTGGGCGAGTTTAGGTGGCTGGGATGAAACCACGTGGTGCCATCCTAGCTATCCATCTTCTTTTGGGATTAGATGATGCTAGAAATGTTGGATTAGGTCAATTTTGTGTCGTTGGGCTATGATCGTCAATCCAGATTCATCTGTGCAGTTGGATTTGTCATTTGAATCTTTGAATTATGTTACCTTACCCCTTGGCCATTGATCTTCTGCAGGCTGCATAAGGTGCTACGAAACTCCAATCAAGGTGATTTCGAAGGTGTTATACTTTGATCGTAATCCTGATCAGATCCATATGGTTGGATTTTCAATTTGAGGCCCTAAAATATATTGCCTTCTCCCCTAGCCATAAAAATGAGCAAATTAACCTATAATTTATACAATCTATTCTGAATGCAAAATGATGCTTGCTATGCAATATTTAAAATGTAGAGTGCAATCTTAAGCTAAGGAACTCGCATAAATAGACATTTTATCATAAATTACGTGTATTTATCATACACCCATGCCTATCTTTTGCTAGTCCCTACCAAAACTAAAGTATATGCTATGTATAAAAATAAAATTAAGACTTGATCGCTTAAGCATATGTTGTTTATTAATAAGAAATTTCAACTAAGGTCTTAAACTACAAAGACACAAGTCCTTTCCTTATTTTGAAAAGGGAAAAAACTTTTTCTTCCTTTTTCTTCTTTTCTAATATTTTTGGACTATTTTTTGAGTTAAGAGTCTCGAGGCAGCTTTCTATGACTACCCATTCCACCTAAGACTCGAAATGAACTTTAAGTTCTAAGCATCTTGTGAAAAGTGATAGACTCACTAGGTGGCAGTTAAAACGAACTTCAAGTTTCTACGACCTTAGGTAACGTAAAGTTTCTGCCTAATAGTGTATCTATTCAACTGGTAGCTGATGTGGGCGTGGGTGCATTTGTTTAGAAGAGTCATTATAGCTTGCGCTCGCACGTCGGTTTTAAAATGAAGAAATGGATGTGAGTCTGAGTGTCGATCTCAGGGAGGCATGAATATTGGATTTCTCTTGTCACTTAATGTCACGAAAATAACAAGTTTTGCTTGCTTGCTAAAAGTCGTGGGTGAAAAGCGAGCAAGAGAGAGAGAGATTAGGGTTAGAATTGTTTCATTCGCAACATGCAACTTGAACATAAAATAGAGCAAGCAATTGAATAGAAAACAACTTCATTTGTCATGTAACTTTAGTTCATAAGTACAACACTAGATGAATGCTTGAACATAAATAAGGTAAAGCTTAAGATAAAGAAGGAAAGAGAGAGAGAGAGAGAGAAGACGGCGAGGTAGCCACGGTGGTGGAGGGGGCTCCGTCGGTGACTCGTCATCTTCGACGATTACAAGAGGTCTTAATGATGGCTAGGAGTGGGGTAGAGCACTTGCAAGTGGAGTGAATGCCTCCCATGGGTGGTTGGAAGGGATTTCAATAGGAAGAAGGGCTTTCTAAATGAAGAAGGGGTTTTCATTTTTGCTAGGGCTAGCAAATCTTAGGCAAGGGGGTATTTGATGAGTCCATTAAAATGGACTAATATTAAGCCTAAGTATCTTTAATTGTACAATTTAGGTATGTTAATAATGACAATTAAGTTGTAGAAGATTTGTACACCTCATGATTTAAGTTATAACATTCTATAACTTAATGATTTTATTGTTTTTATGTGCAGGTAATAAAATGCACAAAGAGCAAGGGTGGGGGGATAAATTTCCCCAAACAGCCGCAACTCTTTCCCTTCTCCCCCGCCGGACATTGGGGTAATCTTCTTCTTCCGCCGCCTTTCTCAACAACTATGATCGGGGATTTGGGAAAATCCCTGAACTCACGTGCAAGGGAGAAGTTAAAAAGGAAGAGAAGGGGAGCAAAAAAAAAGATCTGGATTGACGGGTCCTTCTTCCTCCCCCTGGGAGGATATCCTTCTTCTCCACTATGGCGAGAGTACGCACTGTGGAGAAGGCATACCACCCTTGCAACCACCGCGCCATCATCCTCCTAAGAGCCCGTAGGTGCAACACCAAGCCCTCCAGCGCTCCCCTACTGCAAGCAGTTCTTCAGCCCATGCGCGCACGTGCGCCCCTGCAAGACACACACAGCACGCAACCACGCGCCTTCCTACCTTTCCAACACCTTCACGCCTCTCCCGCGCCTCAACAAAGCCCGCGCGTCTACCTTCCAGCGTGTCACTCATCACCTTCCACCCACGCCACAGAAGGCGCTCACGCACAAAGCCCGCGCCTCTCCTCCAGCGCGCCCCAACCTCTCAAGTAGACGCCCGCGCCATGCAACTTCCATCTGCAAGCGCCTGCCCACTCGCCATCTTCCAGCACGGGCACTAGCGCGCCCCACCGCTCCACCTTCCTGCAGACCGCCGCCCATCTGCAAGCACTCTCCACCGCCATCTACAGGCGCTCTCAACCATGCGCCATCTCCATCCAATGCAGGCGCTCTCCGCCTGCGTGCATCCACGCCGCGCACCTCCAACCACCTGCAGACCGCAACCTGCAAGAGCCTGCCCTCGCACCAGCGTGTGCGCGTGCACGCTCGCACAACTGCAGTAGCACCTCCACCTTCTTGCTCCACAGGTTGGAGCTCCGGCCACCGTCGCCGGCCGCTTCCGGCCACCTTCGTCACCGCCGCTACTACCATCGGAGAGCTCTCGACCTCACCATCCTCTTGAGCCTCGCATCAACCCCCGCGATTCTCTCTCTCTCGCGAGGAGGAGAGAGGAAAAAAGCCCTGTTTTCATCTTAATTAAAATTTACATTCATTGCCATTGCCACCAATTTGATTTTTTTTATTATTATTATATTATGGCAGAATTGCATTCAAACACTCATAGTTATTTAAAATTGCATGGTATTGATATTAACTAGTTTCAAGAATGATTTTGGGCTTAATTTAAGTACTAATTGTCTTTAGTACACATCACGTGAAAACTGTATGAATTCATCCTAAATTTAATGAGAATTTTTGTGAGGGAAAACTGCAATTATACCCTTAACTTTTTAGGTTATTGCAAATCTACTTTCCTTCACATTTTAAGTCTGATTTGAAAAGGGATTTCGCACTATCCGAAATAACATTAAATAATTGAGTATTGATTGCATCATTGCCTCCCTATGGACACGACCCGCTCTTCTGTGAGTGGTTATTTACATTGTTATTGATTAGTCAATTTTTCCACCACTTAAATACTATAACGCTAAGCAAAAAGTCGACCTATCACACCGCACGCCTCATCATCTCCTCCATCCTTCAGCACCATCCCCAGCCCACACACGCCCCCACTAGCACGCCTGCAGCAGCAACCGCCTTCACGCCCGCATCACCCAGGCGCACACCCTTCAGCGCCTCCAGTCACGGAAGCAACCGACGTGCCGGCCAGTGTGCAGCATCGGCCACCAGCTCTTCACTTGTGTTCATACGCACTGACTCCAGCGCACCACCCACGCACATAGCAGCAGGCGTGAGTTCTTCCTTGCGTGCGCATCACCTGCACAGTCTCGCCAACACCCTGCAACGCCTCCAGCTTCAACTTTCGCGCCCTCGCCGACCTTCTCAAGCGTGCCTCCAGCCCACCCTGCAGTGCGTCATCGACGCTTGTAGTGCATGTCCAGTAGCATCCAGTAGCAATGGTGCGTCCGCCAACAGCACCAACCTCTGTATGCGTGCAGTCCAGTGCATGCACCTCCTCGCCAGGACCTCAGCCACGCCCGTCCACGCCACACGGCCTGCGGCACTTCAACCCACACCGGAACCCACCACCACTGTTCCTCTGTCTGGCCACCTCGGACTATCTTGCACATCGCCGCAACCGCCATCATGGAGCCCCCGGTCTAGAGAATCTCCTCCGAGCTTCATGCCTCCGGTCGTTCCTTCCTCCTCACGCACAGCCAAGGGGAAGAAGAATCCCTATTTTGCTGCTGTACCAGCCCTATTAATATTTACATTCTATGCCATTGTCATCTTTTATTAATATTTTATTAAAGCTGCATTGCAAAGAAATATCCGTTAGTTGTTCAAACTTCCTATTTCAGCATGTTCTCTTGATGCTTTCTTAATCTGAAGGCAGATTTGGCTAGATTCTCGTCGAAACTAACTGTAACCATACATTTTTAACTAGTGCAAGTTTAAATACGTCATTGCCTCCCTATGGGCACGACCCGCTGTTCTGCGCATGGTTATTTTAATTATTGATTAGTCTATTTTTCCACCACTTAGAACTACAAACGACACGTCATTTTATGTAACAAACGACTTTAAAAGCGAAGAATCGACTCATCAAATGGCACCGTTGCCGGGGAGACAACAGGCACAATAATTTCACCTAATTTTATTTTTGATTATTTCTCAATTGCACAGTGATCTGACCATTTATTATTTTTTTCTGTGTGAGAAATTTGTGCATGGAATCAGCCATCATGAGAGGTGACCCTTGTCGTCGCTAGAGGAGAAATTGATCGAGCTACCTTGCAAAGAAGGGGAGGGACAAGGACATGATGATCATCTAGTTGTTGATTTAATTAGAATAGGATTAAGATTTTAGACTTAATTTTTCATTGCACATTTGGTTTGAAACCCTTGTTCTGGGGTACATTTTAAGGGGTTTGCTACCCGATTTTCTTTTAGGCCCGTGTTGGGTAATTTTTGGGAGCTTGTTCCTTTTTCTTTAGATTTAGGTTTTTAATTTATTTTATGGATTATTTAGCTTTATTTGTTTGTGCATAAGTAGTTAAAAAAATTAATGAAAAAAATAAGCTGCCCGCTAGAAGCTGCCGGCCCTTAGGACGAACCATTTAGGCCTATATGAGCTGCCTCTAGATTTATTTCTTTGCATTGCATGCATTCTAGCATCGTTGATTGCTGGAAGGAAGGTACGCATTCTCTTACTTTGCATCCTATTCTTGATCACGCATTGCATTTGGACTTAATTTGAAGACCACAAAATTTGTCTTGAAGCGATCTAATAAGTGGTCACATATATTCTTGAAAGAGGACTAATTAAAGGAGGGACATCTAAAAACCAAGGATTTGATTTTCAAACTTGACGTGTGATTCAAAATCCAAAATCTTTTGCGATGTAAGCACACTTATTTCGCTTGCACCACGGCACGCTTTTAGACACTCCTTATGTTTGGAAATACTAGGACAAGAGCCCTCCTATCGTTGGATTCTAAAGTGTTTAGAACTTGAGATCAAAGGTTTTGTAACTCCAAAGAGGGGGATACCCTGTCACGGATTTTTGGGGGTAGTTGAGAAGCACCGCGAAAGCACAGCTTCAAAGGAAGGCTTAGGCCTACTTGCATCCCTCGATCTTCCGCCTTTGGAGTTGCTCTACCATTTGAGATTTAGCGAAGAACACCTAAGCTCCAAGTAGGTCTTCTTAGGAAAGCCGTAGGTCGACAATAAGCATGTAAATTGATTGAACAAATTGTATTGTCACCTACAATCTGACTTAAAATCAAAAGCCAAAATTTGGAAAGACCTAAAAAGTCCATTTTGAATTGTGTTTTGCTTGGGAATTTTGATTGAGGTGTGAGTTAGAATGGACCACATTGATTTTCATCCTTTCACATCTTTCCCACACCCTCACCCCCACTCTGCATCCTTTGACCCCATACGCTGAGATGGTCCATCTCTTAATGGACATAATGAAAATCATTGGGATCCATTTTACTCCTATTATAGGAGTATTGGCCTTGTTAAGCCCAAAATCAGTGAGCAGAACCTTGGAGCGAGATTTGCTTTGCCCAATATCCCACACACCATAGAAATACCCAACCCACCCTCCCTGAAAAATTCTAATGGTTGGACAGACACTCCTGGGTACTATAACCTGAGGCTGACTTCTCTCATGATAGAAATGACCTCTCCTCCTTGAAGTTGGAAATACAGAAAATGCAAAATGAAATGATTGAATTGTTAGGAGAATCTTCTAGAGCAGGCCTACAAGAAAGAGATGAAATTAGCCACCCAATCTACCCCATTGAGGATGACATACACCCCTCTACAATAGATGCATCTCCTGTGGGAGAGCTACACTTTAAGTTGGAGGGAAATTCTGGGGAGAATAGCTACTTTTCGATGTTCGATTTTGAAACCTCCCCATTAGATGACACTTCCTTGAGAGATCCACGCCTTAAGTGGGAGGAAGACACATATGAAAGTAGCTATGAATTGGATGAATAAAGTGGGCAACCCAAGGAAGATGATAAGGTTGAGTATCCACCTGAATTATATTGGAGTCAAAAGAAGGGAATGATGGTACCATTGGAAGACCTCGACCAAGATGATAGTATTTTTGTGACATTTGATGAAGTGGGTCGAAGTCAAGTTGTTAATCCTACCCTCCCTTCTGATCATGAGATGGAACTCAAGCCCACCCTTAGGAAGCTAACCCTTAAGAAATTGACCTATCTGAGGAGTCTGATGTTACCAGTGTAAACCATTTACCTCAGATAGAGCACCCTAGGGGATCTACTGAGATATTAAATGATTCTAGACCTTGGGTATATGATGAATCATACGATGAGGAGAAAGATGAATTATATGATGAACCTACATTCAAGGTTTGGAGTGACACTAAGGGTGATTATGTCTTATTTAAAGAGTTAGCCCCTGAGGATGTCACACCCATTGATGATATTTCTCCTCATGATGAAATGATGGAAAATTTGGAACCTTCTAAGATTTATGTGGATTCACATATAGACTATGGGGAAGATTTGTGTAAAGAACAAAAACCTGGGGATGACATTGATAGGATAATCCCTAGATCTGTTGCTTCCAACCTGCCTTCATTTATTTCGAGGTCACCCTCTGATTCGCTTATGTCTAAAGGCAAAATTATAACTCCTGATGAAGAGCAGGAAGATACATGTGATGGTGCAAGAAATTCTAGGGATGCAATTGAGGATTTGGAAAGAGTGTTAGGGATGGACACTGAGCTGATTAAACACAACCTAGATCTTATGGACATCCCGCAACTTCGAAACTTGGACACCCTAGACAATCCTTGCCTTAGAGAATTGCTCACTTTTGTTATGACCGGGGGGCTTAACAAACCAATATTTCCCATAATGGAGTATCGGGTATGGATTGATGATTTCTTTAGTCAGTCCATTGCCCTGGTTGTTTATCTCTGCACCATTCCTTCCCCATTCTTTTTGGAGGATCCTTGTCATCCTCCCCCTACCCCTTTGGAGGTTGTTATACCTGTTTATCCTTTAGAGCCTCCTCTAGTGACCTGGGAAGATTTTATTCCCATCCTGGTTGGGCGAGCATTTGCTATTGGGATTCATCATCAGCTCGCCAACATCCTAGGTTACCTATTTTCTAGTCCAGCATTATTTTGCTCATTTTTAGGGCCTATTTCTACAATCCCTGAACCTGATTTGCAGGTTCTTTGGCTATTCGGTTGCTAACAAAAGAATAGCAACCCAGCTCTGACCGAGGTAATATCCTTCTATGCAATGAGGACATTGCAGATTTTAGGCATGGGGGGGTGTACTTGGGGATATACATAGCATAGTGCATTCATTGCATACATTTGCATTAAAAAAAAATCTAAATCAACAAAAAAAAAAAAGAGTTTTGAGCTTAACTGGCTAGGTCCAGCATTCTTAAGCAAATCAGAACTCTAGGGTAGACTAAGTTAATTCTAAGGTCAAACTTTAGAAGCTAATGAGCTACTAGCTTTATACCTTTAGGGTCCTTTGTGGACTTAAAAACTTAAGTAGGAGTTAAAGTTGCGGACCATTCCTCAAGAGGCTGAGGAAGGAAAGGTAGGGTTTGAGTTAAAAGGTAGGGTAGAGTCAGAAATCGGGGAAACTCATGCCTGCAACTCGTCTTTAGCCGACCTAGACTGTAACTTAGCAACTACTTGAGAACCTTAGGTCTAGAGTCTGAACTTCATATGTTTCTAAAGGAAGACCGATTGGGTTGATGAGTCTACTTGGAGTGCTAGGTTTCACATAATTTTGCTAGGGACTAGAAAAACTAGGCATGGGGGAAATTGATTAGCCCATATTTGTGGGCCATTTAAGTATTTAAGTGCCTAGACATTAAGTTAATTCTAACAATTATTGAGCATAAATTAGGACGTAAATAGGTTAATTCATATTTCTAATTTAATTACATAATTCATGCATTGTATTCATATTTAAATGCATTTAGAATTAACTTAGAATTGCATTCATTTAATTACTTAACCAATTAGGTGCATTGCATGCATTAATTTAAGTTAACATAAAAGTTGAGGGTTTGTATATAAATAACCATAATATTTTAAAATTATCTTTTATTCTTCTTCTTTCAGCAACAGCTACATTTCCTTCAGCTGCCGCTCCAACGCCACCAGCTACCACACTGAAACCTGCATTCAAGGACGAGCGGAGAATGTGGATCTGCCCACACCTCTCCATTCAAATTCATGCAAGTAGCTACAAAAGGAGGAGGGAGGCTGCCGAGCTGGGGAGGCCACCACCTCCGACCCACCACTGTGCAGAGAGTTCATCTCTCGTCCATTCCACCACCACCGCCCTCAACAATGGCAACGAGCCTCCACCACCGTGGGCGTGTGGAGCTCGTCTGCATTACCGTGAGCACCTTAGCGTGCACCTCCTTCACCGCCATCACTAGCAACCACCACTACAACTTCACATCCCAGTCAGTTAAGATGTCTGGGAATTTTCCCAGACGTCTGAAACTCCTACAGCAACCTTCATCTTCCTCCTTTGTCCTAAGTTTTCTTTTTAGCCACCAGTCACAGCTACACCTCACACCTATTCATCTCCTCCAGTCTTTAGCACCATCCCCAGCCAACACATGCCCCCCACCAGCACGCCTACAGCAGCAACTGCCTTCACGCCTGCACCACCCACACGCGCACCCTGTAGCGCCTCCAGTCACGCATGTAGCCGGTGCGCCCGCTAGCATGCAGCACAGGCCACCAGCTCCTCACCTGCATGCGTACGTACCGCCTCCAGTGCACCACCTACGCACACAGCAGCAGGCGTGCGTTCTTCTCTGCGTGCGCATCACCTGCACAAGCTCGCCAGCCCACTGCAGCGCCTCTAGCGTCCACTTCCGCGCCCTCGCTGACCTTCTCTAGCACACCCCCAGCCCACCCTATAGTGTGTCATCGACGCTTGCAGGGCATGGCCAACAGCATCTAGTAGCAGCGGCGTGTCCGCCAAAAGCACCAACCTCTGCGCGCGTGCAGTCCAGTGCTTGTGCCTCCTCGCCAGGACCTCAGCCATGCCCATCCACGCCGCATGACCTGCGGCACTTCATCCCACTCCGGAACCCACCACCACCGTTCCTCCGTCCGACCACCTCGGAGCATCTCGCACGTCACCGCGACTGCCATCACGAAGCCCTCGGTCTAGAGAATCTCCTCCGAGCTTTACACCTCCGATCGTTCCTTCTTCCTCGCGCATGGCCAAGGGGAAGAAGATTCCCTATTTTGCTACAGTACCAACCCTATTATTATTTACATTCTATGCCATTGTCATCTTTTGTTAATATTTTATTAAAGCTGCGTTGCAAAAAATATCCGTTAGTTGTTCAAAATTGCCATTTCAGTATGTTCTCTTGATGCTTTCTTAATCTGAAGGCAAATTTGGTTCAATTCTCGTCGAAACTAACTGTGAACATAAGTTTTTAACTGGTGCGAGTTTAAATACATCATTGCCTCCCTGTGGACACGACCCGTTCTTCTACGAATGACTATTTTAATTATTGATTAGTCGATATTTCCACCACATAGAATTTCAAACGACACGTCATTTTATGTAACAAACGACTTTAAAAGTGAAGAATCAACTCGTTAGCTTAGCAACTAGCATAGAACTAGTAATCTAAGCCACCCAGAGTAGCTCTATGCCACCCTATTCAACTACTGCCAGCTCTAGTTCAAGCTCCAGACTTCTCAGCTCCTCTCTTCAAACCCTAGCTAAAATTACCTACTCCTCTACTCTATTACTAGATAATCTAGCTTAGCTTAGCATAGCTTATCTAGGCTCCAAATCCCTCGGCATCTACCACCTTAAAAACCCACCTAACTTGCTCCACCAATCAACCCTAACCCTAAGTCCACCTAGCTAACCTAGTCCACCACTAAGTTGGCACCAAACCTAACCACCTTTTCACCCCTCATCTCCATCCAAATGACACCTATTTTGGCACCGACTAATCCTTCTATAACCCCATACTTTTTATGCCAAAATAACCCCCCAACTATACCCTACACCTACCCGTTCCAAGCCCTATCCACCCTACACCAAGTTGGCACCAACCCATGGCACCCTTCCATGGTTGGCGCCAGTTTTAGGTGCCCCTTGGCCATCCCTAACTACGCCCCTTAGCACCCCTTAGGAGGCACCACTTAACCCTAGCCCTAGGAATAATTTAACCACCCATAACCACCACCAAACTCCATCCTAGCCATCCACCTACTCACACCAACCCTACTCCCATCCCACTCTATAGAAACCCATCACCTACCACCATTTTCTTCATCCTCCTATTAGAGAATTTCCACCTTACTTCCACCTAAACCTATGGCCAAGAAGAAGGCATAGAGAAGATTAAGGGGGCACATCACCCACCCCCTTGGTGCCTTCTTCTCCACATTCTTTCCCTTTGTTCCATGCCAAGAAGGAGGAGGATCTTCACCACAAAGAGGATAGCAAGGCATTGGAGGAGAAAGGGTGGTGCATGCCCACCCTTAGAGGAAAGAATTGAGGTGGAGAGCATCCACATTGGAGGAGCATTCAACGAAGGAGAAGGAGACCTTCTTTTCAAGCCAAGGAGTAGCTAGGCTTGGAGCAAGAGGACTCCCTTCTTCACCTGATTTTTCAAGTGGATTTGTGTTTTTATTACTTTTATATTTTCCATTTTAAGTAGAAGCATTCCTCTACATTTTTTTTTGTAAAACACAAATTCTATTAAATCAATTTGCCTTCTTTTCATTTTCTTTGCATTTGCTTTGTCGTTGTTCTAGCACTTTTTCACTTCAACTTCCTTATTACACTAGGCCTCCACGTGCCTAGAGTGAGCTTAGGAATGGGTCATATTTGTCACTTAGGTTTTAGCTTAGTGATTGTACGTGTTAGTTGTTTTTCCACCAATAATTTGCATTTTGCCTTCGTTATTTCAAGACATAAAAATTATATATTGAAAAAGACTAAAAAGAAAGTTGATTTCTATTTCCAGGCAAAGCATTTGATTTGCAAATAATTTGGCCTCCTTGGATGACCCTAGATACCCCACTATCTAGGTTACAAGTTTTAAGAGTTGATTGGTTTTATGTGTTACAATGACATATTTTTACAAACCACGCAAAATCCGAATCATTCTTGAAGTTAGTCAACACCCTATCTTGGATGTGGTTCACCTGAATCGAATAGTTTGGTTCAGGGTTAAGTCAGTTTGGGTTAAATCTAGTGTAATCAAGAAATTGAAGTTCTTGGGTCGCTCCTTAATAATAGGTCATTTCGGGTTATTCAAAGAGGGGTGGTGACCTATATTCAGTATAATCCTGGTGAGGGCAGGTGTTATAATCATCATATCCTTCTTAATTGTAGATTAGGTTGGTTTGTTCATAAAAGGGTGGCGATCTATAATTAGTAAAGCTCTGGGGAGGATAATAATCATAATTATGATGTCTAAGGTTAGGTCCTGGACATTGAGGTTTAGAATCATGTCCCCAATCAAAGTTATCTCGACTAGGGGATGTGTAGTCATAAGTCAGGTCAGAATAATAATCATCTTGGGGATAAGTGGCGGTAAGAGGATAGGAGTGGAAATGTGAACAGGATGTGGAAGGATCCATGGCAAAGTAGGAGGGAAAACAAAGGAGAGAAAGGTGCCCTACAATATAATCATGTCAAACCTATCCTTAGGTGGGTAGCCTAAAGACCTACAGACTCTCAGAACCCATCTAGAGATGAAAGAAATGATTTGGTCTACTTCTATCCAGTCAATCCAACTAGTTAAAGGGAGGGATTGGGGAGAAGGTTCTTCCTTTGGCTTTTGCCTCTAGTCCCTTTGATATCCCACAATCGCAGTCGTTTGATACTACTCCACTAGCTAGACATCAGATGGATTGGTAGAAGCAGATTAATAAAAAAAAATCTTAATTGGAGTCCCAAAGAGAGTTAATCCTTAAGGCCAACGTCTACTCAGTTTTAGTTAGGGTTGGGATGATTGTGCTCTTGGAATGTGATGGGCCCTATAGATGGGTTGTGCTCTTAAAAATCGATTAATATGTGTATGTGTGCACAACCAATGTTTCTCAAACAAAGTTTTGATGATGTGTCATTTAGGGTTTAACCTTGTTTAGTAGCTTTTAGGGTTTAATCTTTAGGTCTATTCAATCAAGTTCAAGAGAAAACTCCAAGTTTTGAAATCAAAGGTGATGATATATTCCTTTAAAACTCAAAATGAATGTGGAGTGTCTGGTTAGTTCCTAAAACTTTAACCCTAAGTGGTAAGCTACTTGATGAATCAGTTTTAAATTGAGTGGTGCAGCCCAAACAGTTTAAGCAATTGACCTGTTACACCACTTGATTAAGGCACCCAAACAATTTTAGCCTATTTTGATGTCTAATCACTTATTTGTATAGTGCATTAAAGTGTACCAGGTCCTTAGGTTATATCCTCGGTTAAGTGATTGAATCAGACAAAAGTGGTACACTTTAGGTGTGCGTGGGTGTGTAAATTTTTAAGCGATTCCCATAATCAGATCAAATCTTTTTTTATATACGAGGTGAGATGAGGTGAAGTGACAATCAAACAAGCAATTTCCAGCCTAGGGTTTATGCAAGCACCAAAGTCGATTTGGGTTTGATTTATTAGTGTGGCAAAATGAAATCTGGGGTGTGGGAAATGGGGGAATGCACTTACAGGACCTTCTAACAGCACTTTACTCAGATCTATTCTGCTTTGGCTCGCCTTTGAAGGATACCTGCAATCACAGAAAGAAAGGAGCAGAGTGAGCTAAAAGGTTAAGGAGGAAAACATAGAAAAACCAAAGGGCATTGCCACCCTAGCAAGGGTGCCAAAATGGTGAGAGAGATTTCATATGCGAAAAGATTTGAGTTGCAAACCCATCGTCGTAGTGCGTAGAATCCGCTAACGAACTAAAATTTACCAAAGCTTGAGGTGAGCCCCGAGTTGAACACAGGAAGGAGAACGTTTGATTTGTGAAATCCACACTTTAAATTTTATTTGTATTTTGTGTTTTTATCTTTTGCAATTTTTGTCGTATTTTTATAAGGCAAGAGATCAAATCGACAAGAACTTTGTCTAGCTAATCTACTTGCAAAATAAGAGAAAGAGAGAAAATATTTCATAGATCAAGTAATATCTATTACAACTAATTAAAACTACACTAGAAAATTAATAAAAGATAGATAGAGGTGAGAAAAATCCCCTTCAACAGTTGTTTGGAGGATGCCTCGCTTTGACGGCACTTGGATGAAGGTGTTGGGAAGTTGGATGAAGAAGAACACAGCTGGAGGATGGAGAGTGGGATAGGACAACGTCATAGCGAGGATCTACTTCCCGAATGTGGTGGGAGGATGACCACGGGATACTCCATGAAGGGGGTGAGAAGTGGGAAAAAATATTTCTTTTCTACTCTAGAGGAGCATCCCGGGCTTGGGATAAGCTCTCTTTAGAGCCTTCAAGGTGGTGAAGGAGAGAAAGGAAGAGATGAAGATGGATGGAAGGGTGTCGGCCTTTTCATAGTGGAGGAGAGGAGGCTACAACAGGCATGGGACAATTAGTGACATCCAAGACGTCATTGTAGGTCTTGCTTATGTGTTGCTGCAGCCAGCCTATGACCATCGCACGTACCCATGCACTCATAGCTTCCATCACATGCCTGTCATCCGATCGTTGATAAACAATCAAGATTGCGCAAAGATCACATGCTCAGATCATGCACTGCTACGCGTCCGATAGCACGTACGCGCTTCTCTTCATCCATGCTTCCACGTGGCAACATCTGAGCCACTAATCAACCATCGCACAGTTGAATTTCGCGCAACACTCATGCGTTGTGGATTAAAGGTGCTGTGGGGATTCGATCTGGCACCTTCTCGATGCGAACGTCTTCCTCCACCACTACGCTATGGCTGAGCTTGTGTCTCGGTTTGGTTTTAAAGTCAAAGAGCACACGACCGTTGGATCATCATCCAACGGTCAATCTATATCTCATCACAGGTGAGGGGCCAGTGACGTGGCATTCTCATGTATTAAGGGAGCTTTAGATGTTGAATGGAGGTCCTTGCACTAGTTTGGGTGGCTAGGATCAGGCCACGTGGCACCATCGTAGTCGTCCATCTTCTTCTGCTAACGATGATGCCAGAAATGTTGGATTAGTTTGATTTTCACACAGTTGGGCTACGATCGTCGATCTGAATCCATCTGTGTGGTTGGATTTGCCATTTGAAGCTCCAAAATACTTCACCTTGTCCCTTGGCCATTGATCTTCCTTGGACTGCATAAGGTGTTATGGAATTTCGATCAAGGCAATTTCGGAGGCATTAGACTCTGATCGTCGTTTTGATCAGTTCCGTATGGTTGGATCTTCAATCCAAGGTCCTAAAATTTATCGCCTTCTCCCCTAGCCATAAAAATGAGCAAATTAACCTATACTTTATACAATCTTGTAGGAGATCAAAGGGGTGCTTAGATCTTTCACTTTCTACGGGAGATTGCTAAAAATGATAGAGCTACCTTGCACAGACAACACAATTGGACTCTTGTCTTTGTTTCATGGCTTACGCTTTGGTGTACATAAGTCCTTCAAAAATCGCGTGTAAGCCAACACGTGGCAGGTCGCATCCATCAAGGGGTTGTTTATTTGGACTTATTCCAAGGGCTTGCCCAAGTCTTACTCAAGTGTCACGAGTTTGGGTTTCCTTTTTCCTTTTGTCAAGGCCTTAAAAAATAGAACCTTTGTTGGTTCCTCTAGGATTGGTTTAGGCTCAGGATATAGGATAGGTGTGTCCTGAATGACCATCCTAGGGGTAGGTTCTAAACTACCAAGGCTAAAGTGGCTAGGATAAGGTGGATCCTAAGTTGTTTTGCCACTACGTGTAGTAACATTGTTTAGGCTGGCCTTGTTTTGGTTCGGAGTCGGTAAGAGTGGTGGTTGTTGCTGATATCCCGCATACGATGTGGAAGCCTTCATCTCATTGAGTGATGGATCATAAGGGGCCTGATAGATATTGTGAGCTTGACCTTAATTTGGGTTCATAATGCACCTCTAGTTTGGCATGTTATTCAGATTTAGCAGAGGTTGGGAAGGGAGTGCACCAGGCTGGCGAGTTCCAGCCATCTGTGCAAGTTGATTTTGAACCTCTGTGATCTCTTCCTTGTGTTATTTCCACATAGTCTCATTAGTCTTCTGGATGTTAGCTAGGGCTTGCAATGTCAAGTTCATCTTATCTTCCCTGGTAGACCTGGATTGGTAATTCAGGCTGGGCCTAGTATGAGCGGGCTAATAAGGTTGTGGAGCTTGTGGTCGGGGTTGGAATTGAACTCTCGAGTTCTGATTATTTCCCGACCACACGATGTTTGGATGATTGAGCCATACAAGGTTACATGTGTTGGAGAATAGATCATTCTGGATGGTGTGGAGATCCTCATTGGTCCAAGAACTCCAAAGAATTCAAAGTACGAGGGTTCAGAGTTCCCCCAACTAGAGTAAAAAGGTCTAGAGTTCCCTCTGAAACTAGGGTCAGACAAGTTTTGATACGTGTCCATCTCCTGATATGAGTGGTGGTAAATGTTATGCACAGCCTCCCTAACTGAGGGTGGTTGTGCATACATGTTTTGCTTTGTGGTGGTGGCTCTCCATAGAAGTCGATGTAAGTACCTCTGTTTTGATGCACCAAAGTTATACTTTCTGCGAAACTAATCTTTTAGAACTCTCTCATGGATTAAAGCTAGAAGATTACTAACTTCGTCTCAGTGTCTTTTTATTTTTATTGAGTCCAGATTATTTTGTAGGGAACCTCAAAATATGTTTCAAATGCATTTTCATACCACTCATAAAAATAAGTTTTTAGGGTTATTGATCAGCCAAATTCATGGATCGACCAATCACCTTAATTAATCAATCAAATTAGTCTATTTTACGAAGTTGATAAATTCACTTTTGATTGACTATTTAGGTTAATTAATCGACCAATCATTCATCAATCAAATAACTAGTTTGATCGACCAAAACTCATTTTTATCGACCAAACTATCTTAATTGATCGACCAATTTGATTTCATTTTCTGGTCGATTTGCGAGTATAAATAGAGGTCATAGGCAACCTTTTCAAAGCATACTCTCAAGATGAAATCCATCTAAAAGAATGAGATTTTCGTGCTTCCCTCTAAGTGCTTCTGCACTTCTAGTTTCATGACTTTGAAAGCACGATGATTCAAACCTTTGCTGAAATCTAGTTTGACTTCTCTTGATGTTCCATAGGTTTATACTATTTTATATTACTTGCTGCTTTCAATTACAAATCCTAAGCTATTGGGAGAAATCCGTTGTTGTTGCTGTTGTGCATCTCTTCTGGTTAGTAAGAGAAGGGATTGTTGTAAGAGGTTTTGCCACCCTCGTTTCAAGTGGTGCGTTAGTGGATTGACTAGCCTTGACAAGTAGGGAAAATTCTAAGCTAAGAGGCTTAGGTAGTGGCTTTCAGCTGGGAAGGGTTTCCACTATAAATCCAGGTGTCTTCTATGCATGAATTTTTCTTGTTTGATTTGCCTTTGCAACTACGATATTTAACTTTATAAGAGACGATACTATTCACCCCTCCCCTCTAGTGTCCATTAAGATCCACAAGAACCCTCATTTGGTATCAACTCTAGGCTGTTTAGAAGATGTCAAAGTCATCTGTCGATGCATATGCTGAGGGGCAATCAACAGTTCGACCTCCACTCTTTCATGGAATGAACTATTGTTACTGGAAGATCCTAATGCAAACATTCTTGGAGTCTATGGACTATAAAGTATAGGATGTCATCACGTCCAAATACATAAGACCAGAGATCAATGGAGGACTAGCAGCAACACTAGATGAAAAGAAACTAGCAACACACAATGCAAAAGACGTGGATGCAATCTTCTATGAACTCTCCAAGGAAGAGTTCAACCGCGTATTTGCATGCAAGATAGGTCACGAGATTTGGAGCATCCTAAAAGTCACCCACGAGGGAACATCAAAGGTAAAAGAAACTCGTATAAATTTACCAACATAGAAATATGACCTTTTCAAGATGAAGGGTGAATCCATGAAAGAGATATTTATAAGATTTACAGATATTGTGAACTCTCTACAAAATCTGGATCAAGACATGAAGAACAAAGTCTTGGTAAAGAAGATCTTCCGATCACTTACCAGCAACTAGGAGACGAAGACCACAGCCATACAAGAATCAAAGGATCTATCTACTTTGAAACTAGACGATCATGTTTGAACTCTAATGGCTTACGAGGTCCAGCTTCAACACATAAATGAGCATGGGAATGAAGGAGAAAAGAGGAAGACTGTAGCACTCAAAGCCAATGATTAGTCTGAAGATTCATCAAGTGAAGATGAAGAAGACATAGCCCTTCTCTCAGGGAAGTTCAAGAAATTCCTCAAGAACAAGAGGAGTTGGAGAAAGAAGAAAGAAGAATCCAAGGCAGACACTATCATCTGCTATAATTGCAAACGAAAGGCACACATCAAAAAGGATTCCCCACTTCTTAGGAAGGAATCAAAGAAGAAAAAGAAATTCGCAAGAAGGGGTGGGAAGAAGAAGGCTCTTCAAGTCATTTCGAATAAGTCAGACTCAAGCTCCAAGGAAAAAGAGACCTCCGGAGAAGAAGCTCTTCTAGGACTTATGGCCCTAGAAGATGAGGTAACATCTTTTTCGCAAGATGAATTATTAGAAGCTTTCTTTGAAATGCATGACATAGCTAATTCACTAAAAATAGAAAATAAAAGTTTAATGAAAGCCTTAGGAGAAGAGAAAGCACAAAAACATGCACTCGCTTCACAAAATAGGGAGTTATCTGTTGAAAATACTTCACCAAGATAATAGATAGATAACCTAAAAATAGATATAGACAAACTAAAAGAGAACTCTACTATTTTTTTAAATGAGCTAACTAAATTTACTAAAGGTAGTCAAAATGTGAATAAACTCAAAGGAACACAAACCTAGAGCACCACAAAATTTAGCTTAGGGTACATAACTAAAAATGATTATGAATCATCTAGTTCTAGTGAATGGAAAGGGAAAGGTAGCTTGCCCAAATAGGTGGCACCAGCTAACCACTGTGGACCCAAGCAAAAATGTGTACCAAAAGCACTCTTGAAATCATGTTTTGTAGGTCAAGTAGATTATAAGAGGTGGACATATCAGAAACAAATGGAAACCTGAAGCCAATTTATAGATCCAACGATCCAAGACCTTACAAATGCAAACAAATGACAGGATCAACAAGAAAGAAGATGGATCATGGACAGCGGGTGTTCCAAGCATATGACAGGAGAGGAAGGCCTGTAACTGCAACTCCACTGCCAGGAAGGTGGTACAGTCACGTTTAGGAACAACAAGGGCCGTATTATTGGTACTGGCCAAGTTGGTTACTCTTCTACTTCTTTTGATAATGTGCATCTAGTTGCTGGGTTAAAACATAATCTTCTTAGTGTAAGTCAAATATGTGATAAAGGATACAAAATTACTTTCACCGCAAATGATTTTAAAATAAGAGATAAGGAAACCAAACAAATTATTCTAAAAGGAAACAAACATAAAGATATTTATACTGTCAACTTCAAGAAATGAGACAATTTTGAATATCTTGTAGCATTTTACGAAGAGGCAATAATTTGGCACAAACGGCTATGTCATGTTCACATGAGGAACATCAGTACACTTGTGAAACATGAGCTTATCAAAGGTCTACCAAAGATCAACTTCAAGAAAAGTAAAGTCTGCGTTCTAGTCAAGTTGGTAAACAAACCCATAATCCTTTTAAACCAAAAGGAATGGTTAGTATCTCTCAACCCCTGGAGTTACTTCACTTAGACTTGTTCGGTGTAACCAAATCCAAAAGCCAGAGTGGGTGCAAATATTGTTTAGTCATAATCGACAATTTTTCAAGATTTACGATATGAGAGTATTTCGCTTGATTAAGAAAATAATAGAATGATATGTCGTAATTTATGTGGTGGAAATCTCTCAACCAAAGATTAAAATAGATATCAATTTAAACCACGAAAAGGATGCAGTATCCACAAGGAGGAATATATCCAATAAATTCATGAGTAGAGAGTTACAATGATCGCAGACACCTTTGTGAAATCAATTCGATGAATATGCTACTCTAAATGGAACTTGCAATTTTATGAGAAGTTATGGACTACTTATGTAAATTTTATGTCAGAAATCAAGCTCCCAAAAGTATGCATATCACGCATGTGTAGTGGCATATCATGTAAGTTTGAATTGCATGCAAATCTGAATTAAATTTCAATGTTAAATGAAGCCTCAATGTTAAATGATGCACATAACACAACTTAAGCAAATTCACGAAATTGTAAGTGCACCCATGCAATTTTGCCTAAATAAAATAATCCAAATATTAAAGTGACAACGGCAGGAAATGTAAATTCTAATTCCTTCAAAAATAGAGTAAAATTCCTCTCTCTTCACTGCAAGTTGGAGGAGGTATTGCCGGCGGTTTGCTCGGGAGGAGTTCCCTTGGAGGAGAGGATCTCATAGACGATGATGTAGAGGCAGGAGATGGCCAGTGGCGGCCGGCCAGACAACAGGTGGCAGCGGAGAGGAGCGGCAGGGACTGCAGCCACCTCAGGTGTTGCTGCATGCGAAGGTGCTGTGCACGCACAAGGGCGCGGTTGCACGCGAGCGCTGCTGCATGCCGGAACGGCTGCACGCTGGCATGGTTGCACACAAGCGTGGCTGGCGAGGGTTGCATGGGGGGCGCAGTTGCTATGGTGGGTTCTTTTGGTTGTTTGTAGGCGGCTTGAGAGAAGAAGAGAAAGAAGAAGATGGAGAGACCGTGGCATGCAGGCATTTGCGCGCGGTTTGTCTTGCACGCCTGGCATGGCTAGCGAGGGTTGTGCGGGGGGCGCAGTTGCACACAAAGGAGATTTCACTACTGCGAGCACATGTGCGCGAAAAGTGCACGGTCGGCACATGGTGAGTGCATTGTTGGTGGCTCTCACAGCTGCGCATGGGTGCGCGAGGAGTTTGACAAGGGTGGTCTGATGGTGTTGGTGGTGAGGATGGTCATGGTAGTGCTCTCTGTCACCGAGCACCACCGGGCGGACACGGCATTTGGAGGAAGGCGATGGTGAGCACGATGCAAGCTATGCTCCACAGGGTAAGCTTTCAGTTTGCGGTGGAGAAGGTGGGTGATCGGGTGGTGGAGAAGATGATCATCTCCAGTGGGGGCTGCGCCTAAATGCCTCTCCCATTTGTTTCTCTCACCACGAATCTCGACCAGTGACTCACTCGATGAGTTAATCTCAACTGTTGGGGGCGTTGCGTTGAAGTCTCGCGGTGAGGGTGTGGCCTGTTGCAAGGGAAAAAAAAAAAAAAAGAAAATGGGTTATTTATAGATGTATTCCAATATGACGCATGTAATGCATACACGTCACCATAATTTATATTACCTTCCATTACATGTGAATGTGATGTATAAAACAAGCATGCCATCATATTTATAAACTAATCTATTTATAAATCTAAGTATGCTATGTAGAAGTAGAAATCATTCTAATATCTAGGTATTTATGCGTTCGATTAGCCCACAAATGCAATCTCATCAAATGCCCTCATGCCTAGTATTTGCTAGTCCCGAGTAAAAGTGAAAATAATGGAAGTAATCAAGGGAATTCTTCTTTCTTTATTCCACAAATTTAGAGATCCAGACAAATGTGAAGTGATAATAATAATAGCCTAGGTAGCAGATCCAACTGAAATAACCAACTTACATTTGTAGTTCGTAATTATCCCTTAGTAAATATTTCTATCAGGATAGGCAACTACTTCCCTCAGGGATAAAGCAGAAGATAATCTGTAATTTGACCCTGGCATTTCGGTTTAGGTAGGAGATATCGAGTTGAATGGATTTGTATTTGGTGGCACACACACAATTCGTGCCACATGTAATCTAGTACTACAAACTCTAGATCTCTAGACTATTAGACAAGTCACTCGAAGAGAGGCTAAATAACTATGCTCTCTTGATATTCCTTTATGCTCACTGTTTTCCTTCTTTTCTTTCTGAGATCACAAATCTCACTAGATTTAGTAAATGTACTCACTATTTGGTGGCCTCACATGGCATTCACACTTCATCTAAAGTCCTAATAATTCTACAACAAAGTTTGAATCCTCAGCCAGTATTCAGGAGATCAGAAATACTGAAAGGTCGGTATGGATCATATTTGGTGGATCGCGATGGGTGTTTTTGTTGCCTCAGAAACATAGTCATGAAGATAAAATTATAAACTTGGACTCTTTTCTTTTTCTTTTCTCTCTCTTTTCTCTTTTTTCTCTTTTTTTTTAATATAATTGTTTCTTTTTTCCTTCTTTTTCTTTCTTTGTAGATCAACATAACACAACGTAGATTTTTATTTTTGAGGAATTATTAGGGATGTTGATGGTTAAGAGGATATTGTGTGGCTTATTTGGTGGAAGTGTCTACTCTCGGGAGTGGGAAGGAATGGATAGGACAAGCATATTTCTGACCTTTGATACTATTACCCTCCTTCAGCCGAGGACTCCATAACGGATAGTCATAGCCATCCACCATAGTCATAGCTTTATTAAGACTCAATCTCTGTGTATCTACCATATTTGGTGACTCTCAGGAATTCACACAATGTATACACATAGGAATAGAGAGGGAAAACAATGCCTAACTTTGAGGTATCATCATCTAATTGTCCAAAACTTAAGAGTCCTTGCACTAGACTTAGCACATCAGTAATCTCTCTACTTTCTTCTCACAAATATGAGGTGGATCTTCTAGAAGGTAGTATGCCTGACTCCCTATTAACTGTCCAAGGGTTCAGTAGACTAAAATTGCTTATTAGTTTTCTTCAAATATCCATTGCCCAGTCTACGTGCAAGTGAAGTAAATGTACTGGATTCTAAACTTAAGAAATAATTTAAGAAGAAAAATCTTTAATGACACCTCAATGACAAAGATGTTTTGCTAGGGACTAACCAATTCGGCTCAAGAAAATAAAAGATTTTTTTTTTCTTTATAACTATCCTAAATGTATGCAAATATTTATAAATGCTATAACCATTATCAGGTTATACCCCCCCATGCCTAAGATTGATAATGTCCTCATTGGAAAAATGCAGACATAGGAGAATATCACCTGAGGAGGAGAGTGGGAGGAGATAAGGCTCCTCAAGCCGAAGTGCATCCGAAACCTAGCCATCTGAAAGAGTAATATAAGGTTTAAGTCACTGGCTATTTACCTTAAAGCTTGCACCAGAAGTAGGATTCTGAATTTCTACAGCTCCATGTGGGAAAGTATTGATAACAATGTAAGACCCATCCCAGCGGGACTTAAGCTTTCCTAGAAATAATTTAAGTATGGAATTGAAAAGTCTAACCCACTGGTTGGGCTCAAAAGTCTTTCTAATGATGTGCTTATCATGGAAGACCTTTGTACGTCGCTTGTAGGCTTGAGAAGTTTCATAGGCTTCATTACGAAGCTCCTCAAGCTCACTTAACTCTAACATACGTGCCTTTCCAGCTTTATCCAGGTTCATGTTAACATTTTTAATAGCCCAATATGCTTTATGTTGGATTTCAACAGGAAGATGGCACGACTTTTCGTAGATAAGATGGAAAGGAGACATGCCCAAGGGAGTTTTATATGAGATTCTGTAGACCCAAAGAGCATCATTTAGTTTTTTAGACCAATCCTTACGATTGGGCCTGACAGTTTTTTCTAAAATTTGCTTAATCTCCCTATTAGACACTTCAACTTGTCCATTCATTTGGGGATGGTAAGGTGTGGCTATAATGTGGTTGATTGCCAAATTTTGGATTAGTCTTGTGAAGCATACATTCTTGAAGTGAGGTCCTCCATCACTTTTGATCGTCCTTAGGCACCCGTACCGAGAAATGACGTTAGCCTTAACAAAGCCCAAGACCACAAAATGGTCATTGGTTCACGTAGGTATGGCTTCTGTCCATTTCGGTACATAGTCCATAGCCATAAAGATGTACTCATATCCGAAGGACACAAGAAAGGGACCCATGAAGTTGATGCCCCAAATATCAAAGATCTCAATAGGGAGGATAGGTTGCTAGGGCATCTCATCCCTTTTCCTAATGGTTCTCGCTTACTGGCAACATAGACATGCACCCATATATGTATGTGCATCTTGGAATAATGTGGGCCACCAAAAGCCAGACTGAAGAACCTTATGGGTAGTCCTTTTCCCACTAAAATGTCCCCCACAATATAGGTCATGGTAGAAACTTAGAACACTTCTTTGTTCTTCATCAGGAATGCAACGGCGGAAAAGCTAGTTAGGGCCTACTCTAAAAAGCTCAAGTTCCTCCCAATGATAAAATTTAGCATTAGCAAGAAACCTGTCTTGCTTCTACCTGTACCAAGTACTGGGGGTAATGCCCGTGACCAGATAGTTCACTATGTTAGTGAACCAAGGAGTTTTGGCCTCCACAGCCATCAGAGAGTCATTAGGGAAAGTCTCTTGAATACAGCCAGTAGGGTTTGATGCCTCAATAGGGATCCTAGACAGATGATCTGCTACCACATTATCAACTCCTTTCTTATCTTTAATTTCTAGGTCAAACTCCTGAAGTAGTTGAATCCAACAAATTAGGAGAGGTTTGGTGTCCTTTTTGGCAAGAATATGCTTTAAGATAGAATGATCAGTGAACACCACAACCTTGGATCCAAAAAAAATAAGACCGAAACTTTTCAAAAGCAAGTACTATAGCAAGAAGTTCCTTTTTAGTGACTGTGTAGTTTTGCTGAGGATCTGTAAGGGTCTTGCTGGCATAATGCAACACATGAGGTTTGCCATCAACCCTTTGACCTAACACCGCTCCCACTGCAAAATCAGAAGCATCACACATAAGCTCAAACGGGAGGGTCCAATCTGGTGCTTGGAGAATCGGCGTGGTAATAAGAGCTTTCTTTAAGACTTGGAAAGCCTCGCCACATCTATCATCAAAATCGAAGGAGACATCCTTCGCTAGCAGGTCACAGTGTGGCTTAGAGATTTTACTGAAATCTCGAATGAAGCGCCTATAAAATCTAGCATGGCCAAGGAAAGATCTAACTTGGCGAACATTGGTGGGCAATGGAAGCTTAGAGATGGAATCAATTTTGCAGTGTCCACCTCTAATCCTCTCTCGAAAACTATATGCCCTAACATATTGCCCTACTGGACCATAAGGTGGCTTTTCTCCCAGCTAAGCATTAGATTTGCCTCTTCGCAATTGGTTAAGACATCATCAAGGTGTGAAAGGCATAGGTCAAACGACGAGCCGTAAATGGAGAAGTCATCCATGAAAATTTCAACAAACTCGTTGATCATATTAGGAAAGA
The DNA here is from genome assembly GCA_037157565.1 of Thalassia testudinum. NCBI lineage: Eukaryota > Viridiplantae > Streptophyta > Magnoliopsida > Alismatales > Hydrocharitaceae > Thalassia > Thalassia testudinum. Next base: position 49,196,556 of record JAZHRO010000055.1, read on the forward strand.
TAGCCATCATACAATGTTGGAAAGTGGCAGGAGCATTACATAACTCGAATGACATTCGGCGGAACAAAAATGTGCCATACGGACTGGTGAAGGTAGTACGCTCCTGATCGTCAAGGAAAATGGCTATCTTATTATACCCAGAGTACACATCAAGAAAACAGAAATACTTGTTCCCTGCCAATCATTCCAACATCTAATCGATAAATAGTAAGGGGAAATGGTCATTCTGGGTAGCCATGTTCAAACAGTGGTAATCAATGCAAACCCTCCAACTAATTGAGGGTCTAGTGATCACCAGCTCTCCTTGGTCATTCTCTTCCATAGTGATTCCTGCCTTTTTGCGTACTACATGAATAGGATTGACCCATTTACTATCTAAAATGAGATAGATAATCCCTACATCTAGCCATTTCAGAATCTTCGTTTTAACAACCTATCACATATTGGGGTTAAGCCTTCTCTGCATGTCTCGGAAAGGTTTCACAGACTCATCCGTGTATATATGATGGATGCAAAGGGAGGGATCAACACCCTTAATATTAGCAATTGACCAAGCAATTGCTTCCTTGTGGCTTTGTAAACACTCAAGCAGAGCTCCCTCCTACGATTTAGATAATGCAAATGAGATAATAATGGGGAGCATGTCATTAGGGCCATGGAAAGCATATTTCAGTTTGCTCGGAAGGGGTTTCAACTCCAACACAAGAGCCTTTTGGATTTAGGGTTTAAGTTGAGATGTCCCTACCTCAAGTAGCGGATCTACCTTCATGGTCTAGGGTGGGGACAGAGACTCTGTGTGTATCCCCAGCAACTCTTCTAATTCGGGTATTTCCCTTTCAGCTTCTTTAATAATCGGAGGATGGTCCTTAGATATGACCTTTTGAAGGGGATTTCTAGATAGGAGTGCTGGAGTAGTCTCTTCAATTATTTCAACAACAATTTCAATCTGAGAACAATCTTCAAATTCAGATTACTTGTAAGTATCAAAAACATTCAACTGGATCTTCTTGTTCCCAAAGCCCATTTTAAGTGCCCTTGATCTACAATTGATAGAGGCATTGGTTGTGGCCAAGAAGGGGCATCCTAGAATAATGGATGGCTTTGTGGGCTTATTAGATGGGTCAGTATCTAGCACTAGAAAGTCAACAGGGAAGAAAAAGTCCTCCACTCTCACAAGGACATCTTCCAGCAATCCCCGTGGTGTCTTAAGTGATCTGTCTACGACATGGAGGATGACTGGACTAGGCTTCAACTTGCCTCCTCCGAAAAGGTCATAGACAGAGCTCGGTAAAATGTTCACCCCCGCACCAAGATCGAGCAGAGCCTCGTCAATGTGTTGGTTACCTATAACTACTGAAATATACGGGGCCCCTGGGCCTTTCATTTTGGGGGGTGTTCTATGTTGGAGAACCGAGCTAACATGGTCAAGCAAGATGACCTTGGTTTGGACCTATTTCCTAGATAGGAGGTTTTAGGAGCATAGGTCCTTCAAAAACATGGCATCGGCAAGATCTGTTTGATAGCTTCCAACAGAGCCAAATTGATCTGGGCTTACTTAAAAGTGTACATAATATCCTCCATCCTATCCTTGGCTCCAGGCGAGCCAACAAAATATTCCCCAGGAGCAGATAGGCACTCTGGATAAGGCACCCTCAGCTTCTGGGTAGAGGGGTCGTCATGGTGGGAGAGGGGTACTGGAAGGACGACATCCACATTGTGGGTCATTTCAAGCGAGGTAGAGCAGTGTGGTTCTTCCTCAGTGGAGATGGAAGTGGAGTTGGGTGTAGAAGGTGAATTTTGAGATGTAACCGTAGGAGTGTTATCAGGCTTATCAATCTTCTTTCCACACCTCAATACAGTCACAGCTTGGGCATGCTCCATGAATATGACCCCCTTGCCCTTAGGGTTCTCCTCAGAAGAGCTTGGCAGCTTCCTCGGATCACGTTGCCTAACTGCCTCAGTAAGATGATTAATTTGGGATTGCATATCAGTAATCATCTTATTCTGAGATTCGATGACCATATTTTGATGCTCTTGCAATGCTTTCATCATGGCTTTAAGTTCATCCATCTCAGAGGGCTTATTTTTAGAAGTGTTTTCATAAGATGGTTGGTATATGGGTTGGGGAGGTAAGGGTTTTGTATTCTCTGAGTTAGAAGCATCACCTTGCTTCAAAGAGAAGTTTAGATGGCTCCACCACCCCGGATTATAGGTATTGAAATAAGGGTTATTGCAAGGAGGTCGGCGGAAACCTTGGGCCGCATTCAAGTCAACCTGAATCAACTCAGTGAATTGATTTGCCTGGTGGCACTCTGTAGTGGTGTGCATTGTGCTTTGGCAAATGGAGCATTCTCTTGAAGCCTGAAAGATAGAGGCTACTTGCGGGTTCATGCCAGGGTTTGCTAAAAGCCTATCAAAGTTTTTATTCAATAATTGAATCTGATAAGCCAAATCTTGAGAAGCCCCGGCTTCATGGGCCTCCATCTTCCTCTACAAGATTGATGGTTTTCTTTCTTGATAAGCAGATGACAAATGTATGGAGTTGTCACTTAATGTTTCAAATAATGCCCAGGCTTCATCCTCAGTTTTAGTCATGAAGGTTCCTGCACAGGTTGCATCGATGGTTTGCCTATGCCTTTCTGATAATCCATTATAGAACCTTTCGACCAATAGCCATTTTGGCACCTGATGGTGGGGGCATAACCTAAGAAGCTCATTAAAGCATTCCCAAGTCTCATGAAATTGCTCCCATTCCTATTGAGCAAAACCCATAATCTCTCTTCTGTAATGGTTGGTATTACTCATAGGAAAATAATTTTTCAAAAATTCTCCCTTAAGGGTGGCCCAATCATTTACCCTTTCATCGAGGGTATGATACCAGTGCTTGGCCTTATCCTTTAGGGAGAATGGAAATAGAGTCCTTGACTGATCGATCTTTCGCTTTAAAGTCATTTGTAGTTTAATGTGGTGGAAAAATCGACTAATCAATATTTAACAAGAAATAACCACTCGTAGAGGAGTGGGTCGTATCCACAGGGAGGCAATGACGTATTAAAATTTGCACCAATTAAAAATGTTCGTTCATAGTTAGTTTGGACAAGAATCAAGCCAAGCTTGCCTTTAGATTAAGGTTTAAGCAAGAAACAATGCTGAAATGGCAATTATGAGAAGCTAGAGGATATTTTTCACAATGCAGAATCAATAAAATATCATTAAAAAGTGGCAATGGAAGAAAATGTAATTTCTAATTGATGGTTTAATGTAGCAAAGCAGGGGAATTTTTCCCCTTTGTCTTGCGCGACGAGGAGAGGATGGCCGGGCGCAGGAAGCTCGGAGGAGGTCCCTTAGACTGAGGGCTTCGAATCGGTGGTGACGGCGAGTCGTACGGCGGCCGGAGGTGGCTGGACGAGCTTTGGCGGAGGTGCTGCAGCCGATTAGCGTGCGCGGCTGTTGGCGTGAGATCTGCTCGCACGCTGCTGCTGACGGCTCTGCAGGCGCGGGAGGATGGGTCTGCAGGCGGTTGAGCGGGTGCAGCTGCAGCTGGCAGGGGTGCGCAGGCTGCAGCAAGCGCGGGTGGAGGGCGCTGCTGGCGGTTCTGCAGCCGCGGGGGTGAACGGCGTGGACTGCAGGCACTATTGGAGGGTGCAGGCGCGTGGGCGAAGGGCTCTGCAGGCGCGGGTGAATGGCGCTTGCAAGCGGCAGGCGCGGGCGGAGGCATGCTCAGCTGTGCGGGTCTGCAGGCGTGGTTGGAGGAGGGCGCTGCAGCCGGTGAGTGTGTGGAGATGGCGTGAGCTGCAGGCGCATGGAGAGCTGGTGCGGTTGGAGGGTGCAAGCGCGGTGGAGCTGAAGGCTGGTAGGTTGCACTGCAGGCGTGGGCACGCACGGATGAAGGCGCAGGCGCGGAGGTGGTGGTGCGGGCGTGAACGGTGAGGTGGGCGGATGTGGTTGTGCGGGTGAGGGTGGACTTCAGACGGGTACTCAGGCGGGTGATCGCAGGTGAGCGGGTAGCTTCAGACGTCCGGGAAATTTCCCGGACGTCTTAAGTGAATGAGAAGGTGATTGCAGTGACGGTGGTTGCGGCGGTGGTCGTTGGTGACGACGGCGAGGGAGATGCACGCTAAGGTGCTCACGGTAATGTGGGCGAGCTCCGGATGGCGGTGTGGCCTGTCACACCGCACGCCCACGGTGGTGGAGACTCGCCGCCACGGTAGAGGCCGGCAGTATGGAGTGGAAGAGAGAAGTTCTCTCTGGACAGTGGTGGGTCGGTGGTGGAGGTTTGCCTCGCTCAGCATCCTCTCTCCTCCTTTTGTAGCTGCCTGCACAAATTTGAATGGAGAGGCGGGAGCAGATCCACCTTCTCCGCCGATCCATGAATGCGCTTTTAGTGAGGCCGGAGGTGTTGCAGCGGCAGCTAAGCCGTTGCTGAGAAGAAGAAGAATAAAGGATATTATTAAAATATTATGGTTATTTATATACAAACCCTCAAGTTTTTTGTTAACTAAAACAATGTGCTTAATTAGTTAACTAATTAGATGAATGGCATTCTAAGCTAATTCTAAATGCACTTAAAATATGAATGCAATGTATGGATTATGTAATTAAATTAAAAATATGAATTAATTTATTTACATCCTAATTTATGCTAAATAAATGTTAGAATTATCCTAATGTTTAGGCATTTAAATACTTAAATAGCCCACAACTATGGGCTAATCAAATACCCCCATGCCTAGTTTTTGCTAGTCCCTAGCAAAATTAAATGAAACCTAGCACTCTATGTAGGCTAGTCAACTCACTTAGTCTTCCTTCAGAAGCATATTAAGTTCAGGCTCTAGACCCAAGGTTCCTAAGTAGTTGCTAAGTTACAGACTAGGTTGGCTAAAGACAAGTTGCAGGCACAAGTTTCCCTGATTTCTGACTCTACCCTAAAGTTTAATGATCCCTGAGATTAAAGCATCCGTGCCTGTGTATTGGTCTGAGTTATTTGAGTTAAAGGATTTTTTTTTTTATTTACTTTTTTTGTTTTTTTATTCTTCTAAGTCTAACCTCAGATCAGCTATCAACACGGTCTGTGTCGGATTCATTGTCCCCATTACCATACCTCGAAGGGTGCCTGGCTTTCAATGCTTCGAGATAGCACCGCCCATAACGGCCCCAAGAACTCCTGGTAATCGACACTTCGAGATAGTATCGCCCATGGATTTCTTAAGCGAATTCAGGTCTATGGCAATCGGCACTTCGTGATAGGGCCGCCCATGGTACCTGAACCGCGCAATGCGCTTACATGCCCCCAGTAGGATGGATATCCTAAGAGATAAGTGCCGAGGAGGTAATATGTTATCATCGCATCCTCAAGGTGAGTATATACTCTACCTCTCCTGCGGCGGGAACTCTTCCAATCGAAAGGTGTTTTCAAGCCTCTCTTAAGTCAAAACTAAGAGAATCAAATCTCTTTTCAGAAAGACAGAAATTAAGCTGATTACCAGACCAAGTGTGTGAAATTTGGATGCCTGGGTTACAAGGACCCGTAAACCAAAAGGTAGAATAAAACTCCAGGTACTACCCCACCTTTTAACTCAAACCCTAGCTTCCCTTCCTCAACCTCTTGAGGAATGGTCCGCAACTTAACTCCTACTTAAGTTTTTAAGTCCAAAAAAGGACCCTAAAGGTCTAAAGCTAGTAGCTCATTTAGCTTCTAAAGTTTGACCCTAGAATTTATTTAGTCTACCCTAGAGTTCTGATTTGCTTAAGAATGCAAGATCTAGCCAGTTAAACTCAAAACCTTTTTTTTTTTTATATGTACAAATGTATGCAATTATGCTATGTATATCCCCAAGTACACCCCCCCATGCCTAAAATCTGCAACGTCCTCATTGCATAGAAGGATATTACCTAGGTTAGAGCTGGGCTGAATAGCCAAAGAACCTGCAAATCAAGTTCAAGAATTGCAGAAATAGGCCCTAAAAATGAGCAAAGCAAAGTTGGCCTAGAAAATAGGTAACCTAGGATGTTGGCGAGCTGATGATGAATCCCGATAGCAAATGCTCTCCCAACTAAAATGGGAATGAAATCTTCCCAGGTCACCAGAAGAGGTACTAAAGGATAAACAGGTAAAACAACCTCCAAAGGGGTAGGGGGAGGATAATATGGATCCTCCAAAAGGTATGGGGAAGGAATGGTATAGAGATAAACCCCCAGGGTAATGGACTGACTAAAGAAATCATCAATGCATACTCGATACTCCACTACAGGAAATATTGGTCTATTAAGCCCCCTAGTCAGAACAAAAGTGAGCAATTCTCTAAGGCAAGGATCGTCTAGGGTGTCCAAGTTACGATGTTGTGGGATGGCCATAAGATCTAGGTTGGGTTTAATCAGCTTGGTGTCCATCCCAAACACTCTTTCTAAATCCTCAATTTCATCCCTAGCATTCCTTGCACCATCACATGGATCTTCCTGCTCTTCATCAGGAGTCACAATTTCGCTTTCAGATATAAGCGAATCAGAGGGTGACTTTGAAGTGAATGAAGGCAAGTTGGAAGCAATAGATCTAGGGATTATCCTATCAATGTCATCCCCAGGTTTTTGCTCTTTACTCAAATCTTCCCTGGAGTCTATATGTGAATCCACATAAATCTTAGAAATTGCTTCCAAATTTTCCATCATTTTATCATGAGGAGAAATATCATCAATGGGTGTGCTAAGGAAACCTAATTTGGTCAAATTTCTGACATCCTCAGGGGCTAACTCTTCAAATAAGACATAATCACCCTTAGTGTCACTCCAAATCTTGAATGTAGGTTCCTCATATAATTCATCCTCCTCCTCATCACACAATTCATCATGTACCCGAGGTCTAGAATCATTTAATATCTTAGCAGATCCCCTAGGGTGCTCTATCTGAGGTAAATGGTTTACATTGGTAACATCAGACTCCTCAGATAGGTCAATTTCTTTAGGGTTAGGTTCCCTAAGGGTGGGTTTGAGTTCCATATCGTGATCAGAAGGGAGGGTAGGATTAACAACTTGACTTTGACCCACTTCATCAAATGTCACGAAAATACTATCATCTGGGTCAAGGTCTTCCAATGGTACCATCATTCCCTTCTTTTGACTCCAATATAATTCAGGTGGACACTCAACCTTATCATCACCTTCCTCGGGTTGCCACCTTTCTTCATCAAATGCATAGCTACTGTCATGTGTATTTTCCTCCCACCTAAAGTGTAGATCGCTCAAGGAATTGTTATCTAATGGGGAGGTTTCAAAATCGATCCTTGAAAAGTAGCTATTCTCCCTAGAATTTCCCACCAACTTAAAGTGTAGCTCTTCCACGGGAGATGCATCTATTGTAGAGGGGTGTACGTCATCCTCAATGGGGTAGATTGGGTGGCTAATTTCATCTCTTTCTTGTTGGCCTGCTCTCAAAGATTCTCCTAACAATTCACTCATTTCGTTTTGTATTTTCTGTATTTCCATCTTCAAAGAGGAGAGGTCATTTCTATCATGAGGGAAGTCAGGCTCAGGCTCATAGTACCCAGGAGTGTTTGTCCAACCATAATACTTTTTCAGGGAGGGTGGGTTGGGTATTTCTTTGGTGTGTGGGATATTGGGCAAAGCAAATCCCGCTCCTAGGCTCTGCTCACTGATTTGGGGCTTAACCAGGCCAATACTCCTATAATAGGAGTAAAATGGATCCCAATGATTGTCATTACGTCCATCAAGGAATGGACCATCTCGACGTCTGGGATCGAAGGATGCAGAGTGGGGGTGAGGGTGTGGGCAAGATGTGAAAGGATGAAAAGCAATGTGGTCCATTCTAACTCACACTTCAATCAGAATTCCCCAAGCAAAACACAATTTAAAAAGGACCTTTTAGGTCTTTACCAATTTAGGCTTTTGATTTTAAGTCAGATTGCAGGTGCCAATACAATTTGCCCAATCAATTACGTGCCTATTGTCAACCTATGGTTCTCCTAAGAAGACCTAGTTGGAGCTTAGGTGTTCTTCCCTAAATCTCAAATGGTCAAGCAAATCCAAAGACGGAAGATCGAGGGATGCAAGTAGGCCTAAGCCTTCCTTTGAAGCTGTGCTTTCGCGGTGCTCCTCAACTACCCCCAAAAATCCGTGACAGGGTATCCCCCTCTTTGGATTTACAAAACTTTTGATCTCAAGTTCCGAACACTTCAGAATCCAACGAAAGGAGGGCTCTTGTCCTAGTATTTCAAAACCTAAGGAGTGTCTAGAAGCTTGCCGTGGTGCAAGTGAAATAAGTGTGCATACACCATCAAAGATTTTGAACTTTGAATCGCACGCCAAGTTTGAAAATCAAATCCTTGGTTTTTAAAATGTCCTTCCTTTGATTAGTCCTTTTTCTAAGAAAATGTGACCACTTGTTAGATTTATTTAGTACAGATTAGGTGCTCTTCGCATTAAATCCCAAATGCAATGCGAGATAAAAAATAGGATGCAAAGTAAGAGAATGTGTACCTTGCCTCCAGCGATCTACGATGCAAGAATGCACGCAATGCAGAAAAGTAAATCTAGAGGCTGCTCATACAGACCTAAATGGTTCGTCCTAGGGCAGGCAGCTTCTAGCAGGCAGCTCATTCTTTTTTCTATTTTTTTTTTAGAACTACTTATGCACAAGCAAATAAAAGTAATAATAAAAAAAAAAACCTAAATCTAAAGAAAAGGGAACAGGCTCCCAAAAGTTACCCAACATGGGCCCAAAACAAAATCGGGGAACAAACCCCTCGAAATACGCCCCAGAACAAGGGTTTCAAACTATCTGCAATGAAAAATTAAGTCTACAGTCTTAATTCTAGTCTAATTAAACTAGCGACTAAATACAATGGTGTCCGTCGCATCCTCGTCCTTCTCCTCCTTTCAAAATTGCTTGTCCACTTCTCGTCTGGCGACGTCAAGGGTCGCCTCTCACACTGGCTAATTCTTGCATAATTTTTCTCACACAGAAAAGAAAATAATAAATGGTCAAATCTTTGTGCAATTGACAAATAATCAAAATAAATGTAGGCGAAATTATTACGTTTGTTGCCTACCCGGCAACGGCGCCATTTGACTGATCGATCTTTCGCTTTAAAGTCGTTTGTAGTTTAATGTGGTGGAAAAATCGACTAATCAATATTTAACAAGAAATAACCACTCGCAGAGGAGCGGGTCGTATCCACAGGGAGGCAATGACGTATTAAAATTCGCACCAATTAAAAACGGTCATTCGTAGTTAGTTTGGACAAGAATCAAGCCAAGATTGCCTTTAGATTAAGGTTTAAGGAAGAAACAATGCTGAAATGGCAATTATGAGAAACTAGAGGATATTTTTCCAATGCAAAATCAATAAAATATCATTAAAAAGTGGCAATGGCAGAAAATGAAATTTCTAATTGATGGTTTACTGTAGCAAAACAGGGGAATTTTTCCCCTTTGTCTTGCGTGACGAGGAGCGGATGGCCGGGCACAGGAAGCTCGGAGGAGGTCCCTTAGACTGAGGGCTTCGAATCGGTGGTGACGGCGAGTCGCGCAGCGGCCGGAGGTGGCCGGACGAGCTCCGGCGGAGGTGCTGCAGCCGGTGAGCGTGCGTGGCTGTTGGCGTGAGATCTGCTCGCGCGCTGCTGCTGACGGCTCTGCAGGCGCCAGAGGACTGGTCTGCAGGCGGTTGAGCGGGTGCGGCTGCAGCTGGCAGGGGTGCGCAGGCTGTAGCAAGCGCGGGTGGAGGGCATTGCTGGCGGTTCTGCAGGCGCGGTGGTGAACGGCGTGGACTGCAGGTGCTGTTGGAGGGTGCAGGCGCATGGGCGAAGGGCTCTGTAGGCGCGAGTGAATGGCGCTTGCAAGCGGCAGGCGCGGGCGGAGGCGTGCTCGGTTGTGCGGGTCTGCAGGCGCGGTTGGAGGAGGGTACTACAGCCGGTGAGCGTGTGGAGATGGCGTGAGCTGCGGGCGCGTGGAGAGCGGGTGCGGTTGGAGGGTGCAGGCACGGTTGAGCTGAAGGTTGGTGGGTGGCGCTGCAGGCGTGGGCGCGCATGGATGAAGGAGTAGGTGCGGAGGTGGTGGTGCGGGCGTGAATGGTGACGTGGGCAGATGTGGTGATGGTAGTTGTGGCGGTGGTGGTTGGTGACGACGGCGAGGGAGATGCACGCTAAGGTGCTCACGGTAATGCGGGCGAGCTCCGGATGGCGGTGTGGCCTGTCACACCACACGCCCACGGTGGTGGAGACTCGCCACCACGGTAAAGGCCGGTAGTATGGAGTGGAAGAGAGAAGTTCTCTCTGCACAGTGGTGGATCGGTGGTGGAGGCCTGCCTCGCTCAGCATCCTCTCTCCTCCTTTTGTAGTGGCCTACACAAATTTGAATGGAGAGGCGGGTGCAGATCCACCTTCTCCGCCGATCCATGAATGCACTTTTAGTGAGGTTGGAGGCGTTGCAGCGGCAGCCAAGCCGTTGCTGAGAAGAAGAAGAATAAAGGATATTATTAAAATATTATGGTTATTTATATACAAGCCCTCAAGTTTTAAGTTAACTAAAACAATGTACTTAATTAGTTAACTAATTAGATGAATGGCATTCTAGGCTAATTCTAAATGCACTTAAAATATGAATGCAATGTGTGGATTATGTAATTAAATTAAAAATATGAATTAATCTATTTACATCCCAATTTATGCTAAATAAATGTTACAATTGTCCTAATGTTTAGTCATTTAAATACTTAAATAGCCCACAACTATGGGCTAATCATTCCTCATCAGGGCTTCATCAGTAAAGCCCTGGAGCTTCACCATGGAACAAACCTTGGTGAATTCCTCCAAATTCCGGTAGGGGTCCTCCATATTAGTACCATAAAAGGAAGGCAACAAAGATATGATACTTCTCTTGCTCTCATATGAATTGTCGCCTGTCGGTCGTCTCAGTGCTTGTGCGGGTTGGTTGGCTGGAATAAAATAATCCCTCAGGGTCCTTTGTTGATTTGCTTCTTGATCTGCCATGCCTTCTCTTTTCTCTTCTAGGTGAGCTCTCCTAAGAATTTTTTCGGGCTCAAGATCAAACACAAAACTGGCCTCAAGAGAGCATCTACCAAGCATACAATATCAATCACAATTCAAGTTCTTGCTGATTGAGTAAGTGAAACCTCCACTCCAAAGATAGGCCAAAAGCTCAAGGCTTATCTCTCCGTTCCCAAGTAAGTGGTATAAGAGGGGTGATGACTTGAGATCTTAACCTTCTTTGTTCCGGAGGTAGAATTGGTTGATATAGATGGACAAACAAGTTATTCATTGCAATTACGCAACCTAATTCAACCTTCGAATGCCCTAAGACCTATACTTTGTTTAGATGATACCCCCAGGTGATCAAGTGAGAAGTTACTCCAAGGATAAACAAAGGGATGCAAGTAGGGTGAACCCTTCCTTTGAGGCGATGCGTATGCGTTGCCCCTTAATTACCCTTTTGTTCCTTTAAGGGGTGTCCCCCACCGTGAAGTATCAAAACACTTGGTCAAAAGATAGTACCACCACCACAAAGCACGATAGGAGGGTCTACACCGATAAAGAGATCGATGCCTATAGCCTTAAGGGATCGAGCCTTAGTGCGGTGCCTAATGTGCGTGCTCAGTGTCAGAAGTGTTCATCACATCGCAAGTTCTTTTTTTTATTATTTTTGAAAACACAAACAAGTCCCTTTGAATCAAATCAAGTGTGATTTGATTTTAAGGTCGAATCTGATTATCAATCCCACTTTCAATTTGGCGACCACTGAATTAGTAAATTCAATCAACTTGGTTGTCTTTGAATTTTCATCCAAATGCAAATACGTGAATAGGAGCTAGATGCAAAAGTTAGAAAGGTGTACTTGTCTCTAGCAATCTTCGTGTCAATATGCTCGCAATGCAACAATGAGATCTAATGTGTTGCTCAATCACCCTTAAATGTGTTCACCTAAGGGCATGCAACTCCTAAATAGGTAGCTCAATATTTTCTTTTGTTTATTTTAAAGGCAAGAAAGTAGAAAAATGAATCATGCATGCAGAAAAATGTAAACCCTAGTAGCTAAAGAATGTGGGGACAGACCCCCAAAAATTCAGCCCCAATTATTGCAAAGGCGAGAAGACAAAAAAAAACTTTGTGCCAAAGGATAATCTCCTGTGAAATTAGGATCCAAGTCTCCTGAGTCTTCTCCTCATGTGGGCATCGCTTAAGGTTGATGTTGCTGCTCTGCTATGCTAGTTGCCCCATCAGATTCCTTGCACAAAAGGATAAGGAATGATCAGATAATTGCGCAACTCAGGATACTCAAAAATAATAAAGTGAATTTATTACGTCTATTGCCTCCTCAGCAACGGCGCCATTTGATATAAGAGTATTTCGCTTGATTAAGAAAATAATAGAACGATATGTCGTTGTAATTTATGTGGTGGAAATTTCTCAATCAAAGATTAAAATGGATATCAATTTATACAACGAAAACGTTGTCATATCCATAGGGTGGAATAGATTCAATAAATTCACAAGTAGAAAGTTATAACGATCGCAGACACCTTTGAGAAATCAATTCGATGAATATGCTACTCTAAATGGAACTTGCAATTTCATGAGATGTTAAGTACTATTTATGTAAATTTTACATCAGAAATCAAGCTCCCAAAAGTATGTAGATGATGCATGTGTAGTGACATATCATGTAAGTTTGAATTGCATGCAAATCTGAATTAAATTTTAATGTTAAATGATGCACATAACACAAGTTAAGCAAATTCATGAAATTGTAAGTGCACCCATGATTGCATAGTAATCATAGGTCTTAATTGACCTAAATTAGGCTAGGACTTAGCATAAGTTAAGGAAATTCACGCATGCATAACCATTACTTGCACCCCTACTGCATTCTCTTAGCTATGCATAAAATAATGCTATAATGTGCTGATTAGGTGCATTATGTCAATTATAGGTAATAAGCTGGATCTGAAGCTAGATCAGAAGAATTGAATAACAACGGGTGTTGCAGCAGAGCTGGAGCATAAGACCTAGATTAGATGTAGTAGATAATAATGTAAGGGAGCTAAGGTATGCTACTTATTAAGTAGGAATAAAGCAGTAAAATGTGAAGAACTTAGTTCCATCCTAGCCCTATGATAGCCTAGAAAATTCCCCAAGCCTTGCCTCCCTTAGATTAGGTCACTGCACCCTAATAAACCTTAAAACCCTAATTCCAACCTTTATCCGAATGTCCAGATGAATTATAGGATGTCCAGAACCCTTAGCCAACTCCCGCACACCTTAAACCTGCTTTTGCAATGTTATTGGACGTCCAGACAATTGGTTAGATGTCCAATTTCTGCAGAATACCCAAGATAGAACCTTGAATCCTTCTTGACTCTAGTTGGACATCCAGATAAGTCTGCACTTCTGATTTTTGAGTATAAGATACCTGACTCTATTTTTGGACGTCGGGAACTATTCTCCAGTTCTTATTTTGAGATTCAAGCCTTGATTTTAGATCTCTAGCTTTCTAAACCTAATTCCAACTCCATAGGAACATAAATTAAGGTACCCTAACCCTAGTACATCACCTCTAGATGTCCCTAAGGACCTAATTAAGTCCTCAATAAACCTAATTGACTTAGATCATAGTCAATTACCATTGCCTAGTCAATTGACTCACAAGGTCCAATTAAGCTCAGATCTCAATCCACACAAGTCCAATTAGACTCTGGCAGAGTCCAATTGATCTAAGCCCAACCTAATTGAGTCATTTCACTCTCAATTAGTTTCACACCCATTCAATTAAACTTGTGTTAAGTTTAATTGCAATTCCTCCTTAGCAATTAGGGTTTGCAACCCTAATTTAAGGTCTACACCAACCTAAACCCCTTAGGACCTAACCTAGACCACTTAGCCACATAGGGCATGGCCACACACTCACACACACACACCCATTCATTCACACACAAACATATTGAGTTCTCTAGAACTCTCTCCCTATGGTGGCGCCACTCTTGGTTGCCAAAATTAGCAACCAAGAGCCATTCAAATTGAATTCCACTTTTTATGGATCTACGAACTACCTCTCTCTCCCACTTGGCTGGCCACTTATGGGGCTCTCTCTAGAGAGTTCCACACATCTCTAGAGAGTCTCCCTTAGGTCTATAAGAAGACCTAATGGGTGGTCATTTGGACCCATCCCATTCTTGGCATTCATTCACACTTTGGTTAGCTACATTCACCTCCATTCCAGGAATAAAATTTTTGAAAATTTGTGAACTGCAAGGGGCTCAGACTGACCTAGTTTGAGATTTTTCAAAATTCAAAAAGCAATTCGGAGCAATCCGTAAATCTATTTTGACTAAAAATGGTGGGGTTTGAAATCTGATCTCATTGGCTTTATTTTCCATATTTTTCCCAAATTTTTGAAGGTCATGTGATACTATTTCAAAGTGAAAAACTGACCAGGGGTCAAAATTCCAGATCTGACCCCTGACATTCAAAAATCTCTAGAAATTTGGTTAAAACAGTAAAAATTACAATAAAATATTCTTTGAAAAGATAATTGAAAAAGGAATCTACTCGCCAAATTTCAAGTTAATTGGATTCCAATTTATGTCAGGAACTATTTGTATTTTTTGTGGTCTGTTGAAGAAGGAAAAAATAAAATAACAAAAAAAAAATCATAGAATTGCATGAACCCTAGGTTACATGTTTAGGGTTACAATCTAGAGACCACATTGAGCTAACCTAAACTTAGTCAAGTCTAGTGCTTAGTTGGTGAGCTTGGTCACCTTGTGGCCACTCATCAAAAATCGCAACTGGAGAAACATGGGCTAAAATCAATTCCAAAACACGAAATCAACCCGAATTCGTTGTCATACTACTGGGTTCTTTCAACATCTTGGCTGGGTTAGCCGAGAGACGGGATTCACTCTCAGTCGATTGTATGACGAATTTTTCTCCAGGAATTAGAACTTAGGAAGAAAAATCTGGTCACAAGATAATAAGGACCATCTGATTTATAGGGCCTTAGCCTTGTCTGGCTTTGCTGCACCAAACCAGGGGTTGGGTGGTGTATGCAAGGAAGGAGGTCACTTAGACCTCAACTGGTTGGACCTTGGGAGCCACTCCCAAGGAGGCGAGTTACCTCGCCAGGACCATCTTCTCCCCTACTTCTTCTACTCCCACAGCCGCAATGGCTAATCCTGATCCTGGAGCTAGATCGAGTCAAGACATTGATAATCTGGACCCGATGGCTCATCTAGAAGCCCGGGTGGTTGAATCTGAGAAGCGGCATCGGCAGAGCATGGATTGCATTTTGACGGCGCTTGACAGAATGTAGCATCCACTGTGAGGAGAACAACTGTGGGATTTCTATGATCCAGCCACACCAATTGTTGCACCCTTAGTAAAGATTACCATAGGCGGAGACACGTTTGAGCTCAAGCCCAATGTGATTGATTTGATCAACACTCACTTTTATGGAAACTCAAGCAAAGATCTGTTCCAGCACCTAGAGGACCCCAATCGACTCGCAGAAATGATGCAACCTAGGAATATTGATCCTGGGATTATTCTAATGAAGCTTTTCCCATTTTCTCTCAGGGACAAAGCTTCATACTGGTTCAAGACCATTGGGAAGCCAATTGGAACATGGCCGAAATCACGACATGAATTCCTGTGAAAGTTCTTCCCAATCGGTTGAACAAATGCTATGAGGCATGCAATCACGACTTTCTTCCAAGGAGCTGGAGAGAAGTTGCTTGATGCCTGGGACTGATTTCATGACCTTCTCTGGAAATTCCTACACCATGGTATACCCAGATGGCGGCTCGCCCAATCTTTTACCATGGGCTGGATGACACACATCGGTATCTGGCCGATGCATCTAGTGGTGGGAATTTCCTGGCAAAACTTGAGAACAGTGCATTTGAGTTGTTTGAATCTTTGGAAGAGAATTCGATGAATGTCGCATCCATGAACCAGTTCGAGTTGCCTAGTCAGCAGTGGGTTGGTGTCCATGAGGCTCACACTGAGTCTATTCGAGCCGACATGGATATCATCGTCAAGCAGCTGGATAGAATAAACCTAATGGAGAAAAAGATTGACCAAATTATTTAGGATCAATCTGGTCTAAACTCTGCCACTCCAAGACCCTCCTATGCACCCCGAGCCCCTCCTACTCGAGTTAGTCTACTCACTCAGGATGCATCTTCTCCTTATTTACGAGATCCTACATATTAGGATCCTGTAAATAATAGCGATCTGGCACCATACGATCAAGGATACGCACCCCCTACAGATTGTAATACGTATCCCCTTGATGGATATATGTCTCAGACATCTTCGGCCTACAAGGACGTTAGTGCTATCCAAGGATACAGGCGTAATAACCCTTATTGAAAGATGTATAACCCTGGTTGGCACCAGCATCCGAAGTTCTCTTGATCTGGTAATTCACAGAGACCACATCAAGATCCACACTACCAGACCAAGCAATACGAGAATGCGCAAAACACATACCCTTGGCAGCAGCCATTCCCATCTCAGCAGCAGCAACCCCGTTCTATATACCAGCCATTGCACCAAGCTGCCAGTCACCCTTCCAAGCAGGCTGACCCTCTGGAGGCGTTGAAAGAGGAGCTGCAAGAATCGATGAGGAAATCTACACAGGATAGCTTCCAGATAATGATGGCAATGGCTGACCAGATACAAACTATACAGAACACGCAAAACCAGCTGTTGCAGGAGCATAGGACTCAGGGAGCCTTACCCTCCCAACCCGTCCTAAACCCTCGTTATGTGCAGAACCAAGGTGCCCCGCCTAGGTTTCAGGCACCACAAGGACAGGCACACGCCATATCACAGGTTCCTCTTGCACCACCTAGTTATGCTCAAGGCCAATCGCCTTTGATGCAGAACCCCGCATACTCTGCCCCTTCTACTCTCCCACCACCTCATGGACAGCAAGGCGATGTAAATGCTATCTCTTTAAGGAGCGGAAGGAATACATTCGACCCACCACATAGGCAGGCGGGTCCTGATTTTTCTCACCCTTCGCCGCAGGTAGGTTCAACTCCTTCATCTCAGGAGCCACCTACGATGGATAAGGGTAAGAGGCCATTTGACTTTGAGATTCCCGTCCCTTTTCCTGAGGCTCTGACACAAAATGTAGTACAGAAGGATATGTGGAATTTGAGGACCTAAAGTCAATGTTTAAGGAAGTACATATTCAGGTCCCCCTCCTCGAAGCAATTAGTCACATCCCTGCTGTCGCTAGGTTCTTTAAGGACTATTGTACCCTGAAGCGATAGCCTAGATGATACTGTCAAAAGATGCTTGCATCGTGATTCTAGCTAACTTGCCGCCGAAAAAGGAAGACCCTGGTACCCCACTCATATCCTGCTTCTTGCAGGATTCTGCATTTGATCAAGCCCTTCTTGATTTGGGTGCATCCATCAACCAAACTCCCACTACCGTATTTGATCATTTTCAATTTGGGGAGTTAAAATGCCACCTCGATCACGATTCAGCTTGCTGATAGATCTGTAAAAGCACCGAGGGGGGTGGTTGAGAACGTAATCATAAAAGTCCATGGATTCTACTTTCCCGCAGACTTTTTCCTTCTCGATATGGAAGTTCCTCCTAATCTCCTAGATGCACCAATTATTTTGGGTCACCCATTTCCAGTGACAGCCCGAGCAAACATTGATTGTGCATTCGGGTGTATGGAGATAGCCCTAGCTAATGAGCGACTTCAACTTGACATATTCAGGACATCAAGGAATTTTGACTGTGATCGCATAGAGGAGGATGATGAAGACGAAGATTTGGCATACTGTGGTAACATTGGGCTCCTTTGTGATGACCCAATGTCTCATTTGTTTGCACTAGTAGGGTTCTTGGACCTCAATTCACATGGGATTGAGACCACTGCACTACACATATCTCCCTGAGGATCTAACTATTTAGGGTGTGCTTCTAGCCACAACACCCTTGAATCTAGATATCCTGATCCTCACACTACTGGATCGCCCTTGTTGTTGTAGGAAGATGTGACCTCAGCTAACGGGTTTCTCGTTAACACTGTCACAATCGATTTTCTCAGAGGAAGCGAATCAGCGGGAATTCACGTGCATACGAATCAACAGATTCCTACCCTCGTGTTTGCTCAACCCACTCCCATTTCTGACACTGACCCACTGATGAGAGCCTCATCATGAGCCATAACTAGCTCATTTTGACCCAATAAATAAGATAAAAGCTCCTACATAACCTAGAAGAAGGCTTAACTGAAGGAACAAGTGCTCTGAGAAGAAAACATGAAATAAAGGTTAAAACTGCAATTTTACCATTGCAGTACATAAACGGGATTTCTCAGAAGCAAAACATAGGTCAAATGATCCAAATAAGATAAAAAGAGGGTTGAGTCAATCAGAAATGGGTTTATGTGCAATCTAAGAATTAAATGACACTTGGTAACCCTAAAACAAGACCCGCTTAAATTAACAAGGTTTCAGTCAGGATAAAAATCGAGTAAACCCTCTAAAAATCATGGGAAAACATCCTCTAAGGCTTAGAACACTTAATTTGGCCTTTGGAACCTAGTCTGACCTAGATTAGGGTCCTAGCTCCTCAATTAACTAAATTTGGGTTTTTACGCAAAATGTCTAGTCAAACGAGGTCAAACCTGAAATCCAACTTCGCCATTATATTCCTTAGGTCCAAATTAGGTTTATACCAAAATTTGGACCTAGGGGAGGTCATCTTGACCTACTTTGCAATTTAGTACACCCAAATCACAAATAGGTCCCTATCTTTTGAATATCCTTGCAAAGAGCCCCCCAAGTTCTTCACCCCCTTTGCAATCCGATCCTGCCGCCATTGTTAGGGCAGAATCGAGCTCCGGCGAGGTTCAGAGAGGGATTGCTCTCTAATCCCTCAGAGATTCCCTGCCAGAAATGGAAGGGGGATTCTCTGAGGAATTCCCTTCCGTCTAAAGCCAATTACAATCGCTGGTGTGAACCCAATCTCTCGTGCGAACGCACGAGAGATTTGGGTATCCACCTTCCTTCCAACTCCGGAGAGTCGGCAGACCTAATTGCGCGCTCTCCACGCGCAAACAGGAGCGGCCAGCACCTATAAAACACCCCCCAGACCTTGCCACGGGACCCAAGCTTGATTTTAACGGAGATCCCCTCCAAATTCCCTCTCTCCCATCTCCGGCCAAACGACCCGCAAGCTCCGGCGACCTCCTCCCCTCCTTCTCGTTGCTCTACTGCCATACCATCAGCAGAGTCCTCTCCGCCTCTTCCTCCCGCGTCACGTTGTACCCCGCGCATGTGCTCCTGACCTCATCTTCGTCGCCGCTTCCTCCCTCAGGGTCTTTCTTCCCCGACTACGGCAGTTACGAGCCGTCCTCTCCACCACCTCCCTTCCTTCCAGACAACCCCAGATACATTCTCCATCCTCTCCTCTCTCTTTTCCCCCTACTATTTTACTTGATTACCCCTCGACAGTACCTAACCACCTCCATCGTTCTCGCCTCCGACCGCCCTCTGATGAGTTGCCCACACCACTCCGCCCCTCCAAACGGCTCGCCAACCCCCTCGTGAGCTTCTCCTCACCACCAGGAACCCATTCCACCACATCACTACTACTCCAGACCTCCACAAGCACCCCCCGACCAACCCACCATCTCCGACCACAGGTTGACCTAGGCACGCACGCCTAGGCCGACCTGCAACCTACAGCATCGCCCACCGCCTTCGCCGTGCTACGGCGAAGGTTTCCAGCTATTCTGATTGGGCCAATAGGCCGTTCTGTTGGATGTCAGGTGTACGCTCCGGCCGCCATTAACATCTGAAGCAGTAGGGAGCTTGGAGCAGCTTCAGGCATCAGGCTTCCCAGGCTGCAGGTGCAGCAGACTCTCGCGAAGGTCACGAAGGGAACGAGGCCAGGCAGTCGCACAGAGGAGCCATCAGCTTGGGCAATCGAGTGACGAAAGCTCTGCGTGCACGCGTGAAGGCAAGACCGACCAGATAGTCCCACATCGTGGGCTTGCAAAACTCAGGTATCATATAAATTGTTGTTGTGTTTTCTTCTTACTGCCTCCGTAAGCACAGGGGTGCGGTCCCTCACTGCCCTCACACTCCTCGTCCGCGGCTTGACGTCGCGGATCTGGCGGATCCGACCCGACCTAAACCTATGCACTCCTCGCGCATAACCACTTGCCAGTGCTCCTTGTCCCTGGTGCAAATCCGACCCGACTACCTGTGTGGCTCTGGGAGAGCGTGCTTGAGTGAACTGCTTGAGAAAAAGGGAGACGCTTGGATAGAGGGACGGGGGTAGGTTTTTGCTATTATGTGGTGTGTGCAGGAAGGAAGAAGTGACCGAGGCCGCGAACACTTAGCAGCTGAAGAACAGGAAGAGAAGAAAGAAGAGGCTGTGTAGCAGTGAAAGGAGAAGTCTTCGCCGAGAAGAAGAAGAAGAAGAAGGAAGACATGGCAGAAGAGAGAGAAGAATAAGGAAGAGGCCAAGTGAAGACTGCAAAGAGATCAGAAGAAAAAGAAGAAGAAAGAAGAAAGGCAAGGCAGGAGAAGAAGGAAGATACAAAAGTAGAAAGGAGAAGAAGAGAAAAGAGAGATCACATTTAAGACGTCTGATACAGAAATCAGACGTCCAATTCTACTTTTTTTTCACAAATCCTTTTTAAAATTCTCTCTTTGAATCAATTATATTTGCATTTAACAGTTGTATTCTTTGGTTTCACAAAGTACTGAGATTGCTCCCCGTGTTCGACCTCGGATACTCTAGTTGTTCGAG
The DNA here is from genome assembly GCA_037157565.1 of Thalassia testudinum. Lineage (NCBI taxonomy): Eukaryota > Viridiplantae > Streptophyta > Magnoliopsida > Alismatales > Hydrocharitaceae > Thalassia > Thalassia testudinum. The sequence goes on from JAZHRO010000055.1 coordinate 49,217,375, forward strand.
TAATAAAATTCTTTATATTTGTTTAAACGTTTTGTCGGTTATACTACAACGTAATACGCTTTAAATCCGCACAAAATCGTTGAGAACATTTTGGCGCCGTTGTCGGGGAGCAACGGGCACTTTTAAAGCTTTTGATTACAACTTTTCTATCTAATACCTGACTTAACTTCTCTCTTTTGTTGTGTTCAAGAAGGGAAAGCAAAACAAAAAGGAAAGAACAATAGCTGCACAACAGACTCTCCAAGGAACAGGTAATCTCCATAAGCCCTCTCTCTTAACCCTCTCACAATCTAAAAAGGAAAAAAAAGAGAAAAATCAACTTAGGACTACCTGTTTCATATTTAGTAACTCATCAAGTTGCCGGATTTTTATTTCAACATATTTTTGTCTGTTCATCCAACCAAGGCAACTAGGGCTAAAACTTTCTTTATTGAGCCCTAGGTGCTAATTTCTAAGGCAACTAAATTGGACCCACTAGAGCCAAGTTAGGGATTGCAAAGCTAGGGTTTTTAGAGACACATCTTCTCTAAAACAAAGAAACAAAGTTTTCGAAAAGAGGTGTGCCTAAACCGTGTTTGAAACGATTTATACAAGAAGAACCCTAAGCAAATCAGGCTGATAATCCATTTGAACCATAAAAGGAAGGACCTAAAAGCTCTCAAAGGAACAAGTGGTGAAGTTGATCCCTTGGGTCAACCAACCTTAATATTAGGTCACTTTTGCACTCAAAATACTTAAAAGTTCAAGTGGAACATTAAGCACCTTGATCTTAAAATAAAAAAAGGTAGACTTAAGAGGTCAAGGTCTCCATTCTGGTCTACCTGGAACCGCAGTGACAAGAGAGGTCGGGTGGGGGAAACCCTGTAACCTGTGGGGACGCTCTACCATGTAGGGGTCTTTGCGGGACTCTCCCTCTCTGGCTGCCCAAGTATTTCTCAGGTGGACGATCTTCTGATCCAGGGGTCCATCTGCCTCGAACCTCTATAGTCACCCAACAATTCTTGGGTGTCTTGATTGGGTCCAGCACCTTCTAATCTCATCACATCTTTCGGTGCATGTTTGGTAGGAGGTCCTTAAGACCACCTTTAAGACCTCCTTTAGAAATTTATTCTCGTCGAGGCCAAGTCTCGATGCCCTTGTTTGTGCAGAGACCCCACCACATAAATCTTTCATCTGATTTAGACCCTGATTCTCCTTCTTCTCCCATCATGGCACAACCCATTGAAGAGGAGAATAACCTTGAACACCAACTTCAACGCTTGAACGATCTCTTTCAGAACTTTGTAAACCCACCGCAGCGACCTATGATGCGAGATCACTATAATCCCACTGTGGTGGCAATCGAACCCCGAGTACGAATCCCAATTGGAGGACCTGACTCTGAACTGAAGCCCAATATGATTCATGCCATAACGAAGTTCCATGGGCTTAACTCTGAGGATCCATTCCAACACATTAAACAACTCAAGCATCTGGCCCAGACCTTCGGGTCAGATGTACAAAATCAGGATATCCTACACATGAAAATGTTTTCGTTCTCCCTTTTGGACAAGTCCGCACATTGGTATCAGACTCAGACCTACCCGATCAACACATGGGAGGAATTACAGTCCGAATTTTTGAAAAAATTCTTCCCTGTTGGCTGGACGAATGCCTTGCGCCACCAGATCACTCATTTCACTCAACAACCGGGAGAACCTCTTCACGAAGCTTGGGATCGATTCCTGGATCTCATGCGAAAGTGCCCCCATCACGGAGTTCCTAAGTGGGAACAAGTCCAGTCTTTTTACCAGGGACTCCGTGAGGATATTCGTCTATTCGTCAATGCAACATGCGGAGGAAACATCATGAGCCAACACGAGGACACGGTGTGGGAGATTCTCGAAAACATGTGCGAGAACTCCATAAATAATGACTCCTTGGGCTTATTCGACAGGACGAATGCCCACGCATCGAAGAATCTAAGAGGGACACATGAGAGGCAGGACCTGTCCACTTCTGTCGACTTGGAACTGATGGCCAGTCGGTTGGACAAGGTCTCTATTATAGAAAAGAAGGTGGACGAGCTAACTCGACATTTGCAGCAAGCCACCTCTACGCAAAACTCTTTTACACGACCTCGTCTGGCAAGGGAAATAGTGCAAAACATATACCACCAACCTGGCAAGGGGATGGAACCATATCCACCCCCGTCTGCCTCTCGGACCGGAGTGACCTTCGATCCCTTCTACTCGAGTTGGGGGAACTCTGAACCCTCGTATTCTGACTTTCCTGAGGTTCCTCAGAACTGCGAGGACCTCAACGCCATCCAGAATGACCCATACTCCAATACCTACAACCTTGGATGGAGAAATCATCCTAACTTTCAGTGGGTGGGAAATTCTCAAAGACCACTATATCAACCCTGTCCACAAGCTCCTCGTCCATATTAGCCGCCTCAGCCTCGGCCCAATCCCACCTACCAATCCGGGCAAAATCAGGATCAACTGACTCTTATCCTTCAAACACTGGCTGACATTCAAAAGATGAATGCGGCAATGCAAAAATAGCACAAGGACGAGATCACAGAGGTTCGCAATCAACTGGCCCAGATGGCAAATTTCCACCAACCTGGCACCCTTCCTTCGCAACCTCTGCCCAACCCAAATAACGTGCCGACCCAGAGGCACGTTATGAATCCAAATCCAGGCCACGCACATTTGATTTATCAGGCCCCTGCTACTCCATCACCAGACGGGATGGAGACTTCAACATCTTATGCAGGATTTCAGCAGCAGCCACCCCTCCTACCTAACCCAAACCAAAATCAGGCCGGATTAAACTCTGTAACAACACGTAGTGGTAAAACAACACAAGACCCACATTATCCGAACCACTCCAAGCCTGATAATCGCCAAGACCCTAGGGTAGTCATCCAAGATACTACTGTCCCAGATCAAGAACCTGGACCTATCCTAGAGGAACCAGCTAGGATCCCATTTCCTGAGGCCTTGACCAAAGGAAAAAGGACAACCAAACCTGTGGCTCCTGAGGAGGATCTGGTCAAGCTCTTTGAACAGGTCCAGATAAACATCCTGTTGATGGATGCAATTCACCACATACCGGCTTATGCAAGATTCTTGAAAGACATATGTACACCTAAACGTAAGCCGCGAACCAAGGATGGGAATCCGATCGTACTGTCAGAGCAAGCCAGCTCTGTCATCTTGAGCAAACTCCCACCCAAGGCTAAAGACCCAGGAACTCCCTTGATTTCTTGTAAAATTGGTGAAACCCAACTTGATAGAGACCTACTAGACCTAGGTGCCTCCATAAATTTAATACCTACATCCCTCCTTGACCACCTTGAAGAATCTGAACTTAAACCCACTGAGGTGACATTGCAGTTAGCCGATCGATCCATCAAGTCACCCAAAGGAATACTCGAGGATGTCATTGTTAGGGTACGAGATTTTTATTTCCCAGTGGACTTCATAGTACTGGACATGGATGCACCTAAGAACCCAAGGGACACACTAATCATATTAGGGAGACCCTTTTTGGCCACTGCTAGGGCCAATATAAACTGCGAAGAGGGCCAGATAGAATTAAAATTTGGGAATCAAAATCTGAAGATTGACATTTTCAAGGCCCAACAAGGGATTAATTGCAGGGTTATAGAGGAAATTTGTGATGTCGAAGCCGTGGTTGATGAACTACATATAGAGGACAACCTGATTATTCCTGATCAACCACTAGAGAATCAAAAATCGCTAACAGAGGAGTGTGAACATGATCTAGACACACCTATGACTTTTACCATTGCTCCCGATACAAACCCTGAACCACCCGCTGCTGCTGACAATCCTGTCATGGAACTCAAGCCCCTTCCCGAACATCTGAAATACGTCTTTTTGGATTCAAATCAGACGTTTCCTGTGATTATCAATTCTCGACTCACACCTGATCAGGAACTCCGTTTGATTTCTGTTCTCCAGCAACATCGTAGAGCCATTGGATGGACTCTAGATGATTTGACTGGTATAAGCCCTTCATACTGCACACATCGAATCTACACAGAAGAAGGCTCACGACCTTCAAGAGAAATGCAAAGACGCCTAAACCCTAACCTACAGGAGGTCGTGAAAAAGGAGATCATAAAGTGGTTAGATGCAGGGATCATCTTCCCGATCTCCGACAGTCATTGGGTGAGTCCAATACAAGTGGTGCCTAAGAAGGCAAGACTTACCATCATCACGACTGAAACCGGAGAAGTCATTCCTCCCCGAATAGCTAATTCGTGGAGAGTCTGCATTGATTACAGAAGACTAAATTCCTCCATGAAGAAGGATCATTTCCCACTACCGTTTATTGATCAGATCCTCGAGAAACTAGCGGGACATAGATTCTTCTACTTTCTGGACGGGTACTCTGGTTACAATCAGGTGGCAATCCATCCAGAGGACCAACAAAAGACCACATTCACCTGCCCCTTCGGGATGTACGCATTTTGAAGGATGCCATTCGGTCTCTGCAATGCACCTGCAACTTTTCAGCGGTGCATGCTTGCCATATTCTCAGATATGGTAGGTGATTATCTGCAAGTCTTCATGGATGACTTTTCAGTTTTTGGACAATCATTTGACGATTGCCTCCAACACTTGGTCCATATACTCAGGCGGTGCATCGAGGTGAATTTGGTTCTTTCCTGGGAAAAGAGCCATTTCATGGTGCCTGAGGGAATTGTCCTGGGACATTTAATCTCGGAGAAAGGCATCCAAGTGGATCGAGATAAGGTTAACCTGATTTCCAAGCTCCCTATGCCTAGCTCGATTAAGGACATCCGATCTTTTTTGGGGCACGTTAGTTTCTACCGTCGATTCATCCCTAATTTCTCAAAAATCGCGCGCCCCCTGACCAATCTTCTCTCCAAGGATGTGCCTGTTGAGATTTCCAAGGAATGCACTCAAGCATTTGAGATCCTACGTGACCGAGTCACCCAAGCCCCAATCCTACAGTCCCCTAATTGGTCTCAACCCTTTGAGATCATGTGTGATGCATCTGACTTCGCTGTAGGAGCGATTTTGGGGCAGAAAATTGACAGGAAACCTGTGGTCATTTACTACGCCAGCAAAACACTGGATGAGGCTCAGCGTAACTATATGGTTACTGAGAAAGAGCTACTGGCTGTAGTATTTGCCCTGGAAAAATTCAGATCATACCTTCTGGGTTCCCGTGTTATCATATACTCGGATCACACAGCTGTGAGGCATCTCCTTGCAAAGAAGGACTCGAAACCTTGATTAATCTGGTGGATCTTGCTGTTGCAAGAATTTGACCTCAAGATTCGCGACAAGGCGGGAAAGCACAATGTGGTAGCTGATCACTTGTCCCACCTTCCTTCTGAAATCATTGATCCTTCCTAACCTATTACAGAACATTTCCCTGATGAGCACCTCCTGACTATCAGTACAAGTCTTCCATGGTTCGCCGATATAGTTAATTACCTGGCATCACATCAGATTTTGCCCGATTGGCCGAAGGCCAAAAAGGACAAATTGCGCTCCGATGCCAAGTATTACCTATGGAAAGACCCGTATCTATTCTGTATTGGTGCTGATCAGATAATCCGACGATGCGTCATGGAAGTGGAAATCAAAGACATACTCTCATTTTGCCATGACCAGGCATGCGGTGGACATTTTTCTGGACATAAAACCACATCGAAAGTCCTCCAGTGTGGCTTTTACTGGCCCACAATTTTCAAGGATGCATACGATCACTGTAAGGCATGTTCCCGTTGCCAGACTTTGGGCAACATGAGCCATAGAGACATGATGCCTCTATAGCCGATCTTGGTATGCAAAATTTTTGATATTTGGGGGATTGATTTCATGGGACCCTTTCCGACCTCAGATGGCTTCGAATACATCTTACTCGCAGTTGACTATGTTTCCAAGTGGATAGAAGCCATTCCGACCCGAACCAACAATCATAAAGTCGTTATAAAATTCCTTCATCAAAACATTTTCTCGAGGTTCGGGATTCCGCGTGCTATAATTTCCGACGGAGGGACCCATTTTACAAATGCTCAGTTCAGGTCACTGATGACCAAATACGGGGTGTCACACCGAATCTCTACTCCTTACCACCCCCAAACTAATGGTCTAGCTGAGCTATCTAACCGAGAGATCAAGAAGATCCTTCAGGTTACTGTTCCACCTGATAGAAAAGATTGGTCTTCTCGGCTTCCGGAAGCATTGTGGGCCTATAGGACCGCCCACAAGACCCAATTAGGAATGTCTCCCTTCAGACTAGTGTACGGGAAGGCATGTCACCTCCCCGTCGAATTGGAGCATAAAGCCTATTGGACAGTACGGACCTGTAATCTCGACCTTTCTAAGGCTGGAACCCACAAAAGACTTCAAATGAGCGAGATCGATGAATTACGCCACGACGCGTATGAGAACTCGCGAATTTACAAAGAATGGGTTAAAGCTTTTCATGACAAACACATTTCTAGAAAGGTCTTTCATCCTGGTCAAAAAGTTTTACTCTTTGATGCCCGACTCAAATTATTCCCAGGAAAGCTAAGATCCAAGTGGGTCGGACCCTACCTAGTCCGACAAATCTTCAGAAATGGAGCCATTGAAATCAGCCCACTCAGCCACGATTCTGAACCCTTTGTCGTGAACGGTCAGAGACTCAAGCCGTTCATTGACATGACCGATATAGATTTGGCTGAGTCATCCTTTACCCTCGATTCCTCTTGAGCTCATTGCACCCAGCCGATGGCGTAAAACTCAGCGCTTAACGGGAGGCAACCCGTCATTCTTTGAAAAACCTGAAACCGTTTCTGACATCTCTATGCGGAACTCATATTGCACTTTAGGGTTCATCCATTAGAACAGTCGACTTTACCTCAAGTATACCTACCCGAGATTAGAAATCGTTCGCAACAAGTCACTTCGACCCATTCACTCACCACACAGCTGTCCTAATACATGAACTAAGCTGAATTCGAACCCACCTAATTTACAATGGGGACATTGCAAATCTTAGGCATGGGGGGGATATGAAAGTGAAAAATGTCAGAAAATTCATATCAAGAAAGGGTTTCACAAAAAAAGAAAAAAAGAGAGACTTGATAGAGGGGAGGAACAATTCAGGGTCATACAAATGAGAGGAGGAAAAGAAAGAAAAATGACAAAAAGGAGCACAAAATGAAAATGAAAAGAAATAGTCATTAGTAAAAGGTTAAGGGGTTAACTGAAGTTCTAGACCAAAAAAAAAAAAGAAAAAAGGAAAAGAAAAGTGCTATGGAGACATAACAAGAGATTAGCGGGAACGCTGGTCTTAGGCCTCTTGGGCTAGATTTGTTAGCTTAAAAATTCGCGTATCTGTTAAAATCTGGATAATCCTCAAGAGGTTGAGGAAAATGTGAAAATTAAGTATTAGGTCTAAGGCTTAGGAAGTATTCGACCTCGTTAACTGCCCTCCAATTTGCGGGATTTGGTAACCTAAGCACCCAAATTCACACACAGTCTGGTTCAGTGCGCATAAACATCCAAATCACGCGAAAAGCATTTAATGTTCTGAAAAAGTCACATAGATTAGGAGCGGTCAATCAACACAAATTGATTTGGACGAGTTCCCAGCGCGGAGCGGCGGGAAATTCCCCTTGAAGTTGCGTAACAACATATCGTCTCCTCGGTGCTTGTCTCTTAGGATATTTAAATATCTTACTGGGGGCATGTAAGCACTCTGTTGGTTCAGATACCATGGGCGGCATTATCACGAAATGTCGATCGCCAGGGTCTGGATTCGGCCACGGAACGCCATGGGCGGGATTATCTCGAAATCTCGAAAGCCAGGGACCCTTGAGGATTGATGATGGGGACGAGGAATCCGATACAAACCATGTTGAGAAGCTAATCCGAAGCTAGAAATAAAAAGAAAAGAGAGAGAAAAGCACTCCAAACAAATAAATCTTCTATCTCTCTCTTACAAAAAAAATGCACTGCAAACTGAACTTAGGCTAAAAATGTCTCAAGCACGAGTGCTTTAACCACGGAGTCCAACAAACCCTAGGATAGTTTCTGTGGGCCTTAGAAACCTTTGCGGAGGACTAAGGCTAAAGCAGAACAGGTCCGGATTTTGGTTGGTACTTGAATACCTCCAAGCCTATTGTCGGCATTCCTACCTAATCACAAAAGAAGAAGCACTTATCATTATTGACAGACATTCAGGGTCTAGAACGGAAGTTAAAACCTTGAAATTTTGCTAAGGGACTAGCAAAAGCTAGGCATGGGGGTATGATGAGAGCCTCATCATGAGCCATAACTAGCTCATTTTGACCCAATAAAGAAGATAAAAGCTCCTACATAACCTAGAAGAAGGCTTAACTGAAGGAACAAGTGCTCTGAGAAGAAAACATAAAATAAAGGTTAAAACTGAAATTTTACCATTGCAGTACATAAAATGGATTTCTCAGAAGCAAAACATAGGTTAAATGGTCCAAATAAGATAAAAAGAGGGTTGAGTCAATCAGAAATGGGTTTATGTGCAATCTAAGAATTCAATGACACTTGGTAACCCTAAAACAAGACCCGCTTAAATTAACAAGGTTCTGGTCACGATAAAAATCGAGTAAACCCTCTAAAAATCATGTAAATACATCTTCTAGGGTTTAGAACACTTAATTTGGCCTTTGGAACCTAGTCTGACCTAGATTAGGTTCCTAGCTCCTCAATTAACCAAATTTGGGTTTTTACGCAAAATGTCCAGTCAAACGAGGTCAAACCTGAAATCCAACTTCGCCATTGGATTCCTTAGGTCTAAATTAGGTTTATACCAAAATTTGGACCTAAGGGGAGGTCATCTTGACCTACTTTGCAATTTAGTACACTCAAATCACAAATAGGTCCCTATCTTTTGAATATCCTTGCAAAGAGCCCCCCAAGTTCTTCACCCCCTTTGCAATCCGGTCTTGCCGCCATTGTTAGGGCAAAACCGAGCTCCAGCAGGGTTCAGAGAGGGATTGCTCTCTAATCCCTCAGAGATTCCCTCCCAGAAATGGAAGGGGGATTCTCTGAGGAATTCCCTTCCTTCTAAAGCCAATTGCAATCGCTGGTGTGAACCCAATCTCTCGTGCGTTCGCACGAGAGATTGGGTTCACACTAGCGATTGTAATTGGCTCACAAGAGATTTGGGTATCCACCTTCCTACCAACCCCGGCGAGCCGGCAGACCTAATTGCGTGCTCTCCACGCGCAGACAGGAGAGGCCAGCACCTATAAAACACCCCCCAGACCCTGCCGTAGGACCCAAGCTTGATTTTGACGGAGATCCCCTCCAAATTCCCTCCCTCCCATCTCCGGCCAAACGACCCGCAAGCTCCGGTGACCTCCTCTCCTCCTCGTCCTCTCCACCTCTTCCTCCCGCGTCGCGTTGTACCCCGCGCACGTGCTCCTGACCTCATCTTCGTCGCCGCTTCCTCCCTCAGTGTCTTTCTTCCCCGACGACGGCAGTTACGAGCCGTCCTCTCCACCGCCTCCCTTCCTTCCAGACAACCCCAGATACATTCTCCATCCTCTCCTCTCTCTTTTCCCCTTACTATTTTACTTGATTACCCCTCGACATTCCTAACCACCTCCATCGTTCTCGCCTCCGACCGCCCTCTGGCGAGCTGCCACACCACTCCGCCCCTCCACACGGCTCGCCAACCCCCTCGCGAGCTTCGCCTCACCACCAGGAACCCATTCCACCCCATCACTGCCACTCCAGACCTCCACAACCACCCCCCGACCAACCCACCATCTCCGGCCACAGGTTGACCTAGGCACGCACGCCTAGGGCGACCTGCAACCTGCAGCATCGCCCACCGCCTTCGCCGTGCTATGGTGAAGGTTTCCAGCTATTCTGATTGGGCCAATAGGCCGTTCTGTTGGATGTCAGGTGTACGCTCCGACCGCCATTAACAGCTGAAGCAGCAGGGAGCTTGGAGCAACTTCGGGCATCAGGCTTCCCAGGCTGCAGGTGCAGCAGACTCTCGCGAAGGTCGTGAAGCGAACGAGGCCAGCCAGTCGCATAGAGGAGCCATTAGCTTGGGCAATCGAGTGACGAAAGCTCTGCGGGCGCGCGTGAAGGCAAGACCAACCAGATAGTCCCACATAGTGGGATTGCAAAACTCAGGTATCATATAAATTGTTTTTGTGTTTTCTTCTTACTGCCTCCGTAAGCACAGGGGTGAGGTCCCTCACTGCCCCCACACGCCTCGTCCGCGGCTTGACGTCGCGGATCTGGCGGATCTGACCCGACCTAAACCTACGCACTCCTCGCGCATCACCACTTGCCGGTGTGCCTGGTCCCAGGTGCGAATCCGACCCGACTACCCGTGTGGCTCGGGCAGAGCGTGCTTGAGTGAACTGCTTGAGAAAAAGAGAGACGCTTGGGTAGAGGGACGGGGGTAGGTTTTTGCTACTGTGTGGTGTGTGCAGGAAGGAAGAAGTGACCGAGGCAGCGAACACTTAGCAGCTGAAGAACAGGAAGAGAAGAAAGAAGAGGCTGTGTAGCAGTGAAAGGAGAAGTCTTCGCCGAGAAGAAGAAGAAGAAGGAAGACAAGGCAGAAGAGAGAGAAGAACAAAGAAGAGGCCAACTGAAGACTGCAAAGAGATTAGAAGAAAAAGAAGAAGAAAGAAGAAAGGCAAGGCAGGAGAAGAAGGAAGATACAGAAGCAGAAAGGAGAAGAGGGAAAGAGAGATCACATTTAAGACGTCTGATACAGAAATCAGACGTCCAATTCTACTTTTTTTTCACAAATCCTTTTTAAAATTCTCTCTTTGAATCAATTATATTTGCATTTAACAGTTGTATTCTTTGGTTTTACAAAGTACTGAGATTGCTCCCCGTGTTCGACCTCGGATACTCTAGTTGTTCAAGTAATAAAATTCTTTATAATTGTTTAAACGTTTTGTCGGTTATACTACAACGTAATACGCTTTAAATCCGCACAAAATCGTTGAGAACACCCACCCGTGATTGAATTGAAGCGCTTACCCGACTAACTTAAGTATGTGTTCTTGGGCGAAAGTGAGACATACCCAGTCATTATTAATGCCTACTTAACCCAAGAACAGGAGCATCAATTGATTTCTATGCTACAAGACCATAGGGTTGCGATAGGGTGGAGCATTGCTGATCTCCGCGAAATTCGCCCCTTGTATTGCACTCATCACATTTACACCGATGAGGGGTGAAACCTTCGAGACAACCTCAAAGACGGCTTAACCTGAATATGCTAGAGGTTGTTAAGGAGATCATCAAATGGCTGTATGCAAGTAGTGTATACCCAATCTCGGACAGCCAGTGGGTGAGTCCGATCCAAATAGTGCCCAAGAAAGCAGGACTCACCGTAGTAAAAGATGATAAGGGTGAATCCATCTCGACCTGCACTGCAACATCTTGGTGGGTCTGTATCGACTATAGGACACTAGACATTGCTACCTAGAAGGATGACTTTCCTTTTCCTTTCATTAATCAGATCTTGGAACGGTTTGCAGGACGTAGTTTCTTTTACTTTCTGGATGGAAACTGTTGGTATAACCAAGTAGCGATTAGTCTGGAAGATCAAGACAAGACCACATTCACATGCCCCTTTGGAGCATTCGCCTTCAAGCAGATGCCCTTTGGCCTCTGCAACGCACCAGCAACATTCCAGCGTTGTATGATGGCCATCCTCTCTGACATGATTGGCGACTATGTGGAGGTGTTCATGGATGACTTCTCCATTTTCGGAGATGATTTCGCATCTTCTCTTGATAACGTCACTAAGATCCTGAAACGGTGTATTGTGGTAAACCTAGTACTATCCTGGGAGAAAAGGCATTTCATGGTGAGGGATGGCATAGTACTAGGGCATAGGATCTCTAAAAATGGACTCGAGGTCGATCGAGCTAAATCTGAGATTATTACCCACTTACTGCCAGCTAGCTCGGTTAAGCAGATCAGAACATTCTTGGGTCACGTTAGCTTCTATCGGAGATTTATACGCAATTTCTCGAAAATTGTATGACCTTTGATGAATCTCCTTGTCACCGACGCCTCATTCGAATTCGACACCTCGTGTCTCAGTGCCTTCGAGACTTTACGAAGTGCTGTCTATGATTCCCCGATTCTCCAACCACTCGACTGGTCGCTCGATTTCGAGATGATGTGTGATGCTTCTGACTTTGCCGTTAGTGCTATTTTAGTCTAACGTCGGGAAAAACAACCTTTTGTCATATACTATGCTAGCAAGATGCTGAATGAGGCTCTGTACAATTATACTATCACCGAAAAAGAACTACTAGCAGTAGTATTCCGGTTGGAGAAATTCAGAGCGTATTTATTAGGGTCTGAAGTCATCATCTTCACTGACTACTCTACCCTTCGGCATTTGTTGGCAAAGAAGGATGCCAAACCTCGGCTCATTAGATGGGTCCTTCTATTGCAAAAATTTGATATTGAAATCCACGACAAAGTTGGAAAGCAGAATGTTGTGGTGGATCACCTATCCATACTGAACCCAGGCCACATTCCTTATTCCCTGCCTATCCACGAGCAAATTCCAGATTAATCGCTTTTGGTACTTCACTCTATTGAGTTCCCCTGGTACGCGGATAATGTGAACTACCTTGCCGCAGGAAAGATTCTTATGAACCTATCCAAGGACCAAAAGCTCAAATTCACTATGGAGGCCAAATTTTACCCCTGGGATGACCCACTGCTCTTCCGCATTGAAGCAGATCAGATTATTCGAAGATGCATCCCAGATTTTGAGATCCCTAGTGTGTTATGTTTTTGCCACAATGATGCTTGTGGTGGTCATTTCTCAGGACGGAAAACCGTTGCAAAAATTTTGTAGTCGAGATTTTTCTGGCCAACTATTTTCAGAGATACACACGAATATGCCCAACACTGCAAACGATGCTAGTCGGTCGGTTCTATGACCAGGAGAGACATGATGCCACTCCAGCCCATCATGGTTGTAGAAGTGTTCGACATCTGCGGCATCGATATTATGGGCCCTTTTCCGAACTTTCATGGCTTCGAGTACATATTACTAGCTGTTGATTATCTCTCGAAGTGGGTCGAGGCCATCCCGGCAACACGGGCTGATCATAAGATCGTCATTTCTTTCGTACAGTAGTAAGTCTTCGCGAGATTCAGAATACCCCGCTCTCTAATTAGCGATAGGGGAAGCCACTTCATCCACACCCACTTCAAGTCATTATTAAAGAAATATGGGGTACATCACCTTATATCGACCCCATATCACCCACAGACCAATGGGCAGGCTGAAGTATCTAACCGTCTGATCAAGCTAATTCTCTAGAAGACGGTTAGACTAGATAGGAAGGTCTGGTCCAATAAATTAGTTGACTCACTCTGGGCATATTGGACAGCATACAAGGCCCCAGTCGGAATCTCACCATATTGTGTAATATATGGCAAGGCCTGTCACCTTCCTGTAGAGTTGGAACACCATGCCTTTTGGGTGGTGCGAAAATGTAACCTTGACCTCAATGCAGGAGGTCAAGGACAGAAACTCCAGCTTAGCGAATTAGAAGAGATCCGGTGGGAGGCCTATGAGAATGCACTGATATACAAGGACAAGACCAAGTCCTTTCATGACCGCCACATCTGGAGAAAAGCATTCACGCCCAACCAACAAGTCTGGTTGTTTGATTCACGATTAAAACTTTATGTAGGGAAGCTCAAGTCCAAGTGGACTAGCTCGTATGTTGTGATTCATCCATATCCTAATGGGGCAGTCCAAATCAGGGACCCAAAATCTGGGCATATATCTTTGGTAAATGGCCAGCGCCTTAAGCCATTTTCTGCCCAAGAACCTCCTCCACCCGACAAGATTGTTCATCTTATTGAGGACATATGATTGAGTTTTCGCCTAGCTGGAGGCATTAAACTCAGCACGTATAGATAGCATATCCCACATTCCACCATCACCTATACATACCAGTTTTGTATATAGCATATTTTTCTTTAAGCATATTTTCTTTCTGCATATTACATACTGACAGGTTGGCTGATGTTGAATGTATAATTTCAGGAGCAATTACAGGTGATTTTTACCCACTCTCTCCCTACTATATTTATTTTCTTTTATATTCATGCATGAGGACATGCAAGAACTTAAGCATGGGAGGGTAGATACAATAAAACTGAAAATTTTTATGCCAACATTTAGGAAAACCTTGAAGCTACATGTAAAATGTACTTTAGGACCCTAAATAAAAGAACAGTTGACTCCACCTCCAGTGCTCGCACTAGAGTGAGAATCATCCGCAACAGCCATTTTCGACTCACCCGCTTACCTCTTGTTCTAAATTTAGGGTCAAGTTGAATGTAACTCGAAAGGGAAATCTCATGAAGTACAAATATAAGAGGTTAATTGTTTATAGCATATATACATATTGCACTCATGAATAAGATTATCTTATTAAGAGAATGCATTAGGGATTTTATCCTCTAGTTGATTCCTGTAATCTGGAATCCAGTACAACTTTTCACACACACGTAGAATTTGCAATGGATTCACAGTGAAGGCTGATAAACATCTTTAGTTTGTCGAGAAGAAGCAGTGCTTCTTCTCTTGAACCCCTGGACAGTGTTTTGGGAGTTAAGCAGATTTTCCTCCAAAATTCTTCCAAATAGTGTGAGATGAGACTAGAGTGTACTGGCACTCTAGGATTAGTACAAGAAATCAGGAATCCTGTATAATTAGGTGATGATACTCAGAGATTAGGCATAGTTTCCACTGTCGGTTCCTGCATATACAGTTTTGTGTGAAATTTTGAGAGCCACCAAATAAGGCAAATACGCGGAGAGCGAGTTTTCATAAAACTAGGGCTAGGGTGGATGGTTACGACCATTCTTTATGGAATCCTCAGCTGAAGGAGGGTATTGATGTCAAGGTCAGACATACACCATCCTATCCGTCTCTCCCAATGCCGTAAGTAAGCACTTCCAGCAAATAAGCCACCCAATGTCTCTTGAGTACCACCAATCCCTAATAATGCCTACTCAATAAAGGTTATGAATGTATTCTAGCTTGTGTTCTGTTGAAAAAAGAGAAGAAAAAAAAGAAGAAAGAAAAAGAAAAAGATGAAAAGAAAATTAGAAAAGGAAGAAAAAGCAAAGAAAAAAAGAGTGAATATTTAGTGTTTATTTCAATTGCATTGAGACAATACCGCCAAATAAATTTGAGACCCACCAAATATGGCCTAAACCTATTTTTCTATTTTTCTGACTACCTAAATATTGGCTGAGGAATTCTGACTTAGTGTTAGGGTTATGGAACTCAATTAAAGTGTTAATGATAAGTGAGACCACCAAATACAAGTCATATGTGTGGATCTGGTGAGATTGTGAGCTCTAACAAAAAGAAAAAAAAAAGAGGAAAGAAAAAGAAAAAGAGAAAGAGAGAATGGATACAAAGGAACCATAAGAGAGCATAGATTTTCTCATCTTTCTCTAAGTTGATTTACATGATAATCTAGGAATCTAGAGTATATAGTACTAGTCTCTATGTAGCACCAGTCGAGAGTGAGCCACCAAATATATAATCTTTCCCCACAGAGATTCTCTACATAAGCAAAAGCCGGGGTGAAATTCACAGAATATCTTGAATACCCCAAGGGAAGAAGTCCACCTATCCTGCTAGAATTTTTCTAGGGGTCAAGTACAGGCTTTAAAGGTGAATCAGCTTTTCATTCGAATCCGTTGCAAAAGCTACATAGCTACACTTTCACAATTTTTTGGATTTCTAGAGCATAGGATGAAAACAAAAAGGAGAAAAATCTCTAGGCACACACTTGATAAAATAATCAATCCCTTTGGGACCCTTCTATGAATAATTTACTCCTGCATTTACTAGGGACTAGCAAGATTTAGGCATGGGGGTATGATTGCGCAGCAATCACAGGTCCTAATTGACCTAAATTAGGCTAGGACTTAGCATAAGCTAAGGTAATTCATGCTTGCATAAGCATTACTTGCTCCCCTACTACCTTCCTTTAGCTATGCATAAAATAATTCTATAATGTGCTGATTAGGTGCATTATGTCAATTACAGGTAATAAGCTGGATCTGAAGCTGGATCGGGAGAATAGAAGAATAACAGGTGTTGCAGCAGAGTTGGAGTAGAAGACCTAGATTAGATGTAGTAGATAGTAATGTAAGGGAGTTAAGGTATTCTACATATTAATTTGAAGAACTTAGGTCCATCCTAGCCCTAGGATAGCCTAAGAACTTCCCCAAGCCTTATCCACCCTTAGATTTGGTCACCGCACCCTAGGAAACCTTAAAACCCTAATTCCAACCTTTATCTGGGCATCCAGATGAATTATACGATGTCTAGAACCCTTAGCCAACTCCCACACACCTTAAACCCACTTCTGCAATGTTATTGGATGTCCAGACACATGGTCAGATGTCCAATTTATGCAGAATACACAAGACAAAACCTTGAATCCTTCCTGACTCTGGTTGGACGTCTAGACAACAAGTCTAGACTTCTGATTTTTGAGTATAAGACATCTGACTCTATTTTTGGACGTCTGGAACTGTTCTCCAGTTCTTGTTTTGAGATTCAAGCCTTGATCATGGATCTCTAGCACCCTAAACACAATTCGAACCCTATAGGAACCTAAATTAAGGTAACCCAACCCTAGTACATCACCTCTAGACCTCTCTAAGGACCTAATTAGGTCCTCACTAAACCAAATTGACATAGATCATAGTCAATTTTCATTGCCTAGTCAATTGGACTCATAGGGTCCAATTGAGCTCAGATCTCAACCCACACAAGTCCAATTGGACTCAAGGAGAGTCCAATTGATCTAAGCCCAACCTAATTGAGTCATTTCACACTCAATTAGGTTCACATCCACTCAACTAAACTTGTGTTAAGTTTAATTGCAATTCCTCCTTAGCAATTAGGGTTTGCAACCCTAATTTAAGGTCTACACCAACCTAAACCCCTTAGGACCTAACCTAGACCACTTAGCCACATATGGGACAGCCACGCACTCACACACACACACACCCATTCACGCACACACACTCGTCTAGAGTTCTCTAGAACTCTCTTCCAAAGGTGGTGCCACTCTTGGTTGCCAAAATTAGCAACCAAGAGCCATTCAAATTGAGATCCACTTTTTATGGTTCTAAGAAGTACCTCTCTCTCTCTCACATGGTCGGCCACTTATGGGGCTCTCTCTAGAGAGTTCCACACTTCTCTAGAGAGTCTCCCTTAGGCCTATAAAATGACCTAATGGGTGGCCATTTGGACCCATCCCATTCTCGGCATTCATTCACACATTGGTTAGCTACATTCACCTCCATTCCACCCCCACGAGTTGTGCACCATCGCTGCCACCATCTCCATGATAAACGCCAGTTTATCATCATTCTTATGCACTAAAACAAACCTAGCTCTTAGGATTTTACTCCGCAAATGGGTTTTTGGGCTGCATTTAGGCATTAACTATGTCAAGCATGCATTGCATTTTCTTTTGTTATTTTAGTGTGTTCTAGTGAGTGTTAGGGATGAAAAGATATACAGATCCCTAAAACCCTAGCACTCAAGAAGGCAATTGGTGAAGAAAGAGTTCAGACTAGTTGGAACTCAACCTGATCCAGCTCACCACAGTTGGAACCTAGCTCACTTGAACTAGGATTAGCTCATCCAAGCTCCATTCAGCTAATCTCAGCTAAATGGAAACTCAAGAGAGTTCATCTTATCTCACCCTAGCTCAAGTCAGCTCAGTTCCAGCTCAACTTAGCTGAGTCTAGCTCAACTCAGCTCCCACTAGTCCACAGGGAACTCAAGCTAGCTCAACTGAGTTGACAGGAGTTCACCCCAGCTCAGATCCAGCTACATCCAGCTCCACTCAACTCCAGCCAGCTGAAGAAGAACTCATTCCATCTCAGGAAGCTCAAGTCTAGCTCCCAAGGACCCAGCTTAGCTCAACCTAATTGAGCTAAGCTACCTTAGCTGTCTCAACCAGCTCAATCCTCCCTGGGAGCACCAGACCCAGCTCACCTCAGCTCCTTTCAACAGAAGCCAGCTCACTTTAGCTTGGCTTAGCAGCTAGCGAAGAACTAGCAAGCTAAGCTAGCTATAGTAGCCCCATGTTGACCTCTTCAGCAGCTACCTGCTCCACTTCAGCTCCAAATTTTTCAAAACCAGCTCCTCTCTCCAAACCCTAGCTCCAACACCTCCTCCTCTACTCCTCCATTAGCTAAGCTTAGCTTAGCTTAGCTTAGCTATGCTCCAACTTCCTTGGCTTGTACCACCCCAAAAACCAACTTAACAACTCCACCCAACTAGCTCCACCTAAGCTCCACATAAGCTTACCTACTTGTCACCAACCTAGCCTACCCACCACCCCCAAAAGCCATCTAAAAGTGGTGCCAAAATCACCCTAACTACCCCCTTGTTGGCACCACTTTTCCCTCCAAAAGTCCCCTTCATCTCCACCACACATCTCCCCTTAAACCCATCTCCACCCTCCACATAACCCCTCCTTCTAGAACCTTTCATGGCGCCACCTAAGACCCCCTTCTAGAAGCTATTTTGGCGCCAACTTCAAGGGGTGTCACCACCCATAACCACTCCATAGGAGTCCCTTGGGTTGGCGCCAAATGCCCTTAGCCATAGGATCCCCAACCACCTCCATCCTTCCATCTTAGCCCTCCATTTCAAGAGGCACCTTAACCCCCCATCCTACCCTATAAAAAGACAACTACTCACCACCAGTCAAAGCATCCTTGGCTAGCAATTTCACTCTCATATTCTACCTAGAAGCCCAAGCCCAAGAGAGTAGAAGAAGAAAAAGATTAAGGGGATATTCTATCCCCTTGGTGCCTTCCCCTCTTCCCTTCTCTCTTCTGCCCACGCCAGCCAAAGGAGAAGCCAGGCAAGGAAGGTCTTTGGAGGAGATCTTGAAGGTGGTCCATGCCACCTTGGAGGAGCTTTTGAGGGTGGTGCATGCCCACCCCTTGGAGGAGAGCATTGAAGGTGGTAGCACCCACCTTGGAGGAGCTCTCAAGGAAGGAGAAGAAGATGGCCCTCTTTTCAAGCCAAGGAGCAACTAGGCTTAGAGCAAGAAGACTCCCTTCTTCACCAATTTTTGCATGAGGATTTATTTTTCTTTTATTACTTTTAAATTTTTTTATTTCTAGTAGAAGCATTCCTCTACTTGTCTTGGAAAAGGAACACTAATTCGAGTTAATCAAATTGCCTTCTTTTTAATTTTCTGTTGCAATTGTTACTGTAGTTCTAGCATTTATTCTACTTCCACTCCCTAATTACTTTAGGCCTCCACTTGCCTAGAGTGAGCTTAGTTAGTGGACTTTTTAATCTCTTAAGTTTCAACTTAGCATTTTAGGTGTTAGGACTCTTTTGTCACGATTCGCACTTTGCCCGTATAATTTCAAAACACAAAAAAATATATATATTTAAAATACCAAAAGGAAAGTTGAGATGTGTTTTTAGCAAGAGAATTGAATTGCAATTTTTGCCTCCTTGGACGACCCTAGATACTCCCCTATCTAGGATATAAATTTAAAAGTGAAAGTGGATTTACGCGTTGCAACGGCACTAAATTAACTAATTAACAAATCGAGTATTTTCACTATCACTTTTTGGTGCCTTTGCCGGGGAGGCACGGCTTTGCTATTCTTTCTCCTCATGCTTTAGGTAGATCTCATCCCCTTCTCTTTCTTCTCTTTCGTGTTTGCAGGACTGTTGCAGGAAGAAAGCGGGAATCTGGAAGCGAGAGCTCAAAGTTCCTTTTCTTCCCACGAAATTCAGGTTGGTTCCTCTTTCTGGTCACATAATTAATTAAAAGCTACCAAAATACAATAAACCTAGCTTTCAGGACCTAAACAACTTGATTAAGTGGAGTGGTGCATTTTAAAATCCATTGTTTGCTTGAATGCTTCTTTTACACCACTCCATTGCAAGTATTAGTGTTCTATTTTTCGAATCCAGATTTCTATCTGAACTTGAAAAATCGATTCCTAACACCACAGGCATCCTAAAATCATAAACTTTCACACAATGATTTCAAATTGAGTTAGAAACATCTGATCCAAATTTCATATCAATTGGTTTTGTATTTAATTTTTAGAAATTCATGGATTGCGGAGGGGTCACACCCTTTAATCTTTCTATTTTGCTACAATCCATGAATTTTTAGAATTTTTATACTCATTAAATTTTTGTGAAATTTATCTTTCTAGAATCCTTGTCAAATTTTACACATCATATAAAATCATCAAAATTTTTTGAGGTCTGTGGTAATAACGAAAAGTCCAAAATACCCACAAGTATCATTTCTAGACTTTGACACCAGTACAATTAAAAATTCAAAATAAATATCAAAAAATTTCCTAAAATCTTATAAAAATATTTTATAGAATCCTTGGTTGAATTAACATAAGGTAGTGGTGTTGGTTGCATTGTTTGGACCACTACCTATTCTGAAAGCCTAAAAAAAGTTCATTGGTAGTCATTTTCTGTATTAGGATTCAACTCCAATTAGGGTTTCTTTCTTGTCCCACAATTTAAAGGAAATATACAATCACCCATACAACTTATTTTTCCTTTGATTGTTGATTTTCAAACTTGTTTGAAAATTTAACAAGAGAAACCCTAAAACACATTCAATTAAATTGAATCGTAAAAGTCATAGATACAAAAAAATTGTGTGACAACTTGATTTGCATTGAAGCCACTCTCCAATTCCTGCACACATACAAAAAAATTGAAATAACAGGGCAACAATCCAATTAATGCCCTCCACATTCCGTGTGCACTGTAGTATCCTAGACTTAATTAAAACTTGTAGCAACTTGAGCCCTAAGGCTTCATCAACTTAGGCTTGCTATCTAGGTCTTAGGTTTTCTTTAGTTAGTACCAATTCTGTCATCTATATCTGGTGTTCAGGCTGAGGGGCCATGTCAAACGACCAGGCGCAGGTTTGTACAAGCACTTGGGGTTTTCCCTAGGAAATGTTTGGGCCCAAACCTCCCCTTAAGCAACTTGGCTAGATTTGTTGACAGAACGGGTATTCACTATTGACTACTTATTTCCTACATAGACCAAGTCTTAGGTTTATTATTAGGGAGTCGCATTTAAGTTAGGTCTAGTTTTGTTTGTTTGAATTTCACACTTTCATCTCTTTCTCTTCTCCTCCCCTCCAATTCTTCCCAAGTAGTTCATGCACGGGTGACGGTCCCAAAAACCACACCTGGAGGGACCATCTGATTTCGCCCCCCGCAGCAAAAAATCATTGTTTTCTTCCCCCTCCTCTTCTAAAAAGATGGAAAACCGAGGAAGCTGTCAAAAAAATTCTGCTTCCACTTCTAACCCGTCAGCCGACCCACAAGCTGACTTCACCCTCCCTCACCTCCCTAACCTGGAGCAACCAGAAATACCAGCAGGGCTTGGTGGCCCTCCAATTATAACCCAAAATACAAATCTCTTTGCATTAATGGCCGACCATTTGGTTCGACTACAACAAAATCAAGAAGATCTACCTAGGATTGTCACGAACCTAGCTAATCAAGGACAAAATCCACCACCCCGCCAACAGCCTGTCATTCCTCTTAAGGATTTCTATGATCCTTCCAATTATGAGGAAAGACCAGGGGTTGTCATACCACAAGAGGATTTCGAGATCAAACCAGCCATTCTAGACCTTATCAAGCATTTTCATGGTCTTCCAAGAGAGGACCCTTTTTGTCTTCCTAAGGAATTAACTGTCCTCGCTCAAACCACTTGTTCCCGCAATGTGCAGGAAGACGTGTGGTTAATGAGACTTTTTCCTCTCTCTCTTAAAGTGAAAGCATCTTATTGGTTTAGAATGGTTGGGCACCCTATTACAACCTTGCCCCAATTAAAAAGCACTTTTCTTAAAAAAAAATTTCCAATCGGTCGAACAAATGCATTAAGAAGATCCATAACGGCCTTTCAATAGAAAATTGGTGAACCCCTCCATGAAGCCCGGGAAAGATTTCAAGAACTTCTAAAAAGTTGTCCCCACCATGAAATTCCACAATGGCAATTAGTGCAGATGTTCTATCATAGATTAGAAGATCAATTGAAATGATTTGTGGATGCCTTATGTGTGGGCAATTTTATTAACAAAGATGCCGAAAGTGCCTATCTTCTCTTTGAAGAAATGAGTAAAAACTCATTTAACATGACTTCAACGGACACTTTTGGCAGATCAGAAAACCCCAGACATGGAGTGCATGAAATTGACTCCAAATCGACCTTTGTTCTACTCACTCAAGATGACCTATATATGTTAGCTCAACGACTGGACCAGATGCAAATTCACCAAAAGAAAATGGAAGAAAAGCTCATAAACAAACAAGCTCCACACGTCCACTCTCCACACACTAACCCCCCACACATTCTCCGAAGAGAAAATCTACACAACATTGATGCCATATGTGTTGGCCAGCAATTTCAGGCTGATTTCCTGGAAGATTTGACTGGGAATTTTGATCAAAATATTTTTGATCCCACCTCAGAAAATATTTATGCTCTCCAGGAGAAATTTAGAAACCCCTCCAATCAAAACTGGAGGACTAACCCGAATCACTCCTAGAAAAACCCGAACCCGATTCCTTTTCCTAAACAAAACTATTTTGGGAATTATGGCCAACCTATGTATCAACCTGGACCATCCCAGGATGATATTAATAATCAGGTCATGAGAACTTTGCAAGGAATGCAGACTCAAATGACAGAAGTAACCCGTATGATTACCAACTTGCAACACCAAGTTAAGGTTACTCCTGATCATCGACCTATTGCGAATTTACCTTTCCAACCCATGCCTAACCCAAATAATCAAAGGAATCAGTTCCAAGGTGGATATCCCAGTCAACCCATTCAACCAGCACCTCAGCATCAACCGGGTTTCAACAACAGCCAGGCTTCCCGTCCTCATCCTAGAAATAACCAGACTGCAAAGGTAGTTAACTTTAGGAATGGGAAAACCACTCACAATACCCTGCCTGTTAAGGAAACCCGCTCTAATGAAACACAGATTAACTCTTCTGCTCCTATTGTTCAGGAACCAATTCATGCAAAACAGGGAAACCCTACCCCATTTCCACAAGCCCTCCACTCTTCAAATAAGAAAAAGAAGAAATACGAGCCCACTGAGAAGGAATTAATGGATTTATTTGGGCAAGTACAAATTAATATCCCTCTCCTAGATGCCATTAAATATATCCCTGCCTATGCAAAACTCCTAAAAGATTTATGTACTCCAAAAAGGCAGCCCAAAAACATAGAAAAGGTGATTCTTCTAGAGACAGTCAGCTCAGTTGTGCAAAGCCGACTGCCTCTTAAGAGAAAAGATCCTGGCGCCCCCCTAATTCAAGTGATCATTAATGATACCTCATTTGATCTCACATTATTGGATCTTAGTGCCTCAATTAATCTTATCCCCATAGTTGTTTTTGAGGAATTCAAGATTGGTGAATTGAAACCTGTTGAGGTTACTCTCCAATTAGCCGACCGATCTATAATTAAACTAAGGGGAATTGTTGAGGATGTTCTTCTCCAGGTCAAAAATTGTCTATTCGCAGTAGACTTTTTAGTCCTAGATATAGAGGTACCAGAAGCACTAAAGTTTGCCCCCATTATTCTTGGAAGACCATTCTTAGCCACCGCCTGGGCCAATATTGATTGTGATTCTAGAAAGATGAAGATCATGTGTGGCGGTGAATCTGTAACCCTAGACATTTTTCAAGCTTCTAGGCGATTCCAAGAACCAGATTTCTTTAATGATTCAGATTCAGAAATAGAAAACATTGTGGTGGAAACTTTACAGATTTCCCATTTAGGTTCCTATTTTCCTATCAATACGGTTCCTAAACAATCCACTTTTTCTCACCCTTCCACCCCAACCACACGTCCAGCTAACATTCCAGCTAACCTGTTCACTCTCACCTCACCACTAACCCACAAAGCAGAAATTCTTTCAGAGATAGGCCCACAATTGGAATTAAAACCTTTGCCCGACTCCCTTAAATATGTCTTCCTCAATCTTAATCAGACCCTGCCCCTGATTATAAATTCTGGACTTACCGGGGCACAAGAGCATAAACTCCTCCAAGTTTTGAGTAAATATCAAAAAGCTATTGGCTGGACCCTTTCTGATCTTAAGGGTATTCATCCATCCTATTGTATGCATCGTATATATTTAGAGGACGATTCTCGCCCCTCCTGCCAAACCACAAAGGCGCTTGAATCCTATTATGCAGGAGGTGGTAGAAAAGGAGATTATTAAGTGGCTGGATACTGATATCATCTACCCCATTTCTGACAGCTCCTGGGTTAGTCCAACACAAGTTGTACCCAAAAAGGCTGGACTAATAGTTGTCACTAATGATAACGGGGAAAATGTAGCCACTCGAACTGCTTCTTCTTGGTGCGTGTGTATCAATTACCAAAAATTAAACACCGCCACCAAGAAGGAGCATTTCCCGCTCCCCTTTATTGATCAAATCTTGGAGTGATTAGTCGGACGGGATTTTTACTATTTTTTGGACGGTTATTCCGGCTATAATCAAGTAGCGGTTCAACCTGAGGACCAGGACAAAATAACTTTCGCCTGCCCCTTTGGAACCTTTGCTTTCTGAAGGATGCCCTTCGGTCTTTGCAACGCACCTACGACTTTTCAAAGGTGCATGCTTGCAATTTTTTTAGACCTGGTAGGTGAATGTTTAGAAGTCTTTAAGGATGACTTCTCTGTTTTTGGAGATTCCTTTGACCATTGTCTCAAAAACCTTGAAAGAACTCTATAAAAATGCATGGAAGTTAATCTGGTCCTCAGCTGGGAAAAAAGTCATTTCATGGTCCAAGAAGGTATTGTCTTGGGCCATGTTATTTCAAAACAAGGAATCGTGGTAGATAAAGAAAAAATAGATGCTATATCTAGGCTCCCACCGCCTACTACTGTCAAACAGATCAGATTCTTTTTGGGTCATGTGGGTTTCTACCGTAGATTTATACAAAATTTTTCCCAAATCTCCAAGCCCTTAAGTCAGCTTCACACTAAAGACCAGCCATTTGATTTTAATGATAAGTGCCTGGAGAGTTTTTTGAGCTTGAAGAAAGAGGTTATGAGGCGCCAATATTGTAGGGACCTGATTGGAAAAGTCCCTTTGAATTAATGACAGATGCCTTAGATTTTGCTGTAGGGGTCGTTCTAGGGCAATGAATTGGCAAGAAGCCCATTGTGATCTATTATGCTAGCAAAACCCTCGATGATGCACAACGGAATTACACGGTTGCTGAAAAGGAACTTCTTGCCATTGTATTTTCCTTAGAAAAATTTAGATCTTATCTGTTGGGGTCACATGTCACTGTATATACGGACCACTCAGCAATTAAATATTTGCTGATAAATAAAGATGCGAAACCCCACCTTATCCATTGGATTCTGCTTCTCTAGGAATTTGACCTGGAAATTAAGGATAAGGCGGGATTGCACAATGTAGTGGCCATTCATCTCTCTCGTCTTATGACAAATGACATAATGACCCCACCAGATCAGTTCCCCGATGGAAGCATTTTAGCTGCTATAACCCTCCCTTGGTTTGCGCCCATCGCAAACTACTTAGCAATAGAACGAATCCCCGCTGATTAGCCGAAAACAAAATGGGAAAGTTCTTTCCTGATATTAAATATTATTTTTGTGAGGAGCCTAACCTTTTCCGCATTTGTGCCGATCAGGTCATTCGACGATGTGTCCCTAATTCTGAAATCCATGATATTTTGAAACATTGTCACTCAATGGCCTGTGCCGGACATTTTTTGGGCAAGAAAACTGCAGCTAAAATCCTTATTGCGGGATTTTATTGGCCCAGCTTGCACAAAGATGCTCATGACTTTGTTCGGTCCTGTGTGCGTTGACAGAGCATCGGCAACATGACTCGGAAGGATATGATGCCCCTTAATCCGATTTTAGAGGCTGAAATTTTTGATGTTTGGGGCATCGACTTCATGGACCGTTCAACAACTCTGGAGGGTATTTATATATATTAGCCATAGTCGGCTATGTTTCAAAATGGATAGAAGTAATACCCACCAGCACTAGTGATCATCGTGTGGTTGTCGAATTTCTCAAGAAAAAATTTTCTCAAGATTCGGCATACCAAAGGCCATTATCAGTGACGGAGGCTCACATTTCACCCACTCACAATTCCATCACCTTCTTTCCAAATATGGGGTTAAGCATAAAATTTCCACACCTAATTTCCACACCTTATCACCCCCAAACAGTTGGCCAGGCTGAAGTTTCTAACCGGGAAATTAAAAATATTTTACAAAAGATGGTTAGGCCAGGCCGTAAAGATTGTTCCACCAAATTGGACGACGGTTTATGGGCCTACCGTACCACTTTTAAAACCCCACATGGCATGTCTCCCTTCCATCTGATTTTTGAGAAGGCATGCCATCTCCCGGTAGAATTAGAACATAGGGCTTTTTGGGCAATAAAACAACTCAACATGGATTTATCTGGCGCTAGTATCCATAGAAAATTACAATTAACTGAATTGGAAGAATTACGTAATTTTTCCTATGAAAATGCGAGGATTTATAAAGACTGAACAAAGAAATTTCATGATAAATATATTGTTCGGAAACACTTTGACGTTAATCAACACATTTGGCTTTTCGATGCGAGATTACGTCTTTTTCCTGCAAATTAAAATCTAAATGGACCAGCCCCTTTATTGTCCATAAAATATATCCATATGGTGCTATTAATCTTTTTGATCTGAAAACTAATTCGACCTTTCAAGTCAATGGCCAACGTTTAAAGCCCTATTTTGATCATACGCCTAACCTTCCTTCTAAATCTTTTAATTTTACTGAGCCAGCCACCCTTGATCACTAATGCACACAACGCCCGGCTGAACGGCATAAAAGATAGCACTGGATGGGAGGTAACCCATCATTTTCTCCTACTTTCCTTTTTTTCTTCTTTTTCTAGGTTTTCATCATCCTAAAGCCCAATCGTTCTTCACTAAGGTGATCCTTTTTCCCTCCTAATGCATGAGGACATGGCATATCTTAAGCATGGGGGGTTTTTTAAATTTTGATGATCGATTTAGGATTTTCAAGACCTAAAAGCAAGCATTTTTCTTTAATTTATTTCCTGCTTGCATACCCAAAAAAATAAAAATGTTGAAAAATTTTTGAGGAAAAATTTTTGAAATAAGGACTATGGTTGAAAAACTCACTTTTGGTACATTGGGATTTAATCTTTAACAAACTAGTGATGAGGATGCGGATCTGATCATTAGAATTTCAGGGTCTATTTTAGACTAGATCAGATACCCTTCTCTAAAATTTCACCTGAACTCATGATAGTTCAGGTGACTTGATCCTATTTTGTAATATGGAAAGTATTTGGCTTAGTTTTTGATTCAAAAACTTGCTTGTCTTGATGAACTTCTTGTGTCAATTTTCACACACAATCCATCACTTAAAAAACAACTAAAAATTTGAAAAACTCCCTTGTTTGGACTTAGTAAAAGTCTGAAGCGGATCATTGGTTTGAGTTCCCACCGCCGAGAAGGAGGAAAATGCCCCCTTTGAGGACGCGATGTCAACATGTTACCGCCTCGGCGCTTCTCCATATCTATATTTTATATCTTTAGACAGAGCATTAAAGCGCATTTTAGCAGCTCAAGTGTCTTGGACGGTGCTCTACCTATAGTGTCGGAGCAAGAGCTTGAGTTTGCTTGGAGCGCCCCTTTACGTCGTATTGTGTTTTGGGGTTGTGAGCTTCTGGGTGGTGTCATGGACAATGCTATCCCGAAGTACTACCGCCAGAGCCCCCTCGAGGATTGGTAACGGGAATGATGATCCCGACACATCTGTTGTAAGACTAAGCTAAAAACAAGCATGGGGGTGTGAAAAAAAAAAGTAATAATAAATAAATTAACACACCCTTATAAATGATGGCTTTTCACTAGCACGGCACAAGGTTTTAAAGGATTTTTGCAAGTTGCGAATTAGATTCATGAGCCAGAAAAATCCTAAAATTAAAAATTTCAAGTCATCTGAATTAACAAGGGGTTAATTTGTGAATTTTCTGGAGGATATATTGATCCCGTTTTGTCTAATGGTTGGATCCAAAAACAAATCCTGATGTTTATCTTTAACAAATCTCGTACCTCCTGTGTTTAGAACAACCAAGGTCCCTTAATCTTTTTCTCCTCAAAAGTAAAAAAAAATTAGTTTTCCCAAAAATTCCATTTTCCAAAAAAAAAAAAATTTTGCTAAGAGACTAGCAAAAGACAAGCATGGGGGTGTGATAAACGCCAGTTTATCATCATTCTTATGCACTAAAACAAACCTAGCTGTTAGGATTTTACTTCGCAAATGGGTTTTTGGGCTGAATTTAGGCATTAACTAGGTTAGGCATGCATTGCATTTTCTTTTGTTATTTTAATGTGTTTTTGTGAGTGTTAGGAATGAACAGATATACAGATCCCTAAAACCCTAGCACTCAAGAAGGTAATTGGTGAAGAAAGAGTTCAGACTAGTTGGAACTCAACCTGATCCAGCTCACCACAGTTGGAACCTAGCTCACTTGAACTAGGATTAGCTCATCCAAGCTCCATTCAGCTAATCTCAGCTAAATGGAAACTCAAGAGAGTTTATCTTAGCTCACCCTAGCTCAAGTCAGCTCAGTTCCAGCTCAACTTAGCTGAGTCTAGCTCAACTCAGCTCCCACTAGTCCACAGGGAACTCAATCTAGCTCAACTGAGTTGACAGGAGTTCACCCCAGCTCAGATCCAGCTACATCCAGCTCCACTCAACTCCAGCCAGCTGAAGAAGAACTCATTCCATCTCAGGAAGCTCAAGTCCAGCTCCCGAGGACCCAGCTTAGCTCAACCTAATTGAGCTAAGCTACCTTAGCTGTCTCAACTAGCTCAATCCTCCCTGGGAGCACCAGACCCAGCTCACCTCAGCTCCTTTCAATAGAAGCCAGCTCAATTTAGTTTGGCTTAGTAGCTAGAAAAGAACTAGCAGGCTAAGCCAGCTAGAGTAGCCCCATGTTGACCTCTTCAACAGTTGCCTACTCCACATAAGCTCCAGATTCTTCAGAACCAGCTCCTCTTTCCAAACCCTAGCTCCAACACCTCCTCCTTTACTCCTCAATTAACTAAGCTTAGCTTAGCTTAGTTATGCTCCAACTTCCTTGGCTTGTACCACCCCAGAAACACACCTAACAGCTCCACCCAACTAGCTCCACCTAAGCTCCACATAAGCTAGCCTTCTTGGTGCAAATCTAGCCTACCCACCACCTACAAAAGACACCTAAAAGTGGCACCAAAACCACCCTAACTACCACCTTTTTGGCGCCACTTTTCCCTCCAAAAATCCCCTTCATCTCCACCACACATCTCCCCTTAGACCCATCTCCACCCTCCACATAACCCCTCCTTCTAGAACCTTTCTTGGTGCCACCTAAGACCCCCTTCTAGAAGCTATTTTGGCACCAACTTCAAGGGGTGTCACCACCCATAACCACTCCCTAGGAGTCCCTTGGGTTTGCGCCAAATGCCCTTAGCCATAGGATCCCCAACCACCTCCATCCTTCCATCTTAGCCCTCCATTTCAAGAGGCACCTTAACCCCCCATCCTACACTTTAAAAAGACCACTACCAACCTCCATTCAAAGCATCCTTGGCTAGCAATTTCACTCTCATATTCTACCCAGAAAGCCCATGCCCAAGAGAGAAGAAGAAGAAGAAGATTAAGGGGATATTCTGTCCCCTTGGTGCCTTCCCCTCTTCCCTTCTCTCTTGTGCCTACGCCAGCCCAAGGAGAAGCCAAGCAAGGAAGATCTTTGGAGGAGATCTTGAAGGTGGTCCACGCCACCTTGGAGGAGCTTTTGAGGGTGGTGCATGCCCAGCCCTTGGAGGAGAGCATTGAAGGTGGTAGCACCCACCTTGGAGGAGCTCTCAAGGAAGGAGAAGAAGGAGGCCCTCTTTTTAAGCCAAGGAGCAGCTAGGCTTGGAGCAAGAAGACTCCATTCTTCACTAATTTTTGCAAGAGGATTTGTGTTTCTTTTATTGCTTTTAAATTTTTTTATTTCTAGTAGAAGCATTCCTCTACTTGTCTTGGAAAAAGAACACAAATTCTAGTTAATCAAATTGCCTTCCTTTTAATTTTCTGTTGCAATTGTTACTGTAGTTCTAGCATTTATTCTACTTCCACTCCCTAATTATTCTAGGCCTCCACTTGCCTAGAGTGAGCTTAGGTAGTGGACTTTTTAATCTCTTAAGTTTTAGCTTGGCATTTTAGGTGTTAGGACTCTTTTGTCACATCTCGCACTTTGCCCGCATTATTTCAAAACACAAAAAAATATATACTTTTAAAATACCGAAAAGAAAGTTGAGATGTGCTTTTAGCAAGAGAATTGAATTGCAATTTTTGCCTCCGTGGACGACCCTAGATACTCCCCTATCTAGGATATAAATTCAAAAGCGAAAGCAGATTTACGTGTTGCAACGACACTAAATTACCTAATTAACAAACTGCATATTTTCACTATCACTCCACGCCAAGATGCTGGATCATCTTCCCAACCTCTCTCCAAGGACCATCCTAAGCACCATTTGTCGCCCCTCCTTCTCCTCTAGACTATTCAAAGGCCATCAGAGCCCACCTCCGAATGCCCTTAATTTCTACTAGATTAGTAGCTGGTTCTTCATATTTACATGCTTTCATTTACTGCTTAGCAGTGTAGCTCTTATTCTTCCCCAATGATGCATGCAAATCCCCCCATAGATTCCTAAATGCGATCGTTTCTATTAGATAGATTTATAATTTCAAGCTTTCCGTTATAAGCTTTCCTCTACATTCCATGTTGCAAACACCCTCCTGAATGAATGATTGAAAGATATATTATTTTATGTAAATATCTCTGTATTGAAAATCACCATGAGCTTATTGATTGCAATCTATTTCATGTGATTCAAGTTGCCTGCTTTTCATTTTTTATATATTGCAACAAGTATGTCAATTCCAGAAAATATTGAAGATTTAACTATCAATGCATTTTTCATAAATAGCCACCACATAACTAGAATTGTGCATACTGAAACTCATACTTTCACCTTCGTTATATATCTAACACATGTGCATGTAATCAGAGTTCATAATAGAAGTGGCAAAACTCTAATCCAAAGATTGGAAACTGGCGTACGATTCTAGATAACTAGAGGGATAAAAGATCAATTTCAGATTTGAGTAAATACCTCCCTGAGACGAATGATCGGGACTCAAAGTCTCGTTATCTTTTTATAAATATTTTTTTGCTTGATTTTATTGTGCACCATACTACGACACATTTTCCTAGCAAAATGTGCTTTATGACTCCCAAACAACCCATGTAGTTTCGCCTGGATAAAATAACCAAAATATTAAAGTGGCAGTTGCAGGAAATGTAAATTCTAATTCCTTCAAAAATAAAGGAGAATTCCTCTCTCTTCACTGCATGTTGGAGGAGGCACTGCCGGCGGTTTTCTCGGGAGGAGTTCCACTAGAGGAGAGGATCTCGTTGACGATGACGGTGAGGCAAGTGATTGCCGGTGGTGCCAGGTCGGACAGGAGGTGGCGGTGAAGAGGAGAGATAGGGACTGCAGCTACCTCGGGTGTTGCTACATGCGGAGGTGCTACGTGCGCCCAAGGTTGCTGTTGCATGCTAGTGTTGCTGCGTGCGGGCGTGGCTACGTGCTGCCGTGGTTGCGTGCAAGTGTGGCCGGCCTAGGTTGCAACGGGGCGCGGTTGTTGTGGTGGGTTCTTTTTGTTGTTTGTAGGCAGTTTGAGAGAAGCAGAGGAAGAAGAAGATGGAGAAGCCACGGCATGTAGGCATCAGCGTGCGGTTTCTCTTACTCACCTGGCATGGTTGGCGAGGGTTGTGCAGTAGGCATGGTTACGCGCAAAGGAGATTGTGCTACTACAAGAACTTGTGCAAGGGATGCACGTGGTCGCCGCGTGGTAAGTGCGCTGTTGGTGGCCCACACGGTTGTGAGTGGGTGCGCGAGGAGTTTGACAGGGGTGGCTTGCTGCAATGCCGAGAGTGGTCTGATGGTGTTGGTGGTGAGGATGGTCGTGGTAGTGCTCTCTGTCACCGAGCACCACCGGGCGGTTGCGGCATTTGGAGGAAGGCAATGGTCAGTACAGTGCACATTATGCTCCACTGGGTAAGCTTTCAATTTGCGCTGGAGAAGGTGGCAGATTGGGCGTGGGAGAAGTTGATCATCTCCAGCGGGGACTGCACCTAAATGCCTCTCCCATTTGTTTCTCTCACCGCAAATCTTGACTAGCGACTCGCCTGGCGAGTTAAGCTCAACTGCTGGGGGCATTGCGTTGAAGTCTCGCGGCGACGGTACGATCTGTTTCAAGGGAAACAAGAAGTAAAAAGAAAATGGGTTATTTACAGAGTTATTCCAAAATGATGCTTGTAATACATACATGCCGCCATAATTTATATTCCCCTATGTTTCACTCCAGATTTTCTGTCCAGGTTCCTTAATTGGGGCATCCTCATCCTCTGCAATACTCTTCATATCCCTGAGACTAAAATTGATCTAATTCATCCTCCATTCCCTTAGGGTCACCTTCATTGGGTGCATTTAAATCCTCAGGATGCTGAATGGTAGGTGTTGATTCCCTAAGTGGAGGGTCAGGAGTAGGCTCACTAAGGGTAGAATGGGATTCCACCAAATAATCAATAGGGGAAGTGATAGAAATAATACAACCTTGACCCGGGTTGGTAGGGGTAAGGAGAATACTATCATTGGGGTCAAGGTCGTCAAGAGGTAGCATCTTCCCTTGCTTTTGACTCCACTATAGCTTTGGTGGATAATCACTATGATCGTTCTCCTCTAGTGGCCATGTCTCATTGGGAGACTCTAAGTGATAGCTGCATAAAACTAGATCCCTATTGTCATTGGTTTCCTCAGAATTATTTTCATGATTATGGTCGTATGGGTAGGGATCAGAATTACTAGGAAGCGTGTAGCTAAGCTGTCTTATTTCTTCATTTAACTATTGACTATTCTTCAACATCTCTCCCATGGATTCAATCATTTCCTTTTGTTGCTTTTACATTTTTATCATAAAAGAGGAGAGGCTACTACTATCAGGATGGGGAGGATAGTTAATTTCAAGCTCTGGTTGCCTATGGGTATCGGTCCAACCTCGATACGAAAAATCATGAAGGGTGGGAGGGTTGGGTGTTTGCATAGAAATAGGGATTCCAGGGTTGGAAAATCCACCTCCTAGGTTCTGCTCAAAAGTGGGAGTTATCGAGCCAGTACTCCCAGGATAAGAATATGAATGTTCCCATGAATTGTCAATGTACCCATCAAAGGATGGATATGCTCGGGGCATGGGATCCTGGTTAAAAGATGGCAAGTATTGACTCTGATAATCTAAATGATAGGAATAAGGGTGATCCATTTCTTTAAGCCAACAGTTTTAACTCTCTTAGGATTTGGAAGAATTCAGAACACAAGTAGAAACTTCCTAGAGAGTTCTACTGTCAAAGCAAATGCAAACTCAGTGGGATCTATTTTTAGTAGATTGTAGGTCTTGGAATTAAATGTTCAGTTGGTGGCCGAACAAGTTTTGCACAAATTACGCTTCCTAGGCCAACCTTCGCTGGTGCCTATAACCTAGTCACAAGGGATGGAAGTCTCAAATCGAGCCCACAGACAAGGAACTAAAGTAAATTGGTGGAGAGGCTTGTTGATTTTTGACTAACTTCCCTTGTGGTGCAAAAGAGGAGAGGTAGAATTTATCTAGTGACCTTATGTGTGAGGTGCACAATGTCTCAGGTGTGCAAATATATGATCGTGTTTTGAGCTTTGAAATTTTGCAAACAAGATCCTTTTCCACATAATTTTAAGTCACATATTTTAAGGTCCAACCTCTTAGCAGTACTAATTTTTAAAGTGACCACTGAATTAATTCGATTCAAGCACTTTTGTGGTCTTAGATTTAGGTTCAATGTAGATGCATGATAGGTACTTTATGCTCAAAAGAAGACGTACCTTACTTCAGTTTTCTTCATGCAATAATGTATGCAATACAGTAAAAATGAACTAGATGTTGCTCATTCAGACCTAGATGGTCATCCTATAGATATGCAGCTTCTAGCAGGTAGTTAAAATTTTTTTTTTTCAATAATAATAAGCAAACTGACCTAATCGAACTAACAAACAAACATGCAGTTCAAACAATTCGAATAGTTCTATATTCTAAATAAATGGGAATACTCTCCCGAAAATACGCTCTTGCATACAAGAGTAATAAGAAATAAAGAAGTACTAGGAACACGTTCCAAAAAATATCTGACAAGGGTCCAAAAGACAGAAATTAAATTCTAATATCTATCTAAACTAAATTTAACTAAGATCTACTGACTAAATAAAAAATAGGCTTCTTCGTAAGCCTATGCACATGGGATCAAGGCCCACATGTTCCTACTGCTGGCCTCCAGGTGGCATCAAGGTCAGCCAAAAAGATCCTCTCCACCGTGCATGTCATTCAAGGTCAATGTCATCGCTCTACTGTGCTTGTCGTCCCATCAGATTCCTCACATAATAAAAAGAATGATCAGATAAATGTGCAACTCAGAATATTCAAAAATAATGAAGTGAATCTGTTGCATCTGTTGCTCCCCGGCAACGGCGCCATTTGATAATTCGATTTTCGCTTTCGAATAATGTATTAAGATGATTTGTCGTTGTAGGATTAAAGTGGTGGAAAACAGCTTAACAAAATAATTAAAATTAAACCACTCATAGAAGAGCAGGTCATGTCCACAGGGAGGCAATGACCTAGTTAAACTCACAATTAGGCCAAAATCAAGTTCGCTAAACTATTCACCAAATCAAACAATGCCTATATAGCTCTAAAAGTAAACCTTAAATTTGTGGCGAAGTCAAGGGGTGTGAATGTAATTTTTACGTCAGAAAATTATACATGTGCAAGAGTATGCCATGCACTATTCACTTGCAAGCATATGAAGATGTCATTCAAAATTAAATTCAATGCACAAAGAGATGAATAATAAGGTTTAACAATTATCTAGAAGCATGAGCATTAAGGCATAAATTCACCAAAATAAAATAATCATATACCAAAATTCATTTTGTGGCAATGGCACTCAATGTAAATATTAATTGAGTATAAAACTGAGGAAACTTCCTGTCTCTTCCTTGTCCACACTAGGAGGCATCGTGGGAGGAGCTACGCGGCGGGAAGGCACATCTTGACGAGGGCTACGTAATGGTGGTGACACAGCGGCCGGAGGTGGCCAAATGTCGGAGAGGAGCATTGGCCTGTCGTCGGCAAATGGCTGCACTGCTGCTGTGCGCGCGATCATCTTAGCTCATGTGGCTGTGCTACACTTACGCTCGGTCGCGTGTGGCTGCATTGCCTTGCCCACAGACACGTGGCTACTGTGGGCGCACTGCTGTGGGCGTGACTTTGGGTACTTGTAGGCACTGGAGAGGAAGAAGATGATGAAGAGGAGGTGTCGTACGATCTGTAGTGCGCTCCTTTGCACGCTGTGGTAGTGCAGTGAGCGGTGAGGATGCGAGTGTAGGCAAGGGCACGCTTGCAGTGCGGTAAGCGGTGAGGGCGTGGGTGCAGGCATGGGTGCGCTTGCAGTGGGAGCGCTGGAACAGTGCCTGTAGGCAATGCAGGTGCGGCCAGGGGTGTGCTTGCGGTGGGAGGTTGTAGGTGCACGATGAGGGAAGGCTCTAGGGCAGTGCGGCGAAGGACATGGCTATGGCTTGCAAAGGATTGATGAAGGTGGTGTACGCTTGGTTCCACAGTGCCTGTACTCTCCACTATGGGGAAGGTGGAGAAGAAGGATATCCCCCTAGGGGGAGAAGAAGAAGCTGACCCTCCTCTCTTTTTCCAAGCCTCCTCTTAACTCCTTTCCCCGCGCAAGTTAAGGGATTTTCAAAATCCTTTACTAAATACAGCCTTCGGTTGTTGGGGAGATGTTGAGGCTAGCCAGAAAACTCAGTTGAGGCCGGTAGCTGTTGGGGGAGGGGAGAATTTAATTCACCATCCTCATCTCTTGCAATTTATTCCTACAATGATGAAACATAAAATAATTAGATACTAAGTTATAGAATGCGATAGATAAAAACACAAGTAATGATGCATGCACTTGTTTAATGACCTATTGTGAGGATTAACAAACATACTATGTTAGAATTGAAGTACTTAGTCGTAACAATGGTCCATTAAATAGACTCATCAGTCATGCATGGTTGGAGTAGAGGGTGTGCTGGGGGCGCCCGCATGCGGTGGCAGAGCGAGGACTGCCTGTGTTGCTGCTGGAGGAGCGACTTGTATAGCACGTGGGAGCTGCTGAAGGCCGTGTGATTTGGAATGGCAAGGGAGCATGCTCTGTGCGCAGGTGGAGTGGTTGTAGGGCGCTCGGGCTAAGCTGTTGGAGGGTGCTCGGCCGGAGGTGAGGAAATGCACAGAGGAGCACTTGGTGGTGCTACAGGTAGAGGTGTAGTGAGGAAGGCGCAGGCAAAGGTGCGAATGCTCTACCTGCGGGCGAGTGACTGCGAGGGGCAAGAGTGCGGGAATGGCGCCACTGGAAGGCGATGCCTGCATGTGGTGCGTGTAGCAGGAGGTGAGGCATGCCGAGGGTAGGCACGCACGAGCTGGAAGTGGATCTAGCCGAGAGAAGTGCGAAAATAGTGGCTGGGCACCGCCTGCGCACACGGTGAGTCACGGTATGTAGCCAGAGGAGTGTTGCTGCTGCTGCGGATGGGGATGCGGCACGGTCTAGAGGAGAGACCGGCTGTCGCTGGCCGACTTGGCGTGACGATGGTCTGTGGTGATGGTGGTGGTGGGTTCGTTGAGGCTTTGCGTGGCCGATGAGGCACACGCTCACGGTAAGTGGTTGAGCTCGCCATGTCACTCCGCCGGCCCACGGTGTGGCGAGGCTCGACCGTGGAGAACACAGCGATGGGCGGATGCATAGTGATGGGGTGGGTGGCGTCTCCTAGAGCGTGGCAGCCTCCATCTTTTCCTTATCGCAGTCGAGGTGACCAGATCCACTTCTAGCGCTCCACCTTGACTAGGATCTTCAATGCAGCAGTTGGAGGAAGAAATGCAGTCGTTACTCATAGAAGAAGAATAAAATAATAATAAAATATTATGGTTATTTATACACAAACCCTTAACTTTTATGTTAACTTAAAATAATGCATGCAATGAACCTAATTGGTTAACTAATTAAATGAATGCAATTCTAAGTTAATTCTAAATGCATTTAGATATGGATGCCATACATGAATTATGTGCTTAAGCTAGAAATATGAATTAATTTAATTACATCCTAATGTATGCTATCAAAATGTTAAAATTAACTTAATGTCAAGGCACTTAAATACTTAAATAGCCCACAAATATGGGCTAATCAAATACCCCCATTCCTAGTTTTTGCTAGTCCCTAGAAAATCTAAGCAATAACCTAGCAATCCAAGTGGACTAGCCAACCCAATCGGTCTTCCTTTAGAAACATGTTATGTTCAGACTTTAGACCTAAGGTTCCCAAGTAGTTGCTAAATTGCAGAATAGGTCAGCTAAAGGCGAGTTGCAGGCACAGGTTCCCTGATTTCAAACTATACCCCAGGGTTTATTGATCCCCGAGATTAAAGCATCCATGCATGTGCATTGGTTTGAGTTATATCGGGTTGGTTTGATTGCCAACCTAGAAAGAAAGAAAGAAAGAGTTTTTTTTTTTGGTAATATATATATATTTTTGTCTGATTCCTCTAAGTCTAACCTTGAATCAGCTATCAACATGGTTTGTGTCAGATTCATTGTCCCCATCACCAAACCTCGAAGGGTGCCTGGCCTTCGATGCTTCGAGATAGCACCACCCACAACTACCCCAAGAACTGGTAATCGACACTTCGAGATAGTATCGTAAATAGATTTCTTAAGTGAATTTAGGCCTGTGGCATTCGGCACTTCAAGATAGGGCCACCCATGGTACCTGAACCGCACAATGTCCTTACATGCCCCCAGTTTGATGGATTTCCTAAGGCACAAGCACCGAGGAGGTAACATGTTATCATCGCATCCTCAAGGTGAGTATATACTCCACCTCTCTTGCGGTAGGAACTCTTCCAATCAAATTGTGCTTTCAAGCTTCTCCTAAGTCAAAACTAAGAGAACCAACTTTTCTTAAAGAAATGAATTTGGGTGATCACTTACACAAGACCAAGTGTGTGTGAAATTTGGATGCTTAGGTTACAAGGACACATAAACTAAAAGGTAGAACAAGACTCCAGGTACTACCTAGCCTCTAACTCAATCCCTAGCTTTCGTTCCTCAACCTCTTGAGGAATGGTCCGCAACTTAATTCCTACTTAAGTTTTTAAGTCCACAAAGGACCCTAAAGCTCTAAAGCTAGTCGCTCACTTAGTTTCTAAAGTTGGACACCTAGAATCAACTTAGTCTAACTTAAAGTTCTGGTCTGCTTAAGAATGTAGGGCCAAGCCAGTTAAGCTCAATAATACAAAATGTTTTTCTCTTTGTTCCCTTTTTTTTATATACAAATGTATGCAATGTAGAATGCTTTAACTAAATGCTATGTATATCCCCAAGTACACACCCCCATGCCTAAAATCTGCAATGTCCCCATTGCATAGAAGGATATTACCTGGGCCAGAGATGGGTTGCCATTGTTTTGTTTGCAGTCGAGTAGCCAAAGAACCAGCAAATCAAGTTCAAGGATCACAGAAATAGGCCCTAAAAGTGAACAAAGTAATGTTGGCCTAGAAAACAGTTAACCTAGAATGTTGGCAAGCTGATGATGAATCCCAATAGCAAATGCTCACCGAACCAGGATGGGAATGAAATCATTCCAAGTTACCAGAGGAGGTTCTAAAGGATAAACTGGCATAACAACCTCCAAAGGGATAGGGGAGGATGACAAGGATCCTCCAAAGGAATGGGGAAGGAATGGTGTAGAGATAAATCTCTAGGGTAATGGACTGATCAAAGAAATCATTAATCCATACCCGATACTCCATTACAAGAGATATTGGTCTGCTAAGCCCCCCAGTCAAAATAGTAGTGGGCATGTCTTTAAGCCAAGGATCGTCTAGGGTATCCAAGTTTCGAGGTTGCAAGATGGTCATAAGATCTAAGTTGGGTTTAGTTGGCTTGGTGTCCATCCCTAACAATCTGTCCAATTCCTCAATTGCATCCCTAGCATTCCTTGCACTATCAGAAGTATCTGCCTGCACTTCATCAATGATCATTTCAATGTATGGAGTCAACATTTCACCTTCAGACATAGGCGAATCAAAGGATGACTTTGAATCAAATGAAGGCAGGTTGGAAGCAACAGATCTAGGGATTATCCTATCATTATCATCGTCGGGTTCTTGTTCTTTACTCAAATCCTCCCCAGAGTCTATATGTGAATCCACATAAATCTCAGAAGTTGCTTCCATGTTTTCCATTATTTCGTCATGAGGAGAGATATCATCAATGGATGTGCTAAGGAAACCTAATTTGGTCAACTTTGTGACATCCTCAGGGGCTAATTCATCAAATAAGACATAATCATTCTTAGTGTCACTCCAAATCTTGAATGTAGGTTCCTCATATAATTCATCCTTCTCCTCATCATACGATTCATCATATACCCAAGGTCTAGAATCATCTAAAATCTCAACAGATCCCCTAAGGCACTCTATCTGAGGTACATGGTTTACACTGGTAACATCGGACTCCTCAGATTAGTGAATCTCTTCAGGGTTAGGTTCCCTAAGGGTGGATTTGAGTTCCATCCCATGATCAGAAGGGAGGATGGGATTAACAACTTGCCTTCGACCGACTTTATCAAATGCGATGAAAATACTATCTTCTGGGTCGAGGTCTTGCAATGGTACCATCATTCCCTTCTTTTGCCTCCAATATAATTTAGGTGGATACTCAACTTGATCATCATCTTCCTCGGGTTGCCACCTTTCTTCATCCCATGTATAGCTACTTTCATACATATCCTCCTCCCACTTAAGGCATGGACCTCTCAAGGAAGTGTCATCTAGCGGGGAGGTTTCAAAATCAATCCTCGAAAAATAGCTATTCTCCATTACATAATCCCCAAAATTTCCTTCCAACTTAGGGTGTGGCTCTCCTATGGGGGATGCATCTAGCATAGAGGGGTGCATGTCATCCTTAATGGGATAAGTTGGATTGCAAATGTCTTCTTTTTCTTATTGGTCTACTCTCAACAATTCTCCTAACAATTCAATCATTTTATCATGCATTTTCTAAATTTCCATCAAGGAGAAGAAATCATCATTACTATTAGGAGAGAAGTCAGGCTCAGGGTTAAAGTACCTAGGAGTTTCTTTCCAAGCATTATAATCATTCAGGGTGGGTGGGTTGGGTATTTCTATGGTGTGCGGGATATTGGGCAAGGTAAATCCCACTCCTAGGTTTTGCTCACTAATTTGGGGCTTAACCAGGCCAATACTCCTATAGTAGGAGTAAAAAGGGTCCCAATGATTATCATTATGTCCATCAAAGGATGGACCATCTCGGCGTATGGGATTGAAGAATGCAGAGTGGGGGTAAGGGTGTGGGTAAGAAGTGAAAGGATGAAAGTCAATGTGGTCCATTCTGACTCACACCTCAATCAGAATTCCCTAAGCAAAACATAATTCAAAAAGGACTTTTTAGGTCTTTCCCAATTTAGGCTTTTGATTTTAAGTCGGATTGTAGGTGACAATACAATTTGTTCAATCAATTTACGTGCTTATTATCGACCTACGGATCGCCTAAGAAGACCTAACTGGGACTTAGGTGATCCTCCCTAAAGCCCAAAAAATTTAGTCACCACCAAACATGGCAAAGAAGGATGCTAGTAGGGTTAAACCCTTTCTTTGAAGAGTTGCTTTTGCAGTGCTTCTTAACTACCCTCAATCTGCAAGGTTTGGAGGCAACTTCACCTCTGAACTAAAGTTTGGGGGTAAACAAAGATTGCAAATAGAAAATGAGGAAACGAGATCGCAATCGCAAAGGTGAATCCACCTAGTTTTGGTCAATCTTAATAAGAAATGATCAATCAAAATAAGTATTTGGTTGAACAGAGTTTGAAAGTTTTGAGGGAAAATTCCCGCGCAAACAGTTTGGTCAATCAAAGATTTTAGCTGATCGATCAGAAAGAGAAAACAGTGCAGGAAAAATTTTCGCCAGACAAATTCAAGTTTTGGTTGATCAAAACAATAGTTTTGTTCGATCAAAGGTTGGTCGATCAATTTTTTAAAAATTGATCAATCAAAATAGTAAAAGATTCACTTTTAGGCCACTTCTTTAAGCTCTTTTAATCTAGATAAATCCAGTGAATGGAAAATTTGATTAAACCTCTCTTTTGATGAAAGTTTTCTGAATATATCGGCTAGCTATTTTTCTGTGTTAATAAATTCTAAGTTGATATCCCCTTTTAAGACATAATCTTAAAGAAAGTGATGTCTAATATCAATATGTTTAGTCCTAGAGTGTTGTACTGGATTCTTGGATAAATTGATTGCACTAGTGTTGTCACAAAAGATTTTGTTGTTTTTAAAAGTTAATCCAAAATATTTTGAAGTTTGTTTCATCCACAAAAGTTGTGAACATGCTAAGGATGCTACTACATATTCTGCTTCAGTTGTGGATAGAGATGTAGTGATTTGTTTCTGAGAGAACCAAGAGACTAAGGAATTTCTGAGAAATTGACAAGTTCCACCAATACTCTTTCAGTAGGTGACGCTACTCGCATAGTCAGCATCACAAAAGGAATATAATTCCAATGTGTCTAACTTCAGATAAAAGAGTCCTAAGTCTTGTGTGTTGTTTAGATATCTAAGGATTCTTTTAACATCATTTAGATTTGATTCCTTAGGGTTTACTTGAAAATGAGAACATAAACAAGTGTAAAATAGAATGTCAGGTCTACTTGCAGTTAAGTATAATAGAGATACTATCATGCTCCCATAAAGTTTTTGATCTACTGACTTACCTGTGTCATTAGTTTTTAATTGGGTAGAAGTTGCTATCGATGTTTGTTTACCTTTGACTTTGTCCATTGAGAATTTCTTCAATATCTCTGCTGTGTATTTTGTTTAAGAACTCATCTCAAATTGATCCTGCATAACCTTTGCAAATTCTTAGCAAAGTAGATCATTAGTAGCATCGAAAATAATATCATCTACATATATTTGAATTATTAGGAGGTCATTTTGTTTTCTTTTTGCAAATAAAGTTGGATCAATTTGACCAATTTTAAACTTATTGTCAATTAAATATGTTTTTAATCTTTCATACCAGGCATGTGGAGCTTGTTTTAATCTATACAATGCTTTGTTTAATTTGCATATGTGTTCTGGATGATTTGGATCTTCAAATCCTGGAGGTTGTTTGACAAGGACTTCCTCCTTAATGAATCAATTTTGACATCCATTTGGAAAATCTTGAATTCCGTATGGGCTGCAAAAGCTAGCAACATTCTAATAGATTCAATTCGGGCAATAGGTGCATATGTTTCATCAAGATCTATTCCTTTCTCTTGATTATATCCTTGTGCCACAAGTCTAGCTTTATTTCTAACTACATGTCCTGATTCATCAAGTTTCTTCCTAAAAATTCACTTGGATCCAATAATAGTTTGTTGCTCAGGTTTTGGAACAAGTTCCCATACTTGATTTTTCTGAATTGGTTTCATCTTCAATAGCAATAATCCAATAATTATCTAAGAAGGTTTCCTTAATATTTTTAGGTTCTAATTGAGATACAAAAGTTGTAAATGCTAATGTGTTAAGGGAAGATCTGGTCTGAACTCCTTTTGATAATTTTCCTATTACTAGTTCTTTAGGATGATCTTTTACAAAC
Source organism: Thalassia testudinum (assembly GCA_037157565.1). Lineage (NCBI taxonomy): Eukaryota > Viridiplantae > Streptophyta > Magnoliopsida > Alismatales > Hydrocharitaceae > Thalassia > Thalassia testudinum. Next base: position 49,260,416 of record JAZHRO010000055.1, read on the forward strand.
AAGATATCTTCAGGTACTTCATTAGAAATAATATCCTCTAGAATGTTTGAAGGATCATCTATTGTATCATCATCATCAATCGTGGAAGATTTAGGTTGAACTAATGTTTCATCAAATGATACATGCATGGTTTCTTCAGCAATAGAATTCTTCTTATTGAAGGCCCTATAGGCTTTACTTCTGGTTGAATAACCTAGGAAAATCCTTATAAGCTTTTTGTATCAAACTTATTAAGATTATCTTTAGTGTTAAGTATAAAACATTGACATCCGAAAATCTTGAAGTAGGAAATTCTAGGTGTTCTTCCATGATAGAGTTCAAAGGGTGTCTTCATTAGAATTAGTTTGATCAGGGTTCTATTTTGGATATAACATGCAGTGTTTATAGCCTCAGCCCAAAAATATCAAGGCAACTTTGACTCGCACAGCATTATGTGGGCAAACTCTTGTAAGCTCCTATTTTTCCTCTCAACTACACCATTCTGCGGTGCAGCTCTAGGGAAGGCAAACTCATGTTTAATTCCATATTGATCACAAAAATTTGAGAAAGATTCATTTTCAAATTCTCCAGCATGATCACTTCTGATTCTAATTACTTCTGATCCTTTTTCATTCTATAATTTCTGATTAGTTTGCTAAAGGCTTCTAAGGTTAAGTCCTTGCTCTTTAAGAAAGATACCCAGGTAAATCTAGAGAAGTCAACAATTATGACTAAACAATATTCGTACTCGCTTAGGCTTTCAGATTTGGTTGGTCCGAATAAGTCAAAGTGAAGTAGCTACAGGGGTTGAGAAGTGCTAACCATCCTTTTTGTTTAAAAGGGTTTTTGGTTTGTTTGCCGACTTGACAAGAATCACAGACTTTGCTTTCTTGAAGTCAATCCTTAGCAGACCTTTTACAAGTTCATGTTTCACATGTGAACATCACTTAGTCTTTTGTGCCGAGTTGCTTCTTCGTCAGATATGACTAGACAATCAAGACTATCGTATTTGTCGAAGCCTATGGTGTAAATATCTTTGTGTCTATTTCCTTTAAGAATAAATTGATTTTTCTCTTCATAACAAATTTTAAAACCTTTTGATGTAAACGTAATGTTGTTCCCCTTATCACATATTTGGCTTACACTTAATAGATTGTGTTTTAAACCTTTAACTAACTGCACATTTTCAATAGAGGTAGACGAATTACCAATTTGGCCAGTACCAATAATACGGCCCTTGTGGTTGTTTCCGAACGTGACTGTCCGGTCATGTACTTGGAGCAGCCGTTGTCCATAATCCGTCTTCTTTCTTCTCTTTCCTATCATTCATTTGCAATTGTGAGGCTTCGTCTGGTATAGTGGCTTCAATGTTCCATTGATTTGTCGGAAAGTCCACTTCTTATAATCTACTTAGCCTACAAAACAAGATTGCAAAATGGTTTTTGGTACCCATTTTTGCTTGGGTCCCCAGTGGTTAGTTTTCATTGCCTATTTTGGCACGCTACCTTTCTCTTTGTTTTTACTAAAACTAGATGCTTCATGGCTATTCTTTGGTATATAGCCTAATACAAACTTTATGGTGCTTTGGGTTTATGTTCCTAACAATTTGTGCAGATTTCTTCTTTCGTTCGTGAATTTCGTCAGGTCATTTAGTAGAACAGCAGAGTCTTCTTTCAATTTATCTATGTCTACTTTTAAGTGGTTTATTTGAGATTTTAATCTTATAATTTCAGTAGATATCTCTTTGCTTTGATTGTCAAGTCCTTTTTGTGCTTTCTCTTTGTCTAGTATCTTTACTAGGATTTTGTTTTCTAATTTTAATGATGTAGCTATATCATGCAATTCAAAGAATGCTTCTAAGAGTTCATCTTGAGTAAAGGAGGTTACCTCATCATCTAGTGCCATCAAATCAAGAAGAGCTTCTTCTCTTGATGTTTCTTCTTCTGAACTTGAGTCTGACTCATCCCAAGTTGCATAAAGGCTTTCTTCTTTCCATTTTTACTGAAGTGCTTCTTCTTCTTTTCAGATTCCTTCCTGAGAAGTGGACAATCCTTCCTGACGTGTCCCTTTCTCTTGCAGTTGTAACAGACAACTACGTCATTGTTTCTTCCTTCTTTCTTCTTCCTCCAGTTCTTCTTGTCCATAGGAAACTTTCTGAATTTTTTGGATAAGAGTGCTATGTCTTCCTCTTCTCCTCAACTTAAAGTTTCTTCAGATTCTTCTGTGGCTTCAAGGGCTATGGCTTTCTTCTTTACTCCTTTGCCTTCATGCTCCTTCATGTGTTGAAGTCAAACTTCATAGGCCATCAAGCTTCCGATATGATCATCTAATTTGAGGGTAGACAGATCTTTCGACTCCTGTATGGCTGTGGTCTTGGTTTCCCAATCGCTAGTGATAGATTCAAGTATCTTTCTCACCAGTGCTTCATTCTTGATCTCCTGATCTAGGTTCCATAGAGAGTTTATGATGTCCACAAACCTCGTGAACATTTCCTTGATTGTCTCACCTTTCTTCATCCTAAAAAGTTTGTAATTTTGTGTTATTAAATTCACTTTAGTTTCCTTCACCTTTGTCGTGCCTTCATGGGTCACTTCGAGGATGTTCCAGATCTCGTAGGTTGCCTTGTAAGCAAAAATGCGATTGAATTCTACTCTTGAAAGCCTGCAGAAGATTGCATTCATGGCTTTTGCATTGTGGGTTGCCATCTTCTTTCGATCCGATGTCACAACCACTCCTTCCTTGATCTTAGAACGAGTATACATAGAGGCGATGACGTCCCACACCTCGAAATCCATGGACTCCAAGAAGATTTACATCCTTGTCTTCCAATATCTGTAGTTCATCCCGTCAAAGAGAGGAGGATGAATAGTAGATTGCCCCTTAGCGTATGTGTCGACAGACGATTTTGACATCTTCTGGATAACTAGGCTCTGATACCAAATGAGGGTTGGAGAATATCTTGTGGATTGCAACTCTATAATAGAGGGGAGGGTTGAATACTATTGCTTTAAAACATATGAGTTAGATTAAAAAATAAGACAACAGAGATTCATGCATAGAGTACACCTAATTTATAGTGGAAACCCAATCTGGGTAAAAACCAATACCTAAGCCTCCCAGCTTAGGATTTTTCTGACTAGTACAAGCTAGTCAATCCACTATTCGCACCACTTGAACGAGGGTGGTACAACCTATTACAAACCCTCCTCTTTTATCCTGAAGAGAAGCAGAAACAACAACCACAGATCTTCCAAACAAGCTTGGGATCCGTAAATCAAAACAAAAATAGTATAACAAGAAAATGAATTCTATGGATCCTCGATAAATGATCAAATAGATTTTTCGCAGAGGTTCGAGCTGTCATGCTTTCGAAGAGAGTGAAGAATGGGACATGAAAACCTTTTGCAATAAGCAGAAGAAGCTCTATTTTTTAATAGTGTTCCTATTTAAAAGTTGTATTAGAATGGGTTGTGTACGACCACTATTTATAAAAAAAGTTTTGCTTGAATAGGAAACAAAATTGGTCCATCAATTAACGTTAATTGGTTGATCAAAAAGTACTTTGGTCGATCAATTAAGAATGTTGGTCGATCACTTGTTGGTTGATCAATTAGCTTGGTTAGTCGATCAAGAGGATTATTCTCAACTTCCTAAAATGAACTGATAAGTAAATAGGTTGGTCGATCAAAGTGTTTTGGTTGATCAATTAATAAGTTTGGTCGATCAATAATCCTAAAATTTGGATTTGAAAAGATACACGAAAAAATCATTTTTGAGTTTTATTTGAGGTTCCTTACAATAAAGTCCTAGACTCAAATAAATGAAAAAGACGCGCATTAGCAACTATCTGAACTTGTGTCTTGAACAGAGGCTTCAATCGAAGATAGTCCTGAAATGTCAGTCTTAGCAGTAAACATAATTTTGGTGCATCAAAATAGAAGTGCTTACACTTTCTTCCTCTCACCACCTCCAAGGCTCTAGGAGAGCTTGTCCCAAGCTTGGGATGCTCCTCTAGAGTAGAAAAAAAAATAGTTTTCCCACCTCTCATCCCCATTCATGGAGCATCCCGTGGTCGTCCTCTCACCGCCCTTTGGGAAGAAGATCCTCGCCGCGACACCGTCTTGCCCCATCCTCCGTCCTCTGGCTCCATCCCCATTCGTCCCGCTCCTCACCGCCTTCCCCTAGGCGGCATCAGAGTGAGTCATCCTCCAAGTGACCATCGAAGGGGATTCTCTCACCTCTTTCTATCTATTTCGCTTTCGTAGTGTAGTTTTTCCGCTTTCATAGTTGCAACAAACATTTATTCATAAATAGATGATTGTTTTTTTCTCTCTCTCTCTTCTCCTTTTATTTTGCAAGTAGATTAGCTAGATTTCATCGACCTAATCTCTTTCCTTATTAAAAATACCAAATAAAATTATAAAAGAGAAAAATGACAAAAATAAATAAAAAGCAAAACACATATCTTTCAAAACCAAACGTTCGCCTCCCTGTGCTCGACCTGGGACTCACTTTTCAAGTTTCGGTTATAAATTTTATCTGATAGACGTGTTTTGTGAGCTACGCGATGAGTCCTTTGAACCCTAATTTTAATTCGTGAAACATGCCTAATCATCTGCTTACTTCAAAAGGTGCTAAGTTGGGGGGCCCGATTGTCAAACGACTTAAGCAAGTAGGGGTTTGGCATAATTAGTGGCCCTTGGGACATGCTCCCCCACCTTTGCCTGCCCAACTTTACCACCATTGGGAGTAAGGACAACACCAAATTCCTTGTGTGGTCAGAGTTTATTTCTGAAGCATAGGTCCTTAAGCTACCAAATTTAAGGATAGGCTTGTATTTTTTGTGCTGCAGGGTTCCCTTTTCCTTGTTCTTCCGATGTCCTTCCAGTGCATGCATGTAAGGAGGTCATTGAATCCTTACTTGGAAGGACCTTTACACCATTCCTAGAGGTAGAGGTAGAGTTATAGCCAAGCAGATCCCATCGTTGATCAACAACCACCTCCCTCGCCCTCGAACCAGTAGGAGTTGATTCCGAGGCTGTTGGAAGAATTGTTGTAGATGCAACAACGATTCCAACGAATGAATGGTCAGGGTGTTCGGCCTTTGAAGGATTTTTATGATCATTCAAATTACAAGGATTGTCCCAGCATTGTTATCCTCGCTGGTGATGTGGAGATCAAGTCATAGGCTTTAAGTTTGATTAAACACTTTCACAGGCTTTGCTCAGAAGACCCATTCTAACATTTGGAAGATCTTATCACCCTGGTTCAGATCACCAAATTGTGGAATGTGAATGAAGAATAGATGCTCATGAGACTTTTCCCCCATTCACTTAGGGAAAAGGCCGCACATTGGTATCATACCATTGGAAGATCGACTGTTACCTAGATAGCTTTGAAATCGACCTTCCTAAAGAAATTCTTCCAAATTGGATCAACCAATGCTTTGCGATAGGCAATTACCACTTTCGCCCAGCAGGCAAGGGAACCATTTCATGGGGCCTAGGAGCAATTCTAGGATCTATTGTGGAGGTGTCCACACCACAAGGTGCCTAAATGGCAACTTGTGTAGATTTCTACCATGGGTTGAATGATCAACTCCGTCATCATGCGGATGCTTCTTGCGGAGGCAATTTTCTCAATAAAGATGCAGATAGCGGATATGATTTGTTCGAGGAAATCAGTAAAAACTCTATAAACCATGCCTCCATGGAAACCTTCAACTGATCCCAACAAACTAGATAAAATGCCATGAGGTCCAAGATTCTCATACATTTTATATGGAATTGATCTGCAACAAATTAGATAATTTGGATCTGGTTGCTTAACAAATGTAAGAGTGGATGTCCGAAAACTCTAATACTTCTAGATCCACTCAATTCCAGAGCTCAGGATTCCATTCTTTGCAAGCTTCTATGGGAAGGGAATTTGTGAACCAACTTGAGTCAGCTAGACCTTCAAGCCAGCACTTCTCGGAACCTTATGGGTTCAAGATTAGGGCCTTTGACCCTAGTTTTTCTGATCATTCTTGCCTTTCATCCTCATCTTATGAGGATGTCTATGCTGTACAAGAGAACTCTATGTCCAACCCTTACTCGAACTCCTATAATCCTGGTTGGAAAAATAACCATAACTTCTCTTGGAAAGATCAAGGGTAGCAAACCAATATCGACCCAACAATAATGTATCACAAAAACTATTGGGTCAAGGTCATGTATATACTCAGCTACCCCCAAATCAGGTTAATCAACCCATGTGGAATGCCTAACAACCCACTGAGCAGGCTGATTTAAACCTAAAGATGGTAGAAATGCATGGGTCAATGCTCCATCTCATGCAACAAATGAAAACTTCGCTAGGCACCTTAGAATTCAAACTTAGTACAAACAATTGCCAGCCTAGATCTCTACCATCACAACCTGTTCCAAACCCAAGGAATGTGCGGAATAGAGGCATTGGACCTCAGGGGTTTGATAATAGTAGGGAGCCACATGCTCAAGCACATGCTATCTATTAGGCTACCCCAACCCCTCCTGGAGCTAACCAAGTTCCTACCATAATCAACTAGGAGTCTCCTATGTTGCCCAACCCTCCCCAAGGCACTAACCAACAGCACTTTGCTACTGCAAATACCATCACCTTGAGGAGTGGTAGTAGATGGTATTTACAGTAGCAAAGAGATATTTGTTAGTGCCTTGGGGAGGGTTGGGCAAAATAGGAGACTCCTGATTTGTTATGGTAGGAACTTGGTTAGCTTCGGGAGGAACTAGGGCTGCCTGATAGAGCATGAGCTTGAGCATGTGGCCCACAGCTATTACAAAAGCCTTGAGGCCTAACACCTCGATTCTACACATTCCTTTGGTTCGATACAGGCTGTGATGGTAGAGATCCAGGTTGTCGGTTGTTTGCGCTAAGTTTAGATTGTAAGGTGTCCAACAAAGTTTGCATTTGTTGCATGAGCTGGAGCATTGACCCTTGCATTTCTACCATCTTTAGGTTTAAATAAGCCTGCCCGACAAGTTTTTGGGCATTCCACATGGGCTGATTAAGTTTATTTGAGGGTAGCTGAGTATATACATGAGCCTGACCCATTGGTTTTTGTGGTACATAGCTGTTGGATCGATATTGTGTCTACTGCCCCTAATCTTTCTAAGAGAAGTTAGGGTAATTTTTCCAACTAGGATTATAAGAGTTTGAGTAAGGGTTGGACCTAGCATTCTCTTGGACAACATAAACATCCTCATAAGATGAGGATGAAAGGTATGAAGGATCAAAAAACCTAGGATCAAAGGCCCCATTTTGGAACCCTTAAGGTTCAAAGAAGTGCTGGCTCGAAGGTCGAGCCAACTCAAGTTGGTACACAAACTCCCATCCCATAGGAGCTTGCGAAGAATGGAATCCTGAGCTCTGGGATTGAGTGGTTCTAGAAGTAGTAGAGTTTTTGGACATCCACTCTTGCATTCATTTAGCAACAAGATCCACCTTACCTAATTTATTGCGGATTAATTCCTTATCAAATGTATGAGAATCTTGGACCTCATTGGCATTTGATCTAGTTTGTTGGGATCGGTTGAAGGTTTCCATGGAGGCATGGTTTATAGAGTTTTCGCTCATTTCTTCAAACAAATCATACATGCTATCTAGTCTTTGTTCAGGAAATTGACTCCGCAAGAAGCATCCACATGATGACGAAGTTGATCATTCAACCAATGGTAGAAAATTTACACGATTTTCTATTTAGGCACCTCGTGGTGTCGGCAGTTCCACAACAGATCCTAGAATTGCTCCTAGGCCGCATGAAACAATTCCCCCAACTGCTGGACGAAAGTGGTGATTGCCCGTTGCAAAGCATTGGTTGATCTAATTGGGAAGAATTTCTTTAGGAAGATCAATTTCAAAGTTGTCCAGGTAGCAATCGGTCTTCTAATGGTACGATACAAATGTGCAACCTTATCCCTAAGTGAATGGGGGAAAGGTCTCATGAGCATCTGTTCCTCATCCACATTCTATGATTTAGTGGTCTGAACCAAGGTGGTCCATCCTCCAAATGTTGGAATGGGTCTTCTGAGCCAAGCCCGTGAAAGTGTTTAATCAAACTCAAAACCTAGGGCTTGATCTCGACATCACCAATGGGGATCACAACATTGAGATGATCCTCGTAATTTGAAGGATCATAAAAAAACCTTCAAGGGCTGAGCGCCTTGACCATTCATCCATTGGAACCATTGCTGCATGTGCTGCAATTCTTCCAACTTCCTCTGAATCAACTCCTACTGGTTCGGGGGTAGGGGAGGTGGTTGTTGATCAACCATGGGATCTGCTTGGCTATAACTCAACCTCTGCCTCCGAGAACGGTCTAAAGACCCTTCCAAGTGAGGATTCAATGACCTCCTTCCAAGCATGCAATGGAAGGAAGTCAAAATGATGGGGAAAAAGGAACCCTACAGCACAAAAAATACACACCTGTCCTTAAATTAGGTAGCTTAAGGACCTATGCCTCAGATATAATCTTAGACCACACAACTAATTTGGTGTTGTCCTTACTCCCAAAGGTGGTAAAGTTGGGTCGGCAAAGCAGAGGGAGCATGTCTCGAGGGCCGCTAATTATGCCAAACCCCTACTTGCTTAAGTCGTTTGATAATCGGTATCCACAACTTAACACCTTTTGAAGCAAGAAAACATCACTAATTCAAAATGTGTTCAATAGAGTACCCTAAAACGGGCACTATGAACCCTAGCGCCAACGTCTACTCAATTTTAATTAAGGCCTAGCATAATAGTGCTTTCGGAATGTGATGGGCCTTATTAATGGGTTATGCCCTTAATAATTCGTTTAGAGTGTGTGTATGTGCACAACCAAAAATTTTCATGCAAGATTATTGTTGATAATGTCATCATCAGCCATATCTAACTTTATTTAGTCATAATCGACCGATAAATGCTCTTACATAGCTACCAATGAGCCATAATTCATTGTAAATCCACTATGAGAAATAAACATGAAAATAGGGGTAAATTTATAGTTTTAACAGTATATCCTAATTGCAGAAAAATCATAGGGTTTTCCATGGGTTAAGTAAAGGTCAAAAGGTCATAAATATCTATTAAGCAGGTTCATATAAAAAGTAGTGGGTTTTCACATGTTTTTAAAATTAATGGACATCTGAAACCCTAAAACCAAACCTGCTTAATTAACTAAGGTTCTGATCAGGATAAAATTCATCTAAACCTTCTAAAGATCATAGAAAAATATTCCCTAAGGTTTGTTACCTTTGCTTTGACTATTAGAACCCAATTTGACCTAAAGTAGAGTCTTAGACAGATAGTTGCCCTAATTTGGATTTCTATGCAATTTACCTGTCAAACTTGGTCAAAACATAAATCTAGCTTCACCTTCAAATTCCTTGAATCGAAATTAGGTTTGTACAAAAATTTGGGCTCAATCAGAGATCTCCTTGACCTAGTTTGCATTTTGGTCTAGTTTGAGCCTTTTCTCTCACACACATGCCCCTAACTTTCGAATCCCTTGTAAATACCCCCTAACTTCATCATCTTCTTCACCAATAGATCCCTACCTCCTTCAACTCCTAAACCCATCAACCGACGACCTTCAATCAAGAAGAACTCCCTGATTTCACGGCCAATCCCTTCCGAAATTGGAAGGGTGGATCATGAGACCTTCCTCTTCCATTTGAGCTTGTTCAGAACCTTCCAAATCCATCTAAAAGCTCATGCAAACTACTTGAAGTTGCATGTCCTAATTGCAAAAATCATGGAGTTACAAGCTTGTTCCCAAGCTTGTAACTCCTCCTTAGGCCCTATAAAAGCATGCCCAAGGCAAACCTTACCTCCTTAGCAAACTTTGGGGCCAAAAACCACTTCCTAATCGTAACATCGACCCCTCTCCAACCAAGCTCCAGCAATCTTCCTCCTCCATCTTCTTAAGGGTAGCTAACAACCAAATTGGCTTCCCCATCTTCTTCCTCGTCTTCCTCCATGCCTCGCCAATCAAAGTGAGGGTTGTCCTCCTCGTTCTTCGTCGTGGTCCCCCTACGGAGACTTCATCTTCCACAACGTCGACTTGCCAACACCGGTGCCAATCCTACCCCTTTTGTCACTTAAAGTAGGTTAGATTACTTCCCTTATTCTCCTAAATTAACTTCCCCTATTTAGAAACCAAAAACAATCCTCGACCTACATGCACGTCATCATCATTCTCAACTCCAGCCACCACTTCGGCGAGGGCTTCCCGTCATTCCACCACACCACACACTTCACCGAAACCCTCTACACCTCTGCCACATCATGACCATCAAAAACCCCCATACTTATTTCATCAACCACGCACTCAAGACCTTCATTGACCAACCAACCTTCGCACGACCTTCTAGACTCTACTCGGCCACCATACGCCCTCTCACTCAATGCCACGGCCGCCATCACATTCACGACCTTTAGGTGATCACCATGAGCATTCTGATTGGGACATTTAGCTTGTACCTTTTTTTCATGTGTTTGCCCTCCGGCCGCCATTAACGAGCTTCTCTAAGAAAGCTCGCAAGCATGTTTTTGCAACATTTTCTCTGGGCACTACCTCCAGGTGATGCGAAGGACATCCAGGCATTTACCTTGGTGCCTAATTGGGAGCATCGAGTGCTCCTTCAGCTTCAATTGGAAGCCATACCAAGAACTGCACTTGCATGTGGAAAGGGGCATGGCTTTTAGTCCCACATTGGTGGGAGATAAGTGTTTGCAGCAGCATAAAGGTCTTTTGTGTCTAAGGCTTAACGCTTCAGACACATGGGGGTGTAGTCCCCGCTCACCCTTACACATTCAACCTGCCTAAGCTCTGTTCACTCCTTGACTGTGACCCAGGTACGCATATTCGATTACCCCATTACTCGAATATTAGAGAAAGAGGAAAGGCGGAAGGAAAGAGAGAGCAGGGAAGAGGAGGGTTTTGCTCTTGAAGGTATTGAGCGACACTTAGTTGCTGAGGAAGGGTGCGTACCCCGTGTATGTGAAGGAAAGAAGAGAAAGTCTAAGGAAGAGAGAGAAAGGAAAGAGGAAAACCATGCCAGAGAGGAAAAGAGGAAAAAGAAGTAGAAAAACAAGAAAGAGAAGAGCCATGCTCTAAGAAGAAGAAGAAGAAGCCAAAGCAAAAGAGAAGAAGAAAGAAGGGCACTGTAGCAAAGCTTGGTTAAGTCATCTGATTCTCAGATCATACGTCTGAGTACTATTTATTTATCTAAGTTGATTAGTTGATATACATGTGTTTAGACTAATAATTAGTGATCTAAATCACCATTATTTTATCTTAGATATCTTTTTGCTTCATTAAACACTTGAAATACTCATGTTTATCATTGAATATCAAATTTGAGTAGTGTTATTCATTGAAATATCATTATTGTGCTCATCTATTGTCCTCATTTAAATTTTAATTGAGATTAGTGTGTGAATTCCTATTTTCTCCCTGTGTTCGACCTCAGACTTCTTTTTTAGATATTTGAGCTTACAAATTTACTTTTTTGAGTGCATTTGTCCTATACTACGACGCATATCTTAAACAACAATGAATTCGCTTCAACAGTTATTAAGGATGAAGTGAATTTTAGGGTTCAAATCTTGCTTAGTAGCTTTTAAGATTCAAATATTAGGTGTATTCAACAAAGTTTTGTGAGGCAAACCAAGTTTGAAAGCTCAAGTTTAAGTATTTTCCTTTATAAACCAAGTAAATATGGAGTGCCTGGCTTGACCTAATTGTTTGAATCCTATGGAGTACCTACAAGATGAATCGGTTTGAAATTGATTAGGTTGTGCGGCCCAAACAGCTCAAACAAGTGACCCAGATGCACCACCAATTAAGGCACACAAAAGGTGATTAACCTAATATGATTTCTACTATTTTATGTGTGTTGATGAATGTACCGGTTCTACAGGTTAGAATCCCGATTGAGTAAAAATCAAAAGAGGTTATGTGACTTAAGTGTGGGTGTGTATAGTATGTGTGTTACTTTCGTCCCACAATCAGATCAGATATATCTTTTTTAATTTTCTTTTTCTGTGAGGGTGAGATGAGTGGAGGTGGCAAACAAGATAAACAACTTCTATCCTAGGGTTCATGAAAACACCTAAGTAGATTAGGTCTTGATTATTAAGGTGTTGAAATGAACTAGTGGGTGGGGAAGTGGGGGGAAGCTTACAGAAATCTCTACCCACACTTTACTCCAATCTACCACCTTCAGCTCCTTGATCGGGTTCCTACAAGATAGTGAATCGAAGAAGAAAGATAGCTTAGAAAAATATGTAAGTAATGCGAGGAAACACGGAAAGAACCAAAGAGCATTACCTCCCCAGCAATGGAAACAAAATGATGTGTTGGTTTCACAAAGAAAAGTTAGGAGAAATCCCAAAAGGGAGTCTCGAGTCGAACAAAGGGGAGGTGAACATTTGGTTTTGAGAAATCCGTGTTTCGCATTGTTTCCTTTTGCTATTTTGTATTTGCTATCTTTTTCGCATTTTATGATAGTGTGGGAACAAGTAGGAATATATTCTATACTAAGATATTCTAGAAAGCAGGAAAGAACTATTCTACTTACTAAGTATGTAGGAAGAGAGAGAATCAAAACTTCGTTTAGATAAATGCTTGACAAATGTTTCATACAAATACTTCTAAACTACAAAAGTGGTAAAAGGGAAAGGGGGTGGGAGAAATCCTCATTGTCGACTGCTCCGAGGATGAAGCTGGGCTGACGTGCCTAGACGAAGATGTTGAGGAGTTTAAGGTAGGAGAAAGCGTTGGAAGGTGAGGGGAGGACGGGCAACGTTGCCGCATGATCTGCTCCCTGGAAGGGAGTTGAGAAGACGACCGATGAGTGCTCCACGAATGGTGACGTGATGGTGAAAAATAATTTTTTTTACTCTAGTGGAGCATCCTAAGGGCTTGGGACACAAGCTCAAAGTGTCTTGAGCTCTACAGTAGGTAAGGAGAGCATAGGAAGGGCTGATGGTGGATGGAGGGGTATGGGTCCTTTTATAGTGGAGGATGAAGGGCTTAGTCCCACATGGGTAATTAGAGATGTCTGTAAATGTTGCTAAAGATCCACCCATTTGCCACTGAAGATCCATGCCAACTCACTCTCGCTTGCAGCTATTCTCACACACCCAGCATGTGGCCATGTCGTGGGTGTACACGTGCTTGCACTTGCACTGCGTGTGCGTTGCAATGTGGGTGCATGGGTTGGTGCACATGCGTACACTGGCTGGTGAGCCCTTGGCATCGAAATGGAGAATATGGGGGGGCTTTGCGGGTTTCAATCCCGCACCCCTCCTTTAGGAATGCACCTCAAGACCAATGCGCTAAGCCCACGAGTTTGTCCTTAAGAGGAGCCAAGGGCGTGCGGTTGAGATGGCTTCCCAATCATTCAATCAAGATCCATTGACTGGAATGGATGATACAGATGAAGAGGAAATGTTGGGTAGACTGCTGGCCGGTGTTGGGCAACCTAGATGGTGCCACGTGGCACCATCTAAGCCATCCATCTACTTTTGCTTGCAGAGGATGCCACGGTGCTCGGATTGAAATGATTTCCGCATTGCCGTGCTGCAATCATCGCTTCGGATCCATCCGTTTGGTCAGATTTTTCATCCGAAGCCCGTAAGGATGTCACATTGCCCCCTGGCCATTGATCTTCTTCAGACTGCATACAGTGCTATGAGATTTTGATCTAGACGATTTTGGAGGCCTTGGACATCAATCATCGTCTTGATGAGATCCATACGCTCAAATCATCAATCTGAGGCCTTGAACTAAATCTCATTCTCTTCTACCCATAAAAGGACACAATTAACCTAACATATGCACAAACTACTCTAAATGCAGAATGATGCATCCTATACAATATTTATAACATGGAATGCATATCTAAGCCTAGGAACATACATAAATAGGCAATTTAACTCAAATGGGTGTGTCAACATTAGAAACCCAATCTGCACTCGCTCAACTAAATCATGGAATAAATTGGGTCGTGCGATCTCAGGTCGATACGCCTAATCGAGCCACGTCGCCCTCCACCAGCTACTCATAGCGGCAAGGCAAGCTGCACGTGCAACCAGCGTCGTTCGACAATGATCGAGTGGCGCTTATGGTGCTACGTGGCTAAACGAATGGTGTGATGTGGGATTACGTGTGATTGGACGTGTGATCTCATGCAGCATATGACAAAGCGAGAGGCACAATCTCCACGTGATCCTCAACCATGAGACTATGATCCAACAGCTAATCATCAACCATGCCTTAGCAAGCGAGCACCAGCATTGGTGTGCGTGGGCTTCGGCGATATCCAAGGTGAGTCTTCAGCGATGCTTTAAATGTTGCTGTTGACCCATGCACGCAAATACATGCCGCTCCACCACTATATATAGCCCTACACCTCCCCCATTTCTCTTCATCCCTTCCTATGCTCTCCTGTCCTACTCTAGAGCTCAAGACACACTTTGAGCTTATGTCCCAAGCCCCTGGGATGCTCCACTAGAGTAAAGAAAAATTATTTTCCACCCTCTCATCACCATTCGTGGAGCACTCATCAGTCGTCTTCTCAACCCCCTTCTGAGAAGTGGATCACGCCGTAATGCCACCTAATGACGAGATTTACTCTTAATTAAGATGATTGCAATAAAAAGATATATCGTTGATGTATTTTATGTGGTGGAAATCTCGTATGAAAAATTCATTAAATCTAAGCACAATGATTAGGATGTCATATCCACAGGGAGGAACAGATCAATAAATTCACAAATGTTTTGGCCTTGTATTCGTCCAATCAAATGTGAGATTCATGCTCAAATATGATGTGAAATGGGATGAAAAGTAAAAGATACACAATAACACTAGAATGTAAGGTTATATGCACAATTCTTCCATAATAAATATGTCGTCAGTAGTGGCATCTCATGTAATTTCCAATTGCATGCATGCTCGCAAGGAGTTGTGCAAGTCAGAATCCATATCAAATGTAAAATGATGCACATAACATGAGTCAAGCTAATATAAGAAGCGTAAGTGCACCGTTGCAACTTCACCTCAATATAATAATCAAAAAAATAAAAAATGAAAACCCAGCAATGGCATTGAACAGTAAAGAGAGGAGTTGCTTCAGTATTCTCAATTATTTCTAAAGGAGGATCAAGAAGCATAAGTGCATCGTTGCAACATCACCTCAATATAATAATCAAAAAAGAAAAAATGGAAACCCGGTAATGGCATTGAACAGTAAAGAGAGGAGTTGCTTCAATATCCTTAATTATTTCTGAAGGAGGATCAGTGTTAATGTTTTAGAGTAAGCCTATATCACTCAATTCTTTGTTCTCCTTAGGGCATGAATCCTCAATTGATGTGTATTGCCCCTAAGAGTCTCTCCTAGGCTTCTCACTATTGTGTTCGTCCTCCTCCAACATCATCTCCCTATCTTCCTAATTTTGAGGAGGATGATTTTCAAAATAAACAGTGGAGAGGAATTCGGATTTCACCAAATCATTAATATCATCAAGGGGTAAGTCCTCAAATAACACATAATCCCCTCGAGATTCACTCCGAACTAGAAGTTTGGGTTCCTCCATTGGGTTATCATCCTCCTCTAAGATAGACTCTTTGTATCCCTAAGGCCAAAATTGATCTAATTCACCCTCCATTCCCTTAGGGTCACCTTCATTAGGCACATGTAAATCCTCAGAATGATAAATGGCAGGTGTTGGTTCCCTAAGTGGAGGGTCAGGATTAGGCTCACTAAGGGTAGAATGGGGTTTCACCACATGATTAATAAGGGAAGTGGCATGACCAATATGACCTTGAATTGGTTTATTAGGGGTAAGAAAAATAATGTCAATGAGGTCAAGGTCCTTATGTGGTACCATCTTCCCTTTCTTTTGACTCCAATATAGCTCAGGTGGATAATCATTAAAATAGTTCTCCTCTAGTGGCCATGTTTCATGAGGTGAGTCAAAGTGATAGCTACTCAAAACAGGATCCCTATTATCTGTTGTTTCCTCATAATCTTTTTGATGAACACAGATGTATGGGTAAGGATCAAAATCAATGGTAAGAGAGTAGCTAAGCTGACAAATTTGCTCATTCAGTCGTTGACTATTCGTCAACATCTCTCCCATAGACTCCATCATTTCTTTTTGTTATTTTTGCATTTCTATCATAAAAGAGGGGAGGCTATTGTCAAATTAGGGAGGATTGTCAATCTCAGGCTTAGGTTGCCAAGGAGTGTTAGTCCAACCTTGATAAGAAAAATCACGAAGGGTGGGAGGGCTAGGCATTGCCAAAGTGGTGGGGACTCCTGGGGTGGAAAATCCCTCTCCAAGGTTTTGCTAAAAAGTGGGAGTTATCAGGCCAGTACTCCCAGGATAGAAATATGATTGATCCCATGAATTATCATTGTACCCATCAAAGGATGGATATGCTCGAGGCATGGCATCTTGATTAAAAGATGGGAAGTACTAACTCTAATAATCTAAATGATAGGAGTAAGGGTGATCCATTTCTTTAAGCCAAACAGGTTTAACTCTCTGAGGGCTTAGAAGAAATCAAAATAAAAGTAGAAACTCCCTAGAGAGTTCTACCACTATCAGAACAAATGCAAATACAATGGGATCTATTTTTAGTAGATTCTAAGTCTTAGAATTAAGTATTCGGTTGGTGGCCAAACAAGTTTTGGAAGAATTATGCTTCCTAGGCTGACTTTCGTTGGTGCCAACAACCTACTCGCAAGGGATGGAAGTCTCAAATCGAGCCCGCACATGAGGAACCGAAGTAACTTGGTGGATAGGCTTGTTGATTTCCATCTAACCTCTCTTGTAGTGAAAAAGAGGAGAGGTAGAAATTTATCTAGTGACAATATGTGCGATATGCATAGTGTCTCTGGTGTGCAACACACGTATGCATTTTAAATTTCAAAATCTCGCAAACAAGTTCTTTTGCACACAATTTCAAGTCACTGATTTAAGGTCCAACCTCATAGCAATCCCAATTTCTTAAAGTGGTCACCGAATGAATTATATTCAAACACTTTAGTGGTCTTAGATTTAAGTCCAATGTGGATGCATGACAGGTAATTGATGCTCAAGAAAAGATGTACCTTAATCTAGGTTTCTTCAATGCAGGATGTTGATTGGGCAGCAATCATACATCTTAATTGACCAAAATTAGGCTAGGACTTAGCATAAGTTAGGGTAATTCGTACATGCATAAGCATTACTAGCACCTTTACTGCTTTCTTTTAGCTATGCATAAAATAAAGCTATAACGTACGGATTAGGCACATTATGTCAATTGTAGTTAATAAGCTGATCAGAAGCTGGATCTGAAAAATAAAGAATAACTAGTGTTGCAGCAGAGCTAGAGCGGAAGACCAAGATTAGATGTACTGGACAATTATGTAAGGGAGTTAAGGTATGCTATTCTATTAAGTAGGAATAAAGCAATAAATTGTGAAGAACTTAGGTCCATCCTAGCCTTAGGACAGCCTAGAAGCTTCCCCAAGCCTTAGCCACCCTTAGATTAGGTCATCGCACCCTAGGAAACCTTAAAACCTTAATTCCAGCCTTTATCTAGATGCCTAGATGAGTTAGAGGATATCCAAAAATCTTAGCCAACTCCTGCACACCTTAAACCCACTTCTGCAGTGCTATTGGACGTCCGACACTTTGTCAGACATCCAATTTTTGTAGAATACCCAAGACAGAACCAAGAATCCCTCCTGAATCTGATTGGACATCTAGACAATAAGTCTGGACTTTTGATTTTTCATTATAAGATGTCTAAAAACTTTATTGGATGTCAAGAACCTCCCCTTAGGCCCTATTTTGAGATTCAAGCCGTGATCTTTGATCTCTAGCTCCCAAAACCAAATTCTAACCCCCTAAGAACCTAAATTAAGGTGTCCTAACCCTAGTAGATCACCTCTAGACCTCCCTAAGGACCTAATTAGGTCCTCACTAAACCTAATTGACTTTGATCATGGCCAATCTCTTCCTTCTATTCAATTGGACTCATTAAGTCCAATTGAGCCCTAATCTCAGCACACACTGTCTAATTGGACTCAGTGAGAGTCCAATTGACCTAGAGCTGACTTTATTGTGTTATTTTACTCTCAATTACGTTTACACACACCGAATTAAACATGTATTAAGTTTAATTGCACTTTACCCTAGTGAATTAGGATTTACAACCCTAATTTGAGACCTACCTTGACTTAAACCCACTAGAACCTAACCTAATCAACCTAGCCTCCTAAGTTTCCACCCACTCACACCCACACACACCATCCACATGAAAATACCTATGCTAGAGTTCTCTAGAATTCTCTACCATGTGTTGTTTCCTTGGTTGCTGAAATTAGCAACCACGAGCCATTCAATTTCTAGATCAACATTTGGTGGATCTAAAAACCACCATCCATCCTCTCTCTCACTCTCCCACGAGCTCCCACCATAGGACTCTCTAGAGAATTCCATAATTCTTTAGATAGCTTCCCTTAGGTCTATAAAAGGACTTAAGGGGTGGCCATTTGGTCCATCTTGGTCTTTTAGCATAGCTCCACCTTCCATAAGCCATACCACCTCCACTTCCATGTTCACGACCACCACCACTATGCCACCACCTCCACGCCAAGCCTAGACCAGGATCAACTTCTCCAACCTCTCTCCAAGGGTCAACCTAAGCACCATTGGCTGCCCCTCTTACTCTTCTCACCCATTCAAAGGCCATTGGAGCCCACCCATGAATGCCCTTAGTTCTGCTAGACTAGATTATAGTTCTTCATAGATTTAATGCTTTATTTACTGCTTAGTAGTGTAGCTTCATATTCTCCCCCAATGATGCATGCATAATCCCCCCATAAATTCATGTATGCAGTCGTTTTCTGCTAGCTAGATTTAAATTTCCCAGTATAAGCATTCCGCTATGTGTGCTATAACCACCATCATGCCTCAATGAAAATATTTATAAATATTTATATGCTGAAAATGACCATGTGCCGGATTATCATCTTTTGTTGTGATTAAAGTAGCATGCTTTCAATTTATAATCTTCTGGCGATAGCATGTCGTGTATCAATATGTATTTAGTATAAATCGACATGCGATTTTGAACGAGTAGAGTGAGCGAGATTGAATTTGAATTTGCATTTCCAAAATGCCTCCCAGAGATGAATGACCGGTGATAGTGAAATACGCGTGATTTGTAAAAGCGGGTTTTTAACGTCGTTGTAACACGCGAATCCGCTTTCGCTCTTAAATTTATATTCCTAGATAGGAGAGTATCTAGGGTCGTCCAAGGAGGCAAAAATTGCAAAATTAATCCTCTTGCTTACAGATAGATCTCAACTTTCTTTTTGATATTTTTCAATATGTAATTTTTTTTTTGTATTTTGAAAAGACGAGGGCAAACTGCAGATTGTAGCGAAAAGAACTAACACCTACAAATGATTAACTAAAATCTAAAAGTTAGAAATATCTTCTTCCTAAGCTCACTCTAGGCAAGTGGAGGCCTAGGGTAATTAGGAAGAAGAGGTGAAACAAGTGCTAGAACCAAAACAAACAACTGCAATAAAAAGCTGAAAGAAGGCAATTTTGATTGAGTAGAATGAGTGTTCCTTTCAAGGACAAGTAGAGGAATGCTTCTACTAGAATTAAACAATCTAAAAGCAAGAAAAGAAACACAAATCCTCTTGTAACAATGGTGAAGAAGGTTGTCTTCTTGCTCCAAGCCTAGCTGCTCCTTGGCTTGAAAAAAGGGCTTCCTTCTCCTCCTTCCTTGAGAGCTCCTCCAAGGTGGAAGCTTCCACCTTCAATGCTCTCTCCAAGGGGTGGGCATGCACCACCCTCAAGAACTCCTCCAAGGTGGCGTGGACCACCTTCAAGATCTCCTCCAAGATCTTCCTTGCCTGGCTTCTCCTTTGGCTGGCGTGACCCAAGAGAGAAGGGAAGAGGGGAATGCACCAAGGGGACAAAATATCCCCTTAATCTTCTTCTTCTTCTTCTCTCTTGGACGTGGGATTCTTGGTGGAATATGAGAGTGAAATTGCTAGCCAAGGATGACTTGAATGGTGGTGGGTAGTGGTCTTTTTATAGGGTAGGATGGGGGGTTAAGGTGCCCCTTGAAATGGAGGGCTAGGATGGAAGAATGGAGGTGGATGGTGATCCTATGGCTAAGGAGAGTTGGCGCCAACCCAAGGGGTGTTAAAGGGGGTAGTTATGGTGGTGTTGGTGTCTTTTGGTGGTTGAGAGACACCACCATGTTGGCGCCAACATGGGGTCTTCTAGAAGGGGGGTTAGGTGGATGGTGGAGATGAATTCAAGGGAAATTGTGTGGTGGAGATGAGGGGGGATTTTGGAGGGAAAAGTGCCGCCATTAAGGGAGTGGTTAGGGTAGTTTTTGGTGCCACTTTTAGGTGTCTTTTGGAGGTGGTGGGTAGGTTAGGTTGGTGCCAAGTAGGTTAGCTTATGTGGAGCTTAGGTGGAGCTAGTTGGGTGGAGTTGTTAGGTGGGTTTTTGGGGTGGTACAAGCCAAGGAAGTTGGAGCATAGCTAAGCTAAGATAAGCTAAGCTAAGATAAGCTAGCTTAGCTAATGGAGGAGTAGAGGAGAAGGTGTTGGAGCTAGAGTTTGGAGGGAGGAGCTGAGGAGGAGAAGTCTGGAGCTGAAATTTGGAGCTGGTTGCTGCTGAAGAGGCTGGCATGGAGCTATTCTAGCTAGCTTAGCTTGCTAGTTCTTTGCTAGCTACTAAGCCAAGCTAAGGTAAGCTATCTTCTACCATAATGAGCTAAGGTGAGCTAGGTCTGGTGCTCCCGGGGAGAATCAAGCTGGTTGAGGCAGCTAAGGTAGCTTAGCTCAATTGAGTTGAGCTAAGCTGAGTCCCCGGGAGCTGGACTTGAGCTTCCTGAGCTGGGATGAGTTCTTCTTCAGTTGGTTGGAGCTGAGTGGAGCTGGATGTAGCTGGAACTGAGCTGGGGTGAACTCCTGTCAACTTAGCTGAGCTAGCTAGAGCTCCCTGTGGACTAGTGGGAGCTGAGATGAGCTAGACTCAGCTAAGTTGAGCTGGATCTGAGCTGACTTGAGCTAGGGTGAGCTAAGGTGAACTCTCTTGAGCTGCCATCCAGTTGAGATTAGCTGAATGGAGCTGGGATGAGCTAACCCTAGTTCAAGTAAGCTAGGTTCCAGCTGCGGTGAGCTGTATCAAGCTGAGGTGAGCTAGATCAAGCTGAGGTGAGCTGGATTAGGCTGAGTTCCAGCTAGTCTGGGCTTCTCCTTCACCATTTGCCTTCTTGAGTGCTAGGGTTTTAGGGATCTACATATCTGTACATCCCTAACACTCACAAAAACATATTAAAAAGATAATAAAAAATGCAATGCATGCCTAACCTATTTTATGCCTAAATGCAGCCCAAAAACTCGTTTGCGGAGTAAAATCCTAAGAGCTAGGTTTGTTTTAATGCATAAGAATGATGATAAACTGCCGTTTATCAACCGGGACTCAAATCTCATTATCTTAGAAATTATTTTTCTTGATCATATTTCGCAACTGTACTATGACACAATTCTGATCAAATATGCGCTCTGGGATCCCAACTGATGTTTGCGATGCAATTAAGTTAAACTAGATGCTACTCATTCAATCCTAGATGGTTGCCCTATAGATATGTAGCTTCTAGTAGGCAATTCAGATTTTTCTTTCTTTTTAAATATGTAAACTAACCTAATCTAATTTAACTAGCTAACTAACTAACATGCAGTTCAAACAATTCAAATAAACCTATAATCAAAATAAAATGGAAACACACTCCTAAAAAGACGCACCTGCACACAAGAGAGATAAGAATAAAAAGTCCTGGGAACACGTTTCCAAAAATGCCCAACATGAGTCCACAAGACAGAAATTAAATGTCTAATGTCTATCTAGCCTGATCTAAATCTAAAAGAAGCAAACAGATCTTTGGTCGCCAATCCTTCTTCCACGCGCGTACAATCAAGGCCCACATGCTCCTATTACTACCCTCTAGGTGGCATCAAGGTCCACGAAAATTATCATCTCCACTGTGTGCTCCTCCTTCTCATGAATGTACCTCGCATAGAAGAATAGAGAATGGTCACTGATGAGAGCCTCATCATGAGCCATAACTAGCTCATTTTGACCCAATAAAGAAGATAAAAGCTCCTACATAACCTAGAAGAAGGCTTAACTGAAGGAATAAGTGCTCTGAGAAGAAAACATGAATTGAAGGTTAAAGCTGCGATTTTACCATTGCAGTACATAAATGGGATTTCTCAGAGGCAAAACACAGGTCAAAAGGTCTAAATGAGATAAAAAGTGGGTTGAGTCAATCAGAAATGGGTTCATGTGCAATCTAGGAAGTAAATGAAATGTGGTAACCCTAAAATAGATCCGCTAAATTCAACAAGGTTTTGGTCAGAATAAAAATCAATTAAACCCTCTAAGAATCATGGAAAAATATCCCCTAGGGTTTATAATACTTAATTTGGCCTTTGGAACCCAGCTTGACCTAGATTAGGGTCCTAGTTCATCAATTAACCTAATTTGGGTTTTTACGCAAAATGTCCAGTCAAACGAGGTCAAACATAAAATCCAACTTCACCATTGGATTCCTTAGGTCAAAATTAGGTTTTTACCAAAATTTGGACCTAAGGGGAGGTCATGTTGACCTACTTTGCAATTTAGTACACCCAAATCATAATTTGGTCCCTATCTTTTGAAAAGCATAATAGAAAGCCCGCTAACTTCCTTGCCACCTTTGCAATCAGGTCCTACCACCATTATTAGGGCAGAATCCTGCTCCGGCGAGGATTTAAGAGGGAATCCTCTCTGATTCCTCAGAGATCCCCTCCCAGAAATGGAAGGGAGATTCTCTGAGGAATTCCCTTCCATCTGAGGCCAAACTTGATCCCTGGTGTGAACCCAATCTCTCGTGCGAACGCACGAGGGATTTGGGTATCTAAACTCTTTCCATCTCCGGTGACCGACCTCAGACGATTGCATGCCTTCCATGCCTTGAACGACTGGCCTAGTGCCTATATAAGATCCCACACCTCTGGCCGCTCATCTTCAGCTTGATCTGGCCGAGTTTCCACCTCCAATTCATCTCCTCCTGCCCGGCCAAAATTCCCAGCAAGCTCCGACGAGCCCCCCTCCCCTCACTCTTCGCTCTGCCACAAAACCAGTGGCAGAGTTATCTTCCTGACTCTCCTCCGCGTCGCGCAGCACCCGCGCACGCCGCCTCAACCCCGTCGTCACTGCCGTTCTGCCCCACTGGGCAGCGTCTTCTCCGGCGACAGCAGGTACTGTTGTTCGCCTCTCCATCCCCCTTCATCCCTGTAGTTAGGCCAAATACCTTCTCCAAATTCCCCTCAGTCTTTTTCCCTTGCTATTTTATCTACTTACCCCCCGACAGTGCCTGAACACCTCCATCTTCCTCGCCTCCGACCGACCTCCGGCGAGCCGCTCACACCACTCCGCCCCTCCACACAGCTCGCCAACCATCTCGTGAGCTCCGCCTCTCCACCAGGAACTCATTCCATCCCTCCACTGCCACTCTAGACCTCCACAATAACCCCCCGACAATCCCCGCAACTCCAGCCACAGGTTGACCTAGGCACACACTCCTAGGCCGACCTGCGGCCTGCAGCACCATCCATCGCCTTCGCCGTGCTACGGCGAAGGTCCTTAGCTGGTATGATTAGGTCGAGAGGCTCGTTTTGTGTCTGACAGTGTTGATGCTCCTACCGCCATGGACGACATTTGAAGAAGCTCCGTAGCAGCTCCAGGTGCCAGGGCTCCCAGGCTGCGGGTGCTGCGTAGTCATGCGAGTGTCGCGAAGTGCCCTGGTCCAGTAAGGAGCGCAAGCAGAGCCAACAGCTGTGGGGAAGGCATGCGAGTTTGCGGGCGCACGCGAAATCAGGGCAGAATCTTTAGTCCCACATCGTGGAGAGACGAGGCGCCGTTGCGACATAAATTGAATTTGTGATATTACCTTAACGCCTCCGTAAGCACAGGGGTGAGGTCCCTCACTTGCCCCCCACGCACGCCTCGTCCATGGCTTGACCACGCGGATCTGGTGGGATCCGACCGACCCAATCCTTGAGCACTCCTCGCGCATCACACCACCTGCAGGTGCGCCTGGTCCCGGGTACGATCCGACCCGAATATCCGTGTGGCTCTGGGAGAGCATCCCTGAGTGAATTGTTGAGAAAGAGAGACGCGCAGGTAGAGGGAAATGGGTATGTTTCGCTCCTGTGCAGGCAGACTGAGCGTGGAGAGACTTAGCCGCAAGGAGAAGAGAAGAAGCAGAAGAAGAAACTGAGCGAAGGAGAGACCAAGGCAGAGAAGAAGAGGAAAGAAGCCTTCGCAGGAGAAGAAGGAAGAGCAAGGCAGGAGCAAGCCAAAGAACGAAAGAAAGGTCAAGTGAAGACAGCAAAGATCAGAAGAAGAAGAAAGAAGGAAGGCAAGGCAGGAGAAGAAACAAGAGAAAAGATACAAAGGCAGGAAGAAGAAGCCTTCGCAAGCAAAGAAGAGAAAGATCACAAGAAGAAAAAGGGGAAAATACTTTTAAGACGTCTGATCACCAGATCAGACATCCAATTTCATATTTTTTGTCGTAATTACTTTTAATGGCATACATTCATATTTGAATAAACATTTTGAGTATATTAGAGTGTTCAATTACATTTTGATTAGTAGTAAATTCCATTTTCTCCCTGTGTTCGACCTCGGATACTCTGATTTTCAAGTAATGAAATTCTCTATTTGTTTGAACGCTTTGTCAGCTATACTACAACGTGATATACTTTAAACCCGCACAAAAAGCGCGACAACATTTTGGCACCGTTGCCGGGGAGCAATGTGCAATTTACCACTAATCTCTACATTCTTTTTATCATATTGAACACTAACTTGCCCTACTTTGCTTTGATGTGATCTTGCAGGTACTTCATGAGAAAATCTCTCCCGCAAGTCAACCACTCCAGGGCAGGTAATTTCTTTTCTTCCTTAATCATCCCCTAATCTTTGAAAGACAAAAGGAAGAAAATCAATTTAGGAATCAATTGCCATCTTTATATAGTAATCACCATCTCTAAGGCAAAACATTTCCTGATTTTGCGAAAATTTCTGCAAATATTCTTGAAGTTGGAGTGATTTTTTTTGGATTCCATCCCTCAAATTCTTGTGCCTAATTGAAATAACGCTTAATCTCAGCAGACCACACACTTCTTGTTTATAATTCCAAAGAGAACTTTTGAAAACGAAAAAGAGGATTGGAAATAGAACCAAATTAGGGTCTTGAAGCGCTAGTCACGCATGCCTATATAAAAGGAAATAAACCCTCCCGCATCAGTGTGCTACCCAAGCCCTTGATTGAAGAAAGCTACATAAGAAAAACCCTAAAATTGAGCTCTAAAATCACTTGAATCTTAAAATTTTTAGACCTAATAACCTGGGAGTCAAATCAGGGTGATCTCTAGGATCCAAACTTAGAATCATTCTGCCATCTATAGGACAGGTCAGGTGAAGTTGACCCCTTGGGTCAACCAACCTCTAAATTAGGTCACAATACCAAAAACATCTAAAGTTCAAGTGAGAACCCTAAAAGCACCTTTGAAATAAAAAGTGATAGACTTAAGAGGTCAAGGTCCCCATTCTGGTCTACCTGGAATCTCAGTGACAAGAGAGGTCGGGTGGGGGAAACCCTGTAACCCATAGGGATGCTCTACCGTGTAGGGGTCTTTACAGGACTCTCCCTCTCTGGCAGCCCAGGTAATTCCCAGGTGGATGATCTTCAGATCTAGGGGTCCATCTGCCCCGAACCTCCATAGTCATCCAAACATCTTTGGGTGTCTTGATTGGGTCAAGAACATCTCCAGTCCCTCATCTTTTCTCTTTAGAGCACACATATACATTTTCAGTGGGACTCATTACTCAGATTTGATCGCTTCATAACACATCTTGAGTCAAACTCTGATCTTGATTCCACCACCTGATCCAAATATGCAGCTGAACCACCTAGGACTACCATTCAAGAAACCTGAATACCGGAGATCCATGAGAGATAAAATGATTGAGGATGCCATGAGATTTTATGAAAATGAAGAAACCTCAACAACAGTAGGAAACATTCAGGTTGATGTCCCAACAACCACAACCTTTGTCATAACTTGTGCCCAAGTACTATTAGCAGAAGCCAACAAAGGATCAACCCATGACTTGCTCATTACTGCATACATTGAGATAGAAAAATTGCACAATAGTGAATACCTTCAATGTATGACAAATCCTCGACTTTGGAAGCAACACCAAGATAGTCTTGAAAAACGGGAAGAGATAATGAGATTAATAAAACAAGTGATTGATCAGAAATACCCGTACATACCACCAACAGAGGATGAGCTATCTTGGAACAACATCGAGGATAAATCTGACCTCGAGTTTGAGGCACAAAATGGTTGTGGATTCCCAACCCAGATGGAGTATAATGCACCTAATATTGAAGAAGGTTGGGAAGCTCCAAATGCATGAAAAGACCATGATGAGCCCATTTTAGAATCCCAAGACTCCTGCAAGTATGAGAGTAGAACTGAACCTCTCGAGGGTATAAATTCCGTCCCTTATTCAGATAAGGTGACCCTCGAAGGTTATTCAGACCTAAATTCTAGTAATTCAACCCACATCCTAAGCCTAGAACCTAGATCTGAAACATATTTTGAAGATTTCAAGGCCCCAGATGAAGAAGATCAATCTTTTAATGAAGAATATGATTTTGGGCCTCGATTTGATGAATATCCCTCGCCAACCTCCTCAGAGGAACGAATCGATTTTTGGGAAGTCATGCCAATCTACGACACAAAAATCAAGGAGTTGGACGAGCAGGGTTTCAATTGGGTCTGCCCTACTAGCTTAGAATCTGAGCCTCTACCAGATAAGGATACCCTTTTAAGCTCAGAATTAACATTTAGGCAAGATCCCAGTCAGGCTGCTGAATATACAACATATGATTTATTCTATGGTGGAACTCATGATCTAGAATCTCATTCAAACTTTGATTTTCGGAAACTCTCCGACGATCTCGAATCTGACCATAACATCGGAGAAAATCTGCCTCCTGATTATAACATGTCAATCTTCTTTGAAGCCACCTGCTCCACATATACAGAACCAATCAAAACCCATTCCCAACCCCGACCCGCAATCGGACTCAATTTCTATTCCGATTCACCTCTCACTGAGCCGTTTGCAGATGATTCAACTCCATATCTAGACTGGGTATCGGGTACTGATCAGACCACAAATCAGGAGCCTCCATCCTTTGATCACCCCTGTAGGGATTCCACACCTTACATGGATAATTTTTCGGAACCCTACTTTGACCAGGCTGATTCGACTCAGCCTGAACCCGAGTTTTCACTTCCATATCCAGCAGAACTTCACTGCATATGGTGGGTTCCGCATCTGCTGATCTACATCTATCAACCCACCAGACTTATTAGGTTCGGGCTGCATCATCAGCCCACTGATCTCAACAAGCACCTGGTTGGACCAACCAAGCTCCTAATCAAGGTGCTTGTTTTCCAAAACTCCATTGATTTGACCACCCCCTCTCCACCCCATTTTCCGCTCGGCTGAAGGCATTAAATTTAGCGCTTAACGGGAGGCAACCAGTCATTCCCAAAAATAGAGACCCGTCTGATTATCCATCTGTACTCCACGTCTATTGCACCTTGAGTCCCGCCTTAGACAGTTGATCCCACCTCTGGTACACGTATCAGAGCTTAAAATCATCCGCATCAGTCATTTTTGACCCATTCACCCACCCGGTGTATCCTGTTCTAAGTCCCTGACCTCAACATTAATTCACACCCTCTGTTTACAATGAGGACATTGCAAAACATAGGCATGGGGGGGTGATAAAGTGCATACATACAGAACCAAGAAAAAAAAAATCAGGAGTCTCACACACAAAAAATTTGCATATGTCAAAAACACAAAAAAATTGAAAAAAAAGTAAGCAAAAGAACAAAAAATGGGGGGAGGGAGGAAATTTTGTGAGCCACATAAGCATAAGGAGGAGAAAAAGATCAAAAATGAAAAAAGGAGCACAAAAGGAAAAGAAAAAGAAATAGTCATTAGTAAAAGATTAAGGAATTAACTGAAGTTCTAGACTAGATCAAGAAAAGAAACAAAAGAAAAAGTGCTAAGGAAACATAACAAGAGATTAGCGGGAACGCTGGTCTTAGGCCTTTTGGGCTAGTATCTTTAGCTTAAAAATTCACGTATCCATTAAAATCTGGATAATCCTCAAGAGGTTGAGGAAAATGCGAAGCTTAAGTATTAGGTCTAAGACTTAGGAAGTATTCGGCCTCGCTAACTGACCTCCGGTTTGCAGGATTCGGTAACCTAAGCACCCCAAATTCACACACAGTCTGGTTCAGTGCGCATAAACATCCAAATCACACAAGAGCGTTTAATGTTCTACAAAAGTCACCTAGATTAGGAGCGGCCAATCAACACAAGTTGATTTGGACGAGTTCCCAACGCGGAGAGGCGGGAAATTCCCCTCGAAGATGCGTAACAACATATCGTCTCCTCGGTGCTTGTCTCTTAGGATATTTAAATATCCTACTGGGGGCAGGTAAGCACTCTACTGGTTCAGATACCATGGGCGGCATTATCACAAAATGTCAATCGCCAGGGGCTGAATTCGGCCACGGAACACCATGGGCGGGATTATCTCGAAATCTCGAAAGCCAGGGTTCTAGGGGTTGCCATGGGCGGGATTATCTCGAAATCTCGAAAACCAGGGACCCTTGAGGATTGATGATGGGGATGAGGAATCCGATACAGACAGTGTTGAGAAGCTAATCCAAAGCTAGAAATAAAAAGAAAAGAGCGAGAAAAGCTCTCCAAACAAATAAATCTTCTATCTCTCTCTTACAAAAACACACTACAAACTGAACTTAGGCTAAAAATGTCTCAAGCACGGGTGCTTTAACCGCGGAGTCCAACAAACCCTAGGTTAGTTTTTGTGGGTCGGAGAAACCTTTGCGGAGGACTGAGGCTAAAGCGGAATAGGTCCGGATTTTGGTTGGTACTTGAGTACCTCTAGGCCTATTGTCGGCATTCCTACCTAATCACAAAAGGAGAAGCACTTATCATTGTTGACAGACACTCAGGGTCTAGAATGGAAGTTAAAACTTTGAAATTTTGCTAAGGGACTAGCAAAAGCTAGGCATGGGGGTATGATGAGAGCCTCATCATGAGCCATAACTAGCTCATGTTGACCAAATAAAGAAGATAAAAGCTCCTACATAACCTAGAAGAAGGCTTAACTGAAGGAATAAGTGCTCTGAGAAGAAAACATGAATTAAAGGTTAAAACTGTAATTTTACCATTGCAGTACATAAACGAGATTTCTTAGAGGCAAAACACAGGTCAAAAGGTCTAAATGAGATAAAAAGTGGGTTGAGTCAATCAGAAATGGGTTCATGTGCAATCTAGGAAGTAAATGACATGTGGTAACCCTAAAACAGACCCGCTTAATTCAACAAGGTTTTGATCAGGATAAAAATCAATTAAACCCTCTAAAAATCATGGAAAAATATCCCCTAGGGTTTATAACACTGAATTTGGCCTTTGGAACCCAGTTTGACCTAAATTAGGGTCCTAGTTCATCAATTAACCTAATTTGGGTTTTTATGCAAAATGTCCAGTCAAACGAGGTCAAACCTAAAATCCAACTTCACCATTGGATTCCTTAGGTCAAAATTAGGTTTGTATCAAAATTTGGACCTAAGGGGAGGTCATCTTGACCTACTTTGAAATTTAGTACTCCTAAATCATAATTTGGTCCCTATCTTTTGAAAAGCATAACAGAAAGCCCCCTAACTTCCTCGCCACCTTTGCAATCAGGTCCTTCTGCCATTATTAGGGCAGAATCCTGCTCCGACGAGGATTTGAGAGGGAATCCTCTCTGATTCCTCAGAGATCCCCTCCCAGAAATGGAAGGGAGATTCTCTGAGGAATTCCCTTCCATCTGAGGCCAATCTTGATCCCTGGTGCGAACCCAATCTCTCGTGAGAACGCACGAGGGATTTGGGTATCTAAACTCTTTCCATCTCCGACGACCGACCTCAGACGATTGCGTGCCTTCCACGCCTTGAACGACTGGCCCAGTGCCTATATAAGAACCCACACCTCCGGCCGCTCATCTTCAGCTTGAATTGGTCGAGTTTCCACCTCCAATTCATCTCCTCCTACCCGGCCAAAATTCCCAGCAAGCTCCTGCAAGACCCCCTCCCCACCCTCTTCGCTCTTCCACAAAACCAGTGGCAGAGTTATCTTCCTGACTCTCCTCCGCGTCGCGCAGCACCCGCGCACGCCGCCTCAGCCCCGTCGTCGCCGCCATTCTCCCCCACTGGGCAGCATCTTCTCCGGCGACAGCAGGTACTGTTGTTCGCCTCTCCATCCCCCTTCATCCCTGTAGTTAGGCCAAATACCTTCTCCACATTCCCCTCTCTCTTTTTCCCTTGCTATTTTATCTACTTACCCCCCGACAGTGCCTAAACACCTCCATCTTCCTCGCCTCCGATCGACCTCCGGTGAGCCGCCCACACCACTCCGCCCCTCCACACGGCTCGCCAACCATCGCGAGAGCTCCGCCTCACCACCAGGAACTCATTCCAGCCCTCCACTGCCACTTTAGACCTCCACAATAACCCCCCGACCAACCCCACAACACCGGCCACAGGTTGACCTAGGCACGCACGCCTAGGCCGACCTGCGGCCTGCAGCACTGTCCACCGCCTTCGCCGTGCTACGGCGAAGGTCTCTAGCTGGTCTGATTGGGCCGAGAGGCTCGTTTTGTGTCTGACAGTGTTGTTGCTCCTGCCACCATGGACGACATTTGAAGAAGCTCCGCAGCAACTCCAGGCGCCAGGGCTCCCAGGCTGCAAGTGCTGCGTAGTCGTGTGAGTGTCGCGAAGTGCCCTGGTCCAGCAAGGAGCGCAAGCAGAGCCAGCAGCTGTGGGGATGGCACGCGAGTCTGCGGGCGTGTGCGAAATCAGGGCAGAATCTTTAGTCCCACATCGTGGAGAGACGAGGTGCCACTGCGACATAAATTGAATTTGTGATATTACCTTAACGCCTTCGTATGCACAGGGGTGAGGTCCCTCACTTGCCCCCCACGCACGCCTCATCCGTAACTTCACCACGTGGATCTGGTGGGATCTGACCGACCCAATGCTTGAGCACTCCTCGCACATCACACCACCTGTAGGTGCGCCTGGTCCCGGGTACGATCCGACCCGAATATTCGTGTGGCTCTGGGAGAGCGTCCCTGAGTGAATTGTTGAGAGAGAGAGATGCGCGGGTAGAGGGAAATGGGTAGGTTTTGCTCCTGTGCAGGCAGACTGAGCGTGGAGAGACTTAGCCGCAAGGAGAAGAGAAGAAGCAGAAGAAGAAACTGAGTGAAGGAGAGACCAAGGCAGAGAAGAAGAAGAGGAAAGAAGCCTTCGCAGGAGAAGAAGGAAGAGCAAGGCAGGAGCAAGCCAGAGAACGAAAGAAAGGTCAAGTGAAGACAACAAAGATCAGAAGAAGAAGAAAGAAGGAAGGCAAGGCAGGAGAAGAAACAAGAGAAAAGATACAAAGGCAGGAAGAAGAAGCCTTTTCAAGCAAAGAAGAGAAAGAAGATCAGAAGAAGAAAAAGGGGAAAATACTTTTAAGACGTCTGATCACCAGGTCAGACGTCCAATTTCATATTTTTTGTCATAATTACTTTTAATGGCATACATTCATATTTGAATTAACATTTTGAGTAAATTAGAGTGTTCAATTACATTTTGATTAGTAGTAAATTCCATTTTCTCCCTGTGTTCGACCTCGGATACTCCGATTTTCGAGTTATAAAATTTTCTATTTGTTTGAACGCTTTGTCGGCTATACTACAACGTGCTTTACTTTAAACTCGCACAAAAAATGCGACAATAGTCAGATAAATGTGCACCTCAAAATAATAAAAAATAAACCAGGTGAACCTATTGCATCTGTTGCCTCCCTAGCAATAGCACCATCTAACGACGAGACTTATGCTTAATTAAGATGATTGCAAAAAAAGGATCTGTCGTTGATGTATTTTATGTGGTGGAAATCTCATATCAAAAATTCATTAAATCTAACCACAATGATTAGGATGCCGTATCAACAGGGAGGAACAGATCAATAAATTTACAAATGTTTTGGCCTTGTTTTCATCTAATCAAATGCGACATTCGCGCTCAATCTGATGCGAAATGTGATGAAAAGAGGATACACAATAACTCAAGAATGTAAGGTTATATGCATAATTTTTCCTCAATAAATATATGATCAGTAGTGGCATCTCATGTAATTTCCAATTGCACACGTGCTGACGAGGAGTTGTGCAAATCTGAATCCAAATCCAATGTAAAGTGATACACATAACATGAGTCAAGCTAATATTAGTGACCGTAAGTGCACCATTGCAACTTGACCTCAATATAATTATCAAAAAAATCAAAAATGAAAACCTGACAATGGCATTGAATGTAAATTCTAATTAGACCCAAAATAAAGGATTTCTTTGCTTTGATGGCGTACGCTCCGAGGAGGTCAAGCCTGCAGAGAGCTTCACGATGGTGGTCGTGGCATCGACGGAGACGGTAGGGGTTCGCTAGTTGGAGCTATGGAAGCCTCCGGTGGTGAGGTTCCCCAACAAGCCATTGAGTAGTCGGTTAGTGCAACCAAATGCGTGGTCGAGGTCATGGTGTCGAGGAGAGTGCGGAGGAGTCAACGACACATCGAACATATGGTTCTGGTGACGGCTGCGTGGTGAGTGGCTGCGTCGGTGTTGGGTTCTTCTCTGTTGGAGAAGAAGAAGATGAAGGAGAAGAGGGGGCCATCTATGGGGAGTGGGCATGCACGCACGTGAAGGTATACACAAGGGTGCAGTGGCTGGGGCATGCATAGGCATGCACAAGGCTGTGGCTGTGGTGCTGCGAGTGGGTGTAGTGATGGTGATCTATAGGTGGAGAAGAGGAAGAAGATGAGGAAGAAGCAGATGGGGTTTGGCTGTGAGGGTGTTAAAGTGGTGATGTTGGGTTTGGGTTGAAGTTGTTGGTGGTGGTGCTGTGGCCACACACTATCACCGCGCGGCCAACAAGAGTAAGGATGAGCAGAGATGGAGGTATGCTTTAGGCCACAATGCTTGCTTCTACCATGGTGTATGCTGCCTCCACGGTGGAGTGGATGAGGGAGAAGATGATCTCTGCGAATGGTCGGGCATGACTTTTTAAAAACCTCTCCGTCTATTTTTTTCTTCGACCGCAAACTTCTCCAACCACTCGGCAAAGATCGCAAGTGTTTGGAATGGAAAGATAAGCTCTAGCCATTCTTCATTAGATGGCTAATCCAACCTACAAATTTCTTAAAAAATGTAGTGTCAGTGAGATCGTGCTGGCGGCTCCCAGACATCCAATCTAAGCTTAGGACATCTTATAGAAGTAAAAAAATGGATGTCCGAGCTCTTGCACCTAGCATACATCCATCAAATAGATTTTGTCACCCTATCATATGTTATTAAATGTAAAATTAATGCATAAAATTATATGCAGACTAAGGTGAATAATCATATAACTCTTAACCAAATAAAAACTAAGAATAACTAATTATGGAGTACTTAGACCAAATAATGATACACTAAAGTGGACTTGTCACCGCCCATCCTCCCCTCATCTTCCGACACCATTCCCTTGCCTCCAACTCATCAACATCTTCATCCGGGCCACGTCAACACAGCTTCATCCTCCGAACAGTCGATAGAGTGGATTTCTCTCACCCCCATTCCCTTTTACTACTTTCGTAGTGTAGAAGTATTTGTAAGAAACATTTGTCAAGCATTCATCTAGAAGTAGTTTTGATTCTCTCTTCCTACGTACGTAGCAAGTAAAATAGTTCTTCCCTACTTTCTAGAATAGCTTAGTATAGAAAATATTCCTGCTTGTTCGTACATATCATAAAACACCAAAAAAATAGCAAATACGAAATACCAAAAAGAAACAAAGAGAAACGTGGATTTCAAAGAAACAAACGTCGCCTCCCCATGTTCGACTCGAGACACCCTTTCGAGTTTCAATAAAATTTTATTTGATATCATGTTTTGCAACTACGACAATGGGTTTCTCAAAACCCTAACTTTTCTTCGCGAAAAACCCGCCCATCAGTTATAGATGCTTTATACTTAACACCAAGGATAATCATGATAAGTTTGATGCTAAGAGCTCAGAAGGAATCTTCTTAGGTTATTTGACCAGAAGTAAAGCCTATAGAGTATTCAACATGAATAATTCTGTTGTTAAGGAAACTATGCATCTATCATTCGATGAGACACTAGTTCAACCTTAAACTTCTATAAATGATGATGATGACAAAGTAGGAGATCCTTCAAACATACCTGAGGAAAAC
The DNA here is from genome assembly GCA_037157565.1 of Thalassia testudinum. Taxonomy (NCBI): domain Eukaryota; kingdom Viridiplantae; phylum Streptophyta; class Magnoliopsida; order Alismatales; family Hydrocharitaceae; genus Thalassia; species Thalassia testudinum. Next base: position 49,294,946 of record JAZHRO010000055.1, read on the forward strand.
ATTTTGGATGAATTACCAAAGGATATATCCTATATGAAGAATTATCCAAAAGAATTAGTGATAGGAGAACTATCCAAAGGATTTCAGGCCAGATCTTCCATCAACACCTTACCTTTCACACCTTTTGTTTCTCAGTTAGAACCTAAAAATGTTAAGGATGCCTTTTTTGGTAATTGTTGGATTACTCCAATGGAAGATGAATTGAACCACTTTAAAAGAAATCAAGTATGGGAACTTGTTCCAAAACCCGACTTTCAGGCCATCATAGGAATCAAATGGGTTTTTTGGAATAAACTAAATGAATTAGGAGAAGTAGTTAGGAAAAAAGCTAGACTTGCGGCCCAAGGGTATAATCACGAAGAAGGAATAGATTTTGATGAAGCATATGCACCTGTAGCTCACCTAGAATCCTTTAGAATGTTATTAGCCATTTCAACCCACATAGAGTTTACACTCTTTTAGGTGGACATCCAAAATGCCATTCTAAATATGTTTATCAAGGAGGAAGTCTATGTTAAACAACCTCCAGGTTTTAAAGATGCAAACCATCCAGAAGACGTATATAAACTAAACAAAGCATTATACGATCTAAAATAAGCTCCGTGAGCTTGGTGTCATAGATTAAAAGTGATTTTAAAATTGGCAAAATAGATCCAACTCTATTCACAAAAAGAAAAGAAAATGATCTCCTAATAATATGAATTTATGTAGACGATATCATTTTTGGTGCTACTAATAATCTTTTATGCCAAGAATTTACAAAGGTATTGCAGGATCAGTTAGAGATGAGTATGATGGGAGAACTTCGGTTCTTTCTTGGACTTCAAATTAAACAACTATCCTCCGAAATATTCACATCTCAAACCAAGAGCACCACGAAGATCTTGAAGAAATTTTCCGTGGACAAGGTAAAAGGAAAAGAAATGCCTTTGGCAGCTTCTACATAGCTCAAAACTAATGAAAAGGTAAGTCTGCAGATCAGAAGTTGTATAGAAGCATGATAGGTTCTTTATTGTACTTAGCTGCTAGTAGACCTGATATTCTCTTTAGCACCTACTTGTGTGCTCACTTTCAAGTTGACCCTAATGAATTACATCTCAATGCAGTTAAAAGAATACTTAAATACCTAAACCACACACCAGATCTAGGACTTTTCTATCTAAAGTCAGCCACATTGGATCTTTATTCCTTTTGTGATGCTGATTTTGCAGGTAGCTTTACTAACTGAAAGAGTACTAGTGGAACATGTCAATTTCTTGAAAATTCCCTAGTCTCTTAGTTCTCTAGAAAACAACACACTATTTCATTATCAACAGCAGAAGCTAAATATGTAGCTACATCTTTAGCTTGTTCACGACTCTTATGGATGAAACAGGCTCTAGAAGATTTTATCCTATCTAATAGAAACAAAAAAATACATTGTGACAACACTAGTGCCATCAATTTATATAAAAACCCTGATCAACATTCTAAGACTAAACATATTGAAGTTAGGCATCACTTCCCAAGGGTGTTGACAAGCCGAATTGGGTTTTAAAGTAAAGCGTTGTAATATAGTTGAAATAGCTTTGAAAACAAATAAATTTTATTACCCGAAGTTTAAGTCCAAGGTCGAACATAAGGAGCAAATTAGGGTTTAGAAATCAAGAGCAAAATTTGAGAAATTGAATATAATATGAAATAGAAACCAGAGTTATAGCTCAAAAATATAAGCACAAAAGAATAAAGAAATCAATGTATGATGACAAGCATAAAAATTGGACAAATCAGATGACCTAAAATATGGCTGCTACAGTGTTGTGCTTTTCTTCCTTCTTCTCTTCTATGATCTTTTCTCTGTCTCTGGATACTCTCTTTCTTCTTCCTTCAGCTTCTTCTTCTTCGTTCTCTTTCTCTGTCTCTGATGACTCTCTTTCTTCTTCTTCTTTCTTTCTCTTATTCTGATGCCTTGCCTTAGCCTCTCTCTACCTTCCGCTACTTCTCTTTCCCTTAGCCTTTCTCTTTCTCTTTCTCTTTCTCCTCTTTCTTTGGCGGCTTCTCCTTCTTCGACTCTTCAGCTTCCTCTTCAGCCTTGCCTTCCTCCTTCATTAGCTTTCTCTGTGACCTTCACCTTCTTCTTCCTTAGATTCACCCTTGGCTTCTTCTTCTTCTCCTTTCTTTGCAAGAGCAAAACCTACCCCTACCCGCACGTGCTCTCTTCTCCTTTTTCTCTCTTAGGTTCACTTGCCCAGAGCCATCGTCTCGGGTAATTGAGTTGGGTACTCGCTCGGGACCAGGCCAACCGGCGTGCGGTGGTGGGTGAGGAGTGTAGGGTCGGGTATACTGGTCACACCAGGTTCGTGGAGGTCGGGTCACGGACAAGGTGGGTGAAGGTGAGTGGGACCTCACCCTGTGGTTAGGAGGCGATAAAGCCTATGCACTTTTTCAATTTATTCAGCTGCGGGCGTCTAAGAGTTTCCGAGGTGGGACTATCTTCCCACCTCCCTTCGTACGTGCATCCGCAGTAGGAGTCTTCGGTTGGCTGCAGCTGATACTTTGGCCTTCGATGCCAATTAGTTTCCTAGAGCTGTGCGCGAGAGAAGTCCGCGCAACTTGGACTGCTGACCTAGAGTAGGCAAACTTGGAGGGAGCTCGTAAGGAAGCTCCTTGCTGTAGTCAATGGCGGCGACCCTTCGAACCTGCTAACACGGAAATGACCTTGCGGCCACGTTAGAATGCTCAAGAGGCTTCGCCAAGGCACAACAAATGTACTGCGAGGGTCGGTGTGGCATGGGGCTGCTGGAGTGTGGGTGCCTAGGGCACCGTGTGTGCCTATGAGTGCGTGTGTTCTAGGGCCCTTGTGGGTGAGTGATAGCATGTATGGAGTGAGGGTTTATGTTTAGTGAAGTGTTGCGGAACTTATGGGATAGTTGGCGAGGCGGATGGAGGTGTGGAGCAACAAGGATGCCTTGATGGATGTCTAGCCGGAGTTGGAAAAGGTGATGGTGATTGAGTGCGTCGAGGGGGTGTTTTCAAGAAATAAAGAAAGAAAGAGGATTTGAAGGGAAAAGGGAACTTATCTAGGTGTAAAGAGATTAAGGGGGAGGCATGGATGGCGGCCGGGTCATATTGCCGTCGCTGGAGACAAAGCGCTCAGTGGGGGGGACGGCAACGACAAAGGGGCTACAGAGGTGTAGGCAGGTGCAACGTGATGCGGAAGAGCGATAGGAAGAGAACCTGCCACTGGTATTGTGGCTAGGCGACGAGGGAGAGAGAGGGAAGTCACCGAAGTTTGCTGAGCCACTGGTTGGAGGAGGAAGAGATGAATTTGAGGGATTTTCCGACCAATTTCAAGCTTAGGAGATGCGAGGTGACTTGGGTCTACTTATATAGGCCCTGGAGGATGGATTTGCGCTTCGAGGCCAAGCTTCCAAGCTCTGCAAGATCACTGGAGAAGGAAACTTGAAGGAGACCCGAATCTCTCATGCATTCGCATGAGAGATTGGGTACCAAATAGAGCCTCAAATTGGGTTTATACAGGAGGAGATTTCTCAGAGAATCTCCCATTTAATTTTGAAGGGGTTTCTCTGAGAGATCAGGGAGATCTTGCCCTCAAAATGTTGTCGGAGTAGGATTCTCTTCGCCATAATGGTGAAGGGACCTAATTGAAATGAACGAAGACAAAGCTAGGGGGGTTTCTGCAAAGGTTTTCAAAAGATAGGGGTAGAAATGTAATTGGGCTGGGCCTGTTTGCAAAGTGGGCCAAGATGAATTTCCCTTAGGTCAAAATTTTGGTACCAATATAATTTGGACCTAAGGAATCCAATGGTGATGTTGGATTTTGGGTTTGACTATGTTTGACTAGGAAAGCTATGCAAAAACCTAATTTAGGGCAAATATTTGTCTGAGACCCCAATTTAGGTCAAAATAGGTTCCAAGGGCCAAATTAAAGGTTCTAAACCCTAGAGAATATTTTTCCATGATTTTTAGAGGGTTTAGGTGAATTTTATCTTGACTAGAACATTGTTAAATCAAGTGGGTCTATTTTAGGGTTGTAAGAACTCATTTAATTCCTAGAATTCACATGAACCCTTTTCTATTTAAACCAACCAACTTTTTATCTTGTTAAGACCATTTGACCTATGTTTAGCCCATGAGAAAACCCGTTGTTGTACTGCAATGGTAAAATTACAATTTTACCCCTTATTTCTTGCTTTTATCTCAGAATGGTTATTCATAGAATTAGGACCTCTAATTGGTTATGTAGGAGCTTTTGTTCTCTTTTCTAGGTCAAAAATGAGCTAATTAGGGCTCATGATGGTGTTCCCATCATACCCCCATGCCAAACTTTTGCTAGTCCCTTAGCAAAATTTTAAGGTTTTAACTTCTATTCTAGACAATGAGTTCCTTGATGTTCAAATATTATGATTAGTGCTTTTCTTCTTTCTAATTAGGTTAGTGTTGAACGATTACGAATCTACGCTAACGTGTTTGGTTTTGGAAAATCCTGTCGTTGTAGTTCGAAAGCGAAGAATTCGTGTTCAACAAATAAGATTTATACCGAAAAAAAAATTTCGGGTCGAACACAGGGAGGCGGACGTTTGATTTCAAAACTTCGCGTTTCATTTTTATTTTGTCACGAAGAAATTCAATTTAAACTAAGTATCTACAACAAAATAGAAGAGAGAGAGAGAGTAAGAGAGAGAGAGAGAATTCTACACATGAAAATCAAAATGAGATGTAGAATAGACAAGGAATTTATCATAAAAGAGATCGTTCGTTACAACTAGAAAGCATAAAGCGATTACTCTAGAAAGCAGTAAATCTATATTAGAAAGCAGTAAAAAGAGTAGGGAGAGAGAATCCTCCTCGACGGTCGCTTGGAGGACGAGCCGGATGGGACGACGCCTGGACGAAGGAGAACGAAGCGGGACGAAGGAGGACGAAGCAGAAGAACGGGAAAGAAGCAGCACGCCGTCGTCGTCGTGGGATCCACTTCCGAAGGGGGACGAAAATTTGGACTTTATCTCGCGAGAAGCATCCCGGGTGTGGGACAAGCTTCTCTTGAGCTTTGGAGAGGTAGAGAGGAGAAGGAAGGGATGAAAATTTCGTATGGAGGGGGTCTCCTTCTATAGTTGCAAGGAGTGGGGGCAAAATGGACATTACATCTTCAAAATAATAAATAAGGGGTCTTTAGTGACGGATAAATCCGTCACTAAAGCCCCGACGTGGCCGTCGCCGCCGTGCCCACGCGCACCCGCTCGGCTGCCCGCGCGCGTAACGCCTACGCACGTCCGCGTAGTCTCAGCCGTCCGATCGCGAGATCGGACGGCTTAAATCCCGTCCGCGCCCGCTGTGTAGCGCGCCCGCCGCGTGCGATCGCGCGTTACGCCCGGCGTCCAATCGCGCGTCGTCCTAATTGAGCGCGCGTAGCCGCTGGATCTTCATCTGACGCTCGTCCGCGCCCGCTCGCCCGGACCTTCCACCCCCTCACCGCGGCTCGAACCCGCGACCTCTACTTCGCCCGCAGCTGCGTCGCCGCTGCACTATGCGGACGAAATGGTTGCGCGGACGCTTTTAAGCGCGAGCGACCGTAGCCGTTGGATCGAGATCCAACGACGGAGAGGGATCGGGCAGGGGCCTTCACAAAATGCAAGCGGCCGTTTGGGCGGCTGAGATGGCGCCATGTGGTGCCATCTTGGCCGTCCATCTTCTGGAAGTTGTAGATGGTGCCACGGATGTCGGATTGACTTAATTTTTGTGTCGTTGGGCTGCGATCGTCGATCCGAATTCATCCGTGCGGTCGGATTTATCATCTGAAGTGCGGATTTACACCATCCTGGCCCTTGATCTTCTAGGGTTCCCTAGTCTATATCTGATGCTACGGATGCCTGATTAGGGCGATCTTAGAGTCGTTGAACTCCAATCGTCGCCCTGATCACATCCATACGATTGGATCTTTGATTCGAGGCCCTGATAAAGTGTTTGCCCAGTCCAAGCACATAAAAGGAGACAATTAACCTCCATTTTATTCAAACTACTCTAAATGCAAGATGATGCATGCTATGCAATATTTATATCATGAAATGCAATCCTATGCTTAAGAACATGCATAAATAGACATTTTAAGTAGTGTAAATGTGTTTACATCAGCTAGAATGCCAATAGTAGGCCTAGGGGTACTCAAGTACAAACCAAGATCAGGACTTGACCAGCTCTAGCCTCAGTCTGCCGTGAAGGTTTTTAAAGCCCACAAGACCTATACTAAAGTTCATTGGACTCTGCAGCTAAAGCACCCGTGCTTGTAACATATTTTAGCCTCGGTTTAGTTTGCAGTGCATTCTTTTGTAAAAAAGAGACAGAGGATTTTCTTCGTTTGGAGATTTTTCTCACTTTTCTTTTTATTTCTAGCTTCAGATTGGCTTCTCAATACGGTCTATATTGGATTCCTAGTCCCCATCAATCCTCGAAGGTCCCTGCCAATCGATGCTTCGTGATAGCACTACCCATGGCAACCCCCAGAACCCTGGCTTTCGAGATTTCGAGATAATCTTGCCCATGGAGTTCTGTAGCTAAATCCACACCCTGGGAATTGACATTTCATGATAATGCCGCCCATGGCATCTGAACCAGCACTGGGTGCTTACATGCCCCTAGTAGGATATGTAAATATCCTAGGAGACGATATGTTATTGAGCATCTTCAAGGGGAATTTCCCTCCTCTCCATGCGGGGAACTTGTCCATACAGCTTGTGTTGATCGATCACTCCTAATCTAGGCAACTTTTTCATAACAATTAAATGCTTTTGCATGATTTTGATAATTATGCACATTGAACCAGACTGTGTGTGGATTGAGGTGCTTAGGCCACCAAGTCCCACAAACCAGAGGTCAGTTAACGAGGCCAAATACTCCCCAATCCTTAGACCTAATACTCAGGTTTTGCATTTTCCCCAACCTTTTGAGGACTATCTAGATCTTAGCGGATACTTGAATTTTTAAGCCTAAGAGTCTAGCCCAGGAGGCCTAAGATCAGCATTCCTACTAATCTCTTTTGTGTCTCATTAGCAGTTTTTTCCTTTCAATTTCTCTTTCTTGATATGGTCTAGAACTTTAGTTAATCCCTTAATCTCTTACTAATGACTCTCTTCTTTTTTTCTTTTCATTTTGTGCTCCATTTTTGACATTTTTCACTTTTCCTCTTTTTCTCCCCATGATTTGTATGGTCTCAAAATTTTCTCTCCCCTCAGAAATTTTTTATTCTTTTTAAAGATTTTTTTCATTTTTTTGGTGTTTTTGTGATATGTGATTTTTTTGTTGAAACCTTTTCTTGTGAGATGAGTTTTCATGGTGTTTTGCACTTTCATACCCCCTGATGTAAACAAATTTATTGAGGGTAAAATGCCCATTCATGTATGTTCCTAGGCATAGATTTGCATTTCATGTTATAAACATTACATAGCATGCATCATTCTGCATTTGGAGTAGTTATATATAATTTAGGTTAATTACGTCTTTTTTGTTCTTAGCAAAGAAGGATAATTATTTTGGAGCATCAGATTGACGATCTGACCATACGGATCTGATCAAGACGACGATTGGAGTCCAACGCCTCTGAACTCGCCTTGAGTAGAGTCCTATAGCTCCATATGCAGTTCGAGAAAGATAAATGGACAAGGGAGTAGGAGACATACTTCGAAGCATCAAATGATAAATTCGACTGCGCAAATGGATTTGGGTCGACGATCGCAACCTAACGGTGTGAAAATCAACTCAATCCGACCTCTGTAGCAGCCCCTATAACAAGAAGAAGATGGACGGCCTAGACTACGCCACATGGCGAAGCCCAGGCCTCCAGTACTCCCACGCAGCACCGCACATGCACAACAGCGTGGGTGCACCTGCAGGCGCGCATGCGCATAGCACAGCACCAGTGCATGGGCATGTGTTCACGTGGCTTGATCGTGCTTTAACAGTCAGTTACGTCATAGTATAGGTGACCAAGCATTGTCTACAAATAAAAATTTATTACTTGAAAACATAAGTATTCGAGGTCGAACACAGGGAGCAATTGGAATTTATTCACTAATCTCAATAATGTAATTGAACACTTAATTACTCAAAACTTAATTCAAAATATATATATGTATGAGTTTAAAAGTTAATTGTGGCAAAAAGTTAATCTTAAAAAGATGTTTTCTCCTGTCTGCTTCTTGTTCTTCTTCTTCTAACTTCTGATTTTCCTCTGTTCTTCTTTTCATCTTTGGCCATGTGCTTCTTCTTCCTTGTTTCTTCTCTACAGCTCCTTTCTCTGCTCTTACCCTTCTTCTTCTTTCCTCTGTCTTCTACCTTGCCACTCTTCTGCAGTTTCTTTCTCCTTTTCTCTGCGGGTCTTCTTCTTCTTTCTTCCTTGGCTCTGCTTAGATGAGGAAGATGGCAGTGGACAGTGGCAGTCGAGGGGTGTTGTGTGAAATAGAATGAGGGACATGAAAGAGGGCACAGAGACGAACAGTTCTAACCTAATTAAGTAGAGGAATGGGGCGAGAGGGCGGCTGGCAGTACCTGCTGTCACCATAGAAGGCGTCCAGTGGAGGAAGATGGCAGCGACGATAGAGCTAGGGATGCACGCGTAGGTGTTGCGCGACGTGGAGGAGAATATGGAGGACAGCTCTGCCACTGGTATTGTGGTAGAGCGACGAGAAAGAGGAGGGGGGCTCGCCGGAGCTCGCTGGACCCCTTGGCTAGATGAGAAGATGAAATCTAGGTGGAATTCCAGCCAAGTCGAGCTAAGGAGGTGCGGCCGGAGTTGGGGTCAATTTATAGGCACTGGTAGGGACTCTTGTGCTTAGAAGACAAGCTTCCAAGCATGGGAATCCTCGCCGGAGATGGAAGTCTATTAGGTACCCAAATCTCTCGTGCATTCACATGAGAGATTGGGTGCAAATCATAGATCAGGACCACGCTCAGATGGAAGCGAATTCCTCAAGAAATCTTCCTTCCAAATCTAGGAGGAGATCTCTGAGGAATCAAGGAGTATTCCCCCTCCATTCGTTGCTGGAGTAGGATTTCTCCCCATTAATGGCGAAGGGACCTACTTGTAAGAATGGCGAGGAAGTTAGGGGGTCTATGCAATGGTTTTCAAAAGATAGGGATAAAATGTAATTGGGTGTACTAATTTGCAAAGTAGGTCAAGATGAGCTCCCCTTAGGTCCAAATTTTGGTACAAACCTAATTGGGACCTAAGAAATCCAATGGTGAAGTTGGATTTTAGGTTTGACCATGTTTAATTGGACATTTTGCATAAAAACCCAAATTAGGTCAATTGATGAGCTAGGACCCTAATCTAGGTCAAAATAGGTTCCAAAGTCCAATCTGACGGTTTTAAACCCTAGGGGATATTTTTTCCATGAATTTTAGAGGTTTTAATTTATTTTTATCCTAACAAGAACCTTGTTGAATTAAGCGGGTCTGTTTTAGGGTCACAAGATGTCATTTAATTCCTGGTTTGCACATAAAACCATTTCTGATCGAACCAACCCACTTTTTATCTTATTCAGACCATTTGACCTATGTTTTGCCTCTGAGAAATCCTATTTATGTACTGCAATGGTAAAATTATAATTTCAACCTTTATTTCTTATTTTCTTCTAACACTTATTCCTTCAATTAAGCCATTCTCTAGGTTATGTAGGAGATTTTTTTCTCTTTCTTAGGTCAAAATGAGCTAGTTATGGCTCATGATGAGGCTCTCATCATACCCCCTTACCCAGCTTTTGCTAGTCCCTTAGCAAAATTTCAAGGTTTTAACTTCCGTTCTAGACCCTGAGTGTCTGTCATCAATTATGATAAGTGCTTTTTCTTTTTCTTTTGTGACTAGGTCAGAATGCTGACAATAGGCCTAGAGGTACTCAAGTATCGACCAAAATCCGATCCTGACCCACTTTAGCCTCAGTCTTCTGCAAAGGTTTTTAAGGCCCACAGAAACTGTCCTAAGGTTAGTTGGACTCTGTGGTTAAAGCACTCATGCTTAAGACATTTTTAGCCTAGGTTCAGTTTGCAGTGCATTTTTTTGTAAGAGAGAGGCAGAAGATTTGTTTGGAGAGTTTTCTCTCTCTTTTCTTTTTATTTCTAGCTTTGGATTGGCTTTTCAACACGGTCTGTATCGGATTCCTCGTCCCCATCATTAATCCTCACGGGTCCCTGGCAACCGATGCTACAAGATAACACCACCCATGGCAACCCCCAGAGCACTGGCTTTCGAGATTTTGATATAATCCCGCCCATGGCATTCCATGGCCAAATTCAAACCCTAGTGATTGACATTTCGTGATAAAGCCGCCCATGGTATCTGAACCAGCGGAGAGCTTACATGCCCTCAGTAGGATATTTAAATATCCTAAGAGACAAACACTGAGGAGATGATATGTTGTTACGCATCTTCAAGGGGGATTTCCCACCTCTCTGTGCTGGGAACTCATCCAAATCAACTTGTGTTGATCGACTGCTCTTAATCTAGGTGACTTTTTCAGAACATTGAAACGCTTTTTGCGTGATTTTGATATTTATGCACACTGAACCAGACTATGTGTGGATTAGGGTGCTTATGTTACCGAATCCCACAAACCAAAGGCCAGTTAATGAAGCCGAATACTTCTTAAGCCTTAGACCTAGTACTTAAGCTTCGCATTTTCCCCAACCTCTTGAGAATTATCCAGATCTTAGCGGGTACGTGAATTTTTAAGCATAAGAATCTAGCCCAAGAGGCCTAAGATCTGCATTCCTGCTAATCACTTTTTGTGTTTCCTTAGCGCTTTTCTTTCATTTTTCTCTTTTCTTGATCTAGTCTAGAACTTCAGTTAATTCCTTAATCTCTTACTAATGACCATTTCTTTTTCTTTTTCATTTTGTACTCCTTTTTGTCATTTTTGCTCTTTTTCTCCTCCTTATAATTATGTAGCTCACAAAATTCCTTCCTCCCCCATTTTTTGTTCTTTTTCATAATTTTTCAATTTTTTTGTGTTTTTGACATATGTGAATTTTTTGTGAGAATCCTTCTGATTTTTTCTTGGTTCTGTATGTATGCACTTTATCTCCCCCCCATACCTAAGTTTTGCAATGTCCTCATTATAAATGGAGGGTGTGAAATAGTGTTGAGGTCAGTGACTTAGAACAGGATACATCGGGTGGGTGAACGGGTCGGAAATGACCGATGCGGATGATTTCAAGCTCTGTTACGTGTACCAGAGGTGGGATCGACTGTCTAAGGATGATCTCAAGGTGCAATGGACGTGGAGTACAGACGAATAATCAGTCGGGTCTCTATTTTTTTGGAATGACGGGTTGCCTCCCGTTAAGCGCTAAATTCGATGCCTTCAGCCGAGTGGAAAATGGGATGGAGAGGGAGTGGTCAAATCAGCAGAGTTTTGTAAAATAAGCACTTTGATTAGGAGCCTAGATGGTCCAACCAGGTGCTTGTTAAGATCAGTCGGCTGATGATGCAGCCCAAACCCAATAAGTCTGATGGGTTGATAGATGTAGATTAATAGATGTGAAACACACCATATGCAATGTGGCATGGATGGATATGGAAGTGAAAACTCGGGTTTAGGCTGAGTCGAATCAACCTGGTCAGAGTAGGGTTCCGAAAAATAATCAGTGCATGGTGTGGAAACCCTACAGGGGTGATCAGAGAATGATGGCTCTTGTTTTTCAGTCTAATCGATATCCGACACCCGGTATAGGCATGGAGTTAAATCATCTGCAAACAGCTCAGTGAGAGGTGAATCAGAATAGAAATTGAGTCCGGTTGCTGGTCGGGGTAGAGAACGAGTTTTGATTGGTTCTGTATGTGTGGAAGAGGTGGCTTCAATTGGCTTGTTATAATCAGGAAGCAGATTTTCTCCGATGTTATGGTCAAATTCGAAATCATCGGAGAGTTTGCGAAAGTCAAAATCTAAATGAGATTCAAGATCATGAGTTCCACCATAGAATAAATCATATGCTGTAGATTCAGCAGCCTGAATGGGGTCTAGCCTAGATGTCAATTCTAAGCTTAAAAAGGTGTCCTTATCTAGTAGAGGCTCAGATTCTAAGCTGGTAGGGCAGACCCAATTGAAAGCCCACTCGTCCAACTCCTCGGTTTCTTTATTGTAAATTGGCATGACTTTCAAAAATTTGATTAGTTCATCTGATAATGTTGGCGAGGGATATTCATCAAATAGAGGCCCAAAATTATATTCTTCATTGAAAGATTGATCTTCCCAGTAGGTCTCAGATCTAGATTTGGGCTTAAGATGTGGGTTGAATCACTAGAATCTAGGTCTGAATAACCTTCGAGGGTCACCTTATCAGAATAAGGGATGGAATTTACACCCTTGAGAGGTTCAGTTCTACTCTCATTATTGCAGGAGTTTTGGGATTCTAAGCCTGATGATTCATGGTCTAGAGTGGCTCAACATCATGTTTTCCTGCATTTGGAGCTTCCCAACCTTCTTCAATATCAGGCACATTGTACTCCATCTGGGTTGGGAATCCACAACCATTTTGTGCCTCAAACCCGAGATCAGATTGATCCTCGATGTTGTCCCAAGATGGTTCATCCTCTGTTTGTGGTATATACGGGTACTTCTGGTCGATAATTTGTTTTACTAATCTCATTATCTCTTCCCATTTTTCAAGATCATCTTGGTGTTGCTTCCAAAGTTGAGGATTTGTCATACATTGAAGGTATTCAAGATTGTGCAATTTTTCTATCTCAATGTACCCAGTGATGAGCAAGTCACGGGTTGATCCTTTTGTGGCTTCTGCCAATAGTACTTGGGCACAAGTTATGATAAAGGTTGTGGTTGTTGGGACATCAACCTGAATGTTTTCTACTGGTGTTGAGGTTTTGTCTTCTTTTTCATAGAATTTTAGGGCATCCTCAATCATCCTATCTCTCATGCATCTCCAATATTCAGGTTTCTTGAATGGTAGTCCTAAGTGGTTTGGCTGCAAATTTGAATCAGGTGGTGGAATCAAGATGTAGAATCAGAGTTTGAATCAAGGTGTAGAATCGAGTCATGAAGCGATTAGATCTAAATAACGAGTCCAACTGAAAATATATATGTGTGCTCTAAAGAGAAAAGATGAGGAACTGGAGATGTTTTTGACCCAATCAAGACACCCAAAGACGTTTGGATGACTATGGAGGTTCGGGGCAGATGATACCCCTGAATCAGAAGGCCGTCTACATGAGAATTACCTAGGCAGCTAGAGAGGGAGAGTCCCGCAAAGACCCCTACACGATAGAGCATCCCCACGGGTTACAGGGTTTCCCCCACTCGACCTCTCTTGTCACTGAGATTCCAGGTAGACCAAAATGGGGACCTTGACCTCTTAAGTTTACCACTTTTATTTCAAAGGTGCTTTTAGGGTTCTCACTTGAACTTTAGATGTTTTGATGTTGTGACCTAATTTGGAGGTTGGTTGACCCAAGGGTTTAACTTCACCTGACCTGTCCTATAGATGGCAGAATGATTCTAAGCTTTGGACCTAGAGATCACCCTGATTTGACTCCCAGTTTATTAGGTCCAAGATTTTAAGATTCAAGTGATTTTAGAGATTAATTTTTCTTAATGTTTGTCTTGTCTAGATCTCTTCAATCAAGGGCTTGGGTAGCACACTGATGCGGGAGGGTTCATTTCCTTTTATAAAGGCATGTGTAACTAGCACTCCAAGGTCTTACTGTAGAAACCCTAATTTGGTTCTATTTGCAATCCTTTTTTTCCTTGAAAAGGTTCTCTTTGGACTTAAAAGCAAGAAGTGTGTTGTCCGCGGAGATTAAGCATGATTTCTATTAGGTACATGAATTTTGTGGGATAGAATCTAAAAAAAATCACTCCAACTTCAAGAAGATTTGAAAAATTTTCCCAAAATTAGGAAACATTTGCCTTAAAGATGGTGATTACTATAGAAAGAAGGCAATTGATTCCTAAACTAATTTATTCCTTTTGCCTTTTTAGGATATAGGGATGGTTAAAGGAAGAAAAGAAATTACCTGCCCTGGAGTGGTTGACTTGCGGGAGGGATCTTCTCGTGAAATACCTGCAAGATCACAATAAAGTAAAGTAGGACAAGTTAGTACTCAATATGATCAAGAAGAATGTAGAAATTAGTTATAAATTGTGCGTTGCTCCCCGACAACAGTGCAAAAATGTTATCGCGGCTTGATCGTGTTTTAACAGTCAGTTACGTTGTAGCGTAGTTGACCAAGTGTTGTCAATAAATAAAAATTTATTACTCGAAAACCTATGCATCCGAGGTCAAACATAGGGAGCAATTGTGGCAAAAACTAATCTTAAAAAGATGTTTTCTCTTGTCTGCTTCTTGTTCTTCTTCTTCTGACTTCTGATTTTCCTCTGTTCTTCTTTTCTTCTTTGGCCATGTGCTTCTTCATCCTTGTTTCTTCTCTGCAGCTCCTTTCTTTGCTCTTGCCCTTCTTCTTTCCTTTGTCTTCTACCTTGCCTCTCTTCTGCAGTTTCTTTCCCCTTCTTTCCTTTGCGGGTCTTCTTCTTCTTCCTTCCTTGGCTCTACTTCCCTTGGCTTCTGCTTTTCTTCTTCTTCTGCTTGTCTTTCCCTTTCTTTACTTCTTCTTCCTTCTTGGTAACGAAATACGCGTGATTTGTAAAAGCGGGTTTTTAACGTCGTTGTAACACGCGAATCCACTTTCACTTTTAAATTTATATCCTAGATAGGGGAGTATCTAGGGTCGTCCAAGGAGGCAAAAAAAATGCAAAATTAATCCTCTTGCTTACAGATAGATCTCAACTTTCTTTTTGATATTTTTCAATATGTAATTTTTTTTTGTATTTTGAAAAGACGAGGGCAAATTGCAGATTGTAGCTAAAAGAATTAACACCTACAAATGATTAACTAAAATCTAAAAGATAGAAATATCTTCTTCCTAAGCTCACTCTAGGCAAGTGGAGGCCTAGGGTAATTTGGAAGAAGAGGTGAAACAAGTGCTAGAACCAAAACAAACAACTGCAATAAAAAGCTGAAAGAAGGCAATTTTGATTGAGTAGAATGAGTGTTCCTTTCAAGGACAAGTAGAGGAATGCTTCTACTAGAATTAAACAATCTAAAAGCAAGAAAAGAAACACAAATCCTCTTGTAACAATGGTGAAGAAGGTTGTCTTCTTGCTCCAAGCCTAGCTGCTCCTTGGCTTGAAAAGAGGGCTTCCTTCTCCTCCTTCCTTGAGAGCTCCTCCAAGGTGGAAGCTTCCACCTTCAATGCTCTCTCCAAGGGGTGGGCATGCACCACCCTCAAGAACTCCTCCAAGGTGGCGTGGACCACCTTCAAGATCTCCTCCAAGATCTTCCTTGCCTGGCTTCTCCTTTGGCTGGCGTGACCCAAGAGAGAAGGGAAGAGGGGAATGCACCAAGGGGACAAAATATCCCCTTAATCTTCTTCTTCTTCTTCTCTCTTGGACGTGGGATTCTTGGTGGAATATGAGAGTGAAATTGCTAGCCAAGGATGACTTGAATGGTGGTGGGTAGTGGTCTTTTTATAGGGTAGGATGGGGGGTTAAGGTGCCCCTTGAAATGGAGGGCTAGGATGGAAGGATGAGGGTGGTTGGTGATCCTATGGCTAGGGTGAGTTGGCGCCAACTCAAGGGGTGTTAAAGGGGGTAGTTATGGTGTTGTTGGTGTCTTTTGGTGGCGGAGAGACACCACCATGTTGGCGTCAACATGGGGTCTTCTAGAAGGGGGGTTAGGTGGATGGTGGAGATGGGTTCAAGGGGGATTGTGTGGTGGAGATGAGGGGAGATTTTGGAGGGAAAAGTGGTGCCATTAAGGGGTGGTTATGGGTAGTTTTTGGCACCACTTTTAGGTGTCTTTTGGAGGTGGTGGGTAGGTTAGGTTGGTGCCAAGTAGGTTAGCTTATGTGGAGCTTAGGTGGAGCTAGTTGGGTGAAGTTGGTAGGTGGGTTTTTGGGGTGGTACAAGCCAAGGAAGTTGGAGCATAGCTAAGCTAAGCTAAACTAAGCTAAGCTAAGCTAAGCTAGCTTAGCTAATGGAGGAGTAGAGGAGAAGGTAATGGAGCTAGGGTTTGGAGGAAGGAGCTGAGGAGGAGAAATCTGGAGCTGGAGCTGGAGCTGGCTGCTGCTGAAGAGGCTGGTATGGGGCCACTCTAGCTGGCTTAGCTTGCTAGTTCTTTGCTAGTTGCTAAGCCAAGCTAAAGTGAGCTAGCTTCTACCAAAATGAGCTGAGGTGAGCTAGGCCTGGTGCTCCCGGGGAGAATCAAGCTGGTTGAGGCAGCTAAGGTAGCTTAGCTCAACTGAGTTGAGCTAAGCTGAGTCCCCGGGAGCTGGACTTGAGCTTCCTGAGTTGGGATGAGTTCTTCTTCAGCTGGCTGGAGCTGAGTGGAGCTGGATGTAGCTGGATCTGAGCTGGGATGAACTCCTGTCAACTTAGCTGAGCTAGCTAGAGCTCCCTGTGGACTAGTGGGTGCTGAGATGAGGTAGACTCAGCTAAGTTGAGCTGGATCTGAGATGACTTGAGCTAGGGTGAGCTAAGGTGAACTCTCTTAAGCTGTCATCCAGCTGAGATTAGCTGAATGGAGCTGGGATGAGCTAACCCTAGTTCAAGTAAGCTAGGTTCCAGCTGCAGTGAGCTGGATCAAGCTGAGGTGAGCTGGATCAAGCTGAGGTGAGCTGGATTAGGCTGAGTTCCAGCTAGTTTGGGCTTCTCCTTCACCATTTGCCTTCTTGAGTGCTAGGGTTTTAGGGATCTATATATCTGCACATCCCTAACACTCACAAAAACATATTAAAAAGATAATAAAAAAATGCAATGCATGCCTAACCTATTTTATGCCTAAATGCAGCCCAAAAACCCGTTTGCGGAGTAAAATCCTAAGAGCTAGGTTTGTTTTAATGCATAAGAATGATGATAAACTGAAGTTTATCACTTCTTCAGTTCCTCTTCTGTTTGGCTTCACCTCTTCCCTCTGCCTTGCCTTTCCTTCTCTTTTTCCTCTGTAACTAAGTGTCAGCTTCACTTCTCCTTCTTCCCTACACAAACCGAACAAAGCAAAACCTACCCCTCCACCCACACCTGCATCTCTCTCTCTTTGTATATCACTCTTTAGCACGCTCTCCCAGAGCCGGGTAATCGGGTCGGGTCTTGTGCCCATGTCTAAGCACACCAGCTTGGGTGTGGTGCGCGAGGAGTGCTCAGGAGGGTAGTTGGGTCGGGTTACCAGGTCCGCGGGATGAAGTCACGGACAAGGCACGTGTATAGGTGAGGAGGGACCTCACCCCAGTGAATTGGAGGCAACCAGACAGTAGCACAAATTCAATTTAAACTACGCAAACACTTCACTACTTACCAAGGTGGGACTAATGTTCCACCGCTTTTGCTCGTGCGCCCGCAGGAAATCTTCCTTCCAATTGCAGCAGCTGCAGGCCTCACAGCACCAATTTCTTGGATAGCTGGATGCGCGAGACTTCCCCGAACCTGCTGGACCTAGGACCCTGAAGCACTTCAGCCTGGAGCAAGCTTTCAACCTCCATGAGCCGTCACTAATGGTGGCTGGAGCTCAGACCCTGCACGACACAAAAATGGCCTTGCGGCTCTATCCGACCACAGGAGGACCTTTGCAGTGTCACGGCGAAGGTGAGGAAGTAGGTGGCAGGTCGCGGGGTGACCTAGGCATGCGTGCCTAGGTCGCTCAGTGGCCAGAGTGATGGGTTAGGTCAGGGGGCAGTTGTGGTGGTGTAGGCGATCTGTGGATGAGTGGAGGATGTTCAGTGGAGTGTGGTGGAGGTTGTGAGGTGGGTGGTGAGACGTGTGGGGGTGCAGAGTAACGGAGGCGTCTCGCCGGTTGGTGGCCAGAGATGAGGAAGATGGCGGTGGACAATGGCGGTCGAGGGCTGTTATGTGAAATAGAATGAGGGAAATGAATGAGGGGATAGAGACAAACAATTCCAACCTAATTAAGTAGGCAAAGGGGGCGAGAGGGTGGCTGGCAGTACCTGCTGTTGTTGGAGAAGAAGGCGTCCAGTGGAGGAAGACGGCGGCGACGATGGAGCTAGGGTTGCGTGTGCAGGTGTTGCGAGACGCAGAGGATTGGGAGGACAGCTCTACCACTGGTATTGTGGCAGAGTGACGAGAAAGAGGAGGGGGGCTTGTCGAAGCTCGCTGGACCCCTTAGCAGGAGGAGAAGAAGATGAAATCGAGGTGGAATTCCGGCCAAGTTGAGCTAAGGAGGTGCAGCCGGAGTTGGGGGTCAATTTATAGGCACTAGCAGGGACTCCATGCTTGGAAGACAAGCTTCCAAGCGCGGGAATCCTCGCCGGAGATGGAAGTCTGTTAGGTACCCAAATCTCTCGTGTGTTTGCAAGAGAGATTGGGTGCAAATCATAGATCAGGACCGTGCTAAGATGGAAGGGAATTCCTCAAAGAATCTCCCTTCCAAATATAGGAGTAGATCTCTGAGGAATCATGGGGTATTCCCCCTCCATTCCTCGCTGGAGTAGGATTTCTCCCCATTAATGGCGGAGGGACCTGCTTGTAAGAGTGGCGAGCAAGTTAGGAGGGGTATGTTCATTGGTTTTCAAAAGATAGGGACCAAAATGTAATTGGGTGTACTAATTTGCAAAGTAGGTCAAGATGACTTACCCTTAAGTCTAAATTTTGGTACAAACCTAATTTGGACTTAAGGAATCCAATGGTGAAGTTGTATTTTAGGTTTGACTATGTTTGACGGGACATTTTGCACAAATACTTAAATTAGGTCAATTGATGAGCTAGGACACTAATATAGGTCAAAATAGGTTCCAAAGGCCAATCTGACGGTTCTAAACCCTAGAGGATATTTTTCCATGAATTTTAGAGGGTTTACTTGATTTTTATCCTGATCAGAACCTTGTTGAATTAAGCGGGTCTGTTTTAGGGTTACAAGATGTCATTTAATTCCTGGTTTGCACATAAACGCATTTCTGATTGAACCAACTCACTTTTTATCTTATTCAGACAATTTGACCTATGTTTTGCCTTCGAGAAATTCTGTTTATGTACTGTAATGGTAAAAGTGCAGTTTTAACCTTTATTTCATGTTTTCTTCTCAAAACACTTATTCCTTCAATGAAGCCCTTCTCTAGGTTATGTACGAGATTTTATTCTTTTTCTTAGGTCAGAATGAGTTAGCTATGGCTCATGATGAGGCTCTAATCAGCATGCACGCTGTAGTGCTTGTGTGTAGAGCCAGCTGTGCATGAGCTGGACCTACAGCGACATATGAGCATGACTTACAGTGACGCTTACAGCCATTGGTAATTCATCGCATGCTAGCAAAGCCAACTACGAGTGCTAAGCGGGCTTGAGCTACCTACAACGACATTTCCAATGACGGCTTGGATGTCACTAATGGTCCCATACCTATTTTTGCCTCTTCTCCTCCACTATAAAAGAACCTACACCCCCTCCCTTCCAAGCCATCTCTACCTACTCTACTCCCACCTATTCCCAAGCTTTAGCAAGCCTACCAACTCTCCATTAGAGCTTATTCTCAAGCTCCCAAGGCTCTTATTAGTGTAGCAAAACTCTGCCCCACCAAATACTCCTCCAACTTCCCATCCCCCTTCATAGGTCACCTTGGAGCCATCCTCCCACCTCTATTCCGGTAGTAGATCACCTCTGTCTTCTCACCTCCATTCCGGAGCCACACCGAAGCTTTCCTCAACTCGACATCCTCCTTCATCTCACCTCCATCGTCCTGCTCCTTACCTCCATCCAAGCTTCCACCAGGCACCGTCGTCTCGCCGAACAACCGAATCGGGAGATTTCCTCTCACTTCCCTCTCTTTTTATGCTTTCATAGTAGATTGTAATAAACATTGGATTGATATATATACCATTTTCGTTCCATCTCTATCTTGTGATTGCTTTCCTATTTCAAAAACACAAAAAAAGATAACAAAACCCTAAAATACCAAAATGAAACGAATTGAGGTGTGGTTTTCACGTAAAGTAAACGTCGCCTCCTTGTGTTCGACCTGGGACTCCGTTGGAGTTTCGGCACAAATTTTATCTGATCGACGTGTTTTGCAACTACGACGACGGGTTACTTGTAACCCCGATTTCTAACTCGCGTAACATGCCCGATCATTTTGGCACCGTTGCTGAGGCAATGGAATTTACTTTATTGTTTATTGCATTTTTTTGCATTGACATAGCACTAACCCTACTTGTCTTTGATCTACTATCTTGCAAGTACCCTAGCATGGAGATCCAAGTGCGGTAGACTAGAGTAAAGTGTGGGTAGAGTGTTTTGTAAGTGTCCCCCACACCACCCCCACCTTAGTTTTCATTCCATAACCGAATAACTCAAACCCAAATCAACTTAGGTGCTTTTTATAAATAATAGGATAGATGTGGTTGTTTGTTTGCCACCTCCACCCACCTCACCATCCACAAAAATAAAAGATAAAAAATAAAAAAAAAGTGTTATCTGATTGTGGGATTTTCTGAAAGCTACACACTTAACACCCACAACTTCTTATCCTAATGTGCACAATCACTTTGATTCTACCACTTAACTGGGATCTGACCTGTGGACCCAGTACACTTCAACAGAATACACATAAGTGAGTATGGCAATTGATTGAACTGTTTGGGCTGCACCACTCAATCTAAAACTGATCCATCAAGTAGCTTGCCACTTAGGGTTGATTCTTAGGGCTGAACCAGGCACTCCACATTATTTTTTATTTTTAAAGGAACATATCATCACCCGTGCTTTCAAAACTTGGAGTGTTCTACTAAACCTTGATTGAACCAACCTAAGAATTAAACCCTAAAAGCTACTAAACAAGGTTAAATCCTAAAAGACACATCATCAAATAACCTTGTTTAAGAACCTTGGTTGTGCACTTACACACATTTTAACTGATCATTGAGGGCACAACCCATCTAAAAGGCCCATCACATTCCTGAAGCACCATTGTCCCAAGCCTAACTAAAATTGATTAGATGTTGTTCCTAAGGACTGGTTTGCTCGTCGGGATCCAGATTGAGATTGTTCACGATTAATCTGCTTATACTAGTCAACCTGATGTCTAGCTAGGGGAGTAGCATCAAACGACCGTGGCTGGGAGGTACACTAGGAACCGGAGGCGCAAGCCAAACGAAGAACCTGCTCCCCAGTCCCTCCAACTAGTTGGATTGCCTGGACATAAGTAGAGTAAATCATCCATAATCTTAGGACAAATTCTGAGAGTCTATAGACCTTTAGGCTACACAACCTAAGGATAGGCTTGTATTTTTGTATTGCAGGGCTTCTTTCCCTTCTGATTTCCCTCCTTACTTCACCATGTACCCTTCCACATCCTATACACATTTCATAGCCTATCCTCCTACCACCACTTACCCCCAAGATGATTACTATCCTGACTTAACTTGTAATTATCCATCCATTAGCCGGGATGACTTTCATTGGGGATATGAATCCGAACCTCAGTGTCCAAGGCCTAACCTTGGACAACAAGACTATGATTACTATCCTTCCCAGGGCTACAATGATTATAGATTTCCATCCTTTGATGATCAACCTAAGCAGATCTACAACCGTGAAGGATATGCTGATTATAACACTTACCCTCACCAGAATTATGCTAAATTTAGGTCGCCACCAACCTTTAAACAACCTAAAATGACCTACTATCAAGGAGGGACCCGAGAACCTCGACATCTTGACTCCCTTAGATTTAACCTAAACCCACCAAAACTTGAACCGAACCAGTCAGTTCAGGTGAACCAGATCTAGGATAGGGTGTTAGCTAATTTGAGGAACACTATACAATCTTTAGAAGCTCAGCCAACACCATGACTTAAAGCACTAGAGCCTTTGATCAAAATGATTGATGACCTTAATAGTTCTCTATTGGATTTGCTCCAAAGTGTTAGGGATAGGGACATGGGTGAGTTTCTTCTAGGGAAATTGTCGAGGTTGAGGATGAAATTTATGGTTGCACTAGTCAAATGTTGGGATGATTCTCAAGATGAACCCACTTTAGGAGAGCCAATGTCTGAACCCGCTCAGGCACCTGTCGAGGGGGGTACATATTCAGAGATTAAAGATGACCAGATTGGTCTAAAGCAACCCTTTGAGAATGAACTGATTGATTCACCCGAGATCCCCAAGTCAAGAAATGAAGAAAATTATGTCTCCTTGGATGATGAAATGACTAGTGATGTTGAGACATATACAAATGAGGATCATGAATTCTTTGATTTTGACGATGAGGAATCTCTTAGTGAAGTCTCACTTAAGTTTGAGGAGAATGATTTTAGTGAGACATATGGGCTTGAAGAGTATGAAGACCAATTTGGTAGCCCGACTACTGAAGATTCTAATTTGGTTGGGGCTAACTTGAAGGATACGATACCTGACAACTCAATTAGTAGCCCCATTCCTCAACCACACCCTGAAGAGCTGAATGAACATACTTTTGAGATCATTGTGCCCAAGTCATTCCTGATTCAGCCACAATTGTTGGACTTGGGTACTTTAGATGCGGTGTACAATGATTTCGAGGTCCCAAAAGCCTTGATTTCAGAGGATAGGAAGTTGGAAATAAAAATTTGGGAGGTTAATTTTGAGGGGAAAACAAGTTTGGATATAAGGGTACCTATTGAACCCTTATTATATCTTTCACATGTGACCCAAGCCTGGAATAACTGATTATTTTTTTGAGCTAGATGTTAAGTGGAGAACTGCACCTATTGAACCATCTTTACCCGTTGTCCAACACTTTGGTCTTGGGCTGCACACCACTAAACCGTAGGCCCAGCCCTGAAAACACAACAACCTTCGGTTCTGGGTGATTTTCATCCAGAACCAGAGAACCACTCGACCCTGGGGCATGGGTCTATACCATAATCTTGTCCACATCTATGGACATCTTCTACGAATGGGTTTCAGCATCAACCTTTTGATTTTGATTCTGACCCACACTTGTGAATTCTCAATTTCTTCCTTGTATGTATGTTATGCCTAGCTGAAGGCATTAAACATAGCATGTGTGTATACACTCTTCTCTTTGCGAAGCTGACTGAATTTTCACGACACTGAGGTGATGTTCTGTTTACTTTGCCCTTTTCATGTCATCATTTTTACAATGAGGACATTACATCATTTAGGCATGAGGGGTGGATAATCGATTCCTAAAATCATTATGTTAGCTCAGTAGAATTTCTTTTAGTTTCTTATAAAATTTAAAAGAAAATTGAAAATTTGAAAAAAGATAAAAAAGAGAAAGAATTAGGAAAAGAGAACTTAGGCATTTGGAAGTTATTAACTTTAGGAAATGATACAAGAGGACCTAAACACTTAGACTCTTCAGGTCTTTGGGCTTAATTAGCCCAGGTGTCCACTCGAATGTGGATTTAGTCTTGAGTTCTCGCCAATTAAAATTTATTTTAATTTGGTAAATAATTTGGGATGATAAGTATGCAACTTATCAACTTGCCCTCTGATTTGGGGGGACTTTAAGCTGAAGCATCTACACATATTTTTTTTGTACTGACTCACTTTCCGACGGTTTTACCTTAAATTGGGTAGCTAATGGACTGACTTGGGTTGTATGGCTAGCAAGTTGTTGGTGGTAACAGGTCGTCAACCGGTTGTCCAGAGCCCAGCCACAAGATCATTTTCATTGTGCTGCCTTTAGGTAAATCTTAGATCAGGGAAGCCACCTACATAGAAAAAAAAAAGAGAAACACTCAAAAATAAAAGAAAAAATTGGAGAAAATAAAAAGCCAAATAAAAGCACACTTCACCACACGAGTATGGCTAGCAAGTTTCGGTGGTAATAGCTCATCGGTCGGTTGTTCAGAACCCAGCTCACAAAAAAAAAGAAGCATAATAATTCCAGAAACCCTTAAGGAAGAAGCGGGAAGTAGAATAAACCGGGGAGATATACACTGGGTTCGCCCTTGTGTCGACCCCATAAATAAAAGTAGGGAGAAAGCTACCGATCGTAAAGATAAACCTTTAGGCAAGGTCACTTAGGGTCGTAGAAACCCGAAGTCCATCTTAACGGTCATTTTGTGACTCTATCATGTTTTAAGAAAGATGCTTAGTACTTAGAGTCCTTTTCAAGTCTCAGGCAGGTCGGGTAGCCATAAAGATCCAAAAATACAAAAAAATTAGAAAAGAAGAAAAATAAAAAAAATATCTTCCCTTCTCAAATAAGGCAAGAACTTGGGCGGTCTGCATTCTGGCAGACACTCAGGTACTGTTGAGTTTTCGTAGTTTAGGACCATAGTTAAAATTTTCTATTGTTAGTAAATGACTTAGGCTTAAGTGATCTAATCCTAATTCTGCTTTTATAAATAACATATAGTTTAATTTTGCTAGGGTCTACAGAAAGATAGGCATGGGGCTATGATGTAAACACATTTATTGCGGATAAAATGCCTATTCCTGCATGTTCCTAGGCATAGATTTTCATTTCATGTTATAAATATGCCATGGCATGCATCATTCTGCATTTAGAGTAGTTGTATATAACTTAGGTTAATTGCATCCCTTTTGTGCTTAGGAGAGAAGGATATTTACTTCGGAGCCTCGGATTGACGATCCGACCATATGGATCTGATCAAGATGACGATTGGAGTCCAATGCCTCCGAAATCGCCACGATCAGAGTCTCATAGCACCATATGCAGTCCGAGGAAGATCAACGGCCAAGGGACTAGGAGCCATAATTTGGAGCTTCAAATGATAAATCCAACCACATGGATGGATTCGGGTCAACGATCGCAACCTAACGGCGTGAAAATTGACTCAATTCGACCTCTGTAGCAGCCCCTACAACAACAAGATGGATAGCCCAGACTACGCCACGTGGTGCAGCCTAGGCTGCCAGCACACGCACGCAGCACTGCACATGCGCAGCAGCGTTGGTGCCCGCACAGGCGTGCATGCGCATAGCATAGCGCCAGTGTATGGGCATGCGCACACGCGCGGCGAGGCTTGTGCGCAGCTCCAACTATGCGTGAGCTGCACCTATAGTGACGCATGAGCTTGACCTACAGCGACACTTACAGCCGTTGGTAATTCATTGCATGCCAGCAAAGCTGGCTATGGGCTCCAGCAGGCATGAGCTACCTACAACGACGTTTCCAATGATGGCCTGGGTGTCACTAATGGTACTATACCTATTTTTGCCTCTTCTCCTCCACTATAAAAGGACCTACACCCCCTCCCTTCCATACCATCTCTACCTACTTCACTCCCACCTACTCCCAAGCTCTAGCAAGCGTACCAATGCTCCATTAGAGCTTGTTCTCAAGCTCTCAAAGCTCCTATTAGTGTAGCAAACCTCTGCCCCACCAAATACTTCTCCAACTTCCCATCCCCCTTCATAGGTCGCCTTGGAGCCATCCTCCCACCTCCATTTCGGTAGCAGATCACCTCCGTCTTCTCACCTCCATTTCGAAGCCACGTCGAAGCTTTCCTCAACCCGACGTCCTCCTTCATCACACCTCCATCGTCTTGCTCCTCACCTCCTCTGTCTGCACTTCCGCTAGGCACCATTGTCTCACCGAACAGCCGATTCGGGAGCTTTCCTCTGCCCCCCTCTCTTTCTATGCTTTCATAGTAGATTGTAATAAACATTGGATTGATATATATACCATTTTCATTCCATCTGTATCTTGTGCTTTCTTGTCTTTTATTGCAAAAACACAAAAAAAGATAACAAAACCCTAAAATACCAAAAAGAAATGAATTGAAGCACGGTCTTCACATAAAGTAAATGTCGCCTCCCTGTGTTCGACCTGGGACTCCCTTGGAGTTTTGAATAAGATTTATCTGATTGACTTGTTTTGCAACTACGATGATGGGTTACTTGTAACCCTGATTTCTAACATGCGAAACACACCTGACCACCCCCATGCCTATGATTTGCAATGTCCACATTGTAAATTAGGTGGGTTCAAGTTCAGCTTAGATCATTCATTAGAATAGGTTTTGGGTTGGTGAATGGGTCGAGGTGACTATTGCGAACGATTTCAAAACTCGATTACGGGTACCTGAGGTGGGGTCGGCTGTTTTATTGGATTAACCCTAAAGTGCAATATGAATTCAACATCAAAATGTCAAGAAAGGATTCAGGATTTTTTCAAAAATGATGGGTTTCCTCCCATTAAGCGCTGAGCTTTACGCCATCGGCTGGGCACAATTAGCTCAAGGAGAATGGAGGGTAAAGGATATCTCAGCCAAATTTATATTTGTTAAGTAAATGAACGGTTTGAGTCTATAACCATTCACGACAAGAGGTTCTAAATCATGGTAGAGTGGATTGATCTCAATGGCTCCATTTCCGAAGATTCATCAGACGAGGTAAGGTCTGATCCATTTTGATCATTATTTTCTTGGGAACAGTTTAAGCTTGGCATCAAAGAGTAAGACTCCTTGACCAGGATGGACGATCTTTCTGAATATGTGCTTGTCGTGAAATGCCTTAACCTGCTCTTTGTAAATGCATGAGTTCTCATACGCATCGTGGAGTAATTCATTGATCTCGCTCATTTGAAGCTTTCTGTGGGTTCCTACCTTAGAAAGATCTAGGTTGCAGTTCCGTACTACCCAATGGGCTTTATGCTCCAATTCTATGGGAAGGTGACATGCCTTCCCGTACACTAATCTGAAGTGAGACATACCTAATTGGGTTTTGTGGGCAGTCCTATAAGCCCACAAAGCTTCCGAAAGTCAGGATGATTAGTCCTTCCTGTCTGATTGAACAGTAACCTGGAGGATTTTCTTGATCCCCCTATTTAATAGCTCAGCTAAACCATTAGTTTGTGGTGGTAAGGCGTAGAGATTCAGTGCGACACCCTGTATTTGGTCATCAGTGACCTGAACTAAGTATTAGTGAAATGGTCCCTCCATCAGAGATTATAGCAGGTGGAATCTCGAATCGTGAAAAGATGTTCTAATGAGTGAATTTGATAACCACCTTAAGATCATTTGGACATGTAGTCAATAGCGAGTAGATTGTACTCGAAGCCGTCCGAAACAGGGAAGGGTCCCATAAAATCAATCCCCTATATGTTGAAGATTTGGCATATGATAATCGGCTGCAAGGGCATCATATCACGATGGCTCATGTTGCTAAGGTCTGGCAACGAGTGCATTCCCTACAGTGATTGTATGCGTCTTTGAAAATTGTGGGCCAACAAAAGCCGCACTGGAGGACTTTTGCTACGATTTTAAGACTTGAGAAAAGTCCACCACATGGCTGGTCATGGCAAAAGGACAATATGGCTTGAATTTCTGCTTCCGTGACACATTCGTCAAATGATTTGATCAGTACCGATGCGGAAAAGATAAGGGTCTTCCCAGAAGTAATACTTGGCATTGGAAAGCAATTTTTCCTTTTTGGCCTTCTTCCAATCGGACGAGATCTGATGTGATGCCAGTTAGTTTACCATATCAGCAAACCATGGAAGACCTGTATTGATAGTCAGGAGGAGCTCATCAGGAAAATGTTCTGTGATTTGTCCGGAAGGGTCGATGATCTCATAAGGAAGGCAGGACAAGTGATCAGCTACCACATTCTGTTTTCCCACTTTGTCGTGAGTGTCAAGGTGAAACTCTTGCAACAGCTGCTTGTCTTTACCTTAGCCTTTCTCTTTCTCTTTCTCTGGTGGCTTCTTCTTCTTCTGCCTTCAGTCCTTAGCCTCTAACTTTAGCTTCTTCGGCTCTTCAGCTTCCTCTTCAGCCTTGTCTTCCTCCTTCCTTAGCTTTCTCTGCGACCTTCACCTTTTTCTTCCTTAGCTTCACCCTTGGCTTCTTCTTCTTCTCCTTTCCCTGCAAGAGCAAAACCTACCCCTACCCGCGCGTGCTCTCTTCTCCTTTTTCTCTCCTAGGTTCGCTCTCCCAGAGCCACTGTCTCAGGTAATCGGGTCAAGTACGCACCCGATACCAAGCCCACCAGCATGCGATGGTGGGCGAGGATTGTAGGGTTGGGTATACGGGTCACGCCAGGTCCGCAGAGGTCGGGTCACGGACAAGGCTAGTGAAGGTGTGTGGGACCTCACACTGTGGTTAGAAGGCAATAAAGCCTATTCACTTTTGCAATTTATTCAGCTGCGGGTGTCTAAGAGTTTCCGAGGTGGGACTATCTTCCCACTACCCTTCGTGTGTGCGTCCGCAGTAGGAGTCTTTGGTTGATTGCAGCTAATACTTCGGCCTTCGATGCCAATTGGTTGCCTAGAGCTGTGCACGAGAGAAGTCTGTGTAACCTGGGATTGTTGGCCTTGAGCAAGCAGACCTGGAGGGAGCTCACAAGCAAGCTCCTTGCTATCGTCAATGGTGGTGACCCTCCGAACCTGCTAACATGCAAACTTCCTCGTGGCCACCTCAGAATGCTCAGGAGGCTTCACTAAGGCACGGTGAATGTACTGTGGGGGTCGGCGTGGCGTGGGGCTACCGGAGTGCTCGTGCCTAGGGCACCCTATGTGTGTGTGAGTGGGTGTGTTCGGGGACCCTTGTCGGTGAGTGATAGCAAGTATGGAGTGAGGGTTTCTGTTCAGTGAAGTGTTGCAGAGCTTATAGGATGGTTGGCGAGGCAGATGGAGGTGCAGAGCTATGGGGATGCCTCACCGAAGGTCTGGTCGGAGTTGGAAAAGGTGATGCTGAATGAGTGCGTCTAGGGGTGTTTTCAAAAAATAAAGAGGGAAAAAGGATTAGAAGGGAAAAGGGAACTTATCTGAGCATAAACAGATGAAGGGGGAGGAAGGGATGGTGGCTGACTCGAATTGCCATCGCCGAAGACAAAGTGTTCAGTGGGGGGGATGACGACGACAAAGGGGCTACAGAGGCATCGGCAGGTGCGGTGCGATGCAGACGAGCGAGAGGGAGAGAAACCTACCACTGGTATTGTGGCTAGGCAACGAGGGAGTGAGAGGGAAATTGTCGGAGCTTGCTGAGCCACTGGCCGGAGGAGGAAGAGACGAATTTGAGGGATTTTTCGGCCAATTTCAAGCTTAGGAGATGCTGGGTGACTTGGGTCAGCTTATATAGGCCCTGGAGGATGGATTTGTACTTGGAAGCCAAGCTTCCAATCTCGGCAAGCACACCGGAGAAGGCTACTTGAAGGTGACCTGAATCTCTCATGCGTTCTTATGAGAGATTGGGTA
This sequence comes from Thalassia testudinum, assembly GCA_037157565.1. Lineage (NCBI taxonomy): Eukaryota > Viridiplantae > Streptophyta > Magnoliopsida > Alismatales > Hydrocharitaceae > Thalassia > Thalassia testudinum. The sequence goes on from JAZHRO010000055.1 coordinate 49,324,118, forward strand.
CCAAATAAAACCTCAAATTGGGTTTATACAGGAGGAGATTTCTCAGAGAATCTCCCTTACAATTTTGAAGGGGATTCTCTGAGAGATTAGGAGATCTTGACCTCAAAATCTTGCCGGAGTATGATTCCCTCTACTATAATGGTGGAGGGACCTAATTGCAATGAATGAAGATAAAGCTAGGTGGGTTTCTGCAGAGGGTTTCAAAAGATAGGGGTAGAAATGTAATTGGTCTGGACCTATTTGCAAAGTGGGTCAAGATGAATTCCCCTTAGGTCCAAATTTTGATACCAACCTAATTTAAACCTAAGGAATCCAATAGAGAAGTTGAATTTTGGGTTTGACCATGTTTGACTGGGCAATTTATACCAAAATCCAATTTAGGGCAAATATTTGTCTGAGACCTTAATTTAGGTCAAAAGAGGTTCCAACAGCCAAATTGATGGTTCTAAACCCTAGAGAATATTTTTTCATGGTTTTTATAGGGTTTAGTTGAATTTTATCTTGACTAGAACCTTGTTAAATCAAGTGGGTCTATTTTAGGGTTACATGAAGTCATTTAATTCCTAGAATTCACATGAACCCTTTTCTATTTGAACCAACCCACTTTTTATCTTGTTAAGACCATTTGACCTATGTTTAGCCCATGAGAAAACTTGTTGTCATACTGCAATGGTAAAATTGCAATTTTACCCCTTGTTTCTTACTTTTATCTTAGAATGGTTATTCATGGAATTTGTACCTCCAGTTAGTTATGTAGGAGCTTTTGTTCTCTTTTCTGGGTCAAAAATGAGCTAGTTAAGGCTCATGATGGTGTTCCCATCAAAGGGATTATGCCCTAAAAGGTTAGATCAACTTAAAATTTATTAAAACTGAAGATCATTTAGCTGATATTTGTACAAAACCTTTACCAAGGGATAGATTTAATCTTATCAGCCATGCACTAGGACTATCTAGGTTGAAAGAGCTTACTTGATAATTTTGATTGCATTGGTTTTAATCTTCGATCGATCAAAATTTTCAAATTAATTGACCAAGCTATTTAATCAATCAATATTTATCAATTGATCGACCAAACTCTTTGGCAGGAATTTTTCCTCCAAAAATTTTAAGTTTGATCGACCAACTTTATTATTTGATCGAACAATCAAGTTGGGCGGGAATTTTCCCTCCAAACCTTTGAACCCTGATCGACCAATGAGCTTAATTGATCGATCAATTTCTATTTTGATCGACTAAAAATGTGTGAATTTGCCTTTCGTGTTTGCAATCCCAATCTCCTCTAATCTCGCTTCTAATCATCTAAACCAAACCTAATCTACTCATTACCTAGCCTAAGTGTATTTACCTTATTTGTTAACCTAACTTTATATAAAATAACATCATTTTACAATTTAACCAATTTTTTTACAACACCCATGCTCCACATTTGTCCCCACACTCCTATCCACAACCAACCAAACATAACCCCTGACCCCACACCTCTCCTCCTTCGGCCATCGTAGTCGATCAACGACCTCTAGCACCACCGACCACCGCCGCTCATCACAAGACCATGCTGTGCTGCCCTCCACGCCGTGCTCGACCTTACTGTTGATGCCATTGACTGACGACACCAACCACCGACCTCACCGGTAAAGCGTCCTCCCTGTCGCCCTCCTTGCAGCACCCCCTCCTCACCATGCGTCCTCCCTTGCTAGCCACGCTCGACGACTACGTTGTCTCCCACTTGATCGATCATTTTGATCGATCATGGTAACCTCTACAACTTAATTTAAATCTATTTCATTTGGATTTCTCTTAAGTATAGATGTGCTATGACTAGATCTGATGGTATTCTTGTGTGATCTTGCGTTTGCATGACATTTTGATAGTATTTGTGAGCTTATTACCTGTGGAAATCTTGATTTTTTCTGACAGGTTCATGTTTGGTCGGCCAATTTACTTGGTTGATCGACCAAAAGTCGATTTTTCATAATCCGATCTATTTTTGATCAACCAATCTATCTTATTTGATCGACCAACGTCAGATTTTAGTACTAAAATGGCACTAAAACAAGCATGTGCCTCCTCGAGTTCTCGTGATGACACTTTTGATCATTTTTTCATTATCGAGGCCACCCATGAGTATTTCTCTATTCTTGCCAAGCTTTCCCCCCATGTTTGTAGAACTGTCGAATTTCCCAACTTTGAGTTTGTCTTTCCCAGGATCCACGAAAAGTTTGCTTACCACCAGATTCTTTACCTTTTTGAGCAGAATTTTATGCAGGTTCCAAGAATAGCCGCATACCCAATGTTGGCCAAATGGCTTATCACCTATTCTATGCTAATCTGAAGAACATAGGTGAGGGGTTCAACATTGTGCTTACCTCGAATGTCTACGGCAATGATGTTTTGGTTAATGTGGATGTCATCTCTTAGATTGTTGGTTGTCTGTCTGTTGGACCTACCTTTCTTGAGCTTCACCAGCAGACACAAACAGATTCTATTCAGGAGACCTTGCTCACTTCCACAAGTTATTGTTGGTGCTAGAGCACCACGATCATTTGTTTTGATGATAACAAAACACGTGTTATTTAACATTTGCAATTTGAGTCCTAGATTTCCGGTCAATTTCAAATGTGGACGTGTTTACACGGAACTCGAGCTCGCATCCAGGATGGATTGGAGGAGCTTAATGAAGAACAGAGGAGGTTTGCGTGAAGCGACAGATTGAAGATAGAAGACAAGAAGAATAGGATAGATTCTTTTTAATCCTTTCTTGTATCTCTTGTCTTTATTTTCTTGCTCTTATTTTCCTTAGAATATTATGTTAAAGAGCCTCAAAGTACCCTAACAGTAGTCCTAGCAACACCTGCACAACCCTAGGATACTTAGGTTTTCTGTAGAACACTTAGAAAACCAATATAGGGTTCAAACAGAGTTTCCAGACGTCTAATTCAAAAATCAGACGTCTGGTAAAGTATTTTAAGACATCTGACTGTTGCTTCAGACGTCTGATAACTATTAGGCTGGACATAGTTATTTCTGTCTGATGAAATCAGACGTCCAGACCTTAGACCAGACGTCTTAGGAGACGTCTGATGGATTTTGCCAGACGTCCAATTAGTGGACCGTTGGCTGGCTTAGCATACACTCAAGAATATTACCGTTAGAGCCTTATCAGATGTCCATAGGACTGTCAAGACGTCTAATAATTGACCGTTTTGCCTCGACTGACCCGAAAATCTCTTCTCAGAGATTTTCTAGCCGTTGCAAATCCATTCCGTAGAAAAAGTTGGTTTCCAGAGGTCCGGGCATAGTGCCAGACGTCCTGTATGTCGTCTGATCAACTTGAACAAAAACCCTGTTTAGATCTGATTCAAGTCAAGAGGAAACCCGCATAGAATCAGACGTCTGACCTTGAAATCAGGCATCTTAAAGTGGCTTCCAGACGTCCGATTCCATAATTAGACGTCTGATCACCCTGTCCAGTGTAATCATTGTCCTGATTTCGGCCTGATTCTCTTGGGCGTTGCACCCAACGGCTATGGAAGCATTTCTAAGCCTTCCAAAGCCTTCCTAAGGCCTCTATAAATAGAGGGGAACCTTTGCAACAAATATACACACTTGGATACACTTAAGCAACATACTTTCTACCCTTTGATGTCCAAGAAAAGATCTTGCTCTCCAAGCTTAAGTTCCATCACCTAGAGAGCTAAATTCCCTTTGCGCACTCGCTCTCCCACCGTTGTTCACGAGAGCGACATTGCGCCATCACGTGGCACACGCACCGCGTCATCAACTCGGCGCACTCCTTGCAAAGGGGAGTTTCCTATTTCCTATAGAAGCTAGGTTTAAATTACTTTGTTGGCTCTATAGGATTACTTATTTTATTTTATCTTTGTCTTTTGGTTGGGTATTCGCTTTGCGAATTCCCATCTCCTTCGTGGGACAAAATCCTTCTCGTGGAGAGAAGGGGTTGAGGAACGCTACCCTCGTACTTGTAGCGTGGTTGTATTGAGGTTGAATCACCCTCGTTTAAAGTGATTCAGTTTAGTGGATTTTGATCAACTTGGTTGATCGGAAAATCCTAACTCGAGAGGGTTAGGTGGTGGTTTTCACCCGGTTTGGGTTTCCACCTAAAAACAATTGTGTACATTGTGTGATTGCTTTTCTTTGGTGAGATTGCTTTACATTTTATTTCCGCATTTATTACGTCACCCCTCTTCGAAGGGAAAACTACAGTTATGACTTGGGTCATCCTGCCAAGTCTCCTTATTTTCGTCGTCTTCCACGTTTTCTTAATAGAGCTTTCTGTGGAATTTTATGTCTAAGTCTACTTCCTTTGAGAACTGCCTTGGTATCATGCTCATCATCCTCTACACATTTCTTAAGAACAAGCTATTCAATTGGAACCACTTGATTCTATGTTTGATGATCAAGCAACCCACTAGCTCCTTCCATCTTTGGATACCCCTCTATCACATCTTCCTACATTTTAGTGTTCCAATGGATATTAACCATAAACAATTCATTATGAGAGTCTCTATATTTGATATGCTCACTTTTATCAAGATGGATCAACCTTAAGGAGCACATGGCGTGGATGCAGACCAGCAGAAGCCTCAGGTGCCAGACAGACCGTCTTCTATAGTACTGATGTAGGAAATATGCGATTTGTCAAATGATGCAATTAGTGTCATTGCAATGCAAAAATCTTCAATGAAATTTTTACATTTATAAAACCTAGATAGTGGAGTATTTAGGGTCGTCCAAGGGGGCCAATTTGTTAATCACAAAAATGATTCTCTCTATCGCTTCTCAAATCAACGCATTTATTTTTGTACTTTTTGTTTTGTTATTTTTAGGGTTTTCCAAAACAAACAGATTTTTAATGTAAAGATTAACTACGCTAAAACTACGCCTAGGTGACAATAACGAAACCCTCTCTTCTAAGCTCACCCTAGACAAGTGCACCTAGGGAAATTAGAAGAGGAGAGTGTGGTGTGCACTACACTAGAATAATTTGAGAAACACACTACGATAAAGACATGAACTTGGAAGGCAATTTGCAACTTGTATTACTAGGAACACGACGAAATGTAGCAGAATGCTTGTCACATGAAAATAAAAATACACTAGCTAATAGAAGAAACATATAAAGATAAAAAAGAGAAGGAATCCTCTGGCAGAGCTTTGGATAGCCTTGCTCCAAGTGCTGTTGCTCCCGCACTTAAAAAGGCTTCTCCATAGCTTGTTTAAGTAGTCCTCCAAGATAGGCGTCATCCACCTTGCTCCTCCTCAAAGCCTGACTATCTCCCCTTTGTGAAGAAGATCTCCTCCTTGGCATGGCTAAGGGAGAAGAGAGAGAGGAAGAAGGCACCAAGGGGCGGGTAGGTTACCCCCTTGATCTTCTTCTATCCTTCTTCCTTGGCGTGGTTGAAGGTGGTATGGGTGGAAACTAACTAATGGAGGAGATGATCTCTTTGGTGGTAGTTAGGAGGGATATATATAGGAATGAAGGGGTGGTTGGCGTGACCTTTGGATGGATGGCTAGTATTGGATGATGAGGGTAGTTAGGTGATCCAAGGGGGGAGGTATGTTGACACCAAGTGAAGGGTTGGGAGGGGGTAGTTAAGGGGAGGAACCACCCCTTCATGGATGTCCAAGGTGGTGATTATTCACCTTATTTTGGCTACAATTGGGATACGTTCTAGAAGGGGAGTTAGGTGTAGGGTGGTGATGGCTTGAAGGGGTATGTGTAGGGTTAAGATGGTAGTAAATTTTGGAGGGAAAAGTGGCACCAAGGTGGGGGTTAGTTATAGGCATTTTGGCTACACTTTTGTGGTTCCTTTTGGTGGTGGTTGAGGGGCCAAGAGATGCTAATGTTGGCACCAAAAGAGAAGGGAGGTGGAGCTAGCCTAGGCAGACTATAGGTAGGGTTAGTTGGTGGAGCTAGTTAGGTGAGGTTTAGGGTTAGGTTTTGGTGCCAAGGAGATGAACTAGCTAGGCTAAGCTAGCTTTGCTACCTTAGCTAGTAGAGAGTTGGGGAGAGAGGTAGAGGGAGCTAGGGTTTTGGAGGTGATGAGCTGGAAAAAGTAGTCTTGGGCTGCACTGGAGCTGGTAGCTGCTAAAGAGAGCTGCAAGGATCTACGTTAGCTTACTTAGCTTGGTAGTTCTTTGCTAGCCGCTAAGCCAAGCTAAGATGAGCTAGCTTCTGCTAATGTAAGCTAAGGTAAGTTAGGTCTAGTCTTCTCGAAGATTAATAAGCTAGATCGAGTAGCTAGCTTAGGTCAAGTAGCTCAACTCAACTAAGTTGAGCTGAGTTGAGCCTTCGGGAGCTGGACTTCAACTGGCCTGAGCTGGTTGAGGTCATCTTCAATTGACCAGGTCTAACTAGTAGCTTGTCCTAGTTAGGTTGAAATTCCAGTGAACTCTCCTAAGTTGGAGGAGATGGAATGGAGCTAGGATCAACTGAGTTGAGCAAGTTTGAGCTGCCATCCAGCTAAGGTGAGCTGAATGGAGCTAAGGTGAACTGGCTAGAGATACCAATAAGCTGAGATGAGCTGCATGGATCTAGGGATGAGTTGATCCAACCAAAATGGGCTGGGAGTCAGTTTGGATGAGCTGGATCTAGCGAGAACCCAGCTGAAAGGAGCTTCTCAATTTTCTACCTTCCTGAGTGTTAGGATTTTAGGGATCTAACTATCTGTTCAACCCTAACACCCAAATAAATGTGTCAAAAACACAACAAAACATGCAATGCATACCTAATCTAATTGTTGCCTAAATGAAGCCCAAAAACTCATTTACGAAGTTAAAATCGTAAGAGTTAGGTTTGTTGTATGGCATAAGAATGATGATAAATTGGCATTTATCAAGTACCGCTTCCTTTCCCACTGTATGAGCATTTCACAGTGACCTGTCTTCTCTAGTGAGACCTGCTCCATCCCTCTACAACTGGAGTGGGGCCTTCTTGACAGACCGCTTACAGCTAGGGACTAGGATAGTATTCAAGACGTTATTGACGGTATTTCTTTAATGATACACCAACAACGAGAGACAGATTTGGTGATGATGAGACATGGGCATCAGGTATTTGAGTACCTGAATGCTCAAGGCCAATTTTTGGATAGACTTGGAGAGTCTATTCACGATATTCAGTAGTAATGTTATGTCGAAATTCATAGCATAAAGATTTGAGTTTTGAAAAGCCTATCATTGTAGTGCAATTCGTGAGTAAATTTTTCAATTAGATACATTTTTACTGAAACTATTGTAGCTGAGAATCTATGCAGAAAGAGTTGAGTTTCGAAAACTCATCATTGTAGTGTCATTTGCGAGAAAAATCTATCAACAGAAAATTTTATCGAAACTCAAAAGGAATTCTGGGTCAAACACAGGGAGGTGGCCGTTTGATTAAAAATGGTGTTTGTTTTATTGTCCCAAAGTAGATTAGCTGGTCGAATTAAATCTAGACTAGCTATCTACTTAAGAGTAATTAATAGAAGAGAAAGAGAAAATAATACAAATAAGGATGAAAAAGAAAGAGAATGAACAAGAATTTTATAACCACAATATCATGTCTATTACAACTACTACAGTAGAAAGTGGGAAATCTACACTATAAAGTGATAAATCTATTGTAGAATGCAATAAAGAGAAGGTGGAGAGAAGTTATCCTCCTCGACGGCTACTTGGAGGACGAGCTACATTGGCAGGGCACTCGGACAAATGTGGTGAGATGTAGGATGAAGGGGAATGGTGACGGTCAATGGAGAATGGGGAAGGGTGATGTCGCAGTGGGATCCACTTCCCGAATTGCGGTGAGAAGACAACTACAAGATGCTCCACGAAGGAGGTGAGAAGGTAGAAAATTTGTATTTTTAACTCTAATGGAGCATCACGGGTTTGGGACAAGCTCTTAGAGCTTTGGAGGGGGTGAGAGAAGAGCGGAAAGGATGAAGAATTCGAGTGGTAGGGGTCTGCTTTAATAGTTGTAGGGATTGAGGGTAATTTGATCATTTTATACTTGAAAATATTAATTTAGGGTCTTTAGTGATGCATTTAAGCATCACTAAAGCCCCTAAACGTGGGCATAGGTCGCTTGCACGCACCTGCCGGTTCCTCTTCCATGCTTCAACGCTTCATCCACATTCTTAAATCCTCAACCGTCCGATTGTTGGATCGAATGGCTTAGGAGCGATCTTGCCCACGTCCTCTTCGCACGTTAATAGGTGACATGGCCTCTTTCATCGCTGTTGGATCAAAGATCAATGGCTCAGAACGTGTGATCACGAGCCTTCACAATGGTGCCACCCACGCATCTGATCTCACATGAGATCGGGAGTAATCTCACGTGTGCGGCTGATTAATCCATCTGAGTCGTTGGCACTTGATCGGGAAGCTGGATTTTGCGCTCACACACGAGAAGGAAGGCCCATCGCAGTGATTCTAACACACACACCTTGTGGCAGAACGCCCTAACCACTATGCTACGTAGCGATTTGAGGCACGTAGAGGCTTTTATGCACAACCGATCTTGGTCGTTGGATCTTCATCCAACAGTCGAGATCATGCATTGATGATCGCTTGGAGTGGTGGAGCGGGAGGCCTTGGAGAGCGTTGGGTGACTGGGATGGAGCCACATGGTGCCATCTTGGTCATCCACATTCTGTGAGCTGTAGATGGTGCCACGGATGTTAGATTGGATCAATTTTTGCACTATTGGGCTGCGATTGTCAATCCAAACCCATCCATGTGATTGGATTTGTCATTTGAAGTATGGCTTAAACCATCATAGCCCTTGACCTCTAATCTTTCTCAGACTGTATTTGATGCTACGAAAGTGAGATCAAGAAGATCATGGAGTCATTGAACTTTAATCGTCGCCCTAATCATATCTGTACGATTGGATATTCAATTCGAGAACCCGATTAAGTATCGCCCTGTTACCTGACCATAAAAAGGAGAAATTAACCTAAAATTTATACAACCTAATCCAAATGCATGACGATGCATGTTATGCAATATTTATAATATATGATGCAACTATATGCCTAAGAATGCACAAAAATAGACTGGTTATGTGATATAAACGTGTTTACATCAGAAACTCAAGATGAGTCCTGGGTTGAAAACTAGGAGGCTACATTGATTTGAAATCTGCAATTATATTTTTTTTGTAATTTTTGTTTATAAACAAGATATTCACAACGGTTGCTATTCTACTTGCAATATAAACACTAAAACTAGAGAAAGAGAGAGAAGGATAGAGAGAGAAAGAAACAACTTTTATACTAAAAATAATGTCATTAGAGTTATAACTAGAAAGAGCGAAATCAAATCTAGAAAGTGATAAAAAGAAAAGGGTGAGAAGTTATCCTCCTCCATGGTTGCTTGGAAAATGAGTTGGACAAATGTCACTTGGAAGAAGGAGAGCGAAGACGGAGGACGAAGGATGGATCGGGAAGAACCATGGGTGAGGCAGGGCGTCAGTGTCATGAGATCCACTTCCAGAATGAGGGTGAGAAGACGGCTGGAGAGAGCTTCGCGAAGGGGATGTGAGGTGGAAAATTATGTTTTTAACTCTAGTAGAGCTTCCCATAGCTTGGGAGCACTAGAGAAAGCTTTAGAGCTTGAGTTCTTAGCTCTTAGAGAAGGAGCGAGATGATGGAAGGGATGAAGAAAATGTGGAGGGCATAGGGGGCTTTATATAGTTGAGGTACAAGGGCAAAAAGGGCATTTTTTCTTTGAAAAATTAACTCTGCTGCCTTTAGTGACACATGCACACGTCGTTATAGATAGGCGTTGGTGAAGACACATGCCTCATCTCTACCATGGAGCACTGATCGAACACTCCACAACAAGCCATGTCGCCCGTCTCTCCTCCAAGCGTTGGGCTTGCCCGTCACGTTCTCGAGATATCTTAATCGGACAGCCTAAAAGAAGCGTGCATGCATCACCTCCTCAGTGCGCACAATGCCAACGCGTACCATGGCACATGTAGCTTAGCATCAGATCGTGCATGGGCAAATCGCGCACTCAGGTGGTGCCACATTGTCACTTTCTTCCCCGCCCGATCGCCATCAGACCCTTCAATTTCATCCGCACACTCATCTGCTGAGAATTGATCTCATTGTGGGTCTTAAACTTGCAGCTGTAGCTTGGAAGTGCCTATCTCCACTGTTGCGCCAAAGCCAAAGTTTTTCGAGTAGACATCTGGATGGTTGCACGCCCATGGCCGTTGGATCAAGATCCAACAGCCCAGATATGATTACTGGCTGGAGAAGAGGGAGCAGCAATGATCCTTGGGCGGTTGTGTGCAATCCAGATGATGCCGTGTGGAATCATCTAAGCTGTCCCTCTGCTATGAGTCATTGATGATGCCATGGATGGTGGATTAGGTTGATTTTCACAGTGTTGGGCTATGTTTGTCAATCCAGATCCATCCAAGCAGTTGAATTTATTGTTTGAAGCTCCAAATTGCGTCACCTAGCCCCTTGGCCATTAATCTTCCTTAGACTGCAAAAGGTGCTACGGAACTTGGATCAAGATGATTTCGGAGGCATTAGACTTCGATCATCGTCCTGATCAGATCTGTACGGTCGAATCGTTAATCGAGGCCCTGTTAAATATTGCCCTATCCCTAACCATAAAAAGAGGCGAATTACTATACAATTTATGCAAATTAACCTAAATGCATGATGATACTTGTTATGCAATATTTATAATGAATGATGCTTCTATGATACTAAGAACATTCATAAATAGACATTTTAGGCTACGTAGATGTATACACATCACACCCCCATGCCTATCTTCTGCTGGTCCCTAGCAAAACTATATGCTATTTATATGCAGAATTAGGATTAAATTACTTGTGCAATAGTTACTTTTCAACACTAGAAAATTTTACTATGAACCTAAATTACAGAGACACAACAGCACCTACGTGTTTACCAAAATGCAGGCCACCCAAGCCCTTGCCTTATTCGAAAGCAAAAGCATCTTTTTATTTTTCTTCATTTCATTTTTTTTGGATTTTTATTTTTATGATTTTGAGGTAGCTTTATATGACTGCCTAACCCACCCAAGACTCAAAGAGAACTCTAGGTACTAAGAAACTTTTAATGTGAATGTGATAGACTCACTGATCAACGATCAGAGTGGATTTCAGGTTTCTATGCCCCTAGGTGACCTTGAGGAGGAATTTTGCCTAAAAGGTGTATCTATATTGTTGATAGCTTTCTCCTACTTTTATTTTTACTAGGTCAACACAAGGGTGAACCTAGTGTACATCTCCTCAGATTATTCTACTTCCCTACCTCTTCCTAGGTGTTTAGGAATTATACATGCATTTCATGAGCTAGGTTCTTGACAACCGGTCAATGAGTTGTTACCACCGACAAATTGGCAGCTATAGTCGTGTGATGAAGTGTGGGTTATTTCTTATTTCTTTTCTTCTTTTCCTTTTGGATCTGTTTCTATTTTTTTCTTTAAGTAGGTGTCTTCCCTTATCTAACATTTAACTAAAGGCAGCAAGAACAGAATGGTCATGTGCCTAGGCTCTAGACAACCAGCTGATAAGCTGTTACCACCGACAATTTTCCAGCCATGCTACCTTAAAAGGTTCATTACCTGCCCAATTTTTGTTAATTCCGCCAAACAGTGAGTCAATGCGAAGAGTGTGTAGATGCTTAGACTATAAGTTCCCTCAAATTAGAGGGTAGGTTGATAAGTCGTGTACTTATCACCCTAACTTATTAACCAATTAGAAATGAATTTTCAAATGGTGAGGACTCAAGAAATAAGTCCACATTTTAGTGGACACCTAAGTAGATTAAGCCTAAAGACCTGAACGGTCAAAGTGTTCAAGTCCTACTGTATTATTTCCTAAGGTTGAAAGTTGAAAATTTCTAAGGTCCAAGTTTTCTATTCCTAATTCAATTTTTTTTTAATAAAAAGGAAAAATAAGTGAAATTTATAAGAAATCCACAGAGCTGACAATATTATTCAAATATGGATCCACCGCCCCATGCCTAGCTTATGCAATGTCCTCATTGAAAATAAAAGGCATGTGAAAAAGGTAGAATGGAAAAATATCACCTGTATTCCACGATGCTCTGGTCAGCTATGAGTCAGACTATACAAATGCTGAGTTTAATGCCATCAGCTAGGTGAGGTCTAGCCAAACAAGTCAGATCAAGGTTAAACCAACCTTGTCTGAGATGGGTTTTGGAATAACGTGGTCAACAGAAGGTTTTATACATTGTCCGTTGACCTTGAAAGAATTACCCATCTTTGGGTCAGAAATCTTAATGGTTCTATTTGGGAATATCCAATCAATGATTAATGGGCCATTCCACTTTGACCTAAGCTAGCATGCGAAAGAGCTTAAGTCGAGAATCAAAGACCTAAACCTTCTGGTTCAGCTCAAAGCTCTTGTGGGAAATCAGCTAGTCATGAAGAGCTTTTGTTCTAGCCTTATATTTCTTGGCATTCTCGTATGCATCCTTTCTAAGCTCCTCCAACTTAGATAGTTGTAGTTTCTTAGTTTTTCTGGCTAAACTTAAATCAAAGTTGCATTTCTTGATCGCCTAGAATGCCCGATGTCCAATTTCTATGGGTAAATGGCACACTTTACGATATGCCAGATGAAAAGGTGCATATCGATTGGCATCTTGTACGTTGTACGGTAGGCCCAAAGAGAGTCATCAAGCTTTTGAGTGCAGTCTTTTCTATCATGCCTAACCATCTTTTGTACGATGTTCCTAATCTCTCAATTGGAGATGTCAGCCTATCCGTTCATCAGGGGGCGGTAAGGTGTGGAAATTTTGTGATTCACCCCATATTTTACCAGTAAATTGAGGAACTAGGATTGGTGAAGTGAGTACCACCATTGCTGATGATGGCCCTTGGAATCTAGAACCGACTGAAGATATTCTTCCTGACAAACTCGATGACCACCTTGTTGTCATTGGTTCGAGTGGGAATAGCCTCAATCCATTTGGACATGTAGTCAACAGCAACAAGAATGTACTGGTGTCCAAATGAAGGGGGGAAGGGTCTGGCAGAAGCTATTTTCATGCATTTTGAAATCATTGGAAATCGTAGTATAGTCACGCTAAACTCTCATAAAAAATGATTTGTAAAGATAACGAGACTTGAGTCCTGGTCGTTTGTCTCTAGGAGGCGTTATGCAAACCTGAAATTGATCTTTTTTGGTCTATTTGTTTAAAAAAGCATGCTGGTTTCTAATCGTCGGAACAATGTTTTGCCACTTTCATTATGAACCCTGATTACGTGTGCATGTGTTAGACAAATGACAAATGTGAAAGTGTGAGTTTCAGTATGCACGATTCTAGTTATGTGGTGGTTGTTTACAAAAAATACATTAATAGTTAAATCCTCAATATTTCTAGTATCAACATGCTGGTTGCAATAGATAATAATTAAAAGCAGGCAACTTTAATCACAAAAAATATATTGCAATCAATAAGCTCATGGTGATTCTCAACACAGAGATATATATATATATAAATTTCTTTCATTCATTCAGGAGGGTGTTTGCAACATGGAACTAGAGGTAAGCTTATAGAGGAAAGCATGAAAACATAAATCTAACAAACAGAAAATGATCGCATACATGAATCTATAGGGGGATTTTGCATGCATCATTGGGGGAGAATAAAGAGCTACACTACTAAGCAGCAATGAAAGCATGTAACTATGAAGAACTAAGTTACTAATCTAGCAGAAATAAGGGCATTCGGAGGTGGTCTTCAATGGCCTTTGAGTGGTTGAGAGGAGGAGAGGCAACCAATGGCTCTTAGGCCAGCCCTTGGAGAGAGGTTGGAGAGGTGATCTAGCATCCTAGCATGGAGATGGTGGTGGCCATGGTGAGGCAACAAGTGGAGGTGGAGCAGAGGTGGAATGTAGCTAGCCTAAATGGAAGTGAATAAAGACAAGAGATGGATGGGTGAAAATGGCCACCCCATAGGTCTTTTTATAGACCTAAGGGAGACTCTCTAGAGAAGTGTGGAACTCTCTAGAGAGAGCTCCAAGAGTGGCCGGCCAAGGAGAGAGAGAGGTGGTTTTTTGATCCACCATTTGTGGATCTCCAATTTGAATGGCTCTTGGTTGCTAATTTTGGCAACCAAGAGTGGCGCCACCTTTGGAAGAACCTAGAATACTCTAGGTGGTGTGGGAGTGCATGAATGGGTGTGTGTGTGTGTGTGTGTGTGTGTGTGTGGTCATGCTCCAGATGTCTAAGTGATATAGGTTAGGTCCTAAGGGGTTTAGGTTGGTGTAGGTCTTAAATTAGGGTTGCAAACCCTAATTCTCTAAGGTAAAGTGAAATTAAACTTAATACGAGTTTAATTGAGTGTGTGAAAACTTAATTGAGAGTAAAATAACTCAATTAAGTCTGGTCTAGGTCAATTGGACTCTCACTGAGTCCATTTGGACAGTGTGTGCTGAGATTAGGGCTCAATTGGAGTCAAGGAGTCTAATTGAATTGGCTAATGGAATTGACTAAGATCCAAGTCAATTAGGTATAGTGAGGACCTAATTGAATCCTTAGGGAGGTCTAGAGGTGATGTACTAGGGTTAGGGCACCATAATTTAGGTTCCTATGGGGTTGGAATTGGGTTTAGAGAGCTAGAGATCCAAGATCAAGGCTTGAATCTCAAAATAGAAACTGGAGAGCAGTTTCAGACATCCAATAAAAGTATCAGACGACTTATACTTAAAAATCAGAAGTCCAGATATCAAGTCTGAACGTCTAATTAGAGTCAAGAAGGATTGTAGGTTCTATCTTGGGAATTCTGCAGAAATTGGATGTCTGACCGAGTGTCTGGACGTCTAATGATGCTGTAGAAGTTGGTTTATGTTGTGCAGGAGTTGGATAAGGGTTCTGGACGTCCTATAACTTATTTGGACATCCAGATAGAGGTTGGAATTAAGGTTTAATGGTTTCCTAAGGTGCGGTGACCTAATCTAAGGGTGGCTAAGGCTTGGGGAAGCTTCTAGGCTATCCTAGGGCTAGGATGGACTTAAGTTCTTCACACTTTACTACTTTATTCCTACCTAATAGAATAGCATAACTTAACTCCCTTACATTATTATCTACTACATCTTATTGTAGGTCTTCCGCTTCAACTCTGCTGCAACACCAATTATTCCTCATACTTGGTTTCCAGCTTTAGATCCAGCTTCAGGTTAGCTTATTACCTATAACTGTCATAATGCACCTAATTGCGTAGCAATCATAGGTCTTAATTGACCTAGATTAGGCTAGAACATAGCATAAGTTAGGGAAATTCATGCATGCATAAGCATTATTTGCATCTTTACTGCTTTACTTTAGCCGTGCATAAAATAATGTTATAATGTGCTGATTAGGTGCATTATGTCGATTGCAGGCAATAAGCAAATCTAGAGCTAGATCTGGAGCAGGATCTAAAGCTGGATCTGGAATAACAGGAGTTGTAGAGAGCTGGAGCAGAAGGTTTAGTTTAGATATACGAACAATAATGTAAGGGGGTTAAAGGTTTGCTATTCTATTAAGTAGGAATAAAGTAGTAAAATGTGAAGAGCTTAAGTCCATCCTAGCCCTAGGATAGCCTAGAGACTTCCCCAAGCCTTAGCCACCCTTAGCTTAGGTCCATCCTAACCCTAGGATAGCCTAGAGACTTCCCCAAGCCTTAGCCACCCTTAGATTAGGTCACAACACCCTAGGAAGCCCTAAAACCCTAGTTCCAACCCTCATCTAGACGTCCAAATAAGTTATAGGACATCCAGGGCCCTTACTCATCTCCCGCACACCTCAAACCCACTTCTCCAATGTTATTGCAATTTTTGCAGAATACCCAAAACAGAACCTTGATTTCCCCTTGACTCAGATTGGACGCCTGGAACTGAAGTCTGGACTTCTGATTTTTGAGTATAAGTCGTATGACCACATTATTGGATGTCTGGTACTGGTGTCCAGTCCCTATTTTGAGATTCAAGTCTTGATCTTAGAACTCTAGCTCCCTAGACCTAATCCGTACCCCATAGGAACCTAAATTAAGGTGTCCGAACCCTGGTACATCACCTCTAGACCTACCTAAAAACCTAATTAGGTCCTCACCAAACCCAATTGACTTAGATCAAAGTCAATTACCTTCACCTAAGTCAATTGGACTCATTGAGTCCAATTGAGCTTATATCTCAACCCACACAAGTTCAATTGGACTTGGTGAGAGTCCAGTTGACCTAAACCCAAACTAATTGAGTTATTTCACTCTCAATTAGGTTCACACTCATTCAATTAAACCTAGGTTAAGTTTAATTGCAGTTTCCCCTTAGCAATTAGGGTTTGTAACCCTAATTCAAGACCTACACCTACCCAAACCCCTTAGGACCTAACCTAAGCCACCTAGCCATATAGAGCACGACCACACAAACATAGACACACACCCATTCGCGCACACACACTTCTCTAGAGTTCTCTAGAACTCTCTTTCAAGTGGCACCACCTCTTGGTTGCCAAAATTAGCAACCAAGAGGCATTCAAAATGAGATCCATAATTTTTGGATCTCACAACCTCTTGGCTGGCCACTCTTGGACTCTCTCTAGAGAGTTCCACAACTCTCTAGAGATAAGCCATTGGGTCTATGAAAAGACCCCATGGGCGGCCAAGTGACCCCATTCACTTCCTTGGCAATTCACACTCTTGGCTCCATTGGTTCCATTCACGCCCACGTCCACTTATGTTAGCCACTCCATGAGCTCACCACCATCATGGAGGACATCATGCTGGGATGCTGGATCAATCCTCCCTCTCTCCAAGGGTCGGCCTAAGCTACATTAGCCACCCCTCATTCTCTTCCCGACCACTCCAAGGCCATCGGGGACCACCCCTGAATGCCCTTCCATCTGCTAGATTTAGTTTATGCTCTTCATAATTTTACTGCTTTCTATTACTGCTTAGTAGCGTAGTCTTTATTCTCCCCCAATGATGCATGCAAAATCCCCCCATTGATTCTTGTATGCAATCATTTTCTGGTAGCTAGATTTAAATTCCAAGCATTTCTGTACAAGCTTTCCTCTATAGCTTTTGTTGCAAACAACTCTCCCACTAAATGAATGAAAAATGCTTTTATATATATATATCCCCATGTTGTGAAATCACAATGAGCTTATTGATTGCTATTATCTTTTGCGTGATTAATGTTGCTTGCTTTTAACTCCTATTATTCTTGCAACTAAGCATGTCGTACCTAAATACGTAATAATCACGAACTGGAATGCGATTCTAAAGAAAGTAGAGCGGCAAAAGGATCGATTTCAAAAGTAAAACAAATGCTTCCCAGAGACGAACGACCGTGACTCAAAGTCTCATTATTTTCGCAAACTTAATTTTTGACGAACATTTTTGCGCGACTATACTATGATTCCGACGACTTTCAAAATGCATGAGAATGGTTTCCATCAGCGCCTAATCAGTACATTATAGCATTATTTTTTGCATAGCTAAAAGAAAGTTGTAAGGATGCAAATAATGCTTATGCATGCATGAATTACCCTAACTTATGCTAAGTCCTAGCCTAATTTAGGTCAATTAAGACCTATGATTGCTGCGCAATCATACCCCTATGCCTAAATCTTGCTAGTCTCTAGCAAATGCAAGACTAAATTATTCACAGAAGGTCCCTAAGGGATTGATTATTTTATTAAGTGTATGCATAGAGATTTTTCTCCTTTTTGTTTTCATCCTATGCTCTAGAAATCCAGACAGATGTGAAAGTGTTGTTATGTAGCTTTTGCAACGGATTCGAGTGAAAAACTAATTCAGCTCTAAAGCCTGTACTTGATCCCTAGAAAAAATTCTAGTAGGATAGGGAGACTTCTTCCCCCAGGGTATTCAAGATATTCTATGAATTCCACCCCGACTTTCAGCTTAGGTAGAGAATCTTAAAGGGAAAAGATTATATATTTGGTGGCTCACGCTCAGCTGGTGCTACATAAAGATTAGTACTATAGAATCTATATTCCCAAATTATTACATAACTCAACTCAGAGAAAGATGAGAAAAACTGTGCTTTCTTTTGATTCCTTTGTATTCATTCTCTCTTACTCTTTTTCTTTTTCTTTTCTTTTCTTTCTTTTTCTTAGAGCTCAAAATCTCACCAGATTCACACATATGACCTGTATTTGGTGGTCTCACTTGCCATTAACACTTTAATTGAGTTTCCATAACCCTAACACTAAGTCAGAATTCCTCAGCCAGTATTCGGCCGGTCAGAAACATAGAAAAATAGGTTAAGGCCATATTTGGTGGATCTCAAATTTATTCAGTGGTATTGTCTCACTCCAAATGAAATAAGCACTAAATATTCGCAAACTCTTTTTTTCTTGCTTTTTCTTTTTTTTCTAATTTTTTTTTCTTTTTTCTTTTTTCTTTTTTTCTTTTTCTTCTTTTTTTTGTAAATTTTTTCAACGCAACACACGCTAGCAAACATTCATGAACTTTATTGAGGAGGCATTATTAGAGATTAGTGGTACTCAAGAGACATTGGGGGGCTTATTTGGTGGAAGTGCCTACTCATAGTACCAAGAGAGATGGATTGGATGGTGTATTTCTGACCTTGACATCAATACCCTCCTTCAGCCAAGGATTTTGTAAAGAATGGTCCTAACCATCCACCTAAGCCCTAGTTTTATGAAAACTAGCTCTCTGCATATTTGCCTTATTTGGTGGCTCTCAAAATTTCACACAATGTATACGTAGGAACTGAGAGCAAAAACTATGTCAAATCTCAGAGTATCATCACCTATTTATCTAGGACTCCAGATTCCTTGTACTAATCTTAGAGCACCAGTATTCTCTATTCTCATCTCTCACTATTCGATGGATTTTTCGAAGAAAATCTGCCTAGCTCCCAAAATACTGTCCAAGGGTTCAGGAGAAGAAGCACTACTTCTTCTCGACATACTAAAGATGTTTACCAGCCTTCACCATGAATCCATTGCAAATTCTACGTGCGTGCGAAAAGTTGTACTGGATTCTAGATGACAGGAATCAACTAGAGGATAAAATCCCTAATGCATTCTCTTGATAAAAATCTTATTCATGAATGTAATATGTATATATGCTATAAACAAGTAACCTCATATAATTTGTACTTCGTGAAGTTCCCGTATCGGGCTACATTCAGCTTGACCCTAAATTTAGAGCAAGATGTGAGCATGTGAGTCGAAAATGACTATTGCGGATGATTTTTAGCTCCAATGCGAGAATTAGAGGTGAAGTCTGTTTTTCTTTTATATAGGGTCCTAAAGTACATTTGACTCGCAGCTCCGAGGTATTTTCTAAATGTTGGCATAAAAATTTTTCAATTTCACTGTATCTTCCCCCTCATGCCTAAGTTCTTGCATGTCCTCATGCATGAATGTAAAGGAAAATAAATACAAGGAGTAGATGGGTAGAAATCACCTGTAATTGCTCCTGAAATTATACATTTAGCATCGGCCAGCCTGACAGTATGCAATATGCAAAAAGAAAATATGCTAAAAGGAAAATATGCTACATGTAAAAATGAGTATGCATAGGGTGATGGATGCGAAGTAGATGCTGAGTTTAACGCCTCCAGCTGTGCGAAAACTCAATCACACGTCCTCAATAAGATGAACGATCTTGTCAGTTGGAGGAGGTTCCTAGGCCAAAAATGTCCTGAGGTACTGGCCATTTATAGTAGATATATTTTGGTCCCCTGATCTGGACCACCTCGTTAGGATATGGGTGAATCACAACATATGGGGCAGTCCACTTGGACTCGAGCTTCCGTGCAAAAAGTTTTAATCGTGAATCGAACAACTAGACTTGCAGGTTTGGCGTGAATTCTTTCCTTCGGATGTGGCGGTCATGAAAGGCCTTGGTCTTGTCCATGTATATCAATGCGTTCCCATAGGCCTCCCACCGAATCTCTTTTAATTCGCTGAGCTGGAGTTTCCATTCTTGGCCTCCTGCATCGAGGTCAAGGTTACATTTTTGCACCACCCAAAAGGCCAAAGTGCTGCAACTAGTTTATCGGACTAGTCCTTCCTATCTAGTCTAACCATCTTCTGGAGAATTAGCTTGATCTGACGGTTAGGCACTTCTGCCTACCCATTGGTCTGCGGGTGATATGGGGTGGCTATACGGTGATGTACCCCATATTTTTTTAACAATGACCTGAAATGGGTGTGGATTAAGTGGCTTCCCCCGTTGCTAATCAGAGCACGGGGTATTCCGAATCTTGCGAAGATGTATTGCCGTACGAAACAAATACCGGTCTTATGATCAGCCCGTCTCGCCGAGATGGCCTCGACCCACTTCGAGACATAGTCAACGGCTAGTAATATATACTCGAAGCCATGCGAGTTCGGAAAAGGGCCCATAAAATCGATGCCCCAGACATCGAACACTTCTACAACCATGATGGGCTGGAGTAGCATCATGTCTCTCCTGGTCATAGTATCGACCGACTGGCATCGTTTGCAGTGTTGGGCATATTCGTGTGTATCTCAGAAAATAGTTGGCCAGAAAAGTCCTGACTGTAAAATTTTTGCAATTGTTTTCCATCCTGAGAAATGACCACCACAAGCATCATTGTTGCAAAAAGATAACACACTGGGGATCTCAGAATCTGGGATGCATCTTCAAATAATCTGATCCACTCCAATGTGGAAGAGCAGTGGGTCATCCCAACGGTAGAATTTGGCCTCTGTAGTGAATTTGAGTTTCTAGTCTTTGGATAGGTTCGTGGGAACCTTGCCTGCAGCAAGATAGTTTGTGATATCTACGTACCAAGGGAACTCAACAGAGTGAACTACTAGAAGGGATTCATCCGGAAATTGCTCGTGGATAGGCAGGGAATAAGGAACGTGGGCTGGGTCCAGCCTGGATAGGTGATTGCCACAACATTCTGCTTTTCAGCTTTGTCACGGATTTCAATATCAAATTCTTGCAATAGAAGGATCCATCTGATGAGCCGGGGTTTATCATCCTTTGCCAATAAATGTCAGAGGGCGGAGTGGTCAGTGAAGATGATGACTTTTGACCCTAATAAATAAGATCTAAATTTCTCCAACTCGAATACTATTGCTGGCAATTCCTTTTCGATGATAGTATAATTGCGTTGAGCCTCATTCAGTGTCTTGCTAGCATAGTATATGACAAAAGGTTGTTTTTCCTGACGCTAGCCTAAAACAGCAAAAATGACAAAATCAGAACCATCACACATCATCTCGAAATCAAGTGACTAGTCAAGTGGTTGGAGAATCAGGGAATCAGAGATAGCGCTTCGTAAAGTCTCAAAGGCACTGAGACACGAGGTGTCGAATTCAAATGGGGCATCGGCAAAAAGGAGGGTCGTCAAAGGTCATGCAATTTTTGAGAAATCGCATATAAATCTCCGATAAAAGCCGACGTGACCTAAGAATGATATGATCTGCTTGACCGAGCTAGGTGGTGGCAAGTAGGAAATAAGCTCAGACTGAGCTCGATCGACCTCGAGTCCATTTTCATAGATCCTGTGCCCTAGTACTATGCCATCCCTCACCATGAAATGGCTTTTTTCCCAAGATAGTACTAGGTTTACATCAATACACCGTTTTAGGATTTTGGTGAGGTTATCAAGACAAGATACGAAATCATCTCCAAAAATGGAGAAGTCATCCATGAACACCTCCACATAGTCCCCAACCATGTCACAGAAGATGTCCATCATACAATGTTGAAATGTTGCTGGTGCATTGCAGAGGCCAAAGGGCAACTGCTTGAAAGCGAATGTTCCAAAGGGGCATGTGAATGTGGTCTTGTTTTGATCTTCCAGGCTAATCACTATTTGATTATACTCGGAGTATCCATCCAGAAAGCAAAAGAAACTACGTCCGGCTAATCGTTCCAAGATTTGATCAATGGAAGGCAAAGGAAAGTGATCCTTCTAGGTAGCCATGTTCAGTTTCCTATAGTCGATGCAGACCTGCTAAGATGTCACAATGTGGGTCGGGATGGATTCGCCTTTATCATTTTTCACTACGGTGAGTCTTGCTTTCTTGGGCACTATCTGGATTGGGCTCACCATTGGCTGTCAGAGTTGGGTATACAGTACCTGCATCCAGCCATTTGATGATCTCCTTCTTAACAACCTCTAGCATATTCAGGTTTAGCCTTCTTTGAGATTGTCTAGAAGGTTTCACCCCCTCATCCGTGTAAATGTGATGAGTGCAATATGAGGGGCGAATACTGCGAAAATTAGCAATGCTCCACCCTATAGCAGCCCTATTGTCTTGCAGCGTAGAAATCAATTAATGCCCCTATTCTTAGGTTAAGTCGGCACTAATAATGACCGGGTATGTTTCACTTTCACCCAAGAACACATACTTAAGTTAGTCAGGTAAGGGATTCAATTCAATCATGGGTGGGTCAGAGTCAGAAATGGGGATAGGAGGAGAGAACTCGAAGGTCGGAATCTACTGATCCGTATGCATGTGAATTCCTGTTGATTTGCTTCCTGTGAGATAATTAGTTTTGATTGCGTTAACGGGAAACCCGTTAGCTATGGTCACATATTCTTGTAACAATAGGGGCGATCCAGTAGTATACGGATCACGATAGCTAGATTCGGGGGTGCTGTGGTCGGAAACACACCCTAAACAGTCAGATCCTCAGGGAGATATGTGCAGTCCAGTGGTCTCAGTCCCTTGTTGATCGAGGTCCAAGAACCCTAACAGTGCAAACGAATGAGACATTAGGTCGTCACAAAGGAGCGCAATTTACCACAGTATGTTGAATCTTCGTCTTCACCATCCTCCTCTATGCAATCACAATCAAAATTCCTTGATGCCCTGAATATGTCAAGTCAAAGTCACTCATTACCTAAGGCTATCTAAATACACCCGGATGCATAATCAATGTTTGCTCGAGCTGTCACTAGAAATGGGTGACCCAAAATGATTGGTGCATCTCGGAGATTAGGAGGAACTTCCATATCGAGAATAAAAAATTCCACGGGAAAACAAAATCCGTGGACTTTTACAATCACGCTCTCAACCACCCCCCTCGGTGTTTTTACTGATCTATCAGCTTGCTAAATCGTGACCGAGGTAGGCTTTAACTCCCCAAATCGAAATCGATCAAATACAGTAGCGGGAGTTAGGTTGATGGATGAACCCAGATCTAGAAGGGCCCGATCAAATGGAGAATCCTGCAAGAAGCAGGATATGAGTAGGGTACCAGGGTCTTTCTTTTTCGGTGGTAAGTCAGCTAGAATCATGGCGCTAGCTTCTTTTGACAGTACCGCCTGTCGTCCAATTCTTGGCTGTCGCTTCAGGGTACAATAGTCCTTGAAGATCCTAGCGACAACAGGGATGTGATCTATTGCCTCGAGGAGGGGGCCTGAATATGTACTTTCCTGAACATTGACTTCAGGTCCTCAAAATTCCACGTGTCCTTTTTCTGTACTACATTTCATGTCAGAGCCTCAGGAAAAGGGACGGGAATCTTAGGGTCAAGTGTCCTCTTACCCTTATCTTCCATAGGTGGCTCCCGAGATGGAGTTAAACTCGCCTGCCTATGTGGTGGGTCTAAAGTCTTCCTTCCACTCCTCAATGAGACAGCATGTGCATCGACTTGCTATCCATGGGGTGGTGGGGGAGCGGAAGGGGCAGAGTATGTGGGGTTCTGCATCAAAGGCGGCTAGCCTTGAGCATAACCAGGTGGTGCACGAGGCGCTTGTAATATGGTGTGTGCCTATCCCTGTGGTGCCTGAAACCTAGGTGGGGTGCCTGGGTTCTGCACATACCGAGGGTTTGGGACAGGTTGGGAGGGCAAGGCTCCCTGAGTCTTATGCTACTGCAACAACTGGTTTTGCATGTTCTGTATAGTTTGTATCTGGTCAGCCATCACCTTCATTATCTGCAAGCTATCCTGTGTAGATTTCCTCATCGATTCTTGTAGCTCCTCTTTCAGTGCCTCCAAAGGGTCAGCCCGCTTTGGAGGGTGACTGGTAGCTTGGTGCAGCGGCTAGTATATAAAACAGGGTTGCTGCTACTGAGACGGGAATGGCTGCTGCCTAGGGTATGTGTTTTGCGCATTCCCGTATTGCCTGGTCTGGTAGTATGGATCTTGATGTGGTCTCTATGAGTTACCAGACCAGGAGAAGTTCGGATGTTGGCGCCAACCAGGGTTATACATCTCTGAATATGGGTTATTACGCACGTATGCGTGAATAGCACTGACGTCCTCGTAGGCCGATGACATTGGAGACATATATCCATCAAGGGGATACGTATTATAGTCTATGGGTGGTGCGTAACTTTGGTCATATGGTCCCAGATCGGGATTGTTTATGGGATCCTAATATGTAGGATCTCGTAAATAAGGAGAAGACGCATCCCGAGTGAGTTGATTAACTCGAGCAAGGGGGCTCAAGGTGCATAGGAGGATCTTGGGGTAGCAGAGTTCAGGTAAGATTGACCCTGACTAATTTGGTCAATCTTTTTCTCAATCAAGTTTATTCTATCCAACTGCTTGACGATGATATCTATGTCGGCTCGAATAGACTCGATGTGAGTCTCATGGACACCACCCTGCTGCTAACCAGGCCGCTGGAACTGGTTCATGGATGTGGCATCACTGAGTTCTCCGCCAAAGATTCGAACAACTCAAACGCGTTGTTCTCATTTTTCGCGAGAAAATTCTCGCCACTAGATGCATCGGCCAGATACTGATGTGTGTCATCCAGCCCATGGTAAAAGATCTGAGCTAGGTGCCATCTGGGTATACCATGGTGCTCTCATTTTTGGGGAAGGTCATGAAATTGGTCCTAGGCGTCTTGCAACTTCTCCCCAGCTCCTTAGAAGAAAGTCGTGATCGCATGCCTCATCACGTTCGTTCGACCGATTGGGAAGAACTTTTGTTGGAACTTATGTCGTAATTCCGGCCAGGTTCCAATTGGCTTCCCAATGGTCTTGAACTAGTATGAAGCTTTGTCCCTCAGAGAAAATGGGAAAAGCTTCACCAAAACAATCCCAAGATCAATATTCCTGGGTCAAATCATTTCTGCAAGTCGACTTAGGTCCTCTAAGTTCTAGAACGGATCTTCGCTTGAGTTTCCATAAAAATGAGTGCTGGTCAAACCGTTCACATTGGGCTTGAACTCAAACGCATCTCCGCCTATGGGAATTCTGACTAAGGGTGCGACGATATGTGCGGCTGGATCATAGAAATCTTGAAGTTGTTCTCCTCGAGGTGGATGCTACATTTTGTCAAGCGTTGTCAAGATACAATCCATCCTCTGCTGATGCCGCTCCTCAGATTCCACAATTCGGGCCTCCAGATGAGTCATTGGGTCAAAATTACAAGTGTCCTGACCCGGTCTATGTCCAGTTCCAGGATTAGCCATTGAGGCTAAGGGAGTAGAAGAAGTGGGGGGAGAAGATGGTCTTAGCGAGGTGACTCGCCTCCTTGGGAGCAGCTCCCAAGGTCCAACAAGTTGAGGTCTAAGTGGCCTCCTTCCTTGCATACACACCCAACCCCTGGGTTGGTGTAGCCAAGCCAGAGAAGGCTAAGGCCCTATCGATCAGATGGTCCTTATGATTGAGTGACCAGATTTTTCATTCTAAGTTCGAATTCCTGAAGAAAAATTCGTCGTACGGCTGACTAAAAGTGATTCCCACGTCCTAAGCTAACCCAACCAAGAGGTTGAAAGTGCCCAGTAGTATGACAACGAATTCGGGTTGATTTTGTGTTTTAGAATTGATTTTGACCCATTTTTCTTCAGTTGGGGTTTGTGGTGAGTGGCCCACAAGGTGACCAAGCTCACCGGCTAAGCACGAGACTTGATTAAGTCTAGTCTAGCCCAAATGTGTTCTCTAGATTATAACCCTAAAGACGTAACCTAGGGTTCATGCAATTCTGGGGTTTTTTTTTCTTTTGTTTTGTTCTACTTCAACGGACCACAAGAATAAAACTAGTTCTATATACAAAATTGGAATCCAACTAAATTTAAATTTGACTACTAGATTCCTTTTTCAATTATCTTTTCAGAGAATATTTTTTTGTAATTTTTACTATTTCAACCGAATTTGTAGAGATTTTTAAATGTCAAGGGGTCAGATTTGGAATTTTGACCCCTGGTCGATTATTTAAATTCAAACAGTATCAAATGATTTTCAAAATTTTGGGAAAAATATGGAAATTAAAGCCAATGAGATCAGCTTTCAAACCTCACCATTTTTAGTTAAAATAGATTCGCAGATTACTCGAAATTGCTTTTTGAATTTTGAAAAATCTCAAATCTGGGTCAGTCTGACCCCCTTGCACTTCACGAATTTTTAGAAATTTTTTACCAAGATTTTTTGAAATGAACAGTGGCGATTGAAAGATGTTTTGAAAATGAAGTTCTAGCCTGAATTTCAGAATTTTTCGTTCACTAATTTTTTGGCAATTGAAATTTTAAATCGTTATTTAAAGTCTTGCCGAAAATCAGAAGCTTTTAAAAGGTGTTTGAGTCTAAAATTCAAACTGTCCACCAAAAAAAATTTTTTTTTCCAAAAATTTTGAAAATTTCTCTTTTTTCAGGAAAGATTTTTTTTTAAAGGATTTTCAATTTTCTTTTTTTTTCTTTTTCAAAACTAACCTAGGATTAAAAAAAAAACCCAATCTAACTACCTAGATTTTTTTTCTTTGATTTTTTCCTTTTTTTCATGAAAATAAATGGGCCTTTTTTTTTCCTTTTTTTCAAAAGAAATAGATGGAAGGAAATCTAACCTAGGGTTCAGAAAAGACCTAGAGTAAGGAAGCTATGATGTGCACCTGGAATTTTTTTTTCCACTCGCGTGCACGCAGATCCCATTTTTCTTCCTATTTTTCTTGCACATCCAAAGACAAGTAGAGGAAGAATTTTCAGTGATAGCTCAAAAGATCGAAATCAAAAAATGACATTGCCTCCCCGGCAACGGCGCCATTTAACAGAAGCCATTTTCGCGTGTTTTGAAATCATCGAAAATCATAGTATAGTCATGCTAAACGCTTGCGAAAAATGGCTTGTAAAGATAACAAGACATGAGTACCGGTCATTTGTCTCTGGGAGGTGTTTATGAAAAATTGAAATTGATCTTTTTCACTCTACTTGTTTAAAATCGCACGCCGATTTTTAATCATTGGATCAATGTTTTGCCACTTTCATTATGAACCCTGATTACGTGTGCATGTGTTAGATAAATGACAAATGTGAAAGTGTGAGTTTCAATACGCATGATTCTAGTTATGTGGTGGCTATTTATGGAAAATGCACTAATAGTTAAATCCTCAATATTTTCTGATATCGACATGCTAGTTGAAATAGATAATAATTAAAAGCAGGCAACTTTAATCACACAAAATATATTGCAATCAGTAAGCTCATGGTGATTCTCAACATAGATATATATATATATATAGATAGATAAATTTCTTTGATTCATTCAAGAGGGTGTTTGCAACATGGAATTAGAGGAAAGCTTATAGAGGAAATCTTGAAAACATAAATCTAACAAACAGAAAATGATCACATACATGAATCTATGGGGGGATTTTGCATGCATCATTGGGGGAGAATAAAGAGCTACACTACTAGGCAGTAATAAAAGCATGTAACTACGAAGAACTAAGCTACTAATCTGGTAGAAATAAGGTCATTTGGAGGTGATCTTCGATGGCCTTTGAGTGGTTGAGAGGAGAAGGAGAGGCAGCCAATGGAGCTTAGACCAACCCTTAGAGAGAGGTTAGGGAGGTGATCCAGCATCTTGGCGTGGAGATGGTGGTGACCATGGTGAGGCAACTCGTGGAGGTGGAGTGGAGGTGGAATGTAGCTAGCCTAAATGGAAGTGAATAAAGCCAAGTGATGGATGAGTGCAAATGGCCACCCCTTAGGCCTTTTTATAGACCTAATGGAGACTCTATAGAGAAGCGTGGAAATCTATAGAGAGAGCTCCAAGAGTGGCCGGCCAAGGAGAGAGAGAGAGATGGTTTTTAGATCCACCATTTGTGGATCTCCAATTTGAATGGCTCTTGGTTGCTAATTTTGGCAACCAAGAGTGGTGCCACCTTTGAAAGAACCTAGAATACTCTAGGTGGTGTGGGAGTGTGTGAATGGGTGTGTGTGTGGTTGCGCCCTAGGTGTCTAAGTGATATAGTTTAGGTCCTAAGGGGTTTAGGCTGGTGTAGGTCTTAAATTAGGGTTGCAAACCCAAATTCACTAAGGTAAAGTGCAATTAAACTTAATACAAGTTTAATTGGCTATGTGAAAACTTAATTGAGAGTAAAATAACTCAATTAAGTCATGTCTAGGTCAATTGGACTCTCACCGAGTCCAATTGGATAGTGTGTGCTGAGATCAGGGCTCAATTGGACTCAATGAGTCTAATTGAATAGGCTGATGGAATTGACTAAGATCCAAGTCAATTAGGTTAGTGAGGACCTAATTAGGTCCTTAGGGAGGTCTAGAGGTGATGTACTAGGGTTAGGGCACCTTAATTTATGTTCCTAAGGTGTTGGAATTGGGTTTAGGGAGCTACAGATCCATGATCAGGGCATGAATCTCAAAACAGGAATTGGAGAGCAGTTCCAGATGTCTAATAAAAGTATCAAAAGTCTTGTACTCAAAAATTAGAAGTCCAGACTTCAAGTCTAGATGTCTAATCAGTGTAAGGAAGGATTGTAGGTTCTGTCTTGGGTATTCTGCATAAATTAGATGTCTGACCAAGTGTCTGCACGTCCAATAACACTACAAAAGTGGGTTTAAAGTGTGCTAGAGTTGGTTAAGGGTTCTAGACATCCTATGACTTATCTGGACATTCAGATAGATGTTAGAATTAGGGTTTAAAGGTTTGCTAGGGTGTGGTGACCTAATCTAAGTGTGGCTAAGGCTTGGGGAAGCTTCTAGGCTGTCTTAGGCCTAGGATGGACCTAAGTTCTTCACATTTTACTGCTTTATTCGTACTTAATAGAATAGCATACCTTAACTCCCTTACATTATTGTCTACTACATCTTATTCTATGTCTTCCGCTCCAACTCTGCTGCAACACCAATTATTCCTTATTCTTCTGATACCTCTTTAGATCCAGCTCCAAGTCAGCTTGTTACCTGTAATTATCATAATGCACCTAATCAATACATTATAGCATTATTTTGTTCATAACTAAAAGAAAGTAGTAAAGATGAAAATACTGCTTATGCATGCATGAATTACCTTAACTTATGCTAAGGCATAGCCTAATTTAGGTCAATTAAGACCTATGATTGCTGCGCAATCAGAGTCCATGGTAAAAGACACTCCAAATGTCGAAGATTTTGACGGGAAGAATCGAGTTTGGTGGAACCATGTTTCTCTTGGCTATGCTCCCGAGTGCCTCGCATTGGGAACACGACCTCAAGAATTCCTGGGCATCCTTGAATAAAGATGGCCAATAAAATCCAGATTTCAATATCATTACAACCGTCTTATTCCTAAAGAAATGTCCCCCACATGCAGATGCATGGTAGAACTCTAGTATGCTTTGAAACTCATTCTCTGGAACACATTGGTGAATAATCTGATCCAAGACAATGCGATACAGTTCAGGGTCATCCCAAAAGTAATATTTAGCCTCAAATATAAGTCTATCTCGTTGTTGCTTGGTCCAATCTTGGGGGATTTGAGCAAAGGCTAAATAATTTACCATGTTTGCAAACCAAGGGGTTTGGACACTTGAAACTGCAAGAATAGTCTCAACTGAAAAAGTATCAATGATCGGAATATCCAGACGAGAACAATCAATTTGGAGTCTCGAAAGATGATCTGCCACCACATTTGGTGTCCTGGATTTATCTTTAATTTCGAGATCAAATTCTTGAAGTAAAAGAATCCAATGAATGAGCTGAGGTTTGGCATCCTTTTTGGCCAAGAGATGTCTCAAGGCCGAGTGGTTAGTAAATATAATGACATGAGATCCTAAGAGATAAGCCTTGAATTTTTCGAATGCAAATACTATAGCTAGCAATTTCTTTTCTATAACAGTGTAGTTTCTCTAGGCCTCGTCCAGAGTTTTGCTAGCGTAGTAGATGACAGAGGGTTCCTATCTTCTGACACAAAATAGCCCTGACCACGTAATTAGAAGTGTTGATCATGATCTAAAATGGGGTTGTCTGGTGTCGGACCCAAATAGGTTGTTAATATGATGATTTTATCGTTAAAGTGTGTATAGTGGTTAACCTAAATCGAACCTAACCATCTCTTTACAAAATTTCTAACCTAGCCTACTTCATTTTATCTTGGTCACTTTTAGGCCTAGGGTCGAACTCAGGGAAGTGGGGTTACAAGTCAAGTTTCTACGCCTTTCCTACAACGAATCTCTTCTGTTCGTTTATTGTGTTTTTGGTGGATTTCTATTTAGATTTTTTTCTGATAATCTTTGTCCTTGAGGCACACCCTCAAAATTGGGTTCTTGGCTTTGAGCCAAAATAGGGTTCCAAAATGGGTCTTGCTATTCACAAGACAGAGTACCTGCAAGTAAAGGATTATCTTTTCTCCTTTGTATTTTTTTTTATCCTTTTACTGGTATGCAAGAGAAATAGAAATAAAGTAAATGTACTATAGATATATATGTATATACTATATATGTATAAAGGGGTAGGGGTGGAGGCAGAGATGGAGTGTAGCACGGTATCGAGTCAGTCGTCGTCTAGAAAGACGCAACCAACAGGATGAGGTGCCACGTGGAGTGTAGGATGGATTGTGGAAGATGTATGTGACCATGCTTTTTTTGTACACGTGTATCGGGGAATATCAGTAACTGGTGCAGATATTCCTGCGATACCACGTATGGTAAGTAATGTGAAAAAAAAAAAAAAAATATATATATATATATATATATGTAAATATACCTATATGTATAGATATATATATGTTTATAAATATATAGGTATATATATGTAGTTATATATGTATATATATATGTATAAATATATATATATATATGTCAGTGTATATGTATATATAGCTATATGTATAGATAGATATATGTATAGATATATATATAGTATGCATGTATATAATACTATATAGATGTATATATATATATATATATGTATATATATATATAGTAATATATGCATATATAGATATATGCAGCTAGATTTGTATATATATGTATATATAGGTTTATATATATATATATATATATATATATATATATATATATTTATATGTATAAGTAGGTGTGTATATATGTATATACATATATATATATGTATATAAATATATGTATATAGGTAAGTATATATGTGTATATATATATATATAAGTATATAGATATATGTATATAGACTAATAGATAGTTATATAGGTACTAATATATGTATAGATATATGTATATATATATATATATGTATATATATATATATATATATGTATATAAGTATATGTATATATGTAAATATATATGTATAAATATATATATATATGTATATAAGTATATGTATATATGTAAAAATATATATGTATATGTATATATATATATGTATATAATAGTGCGTAGGTGTGTGTGTGTGTATGAAAGTGTGAGTGTATGTGTGTGCAAGCGTCAGTAAAGAGAGTGAGAGAGTGTTGTGAGAGAGAGTGAGAGAGAGAGAGCGAGAGAAAGAGGGCAACCGCTGAGGGTTAAGCCATCTGTGTGCTCAGGGCGTCGTCTGGAAGTCCCATGCGCACGCGCAGGCACGCATGCGTGCAAAGAGAAGAGGCCACAGCACACAGATGAGAGTGGGTGCATGGAAAGAAGGCCGCAGCGCATCGTGCTAAGAGAAGGGCTTGAGCGGGTGCTGGCAGGCGTACGCGGTGAAGGGAGTGGATGAAGGCAGGCACTGGGGGAGGCTGGCGCATGCAGATGTACGCGGGTTGGTGTGGGCGACAAGGGGCCAAACGCGTGCGTGGGTGAACGACGGTAGTGGTGCACCGGGTGATCGGATAAATGAGAAGCTTTCCAGTCACCCCACTATAGCCACAGTGTTCCGCAGACTGGTGTGAATAGTGGCTATAGTGTAAGGCCACGCCGCTCAACCAGGAGCGGGTGGTGCTGTGAGTGTGGACGACTCGACGTGCACGGAAGAGTGGCTCCGGCTGGTGTCTTGCGGGTGGGTTGTCATGACAAAGCACACGAAGAGGGATGCTGGTGTGCGCAGTGGAGGGCGAGGGCGACCTGCTGCTTGCGCAGAGGTTTGCGGGTGCTGCTGGGAGGCGCTGGGGTGCTTGGCCAGCCGCTACAGTGGCGCGCAGTGGCTGGCTATGGGCAAAGGAGAGAGCGCTACAGGGCGAAGAAGAGGGAGTCTGTGGTGCCTGCAGGCGCGCGCTGGAGGCGAGGGCAGCCTGCAGGTGTGCGCGGAATTGGCTGGGCAGCTATTGCTACGTGCTGCTGCTGCCGCCTTGCCGCTGGCCTTCGAGCTTCAGACCTTGAAGCCTGCCCCAATGGCTGAAGTGGTTGGAAAGTGAAGAAGTCAGGGAAGAGCCACCACGCCCACTGGCTCTATGGTGAGCTGGGCGGTGGTGGACTCACGGTGGTGGTTGTGCACCACAATGAGGTGCTCCTGTCCGCCGGGTGTCTCCTCTGAGGAGGAGGGCCGGCGTGTGGAGGGAGAGGGGACGGTGGCCTGGAAGGAAGTGGAGCTGCTATGTGGGTCTTTGGTTGGGGACCAGGTTACCTACAAGAAGAAGCCATGCCCTCTTTTTAAAGAAGAGGAGAGAATGCATAGCCATGCCCTGGCTGTGCATGCTTGCGCATGGCTTGGCAGGGAGAGGCAGCCGCAGGGAAGGGCTTGAGCAGGGAATGGCGCGATGAGAAGTTGTTCCATGCAGCCGTGGGAAGATTTCTTAAAAAATCAAAAAGAAATAAAAAATGAAGATGGAAATTTTGCGAAGCAGCACTTGAGGAAAACGTGAATTGCGAGGCCATTTATTTACTCTCCTCCCCTCTCAATTAAATGCATGCTTGTGTCTATATTCACAAATGTGACTATGTCTACCTAATATACACTAATAATGTTAGGAAATAGCACAAGACGACACAATTGCAGGTGTATTTTTGCGGTTCAATCATTGTCCAGACCGGTGGTTGCAACATTAGAGCACAAGTGACTACCGTTTTAAGAAAATCAAATGCCTTATGGCATGATTCATCAAAATCAAATGGTGTATCATTGGCCAGAAGGTTGCTTAAAGGTCGAGCAACCTTAGACAAGTCCTTGATGAACCTCCTATAAAATCCTACATGATCGAGAAATGATCAGATTTGTTTAACAGATGTGGGAGTAGGAAGTTTGGAGATAGCGCCACCTTAGCTTTATCAACCTCAATTCCCCGCTCAGAGACTACATGACCCAAGACGATGCCTTCTTGTGTCATGAAGTCTCTTTTCCCAGCTAAGGACCAATCGTATTTTGATGCATCTCTTAAGGATCAATTCTTGGTTATCCAAGCAAGAATCAAATGAATCTCCGAAAATGGAGAAATCACCCATGAATACTTTCATAAACTCTCCCACCATGTCTGAGAAAATGGCTAGCATACACCTTTGAAAAGTCGCAGCTGTATTACAAAGCCCAAATGTCATTCTACGAAATGCAATGGTTCCGTAGGGGCAGTTGCAAGTCATCTTTTCTTGATCCTCACGATGGATACGGACTTGGTTGTACCCCGAGTAACCAACCGTCTAGGAAACAAAAATACTTTTTCCCAGCTAACCTTCCAAGGATTTGGTCGATGAAAGGCAAAGGGAAATGATCTTTTTCTTGGTTGTCTTTAGCTTCCTGTAATCGATACAGACTCTCCAAGAGGAAGCTGAACGACTTGTGACAGATTCTCCTTTCTAGTTAGTCACAATGGTAATCCAGGCTTTCTTGGGAACAATTTGCACGGGACTAACCCAAGGACTATCTGAGATTGGATAAATGATTCCTGCGTCAAGCCACTTAATGATTTCCTTCTTGACCACTACTCTCATGTTAGGGTTCAGTCTCCTCTGCATCTGGTGAGAAGGGTAGGATCCATCTTCCATAAAAATTCGATGATTGCAATAAGATGGCTCAATCACCCTAAGGCCATGGATGGTCCAACCAATTGCCAATGTATGTGCTTTTAGGACCTTGATCAGTTTCATCTTTTGCTCCTTAGTCAAATTTGCACTTATAATCATAGGGACTGTTTTCTTAGGTCCTAAAAATTCATCTTCTAGACTCTCAGGCAATGGTTTCAGTTCGAGCAGGGGCGGGTGATAAGCCCATTGATGTAGACACATCCATTTAGGTTAAAATGCCTATTTATGCATGTACCTAAGCTTAGATTCACATTCCAAATTATAAATATTGCATAGCATGCATCATTCTGCATTTAGAGTAGTTTGTATATTTTAGGTTAATTACGTCCTTTTTGTGGTCAGGAGAGGAGATTTATTTTGGTGCCTCAGATTGGCGACCTGACCAAACAAATTAGATTAGGATGACGATCGAAGTCCAATGCCTCTGAAATCGCCTTGATCGGAGTCCCGTAGCACCATATGCAGTGAGAGGAAGATCAACAGCCAAGGGACTAGGTGACATAATTCAGAGCTTCAAATGACAAATCCAGCTATGCAGATGGATTCAGGTCGGTGATCGCAGCCTAACAACGTGAAAATCGACTCAATCTGACCTCTGTAGCAACCCCTACAAGGGAAAGAGGATGGACAGCATAGATCACACGATGTGGTGCAACCTAGGCTGCTCAGGCACACGCATGCACCACCGCACGCGCAAGGAGGCAGCAGTAGCAGTGCTCGCAGAGGCATGCGACACGGGCACGAAGAGCGCGTGCTAGCGTAGCAGTGGGTGGGCACGTGGGCTGTCTTCAGCAATGTCTGTGGCCGATCTTCAGCGACATTTATGACCGTCACTAAATGTCTTGTATACGAATTTGATTCTTTCCTCCACTATAAAATGATCCCTACCCCTCCCATTTTTCTTCATCTCTTCCTTTCATCCTCTCACCACCTCCAAGGCTCTTGAGAGAGCTTGTCCCAAACACAGGATGCTTCTCTAGAGTAGAATACAAATATTTCTTCCACCTCTCATCCCTCTTCATGGAGCATCCTATGGCCATCTTCTCACCTCCCTTCAAGAAGAAGATCCTTGTCGCGACGTCGTCCTACCCTGCCATCCGTCCTCTGGCTCCATCCTCATTCATCCTGCTCCTTACCACCTTCCTCTAGGCAACGTCAAAGCGAGTTATCCTTTGAGTAACCGTCACGGGGGATTCTCTCACTTATTTTTCTTTTTGCCTTTGTAGTGTAATCTTTCTTGCTTTCTTACTTGTAGAAAACATTTGCTTCTGAAATATATGTGATTATCTCTCTCTCTCTCTTATATTTTGCAAGTAGATTAGTTAGATAAGAATTCATTGACCTAATCTCCTGCTTCCTAAAAATACCAAAAAAATTAGAAAAGACAAAAATGACAAAAACAAATAAAAGAGAAATGCGTAATTTTAAAAATCAAACATCCGCCTCCCAGTGTTCGACCTGGGACTGACTTTTCGAGTTTTAGTTTTAAATTTTATCTGATAGATGGATTTTCTCGCGAATCGAACTACGATGGTAGGTTTTCCAAACCAAACCTTTCCACGTGCGAATTCGCCACAATCATTTTGGCGCTGCTACCGGGGAGGCAGTGCTCTTTGGTTTTCTTTGCATTTTCCCGCATTACTTACATATTTTTCTAACCTATCTTTCTTCTTTGATTTATTGTCTTGTAGGAACTCAATTGAGGAGCCGAAGGCAGTAGATTGGAGTAAAGTGTGGGTAGAGACATTTGTAAGTTTTCCCCCCCTTCCCCAACCAGTTGATCATTTTAGTACCTTAATAATTAGAACCTAATCTACTTAGTTCTTTTCACAAACCCTAGAATAGAAATTGTTTGTCTTGTTTGTCACTCCACTTACCTCGCCATCCACATAAAAAAATAAAAAAAATAAAAAAAGGTTATCTGATTGTGGGATTTCCTGAAAGATACATACATTAACACCCACAACTCTCGACTTAAGGCGCATCATTCCACTTTGATTCTAACACTTAACAGGAGTCTGACCTATGGGCCTGGTACACTTCAACTCAATACACATGAGTAGAAATCTGACTAGGTAAGACTTTTTGTGTGCCTTAACTAAGTGGTGCAACAGGCCAATTGATTGAGCTGTTTGGGCCGCACCACTCAAATTAAAATTGATTCATCAAGTAGCTTGCCAGTTAGGGTTGCTTTTTAGGACTAAAGCAGGCACTCCACAATTTATTTCTGATTTTTAAAGGAATATATCTACACCCATGTTTTCAGAACTTGGAGTGTTGTCCTGAACTTGATTGAATCAACCTAAGGATTAAACCCTAAAAGCTACTAAACAAGCCTACACCCTAAAAGATGACAGAGGGTGTTTCTCCCGAGTGTTTTGAAATCGTCAGAAATTGTATAGTCATGCTAAAATGCTCGTCAAAATGATTTGTAAAGATAACGAGACTTTGAGTCCCAGTCATTCATCTCTGGGAGGCGTTTATGCAAATCTGAAATTGATCTTTTCTGCTCTAATTGTTTAAAATCAGATGCTAGTTTCTAATCGTCAGATCAAAGTTTTGCCACTTTCATCATGAACCCTAATTATGTGTGCATTTGTTAGATAGAAGATGAAGGTGAAAGTGTGAGTTTCAGTACACACAATTTTAGTTATGTGGTGGTTGTTTACGGAAAATGCATTAATAGTTAAATCCTCAATATTTTCTGGTATTGAGATGCTGGTTGCAATAGATAAAAATGAAGAGCAGGCAACTTGAATCACACAAAATATATTGCAATCAGTATGCTCAAGTTGATTCTCAACACAGATATATATATATATAATATTTCTTTCATTCATTTAGGAAGGTGTTTGCAACATGCAATTAGAGGAAAGCTTGTGAGGAAAGCTTGAAAACATAAATCTAACATAAAATGATCACATACATGATCTATGGGGGGGTTTTGCATGCATCATTGGGGGAGAATAAGGAGCTGCACTACTAAGCAGTAATAAAAGCATGTAAACTATGAAAAACTAAGTTACTAATCTAGCAAAAATAAGGGCATTCGGAGGTGGGCTTCGATGCCCTTTGAATG
Source organism: Thalassia testudinum (assembly GCA_037157565.1). Classification (NCBI taxonomy): domain Eukaryota; kingdom Viridiplantae; phylum Streptophyta; class Magnoliopsida; order Alismatales; family Hydrocharitaceae; genus Thalassia; species Thalassia testudinum. The sequence continues at coordinate 49,361,315 of JAZHRO010000055.1, forward strand.
GTTGAGAGGAGGAGGGGCGGCCAATTGTGCTTAGGCCGACCCTTGGAGAGAGGTTGGAGAGGTAATCTAGCATCCTGGCATGGAGATGGTGGTGGCCATGGTGAGCAACTCATGAAGGTGGAGTGGAGGTGGAATGTAGCTAGCCTAAATGGAAGTGAATAAAGCCAAGAGATGGATGGGTGCAAATGGCCACCCCATAGGTCTTCTTATATACCTAAGGGAAGCTCTTTAGAGAATTATGGAATTTCTACAGAGGCATATGGTGGGATCTTGTGGGAGAGTGAGAGAGAGAGGATGGATGGTGGTTTTTAGATCAACCAAATGTGGATCTAAAAATTGAATGGCCCTTGGTTGCTAATCTTAGCGACCAAGGCAACAACACATGGTAAAGATTTCTAGAGAACTCTAGGTTAGGTATTTTTTGTGTGGATGGTGTGTGTGGGTGTGTGTGGGTTGAAACTTAGGTGGCTAGGTTGATTAGGTTAAGTTCTAGTGGGTTTAGGTTAAGGAGGTCTCAAATTAGGGTTGTAAACCCTAATTCGCTAAGGTAAAGTGCAATTAAGCTTAATACAAGTTTAATTGGGTGTGTGAAAACTTAATTAAGAGTAAAATAACTCAATTAAGTCAGTTCTAGGTCAATTGGACTCTCACTGAGTCCAATTCGATAGTGTGTGCTGAGATCAGGGCTCAATTGGACTCAATGAGTCCAATTGAATAGGCTGATGGAATTGACTAAGATCCAAGTCAATTAGATTTAGTGAGGACCTAATTAGGTCCTTAGGGAGGTCTAGAGGTGATGTATTAGGGTTAGGGCACCATATTTTCGGTTTCTATAAGGTTAGAATTGGGTTTAGGGGGCTAGAGATCCAAGATCAAGGCTTGAATTCCAAAACAGGAACTGAAGGGTAGTATCAGACATCTAATAATAGTGTCAGACATCTTCTAATGAAAAATCAGAAGTCCAGACATATTTTCTGGACGTCCAATTAGAGTCAAGAGGGATTTTAGGTCTGTCTTGGGTATTCTGCAGAAATTGGACATCTGACCAAGTGTCTGGACGTCCAATAACACTGCAGAATTGGGTTTAAGGTGTGCGGGAGTTGGCTAAGGGTTCTGGACGTCCTATAACTCATCTAGACATCCAGATAGTGATTGGAATTATGGTTTTAAGGTTTCCTAGGTGTGGTGACCTAATCTAAGGTTGGCTAAGGCTTGGGAGAGCTTCTAGGCTATCCTAGGACTAGGATCTTCCTAAGATCTTCATATTTTACTGCTTTATTCCTACTTAAATTGAATAGCATACCTCAACCCCTTACATTATTGTCTACTACATCTTATTCTAGGTCTTTTGCTCTAACTTTGCTGCAACACCAGTTATCCTTTATTCTTCTGATCCAGCTTTAGATCCAGCTTCAGATCTAGTTTCTGATCAGTTTATTACCTGCAATTGACACAATGCACCTAATCAGTACAATATAGCATTATTTTATGCATAGCTAAATGAAAGCAGTAACAGTGCTAGTAATGCTTATGCATGCATGAATTACCCTAACTTATGCTATGTCATAGCCTAATTTAGGTTAATTAAAACCTATGATTGCTATGCAATCATACCCCCATGCCAAAATCTTGCTAGTCCCTAGCAAATGCGACTAAATTATTCACAAAAGGATCTCTAAGGGATTGATTATTTTATCAAGTGTATTCCTAGAGAGTTTTCTCCTTTTTGTTTTCATCTATGCTCTAGAAATCCAGACAATCGTGAAAGGGCACCTATGTAGCTTTTGCAATGGATTTGAGTGCAAAACTAATTCACCTCTAAAATCTGTACTTGACCCCTAATAAAATTCTGGAGGGATCGGCCAATTTTCTTCCCTCGGGGTATTCAAGATATTCTATGAATTCCACCCAGCTTTAAGCTTAGGTAGAGAATCTTAGAGGAAAAAGATTATATATTTGGTGGCTCACTCTCGATTGGTGCTACATAGAGATTAGAACTATAGAGTCTAAATTCCCAAATTATTACATAACTCAACTCAGAGAAAGATGAGAAGAACTATGCTCTCTTTTGGTTCCTTTGTATTCATTCTCTCTTACTCTTTTTCTTTTTCTTTTCTTTTCTTTCTTTTTCTTGGAGCTCACAATCTCACCAGATTCACACATATGACCTTTATTTGATGGTCTCACTTGGCATTAACACTTTAATTAAGTTTCCTTAACCCTAACACTAAGTCGAAATTCCTCAGCCAGTATTTGGGCGGTCAGAATCACAAGAAAGGTTGGTTAAGGCCATATTTGGTGGATCTCAAATTTATTTGATGGTATTGCCTCAATGTAACTGAAATAAACACTAAATATTCACTCTTTCTTTTCTTTGCTTTTTCTTCCTTTTCTAATTTTTTCAATTTTTCTTTTTTTCATCATTTTTTTTCTTTTTTTCTTCTCTTTCATTCATCTTTTTTTTCAATATAATAGAACTAGCACACATCCATGAGCTTTATTGAGGCATTATTAGGGATTGGTGGTACTCAAGAGACATTAGGTGGCTTATTTGGTGGAAGTGCCTACTCACGGCACCGGGAGAGATGGATAGGATGGTGTATTTCTGACCTTGACATCAATAACCTCCTTCAGCCGAAGATTTCGTAAAGAATGGTCGTAACCATCCACCTTATCCCTGGTTTTATGAAAACTCGCTCTCAATGTACTTGCCTTATTTCGTGGCTCTCAAAATTCACACAAAATGTTTATGCAAGAATCGAGAGCGAAAACTATGCCTTATCTCTAAGTAACATCACCTAATTATCTACAATTCCAGATTCCTTGCACTAATCTTAGAGCACCAATGCACTCTACTCTCATCTCACACTATTTGGTGGATTTTTGGAAGAAAATTTGCGTGACTCCCTAAACACTATCCAGGGGTTCAGGAGAAGAAGCATCGCTTCTTCTCGACAGACTAAAGACGTTTATCACCCTTCACCATGAATCCATTGTAAATTCTATGTGTGGGAAAAAAATTGTACTGAACTCCCGATTACAGGAATCAACTAGAGGATAAAATTCCTAATGCATTCTCTTAATAAAATAATGTTATTCATGGTTGCACTATGCATATACGCTATAAACAAGTGACCTCTTTGAAGGAGCTCTGATACCACTTGATAGGATCTAAAGATATAGAATATATATATATAAGGCTATGTGCATAAACACTCAAACAATATTAGTAATAAAAAGACAATTTGCACAATCAATCAAATGACAAAAGGACACAAAATGTATAGTGGTTCCCCTCCCTTTGGCACTCCACTACATAAGCCTCCTAGCTTAGGGTTTTTAACTCGATTCTCTCAACCCTGAGAGAATCAATTTACGAAATCGAGGTAATTAATGGGTTACCTCAACCTAAGTACAAAAATAGGTTTGTTACAACCCAACGAGCAAATGATCAAGAACAAATGAAGTACAGGTGTAAGAAAGAAAGATCTTACAACTAAGTTCCTACGCCTCTCAACAATAACTAAAAGAATATTACCGATTTGAGAGCTTAAGATGGATGCAAATCGTGTTGAATTGCGTGAACAAAACACACCAATGTGTTTCCAAACCCGTAGCACGATTGGAAAGCAACAAACACGATTTCTTCTCTTGAATATGTGGTGGAAAATAGGAACTATAGGTCTAGGAATTTTCTTCTCTTTTCTCTTGTCTTTTGTGTGCAAACAAAGAGTCCTAGGGTTATTTTATAGAGTTTAGGACCTAAAATACTCGTCTACTAGACGTTGGGATTTAATTCCCAACGTTCATATTATTGGAATTAATATTTCTGTTGTTCTGTTTTGGGCCAACGGCTAGCTGATTCCGGTACTAAAGTACCTGTGCCGGTACTAGCAGCTCACTACCACCAGTACATGAGTCCTGGTACTGGTACTCATCATGGGTACCGATACTTATGACTCCCAGATTTGAAATTCCTTGGGCACAGTAACCTACTTGTATCGTTACTCATCATGGGTACCGATACTTGTAAGGTTCAGGCCAGAATTAAGCCTTCAACCTGTGGCCAACATGTACCGATACTCATGGTTGGTACCAGTACTTGTTCATAGTTTCAGACGAATTTCAAACCTGTGACTTGCAAATACCAGTACTGATGAACAGTGCCGGTACTTGCTTACAAGTACCTATTTTAAGCATTTTAATCCATTACGTACTTTGAAAATGTTTGCAATATAAATTAATCCTAATTTATCTCTACTTGATTTTATGATCTAAGTTATGATTCTTTGTTAAGAGGCATATACAATCTATAAATATAAAATTTAAACTAGAGAAACTAAAGGTCGAAGATGACTTCTTCTCCTCGACTCATCCTTGTCATCTTGCCTCCTCCTTGTCATCATTTTCTCTTTCTCATCATCATGCCTCCATCACTTCCTGTTTGCCTTGATCTTCACCTAAATCTGAAAGAACTCAATTGCAAATATTAATACATAATAATTTTGTTACCACTTGATAGGATCTAAAGATATGGAATATATATATGGCTATGCGCACAAACACTCAAACAATATTAGTAATAAAAAGATAATTTGCACAATCAATCAAACCACAAAAGGACACAAAATGTATAGTGGTTCCCCTCCCTTGGGTACTCCACTACCTAAGCCTCCCAGCTTAGGATTTTTAACCCAATTCTCTCAACCTCGAGAGAATCAATTTACTAAATCAAGGTAATTAACGGGTTACCTCAACCCAAGTACAAAAACGGGTTTGTTACAACCCAACGAGCAAATGCTCAAGAACAAATGAAATACAGGTGTAAGAAAGAAAGATCTAACAACTAAGTTCCTACGCCTCTCAACAATAATTAAAATAATATTACCAGTTTGAGAGCTTAGGATGGACGTGAATCATGTTGAATTGCATGAACAAAACATGTCAATGTATTTGCAAACCCGTAGCATGATTGGAAAGCAGCAAACATGATTTCTTCTTTTCAATATGTGATGGAAAATTTGAACTATAGCTCTAGGAATTTTCTTCCCATTTTTCTTGTCTCTTGTGTGCAAACAAAGAGTCCTAGGGTCATTTTATAGAGTTTAGGACCTAGGATACTCGTCTACTAGACGTTGGGATTTAATTCCCAACGTTCATATTGTTTGAATTAATTTTTCTGTTGTACTATTTTGGGCCAATGGCTAGCTGGTACAGGTACTAAAGTACCTGTATTGGTACTAGCAGCTCATTGCCACTAGTACAAGAGTCCTGGTACCGATACTCATCATGGGTACCGGTACTTGTGACTCCCAGGTTTCAAATTCCTTGGGCATAGTAACCTACTTGTACTGGTACTCATCATGGGTACCGGTACTTGTAAGGTTCTGGCTAAAATTAAGCCTTCAACCTGTGGCCAACATGTATTGGTACTCATGGTTGGTACCGGTACTTTTTTGCAGTTTGAGACGAATTCTTAAACTTGTGCCTTGCAAATACCAGTACTAATGAATAGTACCGGTACTTGCTTACAAGTACCTGTTTTAAGCATTTTAATCCATTACGTATTTTGAAAATGTTTGCAATATAAATTAATCCTAATTTATCTCTACCTGATTTTACGATCTAATTTATGAGTCTTTGTTAAGAGGCATATATAATCTATAAATATAAAATCTAAACTAGAGAAACTAAAGGTCAAAGATGATCTTCTTCTCCTTGACTCATCCTTGTCTTCTTGCCTCCTCCTCGTCATCATTTTCTCTTTCTCATCATCATGCCTCCATCACTTCCAGTTTGCCTTGATCTTCATCTAAATCTGAAAGAAGTCAATTGCAAACATTAATCCATAATAATTTTTATTAACACCAAAACAGGATGTGGAAAAAGGTTCCAACAATCTCCCCCTTTTTGGTGTTGACAAAACTATCTTGCAAATAGATAATTATAAGAATAAAAATAATATTTAGCAATGTTATATGAAGGAAAAAAAAAATTTAATTAAATCCTCCCCCTTAATATATGCTCCCCTTAAAAATATTACTATTTACCCTCTATCTTTCTTCCCCTTTTTGTCAATCATAAAAAATGAAGAAATATCATACCATAAAATTTACCAATAGTAAAATGGAGCATGAGGATAGCAAGCATCTCTCGTCCAATTTTCTTGGTCTTCATTCAACCTATAGAAATGTTGAAGTGTTCCATTATGTGCGTTGAATACCCATTGATTACTTTGATCTACTCTTGCAAAACAAATATCTTTTCTAGGTACCCATTTTCTTGTGGGTCCTTTAGAGTTAGCACCTTTCAAATCCTGCGATTTATAGAACTTTTTAGTGTTAGATCTATAATTCTTGGGATTTTTAGACTTTTGATACATCCATGCATGCCTACGTGCATGCGATTTATTTTATATATTTTTTTTACTTTGAAATTTTGATTTTAATGAATCACAAAATTCAATGTTTAGACTAGTTGTTATTTTAAGATTATTTAAAGTCCCTTCAAAGTGCTCGTAAATATCTTCTAGTTTTAGTATCTTTGCATGCAACTAATTACTAGTTTCTTTTGACGTTTCTAATTTTATTTCTAAACATGATTTTTCTAATTCTAATGTTTGATAATTATTCTTTAAAACCTTATTTTCCTTTTTAAATGACTTAGCTTTATGATATAGTTCTTCATAAGCTTCTAATAATTCCGCAAAAGAGAAATCAGGGTTTACCTCATTGTCTGAATCTTCCGTAGTTGTTGCCAAACATAGATGAGCGACCTCATCATCATCCGATTCGCTAGAGTCGGTGTCCATGTCAGAGTCACTATCACCCATGTTGCTTTTAAAGCTCTCCTCTTCTTCTTCTTGACTTCTTTTGTGTCTTTCCTTTTGTCTTCCTTCACCTTATTCATAGGGTAATCCTTCCTCAAGTGGCCCTTCTTCTTGCACTCATAGCAAATAACATAAGTTGAAATTTTATTGACTTGCCTACCTTGTTTCTTGAGGAATTTGTAGAATTTCCTAGTAAGCATTTCCATCTCCTCATCTTCGGATTCCGATATTGTTGAGTCTGAGTCCTCTATGATTGCTCTAAAAGCAATACTTCTCTTCCTACTTGTTGCCTTCTCCTCACTCTTCTTTATGTTCTCCAATTGAACTACATACGCCATGAGGCTTCCAATCAGATCATCCAAGGGGAGAGTGGATAGATCCTTTGCCTCTTGGATCGCTGTGGTCTTTGGAGACTAATCGCTTGTAAGTGATCTCAAGACCTTTCTTACAAGCTGCTCCTCTTTCAGCTTGACTCCAAGATTTTTCATTGGATTCATGATATCTCCAAACCTTATGTACATGTCCATGACTGTTTCTCCTTTTTCCATCCTGAAACACTCATAATTTTCTGTTAAAATAGAAATATGTGTTTCTCTTACCTTGCTCGTACCTTCATAGGTGATTTGCAAAGTATCCTAAATCTCGTAGGCAGACTCACATGCAGAGATCCGGTTGAACTTTCCCTTGATAATGCACAATAGAGTGCGTTCATCATCTTCGCATTTCCTGCAATATTTTTCTTTTGCTCAGCTATCCATTCAACTCCTTCCAACAGTTCCGGATCCATTTACCTCTCTTGAATGAGAGTCCACGAATCTTCATCCATGGCTTTGAGGAAGACTTGCATCCACCTCCTCCAATATCCATTGTCCGTCCCATCAAAATAGGGAGGATGGGTGGATGATTGCCCTTCGATGCACCTTGATGTGGATGCCATCACAAGTCGAGTTGTTACGTCTTCTTGCAACCGGGCTCTGATACCACTTGAAGGAGCTCTGATACCACTTGATAGGATCTAAAGATATAGAATATATATATATGGCTATGCGCACAAACACTCAAACATTATTAGTAATAAAAATTCAATTTACATAATCAATCAAACCACAAAAGGACACAAAATGTATAGTGGTTGCCCTTCCTTAGGTACTCCACTACCTAAGCCTCCCAGCTTAAGGTTTTTAACTCGATTCTCTCAACCCCGAGAGAATCAATTTACTAAACCGAGGTAATTAATGGGTTACCTCAACCCAAGTACAAAAACGGGTTTGTTACAACTCAAAGGGCAAATGCTCAAGAACAAATGAAATACTGGTGTAAGAAAGAAAGATCTTACAACTAAGTTCCTATGCCTCTCAACAATAATTAAAATAATATTACCAATTTGAGAGCTTAGGATGGATGCGAATCATGTTTTATTGCGTGAACAAAACACGTCAATGTGTTTGCAAACCTATAACATGATTGGAAAGCGGCAAACATGATTTCTTCTCTTGAATATGTGGTGGAAAATATGAATTATAGCTCTAGAAATTTTCCTCTCTTTTTTCTTGTCTCTTGTGTGCGAACAAAGAGTCCTAGGGTCATTTTATAGAGTTTAGGACCTAGGATACTCATCTATTAGACGTTGGGATTTAATTCCCAATGTTCATATTTTTGGAATTAATATTTTTGTCGTTCTGTTTTGGGCCAATGGCTATCTGATACCGGTACTAAAGTACCTGTACCGGTACTAGCAGCTCACTGCCACCAGTACATGAGTCTTAGCACCAATACTCATCATGGGTATCGGTACTTGTGACTCCTAGGTTTGAAATTCCTTGGGCACAGTAAGCTACTTGTACCAGTACTCATCATCGGTACCGGTACTTGTCAGGTTCAGGCCAGAATTAATCCTTCAACCTATGGCCAACATGTATCGGTACTCATGGTTGGTACCGGTACTTGTTGTTCACAGTTTGAGACGAATTCTTAAACCTACACCTTGTAAATACCAGTACTGATGAACAGTACCGGTACTTGCTTACAAGTTCCTATTTTAAGCATTTTAATCCATTACGTACTTTGAAAATGTTTGCAATATAAATTAATCCTAATTTATTGCTACTTGACTTTACGATCTAAGTTATGATTCTTTGTTAAGAGGCATATACAATCTATAAATGCAAAATCTAAACTAGAGAAACTAAAGGTCGAAGATGATCTTCTTCTCCTCGACTCATCCTTGTCATCTTGCCTCCTCCTTGTCATCATTTTCTCTTTCTCATCATCATGCCTCCATCACTTCCTGTTTGCCTTGATCTTCACCTAAATCTGAAAGAACTCAATTGCAAACATTAATCCATAATAATTTTGTTAACACCAAAACAAGATGTGGAACAAGGTTCCAACACTCTTATGTTTGTACTTCATGAAATTTCCCTTAGGGGTTACATTCAGCTTAACCCTAAATTTCATAATAGGAAGGTGAGCTGGTGAGTCGGAAATGGCTATTGCGGATGATTTCTAGCTCCAATGCGAGCATTGGAGGTGGAGTTGGTTGTTCTTTTATTTAGGATCCTAAAGTATGTTTGACATGTAGCTTCGAGGTTTTCCTACGGGTTGGCATAAAAATTTTCAGTTTTGTTGTATCTACCCCCCATGCCTAAGTTCTTGCATGTCCTAATGCATGACTTAAATGAAAATAAATACAATAGGGAGTAAATGGGTAGAAATCACCAGGAATTGCTCCTGAAGTTTAACATTCAGCATCGGCCAACCTAACAGTATGCGCTATGTGAAAAAGAAATATTCTTTAAAAGAAAAATATGCTATGTATAAAGCAAGTATGTATAGGGTGATGTGAGGTAGATGTTGAGTTTAACGCCTCCAGCTGGGCAAAAACTCAATCAGATGTATTAGTTCTTGTATAGGAGCCGGTCAAGATTAAGAGAAAGATGTGCTCATATGCTCCTAGAATCAGTGGTGTAGAGATGCGAACCAGTTGATTGTGCACCCCTACTCCAAAAGGTCTAGCTATAAGAAAGTGTGGAGTGGTAGTGGAAAATAGAGGATAATCAGAGGGGGGATCATGATGTTGATTTAGCTGATTTATCATGTCCCAAAATTCAGTAGGAAGTTGTTGAGGGAGTAGATCAAAATGTATCTCAGAACCACAATTTAAGTCATAGGGATCCTCATAATGATAATTGACATAAAAGATCATGCCCTCTCCAGGCTCTGGATCATACAGGGGTATTCGTGAAAGTAGAAAATCGATGGGGAGGTCACTGAAATCCTCATTAGAAATGGGAATAGGAGGAGTAAACTCGAAGGTGGGAATTTGATGATTCGTATGTATGTAAATTCCTGCTGATTCGCTACCAGTGAGATAATTGGTTGTGACAACGTTAACAGGAAACCCGTTAGCTGTGGTCACGTCTTCTTGTAACAACAGGGGCAATCTAGTAGTGTGCAGATCAGGATAGCTAGAGTCAAGGGTGTTGTGGTCAGAAGCACACCCTAAACAATCGAATCCTAAGGGAGATATGTGTAGTGCAGTGGTCTCAGTCCCGTGTGGATTAAGGTCCAAGAACCCTCATAATGCAAACGAATGAGACATTGGATCATCACAAAGGAGCCCAATGTTACCGCAGTATGCTGAATCTTCGTCTTCACCAACCTCCTCTATGCGATCACAGTCAAAATTCCTTGATGCCCTGAATATGTCAAGTCGAAGTTGCTCATTACCTAGGGATATCTCCATACACCCAAATGCACAATCAATGTTTGCTCAGGCTGTCGCTAGAAATGGGCGACCCAAAATGATTGGTGCATCTCGAAGATTAGGAGGAACCTCCATATCGAGAACGAAAAAGTCTGTGGGAAAGCAGAATCAGTGGACTTTTACGATCACATTCTCAACCACCCCCCTCGGTGTTTTTACTGATCTATCAGCCAGTTGAATCGCGACCAAGGTAGGCTTTAACTCCCTAAATCAAAATCAATCAAATAGGCAGTGGCAGTTAGGTTGATGGACAAACCAAGATCTAGAAGGGCCCGATCAAATGGAGACTCCTGCAAGAAGTAGGATATGAGTGGGGTACCAGGCTCTTTCTTTTTTGGCAGCAAGTTACCTAGAATCACGGTGCTAGCTTCTTTTGACAGTATCACCTGTCATCCAATTCTAGGCTATCGCTTCAGGGTACAATAGTCCTTGAAGAACCTAGCAACAGTGGGGATATGATCTATTGCCTCGACGAGGGGGACCTAAATATGTGCTTCCTTGAACATTGACTTCAGGTCATCAAAATTCCATGTGTCCTTTTTCCGTACCACATTTCACGTCAGAGCCTCAGGAAAAGGGATGAGAATCTCAAGGTCAAGTGGCCTCTTACCCTTACCTACCATAGGTGGCTCTTGAGATGAAGGAGTCGAACTTGCCTGCGGTGAAGGGTGAGAAAAATCAGGACTTACCTACCTATGTGGTGGGTCGAATGTCTTCCTTCCACTCAATGAGACAGCATTTGCATCGGCTTGCTATCCATGAGGTGGTGGGGGAGCAGAAGGGGCAGAGTATGCGGGGTTCTACATTAAAGGCGGCTGGCCATGAGCATAACCTGGTGGTGCAGATGGCACCTATAATATGGCGTGTGCCTGTCCTTGTGGTACCTGAAACCTAGGCGGGCACCTTGGTTTTGCATATACTGTGGGTTCGGGATAGGTTGGGAGGGCAAGGCTCCCTGAGTCCTATGCTCCTGCAACAGCTGGTTTTTCATGTTATGTATAGTCTATATCTGGTTAGCCATCACCTTCATTATCTGGAAGCTATCCTGTGTAGATTTCCCCATCGATTCTTGCAACTCCTCTTTTAGTGCCTCCAGAGGGTCAGCCCGCTTTGGAGGGTGACTGGTAGCTTGGTGCAGTGGTTGGTATATAGAATAGGGTTGCTGCTGCTGAGATGGGAATGGCTGCTGCCTAGGGTACATGTTTTGTGCATTCCCGTATTTCCTGGTCTGGTAGTGTGGATCTTGATGTGGTCTCTGTGAGTTACCAGACCAGGAGAAGTTCGGATGCTGGCACCAACCAAAGTTATACTTCTCTGAATACGGGTTATTATGCCCGTATCCTTGAATATCATTGATGTCCTCGTAGGCCGAAGACATCTGAGATGTATATCTATCAAGGGGATATGTATTATAATCTGTGGGTGGTCCGTAACCCTGGTCATATAGTGCCAGATCGGAATTGTTTATGGGATCCTGTTATGCAAGATCTCGTAAATAAGGAGAAGATGCATCCCGAGCGATTAGATTAACTCGAGCAGGGGGGCTCAGGCTGCATAGGAGGGTCTTGGAGTAGCAGAGTTCAGGTGAGATTGACCTAGACTAATTTGGTCAATCTTTTTCTCGATCAGGTCTATTCTATCTAGCTGCTTGATGCTGATATCCATGTTGGCTAAAATAGACTTAGTGTGAGCCTCATGGACACCAACCCGCTGCGGACTAGGCTGCTGGAACTGGTTCATGGACGTGGCTTTCATGGAGTTCTCCGCCAAAGATTCGAACAACTCAAATGCGTTGTTCTAATCTTTCACGAGAAAATTCCTGCCACTAGATGCATCGGCTAGATACCGATGTGTGTCATCCAGCCTATGGTAAAAGATCTGAGCTAGGTGCCATATGGGTATACCAAGGTGCAGGCATTTCCGGAGAAGGTCATGAAATCGGTCCTAGGCTTCATGTAACTTCTGCCCAGCTCCTTGGGAGAAAGTCATGATTGCACGCCTCATCAGGTTCGTTCAATCGATTGGGAAGAACTTTTGCAGGAATTCAAATTGTAATTCCAGCCAGGTTCCAACTGGGTTCCCAATGGTCTTGAACCAGTATGAAGCTTTGTCCCTTAGAGAAAATGGGAAAAGCTTCATCAGAACAATCCCAAGATCAATATTCCTAGGTCGAATTGTTTCTGTGAGTTGACTCAAGTCCTCTAATTGCTGGAACGGATCTTCGCTGGAGTTTTCATAAAAATGACTTCTAATCAAACCGATCACATTGGGCTTGAGCTCAAATGCATCTCTGCCAACAAGAATCCTGACTAAGGGTGCATCGACTAATGCTACTGGATCATAGAAGTCCCGAACTTGTTCTCCTTGCAGTGGATGCTACATTTTGTCAAGCATCGTCAAGATACAGTCCATGCTTTACTCATGCCACTCCTCAGATTCAACAACTCGGGCCCCCAGACATGTCATCGGGTCTAGATTACCAATGTCCTGACCCAGTCTAAGTCCAGGTCCAGGATTAGCCACTCTGGCTAAGGGATTAGAGGAAGTGGGGGGAGAAGATGGTCCTAGCGCGGTGACTCGCCTCCTTGGGAGTGGTTCCCAAGGTCCAACCAGTTGAGGTCTTAGTGACCTCCTTCCTTGCAAACACCACCCAACCCCTGGGTTGGCGTAGCCAAGCCAGACAAGGCTAAAGCCCTGTCAATCACATGGTCCTTATGATCTTGTGACCAGATTTTTCGTTTTAAGTTCGAATTCCTGAAGAAAAATTCATCGTACAATCGACTGAAAGTGATTCCCACCTATCAAGCTAACCCAGCCAAGTGGTTGAAAGCACCCAGTAGTATGACAACGAATTTGGGTTGATTTCATGTTTTAGAATTGATTTCTAGCCCGTTTTTCTTTGGTTGGGGTTTGTGGTCAGTGGCCCACAAGGTGACCAAGCTCACAAGCTAAGCACTTGACTTGATTAAGTCCAGTCTATCCCAAATGTGGTCTCTAGATTGAAACCCTAAAGATGTAACCTAGGGTTCATGTAATTCTAGGGTTTTTTTTTGTATTTTGTTTTGTTCTTCTTTTGTAGACGACAAGAATAAAACTAGTTCTCTAACAAAATTGGAATCCAATTAAATCAAAATTTGGCGAGTAGATTTCTTTTTCAATTATCTTTTCAGAGAATATTTTTTTGTAATTTTTACTATTTCAACTGAATTTATAGAGATTTTTAAATGTCAAAGGGTCAGATCGGAAATGACCCCTAGTTAGTTTTTCAATTTGTAATAGTATCAAATGTTTTTCAAAACTTCGAAAAAAATATGAAAACTAAAGCCACTGAAATTAGCTTTCAAACCCCACCATTTTTAGTCAAAATAGACTCATTGATTACTCGGAATTGCTTTTTGAAATTTGAAAAATCTCAAATCTCGGTCAGTTTGACCCTCTTGCACTTTGTGAATTTTTAAAAATTTTGTACTTGAAATTTTCTCAAATGAATGGTGGCATTTGAAAGACGATTTGAAACTGAAGTTCTAGCCCGAATTTAAAATTTTTTGTTCAAAAATTTTTCGATAATTGAATTTTTAAATCAGAATTTAAAATCTGATCGAAAATCAGAAGGGGGTGGAGAAGCTTTTAAAAGGTGTTTGAGTTTAAAATTCAAACTTTCTAGCAGAATTTATTTTTTTCAAAAAATTTTTTGAAGATTTTTTCTTTTTAGGAAGGATTTTTTTTTCAAAGGATTTTCAACTTTTTTTTGCTTTTTCAAAAGTTACTTAGGATTCAAAAAGAAACCTAATATAACTACCTAGATTTTTTTCTCCTTTGATTTTTTTTTCTGTTTCATTAAAATGAATAAGCTTTTTTTTTTTTCAAACAAAATTGCTAGAAGCAAATCTAACCTAGGGTTCAAAAGAAAAACCTAGACTAAGGCAGATATGATGTGCACCTGGAATTTTTTCCCGCGCTCGTGCACGCAGATCCCATTTTTTTCCTGCACATCCAAAGACAAGCAAAGGAAGATTTGTTAGTGATAGCTCAAAAGAACGAGATCAATAAATGACGTTGCCTCCCCGGCAACGACACCATTTGATAGAAGCCATTTTCGTGCATTTTAAAGTTGTTGAAAATCGTAGTATAGTCACACTAAAACGCTCGTCAAAAATGATTTGTAAAGATAACGAGACATTGAGTCCCAGTCATTCGTCTCTGGGAGGTGTTTATGCAAATCTGAAATCGATCTCTTCCACTCTACTTGTCTAAAATTGCACACCGGTTTCTAATCGTCGGATCAAGGTTTTTCCACTTTCAATATGAACCCTGATTACGTGTGTATGTGTTAGAGAGATGACGAAGGTGAAAGTGTGAGTTTCAGTACGCATGATTCTAGTTATGCGGTGGCTGTTTACGAAAAATGCATTAATAGTTAAATCCTCAATATTTTCTAGTGCCAACATGCAGGTTGCAATAGATAATAATGAACAGCAGGCAACTTGAATCACACAAAATATATTGCAATCAATATGCTCATGGTGATTCTCAACACACAGATATATACATAAAAAATATTTCTTTCATTCATTCAGGAAGGTGTTTGCAACATGGTATTAAAGGAAAGCTTGTAGAGGAAAGCTTGAAAACATAAATCTAACTAACAGAAAATGATCGCATACATGAATCTATGGGGGGATTTTGCATCAATCATTGGGGGAGAATAAGGAGCTACACTACCAAGCAGTAATAAAAGCATGTAAACTATGAAGAACTAAGTTACTAATCTAGTAGAAATAAGGGCATTCGAAGGTGGGCTCCAATGGCCTTTGAGTGGTTGAGGGGCGAAGGAGGGGCGACCAATGGTGCTTAGGTTGGCCCTTAGAGAGAGGTTGGAGAGGTGATCCAGCATCCTAGCATGGAGATGGTGGTGGCCATGGTGAGCAACTTGTGAAGGTGGAGTGGAGGTGGAATGTAGCTAGCTTAAATGGAAGTGAATAAAGCCAAGAGATGGATGGGTGCAAATGGCTACCCCTTAGGTCTTTTTACAGACCTATGGGAAGCTCTCTACAGAATTATGGAATTCTCTTGAGAGGCCTATGGTGGGAGCTTGTGGGAGAGTGAGAGAGAGAGGATGGATGGTGGTTTTTAGATCAACCAAATGTGCATCTAAAAATTGAATGGCTCTTGGTTGCTAATTTTAGCAACCACGGCAACAACACATGGTAGAGAGTTCTAGAGAACTCCAAGCTAGGTATTTTTCATGTGGATGGTGTTTGTGGGTCGAAACTTAGGTGGCTAGGTTGATTAGGTTATGTTCTGTGGGTTTAAGTCAATGTAGGTCTCAAATTAGGGTTGGAAACCCTAATTCACAAAGGTAAAGTGCAATTAAACTTAATACAAGTTTAATTGGGTGTGTGAAAACTTAATTGAGAGTAAAATAACTCAATTAAGTCAGGTCTAGGTCAGTTGGACTCTCACTGAGTTCAATTGGATAGTGTGTGCTAAGATCAGGGCTCAATTGGACTCAATGAGTCCAATTGAATAGGCAGATGGAATTGACTAAGATCCAAGTCAATTAGGTTTAGTGAGGACATAATTAGGTCCTTAAAGAGGTCTAGAGGTGATGTACTAGGGTTAAGGCACCTTAATTTAGGTTCCTATGGGGTTAGAATTGGGTTTAAGGGGCTAGAGATCCAAGATCAAGGCTTGAATTCCAAAATAAGAACTGGAGGACAATATCAAATGTCTAATAATAGTGTTAGACGTCTTATAATGAAAAATCAGAAGTCCAGTCTTATTTTCTAGACATCCAATTAGAGTCAGGAGGGATTTTAGGTTCTGACTTGGGTATTCTACAAAAATTGGACGTCTGACCAAGTGTCAAGATATCCAATACCACTACAGAAGTGGGCTTAAGGTGTGCGGGAGTTGCCTAAGGGTTCTGGATGTCCTATAACTCATCTGGACGTTCTAATAGATGTTGGAATTATGGTTTTAAGGTTTCCTATGGTGTGGTGACCTAATCTAAGTGTGGCTAAGGCTTGAGGAAGCTTTTAGGCTATCCTAGTTCTAGGATGGTCCTATGTTCTTCATATTTTACTGCTTTATTCCTACTTAAATAGAATAGCATACCTCAACCCCTTACATTATTGTCTACTACATCTTATTCTTTGTCTTTTGCTCCAACTTTGCTACAACACCAGTTATCCTTTATTCTTCTGATCCAGCTTTAGATAAAGCTTCAGATCAACCTTCTGATCAGTTTATTACCTACAATTGACATAATGCACCTAATCAGTACAATATAGCATTATTTTATGCATAGCTAAAATAAAGTAGTAAAGGAGCTAGTAATGCTTATGCATGCATGAATTACCCTCACTTATGCTAAGTCCTAGCCTAATTTAGGTCAATTAAGACCTATGATTATTGCGCAATCAAAAGACACATCATCAAATACCTTGTTTCCAAATCCTGGTTGTGTATGCACACACATTTGAATTGATCATTAAGCGCACAACCCGTCTAAAGGGCACATCACATTCCAAGAGGACAATCATCTTAAGCCTAATTAAAATTGAGTAGACATTGGCCTTAAGGATTCATTCACTCTTCGGGTCATAGACTGAGATTTTTTTCGATTAACCTGCTTCTGCTGGTCCATCTGATGTCTAGCCAGGAGAGTAGCATCAAACAACCGCGATTGGGGGGTACACTAGGAACCGGAGGTGCAAGCCAAAGGAAGAACCTTCTCCTCATCCCCTCCTTCTAACTGGTTGGATTGACCAGATAAAAGTAGACCAAATCAGTTATAATCTCAAGACGGGTCCTGGGAGTCTGTAGGCCTTTAGGCTAACCCACTTATGGATAGTGTTGATTGCTTGTATTGTAGGGTTCCTTTCTCTCTTCTGATTTCCCTCCTATTCTACTATTGAGAGCGAAAATCTATGCGTTTGGAGTTGGATTCGAAAAATCATCGTTGTAGTTCGAGTCGCGAAGAAATCCATTCAACAGATAAAATTTATACCGAAAAGTCACAAAGAAGTTTCGATTCGAACACAGGGAGGCAGACGTTTGATTAAAAATACACATTTTATTTGTTTGTCATGAAACAAATTACCTGGTCGAAAATTAGCTATCTATTCAACAAATAATAAATAGAAGAGAAAGAGAGAGAATATTACAAATAAAACTGAAAGTGGGGTAGAATAAATAAAGATTTCATTATCACAAGTTCATTACACTACTCATTATGACTAGAAAGCGGGAAATCTACACTAGATGGCAGTAAATTACTCTAGAAAGCAGCAAGGAGAATGGAGAGAGAAATATCCTCCTTGATGATCAGTTGGTGGACAAGCAGGACGGGATGACACCTGGAAGACGAGGAACAGAGTGGAAGAAGGACGATGAAGTAGGAGGAACGGGAACGAAGCAACACGTCGTCGTCGTCACGGGATCCGCTTCCCGAATGCAGAGAGGACAACCATGAAATGCTCCACGAAGGGGGATGAAGGTGGAAAAATTATAATTTCTACTCTATAGGAACATCTTGGGTTTGAGACAAGCTCTTAGAGCTTTCGAAGGGGTGAGACAAGAGAAGGGATGAGAATTTCATAGGGTAGGGGTCTCCTTTTTTGGTTGCAAGGAATGGTGGCATTTTAGACATTTTAACTCCAAAAACATTAAAGATGGGCCTTTAACGATAGACATAAACGCCGCTAAAGGTTGGTCATGGACGATGTGTGCACACACTGCACATTCCCTCTCCTTTTCCATGCTTAAAACGTACACCCACGTTTGGGCGATATCACGATCATACGATCGTGATCGATCCTTGCCTACGCCTGCTCTTCAGCTTCGCACCAGTTGATCGCATGTCAGATCAAGCGTAAGGCGAAGCGTCTGATCTCATGTATGCCTGATTGGGCAATTTGGGTCGTCCGCAATCAATCGCACGGTTCAGTTTTAACATGCGCCGCAGTGGATCGCGAGTCGAACTCACGCCCTGCACTTACGCAACGCCTCGTGACCACTGCGTTGCGTCTTCATTTGTGTCACGCGGAAGTTTTAAGTGGCGTGCGCTCACGGCCATTGGATCAAGATCCAACAGCCCAGATCATGCCTACCGAGCCTTCAAAAGATGGGGAGCAGTGTAGAGAGGCGACGTGGCTGATTCACAACCATTGGATGGGCATCCAACGACGGAGATTCGTCGAGCAGGTGAAGAAGAAAAGCAGATGCGGGTCCCTAGGGCCGGTCGGGCGACTATGATGGTGCCACGTGGCACCATCTTGGCCGTCCATCTTCTATGTGTTATAGATGGTGCCACGGGTGTCAGATTAGACCAATTTTCACACCATTAGGGTGCGATCGTCGATTTGAACTCATCCATGAGGTCGGATTTGTCGTCTGAGGTGTAGATTAACACCATCTTGGCCCTTGATCTCTAGGCTTCCTGGGACTATATCTGGTGCTACGGATGTCCAATTAGGGAGATCTTGGAGTCGTTGAACTCTTGTCATTGCCCTGATCAGATCCGTATGGATGGATCCTTGGTCCGAAGCCTTGATTAACAAGTTGCCCTATCCATGGACATAAAAGGAGACAATTAACCTAAATTTTATACAAACTACCCTAAATGAAAGATGATGCGTGTTATGCAATATTTGTAATATGTGATGCAATTCTATGCCTAAGAACACGCGTAAATAGACAGTTTATGTGATATAAACGTGTTTACATCACACCCCCATGCCTATCTTTTGCTAGTCCCTAGCAAAACTACATGCTATTTATGAGAGAATTAAGTCGGATTTCTTGGGCAATAGTTATTTTCAACACTTAAGGATTTCAATTAGGATTTGAACTACAGAGACACAATAGTGCCCGGGTATCAGCCAAAATGAGGACTGCCTCACGTTCTTGGCTTATTCAAAGAGGGATCTCTTTTTCTCTTTTTCTTTTTTCTATTTTTTTTTTATTTTTGAGTTAATGGTTAAAGAGCAGCTTTCTACAGCCACTCAACCCACCGAAGACTCGGTAAGAACCCTAAGTTCTAAGCATCTTTTTGTGAATGTGATAGACTCATTGATCGGCAATCAGAACGGACTTCGGGTTTCTATGCCCCTAGGTGACCTTAGAAAGAAATCTACCTGAAGGTGTATCTATACGATCATTAGCCTTCTCCCTACTTTTATTTTTATGGGGTCAACACAAGGGTGAATCTAGTGTATATCTCCCTGGTTTATTCTACTTCTCCACTTCTTCCTAAGTGTTTTGGAACATTTAGTGGATTTCTTGAGCTGGGATCTAGACAACCGGTCGATGAGCTGTTACTACCGATAACTTGCCAGCCATGCTAGTGCGATGAAGTGTGGCTTATTTCTTTTTGTTTCTTTTTCTTTCTTTTCCCCTTTTCTTTTTCTTTTTCTTTTTCTTTTCTTTTTAAACTTTCTTTTTCCTTTTAAGTAGGTGGCTTCCCTGGTCTAAGATTTACCTAAAGGCAGCAGGAAAGAATGGTCCAGTGGCTGGGCTTTTGACAACCAACCTATAAGCTATTACCGATGATAACTTGCCAGCCATACCACCCTAGAAGGTTCATTAGCTACCCAATTTCCGTTAAAACCGCTGAAAATTGAGTCAGTGCGAATAGTGTGTAGATGCTTAGACTTGAAGTTCCCTAAAATCAAAGGGCGAGTTGATAAGTCATGTACTTATCACCCCAACTTATTTAATCAAATTGAAATCAAATTCAGGATGGCGAGGACTCGATAAACAAATCCAGATTTTAGTAGATACCCGGGCTGATTAAGTCCGAAAACCTGAAGGGTCTTCGTATTCAAATCATACAATTTTATTTTCTAAGATTGAACATTTTCTAAAGCCCAAGTTCTCTTTCATAATTCCACATTTTTTTTTATCAAAACAAAATGAATCTATGGAGCTAATGAAATAATTCAAAGATGAATATCCACCCCCCCATGCCTATCTAATCCAATGTCCTCATTGTATTAAAAAGACATGAAACAGAGTGGAGTAGAGTAGAAAGCACCTAAATTGCATGAATAACGGGTCCGCTCTGCGATAAACAGAAACTGTATACGTGCTGAATTTAGTGGCTTCAGC
This sequence comes from Thalassia testudinum, assembly GCA_037157565.1. Classification (NCBI taxonomy): domain Eukaryota; kingdom Viridiplantae; phylum Streptophyta; class Magnoliopsida; order Alismatales; family Hydrocharitaceae; genus Thalassia; species Thalassia testudinum. Next base: position 49,382,023 of record JAZHRO010000055.1, read on the forward strand.
TCGCCACACTAAACAAAGAACTTGAAATAATGAATTCACAGGTGCATGTCAGAATCAGAATTAAAGGATTCACCTTAGGACCTGCCAGCAGATGTCCCTGGCAGCGGTGCCAAAATGTTTAAAGTGGAAATCTACATGTTCAGACTTGGATTTGAAAACCCATCGTTGTAGCTCGAGTCATGAAGAAATCCGTTCAATAGATAAAGTTTATACCGAAAAGTTGTAAAGAAGTTCCGGGTCGAACACAGGGAGGCATACATTTGATTAAAATACATGTTTTTTTTATTTGTCATGAAACAAATTACTGGTTGAAAATTTGCTATCTATTTAACAAATAATAAATATAAGAGAAAGAGAGAGAATATTACAAATAAAACCAAAAGAGGGGTAGAATAAATAGAGATTTCATTATCACAAGTTGTTCTTTACACTACTCATTACAACTAGAAAGTGGAAAATCTACACTAGAAAGTAGTAAATCTACTCTAGAATGCAGTAAAGAGAATGGAGAGAGAAATACCTCCTCGACGATCGCTTGGAGGAAGAGTCGGACGGGACGACGCTTGGAAGACAGGGAATGGAGTGGGAAGAAGGAGGACGAAGTGGGAGGAATGGGAACGAAGCAGCACATCATCGTCATCGTGGGATCTACTTCCCGAATGAAGAGAGGGGACAGCCACGGGATGCTCCACGAAGGGGCACGAAGGTGGAAAAATTATGATTTCTACTTTAGAGGAGCATCCCGGGTTTGGGACAAGCTCTTAGGGGTTTGGAAGAGGTGAGAGAAGAGAAGAAGGGATGAGAATTTCATAGGGTAGGGGTCTCCTTTTATAGTTGCAGGGATTTGGGGCATTTTGGACATTTTAACTTCAAAAACATTAAAGAGAGCCCTTTAACGACAGACATAAATATCACTAAAGGCCGATCGTGATTGATGTGTGCACGCCCTGTGTGTGCCTGCTCCTCTTCCATGCCGAAAATGTACGCCCACGTTTTTGTGATATCAGCCATTCGATCGTTAGATTGGACGGTCTAGATCGATCCTCTCCCATGCCCACTCTTTAGCTTTGCATCGCCTGATCGTGCGTCAGATCGGGCGTGAGGCAGAGCATCTGCTCTCGCATACGCTCAATTGGTTGATTTAGGTCGTCCACAATCGATCACGTGGTCAGATTTAACGTGCACACGTAGCGGATCGCAAGTCGAACCTGCGCCCAGCGCTCATGCAATGCCTCATGACCACCGTGCTACATCTTCATCTATGTCGCGTGGATGTTTTAAGTGGCACGCGTTCACAGCCATTCGATCAAGATCCAACGGTCTAGATCATGCCTTGCCGTGCCTTCAGAAGAAGGGGAGCGGTGCTGAGTGGCGACGTGGCTGATTCTCAGCCATTGGATGGGCATCCAATGGTGGAGATTTGTCGAGCAGGTAAAGAAGAAAAGCAGAGGCAGGTCCTTGGGGCCAGTCGGGCGACTGAGATGGTGCCATCTTGGCCGTCCATCTTCTATGTGCTGTAGACGATGCCACGGGTGTTGGATTGGATCGATTTTCATGCCGTTAGGCTGCGATCGTCAATCCAAACCCATCCGTGTGGTCGGATTTCTCATCTGAGGTGAATGCTAATACCATCTTGGCCCTTGATCCCTAGGCTTCCTGGGACTATATCTGGTGCTACGGATGTCCGATTAGGGCAATCTTGGAGTCGTTGAACTCCCGTCGTTGCCCTGATCAAATCTGTATGGTTGGATCCTCGGTCCGAAGCCCTGATTAACAAGTTTCCCTGTCTCTGGCCATGAAAGGAGATAATTAACCTAAATTTTATATAGACTACCTTAAATGCAAGATGATGCTCGTTATGCAATATTTATAATATGTGATGCAATTCTATGCCTAAGAACATGTGTAAATAGATAGTTTATGTGATATAAATGTGTTTACATCTTCTACCATGTATCCTTCCACATCTTACAAGCATTTCTCATCTATCCTCCTACCAACACTTACCCCCAAGATGATTACTTTCCCGACTTGACTTATGACTACCCATCTCCTAGCCAGGACAACTTTGATTAGGGATATGAATCCTGACCTCAGTGTCCAAGGCCTAACCCTGGACAACAAGACTATGATTACTATCCTTCCCAGAGCTACAATGATTACAGATCTCCACCCTTTGATGATCAACCTAACCAGATCTACAATCAAGAAGGATATGTTGACCAAAACACCTACCCTCCCCAGTATTCCACTGAATATAGGTCACCACCATTCTTTGTTCAACCCAAGACGACCTACTAGCAGGGAGGAACTCGAGAACCTCAATATCTTGACTCCCCTAGATTGAACCAAAACCCACCCAACTCTGAACTGAACCATTAGATTCAGGTGAACCAGGTCCAACATAGGGTGTTGGCTAACTTAAGGAACACCATCCAATCTTTAAACGCTCAGCCAACACCATGCACTGAAGCATTGAAGCCGATGGTAAAAAAAATTGATGAGCTGAATAGCTCTTTATTGGGTTTGCTCCAACATGTTAGGGATATGAGCCTGGGTGAGTTTCTACTTGGGAAATTGTCGAGGTTGAGGATGAAATTCGTGCTTGCCCTAGTCCAATCTTGGGATGATTCCCAGGATGAACCCCCTTTAGGAGAGAAAATGTCTGAACCAGCTCAGTTGCCTGTCGGGGGGAATACATGTTTTGAGACTGGGATGACCAGGTTGGGCTAGAGCAACCCATTGAGGATGAACCGATTGCTTCACCCAAGATCCCTAAGCCAGGGAATGACAAAAAATATGTCTCCATGGACCATGAAATGACATATGATTTTGAGACATATATAAATGAGGATCAAGAATTCTTTGACTCTAAGGGTGAAGAATCTTTAGGTGAAGTCTCACTTGAGCTTAAGGAAGAGAATTTTAGTGAGACTAACGGGCTTGAGGAGCATGACGAACCTTTTGATAGCCCAATTATTGAAGATTATGATCATGTTGGGGCTAACTTGGATGATCTGAATCCTGATGATTCAATCAGTAGCCCCACAGCTCAACCAAAACCTGAAGAGCTAAATTATGATATTTTTGAGATCACCAAACCTAAGTCAATCCTAATTAAGCCACAATTGTTGGACTTGGGTATTTTGGATGGGGTGTATAATGATCTGGAGGTCCAAGACCGTGTATGGTCTTGGATCCATCCATTTGGTCAGATTTCTCATATGAAGCCTATAAAAATGTCACACTGCCTCTTGGCAATATAAAGTGTTGGAATTAATATACATAATGTACAACTATCGTAAATGCAATGCAATGAATGTTATGCAATTTTTATACTATGATACGTAATGATAGGGCTAGGAACTATCATAAATAAGTATTTTATCATGAAGTAATGCGTGTTTATCATAACCCCATGCTTACTTTTTACTAGTCCTTAGCAAAATTAACCTAAATGCTCTGCATAAATGTAGAATCAGGATTCGATTACTTAGGCAAAATTTATCGATTGCTTTAGAAAATCTCAACCCCAAGACCTAATTACAAAAACTCAATAGTGCTCGAGTGTATATTTGAATGCAGATTGCCCAAGCCCTCACCTTATTTGAAAAGTGAAAATACATAATTTCTTTTTCTTTCTTTTCTAATTTTTTTTTGGACTTTTGGAGTTTGAGAGTTCCTGGATAACTTTTTACAGCTACCCGACCCACCCAAGACTTGGAAAGGACTCCAAGTGCTAAGCATCTAGTGAGAAGAGTGAACGACTCACTAAGTGGCTATTAAAATGGACTTCGTGTTTCTACAACTGCAGGTGACATTGCCTAGAGGTTTATCTTTACAAATGGTAGCTTTCTCCCGACTTTTATTTATGGGGTAACACAAAGAGGAACCCAATGTATATCTGCTCGATTTATTCTACTTCCCTACTTCTTCCCTAAGTGCTTTAGGAATTATTGTGCATTTTTGTGAGTTGGGCTTTGGACAACTGGCCAATGAGCTATTGCCCACGGCAACTTGCCAACCATACTCATGCGATGAAGTGTGGTTTTATTTATTTTTTTTCTCCGTTTACTTTTTTTTCTTTTTCATTTCTTTTTTTTCTCCTTTTTCTTTTTTTTTTCTTTTTCATTTCTTCTTTTTTTTTTAAGTAGGTGACTTCCCTGATCTAAGATTTACCTAAAGGTAGTACGAAGAAAATGGTCTTGCAGCTAGGCTCTAGACAACCAATCAATGAGCTGTTACCACCGATAACTTGCCAGCCATATGACCCTAGACGATTCATTAGCTACCCAATTTCCATAGAAACTACTGAAAAGTGAGTCGGTGCAAATAGTGTGTAGATGCTTAAGCTTAAAGTTCCCATAAATCAGACAGCGAGTTGATAAGTCATATACTTATCACCCAAATTTATTGATCAATTAAAATAGAATTACTTGGTGAGGACTCGAGACCAAGTCCACATTTGAGTGCACACCTAGGTTAATTAAGACTGAAGAGCTGAAGAGTCTAAGTATTTAGGTCCCATTGTATCATTTTCTAAAGTTAATAACTACCAAATGCCTAAGTTCTCTTCATCCTAATTTCTTTCTTTTTAATCTTTTTGAATTTTCATTTTTTTTAAGGAAACTAAAATAAATTCTACAGAGTTAATAAAAAGATCTCAGGAATTAATTATCCACCCCCCCATCCCTAAATGATGCGATATCCTCATTGCAAAAATAAAGACATGAAAATGCGGAGTAAACAGAATATCTCCAGAATAACATGAAAATCCAGTCAGCTCCGCAAAGAACGTGGAATATAAACACGTGCTAAATGTAATGCCTTCAGCTTGACATAACATACATACAAGGATGAAATTGAGAATTCACAAGTGCAGGTCAAAATCAAAATCTAAAGATTAATCCTCAAACCCACCAGTAGAAGATATCCACAGACGTGGACCAGATTATGATTGAGATCCGATCTCCAGTTTTGAGTGGTTCTCAAGTTCTAGATGAAAATCACCCAGAATCGAAGGTTGTTAAGCTTGCAGGGCTAGGCTTGCAGTTTTGTGGTGTGCAATCCAAGACCAAAGTGTCAGACAACAGGTAAAGATGGTTCAATATGTGCGAATGTCCACTTAACATTCAGCTCATAAAAATAATTAGTTATTTCAAGCTTGGGTTGCACGTGAAAGATATCGTAATGGTCCTGGTGGAAAGTAGGTGGTTTTTGGTCAACAGGAAACCTTAAATCCAAACTTGTTTTTCCCTGAGAATTAACCTCCCAAACATTTCTATCCTCCAACATCAAGTGCTCAGGATCTAGGACCTTTAGCATACCGTTCACCCCATAAGATTTATCCAAGTCAAAAAATCATGGCTGAATCAAGATTGGCTTGGGCACAATGATCTCAAAAGTTAGCTCTTCGAGGTGCGATTGATAAATGGGGCTACTGATTGAATCATCAAGATTCGAATTGTCTAAGTTAGCCCCAACCAAATCATAATCTTCAATAGTCGGGCTATCAAATTATTTATCAGATTCCTTAAGCACATTTGTCTCGCTAAAATCATCTTCCTTACACTCAAGTGAGACTTCACTAAGAGATTCTTCACCCTCAGAGTCAAAGAATTCATGATCGTCATTTGTATATGTCTCAAAATTGATTGTCATTTCTTGGTTCAAAGAGACATTTCTCCTTGCTCCCTAGCTTGGGGATCTCGAATGAATCAATCAATTCATCATCAATGGGTTACTCTAGCCTAACTTGGTCATCCCTGGTCTCAGAAAATGTACCCCCCCTGATAGGCGCCTGAGCGGGTTCAGACATTGGGTCTCCTGAAGGAGGTTCATCTTGAGAATCATCTCAAGATTTAACTAGGGCAACCATAAATTTCATTCTCAACCTCGACAATTTCCCAAGTAGAAACTCACCCAAGCCCCTGTACCTAACATTTTGGACCAAATCCAATAGAGAACTATTAAGTTCATTAATCATTTTGATCATAGGCTCCAATGCTTCAGTGCATGGTATTTGCTGAGCTTCTAAAGATTGGATAGTGTTTCCCAAGTTAGCTAATACCTTGTCTTAGACCTAGTTCACTTGAACCGAATGGTTCAATTCAGGTTTGGGTGGGTTTGGGTTAAATCTAGGGGAGTCAAGATATCGAGGTTCTCGAGTCCCTGCATGATAGGTGGTTGTTCTAGGTTATTCAATGAATGCTGGTGACCTATATTCATTAGAATACTGGGGAGGGTAGGTGTTATAATCATCATATCCTTCCTGATCATTGATCAGGTTGGTTTGGTCATCAAAGGATGGAGATCTATAATCATTGTAGCTCTTGGAAGGATATTAATCATAGTCTTATAGTCCAAGGTTAAGCCCTAGACACTGAGGTCCAAATTCATATCCCCAATCAAAGTTATCCCAACTAGGAGATGGGTAGTCATAAGTTGTGTCGAGAAAGTAATCATCTTGAGGATAGGAAGTGGTAGGAGGGTTGGATGGGAAATGTGGAAGGGTACATGGTAGAGTAAGAGGGGAAATCAGAAGAAAGAAAGGAGCCCTGCAATACAAACAATCAACCCTATCCTTATGTGGGTTAGCCTAAGGACCGATAGACTCCCAGGACCCGTCTTGAAATTATAACCGATTTGGTCTACTTTTATCTGGTCAATCCAACCAGTTAGAAGTAGGGGCTAGGGAGAAGGTTCTTCCTTTGGCTTACGCCTTCAATTCCTAGTGTACCCCCTAGCCGCAGTCATTTGATGCTACTCCCCTAGCTAGACATCAGATGGACCAGCAGAAGCAGATTAATTGAAAAAATCTCAATCTGAGCCCTGAAGAGCAAATCAATCCTTAAGGCCAATGTCTACTCAGTTTTAATTAGGCTTGGCATGATTGTGCTCTTGGAATGTGATGGGCCCTTTAAATGAGTTATGCCCTTAATGATCAATTCAAATGTGTGTGTGTGCACAATCGGGGCTTGCAAACAAGGTTATTTGATGATGTGTCTTTTAGGGTTTAACCTTGTTTAGTAGCTTTTAGAGTTTAATCTTAGGTGTATTCAATCAAGTTCTGGAGAGCACTCCAAGTTTTGAAAACACAGGTGTAAATATATTCCTTTAAAAATCAGAAATAAAATGTGGAGTGCCTAGTTCAATCCTAAAAATCTACCCTAAGTGGCAAGCTACTTGATGAATCACTTTTAATTTGAGTGGTGCGGCCCAAACAAATCAATCAGTTGCCTAGTCGCACCACAGATTAAGGCAGACAATGTCTTAGCCTAATCAGATTTGTACTCACTTATTTTTTTTGAGTTGAAGTGTACTGGGTCCACAGGTTAGATCCCGGTTAAGTGGTAGAATCAAAGTAGAGTGGTGCGTCTTAAGTTAAGAGTTGTGGGTGTTAATGTGTGTCTCTTTCAGAAAATCCCACAAGAGAAGAGTAGAATTTTTTTTTGTTTTCTATATATGTCGGGGTGATATCAGTGGAGGTGGCAAACATGACAAACAATTCTATCCAAGGGTTTATGCAAACACCTAAGTAGATTAGGTCTTGGTTATGAATGTGGTGAAATGAAACTAGTGGGGGGGAATGTTGGGGGCACTAACAGATTACTCTACCCGCACTTTACTCCGATCTACCGCACTTGGATCTGCATGCTAGGGTACCTGCAAGACAATTGATCAAAGATAAGCGGGGTTAGTAATATGTAAATGCAAACAAGTGTAGAAAACAAGAAAGTAAATTTTGTTGCCTCCCTAGCAACGGTGCCAAAATGATGAACATGTTTAACATCATAGAAATCGGGGTTTGGAGGAACCCATTGTCATAGCCGCAAAACTCGTTATCAAATGCAATTTTACTAAAACTCCAAGGGAGGCAATGTTTACTTTGCTTGAAAATCGCACTTTGTTTTATTTCTTTTTGGTATTTTCAGGTTTTGTTACTTTTTTGTGTTTTTCAAATAAAAAAACAAGCAGAATAAATTCACAAGAGAGATGGAACAAATATGATATATATCACTCCAATGTTAATTACAATGATCTATGAAAGCATAAAAGAGATAGGGGTGAGAGGAAATCTCCCGAGTGACTGTTCGGCGAGACGACGGCGCTTGGTGGAAGCTAGGATGGAGTTGAGATGCAGAACGACGGAGGTGACATGCAGGAGGACCTCGGGTAGAGGAATGCTTCACCGAGGCTCTGGAATGGAGGTAAGGAGGCAGAGGTGATCTGCTACCAGAATGGAGGTGGGACAATGGCTCCAAGGTGACCTATGAAGGTGATGGGATGAGGGATGAATATGACACTAATTGGAGGCCTTTGGAGCTTGAGAGTAAGCTCTAATGGAGCTTTGGTAGCTACTAGAGCTTAGATGTAGGTGGGAGTAGAGTAGGTAGAGATGCCTTGGAAGGGAAGGAGTGTAGGTCTTTATATACTGGATGAGAAGAGGCTAAAATAGGCATAAGACAAATAGCGACCACTAGGACGTCGTTGTAGGTCGAGCTCAAGTGTCGCTGTAGCCAGCTCATCCCTACTCATGTGCGCATTGCACTAGCCCTCCATCTCGTGCGTTGATCGCACTCGAGCCTCACTAGCCATCCATCTCGTGTCGCCAGCTGCCATTGTGAGCATCCATCGAGCATCCGCTAGTGTCTGCTAGCGTGTGCTGATCCGAGCGAAGTAGATCCCTACCCTTGGATGGCGGATGAAGGGCTCTGAGCGCACAGGAGAGAACGCTCAGGATCGCACCTCCAGTGTGCGTATGATTACGCATCCCCCCTCACGTTGGATCTCAAGTGCATGGGTCTCACGCATCAGTGACGCCATGTAGATGCTTCCCTCGCTGCCCGATCATCCATCAATAGCTCAATTTCTTACCCACACGTGCTCAGCGGATAAAATCCACTCACGGTGCTTCGATAGTGCGATCGTGCGTTGTGAGCCGAAGCACTAACCATTTCGCTAAGGTTGGTTTTGTGCCTCGCTTAGAAATTAAGGATCAGCATGCTGGGACCATTGGATCTTGATCCAACGGTTGCGATTGCGTGAAGCCTTCTCTCTTCTTGGCTTGAAGCTGGCGATGTGGCACTTTGACAACCGTTGTATTTGAATCCAATGGTCGAAACTTCACAGGTGCTACTTGGGAGGAGGGGCTGCAGCTGAGCTGGTGGGCTGCGATGGTGCCACGTGGCGCCATCATGGCCATCCACCTTATTCTTCTTGTAAAGGCTGCTACAGAGCTCTTAATGGCATGATTTACACATTAACGAATTGCAATCGTCACTCCGGATCCATTCGTACAATCAAATTTCTCATCTGAAGCCCGTAAAGATGTCGCATTGCCTCCTAGCCATATAAAGTGTTAGAATTAATGTATATAATGTACAACTATCCTAAATGCAATGCAATGAATGTTATGCAATATTTGTACTATGATACCTAACAATAGGCCTAGGAACTATCATAAATAAGCATTTTATCATAAATTCATGCATGTTTATCAGCGACCAAGCTTGGAATAACTGATTATTTTTTTGAGCTAAGCGTCAAGTGGACATCTGAACATAGTGACCAAATTTACCTTTTGGTTTGCACACCACCAAACCACAGGAACAACCCTGTAAGCACAATAATCTTTGATTCTGTGTGATTTTCATCTAGAACCCTAGAACCACTCGACCCTGGGGCACCGGTTCGCACCACAACTTGGTCCATATCTGTGGACTTCTTCTGTTAGTGGGTTTGAGGATCAATATTTTTATTTTGATTCGGACCCACACTAGTGAATTTTCAAAATCTTCTTTGTATGTATAATAAGCCTAATTGAAGGCATTAAAATTTAGCACATGTGTATATTCCACGCTCCTTGTGGAACTGACCGGATTGTCACGAAATTTAGGTGATATTCTATTATTTTGCCATTTAAATGTCTATATTTTTACAATGAGGACATTGCATCATTTAGGCATTAGGGGGTGGATACTTAATCCTGAATTTATTTCGTTAGCTCTGTAGAATTTCTTTTATTTTCTTTAATAAAATTTGAAAATTCAAAAGGAGTAAAAAAAGAAAAAAATAGAATTAGGAGAAGAGGGCTTAGCCTTTTGGAAGTTATTAACTTTAGGAAATGATACGATAGGACCTGAATATTTTGACTCTTCAGGTCTTCGGGCTTAATTAGCTTGGTGGTCCACTCGAATGTGGACTTAGTCTCGAGTCCTCGCCAAGTAATTCTATTTTAAGTTGGTTAATAAATTGAGGTGATAAGTATACGACTTGTCAACCCACCCTCTGAATTGAGGGGACTTTAAGCCTAAGCATCTACACATTATTTGCACTAACTCACTTTTCGGTGACTTCTTCGGAAATTAGGTAGCTAATGAACCATCTAGGGTGGTATGGCTAGTAAGTTGTCGGTGGTAACAACTCATTGGTCGATTGTCCAAAGCGTAACCACATGACCATTATCTTCCTGATGCCGTTAGGTAAATCTTAGATCAAGGAAGCCACCTACTTAGAATATAAAAAAAAAGAGAAAAAAAGAAATACTTAGAATAAAAAGAAAAAAATATAAAAATAAGAAAATAAAAAAAAATAAAACCACTACTCACCGCACGAGTATGGCTAGCAAGTACCATGGGTAACAGCCCATTGGTCGGTTGTCCAAAGCCTAGATCACAAAAATGCACAATAATTCCCAAATCAGTTAGGGAAGAAGCAGGGAAGTAGAATAAACCAGGGAGATATACACTGGGTTCGCCATTGTGTTGACCCCATAAAAAAATTAAAAGTACGGAGAAAGTTACCATTCGGAAAGATAAACCTCTTAGCAGAAATCTTTAAGGTCACCTAGGGTCGTAGAAACCCGAAGTCCATTTTAACGGCCGCCTAGTGAATCAATCACCCTTTCACAAGATGCTTAGCACTTAGAGTCCTTTTTGAGTCTTAGGCGGGTCGGATAGCTGTAAAAATTTATCCCGAAACTCTCAAGCTCCAAAAGACCAGAATAATTAGAAAAGAAGAAAAACAAAAAAATGCATCTTCCCTTTTTAAATATGGTGAGGACTTGGGCGATCTGCATTCTGGTAGACACCCAGGTACTGTTGAGTTTTCGTAGCATAAGACCATAGTTGAAATTTTATGTTAATAGAAACAACCTAGGCCTAAGTGATCAAGTCCTAATTCTGTTATTATACATAGCATGTAGTTTAATTTTGCTAGGGACTAGCAAAAGATAAGCATGGGTTTATAATGTAGACACATCCATTTAGGTTAAAATGCCTACTTATACATGTTGCAAAGCTTAGATTTGCATTCCATATTATAAATATTGCATAGCATGCATCATTGCGCATTTAGAGTAGTTGTGTATATTTTAGGTTAATTGCATCCTTTTAGTGGTCAGGGGAGAAGGAGATTTATTTCGGAGCCTCGGATTCACGATCCGACCATACGGATCAGATCAGGATGATGATCGGAGTCTCGTAGCACTATATGCAGTCCGAGGAAAATCAACGACCAAGGGACTAGGTAATGTAATTTAGAGCATCAAACGAAAAATTTGACCGAGCAGATGGATTCGGGTCGACGATCGCAGCCCAACGGCTCTAAAATAGGCTCAATCCGACCTCTGTAGCAGCCCCTACAACGAAAAGAAGATGGACGATCCAGATCACGCTACGTGGTGCATCCCAGGCTGCCCATGAGCACGCATGCACCACCACACGCACATAGCAGCGTAGGCATGCACGCACGCGTAGAGGCACACATGTGCAACAGCATAGCGGGCGCATGCAGTGGCAGCAGCAACAGCTTATGCGCATGTGGTGGCAGTGGCAGTAGTGCATGCGTGGAGGCACCCGACATGGGTGCGTGTAGCGAGTGCCAAGGTAGCAGTGGGAAGGCACATGGCCTGTCTTCAGCAACGTTTATGGTGGATCTTCAGCGATGTTTATGACCGTCACTAAATGTCCTATATATGAATTTGATTCTTTCCTCCAATATAAGAGGACCCTTATCCCTCCCATTTTTCTTCATCTCTTCCTTTCTTCCTCTCACCACATCCAAGGTTCTCGAGAGAGCTTGTCCCAAGCTCGAGATGCTCCTCTATAGTAGAAATCAAATAGTTTTCCCACCTCTCATTCCCCTTCGTGGAGCTTCCCGTGGCCGTCTTCTCACCTCCCTTTGGGAAGAAGATCCTCATCGCGACGCCGTCCTACCCCGCCCTCCATCCTCATTTGTTCCACTCCTCACCACCTTCCTCCATGCAACGTTAGAGCAAGTCATCCTCCAAGCAATGATCGTGTTTTTGCGCTATTTGTTAAATTAGGGTTTTAAGTCAGTTGCAACACACAAAAACAGATTCACTTTTAAAACTTATAACCTAGACAGTGGGGTATCTAGGGTCATCCAAAGAGGAAAAATTGTTTGCTAAATCAAATCTCTTGCTTTATAGCGGGCTTAACTTTCTTTTTGGTATTTTATATATATAATTTTTTTTTAAATTTTGAAATAATAGGAACACTAGAGCTTTGTTGAAAAAGACTAACCCTAATAGCTAATATCTACGTAACAAAAGTTTATTCTTTCTAAGCTCACCCTAGGCATGTGGAGGTTTAGGGTAATTAGAAAGAAAGAGTGTTTGTGCACTAGGAATAATGCGACAAAAACAGCAAAAGGAATTGCAACGAAAGCTATATTAAAAAGAAGGAAACTTTTAATTGAGAAAGAGTGTTTTACAAAAACCCTAGTAGAGGAATGCTTCTACTACTGGAATAAATATAACAAATAACAAAAGAAACACAAATCCTCCTAAATTAATGGTGAAGAGGGGAAGCTCCTTGCTCCAAGCTTTGTGGCTCCTAGGCTTGAAAGGGGCTCCTTCTCCTTCCTGGACATCCGCGAAAGGCAAACCCCGATGGGCGTGCCTTCTCCTTCCAAGAGTGAATGGCTCCCACTTTAAGAACTTCTCCTGAAGGTGGAGTGGACCACCTTTGATTCTTCCTCCAAGGGTGGTGGTGTACCACCCTCAAATCCTCCTCTTCCCTGGGTAGGCGTGTACCCTAGGTTCTCCTCCAATGCCTGCCAGCCTCCCTTGGCTGGGTACAAGAGAGAAGAGAAGACAGGAAGGCACAAAGGGGACAGAGTATCCCCTTAATGTTTTCCTTATTCTTCTCTTGACATTTTATGTAGGTGCAAATATGGGGAGAAAAAATGTAGCCAAGGTTGGATTTTAATAGTGGTGGTAGGGGGTTTTTATAAGAGTAGGATGGGGGTAGGGTTAGTTATAGGATGAATGGCGATGATGGGGGTTAGATGGTGGTTATAGGATCCTAGGGCTAGGGATTTTGGCACCAAATTGGAATGGTACTTGGTGGTTGGCACCAACTCTAGGTGGTTGCTATGGTTATGGGATTAGTTTGCGTATTGTAGGGCTAGGATTAGATCATAGGGTGGTAATTAGGAGATGGATGGCTATGTCTAGTTGGCGCCAATTATAGGGATGTGTGAAGGTGTGGTTAGGTGTTTTTGTGCCAACTAAAGGGGGGCTTATGTGGGTTAGGTGGCACGGGTTTTAGGAAGGGTTGGGATGGCTTTATTTGGTGGTGGTTATGGGATTAATGGTAGATATAGGTGGCTCCAAAATGAGGGGGTGTGGATGATGTATTTTGGTGCCAACTAGGTTGTGGTTTAGGGTAGTTAAGGGGCGTTAAGGTTGGCACCAAGTGTAGGTTTCTAGAAGGGGTTAGGTGGGTGGTAGGGATGGCTTTAGGTAGTGGTGTGTAGGGTTAGGATTTAAAGGGAAGTTGGCAGCAAAAAGAAGGGGTGCATGTGGTGTTTTTGGCACCAAATTGAAGGGGTGTGAGTGGTGGCAGTTGGTGTGGGTTGGCGCCAAAAAAGGTTGGCTTAGGTTAGGGTTTGTTAGGGTTAAGGTGGAGAAGTGGATGGCCATGGCATTTTTTGGTGGAGCTAAGGGTTTAGCTAAGCTAGCTAAGCCAGATTAGCTAGTACAGTGGAGGTGGAGGAATTCAGGTTTCATGGAGGAGAGCTAAAGAAGTGTATTCTGGAGCTGGTATCAGGTACTCTGGAGTTGGGACTGCTAAGGCAGCTTTAAGGGGAGCTCAACTACTATGCTTAGCTACTTAGTTCTTATGCAAGTAACCAAGCTTGGGTAGTTAAGCTCAGTAAAGCTTGCCATAACCTAGCTAGAGCTAGGTTGAGTTGGAACTGCCTCTGATCAGAACTCCAAAGCTAGCTAAGCTACTAGTTGACAAGTAGCAGCTCAGCTAGCTTAGAGTCTAGCTATTATGAGCTGGCTGGAGCTGAGGTGAGCTAAGCTTGAGTTGAGATGAGCTAAGCTTGGTGGACTCAAGTCAACTCAGTTGAGCTAGCTAGAGCTCCCAGTGAACTGGCAGGAGCTGAGATGAGCTAGACTCAACTAAGTTGAGCTGGATCTGAGCTGAGGTGAACTCTAGTCAACTCAGCTGAGCTAGCTAGAGCTCTTTATGAAATAATGGGAGTTGAGATGAGCTAGACTCAACTGAGTTGAGCTAGATTTGAGCTGAACTAAGCTAGGGTGAGCTAAGATGAGCTCTCTTGAGGTACCATTTTGCTAAGTTGAGCTGAATGGAGCTAACCCTAGTCTAAGGGAGCTGGTATCCAGCCATGATGAGTTGGAATCAGCTGAGTCCTAGCGTAATTGAGCTTCCACTTCATCAGTTGTCTTCCCGAGTGCTGGGGTTCTTGGGATCTGACTCTCTGCTTATCCCTAACACTCCAAGAAACACATCAAAAATAAAATAAGAAATGCAATGCATGCCTAAGCTAATTTATGCCTAAATGCAACCCAAAAACTTGTTTATGGATCAAAATCCTAAGAGTTATGTTTGTTTTAATGCAAAAGAATGATGATAAACTAGCATTTATCACACCCCCACGCTTATCTTTTGCTTGTCTCTTAGAAAAACTTTAATTTTTACAAAATAAAATTTTTAGAAAATCTAATTTTTTTGCCTTTTGAGAAAGAGATTATGGGACATAGGATGATCCAAACATAGGAGGTACGGGATTTGTTAAGGATAAGCATCGAGATTTGTTTTCAGATCCAAAAATTAAACAAAAATGAGACCAATATATCCTCCAAAAAATTCACAGATTAACCCCTTATTAATTCAGATGACTTGAAATTTTTGTTTTTAGGATTTTTCTAGCTCTTGAATTTGATTCGCAACTTGCAATAACCTTTAAAACTTTGTGTCTGTGCTTGTGAAAAGCCAACATTTATAAGGGTGTGTTTTTGGTTTAAAACTTTTTCTTTTCCCATGCTTATTTTTAGCTTAGTCTTACAACAGATGTGTTGGGATCATCATTCCCGTTACCAAACCTCGAGGGGGCTTTGGCACCAGTACTTCGAGATAGTACTGTCCATGACACCACCCACAAGCTCACAACCCCAAAACACAATGCGGTGTAAAGGGGCGCCCCAAGCAAACTCAAGCTGTTGCTCCAACACTATAGGTAGAGCACCGTCCAAGACACTTGAGCTGCAAAAATGTGCTTTAATGCTCCATCTAAAGATATGAAATATAGATATGGAGCAGCACCGAGGCTGTAACATGTTGTCATCACGTCCTCAAAGGAGGCAATTTCCTCCTTGATGGTGGGAACTCAAACCAATGATTTGCTTCAAATTTTTACTAAGGCCAAACAAGGTTTTTTTTTTATTTTTAGAAGTTTTTAGGTGTTGCCTTGTGTGTGAAATTTGACACAAGAAGTTCCACAATAAATGAAGTTTTTGAATCAGAAACTAAGCTAGATACATTCCATGTTACAAAAGAGGATCAAGTCACCTGAACTATCATGAGTTCAAGTGAAATTTTAGATCAGGATATCTGATCTAATCTAAAGATAGACCATGAAATTCTAATTATCATATTCGTATCATTATCCCTAGTTTGTTAAAGATTAAATCCCATTGTACCAAAAGTGAGTTTTCAACCTTAGTCACGATTTCAAAATTTTCCTTTAAAAGTTTTCAACATTTTTATTTTTTTTGGGTATGCCAGCAGAAAAATAAAATGACAAAAGAAAAATGCATGTTTTTAGGTTTTAAAAATCCTAAATCGATCCTCAAAATTTTGAAAACAGGCTCCCATGCTTATGATATGCAATGTCCTCATGCATTAGGAGGTGTTCGTCGCGCTTTTGTGCGGTTTGTTAAAAGATAATATCGCGTTGTAGTATAGCTGCTAAAGCGTTCAAAACAAATAAAGATTTTTATTACTCGAAGACCGGAGTATCCGAGGTCGAACACAGGGAGCAAATGGAACTTACTACTAGTCAAAATGTAATTGAACACTCTAATTTACTCAAAATATCAATCCAAATGTGAATGTATGCAATTAAAAGTTATTAGGACAAAAATATGAAATTGGACGTCTGATCCTGTGATCAGACGTCTTAAAAGTATTTTCCCTTCTTGATTTTCTTCTTCTTTCTATGCCTTGGCGAAGTCTTCCTTTCCTTCCTATTTTTCCTTCTTCTTTGCTTCTTACTCTCCTCTTCTGTGGTCTTGCCTTGCTTCTCTCTTCTCTGTTTTTCCTGCTTCTCGTGCGAAGGCTTCTTTCTTTCATCTTCCCTGTCTTGCTCCTTCTTTCTTCTCTTCTTCGCCTTAACTTTCCTTCTTCTTCTTCTGTAGCGGCCAAGTCCTTCTCCTGCGTTCAGCCTGCCTGCACAGAAGCAAAACCTAACCCTTCTCCCTCTACCCGCGCATCTCTCTCTCAAGCAACTCACTCTGAGCTGCTCTCACAGAGCCACAGGCATTAATCGGGTCGGATCGTACCCGGGACCAGGTGCACCTGAATGTGGTGTGATGCGCGAGGAGTGCGTAGGTCTAGGTCGGGTCGGATCCGCCAAGTCCGCGTGGTCAGGTCGCGGACGAGGCGGGTGTGGGGTCAGTGAGGGACCTCACCCCTGTGCTTTCGAGGCAGTAAAACTATATCACAAAAACTCTTTATACCATACCTGTGCCTTGAGATTCCACGATGTGGGACTAAACGTTCCGCCCTTCCTTTGCGCACGCCCTTAGACTCTCGTGTGCAATTGCCCACGCTGAAGGCCCTGCTGGTGCTCCTCGCTGAACTCAGTCACCTCGCGATACTTGCGAGAGTCTGCTGCACCTGCCGCCTGGGAAGCCTGACGCCTGCTGCTGCTCCAAGCTTCCTGCTGCTTCGACTGTTAATGGCGGCCGGGGCGTTCACCTGAGATTCCACAGAACGGCCTATTGGCCCAATCAGAATAGCTGGAAACCTTCGCCGTAGCACGGCGAAGGCGGTGGGTGATGCTGCAGGTTGTCGGTCGGCCTAGGCGTGCGTGCCTAGGTCAACCTGTGGCCGGAGATGGTGGGTTGTTCGGGGGGGTGGTTATGGAGGTCTGGAGTGGCAGTTGTGGGGTGGAGCGAGTTCCTGGTGGTGAGGCGGAGCTCACGAGGTGGTTGGCGAGCCGTGTGGAGTGGCAGAGTGGTGTGGGCGGCTCGCCGGAGTGCGGTCGGTGATGTGGAAGATGAGGGTGGTCAGCGTCGGTCGAGGGGTAATCAGATGAGATAACAGGGGGAAAAGAGAGAGGATAGGATGGAGAGGAGTTCTAACCTAATTTTAAGGACGAAAGGGGACGGAAGGCGGACAGCAGTACCTGCTGTCGCCGGAGAAGATGACGCCCAGTGGGGGAGAACGGCGGCGACGACGGGGCTGAGGCGGCGTGCGCTGGTACTGCGCGACGCGGAGGGAGGTCAGGAAGCTAACTCTGCCACTGGTTTTGTGGCAGAGCGAAGAGGGAGGGGAGGGGGGCTCGCTGGAGCTAGCTGGGACATTTGGCCGAGCAGGAGGAGAGGAATTGAAGGGGTAAACTCGGCCAAATCAAGCTCAGCCTCTTCGGCCGGAGTTGTGGGTTCTTATATAGGCGCTGGACTGGGTGTGCAGGGCGTGAAGGGCACGTAATTGCCTGAGGTTGGTCGCCGGAGATGGAAAGGAGTTAGGATACCCAAATCTCTCGTGCGTTCGCACGAGAGATTGGGTTCACACCAGGGATCGAGATAGGTCTTAAATGGAAGGGAATTCCTCAGAGAATCCTCCTTCCATTTCTGGGAGGGAATCTCTGAGGGATTAGAGAGCAATCCCTCTCCGAACCTCGCCGGAGCTCGGTTCTGCCCTAGCAATGGCGGCAGGACCGGTTTGCACAGGAGGCGAAGAACCTAGGGCGTTCTCTGCAACGGTATTCAAAAGATAGGGACCAATTTGTGATTTGGGTGTACTAAATTGCAAAGTAGGTCAAGATGACCTCTCCTTAGGTCCAAATTTTGGTATAAACCTAATTTGGACCTAAGGAATCCAATGGCGAAGTTAGATTTCAGGTTTGACCTCGTTTGACTGGACATTTTGCGTAAAAACCCAAATTCGGTTAATTGAAGAGCTAGGACCCTAATCTAGGTCAAACTAGGTTCCAAAGGCCAAATTAAGTGTTCTAAACCTTATAGTATGTTTTTCCATGATTTGTAGAGGGTTTACTTGCTTTTTGTTCTGACCGGAACCTTGTTAATTTAAGCGGGTCTGTTTTAGGGTTACCAAGTGTCTTTTAGTTCTTAGATTGCACATGAACCCATTTCTCAACCCACTTTTTATCTCATTTAGACCATTTGACCTATGTTTTGCCTCTGAGAAATCCCGTTTATGTACTGCAATGGTAAAATTGCAGTTTTAACCTTTATTTCATGTTTTCTTCTCAGAGCACTTGTTCCTTCAGTTAGGCCTTCTTCTAGGTTATGTAGGAGCTTTTATCTTCTTTATTGGGTCAAAATGAGCTAGTTATGGCTCATGATGAGGCTCTCATCATACCCCCATGCCTAGCTTTTGCTAGTCCCTTAGCAAAATTTCAAAGTTTTAACTTCCATTCTAGACCCTGAATGTCTGTCAACAATGATAAGTGCTTCTCCTTTTCTTTTGTGATTAGGTGGGAATGCCGACAATAGGCCTAGAGGTACTCAAGTACCAACCAAAATCCGGACCTGTTCCGCTTTAGCCTCAGTCTCTGCAAAGGTTTCTACGGCCCACAGAAACTAACCTAGGGTTTGTTGGACTCCGCGGTTAAAGCACCCGTGCTTGAGACATTTTTAGCCTAAGTTCAGTTTGCAGTGCGTTTTTTTGTAGGAGAGAGATAGAGGATTTATTTGTTTGGAGAGCTTTTCTCTCTCTTTTCTTTTTATTTCTAGCTTCGGATTAGCTTCTCAACACGGTCTGTATCGGATTCCTCGTCCCCATCATCAATCCTCAAGGGTCCCTGGCTTTCGAGATTTCGAGATAATCCCGCCCATGGCAACCCCCGGAACCCTGGCTTTCGAGATTTCGATATAATCCTGCCCATGGCATTCCATGGCCGAATACAGACCCTGGCGATTGACATTTCGTGATAACGCCACCCATGGTATCTGAACCAGCAGAGTGCTTACATGCCCCCAGTAGGATATTTAAATATCCTAAGAGACAAGCACCGAGGAGATGATATGTTGTTACGCATCTTCGAGGGGAATTTCCCACCTCTCCGCGCTGGGAACTCGTCCAAATCAACTTGTGTTGATTGGCCGCTCCTAATCTAGGTGACTTTTTCAGAATATTAAACGCTCTTGCGTGTTTTGGATGTTTTATGCGCACTGAACCAGACTGTGTGTGAATTTGGGGTGCTTAGGTTACCGAATCCCGCAAACCGGAGGTCAGTTAACGAGGCTGAATACTTCCTAAGCCTTAGACCTAATACTTAAGTTTCGCATTTTCCTCAACCTCTTGAGGATTATCCAGATTTTAACGGATACGTGAATTTTTAAGCTAAAGATACTAGCCCAAAAGGCCTAAGACCAGCGTTCCCGCTAATCTCTTGTTATGTTTCCTTAGCACTTTTTCTTTTGTTTCTTTTCTTGATCTGGTCTAGAACTTCAGTTAATTCCTTAATCTTTTACTAATGACTTTTTCTTTTTCTTTTCCTTTTGTGCTCCTTTCTTCATTTTTGCTCTTTTTCTCCTCCTTATGATTATATGGCTCACAACATTTCCTCCCTCCCCATTTTTTTTGTTCTTTTTCGTAATTTTTCAATTTTTTGTGTTTTTGACATATGTGAATTTTTTGTGAGAATCCTTCTGATTTTTTCTTGGTTTTGTATGTATGCACTTTATCACCCCCCCCATGCCTAAGTTTTGCAATGTCCTCATTGTAAACAGAGGGTGGGAATTAGTGTTGAGGTCAGGGGCTTAGAACAGGATATATCGGGTGGGTGAATTGGTCGGGAATGACTGATGCGAACGATTTTAAGCTCTGATACGTGTACCAGAGGTGGGATCAACTGTCTAAGGCTGAACTCAAGGTGCAATAGACGTGGAGTACAGACGGCTAATCAGATGGGTCTCTATTTTTGAGATGACGGGTTGCCTCCTGTTAAGCGCTAAATTTAATTCCTTCAGCCGAGCGAAAAATGGGGTGGAGAGGGAGTGGTCAAATCAATGGAGTTTTGGAAAACAAGCACCTTGATTAAGAGCCTGGTTGGTCCAACCAGGTACTTGTTCAGATCAGTGGGCTGATGATGCAGCCCAAACCCAATAAGTCTGGTGGGTTGATAGATGTAGATTAGTAGATGTGGGACCCACCAAATGCAGTGATGTTCTGATAGATATGGAAGTGAAAACTCAAGTTCGGGCTCAGTCGAATCAGCCTGGTGGGGGTAGGGTTCCGAAAAATAATCAAAGTAAGGTGTGGAATCCCTACAGGGACGGTCAAAGGATGGAGGCTCCTGATTTGTGGTCTGATCAGTGTCCGATACCCGGTATAGATATGGAGTTGAATCATCTGCAATCGGCTCAGTGAGAGGTGAATCAGAATAGAAATTGAGTCCGGTTGCGGGTCGGGGTGGGGAACAGGTTTTGATTGGTTCTGTATCTGTGGAGCAGGTGGCTTCAAAGAAGATTGACATGTTATAATCAGGAGGCAAATTTTCTCCGATGTTATGGTCAGATTCGAGATCGTCGGAGAGTTTGCGAAAATCAAAGTTTGAATGAGATTCTAGATCATGAGTTCCACCATAGAATAAATCATATGTTGTATATTCAGCAGCCTGACTGGGATCTAGCCTAAATGTTAATTCTGAGCTTACAAAGGTGTCCCTATCTAGTAGAGGCTCAGGTTCAAGGTTAGTAGGGCAGAGCCAATCGAAACCCCGCTCGTCCAACTCCTCGGTTTCTGTATCGTAGATTGGCTTGACTTCCGAAAACTCGATTAGTTCCTCTGAGGAGGTTGACGAGGGATATTCATCAAATCGAGGCCCAAAATCATATTCTTCATTAAAAGGTTGATCTTCTTCATATGGGGCCTTGAAATCTTCAATATAGGTTTCATATCTAGGTTCTAGGCTTAGGATGTGGGTGGAATTACTAGAATCTAGGTGTGAATAACCTTCGAGGGCTAACTTATCAGAATAAGGGACGGAATTTACACCCTCGAGAGGTTCAGTTCTACTCTCATACTTGCAGGAGTCTTGGGATTCTACAATGGGCTCATCATGGTCTTTTCCTGCATTTGGAGCTTCCCAACCTTCTTCAATATCAGGTGCATTATACTCCATCTGGGTTGGGAATCCACAACCATTTTGTGCCTCAAACCCGAGATCAGATTTATCCTCGATGTTGTCCCAAGATAGTTCATCCTCTGTTGGCGGTATGTACGGGTATTTCTGATCAATCACTTGTTTTATTAATCTCATTATCTCTTCCCGTTTTTCAAGACTATCTTGGTGTTGCTTCCAAAGTCGAGGATTTGTCATACATTGAAGGTATTCACTATTATGCAATTTTTCTATCTCAATGTATGCAGTAATGAGCAAGTCACGGGTTGATCCTTTGTTGGCTTCTGCTAATAGTACTTGGGCACAAGTTATGACAAAGGTTGTGGTTGTTGGGACATCAACCTGAATGTTTCCTACTGTTGTTGAGGTTTCTTCATTTTCATAAAATCTCATGGCATCCTCAATCATTTTATCTCTCATGGATCTCCAGTATTCAGGTTTCTCGACTGGTAGTCCTAGGTGGTTCGGCTGCATATTTGGATCAGGTGGTGGAATCACGATCAGAGTTTGACTCAAGATGTGTTATGAAGCGATCAGATCTGAATAACGAGTCCCACTGAAAATGAGTGTGTGTGCTCTACAGAGAAAATATGTAGGACTGGAGATGTTCTTGACCCAATCAAGACACCCAAAAGATATTTGGATGACTATGGAAGTTTGGGGCGGATGGACCCCTGGATCCGAAGATCGTCCACCTGAGAATTACCTGGGCAGCCAGAGAGGGAGAGTCCCGCAAAGACCCCTACACGGTAGAGCATCCCTACGGGTTACAGGGTTTCCCCCACCCGACCTCTCTTGTCACTGAGATTCCAGGTAAACCAGAATGGGGACCTTGACCTCTTAAGTCTATCACTTTTTATTTCAAAGGTGCTTTTAGGGTTCTCACTTGAACTTTAGATGTTTTTGGTATTGTGACCTAATTTAGAGGTTGGTTGACCCAAGGGGTCAACTTCACCTGACCTGTCCTATAGATGGCAGAATGATTCTAAGCTCGGAGCCTAGAGATCACCCTGATTTGACTCCCAGGTTATTAGGTCAAAAGAAAATTTTAAGATTCAAGTGATTTTAGAGCTCAATTTTAGGGTTTGTCTTATTTAACTTTCTTCAATCAAGGGCTTGGGTAGCACACTGATGCGGGAGGGTTTATTTCTTTTTACACAGGCATGTGTGACTAGCGCTTCAAGACCCTAATGTGGAAACCCTAATTTGGTTCTATTTCCAATCCTCTTTTTCTTTTTCAAAAGTTCTTTTTGGACTTATACACAAGAAGTGTGTGGTCCGCCGAGATTAAGCGTTATTTCAATTAGGCACAAGAATTTGTGGGATGGGAAAAAAAAAATCACTCCAACTTCAAGAATATTTGCAGAAATTTTCGCAAAATCAAGAAATGTTTTGCCTTAGAGATGGTGATTACTATATAAAGAAGGCAATTGATTCCCAACTTGATTTTCTTCCTTTTGTCTTTCAAAGATTAGGGGATGATTAAGGAAGAAAAGAAATTACCTGCCCTGGAGTGGTTGACTTGTGGGAGAGATTTTCTCATGAAATACCTGCAAGATCACATCAAAGAAAAGTAGGGCAAGTTAGTGTTCAATATGATAAAAAGAATGTAGAGACTAGTGGTAAATTGCGCATTGCTCCCCGGCAACGGCGCCAAAATGTTCATCGCGCTTTTGTGCGGTTTGTTAAAAGATAATATTGCGTTGTAGTATAGCCGCTAAAGCGTTCAGAACAAATAAAGATTTTTATTACTCGAAGACCGGAGTATCCGAGGTCGAACACAGGGAGCAAATGGAATTTACTACTAGTCAAAATGTAATTGAACACTCTAATTTACTCAAAATATCAATCCAAATGTGAATGTATGCAATTAAAAGTTATTAGGACAAAAATATGAAATTGGACGTCTGATCCTGTGATCTTAAAAGTATTTTCCCTTCTTGATTTTCTTCTTCTTTCTATGCCTTGGCGAAGTCTTCCTTTCCTTCCTGTTTTTCCTTCTTCTTTGCTTCTTACTCTCCTCTTCTGTGGTCTTGCCTTGCTTCTCTCTTCTCTGTTTTTCCTGCTTCTCGTGCGAAGGCTTCTTTCTTTCATCTTCCCTGTCTTGCTCCTTCTTTCTTCTCTTCTTCGCCTTGCCTTTCCTTCTTCTTCTTCTGTAGTGGCCAAGTCCTTCTCCTGCGTTCAGCCTGCCTGCACAGAAGCAAAACCTAACCCTTCTCCCTCTACCCGCGCGTATCTCTCTCAAGCAACTCACTCTGAGCTGCTCTCACAGAGCCACAGGCATTAATCGGGTCGGATCGTACCCGGGACCAGGCGCACTTGAATGTGGTGTGATGCGCGAGGAGTGCGTAGGTCTAGGTCGGGTCGGATCCGCCAAGTCCGCGTGGTCAGGTCGCGGACGAGGCGGGTGTGGGGTCAGTGAGGGACCTCACCCCTGTGCTTTCGAGGCAGTAAAACTATATCACAAAAACTCTTTATACCATACCTGTGCCTTGAGATTCCATACCTACTGTCAGTAAAACTATGTGAATTTTTTGTGAGAATCCTTTTGATTTTTTCTTGGTTTTGTATGTATGCACTTTATCATCCTCCCCATGCCTAAGTTTTGCAATGTCCTCATTGTAAACAGAGGGTGGGAATTAGTGTTGAGGTCAGGGGCTTAGAACAGGATATATCGGGTGGGTGAATGGGTCGGGAATGACTGATGCGAACGATTTTAAGCTCTGATACGTGTACCAGAGGTGGGATCAACTGTCTAAGGCTGAACTCAAGGTGCAATAGACGTGGAGTACAGACGGCTAATCAGACGGGTCTCTATTTTTGAGATGACGGGTTGCCTCCCGTTAAGCGCTAAATTTAATGCCTTCAGCCGAGCGGAAAATGGGGTGGAGAGGGAGTGGTCAAATCAATGGAGTTTTGGAAAACAAGCACCTTGATTAAGAGCCTGGTTGGTCCAACCAGGTACTTGCTCAGATCAGTGGGCTGATGATGCAACCCAAACCCAATAAGTCTGGTGGGTTGATAGATGTAGATTAGCAGATGTGGGACCCACCAAATGCAGTGATGTTCTGATAGATATGGAAGTGAAAACTCAAGTTCGGGCTTAGTCGAATCAGCCTGGTGGGGGTAGGGTTCCGAAAAATAATCAATGTAAGGTGTGGAATCCCTACAGGGACGGTCAAAGGATGGAGGCTCCTGATTTGTGGTCTGATCAGTGTCCGATACCCGGTATAGATATGGAGTTGAATCATCTGCAATCAGCTCAGTGAGAGGTGAATCAGAATAGAAATTGAGTCCGGTTGCGGGTCGGGGTGGGGAACGGGTTTTGATTGGTTCTGTATCTGTGGAGCAGGTGGCTTCAAAGAAGATTGACATGTTATAATCAGGAGGCAAATTTTCTCCGATGTTATGGTCAGATTCGAGATCGTCGGAGAGTTTGCGAAAATCAAAGTTTGAATGAGATTCTAGATCATGAGTTCCACCATAGAATAAATCATATGTTGTATATTCAGCAGCCTGACTGGGATCTAGCCTAAATGTTAATTCTGAGCTTACAAAGGTGTCCCTATCTGGTAGAGGCTCAGGTTCAAGGTTAGTAGGGCAGAGCCAATCGAAACCCCGCTCGTCCAACTCCTCGGTTTCTATATCGTAGATTGGCATGACTTCCGAAAACTCGATTAGTTCCTCTGAGGAGGTTGACGAGGGATATTCATCAAATCGAGGCCCAAAATCATATTCTTCATTAAAAGGTTGATCTTCTTCATATGGGGCCTTGAAATCTTCAATATAGGTTTCAGATCTAGGTTCTAGGCTTAGGATGTCGGTGGAATTACTAGAATCTAGGTCTGAATAACCTTCGAGGGCCACCTTATCAGAATAAGGGACGGAATTTACACCCTCGTGAGGTTCAGTTCTACTCTCATACTTGCAGGAGTCTTGGGATTCTACAATGGGCTCATCATGGTCTTTTCCTGCATTTGGAGCTTCTCAACCTTCTTCAATATCAGGTGCATTATACTCCATCTGGGTTGGGAATCCACAACCATTTTGTGCCTCAAACCCGAGATCAGATTTATCCACGATGTTGTCCCAAGATAGTTCATCCTCTGTTGGCGGTATGTACGGGTATTTCAGATCAATCACTTGTTTTATTAATCTCATTATCTCTTCCCGTTTTTCAAGACTATCTTGGTGTTGCTTCCAAAGTCGAGGATTTGTCATACATTGAAGGTATTCACTATTATGCAATTTTTCTATCTCAATGTATGCAGTAATGAGCAAGTCACGGGTTGATCCTTTGTTGGCTTCTGCTAATAGTACTTGGGCACAAGTTATGACAAAGGTTGTGGTTGTTGGGACAGCAACCTGAATGTTTCCTACTGTTGTTGAGGTTTCTTCATTTTCATAAAATCTCATGGCATCCTCAATCATTTTATCTCTCATGGATCTCCGGTATTCAGGTTTCTCGACTGGTAGTCCTAGGTGGTTCGGCTGCATATTTGGATCAGGTGGTGGAATCACGATCAGAGTTTGACTCAAGATGTGTTATGAAGCGATCAGATCTAAATAACGAGTCCCACTGAAAATGAGTGTGTGTGCTCTACAGAGAAAAGATGTAGGACTGGAGATGTTCTTGACCCAATCAAGGCACCCAAAAGATATTTGGATGACTATGGAGGTTTGGGGCGGATGGACCCCTGGATCCGAAGATCGTCCACCTGAGAATTACCTGGGCAGCCAGAGAGGGAGAGTCCCGCAAAGACCCCTACACGGTAGAGCGTCCCTACGGGTTACAGGGTTTCCCCCACCCGACCTCTCTTGTCACTGAGATTCCAGGTAAACCAGAATGGGGACCTTGACCTCTTAAGTCTATCACTTTTTATTTCAAAGGTGCTTTTAGGGTTCTCACTTGAACTTTAGATGTTTTTGGTATTGTGGCCTAATTTAGAGGTTGGTTGACCCAAGGGGTCAACTTCACCTGACCTGTCCTATAGATGGCAGAATGATTCTAAGCTCGGAGCCTAGAGATCACCCTGATTTGACTCACAGGTTATTAGGTCAAAAGAAAATTTTAAGATTCAGGTGATTTTAGAGCTCAATTTTAGGGTTTGTCTTATTTAACTTTCTTCAATCAAGGGCTTGGGTAGCACACTGATGCGGGAGGGTTTATTTCTTTTTACACAGGCATGTGTGACTAGCGCTTCAAGACCCTAATGTGGAAACCCTAATTTGGTTCTATTTCCAATCCTCTTTTTCTTTTTCAAAAGTTCTCTTTGGACTTATAAACAAGAAGTGTGTGGTCCGTCGAGATTAAGCGTTATTTCAATTAGGCACAAGAATTTGTGGGATGGGAAAAAAAAAATCACTCCAACTTCAAGAATATTTGCAGAAATTTTCGCAAAATCAAGAAATGTTTTGCCTTAGAGATGGTATTACTATATAAAGAAGGCAATTGATTCCTAACTTGATTTTCTTCCTTTTGTCTTTCAAAGATTAGGGGATGATTAAGGAAGAAAAGAAATTACCTGCCCTAGAGTGGTTGACTTGCGGGAGAGATTTTCTCATGAAATACCTGCAAGATCACATCAAAGAAAAGTAGGGCAAGTTAGTGTTCAATATGATAAAAAGAATGTAGAGACTAGTGGTAAATTGCGCATTGCTCCCCGGCAACGGCGCCAAAATGTTCGTCGCGCTTTTGTGCGGTTTGTTAAAAGATAATATCGCGTTGTAGTATAGCCGCTAAAGCGTTCAAAACAAATAAAGATTTTTATTACTCGAAGACCGGAGTATCCGAGGTCGAACACAGGGAGCAAATGGAATTTACTACTAGTCAAAATGTAATTGAACACTCTAATTTACTCAAAATATCAATCCAAATGTGAATGTATGCAATTAAAAGTTATTAGGACAAAAATATGAAATTGGACGTCTGATCCTATGATCAGACGTCTTAAAAGTATTTTCCCTTCTTGATTTTCTTCTTTCTATGCCTTGGCGAAGTCTTCCTTTCCTTCCTGTTTTTCCTTCTTCTTTGCTTCTTACTCTCCTCTTCTGTGGTCTTGCCTTGCTTCTCTCTTCTCTGTTTTTCCTGCTTCTCGTGCGAAGGCTTCTTTCTTTCTTCTTCCCTGTCTTGCTCCTTCTTTCTTCTCTTCTTCGCCTTGCCTTTCCTTCTTCTTCTGTAGCGGCCAAGTCCTTCTCCTGCGTTCAGCCTGCCTGCACAGGAGCAACTCCCTCTACCCGCGCGTCTCTCTCTCAAGCAACTCACTCTGAGCTGCTCTCACAGAGCCACAGGCATTAATCGGGTCGGATCGTACCCGGGACCAGGCGCACCTGAATGTGGTGTGATGCGCGAGGAGTGCGTAGGTCTAGGTCGGGTCGGATCTGCCAAGTCCGCGTGGTCAGCTCGCGGACGAGGCGGGTGTGGGGTCAGTGAGGGACCTCACCCCTGGCTTTCGAGGCAGTAAAACTATATCACAAAAACTCTTTATACCATACCTGTGCCTTGAGATTCCACGATGTGGGACTAAACGTTCCGCCCTTCCTTTGCGCGCGCCCGCAGACTCTCGTGTGCAATTGCCCACGCTGAAGGCCCTGCTGGTGCTCCTCGCTGAACTCAGTCACCTCGCGATACTTGCGAGAGTCTACTGCACCTGCCGCCTGGGAAGCCTGACGCCTGCTGCTGCTCCAAGCTTCATGCTGCTTCGACTGTTAATGGCGGCCGGGGCGTTCACCTGAGATTCCACAGAACGGCCTATTGGCCCAATCAGAACAGCTGGAAACCTTCGCCGTAGCACGGCGAAGGCGGTGGGTGATGCTGCAGGTTGCCGGTCGGCCTAGGCGTGAGTGCCTAGGTCAACCTGTGGCCGGAGATGGTGGGTTGTTCGGGGGGGTGGTTATGGAGGTCTGGAGTGGCAGTTGTGGGGTGGAGCGAGTTCCTGGTGGTGAGGCGGAGCTCACGAGGTGGTTGGCGAGCCGTGTGGAGTGGCGGAGTGGTGTGGGCGGCTCGCCGAAGTGCGGTCGGTGATGTGGAAGATGAGGGTGGTCAGCGTCGGTCGAGGGGTAATCAGATGAGATAACAGGGGGAAAAGAGAGAGGATAGGATGGAGAGGAGTTCTAACCTAATTGTAAGGACGAAAGGGGACGAAAGGCGGACAGCAGTACCTGCTGTCGCCGGAGAAGATGACGCCCAGTGGGGGAGAACGGCGGCGACGACGGGGCTGAGGCGGTGTGCGCTGGTACTGCACGACGCGGAGGGAGGTCAGGAAGCTAACTCTGCCACTGGTTTTGTGGCAGAGCGAAGAGGGAGGGGAGGGGGGCTCGCCGGAGCTAGCTGGGACATTTGGCCGGGCAGGAGGAGAGGAATTGAAATGGGAAACTCAGCCAAATCAAGCTCAGCCTCTTCGGCTGGAGTTGTGGGTTCTTATATAGGCGCTGGACTGGGTGTGCAGGGCGTGAAGGGCACGTAATTGCCTGAGGTTGGTCGCCGGAGATGGAAAGGAGTTAGGATACCCAAATCTCTCGTGCGTTCGCACGAGAGATTGGGTTCACACCAGGGATCGAGATCGGTCTTAAATGGAAGGGAATTCCTCAGAGAATCCTCCTTCCATTTCTGGGAGGGAATCTCTGAGGGATTAGAGAGCAATCCCTCTCCGAACCTCGCCGGAGCTCGGTTCTGCCCTAGCAATGGCGGCAGGACCGGTTTGCAAAGGAGGCGAAGAACCTAGGGGGTTCTCTGCAACGGTATTCAAAAGATAGGGACCAATTTGTGATTTGGGTGTACTAAATTGCAAAGTAGGTCAAGATGACCTCTCCTTAGGTCCAAATTTTGGTATAAACCTAATTTGGACCTAAGGAATCCAATGGAGAAGTTAGATTTTAGGTTTGACCTCGTTTGACTGGACATTTTGCGTAAAAACCCAAATTAGGTTAATTGAAGAGCTAGGACCCTAATAAAGGTCAAACTAGGTTCCAAAGGCCAAATTAAGTGTTCTAAACCCTAGAGTATGTTTTTCCATGATTTGTAGAGGGTTTACTTGCTTTTTGTTATGACCGGAACCTTGTTAATTTAAGCGGGTCTATTTTAGGGTTACCAATTGTCTTTTAGTTCTTAGATTGCACATGAACCCATTTCTGATTGACTCAACCCACTTTTTATCTCATTTAGACCATTTGACCTATGTTTTGCCTCTGAGAAATCCCGTTTATGTACTGCAATGGTAAAATTGCAGTTTTAACCTTTATTTCATGTTTTCTTCTCAGAGCACTTGTTCCTTCAGTTAGGCCTTCTTCTAGGTTATGTAGGAGCTTTTATCTTCTTTATTGGGTCAAAATGAGCTAGTTATGGCTCATGATGAGGCTCTCATCAGGAGGGAAAAGGGATCACCTTAGTGAAGGGCGATCATGTTTAGGATGGTCAAAACCTGGAAAAGGAAAGGAAAAGGAAAGGAGGAAAAATGATGGGTCACCGCTCATCTAGTGCTATCTTTTATGCCTATTCAGCCAAGTGTACTCTGCATCAGTGATTAGCTATGGTTGGTTCGGTGAAATTGAAAGATTCAGACGAAAGATTTGGGGCATGATCAAAATAGGGCGTTAACCGTTGGTTGTTGACTTGAAAAGTCGTATTAGTTTTAGGATCAAAAAGATCAACAATGCCATATGGATATGTTTTTAGGATAATAAAGCGGCCGATCCATTTTGATTTCAATTTTTCAAGAAAAATACATAATCGTGCATCGAAAAGCCAAACGAGTTGATTACCATAAAAATGTTTCTGAATAATGCATTTGTCATGAAATTTCTTTGTTTGATCTTTATAAATCCGTGTGTTTTCATATGAAAAATTTCATAATTCTTCCAGTTCAATCAATTATAATTTTCTGTGGATACCAGCATCAGATAAGTCCATATTTAATTGCTTTATTGCTCAAAAAGCCCTATGCTCAGGTTTGACCGAGAGATGTCATGCCTTCCCAAAAATCAAATGGAAGGGAGACATGCCAAGCAGAATTTTGAAAGCGGTACAGTAGGCCCATAAATCATCGTCCAATTTGGTGGACTAGTCTTTACGATTGACCCTAACAGTCCTTTGTAAAATATTTTTGATTTCCCAGTTAGAAACTTCTGCTTGAACATTTGTTTGGAGATGATAAGGTGTGGAAATTTGTAATTAACCCCATATTTGGAAAGAAGGTGACAGAAATGTGAGTGAGTCAAGTGTTAGCCTTTATCACTGATAATGGCCTTTGGAATGCTGAATCTTGAGAAAATATTTTTCTTAATGAATTCGACAACCACACGGTGATCATTGGTGCTGGTGGGTATTGCTTCAATCCATTTAGAAACATAGTCGATTGCGACTAATATATACAAATACCCACTAGAGTTGATGAACGGTCCCATGAAATCAATGCCCCATACATCGAAAATTTCAACCTCTAAAATAGGATTAAGGGGCATCATATCCTTCTGAGTCATGTTGCATGATATAGACACATCTATTTAGGTTAAAATTCCTATTCATGCATGTTCCTAGGCATAGATTTGCATGTCATGTTATAAATATTGCATAGCATGCATCATTCTGCATTTAGAGTAGTTGTATTTATTTTATGTTAATTAGGTCCTTTTTATGGTTAGGAGAGAAGAAGACTTATTTCAGGGAATTAGATGGATGATCGGACCATACGGATCTAATTAAGATGATGATCGGAGTCTAACGCCTCTGAAATCATCTAGATCGAAGAGCCGTAGCATCATATGAAGTCTGAGGATGATCAACGGCTAGGGGGAAATGCAACATCCATATGGGTTTTGGATGGAAAATCCGACCATACGGATGGATTTGGAGTGACGATCGCAGTCCAACAGCGCAGGAATCATCTCGATCAGAGCACCGTGGCACCCTCTACAAAAGAAAGAAGAATGGATGGCCTAGATGATGCCACGTGGTGCCATCCAGGCCGCCCAAAGTCGTCCAGTAGCAGTGCACCACACACAGCCGCATTCAGACGTAGCAGTAGCGCACAACACATAGCCGCAGCTGTAGCTGTGTAGTAGCAGCGCAGCACATGCCAACATGCGTGCATGCGGGATGGCGCAGGGAGGATGGGCACATAAAGCACGTAGTGCGCAACGCATGTGCTAGCGGGGCGGGTTCCAGCAGAGGATAGGTTTGGATCTTTAGCAACGCAGTCCTTTAGTGATGCTTGCAGCTGTCACTAATGGTCTGCATGCGTCAGCAAGAGGAATTGAAGGGTAGATCTTCAGCAACAGCTACAGCGACATTTACGAACATAAGTAGTGACCCATATGCGAATTTGTTCTTCCTCCACTATAAAAGGACCTACTCACCACCATTCCAAGCCATCCCTTCCTTTCTTCCTCTCACCACCTCCAATGCTCTAGAGAGAGCTTGTCCTAAGCTCGGGATGCTCCTCTAGAGTAAAACAAATAGTTTTCCCTCCCCTCATCCCCACTTGTGAAGCATCTCGTGGCAATCCTCTCACCACCCTTCGGTAAGAAGATCCTTGCCGTGACGCCGTCCTGCCCCATTCTCCGTCCTCCAGCTACGTCCTCCTTCATCCCGCTCATCACCACCTTCCTCCAGGCGACGTCAGAGTGAGTCATCCTTTGAGCGACCGTCGAGGGGGATTTCTCTCACCTCATTCTACCATTTTACGCTTTCGTAGTGTAACAAACAATTCTTCTTGAATAGATGATTGTTTCTCTCTCTCTCTTTCTCCCTCTCTCTTATTTTTTTGCATGTAGATAAAGTTTTCATCGACCGAATCTCTTGCTTGCTAAAAATACCAAACAAATTAGAAAAAATAAAAACAACCAAAAATAAATAAAAGCAAAGTGCGGATTTTTATAAAACCAAATGCTGGCCTCTCTGTGTTCAACCCAGGACTCACTTTTGGAGTTTGGGTATAAATTTTATTTGACCATGTGTTTTGCAACTATGATGATGAGTTACTTGTAACCCTAATTTCAAAGTCTTGAAACACGTGAGATCATTGCCGATGCTTTGGCAATGCACACAAGACCGAACAAAATTATAAGCATCTTTGTGCAAGTTAGGCCGAAAGAATCTCGCATTAAGGATTTTAGTTGCAGTTTTCTTGCCTGAAAAATGTCCGCCACAAGCCATTGAATGACATTACGTCAAAATATCATGGATTTCTGAATCAGGGACACATCGTCTAATGACCTGATCGGCACAAATGCGGAAAAGGCCGGGCTCCTCCCAATAATAGTATTTAATATCAGCAAGGAACTTATCCCTTTTTGTGTTTGCCAATCAGAGAGGATTTGTTCTGTTGCTAAATAGTTTGCAATGGGTGCAAACCAAGGGAGGGTGGTGGCTAAATGCTTTCATCAAGGAATTGTTCAGGGCAGTCATTATGTCATTTGTAATAAGACGAGAGAGATGGTTGGCCACTACATTATGCGATCCCTCCATATCCTTGATTTCCAGGTCAAATTCCTGGAGCAGTAGGATCCAACGGATAAGGTGGGGTTTCGCATCTTTTTTTGTTAGTAAATATGTAAGTGCTGAGTGGTCAGTATATACAGTGACATGTGACCCCAAAAGATAAGATCTAAATTTTTCTAGCGCAAATACAATGGCAAGAAGTTCTTTTTTAGTAACTGTGTAATTTCATTGTGTATCATCAAGTGTTTTGCTAGCATAATAGATCACAATGGGCTTCTTGTCAAATCTTTGCCCTAAAACAACCCCCACAGCAAAATCTGAGGGATCCATCATTAATTCAAAAGGACTATTCCAGTCAAGTCCTTGCAAAATTTTTGCCTCGATAACTTCCTTCTTCAACCTCAAAATACTCTTCAATCATTTATCATGAAAATTGAATGGCTAGTCTTTAGTAAGAAGCTAACTTAAGGGCTTGGAGATTTGGGAAAAATTTTGTATCAATCTATGGTAGAAACCCACATGACCCAAAAAGGATCTGATCTTTTTTACAATAGTGGGTGGTGGGAGATTAGATAAAGCATCTATTTTTGCTTTATCTACCGCAATTCCTTATTTTGATATAACATGGCCCAGGGCAATACCTTCCTAGACAATGAAATGACTTTTTTTCCAACTGAGGACCAGATTGACTTCTATGCATTTTTGGAGAGTTCTTTCAAGGTTCTTGAGACAATTGTCAAAAGAATCTCCAAAAATAAAGAAGTCATCCATAAAGACTTCTAAGCATTCACCTACTAGGTCTGAAAATATTGCAAGCATACACCTTTGAAAAGTCACAGGTGAATTGCAAAGATCGAAGGGCATTCTTCAAAAAGCAAAGCTTCCGAAGGGCTGGTGAAAAATTGTTTTGTCCTGGTCCTTAGGATGAATCGCTACCTGATTATAGCTGGAATAACTGTCTAGAAAATAGTAAAAATTCCATCTAGCTAACCACTCCAAGATTTGATCAATAAAGGGGAATGGAAAATGGTCCTTCTTGGTGGCAGTGTTTAATTTTCTGTAATCAATGCACACACGCCAAGAAGAGGCGGTTCGAGCGGCTATATTCTCCCTATTTTCATTGGTGACAACTGTTAGTCCTACCTTTTTGGACACTACTTGTGTTGGACTAACCCAAGAGTTGTCATAAATGGGGTAGATGATATTTGCATCAAGCCACTTAATAATCTCATTTCTTACCACCTCCTGCATATTAGGGTTCGAGCACCTTTGTGGTTGGTAGGAGGGGTGAGAATCATCCTCTAAATATATACGATGTGTACAGTAGGACGGATGAATACCCTTAAGATCAGAAAGGGTCCAGCCAATAACTTTTCTATATTTACTAAAAACCTAGAGAAGTTTGTATTCTCGTACCCTAATAAGTCCAGAATTTATAATTAGGTGTAGGGTCTAATTTGGACCTTGGTAAACATATTTAAGGGAGTTAGGCAAATGTTTTAACTCAGTTGTGGGCCCGACTCCGAAAGAATTTCTGCTTTTTGTGTTAGTGGTGAAGTGAGAGTGAAAGGGTCAACTAGAGTGTTAGCTGAATGTGTGGCTAGGGTGGGGGGGGTGGAATGAAGTCGATTGTTTAGGAACTATGTTAATGGCAAAATAGGAATCCAAATGTGAAATATGCAAAGTTTCCTCCACTATATTTTCCATTTTTGAATTCAAGTCATCAGAGAAATCTGGTTCTTGGAACCACCTAGAAGATTGGAAAATATCTACGATTATAGATTCACCGCCACACATGATCTTCATTTTGCCAGAATCACAATCAATATTCGCGGAGGTGGTGGCTAGGAATGATCTTCCAAGAATTATAGGGGTAAACTTTAAAGCTTCTAGTATCTTTATGTCCAGGACTAAAAAGTCTACTGTCAATTTTTGACCTGGATAAGGACATCCTCAATAATTCCCCTTGGTTTAATTGTAGATTGGTCTACCAATTGAAGAGTAACCTCAACAAGCTTTAATTCACCGATCTTGAATTCCACAAAAATAATTGTGGGGATAAGATTAATTGAGGCACTGAAATCCAATAATGCACAATCAAAAGAAGTATTATTAAAGAATACTTGAATCAGGGAAGCGCCTAGATCTTTTCTCTTAAGAGGTAGTCGGCTCTACACAACTGAGCTGACTGTCTTGGGAGGGATCACCTTACCTAAATTTCTAGGTTACCTTTTTGGGGTACACAAATCCTTTAGAAATTTTGCATAGACAGGGATGTATTTTATTGCATCTAGGAGAGGGATGTTAATTTCAACTTGCCCAAATAAATCCATCGATTCCTTATTAGGGACTCAGATTTCTTCTTTTTCTTATTTTGGTGAAGAATGTAGGGCTTGCGGAAATGGTGTAGGGTTTTCCTGTTTTGGATTATTAGGTTCCTAAACAATGTTATAGGAAGATGGGGAAGAGTTGATATGTCTTTCATTGAAATGAGTTTCTTTAATATGCAGGGGGTCTTGAGTGGTTTTCCCACTCCTCAAAGTAACTGCATTTGCAGTCTGGTTGTTTCTAAGATGGGAATGGGAAGCCTGACTATTATTGAAACCCAGGGGATGCTGAGGTGCTGGTTGGATGGGTTGACTGGGATATCCAACTTGGAACTGATTCCGTTGATTATTTGGGTTAAGCATGTGTTGGGAAGGTAAATTCCCAGTAGGTCGATGATCAGGAGTAACCTTAACTTGGTGTTGCAAGTTGGTAATCATGCGGGTTACTTGTGTGATTTGGTTTTGCATACCTTGCAGAGTTTTCATGACCTACATATTGATATCTTCCTGGGAAGGTCTAGGTTGATATGCAGGTTGCCCATAATTCCCAAAGTGATTTTATTTGGAAAATGAAATCGAGTTCAGGGCTTTCCAAGAGTGATTCGGGTTGGTCCTCCAGTTTTGATTATAAGTGTTGGAGGGGTTTCTAAATTGCTCCTTCAGAGCATAAATATTTTCCATGGTGGGATCAGGAATATTCTGATTTAGATAATCAAAATTCCCAGTCAAATCTTATGGAAAATCAGCAGAGAACTGCTGACCAGTAGGTGTGGCATCAATGTTGTGCTGATTTTCTCTTCAGAGAAGTTGTGGAGTGTTAGTGTATGGAGTGTTAAAGTGTGGAGAATTAAGTTGTGGAGCATGTTTGTGAGTGAGCTTTTCTTCCATCTTTTTCTGGTGAA
Organism: Thalassia testudinum; assembly: GCA_037157565.1. Classification (NCBI taxonomy): domain Eukaryota; kingdom Viridiplantae; phylum Streptophyta; class Magnoliopsida; order Alismatales; family Hydrocharitaceae; genus Thalassia; species Thalassia testudinum. Next base: position 49,418,343 of record JAZHRO010000055.1, read on the forward strand.
TTTGCATCTGATCCAGTCGTTGAGCTAACATATATAGGTCACCCTGAGTGACTGGAATAGAGGTGGAGTTGGAGTCAATTTCACTGACTCTGTGTCTGGGGTTTTGAGTTCTACCAAAGGTGTCCATTGAAGTCATATTAAATGAGTTTTCACTCATTTCCTCAAAGAGGAGATAGGCACTTTCGACATCTTTATTAAGGAAATTACCCCCACATGAGGCATCCACAAATCGCTTCAATTGATCTTCTAATCCATGATGGAAGATCTGCACTAACTACCATTGCGGAATTTCATGGTGGGGACAACTTCTTAAAAGTTCTTGGAATCTTTCCCAAGCTTCATGGAGGGGTTCACCAATTTTTTGTTGAAAGGTCGTAATGGATCTTCTTAAGGTGTTAGTTCGACCTATCGGAAAATTTTTTTTTGAAAAGCACTCTTTAATTGGGGCCAGGTGGTCTCATCAGCCACACATCTTCCTGCAAATTGCAGGAACAAGCGGTTTGAGCAAGGACAATTAATTCCTCGAGATGACAAAAAGGGTCCTCTCTTTGAAGACCATGGAAATGCTTGATCAGTTTTAGAACAGCTGGTTTGATCTCAAAATCCCCTTGTGGTAAGATTGCGTAGCAATCAAAGGTCTTAATTGACCTAGATTAAGCTAGGACATAGCATAAGTTTGGGTTATTCATGCATACATACGCATTATCTGCATCTTTACTGCTCTTCTTTAGCTATGCATGAAATAATGTTATAATGTGCTAATTAAGTACATTATGTCAATTGCAGGGAATAAGCTGATCAGGAGCTTGATCTGGAGCAGGATCTGAAGCTGGATCAGGAATAACGGGAGTTGCAGCAGAGTTGGAGCAGAAGGTTTAGTTTAGAAGTAGGAATAATAATGCAAGGGAGTTAAAGGTTTTCTATTCTATTAAGTAGAAATAAAGCAATAAAATGTGAAGAGCATAGGTCCATCCTAGCCCTAGGATAGCCTAGAGACTTTCCCAAGCCTTAGCTTCCCTTAGATTAGGTCACAATACCCTAGGAAGCCCTAAAACCCTAGTTCCAACCCTTATCTAGAGGTCCAGATAAGTTATAGGACATCTAGGACCCTTAGCCATCTCCCGCACACCTCAAACCCGCTTCTGCAGTGTTATTGGACGTTCAGACACTTTGTCAGATGCCTAATTTCTGTAGAATACCCAAAACAGAACCTTGATTTCCCCCTGACTCAAATTGGACGTCTAGAACGGAAGTCTGGACTCCTGATTTTTGATTATAGGTCATCTGTTCATATTATTGGACATCTGATACTACTCTCCAGTCTTTGTTTTGAGATTCAAGTCTTGATCTTGGATCTCTAGCTCACTAGACTAATCCCAACCCCATATGAACCTAAATTAAGGTGTCATAACCCTAGTACATCACCTCTAGACCTACCTAAGGACCAAATTAGGTCATCACCAAACCCAATTGACCTAGATCAAAGTCAATTACCTTCACCTAAGTCAATTGGACTCATTGAGTCCAATTGAGCTTAGATCTCAACCTACACAAGTTCAATTGGACTTAGTGAGAGTCCAATTGACCTAAACCCAACCTAGTTGAGTTATTCCACTCTCAATTAGGTTCACACTTATTCAATTAAACTTAGGTTAAGCTTAATTGCATTTTACCCTTTGCAATTAGGGTTTGTAACCCTAATTCAAGACCTACACCTACCCAAACCGCTTAGGACCTAACCTAAGCCACCTAGCCACATAGATCACGGCCACACACACACACACACACACCCATTCATGCACACACACTTCTCTTGAGTTCTCTAGGACTCTCTTAAGGTGGTGCCACCTCTTGGTTGCCAAATTTAGCAACCAAGAGGCATTCAAATTGAGATCCACAATTTTTGGATGTCAAAGACCACCTCTACCATAATGTGGCCGACCACTCTTGGACTCTCTCTAGAGAGTTCCACACCTTTCTAGAGAGAAGCCATTGAATCTATAAAGAGAACCCTTGGGCATTCAAGTGACCCCATTCACTTCCTTGGCAATTCATACTCTTTGCTCCATTTGGTTCCATTCACGCCCACTTCCACTTCGCTAGCCACTCCACCTCCACGAGCTCACTACCACCACCATGGAGGACATCATGCCGGGATGCTGGATCAATCCTCCCTCTCTCCAAGGGTCTGCCTAAGCATCATTGGTCGCTCCTCATTCTCCTCCCGACCATTCCAAGGTCATCAGGGACCACCCCTGAATGCCCTTTATTCTGCTAGAATTAGTTTATGCTCTCAATAATTTTTACTACTTTTATTACTTCTTAGAAGCGTAGTCTTAACTCCCCTCGCAATGATGCATGCAAAATCCCCCTATTGATTCTTGTATGCAATCATTTTCTGGTAGATAGATTTAAATTCCAAGCATTACTGTACAAGCTTTCATCTATGGCTCTGTTGCAAACAACTCTCTCACTGAATGAATGAAAAATGCTTAATATATATATATGTCTCCATGTTATGAAATCACAATGAGCTTCCTGTTAGCTATCATATTTGCATGATTTAAGTTGCCTGCTTTTTAATTGTCCATCCATTTTCAACTAAGCTTGTCGTTTCCCGAGGATATTGAAAATCTAACGATAGACGCTTTCTCCGTAAATTGTCACCACCTCACGAAAATCATGCACACAGAAACTCACACGTTCACCTTCGTAATTTATTTGACGCACGCGCACGTAATCCGAGTCCATAGCAGAAGTGGTGAAATCTTAGTTAGGAGATTGGAAACCGACATGCGTTTTTAAACAAAGTAGAGCACCAAAAAGATCGATTTCTAGGGTAAAGCAAATGCCTCCTAGAGACGAACGACTGGGACTCAAGTCTCGTTATTTTTAGAAAACGATATCTTTGTTGGATCATATTTTGCCACTATACTATGACCCTTTTCCTATCAAAAACGTGACCTACGATTTACCAAACAAATGGAGCCGTTGCCGAGGAGGCAACGCCATTTTCTATGATTTTGATCTTTTAAAACATCACTGACACATTTCTCTCTACTTTGTTTTTTATGTGCAGGAAAAATGGGGAAAGAACAGGATCTGCACACACGAGTATGGCAAAGAAGCAATCCAGGTGGACATCATTCTCTTTAGATTAGGTTTTTTTTCTTGAACCCTAAGAGTAGATTTACTTTCTACAATTTCCTTTGAAAAATTCTTTGAAAAAAAAAAAAGATCTTACTCATTTTAGTGAAAAAAAGCAAAAAGAGAAAAAATTTGAAAAAAATCTAGATTAGGTTTCCTTTCGAATCTAGGTTAGTTTAGAAAAAAAAAGAGATTTCCTTTGAATCTTTTGAAAATTTCTTTTTGAAAAAAGAAAAAGAAAAAACGTGCGAAAGTTTTGAAAGAGAAAGTATATTTTCTTTTTGGTTGAAAGCTCGGATTTCGATTCAAACCTCTTTAAAAATGTTTTCTACCATCTTCTAATTTTTGGCCAGAATTCAAGTCTAATTTCAAAATTAGATTGCCAAAAAATTAGTAAGCAAAAAATTATGAAATTCTGGCTAGACCTTCATTTTCAAACCACCTTTCAAATGCCATCGTTCTTTTGAAAAAATTTCAAGTATATAATTTTTAAAGACTCACGAAGTGTACGGGGATCAGACTGACCCAGAGTCAAAATTTTTTATATTTCAAAAAGCAATTCCAAGCAATCTGCGAGTCTATTTTGAATAAAAATGGTGGGGTTTGAAAGCTGATCTAATTGGATTTATTTTCCATATTTTTCTTGAATTTTTGAAGATCAATTGATAATATTTCAAATTGAAAAACCAACCAGGGGTCAAAATTCAAAATCTGACCCCTTGATATTCAAAATTCCCTAAAATTTCTATTGAAATATTAAAAATTCCAAAACAATATTCTCTAAAAGACTAATTAAAAAAGGAATCTACTCACAAAATTTCAAGTTAATTGGATTCCAATTATTATTAGAGAATAAACATTACTTTTGTGGTCTGCTGAAACTGAGAAAAACCCTAGAAGTGCATGAAACATAGGTTGAGTCTTTAGGGTTACAAATAGAGACCACACTTTGGGCTAACCTAGACTTAATCAAGTCTAGTTAGCTGGTGAGCTTGGTCACCTTGTGGGCTACTCACCACAAACCCCACTGAAGAAAATGGGTTAAAATTAATTTTAAAACATGAAATCAACCCGAGTTCGTTGTCATACTACTAGGTGTTTTTAACCTCTCTTGCCAAACCTAGTGACTAAGTTTGCGAGGTAGTGTCAAACGACTGCGGCTTGGGGGTTAATGGAATCGGAGGCATAAGCCAAAGGAAGAACCTTCCCCTTAGTCCCCTCGTAACCAGACTTGCTGGGCTAGCTTGAGAGGCGGGAACCACTTTTAGTCGGTTGAACGACGAACTTCTCTTCAGGAATTCAAACTTCTAACGAAAATATCTAATCACCAGATCCATAAGGACCAATTGATTAACAGAGCCTTAGCCTTGTCCTACTTGGCTACACCAACCTAGGGGTTGGGTGGTGTATGCAAGGAAGGAGGTCACTTCGACCTCACTTGGTTGGACCTTGGGAGCCACTCCCAAGGAGGCGAGTCACCTCGCCCAGACCATCTTCTCCCCCCACTTCTACTCCTAGAGCCACCATGGAAAATCTTGGACCTGGAGCTAGATCGGGTCAGGATATCGAGAATCTGGACCCGATGGCTCGTCTGGAAGCCCGGGTCACCGAATCTGAGAAGCAGCATCACTAGAGCATGGATTGCATTCTGACGGTGCTTGACAGGATGCAGTACCCACCGTAGGGAGAATAACTGCGGAATTTCTACGACCCAGCCGCACAAATCGTCGCACCTCTTGTAAGAATTCCCATAGGCGGAGATGCATTGGAGCTCAAGCCCAATGTGATTGGGTTGATCAGCACTCATTTCTACAGGAACTCAAGCGAAGATCCGTTCGAGCACCTTGAGGATCTGAGTCGACTCGCGGAAACGATTCGACCCAGAAATCTTGGGATTGTTCTATTGAAGCTTTTCCCGTTCTCTCTGAGGGACAAAGCTTCATACTGGTTCAAGACTATTGGGAAGCCAATTGGAACCTGACCGGAATTACGACATGAATTCCTGCAAAAGTTCTTCCAAATTGGTCGAACAAACGCAATGCGACGTGCAATCACGACTTTCTACCAGGGAGCTGGGGAAAAGTTACACGAAGCATGGGACATATTTCACGACCCTCTCTAGAAATGGCTGCATCATGGTATACCCAGATGGACTTAGCTTAGATTTTTTACCATTGGCTGGATGACACACAACGGTATCTAGCCAATGCATCTAGCGGCGGGAATTTTCTCGCAAAAGACGAGAACATCGCATTTGAGTTGTTTGAAGCATTAGCAGAGAACTCAATGAATGTCACATCTATGAACCAGTTTCAGTGGCCTGGTCAGCAGCAGGTTGGTGTCCACGAGGCTTACACCAAGTCTATTCGAGCCGACATGGATATCATCATCAAGCAGCTGGATAGAATAAACTTAATCGAGAAGAAGATTGACCAAATCAGTCAGGGTCAATCTAACTCGAGCTCTGCCACCGCAAGACCCTCCTATGCACCCCGAGCCCCACCTGCTCGAGTTAATCTACTCACTCGGGATGCGTCTTCCTCGTATTCACGAGATCCCACATATTAGGATCCCGTAAATAATCCAGGTCTGGCACTCTATGACCAGGGTTACGCACCACCCACGGATTATAATGCATATCCCCTTGATGGATATATGTCTCAAACATCTTCGGCCTACGAGGACGTCAACGCTATCCAAGGATACGGGCATAATAACCCATATTTAGAGACGTATAACCCTGGTTGGCGCCAGCATCCAAACTTCTCTTGGTCTGGTAATTCACAGAGACCGCATTAAGATCCATACTATTAGACCAGGCAATACAAGAATGCGCAAAATACGTATCCTAGGCAGCAGCCATTCCCATCTCAACAACAACAATCTCGATCTTTATACCAGTCGCCGCACCAAGCTGCCAACCACCCTCCAAAGCGGGTTGACCCTTTGGTGGCACTGAAAGAGGAGCTGCAAGAATCAATGAAGAAGTCTACACAAGATAGCTTACAGATTATGAAGGCTATGGCTGATTAGATACAGACCATACAGAACATGCAGAACCAGATGTTGCAGGAGCATAGGATTCAGGGAACCTTGCCCTCCTGTTGAGAAGTCATAGATCGTGTTTTTGATAGAAAAGGAATGTGTCGTAGTATAGTCGCCAAGTACGATCCAACAAAGATATTGTTTTGTAAAAATAACGAGACTTCAGTCCCGGTCGTTTGTCTCTAGGAGGCATTGCTTTTACTTCTGAAATCAATCTTTTCGCTGCTCTACTTCATTTAAAATCACACGCCGGTGATTATTACGTATTGAAGTACAACATGCTTAGTTGCAAGTATATTAGGAATTAAAAACAGGCAACATTAATCACTCAAAAGATATTGCAATAAGCTCATGGTGATTCTCAACACATAGACATATATATAAAAATATATCTTCTATTCATTCAAGAGAGTGTTTGCAACATGGAAGGTAGAAGAAAGCTTGCACATGAATGCTTAAAAATGTAAATCTAGCTACCAGAAAATGATCTCATACAGGAATCTATAGGGGGATTTTGCATGCATCATTGGGGGAGAATAAGGGCTACACTACTAAGCAGTAAATAAAAGCAATAAAAATCATGGAGAGCATAAACTAAATCTAGCAGAATAAAGGGCATTCAGGAGTGGTCCTTGATGGCCCCGAAGTGGTCGGGAGAAGAATGAGGGGCGGCCAATGTAGCTTAGGCGGACTCTTGGAGAGAGGTATGGTTGATCCAACATCCCGGCATGATGTCCTCCATGATGGTGGTGAACTCGTGGAGGTGGAGTAGCTAACCTAAGTGAAGGGGGGCGTGTATGGAGCTAATGAAGTGAGTGGTGCCAATGGAGCAAAGGGATGTGAATGGGGGTGTTTGGCCGCCCATGGGGTCTTTTCATAGACCCAATGGCTTCTCTCTAGAGAGGTGTAGAACTCTCTAGAGAGAGTCCAAGGGTGGCTGGCCACATGTGGGTGGAGGTGGTCTTTGAGATCCCAAAATTGTGGATCTCAATTTGAATGCCTCTTGGTTGATAAATTTGGCAACCAAGAGGTGGCACCATCTCAAGAGATCTCTACAGAATTCTAGAGAAGTGTGTGTGCGTGAATGGGTGTGTGTGTGTGTGTGTGTGGTCGTAATCTATGTGGCTAGGTGGCTTAGGTTAGGTCCTAAGGGGTTTGGGTAGGTGTAGGTCTTGAATTAGGGTTACAAACCCTAATTGCTAAGGGGAAAAAGCAATTAAACTTAACCTAAGTTTAATTGAATGAGTGTGAACCTAATTGAGAGTAGAATAACTCAATTAGGTTGGGTTTAGGTCAATTGGACTCTCACCAAGTCCAATTAAACTTGTGTGGGTTGAGATCTAAGCTCAATTGCACTCAATGAGTCCAATTGACTTAGGTGAAGGTAATTGACTTGATCTAAGTCAATTGGGTTTGGTGAGGACCTAGTTAGGTCCTTAAGTAGGTCTAGAGGTGATGTACTATGGTTAGGACACCTTAATTTAGGTTCCTATGGGGTTGGGATTAGGTCTAGGGAGCTAGAGATCCAAGACCAAGACTTGAATCTCAAAACAGGGACTGGAGACCGGTATCAGACGTCCAATAATAGGATCAGACGACTTATACTCAAAAATCAACAATCCAGACTTTAGTTATGGACATCCAATTTGAGTCAGGGGGAAATCAGGGTTCTATTTTGTGTACTCTATAGAAATTGGACATCTGACAAAGTGTCTGGATGTCCAATAACACTGCAGAAGTGGGTTTGAGGTGTGTGGGAGATGGCTAAGGGTCCTGGACATCCTATAACATATCTGGACATCTAGATAAGGGCTGGAACTAGGGTTTTAAGGCTTCCTAGGGTGCTGTGACCTAATCTAAGGGTGGCTAAGGCTTGGGGAAGTCTCTAGTCTATCCTAGGGCTAGGATGGACCTAAGCTCTTCACATTTTACTGCTTTATTCCTGCTTAATAGAATAGCAAACTTTAACCCACTTACATTACTGTTCCTATATCTAAACTGAGCCTTCTACTCCAGCTCTACTGCAACTTCCGTTATTCCAGATCCAGCTTCAGATCCTACTCCAGATCCAGCTCCAGATCTGCTTATTGCCTACAATCGACATAATGCACTTAATCAGCATATTATAACATTATTTTATGCATAGCTAAAGGAAAGCAGTAAAGATGCAGATAATGCTTATGCGTGCATGAATTTCCCTAACTTATGCTAAGTTCTAGCCTAATCTAGGTCAATTAAGACCTATTATTGCTGCACAATCACCTCCAAAGCCATCCTGAATCCTCGATATGTGCAGAACCAGGGCGCCCCGCCTAGGTTTCAGGCACCGCAGGGACAGGCACATGCCATACTACAAGCGCCTCCTGCACCACCTGGTTACGCACAAGGCCAGCCACCTTTGCAGAACCCCACGTATTCTGCCACTTCCGCTCCATCACCACCTCATGGACAGCAAGCCGATGCACATGCTGTCGCTTTGCAGAGCAGAAGGAAGACATTCAACCCACCACCTATGCAGGCTGGTCCTGATTTTTCCCACCCTTCTCCACAGGCGGGTTCGACTCCATGATCTTAGGAGTCACCTACGGTAGATAAGGGTAAGAAGCCATTTAACCCTGAAATTCCCATCCCTTTTCCTAAGGCTCTGACATGAAATACAGGATGGAGAAAGGACACGCGGAATTTTGAGGACCTGAAATCTATGTTTAAGGAAGTACATATTCACATTCCTCGATCACATTCCTACTGTCACTACATTCTTCAAGGACTATTGTACCCTAAAGTGACAGCTAAGAATTGGACCCTGGTACCCTAAAGTGACAGCTCTGACTTACTGCCGAAGAAGAAAGACCCTGGTACCCCACTCATATCCTGCTTTTTGCAGGATTCTCCATTTGATCGGGCCCTTCTAGATCTGGGTTCGTCCATCAACCTAACTCCCACTACCGTATTTGATCGATTTCGATTCAGCTAGCTAATAGATCAGTCAAAACACCGAGGGGGGTGGTTGAGAACGTGATCGTAAAAGTTCACGGGTTCTGCTTTCCCGCATATTTTTTTGTTCTCGATGTGGAAGTTCCTCCTAATCTTCGAGATGCACCAATTATTTTGGGTCACCCATTTCTGGCGACAGCTCAAGCAAACATTGATTGTGCATCCAGGTGTATGGAGATTGCCCTAGGCAACGAGCGACTTCGACTGGACATATTCAGGGCAGCAAAGAACTTTGACTGTGATTGAATAGAGGAGGATGGTGAAGATGAAGATTCAGCATACTGTAGCAACATTAGGCTCATTTGTGATGACCCAATGTCTCATTCATCTACACTATTAGGGTTCTCGGACCTCGATCCACATGGGACTGAAACCACTGCATTACACATATCTCCCCGAAGATCTGACTGTTTAGGATGTGCTTCTGACCACAGCACCCCTGAATCCAACTATCCTGATCCACACATTACTGATTCGCCCCTATTGTTGCAGGAAGACCTGACCACAGCTAACGAGTTTCCTGTTAACGCAATCACAAACAATTTTGCAAGTAGCGAATCAGCGAGAATTCACATGCACATGGATCGGCAGATTCCCACCTTCGATTCTGCTCCTCCCACTCTCATTTTTGACTCTAACCCAACTGTGATTGAATTGAAGCCCTTACCTGACTCACTCAAGTATGTGTACTTGGGCAAAAGTGAGACATACCTAGTTATTATCAATGCACACTTAACCCAAGAACAGGAGTGATAAACGCCAATTTATCATCATTCTTATCCACTAAAATAAACCTAGCTCTTAGGATTTTACTCTGCAAATGTGTTTTTGGGCTGCATTTAGGCATTAACTAGGTTAGTCATGAATTGCATTTTCTTTTGTTGTTTTAATGTGTTTTTTTGAGTGTTAGGGACGAGCAGATATACGGATCCCTAAAACCCTAGCACTCAAGAACGCAATTTGTGAAGAAGGAGCTCAGACTAGTTGGAACTTAGCTTGATCCAGCTCACCACGATTGGAACCCAGCTCACGTGGACTAGGGTTAGCTCATCCCAACTCCATTCAGCTAATCTCAGCTGAATGGTAGCTCAAGAGAGCTCATCTTAGCTCACCCTAGCCCAGGTCAGCTTAAATCTAGCTCAACTTAGCTGAGTGTAGCCCATCTCAGCTCCCACTAGTCCACAGGGAGCTCTAGCTAGCTCAGCTGAGTTGACTGGAGTTCACCCCAGCTCAGTTCCAGCTACATCCAGCTCCACTCAACTCCAGCCAGCTGAAGAAGAACTGATCCCAGCTCAGGAAGCTTAAGTCCAGCTCCCGGGGACCTAGTTTAGCTCAAGCAAATTGAGCTAATCTGCCTTAGCTTTCTCAACCATCTTAATCCTCCCCGGGAGCACCAGACCCAGCTCACCTTACCTCCATTCAATAGAAGCCAGCTCACTTTAGCTTGGCTTAGTAGCTAGTAGAGAACTAGCAAGCTAAGCAAGCTAGAGTAGCCCCATGTTGACCTCTTCAGCAGCTACCTGCTCCACCTCAGCTCCAGATTCTTCAGAACCAGCTCCTCCCTCAAAACCCTAGCTCCAACACCTCCTCCTCTACTCCTCCATTAGCTAAGCTAGCTTAGCTTAGCTTAGCTTAGCCATGCTTCAACTTCCTTGGCTTGTACCACCCAAAAACCCTACCTAACAACTCCACCAACTAGCTCCACCTAAGCTCCACATAAGCTAAACCTACTTAGTGCCAACCTAGCCTACCCACCACCTCCAAAAGACAACTAAAAGTGGTGCCAAAACCACCCTAACAACCCCCTTGTTGGTGCCACTTTTCCCTCCAAAAATCCCCTTCATCTCCACCACACATCTCCCCTTAAACCCATCTCCACCCTCCACATAATCTCACCTTCTAGAAACCTCAAAGTTGGTGCCAACTTATGGCACCTCTCCATGGTTGGCGCCACCATTAGGTACCTCTTGACCAACCCTAACTACCTCCCTTACACCCCTTAGGTGGCGCCAACAACCCTTAACCCTAGGATCATCAACCACCTCCATCCTTCCATCTTAACCCTCCATTTCAAGAGGCACCTTAACCCCTCATCCTACCTATAAAAAGACCACTACCCACCACCATTCAAAGCAACCTTGCTAGCAAATTCACTCTCATATTCTACCTAGAAGCCCACGCCCAAGAGAGAAGAAGAAGAAGAAGATTAAGGGGATATTCTATCCCCTTGGTGCCTTCCCCTCTTCCCTTCTCTCTTGTGCCCACGCCAGCCAAAGGAGAAGCCAGGCAAGGAAGATCTTTGGAGGAGATCTTGAAGGTGGCCATGCCACCTTGGAGGAGCTTTTGAGGGTGGTGCACGCCCACCCCTTGGAGGAGAGCATTGAAGGTGGTAGCATCCACCTTGGAGGAGCTCTCAAGGAAGGAGAAGAAGAAGGCCCTCTTTTCAAGCCAAGGAGCAGCTAGGCTTGGAGCAAGAAGACTCCCTTCACCAATTTTTGCAAGAGGATTTGTGTTTCTTTTATTGCTTTTAGATTTTTTCATTTCTAGTAGAAGCATTCCTCTACTTGTCTTGGAAAAAGAACACAAATTCTAGTTAATCAAATTGCCTTCTTTTACTTTCTATTGCAATTGTTGTTTTGGTTCTAGCACTTGTTTCACCTCTTCTTCCTAATTACTCTAGGCCTCCACTTTCTTAGAGTGAGCTTAGGAAGTAGATATATCTATCTCTTAAGTTTTAGTTAAGTAATTATAGGTGTTAGTACTTTCTGCTACAATTCGCATTTTGCCCTCATCTTTTCAAAATAAAAAAGAATTACATAATTAAAATACCAAAAATAAAGTTGAGATGTATTTTTAGCAAGAGAATTGAATTGCAATTTTTTCCTCCTTGGACGACTCTGGATACTCCCCTATCTAGGATTTTAATTTAAAAGCGTATGCAAATTCGAGTGTTACAACGACATTAAAAACCCACCTTTGCAAATCACGCATATTTGGCATCACTTTTTGGCACCGTTGCCGGGGAGGCATGGCTTTGCATTAGTCAATTTTCTCTTGCTTGAAGTGAATCTCATCCGCTTCTCTTTCTTTCTTTCGTGTGTGCAGGAATTACAGCGGGAAAGCGGGTATTTGGGAGCGGAAGCTTAAAGTTCCTTTTCTTCCTGTGGATTTCAGGTTGGTTCTTCTTACTTGTCACGCTTAACCTAAAAAACTACCAAAATAGACTAAACTTGGCTTTCAGGACCCTAAACTACTTAATTAAGTGGAATGGTGCATTTTAAAATCCATTGTTTGCTTGAATGTTTCTTTAACACCACTCCATTGCAAGTATTTGTGTTCTATTTTTCGAGTCCAGATTACTATCCGGACTTGAAAAATCGATTCCTAACACCACAGGCCTCCTAAAATCATAAAATTTTATACAGTGATTCCAAATTGAGCTTGGAACATCTGTTCCAAATTTCAGAACAATTTTCTTTGTATTTAATTTTTAAAAATTCATGAACTGCAGAGGGGTCACACCCTCTAACCTTCCTATTTTTATACAGTCTGCAAATTTTTACAATTTTTATACTCATCCATTTTTTGTGAGATTTAGCTTTTTGGAATCCTTGTGAAATTTTACACATCGTATAAAATCACAAAAATTTTCTGATGTCGGTGGTAATACTGAAACATCCAAAATACCCACAAGTATCATTTCTCGACTTTGACACCAGTACAATTAAAAATTCAAAACAATTATCAAAAAAATTCTAAAATCTTACAAAAATCTTTTCTGGAATCCTTGTTTGATTTCACATAACGTAGTTGTGTTGGTTGTGTTGTTTTGACCACTACCTATTCAGGAAGCCTAAAAAAAATTCATTGGTAATCATTTTCTGTATTAGGATTCAACTCTAATTAGGGTTTCTTTCTTGTTTTTTTCTAGTCCCACAATTTAAAGGAAATATACAATCACCCATACAACTTGTTTTTCCTTTTGATTGTAGAATTTCAAACTTGTTTGAAAATTTAACAAGAGAAACCCTAAAACACATTCAACTAAATTGAATCCTAAAAGACATAAATACAAAAATATTGTGTGACAACTTGATTTGCATTGGAAACCACTTTCCAATTCTTGCAAACACACACACACACACACAAAATTTTGAAATAACAGGGCAACAACCCAATTAGCTCTCTCCACATTCCATGTGCAGTATAGTATCCTAGACCTAACTAAAACTTGTAGCAACTTGGCCCCTAAGGCTTCATCAACTTAGGCTTGCTATCTAGGTCTTAATTTTTCTTTAGTTAGTACCAATTCTGTCATCTATATCGGGTGTTCAGGCTGAGGGGCCATGTCAAACAACCAGGCGCGGGTTTGTACAAGCACTAAGGGTTTTCCCTGGGAAACGTTTGGGCCCAAACCTCCTCTTAAGCAACTTGGCTAGATTTGTTGACAGAACGGGTATTCACTATTGATTACTTATTTCCTACATAGACTATGTCTTAGGTTTCTTATTAGGGAGTCGCATTTAAGTTAGGTCTAGCTTTGTTTGTTTGAATTGCACACTTTCTATCTTCTCTTTCTCTTCTCCTCCCCTCCAATTCTTCGTAAATAGTGCATGCACAGGCGACGGTCCCAAAAACCACACTTTTAGGGACCATCTGATTTCGCCCCTCGCAGCAGAAAATCATTATTTTCTTCCCCCTCATCTTCTAAAAAAATGGAAAACCCAGGAAGCCATCAAAAAAATTCTGCTTCCACTTCTAACCCGTCAGCCGACCCACAACCTAACTTCACTCTCGCTCATCTCCCTAACTTGGAGCAACCAAAAATACCAGCAGGGCCAGGTGGCCCTCCAATTATAACTCAAAATCCAAATCCCTTTGCATTAATGGTCGACCATTTGGTTCGACTACAATAAAATGAAGAAGATCTAGCTAGGACTGTCACAAACCTAGCTAATGAAGGACAAAATCCACCCCGCCAATAGCCTGTCATTCCTCTTAAGGATTTTTATGATCCTTCTAATTATGAAGAAGGACCAGGGGTAGTCATACCACAAGGGGATTTCAAGATCAAACCAGCCATTCTAAACCTTATCAAACAATTTCATGGTCTTCCAAGAGAGGACCCTTTTTGTCATCTCGAGGAATTAATTGTCCTCACTCAAACCACTCGTTCCCGCAATGTGCAGGAAGACATGTGGTTACTGAGACTTTTTCCTCTCTCTCTTAAAGATAAAGCATCTCATTGGTTTAGAATGGTTGGGCGCCCTATTACCACCTGGCCCAAACTAAAAGGCTCTTTTCTTAAAAAAATTTTTCCAATCGGTCAAACGAATGCGTTAAGAAGATCCATAACGACCTTTCAATTGAAAACTGGTGAACCCCTCCATGAAGCCTGGGAAAGATTTCAGGAACTTCTAAAAAGTTGTCCCCACCATGAAGTTCCACAATGGCAGTTAGTGCAGATCTTCTATCATGGATTAGAAGATCAATTGAAACGATTTATGGATGCTCATGTGGGGGCAATTTTCTTAACAAAAACGTCGAAAGTGCCTATCTTCTCTTTGAAGAAATGAGTGAAAACTCATTTAACACGACTTCAATGGACACTTTTGGCAGATCACAAAACCCCAGACACAGAGTTCATGAAATTGACTCCAAATCCACCTCTGTTCGAGTCACTTAAGATGATCTATATATGTTAGCTCAACGACTAGACCAGATGCAGATTCACCAAAAGAAAATGGAAGAAAAGCTCATAAATAAACCAACTCCACACGTTCACTCTCCACACACTAACCCCCTACACATTCTCTGAAGAGAAAATCTACACAACATTGATGCCACATTTGCTGGCCAGCAGTTTTTGGCTTATTTCTCGCAAGATTTGACTGGGAATTTTGATCAAAATATTTTTGATCCCACCTCGGAAAATATTTATGCTCTCCAAGAGCAATTTAGAAACCCTCCAACACTTTCAATCAAAACTGGAGGACTAACCCAAATCACTCCTGGAAAAACCCGAACCTGATTCCTTTTCCCAAATAAAACTATCTTGGGAATTACGGGCAACCTATGTATCAACCTGGACCATCCAAGGATGATATTAATAATCAGGTCATGAAAACTTTACAAGGAATGCAGACTCAAATGAGAGAAGTAACCTGCATGATTACCAACCTGCAACACTAAGTTAAGGTTACTCCTGATCATCGACCTATTGGGAATTTACCTTCCCAACCCATGCCCTACCAAAATAATCAAAGGAATTAGTTCCAAGGTGGATATCCCAGTCAACCCATTCAACCAGCACCTCAGCATCCACCGGGTTTCAATAACAGCCAGGCTTCCCATCCTCATCCTAGAAATAACCAGACTGCAAATGTAGTTACCTTGAGGAATGGGAAAACCACTCACAATCCCCTGCCTGTTAGAGAAACCTGCTTTAATGAAACATAGATTAACTCTTCCCCTTTTATTGTTCAGGAACCAATTAATGCAAAATAGGGAAACCCTGCCCTATTTCCACAAGCCCTCCACTCTTCAAATAAGAAAAAGAAGAAATCCAAGCCCACTGAGAACGAATTAATGGATTTATTTGGGCAAGTAGAAATTCATATCCCTCTCCTACGTGTCATTAAATATATCCTTGCCTATGCAAAATTCCTAAAATATTTATGTACTCCGAAAAGGCAACCCAGAAACTTAGGAAAGGTGATTCTTCTAACGACAATCAGCTCAGTTGTGCAGAGCCGACTGCCTCTTAAGAGAAAAGATCCTGGTGCCCCCCTAATTCAAGTTATCATTAATGATACCTCATTTGATTGCACTTTGTTAGATCTTGGTGCCTTAATTAATCTTATCCCCACAGTTGTTTTTGAGGAATTCAAGATCGGTGAATTGAAAGCCTGTTGAGGTTACTCTCCAATTAGTCGACTGATCTACGATTAAACCAAGTGGAATTGTTGAGGATGTTCTTGTCCGGGTCAAAAATTGTCTATTCGTAGTAGACTTTTTAGTCCTAGACATAGAGGTACCAGAAGCACTAAAGTTTTCCCCCATTATTCTTGGAAGACCATTCTTAGCCACTGCCCGTGCAAATATTGATGGTGATTCTAGAAAGATGAAGATCATGTGTGGTGGTGAATCTATAACCCTAGACATTTTTCAAGCTTCTAGGTGGTTCCAAGAACCAGATTTCTTTGATGATTCGGATTTAGAAATAGAAAACATTGTGGAGGAAACTTTGCGGATTTCCCATTTAGGTTCCTATTTTTCCATCAGTACGGTTCCTGAACAATCCACTTCTCACCCTTCTACCCTAACCACACGTCCAGCTAACCTTCCAGCTGACCCGTTCACTCTTACCTCACCACTAACCCACAAAGCAGAAACTCTTTCGGAGCTGGGCCAACAATTGGAATTAAAACCTTTGTTCGACTCCCTTAAATATGTATTCCTAGGTCCTAATCAGACCCTACCCCTGATTATAAATTCTGGACTTACCAGGGCACAAGAGCACAAACTCCTCCAGGTTCTGAGTAAATATCGAAAAGCTATTAGCTAGACCATTTCTGATCTTAAGGGTATTCATCCATCCTATTGTACGCATCGTATATATTTAAAGGACGATTCTCGCCCCTCCCACCAACCACAAAGGTTCTTGAACCCTATTATGCAGGAGGTGGTAAAAAAGGAGATTATTAAGTGGCTGTATGCTGATATCATCTACCCCATTTTTGACAGCTCCTGGGTTAGTCCAACACAAGTGTGCCCAAAAAGGCTGGACTAACAGTTGTCACTAGTGATAATGGGGAGAATGTAGCCACTCGAACCGCTTCTTCTTGGCGTGTGTGTATTGATTATCGAAAATTAAACACCACCACCAAGAAGGACCATTTCCCACTCCCCTTTATTGATCAAATCTTGGAGCGGTTAGCCGGACGGGATTTTTGCTATTTTCTGGATGGTTATTACGGCTATAATCAGGTAGCGGTTTATCCTGAGGACCAGGACAAAACAACTTTCACCTGCCCCTTCAGAACATTTGCTTTCCGAAGGATGTCCTTCGATCTTTGCAATGCACCTGTGACTTTTGAAAGGTGCATGCTTGCAATTTTTTCAGACCTGGTAGGTGAATGTTTAGAAGTCTTTATGGATGACTTTTCAATTTTCTGAGATTCTTTTGACCATTGTCTCAAAAACCTTGAAAGAACTCTCCAAAAATGTATAGAAGTTAATATGATCCTCAGTTGGGAAAAAAGTCATTTCATGGTCCAAGAAGGTATTGTCTTGGGCCATGTTATTTCAAAACAAGGAATCAAGGTTGATAAAGCAAAAATAGATGCTATATCTAAGCTCCCACTACCCACTACTGTTAAACAGATCAGATCCTTTTTGGGTCATGTGGGTTTCTACCATCGATTTATACAAAATTTTTCCCAAATCTCCAAGCCCTTAAGTCAGCTTCTCACTAAAGACCTGCCATTTGCTTTTAATGATAAGTGCCTGGAGAGTATTTTGAGGTTGAAGAAAGAGGTTACTGAGGCACCAATATTGCAAGGACCTGATTGGAATAGTCCCTTTGATTTAATGATAGTTGCCTCAGATTTTGTTGTAGGGGCCGTTCTAGGGCAAAGAATTGGCAAGAAGCCCATTGTGATCTATTATGGTAGCAAAACCCTTGATGATGCACAATGGAATTACACGGTTACTGAAAAGGAATTTCTTGCCATTGTATTTGCCTTAGAAAAATTTAGATCTTATCTGTTGGGGTCACATGTCACTGTATATACCGACCACTCAACAATTAAATATTTGCTGACAAAGAAAGATGCGAAACCCCACCTTATCCGTTGGATTCTGCTGCTCTAGGAATTTGACCTGGAAATAAAGGATAAGGCAGGATTGCACAATGTAGTGGCCGACCATCTCTCTCGTCTTATGATGAATGACATAATGACCCAGCCAGATTAGTTCCCCGATGAAAGCATTTTAGCTGCAACAACCCTCCCTTTGTTTGCGCCCATCGCAAACTACTTAGCAACAGAATGAATCCTCATTGATTGGCCAAAAAAAAATGGGATAAGTTCTTTGCTGATATTAAATATTATTTTTGGGAGGAACCCAACCTTTTCGGCATTTGTGCCGATCAGGTCATTCGACGATGTGTACCCTATTCTGAAATCCATGATATTTTGACACATTATCACTCAATGGCCTGTGGCGGACACTTTCCAGGCAAGAAAACTGCAGCTAAAATCCTTAATGCGGGATTTTATTGGCCCAGCTTGCACAAAGATGCTCATAACTTTGTTCGATCCTGTGCGTGTTGCCAGAGCATCGGCAACATGACTCGGAAGGATATGATGCCCCTTAATCCTATTTTAGAGGTTGAAATTTTTGATGTTTGGGGCATCGATATCATGGGTCCGTTCATCAACTCTAGTGGGTATTTTTATATATTAGTCGCAGTCGACTATGTTTCAAAATGGATAGAAGCAATACCTACCAGCACTAGTGATCACCGTGTGGTTGTCAAATTTCTTAAGAAAAACATTTTCTCAAGATTCGGCATACCAAAAGCCATTATCAGTGACCGAGGCTCACATTTCACCCACTCACAATTCCGTCACCTTCTTTCTAACTATGGGGTGAATCATAAAATTTCCACACCTTATCACCCCCAAACGAATGGCCAGGCTGAAGTCTTTAACCAGGAAATTAAAAATATTTTACAAAAGACGGTTAGGCCCGACTATAAGGATTGGTCCACCAAATTGGATGATGCTTTATGGGCCTACCTTACCACTTTTAAAACTCCGCTCGGGATGTCTCCCTTCCATCTGATTTTTGGGAAGGCATGCCATCTCCCGGTAGAGGTTGAACATAGGGCTTTTTGGGCAATAAAACAACTCAACTTGGATTTATCTGACGTCGGTATCTATAGAAAATTACAATTAACAGAATTAGAAGAATTACGTAATTTTTCTTATAAAAACGTGAGGATTTATAAAGACTGAACAAAAAAATTTCATGATAAATTTATTGTTCGGAAACACTTTGATGTTAATCAACGCGTTTGGCTTTTCGATGCGAGATTACATCTTTCTCCAGGCAAATTAAAATCAAAATGGACCAGCCACTTTCTTGTCCATAAAACATATCCATACGGTGTTGTTAATCTTTTTGATCCAAAAAATAATTCGACCTTTCAAGTCAATGGCCAACGTTTAAAGCCCAATTTTGATCACACGCCTAATCTTCTGTCTAAATCTTTTAATTTTACTGAGCCAGCCACCCTTGATAACTAATGCACACAATGCCCAGATGAATGGCGTAAAAGATAGCACTGGATGGGAGGTAACCCATCATTTTTTTCCTGCTTTCCTTTTTCTTCTTTTTCCATGTTTTGATCATCCTAAACCCGATCATTCTTCACTAAGGTGATCCTTTTTCCCTCTTAATGCATGAGGACATGGCATAACTTAAGCTTGGGCGGGTGTTTTTAAAATTTGACGATCGATTTAGGATTTTCAAAACCTAAAAACATGCATTTTTTTCTTTAGTTTATTTCCTGCTTGCATACCCAAAAATAAAAAAATAAAAATGTTGGAAACATTTTGAGGAAAAGTTTTGAAATCGGACCTAAGGTCGAAAAACTCACTTTTGGTACAATAGGATTTAATCTTTAACAAACTAGGGATGAGGATGTGGATCTAGTCATTAGAATTTCAAGGTCTATTTCAGACTAGATCAGATATCCTTTTCTAAAAATCCCACCTGAACTCATGATAGTTGAAGTGACTTGATCCTATTTTGTAATATGGAAAGTATTTTGCTTAGTTTCTGATTCAAAAACTTGCATGTCTTGAGAAACTTCTTTGTCAATTTTCGCACACAAGCCAACACTTAAAAACAACTAAAAATTTGAAGAAACTCCCTCGTTTGAACTTAGTAAAAGTCTGAAGCAGATCATTGGTTTGAGTTCCCACTGCTAAGAATGAGGAAAATGCCTTCTTTGAGGATGCGATGCAACATGTTACCGCCTCGGCGCTGCTCCATATCTATATTTCATATCTTTAGACGAAGCATTAAAGCGCACTTTTGCAACTCAAGTGTCTTGGACAGTGCTCTACCTATAGTGTCGGAGCAAGAGCTTGAGTTTTCTTGGAGCGCCCCTTTACACCGCATTGTGTTTTGGGGTTGTGAGCTTCTGGGTGGTGTCATGGATAGTGCTATCCCGAAGTTCTGGTGCCAGAGCCCCCTCGAGGATTGGTAACGCGAATGATGATCCCGACACATCTGTTGTAAGACCAAGCTGAAAGTAAGCATGGGGAAAAAATAATAATAAAAAATAAATTAACACACCCCTATAAATGTTGGCTTTTCACAAGTATAGATGCAAGGTTTTAAAGGATTTTTGCAAGTTGCGAATCAGATTCAAGAGCTAGAAAAATCCTAAAAACAAAAATTTCAAGCCATCTGAATTAACAAGGGGCTAATTTCTGAATTTTCTGGAGGATATATTGATCCCATTTTTTCTAATGGTTGGATCAAAAAATAAATCCCAATGTTTATCTTTAACAAAACCCGTACCTCCTGTGTTTAGATCAACCAAGGTCCCTTAATCTTTTTCTCCTCAAAAGTTGAAAAAAAATTAGATTTCCCAAAAATTCCATTTTCCAAAAAATTTGAAGTTTTGCTAAGAGACTAGCAAAAGATAAGCATAGGGGTGTGATAAATGCCAGTTTATCATCATTATTATGCACTAAAATAAACCTAGCTCTTAGGATTTTACTCCACAAACGGGTTCTTGGGCTGCATTTAGGCATTAGCTAGGTTAGGCATGCATTTCATTTTCCTTTGTTGTTTTAATGTGTTTTTGTGAGTGTTAGGGATGAACAGATATACAGATCCCTAAAACCCTAGCACTCAAGAAGGCAATTGGTGAAGAAG
This sequence comes from Thalassia testudinum, assembly GCA_037157565.1. Taxonomy (NCBI): domain Eukaryota; kingdom Viridiplantae; phylum Streptophyta; class Magnoliopsida; order Alismatales; family Hydrocharitaceae; genus Thalassia; species Thalassia testudinum. Next base: position 49,439,487 of record JAZHRO010000055.1, read on the forward strand.
GAGCTCAGACTAGCTGGAACTCAGCTTGATCCAGCTCACCACAGTTGGAACTCATCTCACGTCGACTAGGGTTAGCTCATCGCAGCTCCATTCAGCTAATCTCAGCTGAATGGCAGCTTAACAGAGCTCATCTTAGCTCACCCTAGCCCAGGTCAGCTTAGATCCAGCTCAACTTAGCTGAGTGTAGCTCATCGTAGCTCCCAATAGTACACAGGGAGCTCTAGCTAGCTCAACTGAGTTGACTGGAGTTCACCTCAGCTCAGATCCAGCTACATCCAGCTCCACTCAACTCTAGCCAGCTGAAGAAGAACTCATCCCCGCTCAGGAAGATTATGTCCAGCTCCTGGGGACCTAGTTTAGCTCAAGCAAATTGAGCTAAGCTACCCTAGCTTTCTCAACTAGCTCAATCCTACCCGGGAGCACCAGACCCAGCTCACCTTAGCTGCATTCAACAGAAGCCAGCTCATTTTAGCTTGGCTTAGTAGCTAGTAGAGAACTAGAAAGCTAAGCCAGCTAGAGTAGCCCCATGTTGACCTCTTGAGCAGCTACCTGCTCCACTTCAGCTCCAGATTCTTCACAACCAGCTCCTCCCTCCAAACCCTAGCTCCAACACCTCCTCCTCTACTCCTCCATTATCTAAGCTAGCTTAGCTTAGCTTATCTTAGCTATGCTCCAACTTCCTTGGCTTGTACCACCCAAAAACCCTACCTAACGACTCCACCAACTAGCTCCAACTAAGCTCCACATAAGCTAAACCTACTTGGTGCCAACCTAGCCTACCCACCACCTCCAAAAGACACCTAAAAGTGGTGCCAAAACCACCCTAACTACCCCCTTGTTGGCACCACTTTTCCCTCCAAAAATCCCCTTCATCTCCACCACACATCTCCCCTTAAACCCATCTCCACCCTCCACATAATCCCACCTTCTAGAAACCTCAAAGTTGGTGCCAACTTATGGCACCTCTCCATGGTTGGCACCACCTTTAGGTTCCTCTCGACCAACCCTAACTACCCCCCTTACACCCCTTAAGTGGCGCCAACAACCCTTAACACTAGGATCATCAACCACCTCCACCCTTCCATCTTAACCCTCCATTTCAAGAGGCACCTTAACCCCTCATCCAACCCTATAAAAAGACCACTACCCACCACCATTCAAAGCATCCTTGGCTAGGAAATTCACTCTCATATTCTACCTAGAAGCCCACGCCCAAGAGAGAAGAAGAAGAAGAAGATTAATGGGATATTCTGTCCCCTTGGTGCCTTCCCCTCTTCCCTTCGCTCTTGTGCCCACGCCAGCCAAAGGAGAAGCCAGGCAAGGAAGATCTTTGGAGGAGATCTTGATGGTGGTCCACGCCACCTTGGAGGAGCTTTTGAGGGTGGTGCACGCCCACCCCTTGGAGGAGAGCATTGAAGGTGGTAGCATCCACCTTGGAGGAGCTCTCAAGGAAGGAGAAGGAGGCCCTCTTTTCAGGCCAAGGAGCAGCTAGGCTTGGAGCAAGAAGACTCCCTTCACCAATTTTTGCAAGAGGATTTGTGTTTCTTTTATTGCTTTTAGATTTTTTCATTTCTAGTAAAAGCATTCCTCTACTTGTCTTGGAAAAAGAACATAAATTCTAGTTAATCAAAATGCCTTCTTTTACTTCTATTGCAATTGTTGTTTTGGTTCTAGCACTTGTTTCACCTCTTCCTCCTAATTACTCTAGGCCTCCACTTGCCTAGAGTGAGCTTAGGAAGAAGATATATCTATCTCTTAAGTTTTAGTTAAGTAATTATAGGTGTTAGTACTTTCCGCTGCAATTCACATTTTGCCCTCATCTTTTCAAAATAAAAAAATTACATAATTAAAATACCAAAAAGAAAGTTGAGATGTATTTTTAGCAAGAGAATTGAATTGCAATTTTTGCCTCCTTGGACGACCATAGATACTCCCCTATCTAGGATATAAATTTAAAACTGTATGCAAATTCGCGTGTTACAACGACATTAAAAACCCGCCTTTGCAAATCACACGTATTTCTCATCAAGGAGCATCAATTGATTTCTACACTTCAAGACCATAGGGCTGCTATCGGGTGGAGTATTGCTGATCTCCACTGTATTCACCCCTCGTATTGCACTCATCACATTTACACGGATGAGGGGGTGAAACCTTCGAGACAACCTCAGAGAGGCCTTAACCCAAATATGCTAGAGGTTGTTAAGAAGGAGATCATCAAACGGCTGGATGCAAGCATTGTATATCCAATCTCAGACAACCAGTGGGTGAGTCCGATCCAGATAGTGCCCAAGAAAGCAGGACTCACCGTCATAAAGAATGATAAGGGCGAATCCATCCCGACCCACATTGCGACATCTTGGCAGGTCTACATTGACTACAGGAAACTAAACATTGCTACCCAGAAGGACCACTTCCCTTTGCCGTTCATTGATCAGATCTTGGAACGGTTAGTCGGACGCAGTTTCTTCTGCTTTCTGGATGGATACTCCGAGTATAATCAAGTAGCGATTAGCCTGGAAGATCAAGACAAGATCCCATTCACATCCCCCTTTGGAACATTCGCTTTCAAGCGGATGCCCTTTGGCCTCTGCAATGCACCAACGACATTTTAGTGTTGTATGATGGCCATCTTTTCTGACATGATCGATGATTATGTGGAGGTATTCATGGATGACTTCTCCATTTTCGAAGATGATTTCGCATCTTGTCTTGATAACCTCACCAAGATCCTAAAATGGTGTATTGAGGTAAACCTAGTACTATCCTGCGAGAAAAGGCATTTCATGGTGAGGGATGGCATAGTACTAGGGCACGGGATCTCCAAAAATGGACTCGAGGTCGATTGGGCTAAATCAGAGATTATCTCCCACTTACCACCACCTAGCTCAGTCAAGCAAATTAGATCATTCTTGGGTCACGTCGGCTTCTATTGGAGATTTATACACGATTTCTCGAAAATCACACGGCCTTTGACAAATCTCCTAGTTGCCGATGTCCCATTTGATTTCGACACCTCGTGTCTCAGCGCCTTCGAGACTTTACGAAGCACTATCTCTAATTCACCGATTCTCCAACCACTCGACTGGTCGCTCGATTTCGAAATGATATGCGACGCATTTGATTTTGCCATTGGTGCTATTTTAGGCTAGCGTCGGGAGAAACAACCCTTTGTCATATACTATTCTAGCAAGACGCTGAATGAGGCTCAATGCAATTACACTGCCACCGAAAAGGAACTGCTAGCAGTAGTATTCGGGTTGAAGAAATTCAGATCATATTTATTAGGGTCTAAGGTAATCATTTTCACTGACCACTCCACCCTCCAGCATTTCTTGGCAAAGAAGGATGCCAAACCATGGCTCATTAGATGGATCCTTCTATTGTAGGAATTTGACATCAAAATCCGTGATAAAGTCAAAAAATAGAATGTTGTGGCGGATCACCTATCCAGATTAGACCCAGACCACATTCCTTATTCCCTTCCTATCCATGAACAATTTTCGGATGAATCTCTTCTGGCAGTTCATTCTGTTGAGTTCCCCTGGTATGCGGATTTCGTGAACTACCTTGCCGCAGGCAAAATTCCTGCGAACTTATCCAAGGACCAAAAACTCAAATTCATTGCAGAGGCTAAATACTACCTCTGGGATGACCCACTACTCTTGTACATTGGAGCATATCAGATTATCCGAAGATGCATCCTAGACTCTGAGATCCCCAATGTGTTATCTTTTTGCCACAACGATGCCTATGGTGGGCATTTCTCGGGACAGAAAACTAACTAGCCGACTTTTCGCTTTGTGTTGTAGTATTTAAGTGGTCGAAAAATCGACTAATCAAAAATAATAATAACCACTCATAGAAGAGCGGGTCGTGTCCAAAGGGTGGCAATTATGCAATAAACTCTTGATTATTTTATATTCATTCCGTAAATTGTGAAATCCCTATTCAAATCTAACATAAAATGAGATGGGAAGTAGATTCACAATAACTTAAAAAGATAAGGGTATATGTGCAGTTTACCCTCATTGAAATATTCAATAAATCTATGATGATTTTATGTAATTTTCACGTGACATGTACTAGAGAGAATCGGTGCATGTGTTGATTCCAAAATCAATCTTAAAACAAGTGAATATCAATAACATGCAGTTATAAGGAAATATAAGTGTGCATGCGCAATTCTGCCACAAAAAAATACTAATAAATAAATAAATCAAATTCTGTAGTAATGGCAGTGAATGTAAATATTAATTGACTTCAAAACAGTGCATTTGCTCTCTCTCTTCCTCGCGAGAGAGAGAGCACTGGCGATGGAGTTGCTCTGGAGGAAGATTGATCGGCGCGTGGGGATCACGATGGCGGTGGCAGAACGACGAGAGGTGGCCTGCGACGGCCGACGGGTGGAGGAGGACTGCCAGCCTGTTGGAGAAGATGGTAGAGCGGCTGCTGCAGGGTGGCCTGTTGGCGGGTGGCTGTGCGCTGGTGCATGCCTGTGCACGTCTGCAGTGGTTGGTGGCGAGGGCGCAGATCTAGCAGGGCATTGGGGATGGCGCGAGCGCTAGCCGTGCTAGAGGGGAGTGCTGGTGTACACTTGTGCGGTGCCTACAGGGACAATGGAGGCGTGCTTGCAGTAGGGGCGTGCAAGGAGGATGCGTTGAAGGGAGGCGGATGCCAGCTAAAGCGGGTGAGCGGTGTGCCTATGGTGCTTGAGAGGGGCACGCAAGGAGGTGCGCTCTACACGTAGCACCTGCGGGCGCGGCTGGAGGGATCACTGGGTGGTGCTAGAGCGGGTGCAGGCCTGGTGCAAAGACTTGGTGGAGGTGTGATGGCACGCTGGGCGGTGTTTGCAGGCTACGGAGAGGTGCTGTGCAGGTGCAGGCTTGGTGCACTGGAGTAAGGCACACCCCTGCAGGCGTGGCTGGCTGAAAAGGCTGTGGCAAGGTGTGCGCCTGCAGTAGGGGCGCTAGGGCATGGCTGTGGGCGTGCAGTGGGGAGCAGCGTCTGCGGGCTATGGAGCGAGGGCGGTTCCTACAAGGGGGGTTGTGGTGTGCTGAAGGCGGTGCAGGCTGTGGAGAGGTTGGAGCGTGCATGGTGGCAATGGAGAAGTTGTGCACAGTGCACGCTTGAGTTCTTCCCTGCAAGGGGGAAGATGGATGGCCTCTCCTTTCTCCGCCTTGCCTTTTTAATTCCTCCTCGTTCGCACCTGCGAGATTTAAGGGATTTTCAAATCCCTTAGCTGTTTCTGGCCGGCGGCTGTTGAAGGTTCCTGGAGGATGGGGAAAGGAACAACCGCTGGTTATTTGAAAGGGTAATTTACCCTTTCCTCCTCATTCTTTTGCCAATTGTTTTTCCTGCACATAAAAAGAACATATTAAGTTATAGATAGATGTAAACCTCAATCATGATGCATGCAAACATTCTATAACTCAATATAGTTATTAAGAAACCTAAAAGATACAATTAAAGTTACTTAGGCATAATATTAGTCCATTAAAATGAACTCAACAA